>OX411787.1:4625637-6122517 GCA_948252455.1 Acleris cristana | reverse complement strand
GCGTAAACAATAACACGTTGACAAAAAACCGTTAAATAATAGTAGCTTTTGAGTTATTAAAATGTGTAAATTACGCTCCGGTGTAAAATAATACCCGTGTTATTTGTTGAGTGATATTGATAAACCCGCAGCGGCAGAGACTGCACGAAACTGTATAATTTCTGTGTAATATCCCCTGTGAGATGTTGGGGGAGAGTTTTGGTTAAAAAGTTGACTTTGGTCGTTTATTGGGACGTGTCTCGAATGTGTATTGAAACGTTTATTGCAATCCACGGGCGCACTGCTATGCGCCACGACCTAGTGCATTTCATACGGCATACGTCTTCCGACCATTATTGCGAAGGAAGGATTTAGTTTTTGAGGCCAGGTAAGAATAGATTTCTGAGAACCCGCTGCTTAACTCGGCTTGCACGCTGCATGTGCATGCTCAGGCTTTATTTATAAACATTGCTTTGCTAACTTTTAAGCGGTTAACGAGGTAAGCTCGCTTTTAACAAGATATTACTACCTATTTATGCAACTACTTACATAAAATATGTTAAACACTAACATTTATTTATAAGTATTCCTTCCAGCTGAGAATGTAACTGAGTAATTAGCAAGTCATTAAATAATGTTCGTCAATGAGGTTCCTACAATACTGGTTACCCACTCCACGCCCAAGCAATTAGTTATCTGAGGGACCTATGCATTTGTTTGAAACGGCTTTTTGCGCCTATTACTACTATTTATTGTTTTGTTAATAATGAAATAATGCATCTTAAATTTATAGTATAACTGTATTCCTAAGGCCTGTTATAATTGTATTTAAAAATTACCCGTTTAAAACAAAAAATACGGGATCACATGGCCCTGATCCCATCAGAGTAAGAATGGAGACATTGACACCGGTAAAAGCGGACTAAGAAAGTAAATAAGGTGCCGCCGCTGCATTGTATTGCATTGTATTCTACACAAAAGTTCCTATCTTTGTTGCACGCACAATTGTGTTAAAAACTTAAAACTTCTTATCGCTTAAATTTGGTTTGTAAGTAGGCACCTATCTGGTTTTGAATATGTTAGACGGTCTAAAATAAGAGAAAAAGACGTTATCTCTTCATATTTTATTTCCGTTAAACAACTTAAGAACGGTTTTTAACTTTAGCTAGGAACCAAAATATCTTAGCACATTTAGTGCCGCACTCTGATAACAATCAAAATAGACTTGATATCAAGTTCTGTGAAATAACACTCCTCATTCATCTTTACGAGTAGTTAGCCAACAAAGAGAATGGCCGATTAATTATACATCATTCTTGGCATGCTCTCTGGAACTGCAATAAGTACAAACAAAGGAAATTTTCATATTCTTAACCCGTCGTCCTTGCTACTTCATGCTCTGCTTCACTCGTGCCTTCGTACATCAGTACATCACAGTGCAAAGTTACACTTTGTTCATAAAGTGACAAAGTTAATGTATAAAATCACATGTATATTGAATTTTCCATAATATGCCTTGCCAATGTTGCCTTGTAATTTCAATTCTATGGTTGTTGCCAATGCGTCTTATATGTACCTATGCTGACGTCAACATTATGGTTAGACCTCATGAAAACCCAAAGAAAACCCTTAGGAAATTCCATCTTCATAATGTTTACTCACTCAATTGAAGAAAACCGTTTATCACCGACATTCATTTTAAAGAAGGTTTTACTTCGCCGAATTTTCATTTCAGTGACACACGTGCAGGAGTTATAATTTTTTGGTGGGCACGGGTCTAACCCAACCTAACCTATGTAACTCATGCTTAAGATAACCAAAAAACAATAAGTTTTCAGCAAAAATTAGCTTTCGTTTAAATGAGTCATTCAAGGGGATCCCGAAGAAAACAGATACCTATTTAATAGTATTAGCCACCAGCTAGGTATATTTTTTGTGGAAAAACGTGACAGGGTTAGTTTTGTTCTTCTAGGTTAGAAATGACGTACTTACCTGAAGAGAATATTTGCGTTTGAACAATATGGTAGCAATAGGTCATCACAAGAATGTAATAAAATAAGGACATGAAGTTTTCTTTTTATTTAAGCAGTCATGTGACGTAGGTATGATAAAAGCATCTTACATTACTACAGTACTAGGCAGATAAGAAGTCAATCCTGACACATTGCACCACCACGAAGTTCTTGACCATTGACATGCTAATTTTTTCGTTGCGGGTTAAGGAATAGTAATAACAGCATTGTTTGACTGCCGCAACATTATCCATATTCAGAAACTTAATGGTTGTGCAATGTGTCAGGATTGACTTCTTATCGGCCGGGCACTATAGGTACATTTTAACGTTTATGATCATTCATCAGCCTCTGCATGCATCGCATGTAACGATATTTGTACCGTTTAGAACTATCCACACGCAAATATAACCAATTTGTCGCTTATCTAACTCCTCATCAAGTTTTAAAGTTGCAAAACTGAAACCAACATTAAAAGCAGCCTTCAAACCAGTTTTATCCGGTTACGTACAGTTTGATACATGGCCACTGACACGCTTTTAGATCGGAGAACTGATAGAAAGCTCCAGAAATTGGGGATTTTTTAAGTGTAAAAAATAATGATAAGGAAAGGTCAATGGTTAGGATCAAGTTTGAAGCGCCAAAAGTCAATTAATTCTTGTAGATAACACATTCAAAAGCGAATAGGTACGTTTAAACCGTACTTTTTATCTCTTAAATCATCATCATCATCATCAAACAATCTAGTCATTTTAATTTTAATTTACCTATAAACAAGTACAGGTCCCGAAATATTTTTAAGAACTTGGACGTTTAAATTTTGGCACTTCGTTACTCAACTTTCCAGTTCGCTTGTTAGTTTTCCTTGGGCCCACTATTGCTGCGTTAATCCCGTGACAAAATGTAGACAAAACATCCGTCACTTTTTGACACGTATATTAAATACGAGAGTGACGGATGGTTTATCCACATTTTGTCACGCGATAAACGGATCCATGCTGTTGTTAAAAAGACTGAATATTTCTAACAAACATCTTTTCGTCCTCCAGCTTGTCCCGTTTGAATATATTTTTTGTCGCGGACTAACAATAGATCAAGCGTAGACATTTTGCGACGCGTGTGAAGATTTTATTTCAGTTTCCATTCCAGGAAACGTAAACGAAAATGAGATTAGGTACGGAGAATAATGAGTACTAAGATCTGTTGGCACTTCGTTTAAAGACCTACATTAGTAAGTACGTAAGTACTTTTGTACGTAGGTATTTACCTTGTTTCGAATATCGATGCGTTTTCGGTGGTGGTTGTTGTAGGGCCTTGTGCATGGCCCGTACGGATCGCTACCACTATCTTATCTTTTAACCTACTGTCAAGCACCAGTGCTCGCATTGTTGTGTTCCGACGTGGGGAAGAAAATAATAATTCGAGACAACAACAAAGGATAGAGAAATATGCACAAATTATCGCAAAATGATCTCAACTCAGCTTAATGCTGGCATTTAAGTCCGTTGGAACGATCAGGTGAATCCACGGGGAGGTTTTATTTGGGCATACTCGTATGTAGGCTGCCTATGTATTTTATTGATTTGGGTAGTGAATTGAATATAGCGTACTCGTAGGTAATTTGAAGCGTTGCACAACACAATAACAACGTATCAATATCAAATTATATTACTGATACCAACATTTAATAATTTTAATGTAAAATTTTGCAATACTATGTATTCGTTTGTAGACCTATTGACAACTGATACTTAAATAATAATGTCGCAATGCTTATTGATGCTAATCATTGTCATATGTTATATGCATCTATGTTTAAAGAATGACTGTTGGTTGAGTTTCTTGCGGCGCTTCTTCTCAGTAGTGGTCTCCTCTTGGAACAAGCTGGTACCTAAATTTTGACGTGTAAAAGTGCCCTTACTGAATAAACTTATTTATGTTTTTATTTAGGTACTCATTCAGATCTGTTGTTTAAAATTACACCGCGAAGACATGTTAATAATGTAACTACTTATCTAAATATTTATTTATCTAAGTATGTGTAGATATCTCACATGATACATCATACAAAAGCATAGAGCTTAATTGTTAATCGGCTAATTTGTGTAAGATCATCCCATTTCCATTTATTTTGAACAATTTACAATTTTATTATACTTAATTTAACATTTTCTTGAATACAAAGTTGGCCATAAAGAAACCGCATGAACGCGTATTACGTGCCGGTTAGGTTTTCCAAACCGACAATTTTATTACCAGGAAATAAGTGCTCTTTGTAAGTGTGCAACGATCCATAAGCCGTAGATGCCCGGTTTTACATTACATATAATCCTAGGTATTTAGTCATCAGCTTCATCATGTAGCCTGAAATCGTCCGTCGCTGCACATTGTCTCCCCTATAGAAATCATAATGAACATAGGTAAAAAAAGTGGAATGCAAATCCAAAAAAAACATTTGTTTCCAAAAATCGTACATGAGATATGACACATTGACTACATTAATCGCCGTACTCAGAGAAATTTAAGAGACCAGTTATCTGGTTTATTTTTAAACTTTTGTATGAAAAATCGACTCTAAGGAACGACTTCATAGTCAGTCATTACCTAATGACTCTAATTGCGGCCGTTAGTAACAGAGCCTTGCCAATGCTCCATCTCAGTCATCAGCATCACCTTTTACTTAACGTTGCTATCCATGATTTGGGGACGTGAATCGTTAAAGGGTCTCACTATCGTCTGTACTGCACCATCAGTTCCAATTCACCACATGCATTTTGATAAGCAAATGTAGCTCCATCCGTGAGACACTTCATTAGGAGTTCCGCTTGCCATCCTCATTATACAGTTCCACTTAAACAAATGTTGCTAATTTACTAATAATATGCTTAACATCCGTACAAACAAATGTATTCTAATTTGTAAGCAATCATCACTGGTCGTAGATATATATTATATCCCATGATATTTAAGGGACCAGACAACGTAGGCTCCGCCCACTTGTCAAATGCCCTACCCTACCCCTTTTATTTACAAAACAAACCATCGCCCACTGACACCAAAATCCGTTGTTTCAGATCGCAATCGATGGCGCTCCGCATCCGAGGCGATTGGTATACGTATTTGTTTCTAATATACTACAAAATCTATTCAGCTATTATTTGGTTGGCCGGCAATCATTGCCGAGGAGCTGATAAGGGTCGGTCGGTGATAAGCGCCGGCGTCGGCAGTCAGTCGCCCGGGGCCATTCAGAGAGTTCGCACGCGCCGCAAGAAGCAGCTGCGAGTCAAACACATCGCCTTAACCAGGAGACCGTCTTTGAGGAGAATCGTGATGGCACCAGGAGCGAGCGCCGCCCGCGCAATGATGGAGGACAAGGAGCAGACCCTCGGTGCCTTGGCTACCGGTTAGTAACTGTTACAGACACACTTGTTTATCCTTAGAACTTTTGTCGTATTATTTCAATGAGAAAATATTGATATATCGGTTTCCGGTGAGTTGAGTTACTACATTATGACATGGTTCTATGGTGGCTTAACAATTAAATCAAATTGCCAAACAAAATGAATGAGATGTTGAGATTTCGCCGCGGATGTTGGTTTAAAAGTGAACGCGTTCAAGGATGACGAGGATGACCTTCCGATTATAACAATAGTGCAGACATTGGTTGTGAAACCAAGTTAGTTTACAGTTAGGTCTGGTCTGTAGTTGCAGAATAAAAAAAGAATTGTTGTGTTATTGGTACCTACTAAGTTTGATTATTAAAAGGCTTATGGCTTCATGGCAATGTATTTGGTTATGTTTCGATATAATTTTTACTATATCGACAATGTTTTTCCTTTTAGCAATTGGATGTTGGATATTTCAGCAGAATAAATGTCGTGTTTGATTATTTTTCAGCATATCTCTGTTACTTTTTTAGTTCATTTGACCAGGTGTTTTTGAAGTTATGACTGTAAAAAATTGTTCGGTTAGTCACCTGCCTTTGCCCATAATTGTTCATTGTTATTCTGAAGTTAAGTTTATTTTGCTATATGGTTCCAATAGCATATAGAATGTAATGAGCACTAGTGACGAGACGAAACTCGAAAACTTTTTAAACTAGGTAGCTCGCGGCCGTTCTCTTCCTAAAAGATACTTCCTCGTTAGCGTGTCCTCGGCAAAGGAAACTGGTTAATTATCATTTTAAAAAGTATATAGTACATACTAGAACTAGAGTAGCTAAAACACGAAATGAAACTTACTGAATAGTAAAGAAAATTAAAGATTAGTTATATCGTGAATCTAACTATACCTACATCCCATCCAACCACGACGCGCATCTGTTGTTAATTCTTATATCGAAAAGATGTTGAAATCTCCTGACCTTTTCGAAGTTCCTCCTCAACCCTGACCAGAACTTGAAAAACCTGACGCATGACTACCCATCCTACAACATATAACGTTCGTTTTAATTTAAATGACGTTCTTCGATTGGAACTTCCTTTAATTTCCTTTCTCATTGACGTTGAACGATGAACTCATGGACTCTTCATTTCTATGACCGTCCAATTGCGGTGCTTCCGATTCGGTCCGAACAAAGTCCAATCGTAAATAGAATCGCGTTTATTGCAATTAAGCCCTTGGCAGTACACCAAATGAAATTTTCCCTTGCTTATTTGCTCCATATACGCGCCAAAGTCAAAATCAATGGAGGAATAAAGAGTATCCGCGTTAAACCGGAATCAACTTTTGATCAATCACCTTGATACCGATCGGTTGCTTTGGCACCGTTGTTGAGGCTAACTCGCGTTGCATTGACGGATCGCTACAAGACTGTCCAAGTGTATCATCGCTGGGTTTTGCCAGTTACCTAGATTTCAGCCCAGTGGCAGCAGGCCAAATGAAGCGCTCTGTCTCTGGGCGGTCTACAAAACTTCGCAAGTTTCAAATTTACGCCAGGTATTTAGCTGAAGCCACGCATTGACAACGTGACAATATACTTTACTAATGGCCATAGTGTTTGCAATATCCCTATCATATCATTCATAGTCATTAGTAGATGTATGGATAAGATTGCAATATAAAGCTCGATCAGTGTACTTCCAACATAATGGATGATCCTGTTTTTGTTTTTCACGTGTTAAGTACCTATTTGATTAGCTTTTCAAAAGTGTTCGTAATGCGTGGCATGAAAACCTGTACGAATATAACTGATATCAAACCGAGACTAATTTTGGAATGTTGATAACGAGCATTAGCTTATTGGAACTGTTGTTTCTCTAGAATGTTTGACGTCATAACGTAGATGGTGACATCAATGATCTTGGCTCTTGCTCGGGCGATTGCCTTGGTCTTCAGTACTACTAATTGATCTATTACGATGTGCGTACCAAAATACTTAATAACCGTTGTATTTAATTACTGACTTAATTTTGTAGGTTGCGTGACATCAAGACTGTCATGTCTTTAAACGTCGATGGAAATCCTCAAAAAGCAGCAAAAATTTAATCATTTTAATATTTCAAAATATACTTACAACTGGTTTGTACTCTCTAGTTGAATGTGGATTATGTATTTTTTCCGTACATGTGTAGGTAAGCTGACTCTTGTCCACCGATTCAAAGCGTGACGAAATATCAAAACATCGTTACGTGTATCAATCTTGACCTCATAGTTATCTTAAATTCATAATATCAATATTTTTCTGTTTCCTAACCTTCATGATAAAGGTATAATTTCATTTCAAGTCCCATGGCGTCTCTCACAAAATCTCTCTGATAATGTTGAGATGGGACCGTCTTAGTCGTACAACAAAGATACTCCTGCAAATGAAGACAGGATTAGATGACTATGCAACATTAGCAAAATCCATCTTTCCTTCCCTTGTGATGAGTTTTTTAAATCTGCGTGCGTATGTTAAACGGTTTGGTTTCTTAACTTATAGAAAGTAAACTTACGACTCTTACGAGTGTTGAAAGCTGCTTACGAGGTTCAGAATACAAATTAACGTGTAACAAACAGCGCGGGAGCATCGCGCCATAGTGACGTCGGGACACGCCCCCGGCCAACCGACCAAACTTGTTATTAACCACTACATTAACCTTATCGCCAAACTTGACAATGCCTTTAATATACCTAAAGTCCTGTTGACAGAGCGATGATGATATCTTCTAAAATGACGGTAAAACTTCACACAAGCCTATCAACTTGATAATGCTTGTTTTCAGAAAGTGTTTTTCTCTGTTATCTTACCCCCCTATATAATAACTTATCTGCGGTTGTTGGCACGCTAATTTATCGAATGTTTAACAAAAGACAAGCCTACAGCACACGTAATTGTTATCCATTTATTGAGGGACGATAATAGAACGTTTAATGACCCTTTTAATACGTCATGACAAAATTTTGCAATGCTGCCGGCCTATTCTGGCTCTGGCCTTCTATGGAGGAAAGGCACAAGTGCAATTAATTATTAGAAGCATATTAAACTCGCAAAGGTTTTTAATAAGGTTGGAAGTGCAATACAGTTCACATAGTAGATGTGCCTTTTTTCCGTAGAAGGGCAGTATTTTGGTCGTGTTTATCGGTGTGGGTAAACGTGGATAAAACGTATGTCACTTTCTGACCAGTATGTTAGTGTAAGAGTGAAGGATGCTTTGTCCACCGCGATAAATGTGCCCACAATACGGAGCAAGAATTTGATTTGATAATTTTATATGCTGTTGCTATAAAATGATCTAGCTAACGCCTAGCAAATTGTTGATGAGATGCGAGTAGCATAACATTCAAGTTATGAAATCTAGTTCAAATTGTAAATGACTTTACGTAACACCTTATTTCAAATGGTTTGCAAAGTTTTATTAAATTAAAGTTATACTAGCGTATTGTCAAAGCAATGTTATCGAAGTGGGTGTGTCGTCCACTAATTGTGATATTTGTGGTGTCTAAATAAAGATCACGTTAATTCGACAATGGACGGGAGAAGTGAGCAAGCGTTGGCGTTTATTTATAAAAGTTTTGTGTCAGTTTATTTATCCTCTTTAAATATTATTACCATCATGAGGTAACAGAATTAATATGTTATTGTATTAATTTAAAAACAACACCTTTTTACTTCGGATAAAAACAACAGCTGTAAAAAAGGATCTAACAATTAATGAAATTGAATGGAGAATCCTCGTGGTTATTTATTTCTGAATAGCTCTAATCAGAAATAGTTGAATGGAGAATCCTCGTGGTTATTTATTTCTGAATAGCTTTAATCAGAAATAGTTGTTACTGGAGATTTTTCTTGGTTCACTAATGTTTTACCAAATCATCATTCGACAAACTAAGTATATATCATTTTACAAACTTTCATTTCGCAAAGAGATACTTTCCGCCGCATTATTTTACAATTTCGTGTGGTCGAAAGTCTAACCTAACCGAACTTGTTTAATAAGCCCATGTAACCTTTGTACCTAATATGTAATGGTTTAGATAAGCACAAACACGTTTTTGTGAAATGAAAGTTTGTAAAATGATATAGTTTGTCAAATGATGATTTGGGGAAAATTCAGGATATCACTTTTCTTACATAATACATAGTTAATGTAATAATTGACTCAACGATAAAGATTAATTAGCGGAATTGCGTGTTAGTACTAAGTCGGTACCTACTGCTGCAGTAAATCAATCCAGTTAATGTTTTCTTCACCTCTTTACAAACTATTGACGTCATACATTTATCATTCCGGATACATTTACGATTGATAAAGATTATGATAAAGGAGTCACATCACATCTTAGGAAACTATTTGACCCCAGACTAAGATTAGATTATATTTCAATAGATGCGATCATGGCGCGCAGTCGTGAATGAGAAGAACGTCATCCAAGGAATAAAATATGCGGTTTCGTCCATGATTGTACAGTCAACGTCAAAGATATGTTTACATTTTTGCACCCTATTTCAATGGAATAAGGTTAAAAAATATAAACATCTATCTTTGACTTCGACCGTACACACAGTGAAAAGTTGTGTGTATGCGAGTACATACCTATGAATTTATTATAGGACATTACATTATGAATAAAGACACGTCCCCAGTTTCTTCACTGTTTTTCCTAAACTTCTCGACCTCATTTTATTTCGAACAATACCTTATTTAGAGCACTGCACATGTGTTTCGATTTGGCATAAATTATTCTGGAATGTAGGAGTCTGCTTCATTGAGAAAAGTAATTATTTATACAACTCGAAAAAATAAAATATCAAAATATCTTGAAAGTTTATTAAGACTAGCTTTTTCCAGGATAAAAACTATCCTATTCAGGACCTAACTTATATGTGTGCCAAGTTTCATACCGATCCGTTCAGTGCTTGAAGCGTGATTGAGTAGGTAACAAACATCCAAACTTTCTAATTTTAATATTAGGTAGAACAAAGATTAAACAAAGATTTTGCTGCTTGAAGTTGGTTGTGTGGATGATCGGTCGGCGAGTGAGATCACGCCTATCTTTAAAAAGTGTAACCGCTTCTCCAGACCAAAATAAACGGTTTATTAAATGGCAAATGCTTTAATTAGTTCAGTATATAAAACATTCCATTGTGCGAGTTGTTAACAGCTTGTTAACATGCATTGCCCAGTTCACAACACAAGTGGAATAATATTCAAGTTTGTTATTCTCATTTCTTAGTCCTCGTCAATAATATTTATCCAATGATCCATTGATCCGGATCAGAATTATCTTCTAGACCCGGGTCTTTAACCTAACCTACAGGTTGCACGATACGAGAAAGGGACAAAACAAAATATATAAAAATAAAGACTCGTCAGACTTTAGCGTCTATTAGGTATCATAACAATTTGATGAAATTTGTCAAACGATTTGCTTTGAGATCATGATCCGAAGCCAAATGTTATCGAGTTCAAATAAGCATTTCACAACGGTAGTGTAATGAAAGTCCGCATAACCACTTGTGTACACTATACACCTCATAATATGTATATGTTGCTTGAGCCATTCGGTCCAAAGTCCGCGCCTTGCCTTGCCCCGACACGCGTATCGCCGCGCCTCTTGCCCCGTTGTTTTTATTATCTGGATTTATCTCAGAGCCCAACATTGGGAGAAGTGCGACGTATACTTATAGGCGGATGTTATCTCGAATGGACTTAGTGCTAGTCTGCGGTTAATTCTTAGTTTGCAACATCCGTGTCTAACGAGACTATCTACCTACTTCTCTAACTAGGGGTACGGTAAAGAGATATCGTCGTTGAAAGTTTTCTTTTACTAATAGGCTGTAGGCTATATTGGGCTCTGAACCATTGATATTTAATTGGTTAGTTTAGACAAATAAATACATTTTAGACTCTAAAAGGTGTAATTAAAGCTGCGTAGAAAGATGACATGCCTTAGCCGAAAAAAACGTTATTATTATTAATAATAATGCCTATTAATATTTCACTTTATCAGATAATGTTCTCCAGACAATAATAGTCCATTGACAACTCGTAGACATGTATGTCATCATTGATTGTCGTCAGTGTCATCATTCTCATTCTAGACCGTCCTATCATTGAAGAATGGACGTTTGTTAGTTAATCTATTAATGACCGTGCTTTGTTTCACCACGTCAATGAAAATATATATCCGTAAATGTCTCAAGTGAACATGAAATCGATTGTTGATTGAGTAATGTATGTTGACGACTGCCGTTAACGTAAGCCTTTTCATAGTCAACACAAAGGAGGATAGGAAGCTACGTAATAATTATGCGAGCTTGTCAATAAGAAGAAACCGCGAGTCAATTTCAGTATTTACCTGTTACATAGTAGTTGTAAGTAGAAACAGCTCTTCTCGTAACGCACCTTCAGAACAATAGTGACCTAATTCAAAATTTCAAACTTCAAGTCATAAATTTATTAGCATAGAGACCTAATTCAAAATTTAAAATTTCTGAATTAGGTCAGTATTGTTCTGAAGGTGTATCTTTAACACGTAAACTACATATGTGGGATGATTTGTTACCGTGACTATTTTGGTTTTATCGAATTTCTATCGCAACGTTGCTGTTTCTCTTTCATGTAATATTAGTACGGCTATGCTTCCAGTGTGTGAGCCCGCGTTACGCAACTGTCATTTCATTATATAGTTCTATTTTCTAGGCAAGACGAAGTAAGGAGTCGAAATCTACCCAACAAAGTTATAAATACCTATGAGTTTTTCCATTATGGATTTTATTTATTTACTTATTTAAGACGTGATTTATTTAAGATAATATGAAGTAACGTGAATTTTTATCATAATTCATATGTATAGGTATAGTTTATAGGGATATTTTACAATGAAAAGCTACAGTAAGACATACCTAGGTGTAAATGTATTTGTGTTTAGGTAGTACCTAATGTGCAAGTTGCAAAACATTTCCAAAGAATTTGAAATCTGTAGAGATTGCTGAAAACATTCTCAATTCATTTATCCTGTTAATATGCATATATGTACTTTAAAATATCACGTTCTTTGTAGGTACTTTGATAATTTTGTTATTGTAGATAAGTCGTTATCATTGTAGCCTGACAGCCATCTATATGAGCGATTGCGAGTTATTGCATGATTTGCATCTATTTTATTGGTAAAAGTAATAACAACAGAAAATGTTTGATAAAAACTCTGTTACTAAAACAAATGTTACAGTTTTAGTAACAACATAAGTTAAAGTGAGCTCATTCAGCTTATATATTGCTCCAAGTTTCTGGGTATAACAGCGTCTATAAAGGCTCCGTTTTCTTTTCGTGATACATTGCATCGCTGTAATGGATCCCGGCTTGATAATGTCAAAACAACTCTTCAATGGATTTCTGCAAGCATGCGGGCTGTTGCCTAATGAAACAGCCTTTGAGTGACTGTAGTAGTGAGCCCGTATGGGGCCCCGATAAAAAATCAGGCTATAGGCGATAACAATATACAGGCAATCCAATTTTAATGACTGTTGTTAATAATTAATTGGTCGATTATCTCTGTGTTGGAAGTTTAGGTACGCTATTTATTTGTTCTTATTTCATAACACATCTCGCATACGGTGGTCCATTTGTATCTCGCCCACTTTTAAATAATTAACCTTAAACCTCCGCAATCTTGTAGATAGTGTGAATAAATTACATATACGATAAGAAAAACAAAGAAACGGTAAACTTACTTACTAGTACCATTCAATAATATTGTAGCCAACATTGGGCTCAAAAATTGAGGAATTAGAGCGTATCAGTTATTTTTAAGCGCAATATTGTATTTTATTTATGAATATTTTTGCTGTTGAATATGTTCTAACGCCATTTTTACAGTCACTTATCTAGTCTGCATAGTTTGCAATATTCGAAGGGTACGTTATTGCTGCTTATGTCCCTCTAATACTAACTTGATTAATACTGAAGAAAGACGGCAACCGTATGACAAGCAGAATTTGTCTTTTCGCGCTTGTCGGGCAGTGCGTCTCTATCGTTATTAACTAGGTTTTCTGGGTAGACGGGGATTACCAAACGACAAACATGTCAGAGGGCAAGATTCGAGTACTAGTACTGCTATCTGACCTGAGACGTAATATGGTCATTTATTGATAATCATTGTGTGGTTCTTGTTGCGCTAATAAAAGTAGATGCGCGGCAGCACTCTTAACTAGCCCTCTCCAACCAACAACACGGACAAGAACTTCAGATTACGTTGACGACGGTCTGCTTAGGTCTTGGTGTCGTCGCATACGCCGCTGGGGCCATACAACGAACCCTAATTTATCGTATGAGTGCGTAAAAATGCTTATTGGCCGCTGTGTTCGACGTTTTTTCAGATAGTCGTTTCACCTAATATCGGTATAATAATGCGGCCCATAATCAGATACGAGTAAGTAGATAAGCTGCAAACAATTTTATTTTACGATTCTGACTCATCGTAGTCTGTTGTCTTTACTTTGTCTCCATGTGGCAGCTGGTTTTTACAGTCGACAACTTTAATTAATTGTTGAGCATCCATATAACGCTACCAAATTGGCGTGTCTAGTCCCGACAACGAAGTCCCGATATTGTTTTTAATGCTATACGGCTTCTGAAAATCCTTCAATAATTTTCTACACGGTTTTGTTGTAAAACACTGTTGATCGATGAATATTAATCGATTCTTCTATACATTTAAATGGGTACCTACCAGTTGAGAGGCTCTCGATAGCGCGATAAATTGTTTACCTAATCGATACAGATAAAAGTAGATAGCTCGCAGTTATAAATACATACCTGCACGTGTGGGTTCTTGCATTCGGTAGAAAAGAATACTTTTATCGTCAGGCACTCAGGCTGTTTCACTCGGGCTCATCCAGCACGATAATGAAGAAAATTAAGGTCTTGGAACAACCAGCTACCCTAGTAGCAACAATGATTCTATAATAGACAAGAATGATTTAAGAATGTATATGTGCATATTTCTCTGAGGGTCGACGGGTCTGATGGTAACTTAATCCTATGCCAGCCTTCTTATCCTCCTGGAAAATAAAAAAGTGTTAATTCCAGCATCAAGCGGCATGTCACAAGAAGAAATAACTGCAGTATTTTAAATTTGGAAATAATTCTTAACATGTCGTTTGTTTGTTAAAGTGTCCCTGCGCACGCGCCGCATCAGCCAGTTCGCGCCGCTGCTGATCGCGCTGGTGGGGCTACCGGCGAGAGGCAAGAGCCAGCTGGCGCATCATCTCTCGCGCCATCTCAACTGGAACGGAGAGAGCACTAAAGGTAGGCTTTAAATTTCAGCAGCTCTGTACGCTCCACTGGTTTTAGTGATAGTGGCTTCGCTGTACGCTGTAAGAGCTGCCAGTAGACGGATCAGGGTCAACTGGCAGGGACAATAGGCTAGTGTTCAAAAAATGACGGGTCATTTACATTATCATAAAATTTTAAACACATATTTTTTTCTTTTGTCAATTAAACAAAAAATTAAGATGTGACGTCTAGAGATCCCACTCCCGAACTTTGATGCGCTTTATATTTGTCAATTTTGATTGATTTGAAAAAGCAAAAAATACTTGTTCAATAATTTACAAGCTTTTATTTCACTTGCAATGTATCTATTTATGAATGTATGTAAGGGTCAAATCTTGCAAGTAAAATTTTACCCACTTCCCATCAACGAAAGGGCTGCAATTTGGACCACATATGTAAACCCGATGACAATGGAATAGTAGGGTACCTAAGACCTGATCTGATGATGGAGTCGGAAGGTGGCGACAGGATCGCTATAATTGACGTAGACCCACCGTGTTGGGACTCATTAGTTAAGTCTTATTAAGCAGATGAAGATTTTGCAAAAAAGTACAGTCGGCAACAAAAGCTTGTTCCAAAAATGAAATTTTTGACAGAAACTTATTTGATACCTAATCTTACTGACGGACCACCTAATTAGAATTATTATTTTTTTACCCAGGATGACGCTGATTTCAATTCCAAACGGAAGACCACTAAAATGTACAGGTTATTTGGGCAGTTTCTTGTCTAAATTTAGAAATTGAAATATTAAAAAAAATTAATCCCGCGATGTGCTGAAATAATTATATCATGGTTTTAAATGACTTTAAACTGAAAACAGGACGTACAAGTTGTTTTGATATAATATTCTAAGTTGTGATTCAGAGGGCTTGGCGGAAAATGTGTCAAAATAACTAGACCGGTAAACAATGTATACAAACATTGCCTGAGTAATCAAATCAGTATTATTTAACACAACGCCGTTGCCGCCGTGACCTAGATGGATCTCTGTTGATATTGAGCCGGCTCTGCTCACGAGGCCTCAGACATACATATATAGCTCACTATATGTGTGCTGCCCTAGATTAGATAACTATATACCTACAGATGTCTTTAGACAAGTGTTTCAAGGTGAATTTGGATATATTTTTTTTGTTCATATGTTAACGAAGCGTTCGATCAAATTTAGTAAAGCTAAATGCGTTAGATTGTAGTTATGTTAAGGTTTTGGCTTTACAAACTTTACCCTTAGTATTTATCAAGTAAGTATTATTTTATGAACTTAATCAGCTAGTACACTTATTCCTACCGAGCTATCCGTACTGTAAGTGCACGTTTTTGTAGATTTATTTCTACTGGTAGGGATAGGTGCACTGTCCATTTCCACTATTCGCTACTCTACCAATAATTTCTATTTGAATATCAAATTTAACAGAGTCGACGGAGCTCCTACTTCTGAGTGTTTTGTTTTGGCCCTTCGGGCCTGCTGAAGACCTAACATACCCTAAACCTACCTAATAGTTATCATACTAATTTTGGTTAATTATTGGTAGAGTAGCGAATAGTGGAAATGGACAGTGCACCTATTCCTACCGGTAGAAATAAATCTACAAAGACGTGCACTTATCCCTACCAGTAGAGATACCTCGGTAGGGATACGTGTACCTCCAGGCTAACTTAATATCCATTCTGCTCTCCTTATTCTATTCTTCATAGGCATATCTATCTATATTCTTTCCAAACAATATTATCACTGATTGAATTCTTAACCGCTACATGTTTTCTGTTAGTGTTCCATTGGCAGGTAGAAAGTGACAAAACAAAGCGGTAAAGAAAGCGACTACATACAAAACCATTGAATAAGTCGTTATATTCTCTAAAGCGTTATGATAACACTAGCATAACACTAGCAGGCGCCAGGCTCTACAGAGAGCAACAGAGAGTCAAAACATACAGGCACAGCATTTACTCTTCGCTTGAGTGTGGCAAATACATACCTACTATGATATTATACTCCTACCTATTGGGTTTATATTGTACCATGTGTATCGTCAGTTGTGTGACTTGGGTGTGGCTCGCCATAAGGCCCAAGGAAGATTGACATCCTGGCGAAGATTACGGGATTCTGTGAATCACTGTCACGATCCTACAAAAAGCATATGTCCAGAGCCTCTATTCTATGACATTAAACAATATACTTTTGACGTGTTACGGTATTGTTTTTAACTCGGCCGCCATTACTGTCAAGTAAATATGAGCTCTAAAAACTATGGCAATACGATAATAGAGGGGTTATTATGATAGCTATTTATATGCAATTCATTTTACGGCAAGCGTAAAGGACAGAGCTATAGCAGATATATATAGATACATACTGAATAAAAACTGCATATCTACGTCATAATAACCCCCCAGGTCAAAAACAATATTGTTTGTTGTTGTAGTTAGAATAGAGGCCCAGCAGTAGTGGTCTCTTGACTTATTGTCACAAGTGGTTTTAAGTGATGTGTGTATCATGTACTTCCTATATTATAATTAGCTAAACCGTTGGACTGATTTTGATGAAATTCGTTAGAACATAAGGCACTTAATATATATGCGGATGCAGTTCTCAGCACTTATAAGTGAATCTCTTGTCGCAGTATTCAACTGCAGCGAGTACCGGCGGCGCCACATGGCGCTGTATGGCACGCACGACATCTTCCGCGCAGACAACCTGCAGGGCTCCGCCGTGCGCCGGCAGAGCGCCCACGAGGCCGTGCAGGACGCCGTGCTCTGGCTGAAGGACGGGAATGGTGTCGCCGTAAGTCCCCTCACCTTGTAGCTCCACTATTCTGCCTTTCTAAATAAAAAGGACGGAAGCGCAATTTAATAGTCAAAGCAACTCCTTCTCTTAATAAATAAGGTCACTTATAAACACGCGGTTCTATGAGACATGCGCCCATTTTACTAAGGAAGGCGGTATTCATATAAAGATGTTCATTAAATAAGTAGGCTGCACGGGTACTTTTACGTAGTTACCGTTTCGTCAATTCCACTACCTCTAGCTATCTTGGCAGGGTGATGATAAGAATGATAAGATTCCATCCAAGTTGTTCAAAATTACATCATTATTTTGTTATTGTGATAAAATTGCTACTGATTAAAGTGTTGTTCAGATCACTTCCAAGAAATAAGTTCGTTTGATATCGCTAGCATAAAAAGAACGTGTTAAACGCCAGGGAATTTCATTACGACGCGTAAACGTAATTCACAATTTGTCAACAAATTCAAGGAAACTTTCTTAATTACAAATATTGATTAACGTTCAAAACATATGTGTTTTGATGGATACGAAAACAAATACCTAGAAATCTCATAATTAGCCATTAGTAAGTAAATCGAAGCACGCCACATCACATTTGACCTCTCAAGAAGTCTTGTAAACAGTTTATCATACGACTCATATCAGCCTTTGGAATGATATAGCAGAATCATTTATCTCTTTCTAGATTTTCGACGGCACCAACATTACTCGGGAACAGCGTAGGGAGCTCAACGACTACTGTCTGTCGGATATGGGCTTCAGGGTCTTGTTCATCGAGTGTGTCTGCGAAGACCAGGAGCTGCTCGAGAGGAACATCATCGAGATTCTTCGATACTCGGAGGACTACAAGGATATGAGCGAGGAGGAGGCGGTCGATGACTTGAGGAAGAAGTTAGAGCATTACATGAGGCAGTATGAACCTATTGATGCCAACCTTGAGAACATCAGCTTCGTACGAGTAGAAAATATGGGCGAGACAGTCACTGCCCATAAAGTCGCTGGCCAGAAAGAATCCGGCATCCTTGGCTACCTTTCCGGATTACGCCCATTGCCGCAAACACTTTATTTCACTAGAGTAAGTACGAGTATGGTCCTAGTGCACTAAGTAACACCTTTATTTATTGTCTAATCACTAATAGTTACGTAAGCTTTCTGATTTACTACGAGTAGTAATTATATTACTTCTTCATTTGGTGCTTGATAGCTATCGGCTCTTCAATGAGCGATGCATGATATCCCTGATATTGCATCAACCTCGACACTTCTACCAATAGATTAACATCGATAAACATGTTTTCCACTAAGATTAGGTAGGTATGTAGTTATTTTCGTAGCGAAGAGAGATCGGAGTTATCAATCGGGTTAAATGGAAATGTTAAGCTATCTGGCTGAGAGTCGATAAGCCGTAAATATCGCTACACAAAAATAAGATGAGGCAAACGGCAGCAACTGTATCAATATTATGTTGATGTATGGTAGTATTTTTTTGGTCTTCAGAAGGAAAACTCAGATTGTAATTTTTATGAAGTTTATGGTTTAAAAACTTAACAACTACCTAAGCTTTATTTCTGTTGGATGAAATACTCAAGTCATTGTTATGACGTGGCCATCGTTAGAAACATCAGTCAGACTTGTATAACCTTTCGAAAGGCAATAAAAAGAGGTATGCTGCTGATTTACGATCACACCATATTATATTTAGTAAAAGAAAAAACAAAGAAATGCGTCACAGTAGCAATGGTAAAGGTATGCTGCACCAGTCTGTTTATGACACCGACATAACACAAGTTTTTTTAGCTATACTGATGTACTACAGGAGAGCTCTGCAAATAAGCGAATGTTTTAACAAGAGCAGAAGTTAAATAATATGTATAGAATGGACGTAACCTGTCAAGCATGTCGAGATATCTTGTCTAGCTGGTCATAGCCAATCGAATCTGGTCACAAATTAATCGTTATTTTTCCTTTTAGCATGGCGAGAGCGAATACAACGTAATCGGACGTATCGGCGGCGACGCCTCGCTGTCGCCCCGCGGGCAGACGTACGCGCGCGGTCTGGCGCAGCACATGAACGCAGTGGCCGACGTCGAACCACTTTCGGTGTGGACATCCGCGCTGCGGCGCACCAAGCAGACCGCGGCCGAGATCCGCGCGCCCAAGCGGGCCATCCGCGCACTCAACGAGTTGGATGCTGTAAGTATTTTTTATATATTTGATATAAACAGTTACAAAACATTAAAACCTTTTCCGTTCACCTGGATCGCCGAATACATATTTAAACATTAGCAAGAAGAATAGTGCCGCGCCAATGTGCACCTTCTCAAAAACTCGAGAATGGCGATGCGCATACGACGCAACACAGCAACAGGTTCCTTCTCTAATCTATCGCGCGAGCGTCTTACTCGGACACCGCATACTACACACACCTAATTTGATGAAATACAAAAATGTCCGCACCATCGGTGAGTGTGCCAAGAAACTCTCTCAGCTACGTTGAAATCAAATCTGGTAATTAGAGCCTTTTTCGTGGTTGAAAAGTTTGGCGCTTTACGTTAAAGTAGTGGCCGATGCCGAGCCGCTTTTGGTGTGTACGGCCGCGGCGCACCGAGTTGACTGCATGATCTACTTTTATAGATACTTACACTCAGCGAAGTAGACACTGTTAGCGGAGTCGCTAAAACCGATACATGTAGAGATAGCGGCTTGTTGTTCGTGACGTAGTCATTAATACGGAGCTCGCTTATCGCCAAGTATATATAATAATTACTACGAGCTGTTTGTAGAAAGCAATCAGAATGGACAAGTTTACATGCTAGAAGCTATTTCTAGTTGCCATTGAGTAGCCAGAATTAAATAGGCTAAAAAAAAAGTCTGCGCTAAACAAAACACGTGGAGCGAAAACGTGGCAAATTTATGACTATTGTTTCCTTTGACATTCATTTATTGTAAGACATGTTTTTTGTAATACGTATTTTCCCTATTAACTTTTGTCAACAGAATGTATACGTAAACATTGTAACGCAAGCGTGACGAAAACCATTTACGTACAGACAGAGGCCGTAGACAAGATGCTTAACGATAACGTAAACGATTTTCGAAAACTGACAATATGTATGGATTCGATATAAACACTCGATGCGACCGTCTCCGGCAGCTTACGTCAATCCTATACATTTTCGATAACTATATACGATGCCGAGATTAGAATGACAATAAAAGCTATCGCTTTTATCATCGCGCCAGTTTTTTCTTATCAGGGATCTAGTGAACAAATACATACATACTATTCAAGAATTTATATTGTAAGACTTAAGGATAAATTAGTTTTTCTTGTTACACTATAGACCACCAGAAACACATTATTATTAGTAAACGTAGTAATTTTTACTGTTTTAGTGAAGTGGAGTTATAAATAAGTGTTAATTTGTACACAAACACACACATTAGCTGGTCTTGTACCAACGATATTTGCCCGTTACAACTTATAAATTTTCCTGTTTACAATTTTAATTCTATTTTCGCTTTCCCTATACCTTCAAGCTTGTATTAGTTACAAGATTGGTAGTTTTATACATATTACGGTTCAATTTGGATAAAATACAATGATCCGAATATGCACGAAAAGGTGTGTTGTGTGTTATATTATTTGACACTTTCCAAGTACCTAGTAGGTATTATCCAAAATTTTAAATTACAATTAAAATAAGTTCGCTCCAATAGTCCTATTCCTAACAGAACATTATTATAAAACTAGGTAGCGATTAAATTAGATCTGAGAAAATACTGGCAGCGTATAAAATACGTGGAAATTGAGACGGAAAATTTATGCAAGTCCAAAATAGCACCATGGCATCGCGTTTCGTTCTATTTCTAGTGTTCACCTTATACTAACTTTATACATTCGTTTGGCTTGGCGCGGCTGTGTGTGACGGCTAATGGATTTACGATTGTCCGTGCCGACCTATGTTAATAAACAACTACGGTCAATGACGGCAAACAAGCCGACGATAATACTAGATAACTAAATATACCAATACTGAAAGAGATGAGACTTGTTTTTGGAACTAGCTGACAACCGTATTCACAAACAATACTTAAGGGATCCTTCACTGAGTAAACGCACTGCGTTTAATACAGCTTTGTGATTGGTCCTTTTTGATCGACCTTTTGTTTATGAGACGATTTGAACCACCCTGTGCGTTCCTGAGCACTGAGAGACCTCATAGTGACGTTTGTGAATACGGGTATGAGTGTTTTCCTATTCTTATCATATGTTTTTTTACAATCACGGCTTTAAAATAATCATATAAAACAAGGTGATGGATGACTCTATGATGATTATGAGAATCGAGTCTTGCTCGATCACGCATACTATTTCCGTCTTTATCTTCGTTGTCATGTAACAAATAAAGTATGTAAGACAAAATCAACAAAAGATAAGGTATCTTGCAGTCTTTGTATGTTGAAAGTGCGTAATCTCTCCATTTTAATTCACAATAACTATAAAAAATACACTGTTGTGTTTTGCGGCCTCGCCTTTTTCTCTTTGATCACAAGTGATTTAAGTACGTTTTTTTGGAGTTCTTTAATAAAAGTTCACTTAAAAGACCCGTTGCATCTAGGAAATTCTAGATAAAAGGTTGAATTTTCTGGGTGCATAATATGTCGCTCTAGATCTACCTCCTTATTTTGGGCATGAGTGGTCCGCACGACCAGAGGATGTGCGTTACTGTTTCTTAGCAGAACTTGCCATTACATTCTCTATCTAAAACAGAGAAATATTCAATTTCTAGTGTCCTTGTTACTAGAGTTGTAGTAGCACTTTAGATAGTTAATAGCACTTCAATAAGTATTTTCGAGTGTTTTTGTCCTTTCGTATTATTTCTTGTTAATTTGTTTAAACGTTAAATAATAACCCTAACTCATCATTTTCTTCTTTCTCCAGGGTATCTGCGAAGGTCTGACATACGAAGAAATGCAGGAGCGGTTCCCTCAAGAGTTCGCGTGGCGGGACCAGGACAAGCTGCGGTACCGGTACCCCTGGGGCGAGTCGTACATAGACATCATGACGCGGCTGCGGCCGGTGCTGTCGGCGCTGGAGGACGAGCACAACGTGGTGGTGGTCGGACACCAGGCCGTGCTGCGGTGCATGCTGGGGTACTTCCTAGATGCCAAGCTTGGTAAGTACTTGATGGTAACACTGGCTGGAACACTTGAGTTGAAAAAGCTCGAGATCATCAATTATTACTTCTCTTGATGATGTAAAAAAGCATCACCGCTATTATTATAGAGGGGTGATACTTTTGATTGAGTTGATACCCGAAAATATTAAATACCACGTTTATGTTGATGAATAAAGTCTATAAGTACATTTCAATTGGCCTTTTAGATGAACTCCCGTACATGAATGTGCCTCTGCACACGATTGTGAAGCTGTCGTCGTGCGGGTACAAATACAAAGTGGAGACGATCAAGTTGCCCATAGACTGCGTGGACACACACCGCCATCAGCCCAAGGTGAGCTTAGCGAGATAAGACTAGCAAATGTTGAAACAGATTACCTTGTAGCAAACACTTTAATCCTGCAGCCTAAGCTACAAGGCTTATTAGTAATTACGCAAGGTTTAGTTTTTAAATTGAAGAAATACTGCAAGAAATACTGTACATTTATATTATCCGTAATTACTGCTGCAAGGGTCTGAATAAAATCTATAGATGGTCCGTGCATCTACAGGGTGTCCCTGAAAGTCCAGATTAATTCGAATAAGGGACGTGGAGAACACCAAAATAGATAGAAGGACCATGCGTGCACTCGTAATGATTTTAGTGACTTATTATTCCGTTTCTTCCAGAACTGCTCGATCACTCGCAGCTCCATCGACGCGCTGGTGACGGTCCCATCGCACTACGACACGCTGCCGTCGAACCTTTGGCAAAACCCCTCGGAGGCGCAGCTTTAGGCGCCGGGGCCGGGCCCCGCGGCCCCCGCGCTGACCCCGCCATACCAGCATTACCCGGCCCCTAGGGACCCGGCAACCAGTATGGAGTCCACGGCATTGAAAAACCTTGGACTGTAATAACGATACCGCGCCAAGACCCGAGCCCTTAGCGGCCTCAGTGAAATACTTTGGTGTCGTTTCGTTAGTGTCGACGTTCGTGTAAGGATTTTAAATAGAAATTATTCCTTGGTTTCATATTGAATTGCTCCACTAATAAACATAGATTTAATAAACTCAATCCGTACAAAATGTACCTTTGAAATGCTATGGTTATGGCGAACCCGTCGATATGTAATGTAATCTTCCAATGTGCATTGATAAGACTGAAGGAATTGAATCCAATCCGTTGAAGAATTATGAGGTCAATTCAATATTTAGGTACAACGTAATTTTGTGTTCGTTAATCATAAGTTGGATTGATTTGTAGCGATTTCTGTTTGCTTGCTGAGTCTTAGTTGCATGTTAACGAATGTAAAGTTCGTGTTTAAGTTAGAGATTAAGATGTCTATTAATCAAGAACTCCTACGCATTTTTACAACTCTGACTCAGATCATATTCTCATTGATGACAGTTTAAATTTAAGTGGTTGTTGATTGTTGATGATTCAGAGTTGAAATTACGCTTCAAATACAAAAATATACTAATCCGTTTATATCTGACAATGAGTATTCCGTTCTACCTTATCACTAAGATTAAGTTTGATTAAAGTAGCCTTCGATTAGTTATAAATTAAGCTTTACGTTTTAGGAAATTCATGATGTTTAGATAACATCGATTTGTTTGCCTTAAAGTGCACCGTAATTCTTTATTTCCTTTAATAAGCCGGGTTTATAACGCAATTTTACATTATGTTATAGTTGAGTTTCTTGATAAATAAAAGTTTGGTTGTATAAGTAAACCACTTGAGGCTTGCGCTGTTTGAATGTAGTGCTATATAGCCAACATAACAATTGTACATCATTGTACATCCCTATACAATACACACACGTAAGCAACGCCAGGCTGAAGTGATTTAGTTATAACAAATTAATTAAGAAAGGTCAATTTAAGATATAAATAGTTGGGTAGAACGCATTGTCGTTAATTAAATAATTTAGCTATTCATACATATAATGTTACGCTTAAAATGACAGATGAATATAAAAGGAAACAGCTTAAGTAGTGCAGATGGAAGGAAAATGGAAATGTATGGAAGTATAGCGCAGTACGTTAAATAATATACCTACATAACGTAAAATACACCTTTCTGTTATTTCTAAGTCTATTTTACTTGAATTTTTCGTATTGTTCAAAGCGTTTAACACACGTGGATTGGAACAGCTTATTTAGCATAATGGTTGCATAAGACGACGTAGGTTTAAATATCATCTTATTAAAATGGAACCCTTTTTTTAATAAAAAAGTATATCAAAAATAAGGTTGTTTTAATTTCGTACCCTTGTTGTTTTCGAAAATAGAGGGAACACAAGTCCAAACCAAGAAGCAGCAACGAAAATCTATGATAAAACTGCTAAATTTCAAACTTTCTGAATGTTTAGTACTATGCTGAAGTACAGGCCGCGCGTGAGCTCCGAGGAATCTCAAGAAATGGAGACGTAAGAATTTAGTGCAGTGATTTAGTCAATATACGTTAATGACAACAAAGGCGATAAGGCCAACTCTAGTACCGGGAGAGGTAGGGTACGACGCGAAGGGCGGGCGCGGCGCACACCCGTCTTCTTCCCAAACCCCTTATACTCGGAGTCGGAGCTCGCGCGCTGACTATACTATACGTTCACGACATTTTACTCATATTATTATATGATTTATTCGCATTTTATACACTTTCGCAGTTTTTATGCTCATGAAAAAATTCAATTCCGAACCCAAGACCCTTAGTATCATAAACATGTGCAGTAGGTTTGGGTTATGTTAGTTCTTCAGCTGGCCCGGAAGGCCAAACCACCCAGAAATAGGATAGATAGTATCTGTTTACCTTCCCGCGTCGGCCGAGTTCGCCAATAAATTTTGGGACAACCTGTAGGTAGGTTTTGAGAAGAACAGCATCTTAATAGCATCTTTTTTACAAAATGATAAAATTTGCAAAATCTTTTTATAAAGCTACAAGAAGACGCCCGCGACTTCCTACGCGTAATTAGTTTACCGCTTCTATTTATTCCCGTTAAGGACAATTTTCGAAAATAGGTACCTTTCTTAGTGCACCATAGCGTACCTACTAGAGAAATATTCTCTCCAAATTACAAGACCCTAGGTCTAGCGGTTTAGATTGTGCTATGTCTGACAGTCTGTTAAGGAAGACTTATATGTTACATTAGCTTTTCTCCCGCAACTTTGTCTGCGGAGAGTCAGAACTTCCGTTGAAAGTATAGATATAATTTACATTACCGTCAAGGAGCATATTTTTCCCGGTTTCCGGGACGGGCAAATATTTGTGTGATGAGCACGAGCATTTCTTTTGAGTCTTGGATGTTTTCTATGTATTTCAGTATTGATTTCTCTACAGTGTGTAAATGGTATTCGGGCGTTCCTTTTAACTGTGGTTAGTATAGCCCCTAATGAGCACATTTAAGCAGCTTTTGTTAAAATTAAATAAAAAAAAGTTATCCATACAAAATAATTTAACACGCAATGTATAACACTCTTTCATGCACGGTGCACTTTAAAATTACTTACCTGACAGATGGACTTGGATGTACATTGCGGGGCGATAGTATGTTCAAAAATTAATAACGGTGTATACGTTAGCGTAATCAAAACAATTATTCCTGTTTATGATTAGTAGAGTCTTAATCTATGTCCATTTTTAATAAACGCCCGTATACCATTTACACACTGTATATCAATATTTACATATCGTTGTCTAGTACCCACAGACATGTCTGACATTGTCCTCTGATATTTACTCGTATTAGTTTATTTTTCCAAAGAAGTCCAGAGCATGTTTTTTTAAGTAAGCGGTCTCCAGAGGTTAATTTTCATTGCATGGTCAATGGTGATATATCTTGATGTAACGTTATTCCGGTGTGACTGGCTACGTAAAGCTGCAACGGTAGAACCACTTATACGCCGCAGCAAAGCACAGGTACGCCGAAATTACCAAACATCTAAATATTGACATTTTATTACGTCCCCACTAGAATGTGAACGACTTGCCAAATCTTAATATAGGGTGGAGAAACGTGATCGAATAAACGCGTAGTCAATTACGTTTCTCCACGAAATGATTCGCTTTTCGTGGATTTTCAGCAGCCCGTAAAATGTTTAGGATAGTAGGTAATTCCAAATTACCCTAGTTCCGCCAACGTATGAGGATGACTTGCAGTTCAGCGTCAAGGCGAAAAGTTCCAGGGTGGTAAAATTAAAAGTGGCGTCTTTAGCTATCCATTTTTGATTCAGTTTATTTCATCGTTCAAATCTTCAGCTTGGCAAGGAAAAGTGGTGATCACTCTGTATTGGCGACGTATCAAATTTACATACCATCGATTCAGCTAGCTTACCTGCAATAGTTCCCAATTGAAAATATTGTTCTTCCACCCATCACCACGACGCTGGATAAATACCAAATTTCATGTAAGTGCCAAACTACTTATTTCACCGTTCTTATTATGAAAAAAATGTATATAAGTATCCTCTTTATAATTAGTTTTACATTTTATAAAAATATATGAACGATAAAGTTCGTATACGAGCTCCCCCCCTTCTCTTCATCTGTTGTTGAGTTTCGGAAATCCCTTCAGGTTGTCTAATTAAACATATCTCGTGTACTAACTTCATCTGTTTCGGCTCTGCGTTGATGAGTCAGTCAGTAAGACTATGTTAAAATTAGTATCGATGCTGGCATGGTAACAAAATACTTTAGGTCTAACTAGCGCTGACCTCCCACGACCATCGACCATGCCTCAAACTATCGAGGCCGCAGACTGGTTAAAGTTCGGTTGTCTAACCGGTCGGCTGAGTAGTGGAGACAGCACGTCTACCAGACTAGACGGGGTTCGGTTCGATCGGTCGGCTCCAATTAACTCATTGATAACATTAATTCCGATTGTTTTATTAATTCATTGAGACTGTTATTATATCTAATTATTTATTTATGAATGAGAAGCGTTGCAGACAAATCTTTTATAAATAAAAATAACCGCTCTATCTTCTAAACATACTATAAAAGAAGAAACTGACTGATCTATCAAAGCACAGCCCAAACCGCTGGGTCTAGAGATTCCAAATTTGGCACGTAGGTTCCTTATGAGGTCTAGGGGTGCACTAAGAAAGCGTTTTCCGAAAATCGACCCCCAACGGAAAGAAATAGGGGGAGTAGCGGGAAAGTAATTCTACGCGTACGAAGTCGCGGGCTACCTCTAGTTTGTCACAATTTCGGTAAGTATTTAGCAGGAATTATCATTTACCATCAGATGAGACAGTGGCCAATCGCAGGTCAGTCAAGAAAAAAACTTCGCATACTAAATAGCGGGCTTTCTCTAGTGTCATATTGTTAAACAAACAGTATTTGTACAAGTATAGGTTATTTTCTACCTGCAAAATGTCTTAAACATCTCAGACTCTCAGTGGTTACACTGATCACTAGTTAAATATTACCGAGAAATAATTACCTACTTAGCTACAGGAAAATGCTAGATGGGTGTTACGTATTATCATCCGGTAAATCTATTTGCGTTATCGCCTCAGATTATGTCATATTGTAAACCAGCGAAGATTGATGCAAGTTGAGTTACTTGATTGAGATTAGTCACTTACTCATTAACCCCCTTACTAATAAACGTTGAGTAACGTTGGTATAGCTAAAAATATATACAATGTTTTGTCCTTATCTGTCAAATTCAAATGTCACAATAACAGATAAGGGCAAAACATTGTATACCTATACCACCGTTACTCAACGTTTATTAGTAGGGGGGTAATAATTTAGTACCCGGAAGACCGAGGGTCGCTCGGGTTAAAAAACGAATTTTCCCGAAGATAACGACTTGACAGATCGATTTTTCACCAATATTGAAAATTTCATCGAAATCATTAGGGCTGTTTTCGAAAACGTGATTGCAAATTATATGTACAAATATTGCTCGTTTAATAATATTGGATTCGTATATGCGTACGCTTTACAATGCCTTAGCACGTGATTCCTCTTGGTGTTGCGCGAGTCCATACTCCATGGGCAGCTGTGAGCATCAGGGTCTATTATACTCGATAAAAGATATTGTTTTGACATGTTTTCGTATTGTTTTTAACTTGGTAGCCATTACTGTCTAATAAATAGGACTTATAACGTTACCAATAGGTGTAATACATCAAAAGCAATATGGTTTTACCGATTAGAAAGAGCCCCAGGTGAGGTGACCCGCCGGCTCGTTTGCCTCTTCTTCATCTAGAATCAACAAGTATCACTTTAGTCTTCCTTTATATACGTTATTTTAGCTTTTAAAAGGTTATTTTAGGGCTTGAGTAGTGTACAAATTATAGTCTAATACTCTAATCTTAGTTGGTTGCAGCGTTGGTACACCTAGATTTTATTCAAACTATACGCCTACCATGTGTCTCGCTCGACAACTATATTATTAAAATATTAGCCTCATGAGTATTTCCGGATTGTCAACTTTGTTTAAGACTCATCGTCTATGTACATATGTAAATACTAGGTAGGTGTATCTATACTCAAACTAATATTTGATGCTATTACTTATTCTGTGGCAAAAGGTAGGTACTGCCAGAAAAAAATTACGTCGCGTTAGTCTAGTTGGTTTGATAGTGTAGTAACCCTTCCTACGGTTCGATTCCCGGTATGCGCAAATATTCTCAATTCTTTATTGCTTCCATAAGTTATACATAATATACAGGTGTTCGATATCTTATAACTATGTGTGATGAGCTCGAGTATTTGTTCTTAGTCTTGAAAGTTTTCTATGTACTTATTTCTCTATATAAGTATATTTATCGTTGTCTAGTGCCCATGGTACAACCCTAGAGCTTAGTTAGGGACTAGCTCAATTTGTGTTATGATTGTCCACTTTTAAAAATGTCTTGAATAATCGATCCAAAATACGTGGTACGGGAATACGAGTACAATGTATTACTCTTAAAAAGTCTTTCGGATTCGGGTTAAATCGGTTAGATAGACTACCATATGAGCGGATGAGACCGAGTGAGAGGGAAGTATAAACCTAAAGGTCTAATAAACCCTTTGAACATGTTCCAGGTTTTTTTTGGTTTCGAAAACCAACAGGGAGGGAAGATGGCCGATTGAAAAATGTCCAGCTTTTACTTTTGATACTATAAGGAAAAAAAATATGTTCCATGTAAATACAACTTATTACAATAGATTTTTCAATGGCTGTAGAATCTGCCTTTCAGGGCATACAAAAGGCTATAAGGAAATATGATGTCATTCTAATTCTTACAAACATTTTCTATAACGAGCACATCTGTATCTAAAACAGATAACAATCGCATTGCGTTATGATGAATAATACGAATGTTTGGAAAGTTTTCTCAGTGAAGGTATATCAAACACTTTTTATTTTCGTTAGAATTCCTGAATAGGATGTCCTAAAAAACACTACCGTTCATCCTCCATCTAGAAAGAATGACCGCATCGCCAAGATTTTAACTGGCCAATAATATTATATTGCTCCTGACTTCGCACTGAAACAGCTGGACGGATTTGGATGAAATTTGTAACGGAGATAGCTTAGCTTTTACGTTGTAATGTAAAAATACGTACCTAGGCTATCTTTTATATCGAATCAAAATCACAGTATCTGTGGGGTGAAGAATTACTAATTCTACTCGGACAAAATCGCGGGCAGAAGTTAGGAGTAAATAAATTAAAACATTAGTAACCCTTCAAGCGGCAAGAAAAGTATAGTTAGTTAAATTTGAATTTTGAGTTAATGTCATAAAGTATAAATTGTTTTTTGACAACAGCCGTTATACGGTTGCTTGCCACTCGAAGGGGTAATTAACTCTAATGATAAGAGGTTAGTGAAAATGGCTATTAACGTTCATTCTTCCGAATGGTTTTTAAATACCCGTATTAAAATTCTAACACTTTCTGACAAATGTTGAATAATATATTGCTAGTGACTGTACAAAGTTCCAGTTGGCCAACCCAGAGCCAAATGATCATCAATCATGTCGAAGGGTTCTCGAGATTAGAAACGTGATTGAATTCTCGCTGGAACGGTTAAGCAATAGTTCGGAACAGTAGGGTAGGGTGGGTACGATTGAACCACTTTCACTTTAACAGCGTATAGCGAAGAATCTATTAAACTCACGGATTCAATAGTTTGGTCATATTAAGTATGGTAATCTGGCTTTTAAATAAAATATATTTTGTAGCTCTATCTCAAATAACTACGCCGCTATTACCGAAAGAAGCGGACCGGGTAAATTGGTTCACTTGACCCCATGGTAGGGACAATTGAAACGGTACGTGGGTTAATTGAAACACTTCAAATAACTTTGACATTATTTGATATATTTAATAGGTTTAAACGGTTTTCTATACTTCATTAGTATTTGATAAGATCATGATAAAATGGTAATGTAACTATAACTATTTCTATTATTATTACTGAAACAAAGTTTTAGAGGTAGAGGTAGTTAATAAATATTTTTCTATTCATCGATAGCAGATAGAAGTTGAACTAATAATTATCATATCATATTTTCAACATAGATATAATCTATTAATTAGCTATTATGGCGTAATAATACTTAAAAAAGGGATTATCATTTCTCATACAAACAAACATGTTTCAATCATAACCATGTTTCAATCATGACCAAAGTATGTATACCTACGTATACATTTATATACTTATGTAAAAACTTTAATGTAAAAAAAGCAAAAAAAAAACAGTGTCAAAGAATAAAAATAATTTATTTATCGAACCAATCTTTTTGGTATCTCTTCATTACTTCATCATGTTCAGAGAAGAAAAAAATGAAGTCAAAATCGTCTGAGCTTGTAAGCTTTTTTCAGGTTGATACACATTAAAATGCATACCTAAATATATATATACATACACCTTAGTTTGTAAGCTTTTTTTTTAGGTTTATACACATTACCTATATACACATTAAAATGCATATATATAACCTTAGTTAGTATCTAAGCTTTTTTTCAGGTTTATACTCATTAAAATACATACCTATATATACATACACCTTAGTTTGTAGGCTTTTATTCAGGTTTACATAAATTAATAATTCATTACCTACTAAAAGTAACATAAGGACATGAAAAATTCATACCTCCTCCTTTCTGGTTAAAGTCGGTTAAAAAGGGACGATTGGAACACCGGGACGATTGAAACGTTTCAAACGTCCACAGGCAAATTGTTTCAATCGTACCCATCTCCTATTCTTCATTTCAAAGTCGATATTTTAGTATTAAATACTACTTTAGCGATTACCGATATCAATAAATACAATCTCGAATAGGTATACCATACAACAAAATAAGAAAAAATATCAAAATACAAGAGTTAATTAAGATAAACCGAAAATAAAAAGAACATAAATGCTTTATTTTTGCGTGTGAAAATTTTCCGAAGCGTCCTGCACACGACCGCGTCCTTTGTTGCCCCGCGCGCCACTGTCCAAAGATTCGAAAATGGCCAACGTAGTAACGAAGTTCGTGTCGCGCTGGTAGGTGTAACGGTTTCCGAGAAATTTGAGTTGTTTCAATCATTACGCGTTTCAATCGTACCCACCCTACCCTACTATCGATACACACATCGGATATGTGACCGTACATTACAGTTACCTGCGAGGCGAGGCACTAAAACTAAAACTGTTTTTTTTTCTAGATTTATTATACTTTCTGTTTGCAAATGCTGGATTGGTTACTGAAAATACCAAAATCGCTATGTATATGCCTATAGTATTTGAGGAGTTCCCTCAATTCCTCTCGGATTCCCTCATTAGACACTGAACTGGTAATGGGACCACCTTGGAAGTATACCCTATCATACAAAAAAAGGATTTTTTAAAATCGGTTCACAATTGACGGAGTAATCGCGTAACAAACATGTAAAAAAACAACATAATGTACCTATAGTCGAATTGAGAACCCCTCCTTTTTGAAGTCGATTAAAAAAATGTTTTTCAATTAAGTTAAACAATAACTTCAAGGTGATAAAAAATAAACAAGTTATAAACCAATTATGTAAATATTTGTAGTAATTACAGCTGACCGTGTTAAATCACGAATTATTAGTAAACTCGTAGAACTCGTAAATTGAGCATTTGAAAGCAAAAAATAAAGAAATATCAAGTACCTACCTGTTTGCTTGGTAATAATAAATATAGTTATCCGCTTGATTAGGGCGGCACAGAACAACATGGCATGTCCGATCGACTCAAGAACTAGATCTACGGTCAAGAATATAGTTACTATTATTAAAATTAAAATTAAATATTTTTATTGGTATGTTGGAAGCTGCCCCGGAGATCTACTTAGTTAGGGCAGTTTATAATAATAATAATAATAAATCATTTATTTACCAAAATACTTATAAACTAACATTTACAATTTAAACGGTGGCTCCCACACTAGGCTGGGCCTGTATCGTGGGAGTCGGAACACACGAGCAGTAACTTTAATATATGCGGCTAAAGAAATCGAGGCATGCAAATAGCAGTAACAGGTGATACTAAGTAACTATAGGCTTTTAATAAAGACGAAGATAAAAAATATAATAATATTAGGTGACATGTAGTGTGTAATGTTGTAGGTAGGAGGGTGTATGGATGTGGTATGTGTGATGGCGAGGAAGAAGGGGTATTGAACATGAGGAGTGCAACAGCTCTTGGGATCGGTCGGTAACCATGGCTACCGACCACTAAACTTAGATCAGCATCTTCTCAGACTCATCGTAAGACATAGACAGTAAAAACTGTCTAATATCTTTTTTGACCTCAGATATCCGGAAGAGCTTCAAATCACATTTCCTTTTCAGTACGGAATTGTAGACGAACGGAAAGATAAATGATTTAAACCGCCTAGCGAACCCGGACCTAACTTTAGGTAAAGGAACCCTAAAGACACGTCTCCTTAACAAGTCAGGGTAGCATGCCGAACTTATAGTTTGTTTATGCATATAAACTATAACACGCATTAAAAACAGTCTACGGACGCTAAAAACACCCGCCTCCCGAAACAGGTCCACTGTAGAGTAGCGCCTAGGTCTGCGTAAGGACACCTTTAGTACAGCTCTCTGAGCCCTCTCCAGCACTATCAGAGTGGACTTGGTGCATCCTCCCCAAGCAAAGATACAATAGTCAAGTATGGGCTGGCAGAGTGCTACATACACTAGTCTTATTAGGTGTTCATCAGCGGCATCTCTCAGGAACTTCATAGTGTAAATGAACTTGCGAACTCTGGCTGCTGCTACAGCGATGTGCTTCTTAAAATTAAGGTTCTCGTCCAGCGTAACGCCGAGGTACCTTACAGAAACGTCTCTTTTGATACTGTCGCAGCTACAACCCGAGCTTGAGTAAGAAGGCTGCACCATATGGATGACACAGTCAGAGGCGTGAATTTTGAGGCTGCTCATATGGACAGGGGGGCAAGATGCGGCAGTTTTGTGAAAACAAATAAATTTTGTTTTAGATGCGTTAAGCGTCAAAAGATTTTGTTCTAACCAGGAAGCAACCCTTTGCAAACCCTTCTCTGCAGAAGCCTGCGCATCCTGCCAAGAGTGCCCGTGAAACACTATAGCAGTGTCATCGGCGTAACACAAGATGTTGCTGTGTTCTAGTTCCAGATCCATAATGTCATTCATATATGCGATGAAAAGCGTGGGTCCTAAAATACTACCCTGAGGTACACCAAAGGACACAGGTTTCAAGCCACTATAACTGTTACCGATTCGAACACATTGGCTTCTTTTTTCAAGATAACTTGTGAACCAGTCCAGCGCTGTTCCACGTATACCGAATAGGTTTTCCAACTTTTTAAGGAGAATAGGATACGAAACCGTATCGAACGCTTTCGCCAGGTCAAGAAAGGCGCCAACACAGCATCGACCCTCATCGAGATAAGACGCAACAGTGTCTGTTAGTAGGGTAACGGCTTCCTCCGTAGACCTTCCCCGACGAAAACCGTACTGGCGATTGGAAAGAAGGTTATTACATTCCAAAAAATTTACGAGTCTTTTGTTGACTACGCGTTCAAGTAATTTAGAATATGCTCCTAGAAGAGAGATGGGACGGTAATTACTAGGGGTATCCGAGGGGCCGCTTTTGTGAATTGGTATTACCGTTGCAGTCTTCCAAGCCTGCGGAAAGGATCCTATAGAGATACTCAAGTTAAAGATTGCTGCGAGCGGTTCTGCTATGACTTCGCCGGTCTCTTTTAGAAGCCTATTGCTTACACCGTCAAGACCAGGAGCACTATTTGAGTCGAGCAGCTTAATTAGGTTATGGACCTCAACAGCATCCGTGGGTTCAATGAAAAAAGAATGCGGAGGGAAACTATTGCGTACCTTAATGGCCAAAGATTCTTCACTTTTGTTAAGTCTAGTTAAAATGGAGCAAGTCAGTTCAGGGCCTACCTTCGAAAAATATTCGTTACAATTGTCAAGGGACGCCTCAGGAGTAGGTTTAGTCTTTAAAAGGTTTTCAGAAGTCGGAACTTTAGGAGATTTGTGAATAATACGATGTATTTCATTCCACAGTTTTTTGGGTGCGTTCTTCTTCCGTATTAATTCTTTCCTATCGTGTTCGGACTTAAGTTTCCTTAATAGGGTGGTATAAAAATTCCTATATCGGGTGTAAATAAGAGATTTCATAGCATCTTTAGGTTCCTTACGTGCTGCCAGATGTAATTTGTCCCTCTGTTTCGAACATCTAATTAAACCGGGGGTCATCCATGGCTGAAGAATCACTTTGGAACGACTTACTTTAATAACTTTTGAGCACTTAGACAAGGCATTCTCAATAGAGGTGGTGAACAGCTCTACGACAGTTTCTAGGTTAGAGCCATATAAAATTGGAGTCCAGTCTATCGCCTTTAACTCGAGCCTTATAGCTTCGAAATCAATAACAGTTCTAAAGCGGTGCGATTTGGCTGGCTTATGCGATTTGACCGAGACTCCAACCATAGTTATATCATGATCCGTTAGATCAGCTGAACAGACAATAGACTCTGCGTGAGAGAGTGCCGGTACAAATATATGGTCCAGACAAGATTTTTTGTGAGTTACAGTGTTGATGCTTGAAATAAGTCCATGTTCTGCCAGGAGACTGAGGTAATCAGAGGACTGGGCGTTGGTTTGTGCTGAGCCCAGGATATCAATGTTTAGGTCTCCGGCTAGGACGAGACAGGGGCTACTTTCCAAGGATTTAAGAACAGAATCAAGTGAGGAAGTAAAAGCCTCAAGGTTACAGAAGCTGGGCGACCTATACACACTTACGACGGAAAAACAATTAGGGACCTGAACTAGAATAGCATTTGCCTCGTCAACATCTAATTCTGAGAAGGTTGGAGACCACTTATTATTAACGTAAACCACCACGCCACCAGACTTGTTAATAAACTTCTTGGAGTTAAATGAGGTATAACCCTGCAGTTGATTTATAATAGAACTGTCATTAATCCAGCACTCACTCAATACAATCACGTCAAACTCAATGTCTAATCTTTTTTTTAATACGAGAAAATTTTCAAAGTTTCTATTTAAACTCCTAATATTAAGGCTCAATATTTTTAGATTAAACTTAGTGATGACTTGCGAACAGTTTTCGGGGGCAGAGATAGTGTGGCATTTCATTTCAAACGCTTTATCAATATCTTCCAATAAATCTAGGTTACCCATGGGAAAGCCATTGACAGATAAGTTGTTTCACAAAAGGCACATATGATAAACACCACACTCTCAAAAATATTATAAATATAAACGGATGGAGAACAAAAACTCACCTCACCCGGAGGCGCGCGCCATTCAGTGTGTGGATAAATGTGTAGGGACGTGTGCGTGTGTGAAAGCTGTGTGTGCGAGTGAAGGTATCTTGTGTAGAACAAATGCGTTTTAAGTAGGTTTATAAATAGATTAAATATAAAAACATTAGAATATTGAGAAATACAAGTGAGCAAGAGCAATTGCAGTACATCAACTAAACAATTATTATAAACAGGCGGCACCGAAGGTACCTGCGACACCGGAGGCACCATCGGCACCGGCGGCACCGATGGGATCGTCCATGTTAGACTCATTTGACCCTGATGAGTTGGAGGAGAGCTCTTTGAGGTTGTCTTCGGATCGTATCCGAATCGCAGGGCTCCCGTGACGTGCGTCTTGCTTCCTAACGAAGATGCCGCCGTTTCGAACCCAACAATATTTGTAGCCGTGTTCGCTTGCGAACGTTCTGGCTTTACGAAACAAGCGCCGATTTCCGCTAGTGAGGCGCTCATTTATGTAAACTTTATTGTCTCTCCCGTGCTCGACAATATCTCCACTTTTAATGTTCCGGCGCACCCTTGCTTGCCTTAAAAATTCGTCTCGTTTGGCTCTGCGGATAAAAGCCACTGCAATCGGCCGTTGTAAGTTATTTTGCCCGTTGCCGTTAGCGTTTTGACGCTTGGGTCCAACCCGGGACACGTGCACAAGGTCTGTATCACGCAGCTCGACGCCCAGTTTTACAGCGGTTGACAGCACCAAGTGATAAGGATTCTCCTCGGGAGTCTCCAAAAGACCCGAAATTTCTACCTCGTTCCTTAAGTTTGCCTGCGCTTGGTTGTCTAATTGGTACTGCAGATCGGCAACCGTAGATTTAAGGACAATATTTTCACTCTCCAATTTCTCCAGTGATTTTAGTCTTGTGTCATAGGTCGAAAGCTTCTCACACAAACCGTCTAAGCGAGCCTTGAGCGACTGCCACATATCAGACGCACTTTGTCGCAGGAGACTAATTTCTGTAGAAAGAGACAGAAATGCGTCAGCGAAACCTGTAGTGTCGCAGGTATTTGTTTCTGATTGGTGTAGGGGTTGAGCCTTTTTCCGTACAGTGATGTTTTCAGATGCAGCACGTAATGGTGTAAGAGAGTTATCGCCTCCTTTTTTTGCTGCTGCGATGCAGTTGGGACAAACCCAAGTCTTTATTTCTTCCTTCTTCAGGCGTGCCGCATTCGTACAGGCTGCATGAAAAGATTTTAGGCAAGTTTCGGTGGTGCAGGTTATCCGTTTTTCATCTTTACAAAAACTTTGCAGGCACCCCGCGCAACTCGTTGCAATGCAGTTGGTACAAACCCAAGTTTTTATTTCTTCCTTCTTCAGGCGTGCCGCATTCGTACAGGCCGCATGGAAAGCCTTTTGGCAAGTTGCGATGGTGCAGGTTATCCGTTTTTCGTCTTTAGAAAAACTTTGCAGGCACCCAGCGCAACTCATGATTTTCCTCTACCAAGTTACCAGGCGACAAGGACGCGACAGTTTAGCGACAGCGATCCTGTTTATCGTGGTACGGGGGCTATTCACGACGTGCGCCGGCGAGTCGAACGCGTCAGAGATAAGATAAGATAAGAAACTGACCGTCGAAAACTAATAATTTAACATCGATGTTATTATCTTGATAGGATGATTGTACTTTTGACACTTAATCACCTTAAAAACAAACACTTGGATTAACTTGCGACGTAACTAAGCTTTACACTGATATAATTTTAAGACCGAAAAAAGCAAGTTAACTAATTTAACTGGGATAAAGTCACAGACGATTTAGTAACACCGTGTTAGTCTTAATTAGCCGCGCGAGGGTATGATGTTTAATCGAGTGCATCAAAGATCTAATGCAGCCCGTTATCTCAATGTATTAACAATCGGCAAGGATCACTCTGTAACCAACAAATCATCAGGCAGTAGGTACCTATCAACCGAACGCGTATTTTAAACCGACTTCAAATGTTCAGTTCACCTCTTGTTCACCAATTTCTCTGTCAATTGTGAACCGATTTTGACCGAATATGATGAGGCAATTCGTGAGCAATTGAGGGAACTTCTCAAATGTAGCATACATGTAGCGATTTTAGTATTTTGAGTAACAAGTCTTGCATTTGCAGAAAGTATCGTTTAGTGAAGTGAAACTGATGATGAAGACCACAACTGGCTAGCGGAACTCCTCAACAGAACCTATTTGAAGGGTGGCGATAAGGTATCTCGATTAAGATTAACTGTTTAAATATGACTATGACTTTCCCGCGACGTTGCTCTCTCTGAATACAAGTTACTGACTCGTAAGAGTGAGCTACGCTACAATCAAACAAAGATTACGTACCCGAGCGTGCGTTAGATCTATACGTGTCTAAGCTGCGTCTGCGTACCGTACGCTAACCTAGTCTAGACTACTTGCGTCTCCACTTCCTTAAAATTATTTGTTATATATTACTCTCCGCAAACCTTTAGGGCATTTTGACAGATATCAATCTGGTGGGCCGATTATATTGACGATTGAACCAAGGATGATTATATTTTGATGACATCACCAAGCAGTGACGGTTATCTATAAAAATCACGGAATAGAAAAAAACAGTGGAAGTGGCATGAGTTTCGCTTAGTATCAGACCTGTTGTCGCCAATACTCAAACTATCATAAAAACAACACGCCACCATGGAAAATGTTTTTGGTGCGGCTATCGTTATTACACTGCTAAATAGCACAATAAGACATGCTTCTGGATTTATTTCCTATTTTAGAAGTATCGAAATATCGAAATATTGAAATAAGCGATCGCGGCAAATGTATGGTAGGTTATGCGGAACTCCGCATAACTATGCCACACGTTACACGCCCACTTGACACTTCTACTGTTTTTTCTGTTCTGTGATAAAAATCATCACAAGATAACGAATTAAGGCAAGTAAAATAGCTAAATAAGCCGCCAACGAACTGCAGCGATTGCGGCGTGGATGTATGTATGCGCGTATGCGCAAAGGGCCGCACTTTTTTCCCGACCGGTTTTAGTGCGGCCTCATTTATATGAATTCCAACATTACAGGCGTTATCGCCTTCCCGCCGCTGCCGCTTCCAGTGCGGTTGCTACTTTAAAAGCAGAGATAAGTTAAATTCAAACCAGTGACGAACTATACATATTATACATAGTTCGTCGATGTTCAAATGCACTAGGTGATCTAGAAATCACGTAAGCCTGAATAATGGATGCAAAGTCAAACTAACTGTGTTTCATAAATCATTTCGTAAAAGCAGTTTAGCTAATTCATTTGTCGCACTCATAAATTTACTGGAACTATGCCACTTTAAGACGCAATTGACTGAAGCCATGTTTCTTAAGTTTTGTTTCTTAAGAAAATAAACAAGCGTTTCGAAAGATTGTAATGCGGTTGGTAAAACGGCCTCATAACATATATCCTGGTCAAAGTTGCTATATAGGGGCATGTATAGGCATTAAAGCTATGTCAGTGCTGAGTGTCACGGGACTAGCTTAGGCTCAGTTTTGAGCCGAGTGAGAGGCTGCGACCGTGGCTTACTTCATGGGATGGATGCCCGACCCGCCGACCCTACGCATTGTCATACAAATACCCCGCGAACGCGGACGGTTTCCGAACGAAGGAAAAAATACCGCGCAACGCAAACAACGTTCTATTTTTAAATTTGTTTATTTTTTAATAGACATGGTTAAGTGAGATGTTTGTAGTGGTTTGCGGCCAGTGATCGTTTAAAAAACAGGTAGGCAGTAGAAGTTTAGTTTACACATAATGTGTTTTAGTTATAACAATAGTATGGTAATAATTAACAAATTCAGTCGGCGTATCGATCTATCTATTTCAAATTGTAACTAATGTATAATTTTTGTAATGGGGTTTTTTAATTAAAAGTATTCACTGGTACCTATTCACATCTAAACTTTTAAATCTTGTATGAACGAGTGTAACTCGTAAAATAAGTCAACAGGAAAACGTCAGAAATACTCTAGGATCTTGAAATTTTGCTCAGGCATCACACAAAATCATTTACAATCATAAAAGCGACGTATTAATATAAAATATAAAATATAAATAGGTATAAATTAATAAAAATTATTAAATTGATAGCTATATTTTTTTAGTCGGTTTAAAATGTAGTGTCATTAAATACTTACTTAGTTGACTATTATGAGGTTGGTAGGCTAACGCTTCATAATGTTTTAAAACTACGGAAATTTAACATTTAAGTAGGTACTTAAAGTAATGTACCTGACATATAGAATGGGAATAAAAGTGTACATAAATAAATGTTTTTCTATTCTATTCTATTCTATTCTACATAAACTGTAAACAAAAACAGCCCACATACAAAATTATATTTATTAGGTTAATTCCAAATTTTGTATATTAGGTACCTTTATTGTCTACTCGTAGCTTTTTGGAGATAAATTGGATTAACAATTCGGTTTATTATTAGCGTATCAATTTACTGGTTTAAGTAAAAATGCGATCTCTTTTTGTTTCTATTCATAAGCGATCGAATAAAATGATAAGGGACTAGTGCATTTAAATTGTATATTACATATTAGGAATAACGATATTTATTTTATTTTGCACTCCAACGCTGTTTTCTTTCTAAATTCATACACAAAAAACAACGTAACGTTCTCGACTTTTTTATGCCCTTTGTATGTAGTTTGTATACATTTTCTCATCTGCTTATCATCATCATCATCATCATCATCATCATCATCAAGACAAATGTTAAGAGTTCCAACTCGGTAGATTTACACACAGATTATAAGGGTATGATTTACAGACCACCTTCTGACTCCATCACAATATTACATTGTTCCCGGGTGTAATACCTAACTAATTTGTCTTTGAAGATGATTTGTTGATTTGATACCTTTAACTTTTTACATCTACAAGTCTACAAGGGATCGTAATTTAATGTAAATATTTCATATTATTTCTACTTGATACCTTTGCCTACCAAATTCTAAAAAAAGGGTCTTTTTGAACCGATCGGCATAGAGGTTTATTTATCTAATGTTGCCGATGTTAACTGAGGTGTACCGCAAGGATCAGTGCTAGGGCCAATCCTGTTTGGAATTAAATAATAACGGATATTAAGAGTGTTGTAAGACATTCGATGTTATCTTATGGCTAAAGTAATGGAAAATACAGTAGTAACTCTAAACATTATTCAGAACCATTCAAATTCTGTAGTCGACTAAATTATGCCTTTATGTGAATCTCAGCTAAGTGCTGGGTCTTTATAGGTAAAGTATAGGAAAGACAAACCCTTAGCTAAAATTTGCAACTTTAAAGTTTTACTCTGATCCACTTCGAGTTGCCAACTAGAGATGGGATAACATTTTTTCTTATTTAGAAAGTATATAAAAAAAGTGTATTTCAGGGAATATTGTGAAAATATAGCGTAGTTCAATTATCCTGTAATGCTCCTGCGATTCTTAGTATTGCTGGTGTCAAGTTGTCTCCAGGGTGCACTTGCTCTACTTTCAGTTGTTATGCGATGTTGGACGTACGTTACTCGTATAACGCCAAAAGGATTCATCATATTATCAGCCGAAAGATGACCACTACTGGACATGGTCTAAAAAGCATCGCCATAACGGCATACCAGTGGCAGGTCTAGGACTTATTTTGATAGGGCACAATTTTATCAACATTCTCAACTAGCCTCGTTCTTTTTTTATAAGAGAGGAAGGCATGCGGGCTTCCTGATGGGAACCACCGGCCATTAACACCAGCAACTCAAGAAGATTCGAGTTTTTGATCCATAGCTCCTTATTTAGGGAAATAAAAACTCTGCTCTTGATGGCCCCTTATCATAACTGTTCCTATTGAAATGCACAATACTATGGACGCGAGCAGTGCAGGAGCGATATCTGTGGCCCGTTTCACGAAGCAACAAGTTACAAATTACAAGCGGAACTCTCTTTCTAGCAGTACGAGTTAGAAACAGACTTCTGCTTGTAATTTGTAACTTGTAGCTTCGTGAAACGGGCCTCTGAGGTCATTCTTGTAAGTCCAAATATGCTGTTCTTTACGGTAAGATAAGGCCATTGGTTGCAAAGACATGAGTTTACCGCGAACAGATAGACGCGACATTTTATATACCCCACCGCGGGCGCGGACTCCCGAACGAACTTATTCCAGAGGGCCCTGCCAAGATGCACTACGCTAACTAGCGTTTCTATTCGTTTCGTTTTTAACCAATCGCGTCACTGGTAGATCACGTGACTTTTCGTATCACGTCATCTACCAATGACGCGATTGGTTTAATTTAAACACGAAACGAATAGAAAGGCCCTCAGAGGGCCCTGCCAAGATGCACTACGCTAACTATCGTTTCTATTCGTTTTGTGTTTAAACCAATCGCGTCACTGGTAGATGACGTGATACGAAAAGTCACGTGATCTACCAGTGACGCGATTGGTTAAAAACGAAACGAATAGAAACGATAGTTAGCGTAGTGCATCTTGGCAGGGCCCTCAGAACTCTTTATCGGCCTAATTTTATGAAATTTACTGCATTGATTTGATTTTCACCCTGGACTACCCAGTCACATATGGATTAAAAGATTTACTTACGGACAAAATCACCTACGCTTAATCGAGAACCCTATAACCAATAATTAAAATAATGGGCAAACGTTTGTCGGCGCGCGCGGTCGGCTTGCCTCGTGTGGTGTGGCCAATTAAACCCACCAAGGAGTTCGCCTTGGAAACAGGATCCAGATAAAATTTTATTTACACCTCGACCGACATTTTGCCGATTGACAATGCCACGGGTGCCTAGACGTAAGGCTCAAAATGGAACGGTGTTTGGAGAGGTCGACAAAGGTTGTAATATGCGAGAGTATCGATTGATGTATTAGATTTTACATTGTCTTAAAACTCGCCTAAGTAACAAAGTTAAGTAAATAAAAGACGGCTTTGTGATTTAACTGTTTTTTTCTACTCGCGTACAATAAACCGATAATATTGATATCGTTAATGGTATCAGAATACCACCTATAGCGTAACCGAAGTGTGAAAACAATTGGGATACACCAAAAAAAAATAACTGCTTGATTTTACATTTTTATTCGAAAGAATAGCCTTTTATAAGAAACTAATTTGAAGCATTTCATGATTAAATGTATTATTGATATTTAAAATAATTTATTAAATTAAAGTAACCTTACCTACTTGTAGCGACAAGATGACGTAGATATTAAATTTATAAAGAACGGGTATACTTCATCTAAGACTTAGAAACTAGAAAGACGATTTTTTATTATCTGTGATCTGTTTTCAAAGTCATAATAGACGAACGTCATTCAAATATAATGTAAACAAACAATCGCAATATGATATAATTTATTATTTAAGAGTATATAAGCATTCAACCATTGCTTATTACCTAGACCTCAGTTAATACAACACTTCCTACATGACCTTGTTTCTAGACTAGATTTACTTAACACAATCACATTAAATTTGTTGAAAAGGCGGATTCCATACTTCCAATCATGAGTTACTACAATAAATGTTGATGCCATCTTTTTGAACCTCTTGTAAAACCTTACCACACAAATTATTAACATTTATCACACATAACTCAAAAGAGAAATGGTCTCATTAATATTTTAATTTCATCATAAGAATTACAGTCAATTCAATTCAATTTTTAGGAGGAGAGTGGCAGAATTACAGTCAATTTGTAAACAAATAAATTTGACATGACAACAGCTGTCTTCAAACGTAGGTGTCAGGTAAATATCTTAATTGTACTTATAAAATGAAAATTTGGAGAGGTTTTATATGTTTTATGTAAAACCACAAAAGTCCTTGATATAGCGCAATTGGGACGGGCATTTAGGGGTCAAATGAAGGTCATGTCTTAATTTTAATATAATTAATTCATTGTAACATATTTTTTTAATCTAACTACTGGGATCGATTCGAAAAGCCTATTCCTCGAAATGGTTTTGAAATTTTCATACATTGTTAAAAATGGGTGTATCCCAATTCTTTAATGAGCGTCGCCATGGTAATAACAGTTCCATAATAATTATTATAAACGCAACTTTAAAACGCATTCGGGGTTATATTTAAAAAGAAGAAACATCACGTCTTTTAACGATATTGCAAAAATCGACAATAATTAATCATTCGATCAATTTAGGAACACACCTAATAGCATTACGTAGGTTTAGTAGTTAAGTCAATCAAAGAAAGTACCGTATTCTCGTAGCGTGTAGAACCATGTCGCAAATGTGCCAACGAGTCGACTTTCCTATCCTACTAATAGGTACACTATGGGTACACCCAAGGACTTTAATTATTATGCCACTATGGAACCCTGTCATAATGACAGCGTCAATCCACATGAAAGAAATTACGCCAAAATGAATGATTAACGTTATGCGACAGGGTTCTATAGAGGCATAACAATTAAAGTCCTTGACTGTACAATTTGTGAGACTATTTGGATGTTCGTCTTTGAATCACGCGTACACTGTCCTTAGGATACGTTTTTAACTGGAAAATTTGATAATTACTTTTGGAAACACGTTAAACAAGTTCTAGAGAACGTGATTAAAGTGTATACAATTGTATGAATAAACAAGTTATAATCGTTTTATAGTGTCCAGCCACAACATAAATGACATACGATATTAATTAGTGTTACGGCTGACAAGGTTCTATTAAAAACGAAGTTATTCTTCGCGCGCTCTCGACATGTCAAAATTTTATGCAAACAGCTTCTGGTTACGAGTAATATGACGTAATAATAAAACATTGCTTCCGCGATTCTTCAAACATTGTTTAGTTTATTATGAAATCGTGATCATTTTATGAAGGACAAACGTTTATTTGCTAAAATTAAAGACTATCTAGCTTCTGCCCCCGACTCCGTCCGCGTAGAAGTCGTTTCTGGCTGTTCCCTCGGGAATTGTCGAAAAGTAGCCTATGCGCTATTTCAGTACCAAATTTCACGGCGATTGGTTACAGCATTGGACTGTGAAGGCGTAATGAACAAAGACGCTTACTGCCGCACTCAGAGACGTCAATTTAATTTAATGCTTGATTAAAGTTGCTGCTACAGCAATAGATCAGGCAAGACGTCACTAAACAAGCATTAAATTTAATTGTCGTCTCTGAGTGCGGCAGTTAATAACATTTATAATATTAGAAAAACATTAGTAACCATAAGGAAGTATGGACAAGGAAAGGATAACCGCCAACGTTCAAGTCACTAGTACCAACAGGTAAGACATTAAAACATACTTTACTTACTTTTTTATTTATATATTGACAGAATGTTGAACGAGCAAGATCTGATGGTGGCGCGCGCCCTTGCGGCCGAGTCGCGGGAAAACTCGCCGGGGGGCTCGCCGGCGCCTCTGAGGAAGAACCCTCTCCCAACAGTCACTGAGAAACTCAAAACGTTCAGGTAAGTCATAATAAACCTTAATTTATTGCAGTTCAAGCTGAAACTGCTTTCAATATCAAAATAAAAAAGAAAGGTTGACTAGTGAAGAGTAAATGAAAAACCGACCAAGAGCGAGTTGGACTTACGAAGCGTTCCGTATCATGGGGCCCCCTTTATTATTATTTGTTTTTATAGCGGCAATAAAAATACCCACTGTGATCAGTTACATGTGTCGCTGTCTACCTATTACGTGTCATGAGTTACAGCCCGTTGACTGACAGACAGACAGATGGCCAGTGGAGTTTTAGTAATTGGGTTGGCACCCTTTAGGTAGGTACGGAACTCTAAAAACAGGTGGTAGGCGATCTCCCATGTTTACACGAATTGGTAAAACACAATTTTATGAATTTTATTTTTAACCTGTCCTTTACCGCTGACCTACCAGTACGTCAAAAATCCATCGCTCGTAATTGTCATGCCACATCAAAGTTTTGTACCTGTAGTCTCCCGCTGACCTACAGGTACGTCAGAAATTTTTGCACCGTAATTTGTTCTTGACGCACGTGTAGGTCAGTTTGACTCACTTGATTATAAACCGTTTGACGCTGTAAATACGTCGCAATTTTGAATGGTAAGGTTTGGGTTCAATTTGGAATGAAATTAGGAAACAGTTGGTACCAAACACTCATTGCTTTTCATAGACGAAAATACAAGTTTCGAGCTGTCAAAGTTCGCACGCGGCACGCGGTCTCAATACCATATTTTTGGATTTCAAGAAAAATATAGTTTTATTCGTATCACAACATATTTATTTCTATAATCAGTTAGGCTATACAGTTAAGAAACAGAATAAATATTAAAAAAGAGAAATGTATCACTGTAATTTCATTCATTCAGCAATTTCATGAGCAAGTCCCAATTTATTTACTTTCTGTTTACGCGCGATTTTTATAATGAAATATGCAAGCTTATAGCTTTGTTATACAAAACAATGAAGCTTGATTCATCCTCTTTAAAATAACATAGGCGTTATTACTCCAGTATAAACATTTGAGATTTACGAGCGATAAATGTCGTCTCAAGTGGCGCGCTCTTATCGGGTCGAATTACCGCGGGAGATGCGGGGGGCGCGGCGCTGGGGCCCGCTGGGTGCGCACCGGTGTGACGTACACGTACGTCAGCGTCAAACGACGGCGATTCGCGGTGGAGAGGCTTGGTACCGGACAGGTAAAGGACAAATAATCTTGATGAATTCTCTTTCTTTCTTTATGTTATCTAAGTAAGAGATGCGACCAACATAATTCTTCGCAGAATAAAGTCCGTAGATGTGGCCGCAGCGTAAGAGGTTCTATCTACTGCAAAGTTGCAAGTAAAATAAATCATGTTCGATACTCAAGGCAACACTTTTCATCTGTCAAACTGTCATTCGCCCCTTCTTTATTTATGTGTGTTATAACCTATTAAAATGAAGGAAAATCGCGTATTATAGTAGTTTATGAATTACAAAATAAAATTAACGATGTAATTTACGCGGGATTGTATGCTATGTTCGCTTTGAATTAAATTAAAAGTGTGGTACCGCGGTAGACATGTCTTCAATTAAGGGTGTTTTGAAAGCGGAAAGTAAAAGCAAACAAAAACGCGCATCAACAAGCAAGGAGACCGACGATGAGGAAGAGAGGTACGTCAATAGATTCCTTTCACCAAATATACTATACTTCATTGTAAATGTAACTATAATCGTCTCAATTGAACCGCAAACTTAGGGCGATTTTTGGCTAGTTCTATCAGAAAATTAACCATATCTGGGGATCACGATTCGCCTATGACTCATTATTCTTGAATGAAGTTTGCTAGTAGCCCATAACCAAACTCGTCTTTAGGGTTAATGGTACTAAATGACTTGTATTATATTAAAGCTGGTAATTGCATTTATACAACAACATTTTATAGCCTGTTCTCTATTCACTGCTTACAATGCTAATTTCAAGTATTGACGGGCCTCACCTAATGAGCAAATATTTTTGTTAAAGTTCTCTAACCCCTCATATGCTTAGACACTGATCTGTGCTCATAATTTGACTACAACTTGGTATTTTTTTCACTTCCCGCATACAAGGAGTAAAAGTTAAACACTTTGAGGGTTTTTTATGTGTCCATTATGATTATGTTACTACATCTTTATTTCATACTTCATCAATCACTTAAAAGAGGTTATCTATTAATCTAACAGATGCGACTCCCGCCCACAATTCATTCCGCATAAAACTTGTTTATTATGTTCCCCTCAGTCAAGAACTATCCTGCTTTAATCCAGTACAATGAACTGCTTGTGTGTTAAATTCCATCCGAATTCATTTAGCTGTTTAAGTTTGATTGAGGGTTAATCATCTATGTTGAAATATATTAAACTTGCGGTCCATGTCTGGCACCACCCGGGTCTAATATATTTACGGTGTGACAATGGCAAACAGGGGGTCATTTTTATATACTATACATATAGAAGATTATTTATGGAACTAGTTTATATTTTTTCATTTAACTTTAGTAATTATTGTTATTTTTTTTATTATGTAACCAATAACCCTTAACCTTTGAATGATTGTGTTTGTGAATAAACCCTTTACCTCTAGGGCAAGTTATTTCAAGTACATACATATTTATGTTATACACGGCACACATGTAGTAATTAAGTGCAGTTAGTGCAGTAGGGTTAAAATCCATTATGCTGCTTGGCTTGGGCACTCCGTCTCCTTTAATGTTATTAAGAAATGTGGCATTAACTATTGTTGCAAACTCAATAAAAATCACTTTTTTCAATTGAAAATTAATTTTTTTATTATATTATTTTGTCCTTGGCATGAAAAATTATTAATTTTAATAAGTTGCTAGTAATGTTGCTACCTACATCTGATCTGATGTCGCCTCTATGTATTTTCTTTTACTATTTTTTTTATATTTCATTTCTTATTTAAAAAAATCATTCAGTAATGACCTGCAAATTTAATTTCAATAGTTTCTCATGACAAGTATAAGTATATATTTCCACATATTTATTTGCTATTTTATTTTTATCTTCTCAATCTTTAATTGTTTTATATTTAGCCATCCATTGTTTTTATTTTCCTCTCAATCGCTCAAAGGTTAACTGGAAGAGATCCCTTAAAGGAATAAGTTCGCTTTTGTACATATGTTTTGTGTTTCTGTTTCTTTTTAGTTTGTTGTTTTCTGTTTGTTCATTAAAGAGTTTACAAACCTTTACATGCATACATACACATGTACAAGTAAAAACGCCTGATAAAAAGATTATAGCAATTTCGCGAACAATGCAGTTTTGAAATAAAGGTTTGAGGCTCTACTATGGTTGAATTTAGCGATTCGAGAAAGGCACCTTGTATTTAAAAATTACAGGAATACTGTATCTCAATGGTTACATTTTACTTCCTTATGATTGATATGAGAAAATCGAGATGGTTTATGCTACGTATAAACAAAACTTATTTTAACTTATCTGGAAGGCTCTGATCTTACGTCATTGATTTAACAATCAATCTGTTTTGTTATCATATAACACAGCGAGCCTATTATGGTCGTTTTTATCGATATGGATAAAACATCTGTCACTTTCTAACCAGTATGTAAGTGCGAGAGTGACGGATGGTTTATCCACCGTGATGTAGTATGGCTGCGTCTATATTGCTTGTCAAATGTGGATAAAGCACCCGTCACTCTCGTACTTATCTACGTGTCAGAAGGCGAAAGTGACGAATGTCTTATCCACACTTTCACGCGATAAACGCAGCCATATTAGGCCACCTGAGGGCCTAGTATGGTTGCGTTTAACGCGTGATAAAATATGGATAAAGCATCCGTCACTCTCGTACCTACTTCTATACGTGTCAAAAAGTGACGGATGTTTTATCCACATTTTATCACGCGATAAACGCAGCCATATAAGAATAACACACACACAGAACAAGTAATAGTACAAGTAATGCCGGTCGTGGTAATTTCTTATCGCGCTATGGCTAATACAATGATAAACGCCTGATAAAATTTTAAAGCAACATCTCTTCAATAGTACAATATTGTTTAAATAATTTAGAATACTTAGTTTAGTTAGATGAAACTGCTACGCCCCTATTAATAAACGTGGAGTAACCGTAGAGTAACTAAGCCATGCTTTGTCCTTATCTGTCGAATTCAAATGTCACAATGACAGATAAGGATAAATGGCTTAGCAACTTCACGGGTATTCTATGTTAATTAAAAGGGCACTAGTGCTGCTAGTACTAGAATTGCGCCCGCTCGGTCTTTAAAGGGAGCGCTCCGATCTCGGTCAATCGGTCAAAGGAACTAGTTCGGTCTTTTAGTTTCTTTAGATCCTTTAGCTCCGGAGCTAATTTTGAAACCTGAGCAGGACACGCTTTGAAATAGGTACTATTTGTCTCGTTCACATCGAGTGCAGTGCCGTGTGCTCTTTACTCGTTCGCTCTGTTTCACTCATAGGTACTTTCAACAATTGCTACTGAGCTAAAGGACCGAAGACCGATTAAGATCGTTTACGAGGAACTAGTTCGTTTAAGTCCGTGACGGGAATTCATTCCTTTTAGTTCAAGCAGTGAGGCTAGACCACTTGCTTATTGCTAACGTAAACGATTTTCGAAAACTGACAAAATATATGGAATTGACGCCGGCGCTCGACGCGACCGTCTGACAGCTTACGTCAATCCTATACATTATGCATAGCGATAACAAACGCTGAATGCATCTTGTCTAGGGTGTCAGTTCAGTTCAGGTTGAGAGAAAGGGACAATCCTATTACAGCAGTTATACAGCTCGGTCTCTTTCTCTTAACCTAAACTGAATTGCTTTAGCATGTCATGGTAACCCCCCTGTTATTCCTTAGCTACTCGTATTCTATACGAGTAATAATATTAATGATAGATAAAAATCCCGAAATAATTGAGGCCGCTACTTTCAGAGCTTATGTCTCTCAAACGGGCCTAACTAAAGATTTTAATCAAACCTAGCTAAGAAAGAACCAACCAGTAAAACCAAGTTTCTTTAAAAACCATCGCGTCCAAATCTATGGAGCTACGATTCCACAGATAGGTACCCGGAAACAAAACACACGTTAATGGTTGTCTGCGACAACCTTGGACTTTCATAGAACAATCAATTTATTTTCAAAACTTATGGTTTGGACACTCTCTGACCTCCGACGTAAAAGGAGTTAAGAAAAAGTGTTTGAAACTTTTGTCTTTCTATCCGTCTGACTGGCATCGCCTAGGGTCCAAACGTGAACCGGCGTGACAGATTTTGCGGTTTTTCTATTTCAAAGGCGGTATTTCAGAGGTGGTCTTAGCTACGTATCGCATAAAAAAAAAAATTACAGTGATCAAGCAACTTCTCTCCAAGACCGGTATTTTGGTAGTATTACGCAACAAAGACGAATGCGTATAGATTAAAATGTCAAAGTTCTGATAAGCAGCCGGATATAAAATAAAGTTATCAAACGTCAATTAAATAAAGCAGTTTACTTCATTATCTTTAATTTTGTTTTCAGCCCCCAATATCGGACATTGTACGTATTTTTTGAGCTATTCAATTAAGTTTACTCTGAATAGGTTATATTTTAAATTTGTAATATGGCTGAGTTGTATTATTATTATTATTATTTATTTTATACCACGTAGTAATTTATATTTTAGTTTTCGATGTAGGTATCATAAGGAGGATCGGGTGATATTTCGCTTTAAAGATAGTGACATTAGTTCCACAGTTTTATACTGCACTTTTGTTTTATGCAACTTGGACTTAGCCATGTTGATTGAGACACGTGTAGTTGCACAAGTCGTTACGATTTAATCAAAGATGGCCGCCACTTTCACTGACTCAATTCAGGACAATGGACACTAATTACAAGTGGGATTCACGGAACGCGAACCTCCAAATTAGTGACTTTCATTAATAAATTGCTTTGCGGACTGACGAATGACGTAACAGACATTGCTATCGCTTTTGATTTCGTTTGACGGCTTGGGATTCTGACATCTTTCAGGAATTATGTTTTGTATGACCATTTAATTTCACTTCTTAGAATTACCATTCGTTAAAAGTCATTCATTAGCTATTTAGTATTTACCTACGTATTTTCACATTTGGAACGCAAAACTTTCAAAATTAAATTCCTAAGTACTTTTCTTGTGCGCCCATGGGTTTTAAAAACCGTGATCCATTCGAAATTTCAAATACTTACTCTATTTCTAACAATCAACACTGTTTGGAGGAATTAGAGTAAAAGTTACGGCCAACTTTAATTATTCAGAGTTAGTTCGAACAACGAAGACCAAATACTGCCTCTCGGGGGAAATAATTCGTGTATAAGCGAATTTTGGCATAGTTGTAGGGAATGGTGTTTTAAACCACATACTTACAAAAAGTACTGACGGGTGGGGGTGGAGCTAACGGGTGGGGGGGGGGTCTAAAGGTCCCTTTTTTTAGTTTTTCGTAAATAACTCGTAAACGGTGGCCCATAGCAAAAAGTTTTCCATTACATGATTAATCCGTTTGTTAGTACTTTACCTCAAAAGCATAAAATCCTGGTAGCGATTCACCGGTTCGCATTTCACCTCGAACGTATATTTAAGTATCGCGTTGTACCTTGATCGTTTACTTTTTTAGTCGCTATAAGTTTTAGTCCCATTTAACCTCGATCGTACATTTAACTATAGCGTTGCGTCTCAATCTTATTTTTTTTTAGTTGATATTAATTTTTTTCGCATTTCACCTCGAACGTATATTTAAGTATCGCGTTGTACCTTGATCGTCTACTTTTTTAGCCGCTATAAGTTTTAGTCGCATTTCACCTCGATCGTAAATTTAACTATAGCGTTGCGTCTCAATCTTCTTTTTTTTTAGTGGATAGTAGTTTTTGTCGCATTTCACCCCAATCGTTTGATAAATTTTCGCTTTGTATTCTAATCGTCTATTTCAGTATTAGACAGTATCTTTAGTCACAAAGATAATATTTCAATGAGTTTGATAGCATTTAAGACATGAAACTACAGGTACAAAACACGTTTTACATAAAATGTTACAGAATTTTAGTGCGAACGTCAATTAACGCGTCAAATTAAATAGAGTCCCAAACAAATATCGATCGCGACGAAATGCGTCTAGGGTAAAATACTACACGAAAAATGAAATGCAAGAAATAAAACTATCGAGGTTTATTTCAAATAGCAATTAACGCGTCAAATAAAACAGCGTCCCAAACAAAACTGAGTCGCGGTGAAATGCGATTATGGTGAAACACTACTCGGAAAATAAGATGCTACAAATTACATATACTAAAGTGAACAGCCACATGAAATATTGCTTCAAGAAAATAAGCTATTGAGATTTTGTACGTTCGAGGTGAAATGCGAACCGGTGAATCGCTACAAGGATTTTATGCTTTTGAGGTAAAGTACTAACAAACGGATTAATCTGCATAAAATTCTCTACAAAAAAGTTATAGACATTGTTTCTCTGGGATCAATATTTAATGAGATATGGAGGGAAGAATGATTCCCGAAAGGCCATAATCGGGTTTCCATTGTAAGTCGGCCCTTATATCAAATGAGCTCGGGTTTTTTTTGTGAGTGCCTCTTATAGTGAAGATTATTTATGCTGAGTATCAACATCTTAATTGTGACAGTTCTCGACTTATGATTATTTTAAGTTTTTTTTTTAATTTCCTGTTTTTCGAGATGTTTTCAAGCGATTTGGTTCAAACTTTGGGATGATGTTCTTTTTATAGATTTGCATCGCCTCCCAAAAGACAAATACTAGTTATGATATAAAAAAAAGAAAATAAAGACCAAATAAAAAAGATGCATTTTTTTTTCTGTATTCAATAAACTCGTGAATAAGCGAATTTTGGCATAGTTGTAGGGGATGGTGTTTTAAGCCACATACTAAAAGTACTGATGGGTGGGTTAGAAGCTAACGGGTAGGGGGGGGTGTAAAGGTCCCTTTTTTTAGTTTTTCTTAAATAACTCGTAAACGGTGGCCCATAGCAAAAAATGTTCCATTACATAATGAATCTGCATAAAATTCTCTACAAAAAAGATATTTTCACTTTTTTACTGGGATCAACATTTAATGAGATATGGAAGGAAGAAGATGGACAATAAAAAACAAACTTACATTTCTTTAAGTATGGCAGGTATATAAATAAAAATAAAAATCCTAATCCTAGTAATATTATTAAATGCGAAAGAGAGTGTTTTTCTTGACCATCCAGAATCCAAATAGGCTTGGTTAGGTTAAGTTATTTTTTAACCGAAAATTAACCATGTAAAAATTAAACAGGTACAATAATTATTTTTCGACCACCCAGTACTAAAAATTAAACATGTAAAAAATTAAATACCGATGTACACTAACTATTCTTAATTACCTACCTATTCAACTTTAGAAGTAAAAACTAATTGGACACTTACATCTACCTAGTACCTACTATAATACTTTACGCACTAACATCTAAATCGTAAAATTCGTTCAGTGTGAAATTGTGCGACTTTAGTTTATACATGGAAGTATAATATACTGCGACAAAGTTCATTGCAGGGAGTGTAAATAGGAGCGGCAAAGCCCGCTCGCACTCAATGATCGAAGACCTTCGTCCTTCTTGCTTTGTTTAGGACATTGTCAGTTTGTATTATTCAATACAAAAAATACATTTTATTACAAACGATGGTAAAACACACAAGCGACAAATTTGGCATGATTATTATGTACATAGTACAAACCCTAAAAAAACAAAAAAAAACTGAAAACCGGTCAAGTGCATAATGGTTTTTACGCATAATGCATAAAACCTTTTGTCATAAAACGGTTTTTACAATAGAAAGGGTTTTGTTTTAATTATTATTATAACCTAACCTTACCTAATTTAACTTAATCTACACAACGGACGTTTATTAACTTCGGCAATGTCAGCCTAAAAGGGTGTTATGACAAACGATTCCATGCGTAATGATACATTATGCGTAAAAAAATTATGCGTGTCAAAGGAGTCCCGTTTAAAGCACCGTCCTCTAAAACTATGCTAAAATTCGCTTATAAACGAGTTTTTTCCCCTGATTTTGCCTTATTGCTTAGGGTATTGGCCACGCATATTGCTGATTTTTGATAGGAAGTACCGCCTGGAAAATTTTGTTATTTTGGCAAGTAGGAGTGCCAATGAATGGTCTATTCTGAGAAAAAAATCTAGAGGTGTCACTATTTCACAACCACATAAAAAATAATGTTTATTTTTTATTTGGTCTTCATTTTCTTTTTTTTATATGATAACTAGTATTTGTCTTTTGGGAGGCGATGCAAATCTATAAAAAGAACATCATCCCAAAGTTTGAACCAAATCGCTTGAATACATCCCGAAAAACAGGAAATTAAAAAAAAAACTTAAAAAAATCATAAGTCGAGAACTGTCACAATTAAGATGTTGATACTCAGCATAAATAATCTTCACTATAAGAGGCACTCACAAAAAAAACCCGAGCTCATTTGATATAAGGGCCGACTTACAATAGAAACCCGATTATGGCCTTTCGGGAATCATTCTTCCCTCCATATCTCATTAAATATTGATCCCAGAGAAACAATGTCTATAACTTTTTTGTAGAGAATTTTATGCAGATTAATCATGTAATGGAAAACTTTTTGCTATGGGCCACCGTTTACGAGTTATTTACGAAAAACTAAAAAAAGGGACCTTTAGACCCCCCCCCACCCGTTAGCTCCACCCTCACCCATCAGTACTTTTTGTATGTGGTTTAAAACACCATTCCCTACAACTATGCCAAAATTCGCTTATACACGAATTATTTCCCCTGAGTTTGCTTCGTTGCTTGGGCTAAGTGTAGACCGGCAGGATATTTGGTTAACGATTCCAGCGTTGGTTAGCGATTCGTAATACTTACTCAAACATGTATATTTAGCTAGTAGACTAGACTAGACTTTCCCAACATTTATACTGGGTGCGCAGCAGACAGTCAGACACTACGATCATTAACTCTTACCCGTAGTACAGAGGTTTCTTTTAAATTCTGTGTCAATGGCGCTTGTCCCAGTTTCCTGCGCCCGCCATTAGTATACATGCAGCTGTATTTTTGCGTTTCATTATTTCTAGTGTCGAAGGGGTAGGTAGAGAAAGAGAAAACGTTGGATTAGATAAAGAGGAAGTGATACTAAAGACCAAATGGCCAGAAGGCACATGGCTCGCTGTAGACGAACCATATAGCTAGATTTCATTAATATTCCTCAAAACAATGCTCCCTTATTCATAACCGCACCATAAACCTATTGTAGTTAAAGTATGCGTTGCTACTTTCTGTTAAATGAAAATGTCACAGTGACAGATAAGGGCAACGCATATTTCAAGCACACTTTAACTATTGTGCGTTTATGAATAACGGTTGGTCGCTCAAGGCATGACATTTATGTAAATCCAAAAATCCGAAGGTGAGGTCTAAATAATTAGGTACAGCATTTTTTTTTTTTATTCCAAATTATTTATTTTACATCGTATTTGATATTTTATTATGTCGAGTAACAGGAAATAAACGTTAACAATAGGAAACACTTGGAAGGAAACATAAATAATATCACAAATTTCACAAAAATAGAGGAGATCGTAGGTACTTTTTTATGTTAAAAAAAAACTGAAACAGACATATTTATCGGCGTAAAAATACAAGCAAATAATCATGTATGTTATGCGTGTTTCATAAACCATGTCAAGGAGCCAAGTGTTATCTTTCATTTGTGTTGGCACATTTTCTACAAACTGCACTGCAGATAATTTTGCGTATATGCAGGATATTTTTATTTTGAGTAAATGTTCGTATCCTACATTTATTGGACAAACGACACATAAAATCAAAACAATAATTATGTATACTTAAAACAATAACTGAAAACTAAAACTAATCTTAAACAAAATTACATCTAAGATATAAAAATGAACTAAACTAAAACATTATATCTAAGAATGGCCTCTGCGGCATTGTACCAAAGATGCTGGCAGCATTTCCTCATTGAATGACTAAACCAGTTCGTTGAGCGAGGAAACTGCCAGCTCTTCGGTCTTCAGCGACGTCAATCTCTGACCTATTCGTACATGTACATACGCAAAATGTCATTTTCTTCCGTTACCATATTACATCAGCGCTACAAATTACGGAAAAAAAACATAAAACTAAAAGTATGTTGATATCGCAAGAACAAATAAACATATTGAATGAATGTACAATTGAAATGTGTTCTACTGGACTGGAGTGGTCAACTAATTGCCGTTTCTCATTAAACCGATCGGATGGCAATAACTGCATTTACGTTACTTACGACCCTACTAAGGTCAAGAATGTTAATTTGTGACCCATTTCATAAAAATATGCTTGAAATCATTAGAGATGCCAAGTCATTTGTAACTGATAGGAAACTCAACCTAAACCTTTGGATCTAAGGTGGCTCACAAAAAGTCTTTGACTGTAAATATAAAGTCATATGTTTGACAATTGTTTTATCTGTGGGACACATATGTACATAAATCGTCATACATGACACTTTGGCCTTTTTACATTTGACCCATTGATATGTGCTATAAAATGCCATAACTTATCTATAAAATCGATAAGCCTAAATTCCTTGTCATTACCAAAAAGGCGGTTAAAGAGTAATTGTTTTTTCACGTGAAGTTTCTGTTTGTATGCAATTCAAAAAATGAGATCAAGCGATGAAAATTTTACTCCAACACAAATTTTTTCTTGCTAATTTTGAGAAAAGCACTATATTTGCCTTGGCAGGAACGGCAATTGCCAAAACCAATACTCGGCCCGCAATTGCCTACTTCCCTGCCTTCCCTTTCGCTGCGTCCTCGATGTAACATCGTCTTTGGATTCCTGACACTACCATGTCCTTAGGAACTTCATCTACACATCTATATCATCTACTCATCATATAAAATGCTTCCGTGACTACTTATGACTAAGAGTTTACTGTAGGAAGATGGACTAAAACAAGGAGCAGTAAGAAAGCATTTAAAAAATATTTCTTAGCGGAGAATAACGAGCGACAAATTATATGCGTTCCGAATCGAGGGCGTCCTTTAGTCTACTTATAAGCAAAACAAAAGCTATAAAATGACTAAATGGGCCTTACGAACGGTTCTAAGGTCATTGACCCGGCGTTTATATTTCGCACCGATTAGCATAGAATGGATGCGCTTGCACATGTGCAGTGATTCACGCTCCAGCTGGGTTTACTTTCGATCGGAGCGGCTGTCGTAATGTAAGCGGAATTATTTTTAATTAACTAATGGAAGTGTTTATATAATTACTTAACACTAAAACCCTATGGCCAGCAGGTTACAGCAATTTGCTTTAATTAAGGTTAGTCATATGAATATATTTAAGTGTTTACGATAGTACTGCCACATTCATTGAGCAGACTGTTATAATAATAATGACAAGTTTCCGAGGTAAAGCCGCCATAACATAATCGATGTAGTAATGAAATGTCTACATTTCCTCACTATTATATGTTCAATATCATACACTAGCTTTTGACCGCGACTCCGCATTTATAATATTATAAAGGGAACTCTTCTTCAGGCATCACTTTTTTTGCCAAACTCCTACCGTTGAATTTTGGATTCTTGCAAATATTTAAATAACTTTGCCGCACTACTACTTCTGTCTACTAATCAGCTCACTGCTCATCAGCGTACAGTACTTACCACAACCTTAAAGTACACAACGCATTCCGTGCCGGTGACACACAAAACTTGTTCAAATAACATACATATTGTTAGTTAGTGGCAGTGAAGGTGTAACGCTAAGGTAATAATTTAAGTTTAATGCGCGCGCGTTGATAACACGCGATGCGCCGCACGCGATGCCCATGCGCCGGTCACTTGGTCTCGTAAACACGGCTCTGATTACTAGCTATGTGTGTAAACATCTTTGACACTCTATTTTATCTGTTTCTTCAAGAAATTAGTAGACAAGTTTTTAAAATACGTCCATTCATACATATATTTTTTATGCGACGGAGGATCTCCGAAAGGTGTTAAAATAAAAGCCATGTGGGTTCTGTGGGATCAAAAGTGCGCTGTCGGTTTTTAAGAAAGCAGTAGCTTGGTTCATTTCCCGAAGGTCCCTAAGCATCGTCCTTATTCTAACTAAACCAGAGTTTGACCATGACTTTATTCGCGTCACGAAGCAGACGTTTAATATTTTTTTATACGTTACCTATCATATTTAAAATAGGCTATCTGTGTACCAAATTTTATCCAATTCCTTTCAGTCGTTAAAGCATCATTTAAAGACAAATATTCAAAGACATACTCTCAAACTTTCACATTTATTCTATGAGTAGGAGTAGGATTTGTTAAGATCAGTGGAATGCAACTTGTCTAGTCCTACTGAACAATGAACACAATGACCACATTATTGGGTCGTTATCCGCCGGCGAACGGCTGGATAATGTCGTACGGCACTATTTCAAGCATTAGTGTCATGAAACACGATTTGGCGCGACCCGAATCATGATTCACGATCGCGTTAATCACTGCCCTAAATCGCCGTGATAACGGCTTGTTGCAATTTTGGAGCGAGTCAGTCAACTATGTGCGGCGCAGCGGGCTGTGGCTAGTCTAGCAGTCCTCGGTGGAGCCAGTCGGGGCTCGGACGCGCTCTCTCGCGTACACGCCGAGAAGCCCACTCGCGAACCGCAGGTTTACATCCAAATCGGAACGGCCTTGTGTTTCCATACGTGTGTAATATACAAATAAACGACACAAGCACCTTGACGTGTGTGCGTTAATTTCCTCCTGAACTATTATTTGGCTACTACTACACCTAAATACCGCATCCCTCCCGTGATTTACCGGACCACGTTAACAACACAGGACGAGGAGCTGCTTAAGTGCCGGTTGTGAAATTTCGCGCTTGAATTTTGGCATTTGAACGGTTTCATAAAGTACTGATCACATGAAAGATCGTGCAATACGAATTTTGGTGAAGCATTTTTAGTGATGTGTTAAACTGAAATTATAGAACAGTAATCATGTTAGCGATGGATTCATTGTGGTGTGGATCGGAGAGCGAGTTGTCCTCCCTGAGGCTGTATAAGAGTGCGGAGAAGGCGGACTACCGACTGCGGCGCAAGTCCTCCAAGAGCCTCATCCCGCAGGGTTTGCTGCACTCCCACGCTGAGCAGCCTAGGGCAGTCAGAAGGCGAAGATCAGGCACTTGGCCGTAAGTTTGGAACTACATGATTAATTATTTAAAATTTTAAAATAATTGTGTCTGTTCAGAAACCGTACCATAATGCACAGGCATCAACATAAGCCCTCTATTCTATAATATAAAACACTGCCTTTTTGGGAAGTCGTGTAAAAAGAAAACGGCTTATGTTGTAAAGTCAACTTTGTCTCGTTAGCGAAATAGGTCTTACTGTTACACTGTAAAACCAGAAGCTCGCTCGCTTCCTGTCCGAAGTCAACTAGTGGTAACTCCCCTGTTTAACACAACTAACCCGTAATATTCTTAATTTGGTTTCTTCGTTAATCTGTTTGTTAATCACGAAACGTATCTTTTCAAAGGTTGAAAGTAATAAAATAATGTTATTACTTCGTTAGTGTACTCGTGTAACTTATAATCCTTGAAATCAACAAGTTGCATGTATCATTGCAATTTGTGCTAATTAATGAAGAAACGAATATATTTTTTGCGCCACGCACATTATGATGAGTTATGATTATAACTTAACTTGTTTATGACTGATTCTTTGAATGGCTCTTTTATTCGGTGGCAGTACAATTTGCCAATTGTACCGAGGATAGTGGGATTAGTACGCGAAAGTATTTGTACTAAAAATCCTAGTTTGGTCAGCATCTAACATTATTATTACTCTTTGTAATCACGGTACTATGGGGTCCTGGGGTTTTGGAAGGTTTATATAAAGCCGAAGCCAACAGGCAGAGACCCTTTACAGTGCAACTTAACTTTGTGATGTGATGGGACACCAACCGGTAAGTAACTGTCCCGATATTTACGCTATAGAAGTGTTCACAAATAACCACTGGTCAGTAAATAAAAATTACGGAAAAAATATCTGGGCTATGAAAGACTGGCGTCTGCCTGGTCAATGTTATATAGTAACATTGATTAAAATGCCTGGCGTTGCGATGATTCTTGATCAATTTACCATTATAATAAACTTATAAGAGGATCAATCAAAAAACGATAATCGAGTGACATGTATGTCAGTTTTTTCTAGTGAACATTAGCGGGACTAGCGATTTGTTAAGATATCAGTTTTGACATGCGTAATCATTATCATCGCGTTATATAAAATAATATAACGCTGTCTATTTATAAAACCAATATGTTTTACTAGAGGACGCCCGCGACTTCGTACGCGTAGAATTAGTTTCCCGCTACTCCCCCCATTTTTTCCCGTTGGGGGTCGATTTTCGGAAAATCCTTTCTTAGTGCTCACTTACATCATGAAAGGAACCCCTGTACCAAATTTCAAGTTTCTAGGTACAGTAGTTTGGGCTGTGCGTTGATATGTCAGTCAGTCAGTTTTGCCTTTTATATATATAGATAAAACCAAAAAAATATATAATGCGAATAGCCGAATACTCGTACATGACACAAAATACAAAATATGTTGTTTACGCTAACTTTATATGGCTGCGTCCACGCAAGCAGCTGTTTCGTAGACTGTTGTAATTACTGCTGTTTCATTGAACAATCGGCCCTGTTAAGCATCTGTCCACATTTACGGGAATTATTTTTGTCCTTAATCTTCTCCTTAGTGGCTGTAAATACTTTTAATTTAGAACTATTCATAGTATAAGGATGCGAACTTTGAAGTTATAAATGCTAAACAATGTTTTTTTTTTGTCTTGGTTTGCAAAGAGTACCTACCTACTGTAATATTTTCAAATGAAAACTTCCACACTATGCTGCATACCTAATACCTGGGTGAATAGAAAATATTTCTAGTACCCTCCGAACAGCTGCGCCCACGTTTATTCAAAAGTTTTTGCCATTCTATATAGATGACGTGATTTTAAGCGCAGAGATAGGTATGTATAGTCGTGACTTCGTGATTGATATAGTTACTAATTACGCCGAAATACTGAGCCGACCGACGATGAATGAATGCGATCTGTGGAATCGTATCCTTGTGGAATTCCTCTGAATAAGTTGCATTTAGTCTAAAAACTCATATACATATAAACGAAGAACCCGTAAAAGGCAGAAACACTAGAAACGGGTGAAATTACGACCATTATCGTTACTCTAGAAAGGCAACGCTTTAGGATCAACTATTTGCCTACCTAGTGTTATTCTAAACTCAAGGCAGCTCGCTAGGTCCAACTAGCCTCACTGGACCCGTGCGCTTAGAACAAGTCTACAACTTGGGCACAGCTCAGCCAAGGGAGCTCGGACCAAGTTAGATTGGTTTTGATCGATCCCCTGTAATGCTTAAGAAAATAAAACCGCAGCGCTTGTGGGAATAAACTATTTAATAGACGGTGTTGGGCAAGTCTAACTCGTACCGCCGAGGTAATAACTGCTTAGCTCTCGATACTTTGCCAACTTAAATGGCCATTCCTGTCCACATCCACTTAAACCGTTCACTGCCAGTATCACCATAATCCATACAAATCAGACCCGATATTGAACCTCTCAAATATGAACAGCAACATAAACTGCATATTCTACGTTTTCAATTAGAAGATTATTTCTCCCGTTATTGCATATCCTGTCGCGTCTAATAAAATTGTAGGATATCGTCGATGTATGTAGTCATGGAATGATTTTGATGCAGAGACAAGTGTAGGTTTAGTAATTTTATTATTAAATCGTATGTAAAAACTATCCCTAGAACTATCATTGCTGCAGACTTGGTAAATCCTTGTGTTTTACTGTTTTTCTTGAGCCGTAGTTAAAATAACTATGATCGTTACCCAGACTTAATAAGAAATTTGTAAACACATTATGATAGAAGAAAATAACACTGTGGTAGCACGTTAGTTACTATTTTTTTGTTGAATTCTTCGCGGTTCTTATCTCAAGGCTACGCAGTCGTCTCTGAAAACTGAAAGAGCAAGTTTTATGACGTAGGCGTTTATGCACGTCCCATGCCAAGAACTTCATACGGGAACATTATGTATGGATACCTTATGGAGATTTTATAATCAATGGGTTAAGAGCAAAGCCTCGTTGGTATGCCTACAGTTTAATAGGTGTGATACCTACTTTTTAAAATTAGTTGCTGAAATTACTTGGATATACACACTCCGTTAAATGATCGTGTTATTCATTCATGATACAAAAGTTAATAAAACGGGTTCTTATCGCGGTTAGAACTATCGGAAACTCGTCACATATTCTAACCGCCATGATTACAGTGCCACATGACCACGTAATAACTTTGGAACAAAAACATCGCTCTTGGATGCCTTCATTTACAAAAAATAATTGAAAAAAAAACCAGCAATTTGGCAACTTTGCAGTTTGGCGGTGGCGCCGACGTGTCACCTTAACTACAATATTACATGTTTCGTGTTGGTCCAACAGTTATTCAACATCTTAAGCCAAACGTCGCGTAATTTTTAAACAATGTGCAAAGATTGGCAAACGCCAACTGTATGAATGTATACTGGAACCTTATCGCATAAGGCATTGATCTTACTATAGTTTTGAAACCGGACAAAAGCATGTCGGACCATACGCAACTCTAGCGATAATGACAGTTTTCGACTTATTCGAGTATTTAAATTATATTATGTTCTACCTCTAAGAGGTATCCAATGATAACTATGCCAAATTTAGGACATGACGAAACTTTTGTCTTCGGAATCCTAAAAACTCCGTTTGTCGACTATAACTAGTGAAAACTCACTCATTGGTGCAGTGATTATGCATACACTGTGCTGTGGTTCGTAGGTTCGAATTATGCAAGCAAGAGGCGCGCTGTAAGCTCGAACCTTGGATACATTGGCATGGTAGTACATTTTCCGATTTTGAAAAACATGTACATGTAGATGTGTTGATCATTCTCATAAGTTTTAAATTCTTTTGTGACAGAGGAACATGACATTTTCCCTCAATTCTTTTTTTTTTGTATTAATGGCTTTCTGCTGCTAGTAGGGAATGCAAATAACCGGTTATAGCCGGTTTTAACCGGTTATTTTCATACAAAAACGGTTAATAACCGGTTAAATTGCATTCCCTAGCTGCTAGGCACTTTGCCAATGTCCTCAATTCTTATTGTGTCTTAGATAGTGGTCATTATCGTTACCCAAAAACAAGATGTGTAACTTGACTTTGTTTACTTGTTTGTTACAGCGGATAACTTGAATGTCTGGCTCTGATAACCTTTTACCGGCCAAGCGTCGTCGTTCATAATACCTATACCAACTGTGCTCCACTTTCCACTTTTGAAAATGCGAGCGAGTTAGTGATGCGGTTGCTGGGCCGCACTGTTTAGCTTTTTTTGTTGTGTACGAAGGGCGTAAATTTCAGTTTATGGCGTTACTCCAAACGGTCAGTTGTTAACTGCTCATATATGCCTGTCTGTTGTATAAACTTTTGTATTTCGAATACGGTGTCGTTCTTTACCATTCACAGGCCAGCATCATTCACAATTTCATGCAGCCAGTATGGTAATAATGTCGCTTATGTCTTGTCTATGTTATTCTTTAGGTGCGTCCAAGTGGAAGTGGCCTTTTATGGAGCATAGTTTTTCAACATGATACTTTTGTTAGTATAAATATGACGGTAGTATTTATGTCACTAGTAAATAATTAGCTTTAATTTTATTTTATTTTAATACGTACTCTACCAAAGTCTTTGATGCTTACACATTATTAGGAAATTTACTTCATTTTGAAAACTAGTTTTTTTTTCTTGTATACATATTTTATTTCCTGAATGGAACTAAGGACGGCTATGGTACGACATGTTTGATTGTTATTTACCTTCTTTGTTCGATACATGCCTATCTCGCCAATCAATGCCGCTTAAGACATCCTATTGTGATCGCATAAGGCCATCGGACCATCTTAGCACGTATTCTATAAATAACTGCTAATTTAATTTCCGTTGAAGTGTCAAAGTTATACTAGGCGTTTTTCAGATAGCTACATGTTATAAAAAAACATAACACATCGTATTTTGTCGGATAAGTTCGTTTTCATCTTGCATTCTCAATCTTATTAATGGATAAACTAATCTAAACTCGCCTGAGAAAGTTATATAATACGAGCTTTTTCGACCAAGTATGTTTATTCACTACATCTGTCTGTAGGTACACGGTGGATTACTTATTGCGTCGACCTGTTAAACATTCAAATTTCTGGATGGACACATAAATACAAATAATATACGTGACGAAGTGTTTAAACTAGTTGATAGTGACACTTCCTATGAAGCTAACGGTCCCGTGTTCGATTACCGGAATGGGCAAATATTTGTGTGATGAGCACGAGTATTTGTACCTGAGTCTTGGATGTTTTCTATGTATTAAAGTATTTATTTCTCTATGTAAGTATGTGTAATAGCCATTGTAAAAACAAACCTAGAGCGACACCATGCTTCTGACTGCCTCTGTGGAAGATATGCAGGAACTGTTTCAGAGACTCGAGACTAAAAGCAACGAAATGGGTCTCGCAGTAAACATGAGCATGACGAAGATCATGGCGGTGGATCGCGCTGGACACCTGGCCAATACCATGAACATCATATCGGGTGTGGACACGTCGACCACTACATATATCTGGACGCGCAAGTCAACACAGAAGGCAGCTGTGTACCTGAGATCAAAAGACGCATCGGTATGACGAAGGAAGCTGTGACCCGGCTGAACAACATAGTATGTATTTTGGAAGAAGAGGGGAATAACAAACAACACCAAGATCCGGTTGATACGAGCGCTGATATTCCTCATCTTCCTGTACAGAGTTGAGACATGGACAATATGAGCCCGCGAGAAGCAAAGACCTGATGCGTTGGAGATGTGGTGCTGGAAGCGCATGCTGAGAATACCCTGGACTGCCAAGCGCACCAACGAGTCCATCCTCTCTCAACTCAAAATTAAGTTCCGGTTGTCCACAGTGTGCCACCAAGGAATTTTATCTTACTTTGGCCATATACATATAGCGAGAAGGGGAGACGAGAGCCTGGAAAAGTTGATCGTAGTTGGAAACACTGAGGGCAAACGAGTACGAGGCCGATCTCCTACCAGATGGGGCGATCAACTAAAGGATTCATCTTCCTCCAAGATTTTCTCGGTTGTAAGTTACGCAATGGACAGGAGTCGCTAGAGGCAGATTATACGCCGCAAGTGTAGATCCTCAGTCATGAGGGAACGACCAGAGAGAGCATCGGTTAATTACTGTATGCTCTCAAAGCCGGTGGTGTCTATTCCACCCCTACTGTTACTTATTTACTGGTACGGCTTATATGTAATCTGAGACACTCAATCCGGTTAGGAAACTCGTAGGACCAAGTTCGATAGAGAACAAATAGTTCAAAAAAAACAGGAGGTTTATTGATTTAACTAGCTTAAAATGAGATTTTCTGAAAATAAATATAATAAATCGAGTTTTTGTAATCAGTATAAACGGTATCAAACATGCATTACTTAAGTAAAATTTTCGAATGTTTGCGACCTCTGTTCTCCAAACGCATATAACTCTCCGCTAACCTAGTTTACTTACATAAAATACGTCGTTTTACATGGTATTAGGACATTTACGTGGGCGACATACCACTATTGATTGTCGCTGCTAAAACTGACCGTCATCTGTTTACGGTTCGGTTGCCATAACGAAGTCACGTGTGTCTGATCCGCATTTATGCTGAAGTGATTAGCGTAAACAACAAACATAGCGAATGTAATCACAACAGTATTGTTATTCAATATGTACAGTCGGTCAGATAAGTGGTCCGCCATGCTAAGGTTGAATTTCGTTTGTACGTACGTCAGAACTATAGGTCGATAATGGGGCTTCGTGATATTTTTTTATATGATATGAACTTGTGTGAAACTTGTAAGATCGTATTTGGCCAACTGTACTGTTACGGAACGTTGAGTACCAAGGGTAGGTACAACCTTGTCTAAAAGAGGTGATATGACAGGTTTTTTGTTGTACAAAAGTCTTAAAAGCCATTACTGAAAAGACAGAACTTGAGTAATGTGGCTTGGCATTGTATACAATATGTATGTGTATACTATACTTTGTAGGACACAAAAACGAAACACAATCTTCTCGAAATAGCGGTGCACAAATGCGAACTTATTCCTTTACGGAATCTCTCCCAGAGAACATTTAGTTTATTGAGACAAATAAGAAAAGTGTAGCTGTATAAGATCTACTCTAGATATTTTTACAATGTTTAATGCATATGTATAGAAATATAATATGAGAATATATTAGGATGACTGAAAGAAAACTACTGCAGCCTGTATGAAGCCCTTAACCTCGTAATAAGGCCCAACGTCCTAAATTTAGGACATATGTCGAAGTGACTTTTGACTTTAGTTGACAAGATTCTTTTTCGAACTAACGAAATTCGACGTGGGCCTTACGAGGTAGTACTGCCCCACTTCTAACTTCAGTGACCTGGGGGGTTACCATGACATACTAAAGCAGATCAGTCTAGGTTGAGAAAAAGGGACAGAGCTATAGCAGTTATATAGCTCTGTCCCTTTCTCTCAACCTAAACTGAACTACTTTAGTATGTCATGGTAACCCCCCTGTAATGAAATTATGAAACTATGATTATAGTTACACCTATTGTTATTCATATGACTTCTTATTTATAAAGGCGGGGTTGCATTTTCTTTGGTTTTATTAACCCGGACAAAAAAGGGGTGTTATGTATGAGTTTAACGTGTGTATGTGTGTATCTGTGTGTCTGTCTGTAGCGTCGTCGTAGTTCCCAAACTGGTGGCCCGAATAGTTGAATCGGGATGGTTCTTAGCTAAGTTTTTGGAAAATCGGCTGGGCCATTTAAGATATAACAACTCTAAAAGAAGGATTCGCCACTATGGATAGTTTCTACCTATTTCATAGTTATATATATATTTGTATGAAATAATAACACTGGCGGACTCATAAACTATGTCAATTTGTTCGAAAGTTGTTTGTAAGGTAATGCAGTTTATTTGTTCATCAGTTTAGTTGACATGAAGGAAAGGTGAATAACATGATACGAGGACAAATTCGAGGGCACACATAAATTAGTTATTCAATGACGTTATTAAAAGAACCTAAGTTCAAAGTACAGAATGTGGACAGGTGTCTAGACTTGTTATCCATCAAACATAATCGAGCCAGATCTATTAGATATAGTTTATCGGATGACAACGTCCGCCACGACTGATAATAGCCAAATAAACATAACAGCTTGAACACGAGTTAAATACAAAGTTAAGGCTTAAGACTTTTATGACAACCATTAACATATTTTAAGTGTCACAAGGAGTTTGCCCAGTAAAGTGGTGCGATTATCACTTTTCTAATATCTACACTTTATTCTAAAGCACCCCGGAGACGATCAATTGCGATCGTCAATTTTACGTGATTGTCAATCGCTATTGAACGTAGATATACGAATCCAATTGAAGCGATTGTCAATTTCTACGTGATTGAAGGCAAATGATGATAATTTTGATTGATGGTCATTGACGGGTGTCATTGAAGCAGGCAATTGACCGTTTCACCGAGTCATTGACAATCGTTTCGAACACTGTGCGAACGTAAACACGTCTGATCTCTTTGATGACCGAGGGCTGAGCTGAAAACATTGACTTGTTGATTAAAACTACATCAATTGCACTTCAATTGCCATTGATCGTCTCCGGGGTGCTTAAAGTGTTTAGTAATAAAGCTTTGTGTGTGTATTTATATGGATCACACTAAAATATCGTAAAACATGTCTAATGCTCCCTTCTGCAAGTAATTTGTAGCGGACGGTAGATACGAAAATATTTACTAGTTATGCCACGAAACATTTATGAATTCGACCGTTTAGTCTATACTCTATTGTTATTTCGAATACAGTATAGGTAATAGAATATATCGACAAATGTGTAGTCTTGGTCCCATCAGCCCCAATCCTCGTCAGTCGAGATGAAGCTATACTCTTCAAGATTAAATGACAACTGTATATATTTTTGGACATACTTATTATATTAACTGGCACAAGAATCGGTTAGAGACTAGAGAATACAACGGCGGTGGTCGGCACGTCGATAGTGAAAGTTAACGGCCGGCACAGCTGATTGTGGCGTCTGTCAAAATTATCTACGCCTCTCGCTACCAAACATAATATAGACATCCCATTTATTCGTGACGGACGGAGTCCATGCCAGTATGATAATTTTAACCTTAATGCTCAGAAAACGTAAGTGATAATGTAAGTGAGACACCAAGACAAATACAAACTTTGACAAAATACGATGTCACATGATGTCGGCTTCGTTGTTCGTATTTGATTGTTTGTTGGTTGTTTGTCATTTACCTGCATTCGTTACCATTTTCGGTTTCTTCTTGCTAATTGACTTAGCTTTCTATAATCAAAGTTATCATATCAGTAACAATCTGCATGACACTACATTTCTGCATAGAGAGGTTCCGCACTCTGTAAGTAAGCTAAATTATGATAAGATATGGTTGGATTACTTAGGGGTTATCTTAATTTCATAAGGTTTTGCCACATTTTTGGCAAAGAGTCCTCCAATCCTTTATTTGTTACGTCTGCGGGCCTATTATGGTCATGTTTATCGACGTGGATAAGGGTGGATAAAAGATCTGTCACTTTCTGACCAGTATGTAAGTGCGAGAGTGATGGATGCTTTATCCACCGCATTAAGGCGACCATAATACGGGCCCTGCAGTGTTCATGAGATAAAAAAAAATAACCCACAATGCAATTGCGTATTGTTTTGTTTTTCAACATAACTGGTTTCTCTGCATGTTTGTGAAAGGTCATTGTTTAATAGAGTAACCTTTGTTTATGGTTGTATATGTTATCGCAGTGACGTCCGTTTGACAACACTCTATTGTACAGCACCTTATCGCTCTGCTCCTTGAAATATTTTGTTATTGTACTTTGAGAAAAATACTTTTAAACTGCAGCCAGGTGATGCAAGTGACGAGTTATCCCTGCTTGATCGAGTCCCTGAGGTTTGGCGTTTGCAACTGATATCGATAACCTATACAGATGCAAGTAAGGAATCACAGACGAGGTTTCTTTACTAAAAGGTTCGACAGCATTACGTTTAGTAGATGAACCGACTAAGTATATGTTCATCAAATAGATGCCAATGACGAAATGATGGCGACAACGATGCGCCAACAATGTGGGTCAATGCTGCTGTAATGTTGACACCTAGCGCTCGTAACGAGCGATCGATGCATAGTAGCCCTTCCATGCCATCGCCTATGCTTATGTTATGTCACACGAAAACTTAAATAACGGTCAATGCCTCATTCCTCACCTGTGACCTAGATTTTTTCAGTGAAGGTCCGAATACATCAGTCACAAGACCTGCAAGGCTGCACTTTCTGGCTGTCAATTACAAGGAGAGCCACCAGATCGGTGTCTGAACTCGGTCAGATTGTAATGCCTCGCCGATTATCGGTCAATATCAACCACGCCAAAGTCACGCGGTCCGCTCACAACTGAACAAGTTTGCATGCATACTAAATGATTGCAAATAACCAAGCGATTAACATAAATGATAATGTGTGGCAAAACCTCCGGTAGTTGTTGGGATGTTCCTTATAGTTCGATAACATCGGCTATTTTTGGTAATTTAGGTAATGAACGGAACAATCGGTTGCGAAACCGGCAATCTAGCGCGTTAAGTTAAGAGCACATCAAGGTCAGAGCTGTCAAGTGAGTGCGCGGAGCCTCTGCGCGCCAGTCACTCCCCGCGCCGTCGCATGCGCATCTCTGCGCGGAGGGTACGCGGACAAACACTTTAAAATATATAAACATGAGTAACACTGTATAACTAACGCATTTGTTTATCGTAATACTTCCAAAGTGCTAGTGTCTGTGTACAAAATGTGTTTACTATTGAAATAAAATCGATTTTAAGATGGATTCGTTTAATGAAAGGCAGTTGTTGCGAAGGCAGTTCTCTCACGAGTCCGGCAAGACGGCCCTCACCAGGGCTAAGGAGGAACATTACAACCGCGGGTATGGCCACTAATTAGTAAAATTATTAAGTTGATATTAACCTGCTTCCAATGGTTAACTATGGAGATAATAAACCAGTTATAAACCCGCAACACGCGTATTATGAAGACATTTTAATGTTTCCTCGGGTTTGCTTGTAATTGTACTAGTAAATAAATAACAAGAAATTATTTTCACTGTATTTCTAGTCTTAGGTCCGGCCATTTAGTTCTTTTATTAGCTTTGTTTATATGAAAACACCGTTAAATTGTAAATTGTTTTTTTTTTTAAATCTCATTTAGCTGTTTCAGCATGTTTTTCTCTTATTTATGCAGATAAAGTAATGGATCCAGTAACCTACTGCAATCGTGCCCACTTCAAGTTTTAAAAGATAAGGACAGGTTTCGTTTCACATTTATATTTAAAACTAGGCAAACTACTCGAGTCGCCTACTATCATGCAACGAACAAGATTGTATTATGATTGCTAAATTATTTAGGCTCGTTTTTCGTTTTCTGAATTATGTATGCTGAAAAACAATAAACCTGTTTGACAATACCACGTAGGTACCTAGTAGGTTAGCCAGGTACCTACCATGTTTTTTATCGACAGTGAAGTACCTATCCATTTACGTTATCAACCTAGGGTTGATTGGATACTTGATTATCAGTACAATTGGCTCTTACTCTAGATTTGTTACTAGATATCCCCCGCGGCCTTGTTTGCTTATCTAAAGTTATTGTTAGGGTCTGGGATAATACAACAGGAAGAAGCCGAATATTCGCTTTTTTAAGCCGTGACATAATACATATACCTAAAACCTCTGTAAGTTTATGGGCGGAAAATTTCCACTGTGTATTCTCTCAAAGTCCAAAGAAATCAAGGTTCGTAAAAATGAAACAGAGAGACCTCATCGAGATTTATTCGTTTAAAAAAGTTTGACCCTTTTTTTATGTTACATCGCAGCTCCGAAACTAATAGACGGATAGTGATGCGGTTTTTTTTGTCTAGAGTTAATCTGACAACGTAGTTCTTAGCCAGGTTTTGATCAAATTTAGCTCCACTGTTCAAAAGTTATGAGCCCACACCCTTCAATAACGGTCCCAGTTTTTAATCAATCAAATTTATTTCAAGAAACACTTTTTCCGCTTTGACTTATCATCAGACAATATTAAGGTTTATGTTTACAAACAAATAATTGTGGTGGATATTATGTATTGGTATTGTCTAGGTGGATGATGTGCTATATTATATTGATGATGGTACATGAAAGAGTAACATAAGGGTGACTACCCAACGTGCCCTGCCCTGACCATAATGCTCTTTTGCTGCCCTGTTGGAAATCATTATTCAGTACTATTCTGAGACTCAAGTTATCCACTTTACTTACATAGAACAATCAAGTCATAAAAAATATCATACTAGGGATATTATCTCAGAACCTAATCACCATCTATCATTTTATCCGTGTAAATGGGTAAGGTTGTGTTTTCGCGAGTTTTATCCCGCCGTTTTTTGAGCCGCCGTTTTTTGAGCCGCCATGTTTTGCTCGTTAACGTTCTTGCTCATGCGCATACTAATTTACAGGACAGTAACGTAATTGACGTTGTGGGTGATTGAATACCGTGGTTACTTGTAGGTACGTTTATACGGCGTGATTCTACTTGGCATATCGCTTATTGATAATGATGATTCGAACTTGAATTTAACTATTTTTTTGTTAAATTCAAACATTAACGTGATAGTACTGATAGTATTCTTATGTCATTTAAAATGAAAACATAGCCGCCAGCAGTGGATACCTACTCTGGATACTTCAATATGTATCTCGTGTCAAATACTGTGACAGACAGTCCGTTAGTTAGCTACTCCTTTTGAGTTAGTTGCGTCCTTCCGTTGTCTATGGCTACATAGACGTCATGCGGAAGGACTAAAACGCCCAAAACAGGCGTAAGGAATCTAATAACTCAAACAAACAACTCCATATGTGTAGCATGTTCTAGCTCAAAACTGGTGCCTTAAAATCAAAACACGCTGTAAGTTTGATAAGTAATTCATATTCAGTCACTTCCACTACGGTCGGCCGTAGGTGAGTGGGTTCACGCGGTTACCGCGCGTCGGCGGCGATGGACGTCCCGCGTTCAGGTGTTTCTATTGTTACATTGGCTATTCAATTATAATTAGTAAAATTATATCCCGCAGCTGTTAACACAACCTGTATTTTATCGCTTGCCGCTAAGTGTAGCTGTCGTTAGATTTCAAATCGCCAACAAGCTGTTATAGCCTCCAGGTCTCGTACAATTTGGTTCTATATTGTGCTACACATAGTGGCTTTGGTATCTTTCAGTAACTGTTGAAAATCGTGCGTAAACAAGTGGTGGAATTAATTGATAAATGAAGTTTGTTTTGTCACTTGAAATTAATTTAGAAGTGTCCGTTGGAAATGTTAAATTTAATATTAAGCTGCATTCGTAAAGCCTTAGTGACTTGACTTCCTATTAATTCGAATCAATTTTTTAAACTTTTCAAATTGTTAATATAACTTATATCTTCTGTTCCATAGCTAAGTGTTAAGATAAAGGCAGATTATTTAATATTCTCTTAATTGTTCCAGGAGAACCCGGTCTCTGAACGCGCCCTCTCCTATCCAGCAGTTCGGACCATGCGGCAGAATAATGAAGAACTCCGCCATGGTGATGTAAGTACTTACATTACATTATTATATATTAGACTATTTATTTACTTATAGTTCCCATTATAAACACTAACAGTCTAGCTACACGTGTTAAAATGAGCCATGGACTATGCTTTATTACATATTCGCCTAAATCGCTGCTCAATGAGCTCTCCCTTAATGTTATTTAATGAATCCACCCATCACCCTGTAGATTGATCGGAAAGAGTAGTTGAGCATAGCAGAGCTTAATTTATTTTTAATACTTAATTAGAAAGTAGCTAGACTAGGGCTTTATAAAAACGCCCCGCCATTAACTTTAATTCAGCGGCTTGCATTCACTGTCAAGTAAATTTGTTTTCACCCCAATTGGAAATATTTTTCAAAATTTCCATAGAACTAATGGCAAATTATGCTACTTTGCACTTGTGAAGGTTTTAATAAACAAATAGAACCTATTAAATTGATAACAATTTATATTATTATTGCCTTGTTATATTCAGCTTGGGCTTTCCGGATTTGTACTAACAAACAACACTTGTACTATCCAATTCACCACCGCGCCAGGGCCCCATGTTCGACATTGCCTTAACAATATGATGTCGTGTTCTAAATAACTAAGTATCCGACTAAATAGACACAAGTGCAGTGGTACACGCATTAGCTCAAAGAGCTGCTAGTGTATTATAATAATTACCTAATAATGATAACAAACACAAACGGTCTTAAGCGAAGAGTCTCGACCAACACCTTAAGAGACTCTCGCTAGATGGCTGGATCAAGGGCCTGATACAGATGGTAGTACTCCTCGACACGGCACGCATTGTGAGGAGGTTCCTATTTCTGCAGCCCAAACCACCGGTAGCTTGAGCCCTGCCCCGCTGCCGGCGGCACTCGTAGGTTAGGTTTTTATAATGTTTATTTGTTGTATTAGTATTGTTATTTTACCTTATATTTGAATATTTATTATAAAAAAACCTAATTTACAGAAATTTTTATAAATATCTGAATAATAATTACAAACGTCAGAGAAATTAAATTATTGACTTATTCTAACATTCCTAAATAAGATTGTTTCATGGTATCCCTACATGATTACTAACAAAAAATAACGTTATAAAACATGCGAATCATTGTATATGATTTCACTTAATGGCTTACCTCAATGACATGATGAAGCAATATTATTTTGCACATAACTACAACAATGCTGTATTGTCGTGACTGCTAAATTGGTTTTAAAACACTTATAAGCCCTATTAAATATGTTGTATGATTTCATATTACTGCATTCTGAGAGTTAATTTGTTAATAACTACAAGCCAAATCTCTCTCTCTCTAGAATCTTTCTATTCTGACCAAGTAGGACTAAATATGTTCCAGTCGCTTTTTAAATATCGTCTCGCCGATGCATTTTATCCATCTTGGGGGTCGTTTTTCGTCCCACGGACTCCAAAAAGTCTTGACAGTCCACAAACCATACAATAGTTAGTTGTAACATGTTGTAATCTTTTTTTTTGACCCGGGAGTAAAGTCCTATGCATTCGCCCCAGCGCCAGCAGCAGGACAGGTTATATCGGACCTGGGGGGTTATCATGATCATGCCTAAATAATTCAGTTTGGGATGAGTGTAAGGGACAAAGCTATAGCAGTTACACGGCTCTGGCTCTGTCTCGTTCTTTCACCGTAAACTGAATTGCTTAGCCATGTCATAGTAACCCCCCTTCACGGACTAGTACTCTCGGAGCGTTCCGCCAACCAAGATTTTCCAAGATCGAGAAGCCCGCAGACTATACTTAATTCAATTGACATTCGCGTGGCAGAATATTTATTTATTTATTTATATTGGTCAGCTCATATGTAACATGCCGTCGACACGCTAAGAAGAAGAAGAATTTAATTGAATCCTGTTGTGACTTCCAGGCAGATCCAGGACCCGGCGTCGCAGCGGCTGACGTGGTACAAGCAGCCGCTGACCGTGCTGGTCATCAAGAAGGTCCACGACGCCACCATCCTCACGCCCTTCGTGCAGCTCGTGCATTGGCTGGTTCATGTGAGTTATGATGAAACTAGCCTTTACCCGCGACTTCGTCCGCGTACCACTAGTAACTTCGAACACTCTGTTATCGCTGTTCCTTAAAAAACTATAAAAAATTCTGGGACAGAAGGAATCTTTTGTGCCAATCGAAGGTTTATGACTTCCCAAAACGAAACCAAGATTCAATTGATTTTTTGCACAAATTTGAAATTTTTACGTGTTTTCATTTATGCTTCTCTCATCTCTTATTTTTTTTAATTTGAAAATTGTAATACCTCCTTTATGGAAGGACTTTCTAGACTTCCATGTCGCATAATCCACCGTGCGTCAGCCCTTTGGCCATATTTAAGCTTCCGGGTCATCGTTAAACCGTCGGAATGCCGCCGGCAGGTAGGCACACCTTTACTTTTGTTTTTGTAACAAGGCGTCTGGCTCGCCAAAAATGCTGTTCCGTTTAAATTTTTATCTGCAATTCCGGTCCAATGCAGGCCTGTATAGAGGTATAGGTGCTATTTGGCTGGATATGGCTTTTCGTCTTATGTACACTTGGACTGAAATATGGTAGCGGACACACATTATACGCGTCTTTGGCTAGACTAAGAGCACACGTACGATTTTCCTTATTGAGATCTTTGTACTCTATGTGGTCTATTTTTGCCCTTCGCAGTAATTTATTCGGAGTAATGATTTGTCTATTGATATCCTGTGGAAACTTCAATTGTGTTTAGTCACTCTAATTAATACTAACTATGTCTGCAAATAATCACTACGTCGTTATCTCAGGAAAAAACAATTTTCCGCGTTAATAATATTAGTAAGGATTGATGACCTCATGATGATGTTAATTCAAATCTAGGTAAACTCCCTGTACTAGTGGAGTTTTAAGTAAAAAACCGTAGTTGTAAAAATTGTACTTTACCTACGAACAACGCAATAAACCTGGGCCTCTATTTTATGTCGTTAAAACAATATTGCTTTTGACGTGTTATGGGATTGGTTTTAACTCGGCCACCATTACTGTCAAGTAAATAAGAACTATCAAAACGTTGACAATACGATAACAGGGTGATTATTCGGCGTTTTAACCGCCGTCATTATTGTCTTCTTATATTATTCGAGATAAACTTCATAAATTTCTAGTTCTTTGAAATGGAATGGGTAGTATACCCCCGGGTCCGTTGATTTGGTAGTTATCATTATTTTCGTCAATATATTAAAGACAACAAAGACGGCGGTTGAAACGGTTTGTCGTCGTAGGGTGGAAGCCTTGTTGGTAAAATGTTTTCGCTTCCGACAGTAGTCTTGTAGTTGTCGAATCGTTGAACCGAAAGTGATTCAACTAACCCAATTATAGTCTGAACTCGCTTCATGACGTTGAATTGAAACACTAAAAATACTATACTTTATTGATTTGAGTTGTAGAGGTAAATATAAATGATCTAAACGTGAATTTTGAAACACTAACTTTATAGTATTTATTGTAGCATTTAAACAAATCTCCGGCTGCGATGTATTCTTTTTTCGCCACTCCTTCAGAAAAAGACCAATTTAATCATATTCCTACTGCTTTTTCCGGTCTAGTAGGATTAGAATTGACGTGAGCCGTCTAGGGTTCAATGGCTCGCTTATGCCAATTCTTTACTTTTAAACCCAAATTGTGTGCAAATGAATCCAAAAGTGTAGCTTTGCTGACTTTAAATATCATTAGCCATTAGTGCTTTGAAAATTAACTGTATAGATTGCCATTAGGCATTAACTTCACCTTTGTACTCGTTTTTTATTTTTTTTCATTCAAGTTTAAATTGTATTTACCTACTTCTTGTCCTATTTCCCTAGGGGAAATAAATGTTTCATGTTAGAAATTACAAACGTCAAACAAAGGTATGCGGTAATCATTTAGGGATATCCGCATGGATACTCATTTAGGGATAAAGTGCATTAGCTTGAATCTAAAATCCCCATGTAATTTACGCAGTGAACTATAACAATGTAAGGAAATCACTTGTGTTAATAGAAATTCCCTGAAAACTTCTTGAAACGGCTTGACGATGTCCGGCTTAGTAAAGTATCTCTCTCAAATAGTCGTCTGTTATCATTTATGTACCCACGATATGATCAATGTTCTGAACCTCAAAAAAAAGTGCCTTATCATAACGAATTTCAAAGCGAACACAGAATGACAAAGCACGATTTAGGCAATTACATTTAAAATAACAGGGTGTACAGGTAATAATAGGGTACATTCTATTGTACCGATATTTTTCCGATACTAATACCGGTATTCTATGCCCCAGGTGATAGCCGCCTAACCTAACACCTACACTTTAAAATACACACTGTCGCCTACCACACTATTGATTTATGTAATCTTTAATTAATCAGTGGCTGTCCAGAAAAGGGCCTTGACGATGGATGGCGGCTACGCTTTATTTGTCATTGATATTGTACGAATAACATGGCAACAATAATCAGAAGAACGTAAACGCCAACCAACACGTTCCTTGAATGTGATTGGCTATTACATAAATAAACCCGAGGTATTTTAACCATAATGATTTGACTACTAAAGTACACTGTGTAGTCGCCCAAGAAATTGGACGTTATTGTTATTTTACCGCTTTTGGACGTTAACATCCTACAAATATGAAGAGTCTAAAACGGTATAGGACTTTCTTGGTCAACTATACCATGCATTCAATGCGTGAATTCATTTTGATTGCATATGCATCTTCAAAAATAAATTCGGCATTTGCATAAAGCAGTACAATGAGTATTTTAATATCTTCGTGACACGTCAGTGGCGTCTGTGTTCGTGTCTAATTATATTTACATCGCATCAATACATTATTCAGATACAATGGTAATGAGTACGTAACTTTCTGGAAACTGTTATTGTTTGTAGCAGCGATGAGAAAAAAAAACAATTATTGTACTGGCCACAGACTAGGACAGTAATAACGAAGGTTTCTCAGGCTCTCTAGGCTTTTACACTAAAAATAAGTACAAAGACCTTTGCATTTGTACTCGTAAATGCTCTATTACATATTCCTGCGTATATGGAGACCGTGAGAGACCGGGATCATACATTAGACTGAGAATGATATACATAACTACGTCCCCATTTTTGCCTGTTTTCATCTAATAAATGGAGAGCCTAGGATCACTTTTGCATTTGGTTTCTCATATGCGTGGGTCTTTTTTCTCTTACTCTTTAACGCTAATAATAATAAGTCAATAATGCTGTGTCTAATTGTTACTACTATTAATACACGGGCATTTTATAACTCTCAATTATTATTGCGAATTTGCGTCAACAGCTTTTTGTTAAATCTACATTCCATTGCAGCTATCGTGTAGTTATTATCACAACAAATGAGCACTTAGCGTTAACTCCAAAACAAGCGTCAAGCGGTTCGCGAGTAACGTTTCAATGAGTCATAGTTTTCTAACTCAAATTCATCTTCGACCTAATTATTTACTTACACACTTTAACTGTCAAATTTGCCACCTAACAACGGATTTTGGCTTTCAACGAGTCAAAGTGTTATAAAACGCAGTGTTTCTCCGTAAACACGGCATCACATTTATTTTTTAGGGCTACAGGGCTCTGACTACCATTGGCCCCCAACTATCGTAGCTTCAATCGAGATTAACAGTCAATTGTAATTATTAGTTTGACTTAAATACATTACATGTAATGTATCTTTACCTCGTTTTGCACAATCAGGGGCCCAAGGGCACAATCTGCAGAGGTACTTTACCTTGCTTATTTTATAAGTTATGTTGGCCAGTTATCATTTTCTCGTATTTTATCCTCTTGTTTATAAACATTCCGTGCCAACGACATGCAACTGTAGCATCACATCCATTACTTGGTTCCAGGAGAAAAGCATGGTGGTGTACGTGGAGGCAGCAGCGTTGGACGACGTGCTGCTCGCGGAGTACGGCGACTTCTCGGCGGTGCGCGAGCGACTGATGACGTTCCGCGCCGGCACCGATGACCTCACCGACAAGATCGACTTCATCATCTGCCTGGGCGGGGACGGTACGCTGCTGCACGCCAGCTCACTGTTCCAGGTACAGACAAAAAAAGGATGTTTATTCAGTACGTAGACAGCAGGGGCACTTTTATGCGACAAAAATCTCCCAGGGTCTCAAAGAGGAGATCAATGCTTTGAAAATTCGGCGCAAGAAACTCAGCAGTCAGTCATTCTTTAACATATTACTTATTATAATTTAGGGTATTTACAGTAGCTCTTACTGTCAAGTGAATAAGAGCTATGAAAACGTCAATAATATGACTACGATATAGAAGCAGGATGGGTTAAATTAAAGGCCCGATAGAATTAGCGTCTCGATAATTAACTAAGCCTACTTCGTCCTATCTCTCATTATACCTCGCATTCGCGGGATTAAATAAACTTCCAATCTCTTTATTTTATCCCGTGGAATGTCATGTCATGTGTGTCTTGGTTCGAACTCCTCTGAGTTCCAAATTCAAATAATCCTGTAGACAGACGTCATCTACGGTCACGGGTTATGCTGTAATGTGTCTTTTATCTGATGTTGTAATGACAAGAATCAATTTGTTGCTTCCAGCAATCGGTTCCCCCTGTGATGGCTTTCCACTTGGGCTCGCTGGGTTTCCTGACGCCGTTCGAGTTCAACAACTTCCAGGAGCAAGTCATGAATGTTTTAGAAGGTAAACCCATATAAAATAACATTATAAATAATGTATAGGAAGTCAATAGATCCTCGAATAACGCGGAGAAAAAGGGTATAAGGAAGTTTTTGCACGACTTGTCCAAATAATAGCATTGATGGCCTGTATAAATACTTATTGCTACTTTACCTTGGCTAAAAGATCGGAATCGTTAGTACCGGATCCACTATAAACCTTATCGGGTATGTGTAATCTACAGAATAGCAGTAATAGGTAGTTAAAATGGTTGTAACATAATTAAAACTGAACAATTTGCACTAATTACTAGTTTAAGAGGCGCTCTTTCGGGCTTCCGCTGTTACGGTTGGCATCCGTTATTGCAAACATTTTGTTGTACCTTGTTTTCTGGCGTGCTAGGAAAAATAATAGAATTGTTTACCTGCAAATCCGGTCGTTATAATGTGTATTTACAATTAATGCATCAAGTATACCTACTTAGGTATTCTACTTATTATTATTTTTTGTGAAAAAACATCGGGACATTGATAGTCAGTAGTCGAACAGATTTATACCCGATCGTTCCGTTGGGGGGAGTCGCCTCACCCGAACGTCAGTCACCGTGGGACGGTCGCGCTTGAACTTGTCGGATGCTAAAACGATTAAAATTATTCGTTATCACTATCTTATTCTTTACTCTGCTGCCAAGCGGCAGTGGCCACGTTAATGTTCCTGGTGTAGCGGCATCCCATCTTAGTCCTTAAAGTTTTTTAAGCTTGACTTTTTAAATGTCCATGGGTGTCAGATGCTGCTAACTGCTTATTACTGGTAAAAGGATTTTAAATTTAATGTCGTTACCAATAGAGACTATAACACTGCAGTTAGCAGCCTTCTTTAGTGTTACAGCAGTACGAGTCCTCTATTCCACAAAACTTAAAGTGTTCATTTTATACATTTGTGGACTTGTAAAGTTTTATGAGATTGGCCTCAGGGGTCCTCTGTGCTCGTTTGCCGGATGCGAATCGGACGATGCTTTTTTGTAGCGCAAGTAAAAACACAATTTATGGGATACGTAACAAACTTTGATAACAATTACCCTATAAGTAGTCAGCTTAACGGGAAAAGGTGGCCACTTTTTTCCGTTAAGTTGATAATTCAAAGGTCAATTGTTATTAAACTATGTGGATATGTCCTATAAGTTGTGTTTTCATTTGTAGTACAAAAATGCACCGTCCGATTTCAAGAAAATACTTTATTTTATTAGAAAACACAATAATAGTGATGAGCGCGCCACTGTACATCCGGCGTACGCTCGGCGTAGTCTTAAGATTCGGCCCTTTTCCAGTATTTCTTCGATTTGATTCGAAAAAGTACGCCTAGGGCGGCCCCTGCCAACCATTCCACTCACTTTCGCTCTGTATATCTCTCGTCAATCTTAGTCACTACATCTACTTATCTTATCTTATCTATTAGTCCACATTTCTCCCTGATCTTTTCATTCCTTACTCTCAATCAGTTTCACGGCACTCATAGAAGAATGTAATGTGTGTCAGGGCACGCGGCGCTGACGCTGCGCTCGCGGCTGCAGTGCGTGGTGCTGCGCGGCAAGGCGGCGGGCGCGGAGGCGCGGCGCTGCATCCTCGTGCTCAACGAGGTGGTCGTGGACCGCGGGCCCAGCCCCTACCTCTCCAACATCGACCTGTTCCTGGACGGGAAGCACATCACCTCCGTGCAGGGCGACGGTCAGTTGCCCGACCTTGCTTATATAATAACTAATGCTATATAATGGCTAACCCTTTTTTCAGAGCTGATATCTCAAACGGTTCAACCGATTTTATAAAAGCTAGTTAAAAACCATCCCCATTAAACTAGCTTTTCTTTTTAAAACCGCGTCCAAATCGACATATCTTTTGAGAGATACGATGTCATCAACAAATACACACGTTAATCTTGTAACACTCCTTTTTTATATCTCCTTTGTAATGTGTTTTAGACGTAGACCAATGACATGGTAGGGGGATTGAAATGGCTTTCTTGTCGCTTGGATATCCCTTTTTAGCCGTAGCCGTCATGGAGATCATTGAGTAGGCCTATGCCCAGCAAAAAACGTCTTTCGACTTACATGATGATTTGGAAAAGTTATAATAATCTGATGTTGATGACATAAGAAGAACCAAAGTAACTAATCTTCGTACTTGAGTTTGTATGGCACCGCCGGGGCTGGAACCTCATAGCTGAAGTAAAAATATTTTCGGGCGGTGTTATCACTTAGATACGCTAAGCTTAAGCCACAAGCGCAGCGCGGAATTATTTGGCTTCGCTCTGGCCTCAATCTACTGCTCCCAGGAGATTTTTCGGTCCCTTTTGAGTGATTGTGATTGTCGTGTTGCAGGTCTGATCGTGTCGACGCCGACGGGCAGCACGGCGTACGCGGTGGCGGCGGGCGCCAGCATGATCCACCCGTCGGTGCCGGCCATCATGCTCACGCCCATCTGCCCGCACTCGCTCTCCTTCCGGCCCATCGTCGTGCCCGCCGGCGTCGAGCTCAAGGTCGGTCACACACCCACTACACCTAGGTCATATACAGATTTAGGTTACCGTGTTTACTGTGGTCATACCCAAAGTTAACGTTTTAAAGGCCTAATTTTCGGGCTGAACCCACATCCACATAAATGACGTCAGGTCTACTTTAGCCCTGTCAAATGAAAAAGTTATGTTTTTATTTGATAGGGCTAAAGTAGACCTGACGCCTATGCATGCACACAAGCCTTTAACTATTGACCACAGGAGAGACAACTTTTGTTTTTTGGAATATGTATGACCCACCTACACCCCGACACACATACACCATGATCCACCGATGTGCTATATGAACTCTAGGGTCCTTATATTGCGCTAAAGCTCCCTGTTCTAACCCTAGCCGTGTTGCAGATCGCGCTGTCCCCGGAGGCGCGGAACGCCATGTGGGTTTCGTTCGATGGCCGCAGCCGCCAGGCGCTCCAACATGGAGACAGGTATTGCACAACTTTGCAGAATTTCTTATTGTTATGTAGATTTGATACCTGTTGAAGTGACCTTTCACAGTTCACCTTTGTAGTACCGCAACTGGGTATATCGGTGGTGCAAAGAGCTGGTTTGAAATATATAGTAGTGTAGAAATTACATCTTCGGGCGAGCCCGTGCTCTGGGAAAATTCTAAACAATAAAGCGAAGATACTGAAAGTTTTATATTAGTGGTATAACTGAATTAAAACTAAATGAGTATGAAATTACGAATTGTATTCGTTGCCAAGGAAACCATCAATTTTTAACCTTTACCCAAAATCTGATGTTTAATAATGTGGTATTTGTTACTTTAAAATATTGTAATTACACCACCATTCATGTCGGAACTCTTTGTTTTACTAAACTGTTATTATCTTATAGTGTAACATATCAAAAAGCCCCTAAAAGCATTACATATCGTCAGCTAAAGGTGCACGAACACTAGCGACTTTTAACGGCAATTTATAACCAGCAACATTTTCACGGTTGTTCTACTCTTACTTTTTGTAGATAATAAAATGAGACCTCCGTATTATTGCCTGTGTAAGTGCACCTTTACAAACAAATGAACCTTGCAGCCTGTACGTGACGACGTCGGTGTACCCGGTGCCGTCGATCTGCGCGCAGGACCAGATCTCGGACTGGTTCGACTCCCTCGCCGAGTGCCTGCACTGGAACGTGCGCAAGAAGCAGAAGCAGATAGACGAGCTCAGCGACATGACCTACTCGTCCAGCGACAACCTCGAGGAGCTCGACAACCACACCGACCGGCCCGCCGACACGTGACCTCGCTTCACTTATCTGGAATGATCTCGACACATTCCTATTCCTAAATCACTCTTGAAGTGAGAGGACGCAGCAACTTGTTAACTGGCTAATACACTGAAAAAACCGCTAGTTTATGTCATTTTTGAGGGTAGAGTACGGAACCATGACTACATTAGGTCTTTAGTACCTCTAGTGATTTTTAAATGTGTATTGGCCCTAATCTTGTGATTGGGCGTTTTATTTTATACTTGCGATAGAGGTTATGTTATGTATACCTCAGGCTGGGACTATCCGATAGCACGAAGTCAGAATTGGAACTGCTCAAAAATGTTGTTGTAACTTTTTTTTATGTAGAACAGTGTTGAACAACAAGTTATACTATAATTACGAAAGTTAAAACACCTGATAATGATATTTTTTATTCATGCTGATTTTTATTACGAATATTCGTTTGCAATTTTATCCTGAGACATTTTGGTTGATTTCAGTTAAATATGCTAAGATACAGCTAACCCTTTACAGTGCCGTCTTGCGCGATGAATACTGTTAACTTTGCCACGCCATTAGCTATCTCAAAATTATATGTCAGTCTTTTTTTGAGTACTCATAGTAGCCACTGGCATGCTAAGTTGCCAATCTTTATGGTAAAAAATCGTGCAAAAAGGACAGTTAGAAAAGGTATCGTATAGTCCCAGGGTACGAGTGTTATGACGCTTGAGAGCAACTTTTTGTGTTGAATATGTTCATGCATTTTTTGGGCTTGCTTTGTGATAGTATTTTTGAAAATATATATTTATTTGAAATTGAATTTCTCTAGCATTCCTTTTGGACAATAAACATGTCATTTTGTTATGTCTTTTGGGATATGTATTTGTTATTTTTTATTATAAATCTGCCGGCTTTGTGGAATGTAGCTTGTACCGGTTGTTTAATGGTTTAGATATAGCATCGTTGTAAAAGTGCCTTTGCCGTTCGTGTTGTTCGGGAACACGGAGAATACTTAGAACTGTCCGCAATACTAGTTTCTACGAACCGCGGCGAGGTGCTATAATAGTGCCAAAAATGTAACAGGTACATAGGTAAATATGGTGTTCACGAGGAGCACAAATTAATGTTGATTACTTAAGTTATATACTTACTGTGTACATTTGTTTACATGCCTGGGAAGTTTGTATGAGAGTTTAAAATCAGAATCAAAGTAATTATTAATGGGAATTAATTGTCCAAATAAGGAACGTTGTTGGTACAATTTTGTATTATTAGTAGCATTGTGTACATTGATATTAAAAAAATACAAATGTTTCTTTTTGTGGGGAATATGGAACGTGATTGCGTCGGTTTACAATCCTCTTGTGAGTGGGATTACGAGGGACATTGGTCGGTATTTTGAATTCTAACGTTTACCAACGGCAAGTTAAATTATATTCCGAGATAAAATATACCGGTGCTGATGAAATATGGTTATTATCATTGCAATGTTATAATTATAATTTTATGAGTATTTTTCTTTTTTTAATATAACAGCACTGATATTCAGTCTCTAATTATTGAAATGGCGGCTCGCGTCAATTGTGATCTAACTATCTATAATACTGAAGGGCTTTGTGGCGAAAGATGCTACGCAATACCGCAATAGCAAAATTTTAGAAGTGGGCATCCTGTCTATGTAAATGCAAAAGCTCCCAAGTACCCCGGTGCTATGAACGACTCGCATTAGAGTAGTTATAAGAGAAAGACCTTCGTTTGAAATCTATAGTCTTTTATATCTAGGACGGCGCGACTCGTCAGTCCAATTGACGTTCTATAGTTGCGTCAATGTATCAGAAATAACCATTTAAAAGATGTAATGGTCAGACCTCGGAATATACGGGGCAAAATTAAATGACAGCTAGGGATCGCATATATATCGATAAACTCAATTATCGATTCTTTTCCCATATACTAGTTTTTTTTTAGGGGGTTAATTAAATAGCGGGGCGGGATGTCGTCGATTTAAAACACTATAGGTTTAGTTTGGTTTTATACCAGGTGGGATCGAGCAGGGACGGGTGTTTAGGCTATGTAAATGCGTTCGCTGTTGGATAACATACTCTTGAAAGGTCTACATCTCTGGCATAAAACATTTCGTTATCCATGTAAAAATGGCCTAATATGGTGCCTTTTGAAAATTGATATTTCGGTTTTTATTGGTCATGCTTCAATCGAAACCTGTGTTTAGTTAAGATGCATCACTAATTATATTTATTTCGAATGGGTCCAATACGGGATGCTGCTACTTGAGTCGATGTGCGTCTGCGAGGGTACTGTTAGGCCACAATGACAAGTTTTAGATGTTTGTCCGTTTATTATGAATTACTTTTTCACAAGTTTATAAAATGTATATATAATAAGAAGTTTTATTGTAAATTATACAAATTTGACTTTTACTTGTTTTTTTATTTATTTCTGAAACCAAATTAGGTATATCATACAATGGTACTTCAAACAAGATACCTTGCCTATAACACATAATATTTGTATTCAAGTGAAAATAAATATTTCTAATTGCGAACGAAAGCCGTACGCGCATAAATGGTGAAAGTAATCAAAAAATAATGGCTGCTAGGTGGAAGCACGAGTAACTGTCGGCATCTCCACTTGTAAGCAAGTAAAACCGGCATGAAATTTGTATGTGCAAATTGCATGCAGGTTTTACTTGCTTTCGAAAACATGTTTCCAATGCAAACAACTTGTGCACGCAATGTGTGACGTCATACTTCTTGCAACTTGCACTTGTCACTTGTCTAAAGGAATACCGCCTTTACATTGAAGGAAAACATCGTGAGAAAACCTGCACATTCTAAAAGCTGAGTGTAAGAAAGGTAATTGCACAAAAGATCCTGCAGGGTTGAAGTATATCTCAAAGAATCTGCACAAGATGAGATAAGAGTACCAGGAGGTACGCCTCACGCGCACACTAAGTAAAACGCCCCAAGCAAATGCCTTGTCGTGCTGTGTTAAAGTGCGAAAAATTAAACGCATCAAATTCTCAGATAAATTGAACAATATTCTATTTACATACATACATACAAAAACTCACGCCTTTATTCCCAGAGTGGGGTAGGCAGAGCTACAGAATTGACAACAACTCTAAAAAGCTGCTGATAATTCAAATAAACAATATATATAGGTATTCATAACAACATTCTAATTAATTATAAATAAGTATATTTTCGTTAAAACCTTTGTATTTGTTTTTTTTTTTGTGTGGTCCAGAGTGCAACTTGTCCATGGAACTTATGAATCGCTTATCGGTTTTTAATAAAAATGAGGCACATCCTTAAATCACTATTTGACAGTTAAACGTCAACCGAGTCAAATGACAGTTTGATTGACACTTCACAATAACATAACCAAAATATATCTTAAATTATTTACTTACCTGATCTTTTCCAAACTTGAAGACGATGTCTAGAATACCCAGTTTAATTAACTTCATTGCTAAACGTAGCATCAGCTGCACAGCACCACTTGAAGGAAAACGAAACTTTAGAAAGTTTCCGATCCCCAACAAGAGGGGATCACGTTTACACAAGGAGCAGCAAAAAGGTTTGAATCCAGAATTGGAGGTAGATAAACGAGGGACGAGGGATGTAGGGTATTACACCAACGGCCGCTTTAACCCTGTGCCGGAAATGATCCCAGAACTGATAGTACCGGACTTAAAAGATTGCGATCTCAAGCCGTACGTGTCTTACAAAGTCGAGGATGTCATACAGAGTGAATTTACGGCTCAGCAACTATTTGACGCCGTTTATAGTAAGAAGATAGTAACAGACTTAAAACAAGGCAAGCTGGATGGGGACGGGCAACCTCTAGAACCTTCTGATAATGAAAAACTGCAACCTGATGAGGCGGTGGCGCGCGCGAAGAGAACCGGCTCGGATATATTCTAACTGTTAGTTTATTGATGTAATGTGTAGTGTATTTAGATAAGGTTCCTAATAAATAAAGTAGTTGTTGTAAATTTATTGTTTTAATGTTTGAAATGTGTCTATTATAAAACCTAATACTGAGCTTTCCATTTTAATTATATGTATTATATTCTATCTGTAGCTGTATCTTGAGTTGTTAGTTTGAAGTGCTTGTTTGGTTTATGCTTTGCACAAAATAAAATATTGCACCTTGGATCAATGCCAACAGTTTTTACATCAAAACCCATTATACAGAAAAAGATGATACCTGGGAATCGATTAGAAATGTTACTGTCAGTATCCGCAGTCTATATGTAAAATTTTGCTACAGTTTGTTGTCTATCATTTAGAGTTTAAACCCATGTTGTAAGTGAAACCTAAGTAATTTGACAAGTGTTGACATGTGCGAATACAAGATTTTGGAAATATTGAATTTTTAAAATTTATTTGAAATCATACCATTAACCACTGTTTTTTAGACAAATTAGTGTGATGGACTTTTTTATAGTTTATATCACATTTATAATTACTTGTCACTAAATATGTTTTCTAAAAATATATAGTGTTATTGTAGGTAGGTACTACTTTTTTATTGTTTTTATGGATTATTTATTAATTCCTAAAAACTGAATATAGTATATAAGAATTCTGAAAGTGTAATAAATATTTTGTTAGGGGGTAAAGTTTAATACAGATAGTCACTATGCAGATAATGAGACGTAAAATGAATATCTACCTACTTAATTACTAGAAATAAACAGTTCATTCGAATAAATGAGTTGTAGTGACCTAACTGACCTAAGTTTATCTTAAAATTGTGCAGTTCAATATAATCCTAACAGTAGGTATTTAGTACCATTTATACCAGCGATATCAGTTCGCTAGGTCGTGCGAAGCGCGTGCGCATTTGAGCCGGTTCCTACGACACATATCTATAAGCATAAATATAATGGGTGGTAACTATTCCGCGATGGAGCCGATGGACGTGCCTGTCCCCGACTTAGCGAAATTATTAGATCGCGATGGGTATTTGAAGGCCTATGAACGTGAAATCCGACGCAGGTAAGTTTTTAAACTTTATCTTCATTAATTAAGTGTAAAATTGCCTAAATGTTGGCCAAAACAGTGATTTTTATTGTAAGTTGTTCTTAATATTTGAGGTTATCTTGTGTTTACGATGTATTAACAAGTCAGCGGTGCAGCGCTTTTAATTACGCCGTTGACAAGGTTGAAAAATGGGCAGACAAGTAATTTTAAAACTCCTGTGTGCAAGCTCTGTTTTATTAGATTAGAATATACATTTAGCAAATGCGTTAAAAATTAAACATTTACAGCGGAACAAATTATTACCTACATTGTCCACATACCATACCGTACCAAGCGCTTCAAGCGCTTATTGGTTTTTAGTCTCTTCTCCAATGTCAAACTTAAGGTCATTCCGATGCAGAATGCCAATAACAATGTCGGGACTATAGACGTACCTACTACGAACACAAACATGACATAACTTGTATAATAAATTATAATTATTAATAATATCTATTAAAGTATACATTATATCTATAAGGACATTAGATAAAGCGAAACCTCACATGATATTGCGTTGACTTCCCAACTTTACTGCGCACGAATAAATTAATAGTAATTTAAAGTAGGTAGGTATTAATTACGTAAGTATTTCAAACTCGATAAGCTAAATAAACTAGTTATAAGAAATATACATATAAGTGCGTAGTTTGTTATTTTACCGCCTACCTAACTAATTACATTTCGATAACAATATCTGTTCAGGTATGGATGTTTCAAAGACCTGTGGGACCGCATCGAGTCATGGGAGGGCGGTGTGGATGGTTTCTCCAAGGGCTATAAGTACTACGGGCCGCAGTATCACCCAAATGGCACCGTCACGTGGCGCGAGTGGGCGCCTGGCGCGCATTCCTTGCACCTCCAGGGAGAATTTAGTAAGCCAAAAACTCCTACTGTTAATTAATAGCACCAGTTTTAGTTTTATTGTTGCTTATAATTGCTATTTTTCTGCCTAGGCGTTAAACAATTTATGTCAGAACAGTTATAACTATGTGGCATGTTAAAATCATAAGAAGGTAATGCCAGAGATGAATTCATCTCTGGCATTCCCTTGTTTTGATTTTAACCTACTACTGAGTACGTACCATGCCATATTTAGACCAGGCTCACCACTCTTACACAACTATTAAACTAATAAAAACTTCTACTACTTATTATTTTTACAAATTAAGCCTAATCCACACCATTTTTTTCAGACGGTTGGAACCCAAAAAGCCACCCGTTCAGGAAGCTAGAGTACGGGAAGTGGGAGCTTCAAATCCCTCCTAACTCCGACGGCTCGTGTGCCCTGAAGCACGACAGCCGCGTCCAGATTATCGTGAACGACAAGCTTTACCGCATGTCACCGTGGGCCAGCTACGTGAAGCCCTTCGAAGGGTTCACGTACCAGCACTTCATTTACAGACCACCACAGGTTAGATCAAAATTGATATTTTTATTTTGTTGGGGACGCGGGAGTTTTCAACCCCGGCCCCAAACGTTAGGGACGTGTTAAAACAGTTAATTTTTGACCCAATAAAGAATTATTCGATCTGAACTTATAGCTCGTATGAGGGCCTCGTTGCGTTTGTTTTAAACTAAGTTAAAAAAAATCTATTTACTGAGATAAGTAAAGCGCCGCCGTTCTCTACCTCTACGTTAATTCAAAGCGTTTTTTTATAAAATTAGTTTGCTCTTCACCCTATTCGAATATGATATCAACCTAGACAAGTAAGTATTCGTTCAGATGTTCGCCATTTCGTTTATCCTAGGTTAGGTTCGTGTTGACATCATGGTACCTAAGTACCTAGCGTCACAGTGCATAAAAATAAAACAAACGTAAATTTTATTTCAGTATTTGAAATCAATCTTGCCTTATCGCTTCAACCGACTATAGCTGAAAGAACTAACCCTATAAGAAAAACATGTAACTTATGGATCAGTTCATGGCAACAAAGTTTAAAAGGGCATAAAGAGAAGAGACCCGCATTTATAGAAGCAATCGCTACTAAGAGTTCGTTTGACTCGTTCTATTGACCAGTATTATTGATACGAGTTGCATATAATCTCTCAAGTAAGCGTACAGCGGCAGCGGTCAAGTTATGCTGGTATGTCAACGAACTTGTCGGTTTTAAGAATAACAAATACAGGGTCACTCTTTCAGTCTAGATATTCGTATAGACGGTCGTGAAGAGCGGATTACCGATTAGATTACATTTACGACCCGCGGGTGTTATGTTAACATTGTGATCTTGTTATCTGCAACTCTATTAGGAACAGCGTGTTACAAATGATAACGTGTACTATACTTAATAAAAGTCATCTCTACACCAATATTTTAAAGAGGAAAGATTTGTATTTTTGTATGTTTGTAACGAACTACTGGACCGAATTCAAAAATTCTTTCACCATTACATAGTTTTTTTTTTAGCTAATAGGTAGTTAATAAATTCAGACGAAAACGAAATATTTGGCATATGGCAATGCGGCTGGTGCTATTATTATTATGTTTTTATAATAGAAAAAATGACCTTCTGCTAGAGTTTCTTCCGGCGCTTCTTCTCCGCAATGATGGTCTTGTCCGAAGCGCTGGTAGATTCACTCAATGTGACCGACGTGTAAAAGAGCCCTGATGTGGCCTATTTACTGAATAAATATTTTGAATATGTTGTTACAGCCCTACAAGTTCCAGCACCCGAAAGTGGCGCGACCGGAGTCGCTGCGCATCTACGAGTGCCACGTCGGCATCGCCACGGCGGAGGGCCGCGTCGGCTCCTACACAGAGTTCCGGGAGAACGTGCTGCCCAGGATCAAAAACCAAGGTGGGGAGAGAGCCACTGAGAAAGTTATGCTAAATGGAACAAATATGAGTCAAACGAAATATGGTGCATGGGTACATCAGGTGGCCATTAGTGTGGGTTATTTGGGCTGTGTGCTACGTTTATTTAGTATGTAAAGCCTAAGGGAAACTGAAAGATGCACCTTTTTATTTCTCATTCACATTGTGACTTGTGACACGAGCGAAAGTGCCTTTACTGTATATACGGGTAATATATGCAATGCGCTACGTTGTAAACGGACGAACCTGTTTAGTCAATTATTGTGGTCGATGAGTTGAAAATCCAACTAATTTACTTACAAAAAACCGAAAATAAAGTCGAACTTGGTTGTCCTTCAGGCTACAATTCAATTCAGCTGATGGCGGTAATGGAACACGCCTACTACGCATCCTTCGGGTACCAAGTCACAAGCTTCTTCGCAGCCAGCAGGTAAGTTCTATGGTTCTTTCTTGTGTTTACTGACACAACATTGGACTACCTAGGTAGGTATTTGTTCTGCAAAATGAGGACTGAAACTGTGACATCCAAAGCAGTGTCCTCCTCAATTCAGGTAGTAAAGCCCAGCCCCACTGGATCCCTCCGTAAGTCAAAAAAAGGTGATTTTCGGAATCAGGGACACCGAAAGTACCGAAAAGCTACCATAGCCTTGTATATCCATCCACAAAATACAGAAAATTATTTTACAGTTTCATAACCCCGTGTGGTGCCGGGTTTAGAATGTTGCCACTCCATGTCTTCCATTGGATGTCGTAAGAGACGACTAAGGCCTGGTTCCCACTATGCCGCATCCGGCAATTTTGCCGGATCCGGTAAGGGTAGTGGCTGTACAATTTATATGAAGCTGTTCACATTATGCGGTGTGAACAGCGTCATAAGCCACTAGCCTTACCGGCATCCGGCAAATTCGCCGGTCCGGCATAGTGGGAACGGGGCCTAAGGGACTTAAGGCTGTGTAGTGCTGTTAGGCGATGGGTTTGCAACTGTCACTAATACACTGGATAACATCTTAGCCTGGTTGTGCAAAATGTGGTCACAGAATTATCAACAAGTTTTTGGAGTTTTTGGTGAGTTTGTGGCTCTGCCTACCCCACTCTGGGAATGAAGGCGTGAGTTAATGTAGTTTCATAACAGCATACATTCTCTTCCCAGTCGCTTCGGCACCCCATGCGAGCTGAAACAGCTGATCGACCGCGCGCACGAGATGGGTCTGTACGTGCTGCTGGACGTGGTGCACTCGCACGCCTCCAAGAACACCCTGGACGGGCTCAACGAGTTCGACGGGACCAACGCCGGCTACTTCCACGACGGGCCGCGCGGCTCCCACCCGCTGTGGGACAGCCGGTTGTTCAATTACTCTGAGTAAGTCCATGGGTTTTTCTATCATTGCAATTTACAGAATATTGAAAACTTGGAACAGACAGAACGTGGCGAGTCGGTCACACGCCTCCAATAGTGTCCCTTGGTTACTACAAATGCTATCAACTTGAAATTTGGCATAGTTGTACAACCTGCTTGCCCGCATTTCTTTTTAGTTAAACAATTATGAAATTAATTTTATAAATAATTTAAAAGGGGTCTAGACTGGGCGGTCGAATTGAATGTGGTTTGATTATAGCAAATGGGGTGTAATATGAAAGGGCTTAACCTGCACATTACAAAACTATTTTTTTTAATTTTCTGTTATGTACTTTTTGATTTATAGTCAAAAATATGCAAAAAAAAACCGTTCTCAAATCTCCAAAGTTTATTAATCAAAAAATTAAAAAAAATCCGGACGTATGGATAATTAATTAATATTTTTTTTGAGAAATAACAAAAAACTTAGATTTTTTTTATTAAATTTTAGGCCAGTTAAAATGTTAAAATGGTTTGCGTATAAAATAAAGTTCATAACAAAGTGAGTATTTTCTTTTGCGGTTAAAAAGCATATTATCTTAAATACGGAACACGGAACCCTCGGTGCGCGAGTCTGTCTCGCACTTGACCGATTTTTTTTTTTCATTTCAGACCTGAGGTCCTGAGGTTCTTGCTGTCCAATCTACGTTGGTATCAAGAAGAATTCCAGTTCGATGGTTTCCGGTAAGCCTCAGACTTTAAATACACCAGCGGGCCGATTATGGTCGTGTTTATCGACGTAGATAAGCGTAGATAAAACATCTGTCACTTTCTGACCAGTAGTAAGTGCGAGAGTGACGAAAGCTTTATCCACCGCGATGAAGGCGACCATAATACGGGCCCAGACGTTTTGTTTGCTTTGGCAAATCTTGAAGTGTCGTAACCGATAAGACAAGCACCCTATATAAGCTGCCCACTTCTCTCTTAGGCTGTCCCGTTTCCACCTGCTAACGAGGTATTCCCGCAGGTTCGACGGAGTGACGTCGATGCTGTACCACAGCCGCGGCGTGGGCGAGGGCTTCTCGGGGCACTACGACGAGTACTACGGGCTCAACGTGGACACCGAGGCGCTCGTGTACCTCATGCTCGCCAACGAGCTCGTGCACAAGCTCGACAAGCGCGCTATCACCATCGCTGAGGTCAGTCAACAGTATACCATTAACTTGTATTAGTAATTATTTATCTTTAAAAGTATTTAGATCATTGTCTAGTACCCATAGTACAGTCGAGTTCATAAATATGTGTACCTACACTTTATTACTAGTGCCATATATAAATTGTAGTAGGGCATATGAATTGTCACAGCGATTAAAGTAGATACACAAGGTACTAAAGTGTACACATATTTATGAACTCGACTGTACAAGCCCATAGAGCTTAGTTTGGGACTACGTCAATTTATGTATTTTATCTGCGAAACAAGACGAGTTGCAAGAGCAATGATGGTTTTTTTATGCAAGCTGTATTTTAGTGGTGTTAGATTCTTAGGTCTAGGTAGGACTTAGCTAATTTTTATGAAAATTTGTTAGTTCACCCTAGAGCTGTTAGCTCTGAAATGTGCTGTTGTGCAGGCTCGTCAAGATCAGTGTTTTTAATATTTGATTAAGGTATACAGTTATACTACGTGGAATAAAGAGGCTAATTAAAGTTTCACAATCCAGGACGTCTCCGGCATGCCAGCGTCGTGCCGGCCGGTGCGGGAGGGCGGCACGGGCTTCGACTACCGGCTCGGCATGGCCATCCCCGACATGTGGATCAAGCTGCTCAAGGAGGAGCGCGACGACGACTGGAAGATGGGCCACATCGTGCACACGCTCACCAACCGCCGCTGGACCGAGGGCACTATCGCCTACGCCGAGAGTCATGACCAGGTCAGCAAACTGTTTTTTACAGGCTCGGACTCAGAGACCCAGGGTCCCTAGGCACTTAGTATTTGCCCCCCATCTCGAAGTTATTTTAGCAAGCCAGGCTTTTGGGCTTATATGTTCGTTCCGCATCACTGGGGCTCCTAGCCCAGAGCCGGCTTTACCTATAGTGCAGGCGTGTGCAGCGCACACGGGCGCAGGGTCTTAGGGGGCGCCGCTGGCGACACCTGCAAAGAGCATACGTCGCTCACAGCACCCGCGCTCTCAAAGACCCTAGAGAACGCTATAGTGTATTGCACACGGGCGCTACAGGGCTAGAGCCGCTTCTGTCCTAGCCTGAGACCCCTTGGCCATGACATTATTGTAGGCTTTAATCCAGGAGAAACCAATCGACCACCATGCAGTAGCGTTCGGTATCGCTGTTACTTTTACATATTAGAGAGCAAAAGTGACAACGATACGAAACGCGCCACTGCATCGATACAAAAAGTCGCCGTCCCTAATTGAAGCCTTGATGCGAATCTAATTTGATTGGTAAGTAGGAAATTTGCGACTTTTGCGTATCTCACATTGACGGGGAGAAGTTTCTGGTGACAGTCGAGTATCGGATTCGTTAGTTCGTTTATTAAGTTACACAGATGGAGGGCAGTAGGCGTGGGTCTTTCGAGTTGAATATGAATATGACGATGATAAAGTCCTGGTGTTGCAGGCGCTGGTGGGCGACAAGACGATCGCGTTCTGGCTGATGGACGCGGCGATGTACACGCACATGAGCACGGTGAGCGAGCCCAGCGCCGTGGTGGAGCGCGGCCTGGCGCTGCACTGCATGATCCGGCTCATCACGCACGCTCTGGGCGGCGAGGGGTACCTCAACTTCATAGGTACGGTTGAAAACTGTTTTTTTTATGTGACTTATGTTACAGTCATGACCAGAAATTTGGTATGCCTACATACTATAGACCTACTTACCTAAACACGATATTGACTAAAAATGATGGTGTTAGGCGATTCTCGGTCGCTATCGAGTTGAATTCCTATTAGAGATTCCATAGAAGTGACGCTGTCATTACATGCAAGGTCACGATAGCGATTCATCGCGAACGTTCCGAGAATTGACATCCTGCTGATCCTATGATAGATTCGGAAAACATCTTGAAAGTGGACATTTACGGGCAGTCCATTTACCTCAGCTGCCGGGCGGGAACCCACGGCGCAAGGATCTCGCAATTACGATCTAACAGCATTTAATTACGGCGGGCACCGTAAAAATCTTGGGTCGTCACCAGCCATCATCTCTTACTTAACATAGACCTACCGGCTCTCATCGCGGTATCTTAATTAAAGCCAATGAGCAGTTAACCTTAATAACTTGTTTATCATCAGGCAACGAGTTCGGGCACCCCGAGTGGCTGGACTTCCCTCGCGCCGGCAACAACTCATCGTACCACTACGCGCGCCGCCAGTGGAACCTCGTCGACGACCCGCTGCTCAAGTACAAGTTCCTCAACGAGTTCGACCGCGACATGAACTTGTTGGAGGACAAGTACGGCTGGCTCAGAGCCGACCCGGTAAGGTTACTTTATTAACTGTTTTTTAGGTAAGCCAGTAGGGCTGGAAGAAAAGTTTAATCCCACAGGGTCATAGAACGTTAGAAATTTTGTTGTGATTCGGAATTTGAAGTGAAGGTAATCCTTAAGGGACCCTACGTACACTGGATGCGTTATGCGGCGTTCGACGTTCTGCGGTCCAGTCAATCATCTTATGTCTCTATTAGTTTCCAAGACTAGACAGAGATATATTATTTTGTTGAACAGGACCGCAGAACGCTCTCAGTGTGTAGGGTCACTAAAAGAAGCCCATGTCCAGCAGTGGACCAGTACCATTGGGCAGGCAGTCGGGAGGTTCGGGCACTACCTTTTAAGTTATATTATGCTGAGAAAAAGAGTGACGAAGCCCCAAATCCCTTCTATCCTGCTGCTAACGCTCTTCTACCCTCCCGATTTTTCCTACAAATACCTTGCTACCTATTTTTGGAACGAATTGTGTTAAGGGCCAGAGTGGCGACTGCGTACCTGTAATGTAAGTAACGGTAGTGGAGCCGAACTACTTAACGATGGAGTCGGAACTTACAGAATCTCCACTGAGGACCTACCGAGTTTGAACGAGTACATTATAAAATATACCGTTTTACCCAAGAACCTTATTCAATTTGTTTTTATCTCGTTTCCTAGGCGTACGTGTCATGCAAGCACGATGGCGACAAGGTGATTGTGTTCGAGCGCGCCGGGCTGCTGTTCGTGTTCAACTTCCACCCCACCCAGAGCTTCACCGACTACCGCGTCGGCGTGCACCAGAACGGGGACTACAAGGTACCTTGAGTACCTACAGTGTGACCAAATGCACATACCTATATCTCTTTGTAGTAAACTGAACCGAAGGCTTTTTCTAACATAACAGCGTTTAGGTTGATCGAACGTGCCTACCCTATGCTTCCCTTTCTATCGCATAATTTGTTTTCACTCGCACGGAACCCAAACCAGAGGCCCTACTTTGAAAATCGAAGTTCGAAGTTACGTTAGCTCCATCCCTGTTACTCGTCATTCGAGACTAAATCAAGAGAAAGGGATGGAGCTAACGTAACTTCGAACTTCGATTTTCAAAGTAGGGCCTCTGTATAGCCACCCCTAGAAATATCTACAAGTGGATGTACTTTGTAGCTTCGCGCCTAGGTTATAGTGCGGAGTGCGATGGGCCTGCTAAAAGAAGAAGAAAGTGATGTAATGTAAATAAATGTAAATGTATAGTTATGGGGGTTCACTGTCTATATCAAAATCGTTTTTGTATGGCAAGTCTCTGGTAGTTTAGTATAGAAAAATTAAGTGTTGAAATTGCCGGTAAAAATAATTGTAGTTCCATAATAATTCTACATTTTTTAGTCGCACTGTGTAGCCGTAACTAGGGTAGAAGTACCGGTTTTGGCCATCTTTCCACCGTTTTTGGCCAGTCTAAATTTTAACTAATATCTAAAGCAGTGGCGTAGCTAGGGGGGGGCGGCAGGGGCGGCCCGCCCCGGGTGTCACCCGCTTAGGGGTGACACCCGACCCAACCGTGGACATCAGTAGTGAGTGCCATCTACAACAATTCATAAAACTGTGGCAGATTGCATAATTGCCACCAATAAAATAATGTAATTGAGTTTTGGGGTGACACCTACAATATCCGCACCGGGTGCCACTCATGCTAGCTATGCCACTGATCTAAAGCATATATTTTTATATTTTATCTTTAAATTAATCTTCAGTCTTAACTATTTATGAATATCATTTCAACCATTAATGGCCAAAAAGGGTACAGTGGCGTCAGTGGCTACAAACGGTACTTCTACCCTACTTCCCAGCGAGACATGCACATGACTGACTGAGCTCACATTTCTAATCATTAGATTGTCACTCTGAAGTAATTTCCGGTGTCCAGGACCGGGACTTGGCCACCGAGTCTTACCTGGACTCCAGGTGGCAGACTCGGTGGCCAAGCCTACACCTACGTCCTTGACAAATACAGGTTATTTCTAGACCCTCTCTTTTCCAGGTGGTCCTATGTTCAGACAGCAAGAAGTACGGCGGCTTCGGTCGCGTGGAGCCGGGCGACACCACCCACGTCACGCAGGGCATGCCCTGGGGCAACCGCAACGACTCCATTCAGGTCTACATCCCGTGCCGCACGGCCATAGTCTACGCGCGCCACTAAATCTTTACTCTCTCTAGAGCCAGTGTTTCAAGTCAATACGAAAATTCAAACGTTGTATAAAATCCGGGTCCCTATTTCTTAAGCAACTCGAGATACCTAAATCAACTGTACTTTTTTACACATTTCGCATGTTATTTCATCTCGATTGACTAGAATCGGAGGCTTGAACTTTAGATGCGGCACGTATAATAAAGTAAGAGATGCCAACCAGAATCTTCGCCATAGTCCGTCGATGTAGCTGCAGGCTACAGCGTATCAATTAGTTCCGTAGGCGCATATGTTGCTAACATATATTGGACTATAATCATTAATCACTCTTAATGTAAAGAACTATGCCCCAGGATTTCTGGATTAGCTATATCGGCATTCAAATGTTAATTTTATACACAGCTCATGTTGGAGAATTCTTTGTTAAGTTCAAAAACTATATAGATTTTATGCTATGTAATGTATGTAGTTTAAATGTAAAAAAATATTAGCCAATTGTTGGCATGGTTGCTAACGTATGAAATGGGAGAAGTTGGTTTAAAATTTAGTCATTATGAGCCTGCACAAGAGATGCATTTGAACATTAGATTATGAAATATATATACACAATATATATCTCATTCTAACGCATAATTTAGTTGCTTATGATGTGGCCCATGCAAAAGGCATTTTAGTTGTAAGCTCCGATTGTATAAATGAATAAAAATAAGTGTTGTTTCAGTGTTCAACACGCAGTAATTATATTTGCTCAACAAAGATTTGGCTCTTTGAAATGAAATTTCAGCAATAAATAATTTAATAACTTGTTGTAATAAAGTGTTCAATGAAAGAAGTTCTGTTTTTGCATGAAGCATTCATTTAAAATAGTTTTATTTGTATCTGCGCGAGTGGTTGTAACCATGTAACGCATGCACAGTGCATTGTCATTATGGTCAAAAACCTTGTGGTCTAATTTGACCATATCCCCTGTTGAATGTAAAACCAGTGCCATATTCAATTTTTTACACCTGACCATGCTGTATATTTATGTAAGTAACATGTAATGCATTAAATATTGTAAATTGATGTTTGTCAATGCTTCTACTTAGTAAAAGTAATGAACTGGTGTTACAGATGTTATTGTTATAGTTGTTATTTTTGGATTTTATTTTATTGTGTTAATTTGATTATTAAAGAACAATAAAATATTGTATATTTTTTATAGATTTAAAATAAAGTACCAGATGTTTTTAAACTGTTTATTTTATTTAAGATGATACTCCTATAAGTAAATTATTTTTGGGGGTACATGACAAAGGCTTGAGACGGGATAATGTGACATTGTAACCAAACTCATTAGCCAGACGTAGACGGTCTGAATCAATGACAGCCATACACCAGTCACCCCTTGCTGTGAGTGGACAGTCCTTGTGGGTCTGATCGGCAGCATGTCCCATAGTCAGGTACTGCTCTATAGTTACACTGCTGAACACTTTACTCCGCGGATACACTAATCTATCTGTTGCATGCAGTGAACCATAACAACATGGACACAGAACAAAATTAGCATTGCACTGCAAACATTTGTCAAGAATCAAATCACTTGCAATCCCACAAGCATGCAATCCAACCCCAACATCAAATTTTCCAATGAAGAAGTCCAAATTGCATTGGAAGAAATAGACATTTTTCATTCCCATGTCATGTACCCTTTTCCTTGCTCTAAGCAGTGATTGTTCCTTATTTTCTAGTAAAATAACAGTACATTTAGGCATCAAGTATGCAATGAGGATACCCAAATGTCCACTGCCACTGCAGAAATCAACTATTAAATCTCCATCTTTAGCTATACTTTGAACAGCTAGAGCAAGATTTTCAAGTTGTTGAGCTTTCCTCACCATTCTATCATCAGGTAAATGGCCAGCACTAGGGTTGGCTCCTTCAGGGATTGTACTCCATTCAATTTTACTTGAAAAGTCTTGACTATCAACATCTATATGCATTGTATCAACTAGAGAGTTTAAGGCGTTTTCTATGTCCTCTCCTTTAGTGAATTGCCTCTTTCTAGGATTGTGTCTCTTAGGGTCCCTCTTGTATAAGCTGACATCTTCAGCAACAGGCACAGTGATATTGCAACTGTCTATGTTGATTTCCTTCCCCTCGAGATGGTTTAGAAGTTCTATAATGGGGACTAGTTCTGGAAGCTGTTGAACATTTCCAAACCATCTGTATGTCAATGGTAATAAAGATTTAAGTTTATCATCAACCCGTTTGAGTATAATATAATACAATGGTGTAAGAACAATGTCAGCTAAAGTCAAGAATGGTCCTTCAGCAAACTGATGAGTGATATCAAGATCTTGTATTTTAATAGAATTATCTATAGCAATTTCCTTGCTGATTGCTGATTTCCATTTTCTTACTTTAGCTACTCTGTCTATCTTTAATTTTTCCTCTTTTTCTTCCTGTTGTTCAATTTGTTTAGATTTCAGCACTTCTTTTTTCTTAACTTCCCTGGCATATTTATAAACATTGTGAACTCTGACTGGTTTTCGCAGATGATTTTCAAATCTTACCAGATTTATTGGGACTTCTTGCAAGGAGTTTACCTTTAGAACTTCCCGAACAGTTTTTAATACGTCTACTTCGCAGAATTTTGTCCATATTGACACTTCATTAGGTGCTTGAAGACAGCCTCTGCGGAAGCCAAGGATGCCGTCCTCGTGCTCCAAGGGACTTGGAGGCAGACTCCTGTGCAAACTCATGTGTCTGGCGACAGCACATAGACCAGTTATCACCGTATCTCTGTTTATTAGCACTGGATAAACGCATGACGAAACCTGCCAAGTTACCGAGTCAGTAAAATTGTCAGCACTAATATTCGGCACTTTAACAATAACCTCATTTTTTTCTTGGTCCTTTGGCTTAGACACGTAAACAAACTTTAGGAGAATTTGTTTAGGACAGCAAAACTTATAAACACAATACGTTACTAAAGACTCCAAGGGTAGTTTCAATAAGCGAGATTCTCTGTAGTTTTCGTAATTTATGTAAGCTTCCAGATACACCACATGATCCATTTTTTCCTTAAAATAAACTTGTATAAATAAATTATTCAATAAAAGTAATCTAACCTCTAAACCTGACTACCACAGATTATATATAATTCGATATCCTTACCCAGAGGCTCTACTTTGAAATCCGTAATTCGAACTTCGTCTATTGCTATCCCTTTTGGTCTCGACGCGTCAGTAATTCGCAAGAAAGTGACGGGGCGATCCGAAGTTCGAATTACTGATTTCAAAGTAGAGCCTCTGCGGCCAGAGGCCCTACTTTGAAAATCAAATTTCGAAGTTACGTTAGCTCCATTCTTTTCTCTACATTTAATCTCGAATGACAAGTGACAGGGATGGAGCTAACGTAACTTCGAACTTCGAGTTCCAAAGGAGGGCCTCTGGGGCTCTACTTTGAAATCAGTAATTCGAACTTCAGATTGCCCCATCACTTTCTTGCGAATTAGTGACGCGTCGAGAGCAAAAGTAATAGCAATAGACGAAGTTCGAATTACGGATTTCAAAGTAGAGCCTCTGCTTTTGCCATTGTCTTGTCTCTGCTGTCATCTGTCATACTCTGCGTATGTACTTAAGATTTCTGGTTCTGTGAAACGTATAAAATGTAAACAGAATTGATGCATTTTACAATTTGTTTCATTCTTGTTTGTTTGACCGTTGTACCCCGTTAACTAGTTATAAAGGAGGTTGTAATCGCTAATGTAATTAATTTTTATTTAGCAGCGGGTAAAATGTTGGAGGTTATAAATGGATTTCTTTTAGTTTACTTCGTAGTATTATGCACTATTAGTGCATTAGTATCGCAATTAGCAAAGCCGGTAAGTATAAATCGCATACGAAGTCTGATTTATAGGTTTACCGATTTTCTTTTATTACATTAATTGAATGTTGCAGATTGCAGCGTGTTTCGGTAGGCCATCGAACGAAGAGAGGAGAATTTGGACTGATCTGGTTAAATTGAGAGACGAACAAAGTAAAATCTCTATGAAAGAAGAGTTTGCAGCATACCACAAATTGCAACGTAGAATAAATGAATTGCAAAACAGATTAAAGGATAATGCACAGTCTCGGTTAAGCAAGAGCCTGGCCATCAAAAGCTCCATCCATGTGATTCTACAGGTGTTGGTGACTCTTTTTATATTGGTCTCTGTCATTTGGTTCAGACGTGAGCCTATAGTGGCACTAGATGGAAACCTATTCCCGCTAACAAGTATTCTGAGGTACCCTAGTGAAATGCCTAATGCTATTTCTACTCATATATGGGTGATGATATCAAATCTTTCTATTAGGACCTTATTGAAACCTATTGTATCTTAAACATTATATTGTGATGGAATTGAAATAAAAAAACAAATGTTTATCATGTTCTTTATTAATTAAACAAAATTACTAATATTTTATACTCAGTCCATTAAGTCCAAATGTTTTCTCTAAAAATATTCTATAAACAATCATATGGCTTGCCCATGATCTCTATATTATGCGTACTGAAGTGTAACACTACCACTTGCAGTATTACAAGTTTTTTACTTTAACAATTTGATTGTCCAGCTGACTGTAGTATACCACAATCCTGATTGTGCTAGCCTTTACATGGTCGACTAAAGTATGTGTGGCCACATTGCACAAAACTCATTTTACTTAACAGATGTGAGATGGCCTGCCATGCAGCTATTCACAGATAACACCTATGTAATGCTTTGCAATAATTAAGTATTCACATGATGTGCCAGCTTTAAACAATCAAAATGTTGTGGAAAATACATGCCATAATAAACTTAACAATAAAAACACCTTTCCCAAATTGCATTTTTGAGAATATAAAATCTAAATAGTTGTGCAAATATATGAACATAATTAATATTTACAAGCTCTATATCACAGCATAAAACTTACTATATTTGCACTAAGTTTGCAAAGGATACCTTTAACAGAAGAATTAAATGATACCAATAAAAAAACCTTTTTAATTAATCGTTTTTTTATTTGGGTATCAATAAGAGACAAAGCTAAGTGAGACTTAAAAAATTAAATATAATTCACAACATAAATCTACAAAAAAAAGAACAAAAATATTTTTGGTGACAAAAATACATCAATATTGTCCAAGGATAATAACAAAACTGTTTAGAACTGAAGATTCCCCTAAATTTAACTGTTTAAACTGCTTTTTAATTTGCTGGTAATATTTGAGTAGTTTTTGCACCACATTGGTTACTTACAAGTGGGGATAAAATAAGTCTGATATCTGTTGGTCAAACTAAGCACAGCTCATCCCTAGACAGTTACTGATGTACTTGCATACAACGCTTTAAATCTTACAACTAAAAAAACATGGCAATAACTTCTAACAATACACACAATTATTTGTGTGGTGGTTCTTTAATATGACTATTTGATTTGACACACTGTTCTATATATACATAAGCAAAGCAAAAAAAATATGAAATTTAGTTTTACTGGGTTACAGCAAATATAGGCATCAACAAAAAATTTAATAAAACAAATTGAATCGATTTTTTTACAAAATACTACATAACATAACTCAGTACAAGGAATGAACAGTTTTGGCACAGAAACTGTATTTTTGAAATTTTAAATAGTTTAACAGGTTTAATTTAACTAAATCAAGGCACATCTAAAAAGCACGAGACTAGAGTAACTTGACTATCTTTTTCAGCATGAAGCAGATCATAGCTTTTTTTATTAGTTACAACATTATTCCAATTATTTTTCAATTAAATTGTCAAAAATTATGTTTCAAGCAACACAATCATTTCACATTTTTTTAATTCTTGCATGTTCAACATGCAACTTTGTGAAATGTTTAAAAAGGTAAAAAATATATGGAGCGTGAAATGTCAGCTAGTTTTGATATCATAAAATGACATTGATCAAGGGCAAACTGCATTAGGATCAATAATAGGATTTTCTAAATAACGTACCTACTTAAGAACCCCAAACAACTTCTGTTGCTAATACCTTTAAACCTTATAACATTGTTTATAAGAATTAAAATGGGCTTGCTAAAACAATACGTTTATTAGGCCTATAGGACTCTTTACAGGATGCAATCAAACTGAACAAGATATCACTTGTCCAAGGTATTGATTCCCCACCAACCAAGTTGGTCTTGACCTTGACTTGGGGTGACCTTAGACCAACTAGTAAGCTTGTGCAGTAGTTCTCTATCTGATCTAACTCTATGCTAGGACGTCGCCGCGGCGGGAGTCGGACGGGGCGGAGCTAGGTATTCTCGTAGAAGGAACTGTTGAAGTGGGTCGTGAGGAGATACACGACGGCCTCGTACGTTGACATCATGATTGCCGTGTTCGGTATCTGCCGGACGAGCTGTGTGCCGAGGCCCCTGAGGAAAAAAGCAAATTATTTTAGTGGTGACAAATACATATATTGAAATGGCAAAAATTAAGGTTAGGTTAGGTTAATTATTAGGTTGTTCCCATTTGATTTATGGACGGTTTTCATAAAAAGTGTACATAGTTACGGACTAAAATTAAGAAACTAACTTTAATCAGTTGAGTCACGAAAATTAACTACAATGGCCATGAGACAAATGGTGGTATCTCAGACATCCTGTACCAAGTGTGACCATGTTACTAACAGGTGAGGATCTACTGAATCTACTTCGTATATTGTTATTGAGATACCGCCTATTGGCATATGAGGGAAGTATATAAATGTATGACTAATTTTCGTGACTCAACTAACTAAAAGTTACCATTTCTTAATTTTAGTTCCTAACTATGTATACTTATTTGAACACCGTCCTTCTAGCATCCACACTAACTTTCTTAATAATAATTAGATTTATTTCCGTCTCTAAAGTGTAGACAAACACTACCTCATATTGTTCATGTGTTCATTTCCTATTTTTTATTAAATGCGGATGGATTATCTATCATAATTCAGATTAGTAGCGCGTTGTCAAACGTATTCGAGAGATAAAACCTGAGGAACTAATCAATCACGGTTCATTCTAGACCTGTAATGTTTGAGCTTCATTTATAGAAGAGACGTAATGTAGGTTACCTGTAGACTCCGCGGTACCCCTCCTCCATCCACACGGTGTGGAGAGTTTGCCAGAACTTGCGGTACTTGTCGCCTTCCTCCCTCAGCCGGGTCCTTGCTACCTCTGAAATATTAACATAGAATTAGTTATCATATTAGTAGTCGCAGACATTGGTCGCAGAGCTACAATAGCTTGACCGCCATAAAGTGGGTGGATTGCTGGCATAACTCTAACACAATTTTTCTAATAACCTTTTGTAAATCCATCAAAACAATACGACTTGGGCAGAATTAGATTACGACGAAACGAAGTTAGGCTAGTCGAAAAGATATCGTTTGTCTGATTAATTTAAACGATATCATTGACACGAATTCCATGATTTTTGTATAAAACAATGTTAGTAAGATGCCTAGTGGTATCTTCTCGCAAAAAATAAAGGAATTTAATTATCCCAGTGACTCATTTTCAATTATTAAACTATCCATATAAATTTTCCTCTTAACATAGTTTACTTCACTCTTCAGCCGATCGATCAAGTCGTTATTCCAAACAGTCCCTTGTTTGGAGTTTGCTCCAAAATTAGAATAAAGAATTATCAGACAAGACACCGAGATAAGATGACACGTTTGATAGTCATTGAACCTTTCGCTAGATAGATTAGTAGACGCGCTAGGTAACTGTGTCATTGAATATAGTTGTAATGTTTATAGTAGTTTTTAAGGGCGTTATTTTTAAGTTGGATCTTTCAGTGTTCTCTTCTAAAAGAACCCGTAGGTATTAGAAGTTGTTGATTCCTCATTATGAATTCACAACGTTCGACTCGTCGTGTTGAGCTGACCTAGATTTATTTTAAGCTGTTGAGGACAGACTGTAAAATACTCGAGAAAGTTGGTAAAGGTCTCCTTACATATACCAAACTGTTCAAAAACTATATCTTAGCAAACATTTTTAATACGGAGTCGTTCTTTAACGCTTCCCGATACCTATTGGGCTAGATGAATTGTATTACCTAAAAGTAAAATCTCAACAGTATTTTTAGCTCGATTATAGAGCACGTATTGAAACTTTTTAGTTAGGAGTGTGTCAGTGGAATGATATCCATTGCTGGACAACGGATTTCCGTGGCAGAAATCAAGTCACGTGACACATCTAACTTTTCAATTCTGTACAGCGAGTTTCTTTAATGGCTTTAAGTTGCCGATTAGCAGAGATTTAATATTATAGGTAATAGAGTGGGCATCGGAGACATTTTCATAAAAAAACTTTGATCATAAGCATCATGAATGCCATCTATGACGGGCGTGTCAAAGTAGACTAAACGACGTACGACTTGTTACCTCGAGGTAACAAGTTTTGCATCACACTTTTGTTCGCTATGCCCCGTCTATTACTACTATACATTTAATGTCTTTGCCGATAAGGGACAGCCTATTTACTACTTATACTGTATTCTGAGCTGAACCTTACCATGTGGATAAGCAATACACGAAGCAACGGTCTTGGAGAAGGCCCCCGCCGCCATGAACTCCAGGAAGTCCCGTGGCGAGCGCTGGTCACTCGGCACCCCATCCAGGGCGCGCGCGGCCATCAGTCGCGCCTTCACGCCCTCGTACAGAACAAAGTGGACCACGGTCTCGCTGATGCCCATGTAGGAAGCCGTTATGCCTTTGTAGAAGCCTTTGATACCCTGCACATGAGAAGGAACCATTTGAAAGCCACGGTTGATAACAATTTTACGTGCTTCAGACGCCAGGACGTCATAATTTATGCCGGTGCAAAACGTATGACGCGTAGATCTTAGTGCCAGCTGGGTCTCGCAGCTCGAAAATTAATTGATGGGATTTTTCGTCTGCGGTGTAAAATATTTAATGATTAGGCCCTTATAGCAAGAGGGCAGGCTTTCTTGTTTGTTAAAGTTATAAGCCTAATGAAGCCATTATTTGTATGCGATCACATAATTTAGGTGGCTCTTTCAAAAATACACACGACTGATCGCGGGAAGTTTTGCTTGCACCCCAACAGATAGGTAAATCTCCTAAACCCATCGTAATTTTAAACTTAGTTCTTCGGTCGGTGACCGTGTTAATCATACGGGCTATGTTGACTTACAAGTATGCGTATATCCGTGAAGATTAAAAAGCTTTTAACATTTTCTTTGCGCCGCCGATCGTTTTGCGCACGCTGCTCACACGTGCATTCAGTGTGTACATTAAAAAACAATGACGAAATTTGCCGCAGATAAGAGCACATTGTAGGAATAACTCTAATTCTACATTTAAAATAATACCAGATCTTTTCCTTTGAAGAAAAAAATCATTATTAGGTAATTAAATTCAAATTTAAATCTCTATTGAGTAATTTGATTCCTATGTCAAGATGTGATCAAGTAATTGAAGTGTCATCAACCCATAAAACCAAAGCAATTTGCAGTTTCTAAGGTCTGATTTTGTGGGATTAATAATAGGATACGGGAGTAGGTATAGTAGGATACATTATTCGAGATGACAAACTAACTAGGCTCACTTGTTTTCCTTACCATTTTGGCGTATATCCTCTTTATACACTGTAGGGCTGTCACGTTTTGTCCATCCAATTGAAGTCTCGTTTTAACGAACCATATCGGGTTTGTCATCGTGCACGAGACGAAACCTGTAACACACAGAACGATCATTTACGGAATACTGGTTACCGCATTCAAGTAACACGTTTTCATGAACCTGATTTGAAGTTGCATAGAGAGCTGCCTTGTGAAACCAAGCGGTATTAAAATCAAGCTAAATTTCTCTAAATGACTGTGACTATTTAGAACCCCAGACACTGCCAAATGAGCCAAAGGGTCGTTATGGTTGCATGGTCTACGGCCAGCGGTAATTAATATCTTTACCTGCAGCGCTGGCGGCCGAGAGGTGGACTATGGGGGTGTCGGGAGCAATGTTCTGGTTTAATATAGCCTTGGCCTGTGAGTACGTGCAGAAGTATATAGCTCTAGACGGGGCGACGCCCACAATGTTCGGCCCTAAGCCTTTGAACAACGCCTTTGTGCCCTCAGTTTGGACAATGTGTCTGGAAAAAGTAAATTAACATAAGTGTGTCTTCTATCGTCAGGTGATTAATTTATGACGTCAATGATCTAGCTTATCAAGAAATTGAACCCACCTCTGCACCTCAATGTCAGGTTTAAGCAAACTACTGACTGCTCGCAAAGATAAGGTGGTCGCTGACGTTAGTGGCTGTACCTATATTTATTGTTTCCATCGAGATTACAACTTGCCACATAGATATGTGAACGGGACGACGCGTCCTGCGGGCGCGCATGATAAACAAGAGTGATCTGCTAATTGAGATAAAAACTCGATAGATAAGCGGTCACAGCCAATTTGGAAAGACGCTAATCTCCGAATATTCGCAATCGCAAATCTTGCTACACACCACACGTAACCATCGATGGGCGCATTTAACTTCTTATCTATTAGCGAACATATGATAACCATGCCGGCTGAAAGCGGTAAGATCCTGTTACTATTTGAATACTTGATTGTAACGTCGAAACAACAAATCATTTCGTAGCAGGGGAGATAACTTTAAAGATTGGGTATTTTTCCACTGCATTCATCACACTTAGTATTTATAATTTATTATCGATAGCATCTATATAAAAGTGAAGTCGGACACGCGGGGCGGGGATGACTGTTACTACAAGCATGCGGTGGCCGACGGCCAAGACGTCGCTCGCGTAACTTGCATGCCGGTCCAAAACAACACCACCACACCATACACAAACAAGATCATCGCTATGGTAGGTCAGGCCCCTTGGATAACATCCATCCGCCATTCCGAAGTTACGTAGATTCTATCAGAATGCATCGACCGAAAGCAATTATCAAGTTTTATACTTTATCAAGTAATATAGGTAATCGCGATAATTTATCTCTGAAATTATTGCGTCGTTCAATAAACGTAGAGTGCGTTTTGTCACGTTATTGATCAAGTGCATCGGAGAATCAATTCAGATAGAACTTAGCATTATCATTCCTATAGATTTCCTCAAAGCCGTTCCTGTCAGCGATTCCTATTGAACGAAACAACTAACAACATATAATTTTAAGAATATTTTTAAAAGAGTGTGACGCAAACATCGCTATTTAGGTGTAGCAAACTTGCTAACTCCAACCATGCATTATCAAACAGAACAGAAATAATACCTACGACTCCTACGAGGGGTAATCAATAAGTTTTTAGAATCGGTATAAAAAATGGGAGATATGTAAATCATTATATTTTAATTGGAATATGCACACTTTCTATATTTGCAAACATTTATTAATGTCATTTAAATGTTTTATTTTACCCCCATAAAATATTTTTTCTTTTGCAGGTCAAATTTTGTATCTTCACTAAGTCATCATCAGCTTGTGATTTTTATGTAGTTGTTTTTGAACATTTGTTAATGAGAGGTAGTAGTAGTCAAAAGTTAGGGCTAAATAACAGGGGGAGCGGTTATCATTTCTGAACTTAGGTCGGAGAGCAGCAGCACCCTTGTGAATTAGATGTCTGTGAAGCATAATTCCTGCCGAAAACTCGTTAATTTTTTTCATCAGTTTTTTTGATATTTTTTTCCATAATTATACGGCAGAATAACGTTATATAATTCTCCTAGGTTATTTGATAATTGCTAAAAGCTAATATCACAGTATTTATTTGTAGGCCTCAATAATCCCGGAAAAGGCCGAAAAAGCTACCCTAAATTTTGGTGACCGAGCTGGAAATAAAAAAGTCCACTGCAAACATAACTTGTTTATCCTTTAAATTATAATGATAAACCAAGGTTTCATTCTCAATAACATTTTTTTTATAAGGGCATCAGGATTTCTCATCACCGCTCCAAATAATTAAAAAACTAACTCTTATTTTTGCCGTCTTGTAAAATTGTTTATACAGATGTTTTTTGTTTAGCTATCACAGAAAAACAAAAGAATAATGTAAATTTTTTTTTTCTCTAATTTAACGTTTATTAGTGCCATGTCCACATTAAAATAATAATTATCATTATGAGGATAGTTCATACTGATTCTAAAAACTCATTGATCACCCCTCGTAGATATTGATATTGGAATCTTAAAGATATCATGGAAGGTCAAGCTGGTTTTTTACCTGATACACTGAATGAGGCTCATCCTGGAGGTGGTCCTGGCGTGGCCGGCGCGCGCGCACTGCTGCACCTGACAATTGTAGGACATCAGCATGCGATCTGCCTGCTTGCTGTATGCGAACATCGCACCCATCGTACGTCTGTAGCCCCATTTGGCCTCCTGCGTTATAGTGCCAATGTTACTATGCGACCACCGAAATATTTCTGGACCAGAGATTCTGTTTTGTTGCTACGCACGATCTAGGTTAGTGACCTATGAACGACGAGCAAATAGGAAATTATCTTTTAGTATATACATAGAGGTACAGCCGGCGAAATAATGTGGTCTACCACACGAATGTTAAATTTTGTTTATACGTCCTAAAACAATGAGATCATTAAGGTTTGAAGATTGTCAAATTTGAAAGACAGTACTTATTTAACTGATTGTACATCACTTTGATCATAAACTTGCTCTCGACTCGAATTTTATCGACAATTTCCCTATGAACATCTTTCTAATGAATTCTTTTGTGGTGTTAGCAACACCTTTATATTGTGATAATCTCTGGTCTAAATATACTTTGGTTGGTGATTAAACGTCCATCTCTTGTGTCTAGCAGGACACGGATTAACAGTAAATCAATAAATAAATAAATATTAGTATAAATATTTCATCGATCTTGTGAACTACCGCAGCCAACATTGCTACTGAAAATTAGTATCTTGTTCACAGACAAACAAATCGTGACTAAGTTCATACAAAAAGCAAACTAAAACATATATTAATTATGAGTTAGAAATTATAGCACAAAACATAGGTTTTTAAAGGTACATTAATAAACAAAATTAATATAAAGAATGTCATTGATTTATTTCTCATTTGAAAAAATATTAAAAACAAAAACATTAGAAAATAAAAATAAAACAATAGTTTCAGGCCTCGGTTCATAATCGAAGGGTAATGTAGAGTGATCCCTGCGCCTCTATTCCCGACGGTAAAAACGATATCGTAGTTGACCTGTTATGGTATTGTTATGACGTCAGACGCCATTACTGTCAAGTAAATAAGAGCTATCAAAACGGTGACAATACGATAACAGATCAAAAACGATATTGTTTTTACCGTGTTGAATAGAGGCCCTGAGTCCCTGTGACGTGCCCGTGACTCAAACCTTGCGACGACACCCGGTAATTTAAATGATTAATCAATTATTTTTATCTTTGCTTGCAAATATAGCAATTGTTTGAAATTACGAAAACGGCTTTTACAGGGATCATTCTAAATTAACCGAATACACTTACGGCCGAACCCTATATTCAAAGTATTCAAACGGCGGACAGATAAGGCTTACTTCTAGTTAAAACTTGACACATTTTGTATGAGCAAATTGTAACCCGAAGTAAGGCTTATCTGTCCGCGGTTTGAATATAGGGTTCGGCCGTTAATACACTTAAGTACTGGCTACTTAAGTTGGTCAAAAGACAATGATTAAAACGAACACCACAAAAACACTTTCATTCCATTTATACTTATTCTGCTCCACACAAGTGATGGCAACAGCTTAGGAAGGCTAAATTTTTCAAAGGGCTACCAAAATATAGCATGACCCGGTAGGTACAATCAAATAATCATAATCATCAACATTAAACAAAAGAGACACGTAGAATCACAAAAAATACAAGACCTCATCCACACGGTTGCGTTTACAAAGACAAATATTTATAAGCCACAGTCATTTTTGCACATTGTTTACATCGGTGCTTTTATACTATTGTAATAGAGTAGCAGAATAAAACACTTTGTTATTTCCCAGACCGATCAGAAATATGTAAGTGATCTTAATTTATTACAAGGATAGTAAAACCACTGAGAACAAATAAAATAAAATTTATAATGTATTAGTTTACAATTATGACCATGAAGTGTAGCAAAATTTCACAAGTGGACATTTTCCATGCATTCTTTACTCGGTGTTGTCAATAAGAAAATCTTTTTGGAAACACGGCTTCCTTTTCAATTATTTCTTGCATATGAGAGAGATGGAATGAGTCCTCTAACCATCAGTAGGGATTCTACTGCGAGTAGAGACATTAATCAAAGTCGTGGAAAATAACAATACAATGGTAAACAGTGAAGCCTTATGAAAATAGAACGTTGACTCAAAACAAATGGGTGGCTGGATCTTGATTTATCATGTAAAGTAAGTCTAAGTTAGTAGCGATAAGAACTAATACCTACTGAGCATAATAAAACTAGGTATACAAAACCCCCAATGGTAGGTATGATTCACAAAAGGTTTTTCTTTTTAATAGTTTGGTACCTACCCACTAATAATGTATAAGTACAGTCACCACTGTCACCAGCAATAATATATTATCCAACATTGGGCGCAAAAATATCTGATAGGTACGCTCTTATACCTCTAGTAATAAAGTAGGTACGTGTCAGATATTTGGATAACATAGTATAGTAGTAAGGATGAAAAATATAATGTTCTTGCTAGACACGTTACTGCAGGTTAAAAATATTCAAATTGACACACAAACAAGAGAAAATAACTGTATTGTATAGCGTTCGGATATCCGTTCGTTTGAAATGGCCGGTGACCGACAGGCTTTCTATGTTCAAACACGTAACAAATACATGTGTTCTCTTATTTGGGTCTAGGCGGGTTTAAAATAAATTCTCATAGATATTCGAGACGGTATCTACGTAATATAACTGAATTATAATTGATTAACTGCCCCGCTACTTAATTTACCGGGCAATGTCAATTTAACTGGCAGGGCGCTATTGGGGGTTAAAAACACCAAGCTAAACCGCCTTAACCTTGCTTTTGAATACGTGTTAACCTGTAGATACAAATAAATGAGAATCGCAACTGGCCTTCAATATCGAACAAGTCAGGTGGCTCGCTTGTTCGTCTGCCTCCTTTTTCACATAAAAAAAGTCTGCGAGCCCATCTTCTTTATCGTAATAAATTGTTGACGTTGTACGGTCGGCCTTTAAGAAGCTGCACACTTTTGTACCATGTCACTTTATCGTCATATTTGAACTGCTGCAGTAATCTGTCAAAGGCGTTAAAGCGACAAGGTACATTGTCAACTGAATAAAAGCTACCATAACGTCAACATTGTTGTTTGATTACCCTATAAAATCCTGAACGATTAAAGACTGTCGTTTCATAGAATGCGCTTCAGACTGAGTTTAGAATGACCTTGGTATTCCGTAAGCGTATGGCTGACATTGTACAAGGTCACAGTTTATCAACTGGTTACGTAACAATACCTATTTAATAGGCATAACGGGAAATAAGACGCAATTGGAAAAGAGGCTGGTCTAGAACTGGCATCTCCTAAAGTACTTACGTTGGTTAGTTACATTATACCTAGGTACCTATAAAATCTCAAACATTTAGGTTTGACTGAGGATCTTCTCCGACTCCTTGAAACAAAAACCATTAAAAAAATTATACCTAGGTACCTACCTACCACACGGCCAAAACAAACAAATTAAAATTAAAGCTGTTTATATCTAAAACTGCGCTGATATGTGTGGAGGAGGCGCTTAACGCACGGGGGTCTAGGCCGTCTAGGTTCGAAACAACTACGTGATTTAATAAATTACGAGGTAATCCCGCCTCGGACAAATACGAACAAATCAGGGGACCCAATTCTAGTGACTTCGAGATGATTTTTCATGCGAGATATGTCGAAAAAATTTATGTAGTTGACAGTTCATCTCGCATGAAAAATCTTCTCGAAGCCACGAGAATTGGGTCCCACCCAGGACGGATGGCAGCCATGGGCTTGTCTCGCATAGGTATTCATACTTGGTTATCGATAAAGGACGGATAATGATGAGTATTATTTTTATTGTCCTGAATTTCAGACCACATTGAGACTGATATAGATTTCAATATCTTAATCGTTAAATATAAAATATTTAGTGCTAAATACATACACGATATGGTGCCAGTTCACTGGCTTGTGTTACTGAGAATGGTTTCATGATGGAAATACCTGGGATTGTTTGTTTTAATACATCGCGTCTGGTTAGGGTATTTCTAATGGCACCCACACCACTGCCACCGCTAGCCATTAGCGTAGATACGTCTATAAACATTACAAACTTCGTCTACAACCTACTTATTAAATATGTTACATCCATATATTTATGTAGGTCAACCTAACTATTAAGCAAAGTTCCTTAAAATCAAATCATACAAGGTTTGTTGTTACACTATTTCATCATTTTGCATTTCACTACGATTTCATCATACAAGCGTTTCTGGCGCTACCAGGACCTTATTAACTTATGATTCATTCAAACGCAAGGTTCCCGACTTCCTAAGCACGTGGTAGTAAGTAAATACCTTTTTCTGAATTTATGTAAACATTTTCTTTTATCACGAAAACTAAAATGAACGTTCAGAGATGCAATTCTGCACAACGGCATCTTGTCGATCGATCGATGGAGCGGAGCTAGCGAGCTCATACGAGCCAAGGTTAAGCTACGTAATTGAGAATGCACGCCCTAATAAATAATTCGTCGGTGGAGTTGAAGTGAGTTCCATTAATAACATGGCAATGGCAGGCACAACTCAAAGAAACTCTTCCAGAAAGTTATGTTTAGCAAGTTTGAAACAAATTCCAATTGATTTTCCTTCAAAAGAAATAGGTACCTATTTATTTCCAAGCTACTGTTTTATCAAACACCTGAACTGAAACGCCGAAATGCAGGTCATCGACCAAACTAATTAAATAGTTGCATAACCAGTCACATTTGCAAGCATTTATGTATGGATATCGCTTTAAACAGCAAGTAGATTATTGTTTATTAGTACCTCATTGCAATGAAACAATAAATGTCTGCATGAACAGCATAAAACTGTGTATAAATTATAAAAGAGCATGAAACAAAAACAAATCAATATTTTGCTGGCGTGCTAGCCGGCATTTGGACAAGCGCCAACGTTCACTCCGGGTCACTAGCTCAATCTTTCTACTTGTTAAATTGAAAAAAAAAAAACAGATAGAACATTACTCTTGTGTAGTCTTTTTCTGTATCTTTGGCTGTATTCTACTGGGTAAAACCATTTTGTTTTTGACATATTATTGTATTGTTTTATACTTGGTCGCCATTACGTTCAAGTAAATAAGAGTTATCAGATCGTTGACAACACGATAACGTGTCACACGCAATATGGTTTTACCGAGTAGACCACAGCCCCAGATAAACGGTACCTACTAGACTAAACTCTTTCTTATAACTCGGCCAGGAGTTTGACGTGGTGACATGACAGGTGGAACATCAATATTTTCAAGTGACAACTTCCATATTATAAACAACCACGCCAAGCAGTATCATAATTACACAATCCTTTTATATTAAATAAAAATATAATATTAACGAGAAAGTCTTTCTTTGTTTGTCTGTCAGGTATTTTCCTATCCTTTCGATGTGACATTTGATAAAAAGTTAGTATTTTTTAAAAATCGGGCAGTATCGAGTCGTGGGCAATATTTTAAATATATGATGTTGTCGATAAATTTAGGGCGTGAATTTTATTGTTACTAAAAATATAATACTCTTAATTTTGATTCCTTTTTTATTCCATTCCTTGGACCATGGTAAGACGGGTATGGTAATATGCAAATTTTACTCGAATCCTAATCTTAACTATACATACCAATCATTTCTAGCGATATTTGTCAACAACAACAGGGTTCATTTGTAGGAAGGAGGAGGGAATCGAGGGTCAATTATGGTAAGATAATAACTCCCATTAATTACCACTATAACCACTTCTGTTTACCTCGCAACGCGGTCACTGGGTCTGTGTGCGTGCGTCTCGCGGTGTGCAGCGTGCAGTGCATATGCACTGACATTGTTTTGCAAACGTCGCACGATTCTCGTAAATGCGTAAAATATAAATAGACTGCCCAAGGGCACATTTCATGATTTAATTGTGTACTAAAAAGCTAGTTTTGTAAGGATTAAGGGCAGAAAGGATTTTGATTGAGGATTTTGGATACCCAAAACTTAAACAAATAGTTATTACTTACCTACTAAGTAGATATATATTTTTTAAACAGGTTTATAATAAAACCGGTACGTACTAACTACTTTATATATTTAATACAAGCGGCCCGCCAGCGGCTTTGCCCCGCTGCAAAATTCTGACTTTCCCGGTGGATTTTTCAATTATTTTCTTTCATAAAAACCTTGTCCTGACGATAACGAACACAACAAAAAACAAATTAGCCAAATCGGTTCAGCCGTTCTCGAGTTTTGCGATTAGCAAGTTTAGCAACACATTTAGCGATTCATTTTTATTATATAGAAGAAGTCATGTCTATTTTTTTCCGGTGAGAAATATGTTAATTCTGCGTAATGGGTAACAATAATAAGTTATAGCTGTTTAGTTTTCTGCAACTCGACAACTTAAATAATTGCTTATTTTGCGTGAATTATACGTAGGCATTACGATAAGTTCAATTAACCTCGTAACATCAGGTGAGACTTGAGGTCAAATGAAAACCCATTATTAATGAAAAAAAAAACATTGAATAACAAAATACAATTAATAATGGACGCCGTTTGTAACACGCTTCTTTATCTCAGGCACCATTATCAAGCATAACTTAGTAAACACGTACGTGCATAAATAATAATATGTAACCGCTTCAACAAGGTTCTATTTATAGTAAAGATTATCTGTTAAACCGCATGACGGTGATAAAATAACAACAACAAACAACACGAGTGTACAAACTACAAATTTCACTTTGAAAGTTTAAAATGGAGGCCATGCTTAACCTTCAGTCAAAAAACCAGATTTAAAAGTTGTCAGCCTTTCGTAGTCGTGCGTTTTTTGGAGAACATAGCGTATCACTTGTTTATCTATATATATAAAAGGCAATCTATATATATAAAAGGCAATGTCCCGGGTGACATATCAACGCCCAGCCCAAACCGATAAAGATAAAAAGTTGAAATTTTGAGAGAAAGTTGGTTTTGTAATGGAGGCGTCGTTTAAGAAGGGATTTTTCGAAATTCAACCCCTAAAGGTATAAAAGGGGGTTGCAAAGTTTGTATGGGAAAAAACATTTTTATGGTCCAATTTACTTGAAACTTGGTAGAAATGCTCTTCAATGCAAATAATGAGACACGTATTTCAGCGATTACTAAAATTCAACCCCTAGAGGGATGAAAGGGGGTTGCAAAGTTTGTATGGGAAAAAATACTTTTATGGTCAAATTTACTTGAAACTTGGTAGAAATGCTCTTCAATGCAAATAATGAGACACGTATTTCAGTGATTACTAAAATTCAACCCCTAGAGGGATGAAAGGGGGTTGCAAAGTTTGTATGGGAAAAAAACTGTTATGTTCAAATTTACTCGAAACTTGGTAGAAATGCTCTACAATGCAAATAATGAGAGACGTATTTCAGCGATTACTAAAATTCAACCCCTAGAGGGATGAAAACGGGTTGCAAAGTGTGTAGGTATACATAAAATATTTTTATGATCAAATTACTTGAAACTTGGTAGGAATTCTCTTAAATGCAAATAAAGTACTAAAATTCAACCCCTAGAGGGATGAAAGGGGGTTGCAAAGTGTTTACAGATAAAATATTTTTTTGATCAAATTTATTTGAAACTTGGTAGGAATGCTCTTCAATGTAAATAATGAGACACGTATTTCAGCGATTACTAAAATTCAACCCCTAGAGGGATGAAAAGGAGTTGCAAAGTGTATATAGATAAAATATTTTTTTGATCAAATTTACTTAAAACTTGGTAGGAATGCTCTGCAATGCAAATAATGAGACACGTATTTCAGCGATTACTAAAATTCAACCCCTAGAGGGATGAAAAGGGGTTGCAAAGTGTGTATAGATAAAATATTTTTTTGATCAAATTTACTTAAAACTTGGTAGAAATGCTCTGCAATGCAAATAATGAGACACGTATTTCAGCGATTACTAAAATTCAACCCCTAGAGGGATGAAAAGGGGTTGCAAAGTGTGTATAGATAAAATATTTTTATGATCAAATTTACTTGAAACTTAGTAGGAATACTCTTAAATGCAAATAATGAGACACGTATTTCGGCGATTACTAAAATTCAACCCCTAGAGGGACGAAAGGGGGTTGCAGTGTTTAAAGATAAAATATTTTTATGATCAAATTTACTTGAAACTTGGTAGGAATACTCTTCAATGCAAATAAGGCGACACGTATTTGAGCGATTACTAAAATTCAACCCCTAGAGGGATGAAAGGGGGTTGCAATGTTTGTATGGGAAAAAATACTTTTATGGTCAAATTTACTTGAAACTCGGGAGAAATGCTTTTCAACGCAAATAATGAGACACGCATTTCAGCGATTTCTAAATTTCAACCCCTAGGGATAAAAGGCGGTTGCAAAGTTTGCTTAGGAAAAAATATTTGGTATGCTCAAATTTACATTAAACTTGGTAGAAATGCTCTGAAATGAAAATAATGAGTCACGTATATCAGTGATAACTAAAATTCAACCCCTAGAGGGATGAAAGGGAATTGCAAAATTTGAATGGAAAAAATACTTTTGTGGACAAATTTACTTGAAACTTGGTATAAATGCTCTTCAATGCAAATAATCAGATATATATTTGAGCGATTACTAAAATTCAATCCCTAGAGGGATGAAAGGGGGTTGCAGTTTGAATGGAAAAAAATACTTTTATGGACAAATATACTTGAAACTTGGTAGAAACGCTCTTCAATGCAAATAATGAGACACGTATTTCAGCGATTACTAAAATTTAACCCCTAGAGGGATGAAAGGGGGTTGCAAAGTTTGTTTAGGAAAAAATATTTGGTATGCTCAAATTTACTTGAAACTTGGTAGAAATGCTCTTCAATGCAAATAATGTGACACGTATTTCAGCGATTACTAAAATTCAACCCCTAGGGATAAAAGGGCGTTGCAAGTTTGTTTAGGAAAAAATATTTGGTATGCTTTAATTTACTTTAAACTTGGTAGAAATGCTTGCTCTGCAATGAAAACAATGAGTCACGTGATAACTAAAATTCAAACCCTTGGGGGATGAAAGGGGGTTGCAAAGTTTCTACAGGAACGAATACTTTTATGTTCTGATTTATTAACTATCTATTTATTAACTTGGGATCTAAGATTATTGTAAAGTTTGTATCGAAATTATGTAATTTTCAAAGTTACATACCTTCAAGATATGAAAATGGGTATTATTATTACTTACAGAAAATATTCAGCTTCGTTGTTTTTCGAAAATCTTCTGATAAGTGGGTTAATTGTTTTTATAGAAATGTGGCAAATTTATCTAGAATCGTATAAAAAAACGTAATGGTGAAAGAGAGGCAGTGAATTTATTTTGTAAGTCAATTTTGTTGTTTTAAAGGTTAGCGCCACAAAATTAAAGTTGTTTATGTGGACTGCTTACTTAAAATTCACGCTCTAGACTTTTTTTTTAAAAGACTTAGAAGGTGATGTAAACTATAACTGTACTTTCAACAGAACTTCTGACTCTCCGCAGACGAAGTCGCGGGCGGAAAGCTAGTCTTTAAATATACAAGATAAAAATAAATAAAGATAAGAACATTGAAAAGAACAAATGTCATTGCTCAATAGTGGTTGGGTTTAGTTGGGTATGAATTAGATACTAGTCTATGCCTGCGATTTCGTCTGCGAAACTGCGTCGTAAAAGCCGTAACAGACGATCGGATTTGGTCCGGGCCGGACAGCGGATTTGGTTCGCTCCGAACCATATCTGTCCGTCTGTAGAGTAGTCTTGTAACCATAGACGGACAGATATGGTCCGGAGCGAACCAAGTCCGCTGTCCGGCCTGGACCAAATTCGATCGTCTGTTACGGCTTTAATAATATACTCAATACCTATACTCAAATGTTATTGCATTTATCTTTATGCCCTAATTATTTTTTCCTGGTTGAGTAATATAGTATTTTTTATGTACCAGATTATGAAGCGACGCTACTGCTTTGCCATTTTTTTCCTTATACCTATACTTCTAATATAAAAGAAACTTAGATAATATTATTAGGTATTATAGCGATTCTAACTTCTACATTGGACACCAAAATCTTTCGTTCGTATCGCCAGCTAAAAAAAGTTACTGTTTTGCTGTTTCTGTTTAAATTGCAGTGGTGGGGGTCGATTTTTCAAATCTCATCCGTTGACCAAAGCTCTTTAAAATCGCCGATTCTTACAGATTAGTACAGGCATATGATATCAACGAACGTTACCGATATTACCGCGTGACTCTTTCAATATGAATCACAATCATCAGCATATTTAAAACTTGACTCCCTAATTATTATTTTTTAAACTCTGGTATCCTTGACTACCCGATCGCAATACTGGCAGTGGCCGACCAGCGAAGAAAATGACCAAGAGAAAGCTAAACATCCTCCATAGCACTTTTAACGATAAGTATTCCATGAACCAACTTGATGCCGCGAAAAAATTTAACCGTACATTTCCCGAACTTTAAAATAGATAGGTCTTGAATGCAAAAAGAAGGTGAGAGCACTGGAATACACTGACCAGCAAAAATCTACTAATTGTGCCACAATGTCGCAGGATGACCCGAAATTACAAAGGAAAATCATTGATTTTGGTGGATGAAAGTTCTTGGCAAAAACCATATTCCTGGAAATGACAGATACTATACTAGCAATAGCTCTACTATACCTGAGGATATAAAACACAAATATAAACACAAGTTTGAGCAAAGAGTTATGCTTTATGTCGCTTATTCGGAAAAGGGTATTTCGAAACTGTGGTTTAAACCGAGTGTTTTAGAGGTCATTCAAAAAGTGTATGACAGAGAATGTTTCAAAAAAATTGGTGCCTTTCATTGGCAGACATCACTATGATGGAATATATGTCTTTTGGGCAGACAAAACATCGCCGGATTATGCCAAAAAAAAGAACTCCTGCGGGCCGATTATGGTCGTGTTTATCGACGTAGATAAAACATCTGTCTCTTTCTGACCAGTATGTAAGTGCGAGAATGATGGAAGCTTTATCCACCGCGATAAAGGTGACCATAATACGGGCCCTGGACTCAAATAATATTCTATTTGTACCAAAAACCGTAACCCCACTAATCTTCCACAATGTCGGCCCATTGAAGTTATTTTCGGTTATTTGAGCAGATTAGAATACGAAAACAATTGGAGAGCTGAAATTTGTGCCCAGCTGATAAAAAGGATCAAAACTTGTGTTCGGAAAATGGACCTGAATGCCGTCCAACGGTCTTGTTCCAACACTACCTCAAAGCTTCGTCGAACAACTGACCACGGGCCTTATTCAGATGTTCATTAAGTTTTTTGAATAATAATCGTGTATTTATTACATAATAAAAACAGACTTTGATTAATATCAAATGAGTTCTTTTTTTACGTCTGAGAATTATTCTCATTTTTTTGTTATCACCCGTTATTTGTGCACTTGACTGTACTTGAGTAATTTGGCTTTTATTAAATCATCGAGTCGCAAATGATAAGACCTTAATTCCGAGAGATGTCATGTCGATTCACATAGTGTAACTATACTCTCAGTAGGTGCATAGTATATACTATGGTAGGTGTAAACGCAATCGTGTGAGGGCATGCAAGCCGCAACGCAATGGTACGCGCTCAGAGAGAAGGCGGCGTGATTCGGCACGTATCCATAAAAACGCCTTCGCCACGCTTTGGGCACCCGTGCTAGTTAAGGGTGGTATTCCACCTATCCAATTCTTTGTCCAATGTGCATTTTGATCAAAGAAATTGGATGACTTCATCAAATTTTCTAGAAACGCCTACATTTGATCAAATGTTACGAATGACATTTAATTAAAAATAAATTTGAAATCTCTATCAAAGAAATTTGATCAAATATTGGATATAGAAATTGGACAAAGCATTGGATAGGTGGAATATAACCCTAAGTACCGCACCACGTCGCCTCCGCTTTCAAAGCGATTGCAAGTTCAGAGGTTAATTTATAAACCTAAGTACCTAATAAATTGTAACAAAATAATGGTACAAGAGACAAGGCTCTATACCTGGTGCTTAGGTATCTTCGAGCAAATTCTCTTCGCCCGCGTGGCATTGTTGTCAGACGGCGGCGGCGACGACGGCGGCACTCCAACCCCCTTCGACGACTGCAGCCGAGTTTTGACAACTTCCAATGGGCACGTTACCACAGCCCCAGCTGTTCCCGCCACTCTGAAATGTTATATCACACATTACTATTTACTTAATAATTTAATTTATTCAATATTTAGTAATATGAAGTGAATCTACCAGCACTTTGGACAAAACAAAAAAATACAATTATCAACGTAATAAACAATAACTTGGCGGTATACAGCAGGGGTACGTCATCGTTATGCACTTTTTTAGGGTTCCGTTCAAAAAATGAAAAAAACGGAACCCTTATAGGATCACTCATGCATCTGTCTGTCCGTCTGTCGCAGCCAATTTGCTCCGAAACTACTGGACCGATTGAGTTGAAATTTGGTACAGATTTGTAAATTGATAACCTAAACACAAATGTGCAAAGTAAATAAATATTTTTTTAAATAAGTGTCATTTTCGGGGGACAAATTAGGAAGTCAAAAAAAAAGTTTTGCAAGCGTTACTGAGTCATATATCAAATGAAAGGGCTCGTTATGAGGATCTCAAATATATTGTTATTATTGTAAAATAAAAAGTCTTGATTTTATTCATGAAAGAAGACGAAAATTGACCATTCCCCTAAAACTAACAGAGCAAAAAATTAAAAAAAAAATACAAAATATAATATAAGATGCTTGTAATATAATATATATAAAAAAATAATTGCTTGTAGATAACAGGAAAACCTATAAGAATTCGATAAAAAAAAACGTGTTTACGGAACCCTCTCCACGCGAGTTCAACTCGCACTTGGCCGGTATTTTAACCCCCACGCAAACGGAGGGGTGCTACCTTTAACCTCGCACCACCATGGATGATTATTATGAATCTACCAGCAAGGCAATAAAGTTAAATTGTGTTTGTTCTATAAAGCCAATTTCAGTTTAAGGAGATAGGATAATAAACTTTATTCCAATGCAAAACGTTCGATTATATACATCCTACTGCATTCTGGGCCTTACGAGGGTAAGTTTAACGTGTGTATCTGTCTGTCTGTGTAACCCCCAAACGGATGGACAGATTTTTACAAGGTTTTTTTTTAAACATAAAGCAAGTTTAATTAGGTTCATCCTACCCAGGTTTGATGAAAATAGTTAGGCTGTTTTAGAGTTAACAGCTCATATCAGGTGTTTCTATCTATTAAATAAGTAGTTATTCATTCTGATTATTTACAGGGTGCCTAGGACAGGGCTTTTTGATTGATGTAGGACTTTGGTCAGGGCTTTTCATTTCTACATATGGCGTCCCTAAATGCACGACCTAGATATATAATGCAAATGGGGATTTGAAAATTTTGACATTCAGTATAATTATATAGAATTTTTTATCAAGAGTGTACGTACTCATTCTTACAAGACTGTTAGATTAATATAACAAATATGGCACGTTTAGAGTTCATTATATCCTAAACGGTTCCCCAAATCTAAAAATTGATAATGATATAATAATACACCGAGCCCGGGACGTACCCGAAGGATTTTAACCATTGATTCTAGACCCTATTTGGAGTATATAATGTGGTATAACATGTAGTCCAATACCGCATAATTTCCGAGATTTTTATTATTTAAAAAACAATTCCATAGTTAATTTGGTTTAACTCTGTCACCTTAACTTAAAGTATTATTTACTAAGAAATTGATTTAATTAATTTATGTTGTATGTTGATGATATTGCTACTTACAACATGAATCTTCTTGTTTTATTTAATAGCTAACCAACAATAAGTTTATTATATCACACAATGCAGATAAGTAAAACAACAAATATGTTCCCTTTAATTGTACCTGCGCCCTCTGTGTTGTGTACTAAATTTTTATAATTATTTATTTCATCACTAAAATATATATTGCGAATTTCTTCGCAGATAGAATCATCTTGATTTTCTAATTGTGTTATCTGTAAAAAATAAAAAATCTGGCAACAATACAAAGGATTCATATATGTAATCTGTATTATGTATCCTGCAAACAGCACTATCTGCAATTAAGTTGCCAAAACAAATAAAATATGTCAAACTAGTTTACCTAAATAAAAAATACACTTTAGTATTAAATTAGTCACTTTTTTTTTAATAATGACCATGTTGCACTGACAATTTAGATCGCAGGGGCAGATCGTGAATTTGTGGTGCCCTGGGTAATACTACTTAGGGGCTTACCTAAATACTCAACTAATTGCTGGTTTTCATTTTACATTATATATTTTTTTATGCTTCACAATATTGTCTATTGTTTTCAATGAGTGCTGTGGCCCTTTGTATCCACGGGGCCCCGTGCTGCAGCCTACAAAGCCCTTAAATAGATCTGCCCCTTTTAAATTAATACCTATGAATAGATTTTATTTATTTAAGTCAGACTTAATGCTACAAGCATTCTTTATGCCATCAGCTAACCTTTAGATAAAACAGAAACCAAAAAGCACCAATTTTCACCAGTAGAATGCCGTTATCACTTATCACTGAGTAACATAGGCTATGTTTTATTATCTACGCAGATGGAGTCCCAGGCAACTGCTAGTTTAAGTTCAGTTTGATATATGGCTACTGTCCAGTGGGCCAATTCTGCCAGTGTCAAGGTTGGAAGTTACAAGTGATCAGTGAAAACGTTTTTCCAAAAGCAGATGCTGATTCATCCGTTTGGGGGATCTAAAAATAAATAGATTATTTTAACTTAATGTTACATTAAAGTCATTAACTAATATACTTAGCTAAAGTATATACAAAGGAAGTGAGGACATAACTAAGGCTAGCTGGGCTACAACATCTAGTTACTTATAAATAAAACTGATAAATTGATGTAATGATAGACCAGGTAAAAATTATAATGTGTACTTTAAAGTACCTATTACTGATGTAAATTTAAAGTGTTTTTTATAACTTCCTGGTTTTGACCCTTAACTTTGACATTGTATGTTTGGAATCTAATAAATTATTCAGGCTAAAGACTAATTTGCGTGTTATGATGAGAAAAATTTCATTCAAATCGTTTGAGTCAAATGTCTTTTTTTTATATCTAGCCCATGCCTGGGACTTCCTCTGCATTTATTATTGAACTTGTTCATTATGTTCTGTCCTACAACTTCACTTTAAACACATGACAGACCATTCTAAAAGAGCCCCATAATCTATTGAAATTGCAAGTGCGATAGGTACATAAATTTAATGAGAAAGCACAAATAACATCTGTGTTTTTATTTGTGCGTTTCGCAAAGTAAGTTGTTTGCTTGTTATAAATTTATGATAACCATACCCTACTATACGGCAACGGTCATTAATCAATCACCATTCACCAATGGCAAAGACAATACAGATCGCCGATGTAAATAACGCAGCAGGCTTGGCCACATGTTTCACAGTCGCACTCGTCGTGTAGGTAGGCATGTCAACAACGATAAAAAAAGATTACAGGCATTATCAATCCAACATTAAACTCACCCTCCAGCCAAAAGATGTATTGCAGTATCCCTTTGAGACATTTTAGCGCCACTGAAATAATTACATGTCTGCAAATTGCGACGGTCTATAAATAAACAAAATGCACTACCACTAATAGCAACGTTCCACGCACCGCACTTCCAACTAATAGTCTGGATTTGCTAAGAGAAGCTACACAATTCGGTTTTAAAGTTAATCAATGTCAACGTTTGCTCGTTTTTGAGATTATTGTGATTCCAATTTCGACGCAGTTATGAAAAATCAACTAAACTTCGCTCACATCACAACATCACTTTCGCACGTCCGCCGCCGTAATGTTTACGCACACACCAACGAAATTTTTAAGATCTGTACGTAATAGGTGTATTGACACACACATCTTTCTTACTCACACAATCTTAAAAAATATTGCCAGACTTCGTTTTTTTTATTTTGACGCTAAATAAGAAACAGGAAAGATTTGCTACAATGTAAAATCGAGATATATCAACATCAAATATAGTAGCTCAGACAAAGTTCAAGTCATAAGAGTAATGTTTCTACGAGTACTCAGTTGCACTTTTTTAAATATTGGTTATGGTAACATCGCTACCATTGTTTCTCAAACTTTCAAGAGTGTATACATTTTCAAACAATTTAAATCAGATTAACTAAAATTGAAAATTTAATAACTAAAATCCGAGAGGCGATTTGTTAGCGGCACTTTTTTTATAGCCGAATCATATACTATTTAAATCGTGAGCTAAACCTAGTAAACCCGAAACCTCGTAAAGAAGCTAAAATACCTAAACTTTCTTTTAGCTTAGAACACTCTGATAAAATCTGATTCCTTAGTTACTTAGTTTAATTTATGATGATGATTTCGTGGGTCACGCTTGCTTAGCCAATTGTTTATAAAAAATAACGTAAATCACAATAGTGTTGTTGCGCAATGTCATGATTGTTAAAGTTGATTAAATCGTTTTATCTTTTACTAAATCTTTAGGCATCACGTAGTACTTACTAAAAAAATACATGTTTTAAGAATCAATGAACCTTGACTCCCACGAAAATAGTAATAAATCTTTTCAAATAATAATTAGTCAGTCCAACTAAAGTCGGCTCTTACAAAACATTGTGGGACGCCGACGAGTCCGCAGGAAGTTTCGTAGGAGAACCAAAATTATCAACATAGATCAGTAAATTGAAACCTCAAGTGTCAGTTAACGGTGCACATTTCTTGTAGAACCCGTGGCCTGTTTACTGTCGGAATTCTACCTCCGAGTGAGACACATGGGTCCATATTGGCTCATATAAAATTGGTCTTTAGATTTTTTATTCAAATAACGATTTGTGTCTATACTCATCATTTCTTCGAAAAATTTTGCTCATACTTTTTTGTTCATACTTTTTTAAGTCATAATTATCGCAACTCATAATGCATTTTTTTAAGAAACTGTTACTTTTTGAGGATTGTTATAAATCTAACCTAACCTAACCTAATTTTATCTACACGTAAGATATTTAAGAAATTCTGAAAAGTGTACGGTTCCATGAATATTGGCGTTATAAGTTCAGATGAGTATGAGTTCCGATCATTAGTATTAAAAAATATATTGGAGAGTATGAAAAATGATCATTATGATTTTCATGTGATCATTATCATTATAATGGTATGAGAAAAAATTTCGGAGTCCAAATAATCGGAGTTGCAATTTTATATGAACTTTGGCGCACCCAGACACATGTTTTCAATGGCGTCTGACCAAGAAGCCGTGAATATTACGGAAAAACATCAATTGTAGGAGTATTAGAACTTTACAAAGATTTAGTAGCTACGACGGTTTCCGCAACTAACGCGATTTTAGCCTGTTTGGATAAAGTTGGAGGCATCTCGACGTGATCACTGTCTAGAAGTACGGAAAGCACTGGATCGTCTTTAATTCGGTGCGGTGGTGTGGCGTGTCGAGCGCACCATACCGGTCCGTCGGTTCGGACGCACCTTATTCGAACGTCTGTTAATACTTTTATTCAAACGTCTGTTAATACTTTTAGATTGGTGACCGCGTACCGAAATATGAAGTTTTGTTAGGCCTCCAACAAGAGAAGGCCTAAGTATATCAGTAGATATCTTTTGGCTGAAAAAATGAATGATGAAAAAATATGATAATGAAGCTATCGGCTCCGCAGGCCCAGGCATGGTGGAGCATAAACTTTCAAGTAATTTTAATAATCTGGTTATATTTTGCATTACATTTTATTTTAATAAAACCTGTGTTCATTAGAGTAATGCTAAAAACATATTTTTTCTTACTAAAGTATTTTTTTTTATACATTATCATATCAAATTAAAGAAATCATTTATCTTCTCATTTGCTAGGGGTATGATATAACATAAGATTTTATTTACGTTCTTGACACAAGCGACATATTTGGGAACCAGTGTGAATCCTGACGTATACGTGACTTTCATCACGACACGACGTTAGTCAAATATGTTAGTTAGAGGGGTTTTTTTGCCTTCAACTTCGCGTCTTTTAACAAAGCTTAAAAAGCTTTAGTGATGGGAAGTTGACGTTGGCATTTTCTTTTTTTTTTGACACATGATTTTTTTATAGATATTTCCTAAAGTCTATTTTCTTTCAGATCTCCGTTCATTTTCATTCAATTTGTTTTCAAATACGCAGCATAATCTGTGGTTTTAGAAGTATTATATATATACCTAGTCGCTGGCTCATTCGTTCAATTTCGTTCGTTCGTTGCATAATCGAATCGCATAATCCATTAAAATTTGATTGACTGTCGTATTGTCAAATTAAGGTTTTCAAAAGAAATTTAAATTCGCCGGGTATCTGAAAATCAGTTTGATCCTTGTCATTCCAGCAATTCCAGCTTCAGCCATGTTGGTGTCCAGGGGGTTTGGGAGTTTAATGTAAATTAATGTTTTTTTTTTGTGTTTTGATACGTCTGTCCCGGTTTTTACTATTTTTGTTGTTTCTTAGGCGCTTGGCGGGTGCTTCTCGCCAGAAACATACCTTGCCGGATCTACCTTATGATTACAAAGACCTGGAGCCGGTGATCTCCCGAGACATTATGGCTTTACACCACAGCAAACATCACGCCACATATGTGGCCAATCTTAACGCGGCGGAAGATAAATTAACTGCAGCTCAATCAAAAGGTAATATGAGTACCTACTCAACATCTTTCCTTTAGGTATCCAGTTAATTGATTGATGTTAAATTCAAGTATATTCTGTTAATTTCCCACTTCGAACAGAACAAAAAAACATTTTTTTTTTTAATAATGTTTTCTCTTTACTCACTCAACCCCTTGGAGAACGAAGATTAACATGTTGTTCAGTACTGTACTAGCCTTCTAAGCCTTAGGCGGGAAGTACTGAACTATACTATCCATACACATAAGAAAGAGGCCAGATGATGGACTCCCAGAATACTAATGCCTGTAAATTGTTTTATAATTAGGTATTTGTGCTAAATCAACTCTTGGTTTGGCACAAATACCACCTGTGTTATCCCATTTACCAGTTGTTAGAATTGACTGTTTTTTTTTTAATTGTCTCTATTTTCTATTAATTTACAAAAAAATACAAATCCATGGCTTTAAAAAAAATGATTTTAGAAGTGTCTGGGTTTAATATAAGTTTTTTTTTTATTGCTTTAAAATCTTCTATGCTAATAACACTCTTGTGACTGACTGACGGACAACACACAGAGGGTAGATTCCTTAGGTGTCCTTAGGGTGCATTAAGGTTTTTTAAAACTGCCCCTAACAGGAAGAAAGGGAAAATAAATTCCATTCCAGTGTATGATTAAAAGGTTAGTTTTTTACTAAAATATTTACACTGGCAGCAGCTGACACCAATACTGTTCTAAGCCTTCTGAGTGCTGTGAAGTTCAACGGTGGTGGACATTTGAATCATGGCATATTGTGGACTAATTTGTCTCCCTGCAAGTCAGAAATGACTCCTTGCTTTGAACAAGCTGTTAAGCAGTAATTACTATTGTTTAATTGTTTTTCATTTCTTTGTAGATCTACACCTGATTCTAAAATAATAATCATGTTATTTAATCCTATATCTTTACTACATTTTATTCAAACCGAGTCTGTTGTTACTAAGTAGCAGTGAAATCGCAGTGGCAGATTAAGTTATGGTGCTTGCTTACTACCCACTTTTACTAATACAATACTCATACAGCTCGGTTTAAATAAAAAAAAAGTGTATGGTACTGTCTTTAGCGGCAAGATTTGGAGGTCTGCTGATCAACAGAAATGCCCTGGTTGCGTTACAACAAACTTGGGTTGGTCAGCATTCCATATAGGTAAATTCATACTTGCCGGTTGTGGTGACTAACATTGAAATCATGCCTTAATGAAGGATGCTGTTAGCACATAATGATATATTTATTAATCATGCATCATGCTCCTACCTTTTCTATGGAATTTTTATATTTTTCTTATTTTAAATATACTATGGAAATTAATGCAACTGAAGTGAATTATTTGCTTGTGTGCTATAGCATCTTGCATTGTAGAAGTACCTATTGTATTATTTATAATCAATCATTATCATTTTTAGTGTTGGAAAGGTTAAGAAAGTTAGTTGCAGTAGATTTTTATTTTAGTTACAGTAATCTTATCAAAAAATATCTTATAAATAACTTAGTGTAGTGTTAAGTCAGAGATTCTCGCTCTGAAGAGAGTGCCCCATAATTATTATTTTTCTGTATAGAGTCTCCTCATGAGGCTGACATAGTCATGTATGTGTACTAAAGCCTCTATAAAATATTAGATTAAAAATAAAAGTGTTAAGTGTTGACAGTATTAAAGCATTATGTTTGTCAACATTTAATTGCCTAGGAAGTCGTTGGCATCGTATTGGAACATTGAATTGTGTTTTTAATCCACTAGTTCTTCATCTTAGCTTGTCGATGGCATATTAAATGTATGATGTGGCCCACTACTAAATTTTACATACATTGAAGTGGTCTGATTCCCCTCGCATTCCCCTTAATAACATAGGTAATAATGAATTTTTTGTGTAAATAATCTTTTTTTATTTTTATTTCCTTCTTATAGAAGAGAATGGTTTTTAGTCACTTATGAAACAGGTTTACTTAGTTTAGGGAACCCAACACTAAGTCTAGTCAAATGGTGACTAGTGTTATAGATATATTACATAAGTACTATTCTGCCTATACTTACTTATCTTATTGCTACAATAATGTAAATTGCTGAAAATAAACGATTGATTGATTGATTGAATAATATATTGGATAAAAATTAAAAATTAAAGTTTTGCATGCAGTAGCGGAACTAAAGGGAATGTGGAACGTCAATTTAAGCTGCAGGCTGTGCAGCATTGTAGGTTTAAAACACTAAAATGTGGTCTTTAATGACGAACACTAAGACTACGTAACATAAGTGATGCCTTGTAATTCTAACGCAATTAAAAACGTACGCTGTTTTTTTGTTTAGACTCATGATTGTTGTGTCCATGTTTGACAGGGGACATCGATACCGTGATCAATCTGGGGCCAGCCCTCAGGTTCAATGGCGGCGGCCACATCAACCACTCCATATTCTGGAAGAACCTCTCCCCGAACGGTGGCAAACCTTCAGATGTGCTCGCCAATGCCATTAAGCAGTAAACAATTTTGTCTTCTAAGCATGAAGCATTTCTAAGAATGCTTGCTATAATTTTCCTCTTGTCTTGTTTTGATAACAATCCTTTCCCACCTTGAGCCGACTCTCTATTGTTTTTGTTTTTTAAAGTCATTTATTGCACTTTGAACCTTGAGATAAAGAAATTTTGTTTGTGCGTTAAGGTGGTGGTGATGCGGGTTTAATAAGATAAACTGGTAGATCCATTATTTGCTATGTATTAAGACGTATATTTTAATGATAACTTCTTTTCTATAACCATCCATGCCTAAGAATCCAGATCCATCATACGTGTTAAATACATGTTATCTCTTAGCCATTATCGTGGACTAAGTAAAAGATCGGAAATTCTTTATTTTTGTTGTCTATCAATTTTGTGCTTGCATTATTTTATGTCTGTGACTGTTTTCTGTAGAATTTCCTTAACTGTGACTTGGTATGTTTTTTTGCATACCTGTGTAAATCCGCCCTGTTATAGCTTTTTTTATAAATAGTATTTGATCATGTAACTCAAATGCATTTCATTTATGGCTAATGGGTTCAATTCATTCATTCTTTATCCAAATCAATGTTAGTATTGAAACAATACTTAAAGCTCTTGGAAGCTTTAGCTTTGCTAGCTTTCAAGAATATTTTAACGTTTACAGCAGCTGGCTTATCGTATAATAATATTTAATTGTTGATTATAATTTTATTCTGTATGTCAGTGTTCATCTAGCCTGTGGAAGCACTGATGGATTTTGATGTAGTTTTAGCATTAACTTTGGGCCAGAAGTATTTGCATTTTTACTCTTGATAATTTGCAAAAAAAATTGGCCCGCCCTATGTAATGTTGAACCATTCATTGATACTTAATAAGTCGCTAGTATGATCATAACTATCACACAGTTTTATTACAACTCTATTGTCAATAAAGTTTGCATTACTTTACAGAGACTTTGGATCGTTAGAGAACATGAAGGCCCAGTTGTCAGCTGCGTCAGTGGGCGTGCAGGGCTCCGGCTGGGGCTGGCTTGGTTATAACAAGCAGATGAAGAAGCTCCAAATCGCCACCTGCGCTAACCAGGATCCCCTGCAGGCCACTACTGGTAACACACATTTTATGCTGGCGGCACACACAGTTCCAATTTTGAAAGGGTTGTAATATAATGTCAAAATGTTGCCATTCCACAAAAAAAGATAGCATAAAACTAAATTATATCCTGGAGAAAAGTTTGAAGTCTACAGTAGAAAGAGTATTTTTTCATTAAAAATAAGTAAGTAATACGGTCGGCCTTATTAGTAGCTACACACTTTAGTGCTTTGTCACTTTAACATGATGTTTGAACTGCTGCAACAACTTGTCAAAGGTGTTGAAGCGACAAAGTACCAAAGTGTGCAGCTATTTATAAGGCCGACTGTACCATATAGAAGTATAAAAAATAATTACATACTATAATTATATTATCTAATTGCTTTTAGAACTATCTGTATGATCGTAACATTCACTACTTCGTAATGTATGCATTTATTACCACGGGGATTCACGTAAAGGTAAGTAAGATCTCAGTCAGACGTGACTAGTACTTATTACCAGCCACACAAAACCTTTTTCTGGATTTGTTTTTACATTTAGTAACGTGTTCGTTCCCGCGACCCTGTCGTTTTGAGAGCTTTTTTGTCATAACTGAATGTAACTAAATGTATGTATGTTTGTTTCTTTGTGGCGCTCTATAAACTAAACGGGTAGACCGATTTTTATTATTCTTATATTAATCGATCTTTTAAAGACATGACAGTTATTAAAAATCAATATGGCGGCATCCAGGCGCCATTTTGTAAAATAGAAAAAACATAAAAAGACAAGAACTATGACAAGTACCCCTATTATTAAATAGGTATTAAAAAATCATCTTTGTTTATTTCAACATCTTTCATTTTGAATTATCATTTAGGATTTATTACGGTTTAAATTTGGTTAGCAACAGTCAGCTCTTTTTAATCTTTTTGTTAGTTATTTTCAATGTTAATTATTTCTCCTCAGGTTTGGTCCCCATATTTGGTATAGACGTCTGGGAGCACGCGTATTACCTGCAATACAAAAATGTTCGAGCGGACTACGTGAAAGCAGTATTCGACATCGCCAACTGGGCAGACATATCCTGCAGATATGAAGCCGCAGCTAAATAAACCGCATTTTGCCTTCACCTGTTTTAGATATAACCGCTTTAATCACATAGTGATTTGCCCTTTAGATATGTGATATTATTGAACATCATTATTATATAAGTTCAAAAGCTAATCAGTGTTTTTCTTTTATCACGAAGCTACAAGTTACAAATTACAAGCGGAAGTCTCTTTCTAACTTATTTTGGTAGAAAGAGAGTACCGCTTGTAATTTGTAACTTTTAGCTTTGTGAAACGGGCCACAGGTGGTATTTTTTGCAAAAATATAAGTACCTACAATTTAAGAAGTGTTACACCATCATTTAAGTTGACAGCACAGTTGCATTTGCATGTGACTGCGGCCGTCTTCCCTCCCCGAAGGTGGAAGCTTCAGGGGCTCTACTTTGAAATCAGCAATTCGAACTTCGGATCGCCCCGTCACTTTCTTGCGAATTAGTAACTCGTCGAGAGCAAACGGGATAGCAATAGACGAAGTTCGAATTACGGATTTCAAAGTAGAGCCTCAGGCTCGTTCAGCCTCGTTCTTATAAAGACGCCTTTACACAGTCGATAAATTATTGATTATTGAGTTCTAAGTTATAGCCTAAGAAGTTGTAAATCTATGTTGTAAACGGACCCTGGGAAAGTGTTGCTAAAAACAGCGTACAAATGGCAATAACATGTATGTAGTCAGCTCACGAAGCATGAATATTTTTTTCTATTTAAAAATAGCATACCGCACTATAAGTAAGTATCTAAAAACCACAACACCGACATTAATTCACAAAAACTTAATCTGATTCATGTATTAAGTACTTATTTCATGTTAATAATATTGTTAAGCTAGGCTTTTTGACGTAGCGATAGGTGGAATTACAATACGGTCAAATGGCAACTGTCACGTTAAGCAATATAAACATTGGCTTAAAATTTAAGAGCGCCATTAGCGAACTCTTTTTTGTACGCTAACCCTGTGCGGCAATCTATACACTATACTTGTGTCTCGGACGACTAAGATGATTTATGACTATAAAATCACTTTTAAATCATTCGTCTTGATATTCTATTGTATGCCTTCTTGTAATGGCTTCAAACAATATCCAAAAAATAATATTAAAAATTATCCGACTCGCACCGACTCGACCGGAGTCGACCGCGCTTTATAATGTCAAGTCAATGGCTTTTAATTCTTTTAACATTAAGTGTAAGCATTGCGCTCCCAGATTCCCATGCCAATAGAGATTAAAATCGACCGATAAAGATAGAGAGAAAAAAAAATGTCTAAAAATGTATATAGTTGACAATTAATTCATCTCATCTTGATCAAAACTCCATCTCGATTATTAAGAAATAGTGTCGTAAGGCCTTAAAATATTAAACAAATTTGACAGTTCATTTTGACAACACGCTTGCGGTTAAAACTGAAAAAACGCCCCAATGAATGAGCAATTTCGTTTCGACGTTTGTAAGACGATTTGTGTTGTGATCGAAAATAAATAAATAAAAAGAAATCCAAAAGACATTCATAATTTCTGACTTAGTTTTGGTGTTCCGCAAGATATATATGTTTCATCTGTGAAGAGGTAAGTGGTGGATATTTACTGTAATTCACAATTTAATGGAAGAAAGTGAAGAGCGATCAGTTACGAGTGTTATTGATTTTTCAGCGGGCTAACCAAACGTTAGTAGATTTTTCAGGAGATTGTCATTTAGATATTTAATATAAATATCTGTACCTAATTTCTCTGTTCAGTGGTGTAATTTCCTCATTTACTTTTGTTTGATCGTAAAGTAACTGTAACTTATGGAGTTAGTTTGGTAACGAAGGTCGACGTTTCAGTGTTTCGTAAAGAATCAACTAGCCGTCATGCTCTGTGCATATCTAGGTTTATACCGTTGGTCATTAAAAATAAAATGCCTATCTCGTGATTAAATTTGCTTCTTATGTTACAAAGAGAAACACTGCTGTTATGATTCATTCTGCTGGTTGTTAAATGAATAAGTTCATTCATATTCGTGGAGCACGGCTGGCCTTTATGGATGTATCAACATGTTAAATGTTTGCTCACCAGATTAACCCCTAGTAAAGATTAAAGAAACAAATCTCCGACTCTTTATATTTTGATATTAATATGTATGCAACATATGCATATGTGCGCTGGTTTTTTACATCTCATTACAATAACATTCTTTATTTATAAATTTTTGGTTAAAATTACTCATAACTGCCGTTGTAAAAAGTCCATTTTATATTCTACATATGACAGTTATCTGTAAGGCCCTCCATGCAAAAAAAATACAAAAATATGGCCATTGGAATAAACATCTTAATGAAAGCAATATAATGGCCTTTGTTTTTATGACTGATAGTCAAATTAGAAAATTAACTCTATGGTATATGTAATAGGTTCATGTTTCATTGGCAAATTTCATTGTATGGTGGGGCTTAGGAGCTTAAAGAGGTTAAATATTGTTATGTAAGTAAACTCTTTATTGCACAAAAGATGTTGTTTCATAAAAAAACACTTTTTTATTTTAGACATAATTATTTATATATTAAACATATATTTTTAAACAATAAAACATGTTAACAAACACAACTCAAGAGAGTTTGCCACCAAAAATTTACTTTAGGCTATGTTCAACAAAAACAATAGTGTTATAGTGTTAAAAATTATATTTCGCCTGGAAAAAGAATGAGGGGTCCACTACATAGATCGGCATCTCCTGCTAGGCAAGGAACGATTTGCATTAGATCTCTGTCTGTTTCTAGATTTTGCAAATAAAAGAAGCCAATTTCTGGGGTTGATTCCCGTAATAGCACCTTTACTTTTTTTGAAATATTTAAATGCTTCTTTTTCTGTATTTTAACATGGAGACCTTGATTTCTAAGAAACAATTTTATTACCCTAACTCATAGTTTCCGGATTCCCCATACTGCCCAATTTGGATTAGTCAGGTCACCCTGAATAGGCTTAAATCTACAGTGTGTATGTGTGTGAGCATGATAGAGTTTTGCCTCTTGTTTTTTTACATTTATTAACTATGTCTCATATATGTCACTTTTATATATTGTTATAGGTTTATTTTACTAATATATTGGTTTTTTTCTTATCAGAGAAGTTTTTGGTTTCTTGATATAGTAACTGAGGCTTAGCGACCTTTTGATAGTGCTACATATAAATAAAAATAAATAAAAAAACAATAAAATAAATAAAAACGATATACTCATACTCATGCTCATTTATTCATAATATTATAATAGGTATACAGGGTGTCCCAAAAGTACCACGCCACAGTGACACCGGAGGTAGGTCAGCTCAAGAGGAACCTAACCAGCCTAACATGACCTCAGTAAAATATGACTTTATTTTTTTCAAATCGCTAGGCCAATTGCAAATTAAAATTAAATTGGTCTAGCAATTTGAAAAAAATAAAGTCATATTTTACTGAGGTCATGTTAGGCTGGTTAGGTTCCTCTTGAGCTGACCTACCTCCGGTGTCACTGTGGCGTGGTACTTTTGGGACACCCTGTATAATATATTACATGTCCAATGGATTAAACCAATTCAATAAAATATTCCGACGAATTGAGAACCTCCTCCTTTTTTTTGAAGTCGGTTAAAAAGTGTACAAAACAAAATATTTGGTCATTAAAGTAGCAAGTTACATTATATAGGTAGGTACCTAATAATAGAAATAACATGTCACCTATTTTTCTAAAAGAAAATCATTACAATCCTAAAAAGAATTGTCTATTAGCCATTTCCGTGATTCATTTTGCTTTGGAATGTTACATTTGATGCTTATTTAGGGGCGAAAGTAATCTGTTATAAATCTTCAGCCCCAGTATTTGCATGGTTTTGGTAGACTTGGTCAGTGTGGAGCTTGCCGATTAGTAGATCCCAGTCGCGTGCGCGTCAGTTTCCTGTTAGGAAAATTATCGATATTGTACCTACCTAACGAATCTAGCAACATCATACAAGTACTGAGAGAGAGGGTAGTGTTAAAATTTTCTGAGTCCTAAAGAGAGCCTGAGCAGAATTCCAGGTGAGTCGAAGGAGACGATGCGAACGGCGCACTTTTTTAGAACGAGAACAGGCCGCCACTCTGCTGCAGTGTCCCACAACTCAAGTCCGTAGCTTATCACCGACAAAGTGAAAACCAAGTGAAACTAAGAGAAATAGTTCGATCTCAGCTGTTGTTTGTTGTGTGTGTTTGCGAGCCTACAAAGAGCAAAACAAGCACCGGATAGCTTGGTACAGAGAGCATTGGCATTGATGTGCGTCCCACATTATGGTAGCCATACACGAAGCGATTTACTTGCGCCAGTTTAGACTTGCACAAATACAAGTTATTTGCGCAAGTATCTTCCAATACACGTTACAGTATACTTGTGCAAGTCTAAACTGGCGCAAGTAAATCGCTTCGTGTATGGCTACCATTAGAGCGGAGTCAAGTGTGAGCCCTAGGAATTTCGTGTCTTGTACTTTTGGGAGTGTAACTTCACCAATATTAACACGCAGAGGTCTAGGAGGCCTACCGCCGAGGTTGATGTGCATGCCCTGTGTTTTGGTCAGGTTTAGGATTAACTGCCGCACTCAGAGACGTCTTATTCTATTGTTGTAGCAAAGAAAACGACAGCAGCAACTTTAATCAAGCATTAAATTAATTTGACGTCTCTGAGTGCGGCAGTAAGACTAAGTTGTAAACCATTTCTGTAGTTTTAGGATATCAGATGTTATGTATTTATCTAGGTCACAAATAGTTTGGGCGATGATCTGATCACATCACACGCGTCATCTACAAAAATATACATATCGCTATATGTATTTTTTATATGTATGTTCGCGATGATCCCAAAACCTACTGAACGGATTTTTAGACGGTTTTCGACATTAGTTAAAAAAAAATTAACGGAAAGTTTTTCTCAGTTTCTGGCCGCGACTTCGTCCGCGTAGATTTCGATTGTCGTAATTCCCTCGGGAACTTTAAAATTTTCCTGGATGAAAAGTCTATGTGTGAATCTAGGGTATAAACTATCTCCATTCCAAATTTCATACAATTCCGTCCAGCCGTTGCAGCGTGAAAGAGTAACAAATATCCACACATATAAACTTTCGCGTTTATAATATTAGTAAGGATTTCTGGTTTATGTACAGGAGTTACAGAAAAGTCACATAAACCGAAGCGAAGCGAGGGCGGGTCGCTAGTATAGTTAACTAAATATAATCAGCACCGATTCGACGTAGCACTTCTAAGATTAATCAGTTCAGATTATTTTTCGTCTACTATACTTACTATTTTATAAACTGTACCTACTCTTAAAATTCAATTAGAATAAAAACTAAATTCAGGTCAGCACTTCCTAACAACAATTAAAAGCTATATGATGGGGTAAAAAGCCGTCGCAATCACCACCATGAAACACAATTTGGAACTCCATGCGTTTACCTAATGGCTTTAACGACAGACCTACCTCAAAATGCAAATTGTGCAGTTACATTATGCACAACTATAATAACAGGGTGGCAGTCCTGGTGGTTGGAAAGTGCTCGGTATAGAGATAGGTCATGTTTTGTGTTAGGGTGACCACATCTGAGTTTATTTGTTCTTTTTAGGGTTCCGTACCCGAAAGGTAGCCCAACGGGACCCTATTAATATGCCAACGTCCGTCCGTCATAACTTAAAAGAGCTGTATCTTTTGAATCGTAATAGAAACTACCCAGTAAGGCGACAACGGATGCATTTGGGGTGAACTTAAAATCGAATCTAGGTAAAGATAATACAGTTATGTGCAGGTCTAGTAGCGGTAATTCAGCATTATATACCTAGTTCCGTTGCAGGCGATACTTTTGTATAATCCGGGTCTACTAGATTGAGGATCAATTGGATCGCAGTTAAAGTGTACCCCGAGAAAGAGTCGAAAGAAAACTGTGTGACTGAATGCCTAAGTTGCATTTTGCATACAAAATCTCACAAAACGTCATTAATTAAAAATATATATTTGACGCGACTATGGTCCGACGTCAATAACAGAAGTTTTATATCATCTCTGTCAACCCTTAGCAGTTCATTGCTGCTAATATCGCTTCTTAGCACGATTCTTGGCTTCCCTTATCCAACTAAAGCCTGCCACCTTGCGGAGATTATCGCATTACCTAACCTTAGTTTTGAATGTACAGTAAATATTTATAGTAGACTTGTCCTCACCGGTAATCCCAGTGTGGGCATCCACCGATGGGTTATCGCGTCGGGCGCCACACGACACCGCGGTGAATGCACCCGAGGATCTATAAACTATTTAGGGCCGCGTTACGTTGCTTCAGTTCGAGTCTGTAACCTGCATTGCAGGTACCGGTTGAAGTTGCAGGTAGGAATAAAAAATCTGTTTACCGCCGGAGTGAGTCCAGAAAGATCTGATCGCCTTCAAAACACACAACTGGGGTAAAATGGCGCAGCATAGGAAGAATGGCGTTCTCTTACGTCGGAGACCAAGATCTTTACATCACTGAGATGCTGTGTGTAGTAAGTAAGGAATAAATTAGAAGGTCTTCCACAAGGTGGACTAACGATCTGGTAATGGTCGCGAGAAGTAGCTGGAAGGTATGCAGTAAGGTAAAAGCTCCTATTACGGACAGTGCTCCAGTTATGAACAATCCCGTAAATATAAACTTCCGAGATCGATATGCTTTTAGTGTAACAATTAGATTATACTTAATTTTTTCGGGATTACCACTATTAGAATGAAAGGTTCGGTATTGCAAAGCTTTCATTAAAAAAATGAAAATGTTCATCACTGGAGCATTGTCCATAATAGGTGCTTTGTGCTTAGTGGACGTGTTTCGGGTGACATGATGATGATGATAATGAAGGTGATAAATTGAAATGGGGAAAATTTCTTTATGTACATTAATAGTGGTCATTCGTGTATTACGCAAGCACTAAAGGGGTGTACGTACTGTCACCAGCAATAATAAATATATGTATTATCCAACATTGGACCCAAAAATATCTGACACGTCTCTATTACTAGAAGCATAAGAGCGTGTTAGATGTTATTGAGTGCATTTTTAAATAATATATTTTTGCTGGTCACTGTACAGTATACTCTGCATACTTTTGATGACAAGAAGGAGGGGGAGGAGGGAGTTGGAGCGGGTAGTCTGTTTTGGCAGTGTGAGTAGGTACACATTAATATATGTAGGTATGATATTTAAATTAGGGTAATCAGAAGACCATATCCTCCGATTAAAGAATAGATAGTGTCAACGTGAATCTGGTTAAATGCGTCCTCAATGAGTCGGTAGGTACAGTCACCAGCAATAATATATTATCCAACATTGGGCGCAAAAATATTTGAAACGCTCTTATACCTCTAGTAATAAAGACGTGTCAGATATTATTGCGCATTATGTTGGATAACATATTATTGCTGGTGACTGTACGTATGAGTCGTTAAACAAATGAAATTTAAAACAAATTATCGAAGTCTACCACTAGCCTCCTCTTGGCGGAATCGACTAGACGAATTTGAACCCCCATCTCGCCGAGTCCATCGACCTCTATTATGTCGTAAACGAAAGCTTACCAATGCGCTCCGTATTATTGAGCAGGGCCGCGAGGGCGTGTTGACGAACTCCGAATCGAATCAGGAAATTACCCATCTCCTTGCGAGAGTGTGGTTTTACCGATCCGTGCCGTTTGCGCGGTCGCGAAACATTTCTTACGGGTTTAATATAGTTCCATGCGGTTGCCTAAAGTAACGTTGTATTTATTTATTTATTTAAACTTGTTTGCACAAAATACAATAAAGTACAAAAGGCGGACTTAATGCCCAGTGGCATTCTCTACCAGTCAACCAGTAGGCGAAACAGAATAAGAACTAAGGTTGGTGCGAAGAAAGACGCGTATATTTCTGTGTCATTGTCGTGAACTACAGAATGTTAGTAAATCGTTTTGGTGTTGCGTTTGAATACAAGTGTGTCGGCATGTACCTACGAATCATATAAAATCTTACACAAGCATCGTGGCATGTTGGGGTGGTTTCAACACTATCCACCAAATAGCAACCCTTAATAGTAGGAGATCCGAATAGGAGACGATTTGCACCGGGCTGCTTATTCGATCAAAAGTATTTTATATCTAATTTGATACGCTAAATAATATGTGGCGAATAGGTTGCCTGAAAAATTTCAGTCCAGTATATAATTAATTAAAAAATAAAAAATAACTTTGGCTTAAAAAAATGCAAATGCTTGTTTAATAGACAAATTACATACCAATCGAAAGTATGAAGCCTATAGAACTTGCAAACGTTAGGTTGACTATTTTTTTCCCGTCAAACTATTGGATAGGCAGGTATAAACAGGTAAGTCGGTACTAATCATTTGCACCAAACCGAACGTTTGCATATTCTATAGGCTTCATACTTTCGATTAGTGTGTAATTTGTCTATTAAACAAGCATTTGCAATTTAAAAAAAAAGTTCATTTTTAATATTTTTTTAATGATATATGTAAGTACTGGACTGAAATTTTTCAGGCAACCTATTCGCCACATATTATTTAGCGTATCAAATCTTATATATATAAAAGGCAAAACTGACTGACTGACATATCAACGCACAGCCGAAACTACTATACCTAGAAACTTGAAATTTGGTACATGGGTTCCATTCATGATGTAAGTGAGCACTAAGAAAGGATTTTCCGAAAATCGACCCCCAACGGGAAGAAATGGGGGGGAGAACCGGGAAACTAATTCTACGCGTACGAAGTCGCGGGCGTCCTCTAGTTTGATATAAAATACTTTTGATCGAATAAGCAGCCCGGTGCAAATCGCCTCCTATTCGGATCTTAGACCATAAGTGGTTTTACTAAGGTGAAGTCTGGTTATTGCAACTAACTTAAATAACTCCTTCTAGGATCATTGTTTTGAACAACGACAGGCGTGATATTGTATTTCTTAGTAAGGAAGAACGATATCACGCCTGTCGTTGTTCAAAACAGTGATCCTAGAAGGAGTTATTTAAGTTAGTTGCAATAACCAGATAGTTGCAATTACAAGACTTCACCTTATACAAGTTTTCTTAATGCATTTTATGTATTGCTTAGTGAAAATGACTTCAATAATTGCTCATTCTGATGTAGCAGAAGAACTGGAAAACTATTATATTTTTGAGACCATGGTGCGTGTATTTAAAATAGGTAGGGGTATACCCATTATACGAGTATATGTCGGGCAAATACTTGGTTTTAATTAAACAGAATTGGCCAGGTTATTTACATGGTTTCAGGTATTTTCGTGCTTAGTTTTAACGCCAGATTACAACAGCTACAGGGGCTTATTAGGTATCTTCTACTACGTGGACAGCGACTCGGAATTGAATATAAAATCTTTACGGACACTTGTTCCAAATAAAATAGAAAAAATGTTTACTTAATCTGGTATAACACGAACGCCATATGTTAGCGTATCCATTCAAACATGCTCACATGGCTAGTAAGGCTATCGTAGGTACTGCACAGAAAAGCAAAAGAAAATGTAAAGCACTCTAAAAGCTATTAAAAGCATTTAAGTTGTTTGCTGCCTTGCCACTCTCCTGTAAGAGCTTACAACTACGGAGGCATTGAGCTTTTTTATATGTAAAAAAATATATGTGCGACATGCAAGTTCCGTACAAGTTGTGCTAACTGAGCGATCTAGCAACTGATTATTATGTTGGGCTTGCTAAATGCAGCAAAGCACGTTAATCGTTTTATTCCATGTAAAAAATAAACAGGTGTTAAGTCTTCATTAACTCTTCAATATACATTTCACAATACTGCTGGCAAAATATTTGTTATAATATTTTTCTTAAAATTCAGTTTCTTCGTGATTCGATTCGATACGTGCGTTACATATGATGAATATTTTTCAAAGCTTATTTCACCTTCCTCCTACCTACATCTTTATTACAAAGTAACTAACTCCCTCCATCAACGCTCCGTCGAATTTCCTTAATGACCTCAAGTTTTTCGTTACCTCCTAATCGTGATGGCCGAAGTTTGCTAAACAGCGATGTAACGAGCGCTTTCCCACTTAATATTAGAGGGACGACTAAAGTTCATACATTATGCGTGCAATAACCTCCATCTTAAATGTTTGATGATATATCTTTTTATTAGTCGTTTATAAATACAGACTATTTTGTAAATACAGACTTTGTGTGCTCAGATTTTAAGTATGTTTGAGAACGTCTTTCAAATAACGCATATAGCTAAGTATACTTCGCTAAAAATTTTGTTAAGCATGTTCAGAACCCGCCCACGACTTTTTCTTTGTTCATGTTAATATTATATCTGCCTCGAGCAGTTACACATGCGTGGTTGTTATTTACTTGTGGGATGGATTAAATTTCCTCATTTGAATTTCAAGATAAACCAGCCCTCGGTGGTATGTTGCGGTAAAATTTGTGGTTTAAATCGCGTTTCGGTACACGCTAGACATACGTACTTCAAGATCACTTAAGTACAAATATAAGGAAAGCCTTTGTACCTACTACCTATATAATATGGTGTGGTAAAGCGTGAGTGCAGATAATGCAATATTAAAAGTGATTATTATACTTTATTAATAGACTGTTAAACTAAAAAGTATACCTACGTTCATGTTTACCATTAAACTTCTCTTAGGGCCTGTTTCACAATCGTCAAGTAAATTTATGTGCCAGTTAAAGTTAGCTCTCTCCTTGTCTATGTTCAAGTGTAAGAAAAGGAAAGGGCTAAACTTATGTGTCAGTTATGCTTTACTTGACGATTGTGAAACAGGCCATTAATATTTAAGATACAGATCCAGCCTATAGTTTGAGGTTCTTTGTCTTTTTTTAAATGTTAACTGTTTTTGCTTTCTTATAACTTTAATAATAAGTTTTTTTTACTCCTATTTTCCTACTGAGACCCAGTGATAATCTCGACACCAATATACTATTTATATTTAGTTATCAAGATAAATAACATAAAATTAAAGGTGAATAACGCTTACAAGGTTGTCCGTGCTCTCGTCATGCGCTTTAGGGTCTGAGTAATAAAACTCCGCGGCTCCCAAGGGGACCCACTGGTCTAGACGGAAATGTAGGAGGCATTCCACATACATTGTAAAACATTACTAAATCTATGGTAAGGATATACTAGCATAAAATGTGAGTTTTTTAATTTAGAGAGCTTACGCCCGGCCGCTTATAAACAGGGCCTAGATTCTAGGCCGTAAAAACCATATCGTCTTTGACCTGTTATCGTATTGTCAACGTTATGATAGCTCTTATTCACTTAACAGTAATGGTAGCCAAGTTAAAAACAATACCATAACAGTTCAAAAACGATATCGTTTTTACCGTGTAGAATAGAGGCCCAGTCTGTAGGTATTCAATATTCCTAATAAATATTGTTTTGTTTCTGATCCGATACAGAGTTAGTAACTTATAAAATGACTTGTGACCCATTGTTACAGTAACTCACCTGATAACTGAAATTATCTTGCAATTTCGCATAGTGCTTAAAAGCAATTTTACCTGAAGTAGTTCCTTCTTAAATTAGGTGAAATCCTTTGCACGCTAGCCCTTGTTTAGGCATTGCAGAATGCCGTCACGCGAGGGGATATCTAGAGTCTTTAAATGTATAATCCACTTTGATAATTTTATTTCTTATTGTACTATGTATGTATACTCTTGTTTTGTAGCTAACAAGAGGTTTAAACTTTTAGCCAGTAAAAAGCGATTCGTAACAGTTTCCAGTTACATTACAGCAGAAAACAATGACGGTATATACAAATCTCTTTAACACATGGTGTAAACAGTTCCCTTAGATTGACAACTAAATTATTACATTTCGAAAAAGACACTGGATGTGAACAGAGTGAATAAAGGCCCAGCCACACCGGATGCGTGACGTGCGCGTGCACGCTTTCCACTGCGTTGTATAGTAACATGTTGTAATGACAATTCATACTATACAACGCAGTGGAAAGCGTGCACGCGCACGTCACGCATCCGGTGTGGCTCGGCCTTTTAACTGTCTCGCAAGTCATCTTCAAATAAATGGTTCGAGTGATGTTTCAAGTAATCTGGAAAATACTATAAGTGCTCTTACTAATCATTAAGCTTTTCTTCAAGGGACACTCAACGAATTGTATCCGCTAGAAGCCCGTTCGCAATGTTAATCCTGATTTTTTTTTCTTGACTTCTCTGCTATATCGGCAGGAAGAGTGTCATGCAGAGAGTAAGGTACAAAATTGTGTAATTTAACTAAGAAAGTTCTTATTATTGACCTTATGTAAACAGACCGGATCTACGCGGTTTCAATTTTAACAAAGGCCTTAAATATTTGATGCTGCCAGTCAGTAGCAATTGTACATAAACTTTCTTTTCAAAGGTGGGTCTGTGTCATAACTCATAAGGGGACCGTGTCATTCCATAGAGAAACAGAAGGAAAATAAAAATATCGACATATGTAGAAAACCCTCGCAAAGTGAGCAAGTTGGATGCAAATTATCGATATTGGCAACAAGGACTTTTTCAATTTCGTACGAGAACTCGATTTCAGTACATACGAAGCAATAAAACCAGTTTATGATACTGTAAAACATTCGCTATGTTTTTTGTTCGCGTCGCCGTTTTTCTCATCAGACGTTAATTTATTTTCGCATAATGAAGCTGTATTGAAGAGCTTTTGTTGGACGTGGAAAATAAATGAGCTTTCCTCTTAATTGTACAAGCACAAGCTCATAACGAGACAATGGGTTCTGCCTACTAACAGTCCACCATGTATCGTTTAGTGACGTAGAGTCGGACAAAAAAGTGGTTTTTATTTTGACACAACTTCCTAACAAATGAAGATTATAGTCGACACTTGAAATTGACAGACGCATCGTCATCGACCTTATTGTTTAACTGCCGCACTCAGAGACGTCAATTAAATTTAATGCTTGTTTAGTGACGTGTTGTCTTATTCTATTGCTGTAGCAAAGAAAGTGACAGCAGCAACTTCAATCAAGCATTAAATTAAATTGACGTCTCTGAGTGCGGCAGTTAGACACGTAATCAAAATTTAATCGGTAGTTAAGTATTTAGAGCGATGGCCCTGTGTTTCCATAGTCTCTGCCTACCCCATTGGGAGACCGGCGTGAAGAGTTGTTCCCGGTGGTCCAGCCATTAGAAGAATTTAGTAAAGGGCCTCGTTTCTATTCCGTAAAAACACATTGCTTTTGAAATGTTATCGTATCGTCAACATTAATACAGACAGACAGTAATGGAAAAGTAATATAGTTTTTCCAAGAAGAATAGAGGGCCAGTAATAGTACGTAACCAGTAATATATTTTTACCTTGTTGTTACATTGATGTCGGGTTTCAAATGCTATTCGAAATTGCCAAGAGTTAAATTGACAATTTAGGTACAAAATCCTCAAAAATTAATGACATTGGCTACACAAATAAATGACAATTGCAATAACACAAAAGCAACTCAATGTGTGTGTCAATCGTGCTATGAATCATTGTGTGTGTAGTGATTGAGCTAGGTATGTGTAACATTCTCAGTCAGGTATATTTTCTTTGAGTTCTACATCATACGTAGTATTTCGTGCAGCCTCCATTGTGTCGGGATAGAATAGGCTTGTTTCAACCGTGTTCTTTGTACGTCGGCGTCACCGCTTTACGGTCGGCCGAGATAGGAGAGTGTGCACGCGAATATAACACAAAGGTTGACATTCCTTGACCTTATTATGTTGCTCAAATTAATCGCATTGTTTTGATACGATAATAAAGTAGAGAAATTGTGAATACACGAATAACTCGTCTACAATCTTTGAGCGTAATCTTTAAGTATGGCACAATTTGGATATGTTTTCTAGCAGTATATTTATATTGTACTGCAGTCTACTTCTCTAGAGATACCCTAACCGCTGTTACTAAAAGAAAAGCGGCGATAACTTTTCATTTTATATTTTGCGTTTCTGGCACATTATTTTCGTAAATTTGTAACTTTCAAAGAGATCTTTAACCTTAACTTGTAGTGACTTGTTGTGATCAATACGCCTATCTTATGTCGGTTTAACACTTTGACCGTCAAAGCCGATAGCATTTTATATCGTCCGCATTGGTTGGGCGGGAGCGGCCGGGGATATGACGGCATATGAAAATCCTCGGACGTGTCTTGCTCACCGCGATTAAACACCAGTTTTCACATTGTTGTGTTTCGGAGTGGCGTTAAAAAAGCCAGATAAAATGACAAGTATACTATACAAGCATTTCGATTTTGCCCTCAATGTTGGTAGCGCGTTCTTTATCATGAGATTGGCCTATGAGCTGTTTTACATTATCCGTCTTGCAAAAGCATCGGTTATTAAATAAACTTTCCATTGATTAAAATATCGCACTTACATTTGCACTTACTTGAATAAATTCTTACCGGTATTTTAAGACGAATTTTCTGTTCCCTTCTTACTCTCCTTAAGACCTAGAGCTTCTATTTGTTCAAACCTCATTTCAGTTTTCATTTTATTTCCCCTGCGCCCGCTGCAGTCCGTACAGATGCAGCGCTGGAGATGAATCGAAAGAATGGCGGCGTTTTAAACCAGTCTGCTGCTTGAATTATTCGCTCTGAGTGACGTGCGACAAACACCAGACGACAAAGGGTCGGGTGTACTCCTCGTGCCTAATGAAGGAGACAGCACGAGATAGTTCACCTAACTAGAATGAAAAATTTGGAGAGTACGTTTCGACGCTTTATAAAAGAGATATTTTATATTATAACTTTTGTTTGCTGGCATTTCTTTGTAAAGTTCAAGATTAAACTTATCACCGTTGTTTTAAAATCTTAAGGGAATTGTCTTCAGTGAAAAAGTCTTTGTTGAGTTGAATGTGGAATCAAACGTTTTAGTCATGTAAACCGGGTATATGTTTAATTGTAGGTATACCTATAGGTATAACGTTAGTATTAGTCTATTTTGAATACTTTTAAAAGCGAAATTAAAAATTAGTGCTAAATTTTAAGCAAAATCGCTAGATAGTTTTTTTTTAAAATATTTAACAGAATGACTGAATCAGGAAGAGCTACAACTATCACTTGGATTTCTGAAAGCGGATAATCTCTAATCTAAATGAAAGTCGGCACTTTTTCCTGTTTCTCCTTATCCCCGATATCACCAAAAGACGATGTTGCTTATCTCTCAATCTGTATGCTTTAAGGGTGTAAATCCCTTCGCAATTCGTCAATCATAACGGTATGTATACTCTCTTGCACCTTATTTTAAAGGAATAAGATACAAAAGAGATTACTTATTTGTACTCGACTGTAATATTTAGAGTAAGAGAAGCAAAATACATCACAGTAAATATGTCCCAATATTCCCATTGTTCTCAATCAAAAAAGTGCGAATACATGTATTTGAGAAATTGTCTGTCCCTTTTTGCTCTTTCCCGTTTGTGAAAAAACGTGTTATGAAAATTTTATCACTACCTAGTTGAGTGCGACCTAGGAGCGTTTTTCCTAAAGAAATAAATAGACTTAAGATCTTTTGACTTAAGTAAATCCACTCAAGCTTGTAGATTGGGTAGGTACCTATGTATCTAAACCTTGTAATCTATAGATTAAGGCTTAATTAGTAGGCTTTGCGTGAGCGTCAGACGGATCCCGGGTGGCGGCAATGTCTGTAATATTCCTGTCTAAATTTAGCCAAAGAAGCTACAACGCTTACTTACGTCATTAAGATCAGTCTTACTTCAGAGCAGGACCTATGGTCTCCACTGGGTAAAATCATATTCCCTTTGATCGTATTGTTTTTATATCGGCCGCCATAACTGTCAAGTAAATAAGACCTATCAAAACTTTGAAATACGATAACACATCAAGAGCAATACATTGAATAGATGTCCTTTTAAACTATGTTGGGTAACTTGTTGTTATATTATTTTTATTATAAAAACATAAAGTGAAAAATGTACGGGTTACCCATCCCTTTTTGGTCTGTTCCTGTGGTTGCTTCATTTTTCTGGCTGGACTATTTTTAATTAGTCGCGTAGTTCCTTTGGGTTTTATTTTATTTTTTACCATTTAATAAGCATTCTAATTGGACGGGACCTTTGGTGCGTGAGGCCGACTCGCGCTTGACGGGTCTTTTTGATAAAAAGATTTGAAGGAAGGATTTTTTTTTCTTTTCTATCCTTTTAGCGGTGGGTTTTGCATAAGTGTACTAGTGTATGTACCTACATAAAATATTTTTACTGACAACATACAACCAAAAAATACTAATACGCGTAAGTAGTATGCACAAATCTATAACAATTGCTACTGACATATTTTACTCTCATACAAGTGTGCGAAAATTCGGCTTTCAACAATCATTGTATTTGCCATTTCATCTATAGGTTGTTAAAAAATAGTTTGGAAAAAGTGAGGGCGTTGTTCGTGATTAAATTGGCAACATGATCCAATTTTTAACCAACATTGATGCATGTCACTGCACTGTGGTGGACGCCACTTTAGAATATTCTGTCACCAAGTAAAACTCTTTTTTGCCGAGCTATAAATAGGCGTATTCCTCAACTGATACATTACATCATGAAGTTCTCTTAACTAGGTCGGTATTTCGATACTTCCCTCATGTTCTCTCTCGAGAAAGTTCGTCGTTGATGGTAATCGAATTATTTATATTCCCCTCGTCTCGGCCGGTAGGCTCGTCTAATTCCTCCCAACACGTGTTATCAAATTTCCATTACTTGAACCTCTCCTAATATTCGACCTACGTTCTTAAAAACTTTACCGGACGTGCGGTTCTGTTTTCGTATTTATTACTGCATGAGTTGCACGCGGGGAGACTCGAGCTTTATTGTATTAGGGTAAGGTTGGTTTCGGTTTGGCAGGTGTGTTTGAAAAGTCTGAGGTGTCGTTTTGGGAGCTTACTCGGGTCGCGTTATTAGAGTCTTGTCCTTCTTTATTGGAATATACGAGAGACCCGGCGTCTCCCTGCTTCCTGCCCCCCCCCCCCCCTCTGCCCCCCGCCGGTGGGCGCTCCAGGCTTGCCGTGACGTCTAGATTGACGCTTCTTTGCTTCGCGAACTGCGAACATATCTATTGGAGGAACAGTTTAGGTACATACGTGACCGTCTATAGGCGTTGTATATTTGAGTATTTGACATCTGCAACGCTTTTTTTGTCTACTAATGGAGATATCTGTAGGTAGAGAGTAAAGTAACGTCACGCTTTTACTTACATGTCATTCGGGCATTCTCATAGTCTAATAAAACATTATTGTACCATAGAATCAAAGTACAAAAGATAAGCAGATTCCATACAATTTTTTCCATTATTACTAGTAAAACCTATAAGGTCTTGTGCGTTGTCTATACTATATCTGTACTATCTACATTTATATTTCTCTACTATCTATAGTTGTATTATATGGAGGTAAATTGTGTTTATTTTTTTAAATAATTTACTATTTAATAGGAACTCTATTTATTATTTTGTTCTCTATTTATGATTTTAACATAAAATGCCTATTAGAAAATCGAAAGTTCTGTGTGATTTAATTACAAGTTGCCGCACTCGTGGACGCGTTGTGTCGTCGTGTCTATTCCGCGTGGCCACGTGTTCGCCGACTTAGATGTTTACACGTGCGGTGTTTGTGGCCGCCCGCTGCAATACCGCTTCGCTTTGATTGCTTCGTTACTTAGCTGTGGGGTTCATTTACACGTTTAGACGCATCTTGGTAATTGGTTTATTTATAGGTTCGTTTTGTTTAGTTATAAAACTATGGAGTTTTGTGTATAACCCTTCAATTGGCGGTGTTCTTCACAGGTTACATACAATAATTTCCTTCCTTATACCTTCCTTCACCTTCTATATATTTTTATACCACTTCTCCGAATAGATAAATCTTGTTTTTTTTAGTTCAGCTTGGTTGTGTCCAAATGTATGGAATGTCGTTTTTTAATTTTCGATATTTTACCCGACTGACCCAGAAGGACCCTGTTTTTCGCGCGTATGTATGTATGTGGATTTGTCCGTTCCATTGTGACCTCCTATAGCCTAAACAGCTCGAACGACTTTGAAGAGTGAGGTGTCGTTATTTTCGTCGTATATTTTAATCAAAGTAATGAGGATAAAAATAATAATGACAAAAAAAACAACATTATGTTGACGAGAATATCAAAATATGGAGTCGGGTTTTTTAAAGCTTGCTGTCTATTAGTTATTCGTGCAACTGGTCCTAAAATATCAGATTTCAATCAATCAGTCGAACCTAGTTAAAAAAAAAACTATTCGGACTGAAATTCGTCATGGGTTTACTTGAGTATATTTTATAAGTAGTCAAAATTCAAGTCCTAGGAGAATCGTTTTAAAATTCAAACGCTCGAAAGTTTCATTTGAAAATTGTTAAATCGTGACATATCTGATCGATTGATGATTATTTTAGCACAGAACTTATTTTAGTTTTACCATTGCCTGTCGTTTCGAATATTCTTTTCTCAAAAATAGACCGCTGCTAGTTAAAATCGACCACCCCGTTATTGCTACACGAGGCGGCGTGTAGCACTTCGTAGGACCGCTACGGCACAAATACGAACGCTACGATTTCCGTACCGGCTACAAATTCATATTAACCCGTATACTGCGAACGAGAGCTGTAATACAGCTGTGGAACCATTTTATAGAAAGCGTGAAATTTTATTACGTTCTAGTAAAAATATGGTGTAGTATAGTCAATTATCTACTTTTCTCAATACTAATGGTCTACTTTGGGGTCACAAAACGTCACTTACATGGACGGGCTATGAACACAGCCTACGAATGTGTTTTGCCGGCCTGTTTGCTGATTGGTAGATAACATTGTTGTCCAACCTTGAGTACTCATTAAAATTTTTAAATCCATTTTTGTACTATAGCGCCATTTTACATCTGTTCTACAGGTCTTTATTAAATATTCCAAGTGTTATTTCGGCCTTCTATACGACTTCCATAAATTGCGTACTTTCTAGCTTTGGCAACAATGTACCATTATAGGTTACCAGCAAGCTAAACTACGTTTACTCACTGCATCTAAACTTAAGCACCCACGCTGTATGCTGTCTTATTTATCGCGCGTTTGGTCACGTTCCTCGACGTACAGTAAAGTGGTAATGCTGCTGCTGGTGCCGCTAAGTACCGCTTTTATAGACGACGCGGACTGTAAAACGTGTTATAGCCTCACTGCAGCCTCTACAGCTTACGATTTAGGCGTATTTGATGACGATGATGTATTAGTAATGCTTTGATGGCGTACGTGACCATTGAAGTGGTTTTGTTGAAAAAATCTACGGGTCGGTTCACGCTTTTAGTACTTTTAGTGCCACCCTCCTTAAGACAATTTAAAAGTCCTGTGGGTCTAGAAAAGTAGCATTCAGCGAACGCTGCAGAAGTAAAAGTATATATAATGTACTTATGTAGGTATGTAGAATGCAACATTGATGCGATTTGTCTAGGCTCGCTGTATCGAGCAAATACGCATTATATACCCATTTATGTAAAGGTTTATTATATAACTAGAGGACGCCCGCGACTTCGTACGCGTAGAATTAGTTTCCCGCTACTCCCCCCATTTCTTCCCGTTGGGTGTCGATTTTCGGAAAATCCTTTCTTAGTGCTCACTTACATCATAAAAGGAATCCCTGTACTAAATTTCAAGTTTCTAGGTACAGTAGTTTCGGCTGTGCGTTGATATATAAGTCAGTCAGGTTTGCCTTTTATATATATATTGATAGATGTATTTGTATTGAAATGTGAACTATTTGTTGTTTCAGATGTCACCAGTCTGAGAAGTCCATTCAAATCCAACTCAAAGGTACGTTTGAAGGCCATTAGGGTACTCAACAAAAGCTAAAACAACATTATATAAATTACAGTTAAGTCCCTCTCGAGACTGTCTGTGATATAATTTAGTTAAGTACAGGCTTGTTTTAGCTTAATTTATTATCCATAAATTTATTAACTTAAATGTAAATTGCTTGTTCTTTACAACAATTTGCTCAGAAAAGAATAACTTAATGGTCGCGGCGCGACCTAGTTCTCGGAAGTGTCTGGAAGAAAATAAAAACGTTCATTTTGCGGGGATTTGAATTTACAGCTGGTCGTATTACCAACTGTTTCTAATTGATGATGCATTGGGTCTTGACTACATTTTGTGTAAACCCTGGTGGTAGTAGGTTATATATATATATATGTTTCTCTTATTAACCGCCAGCCAATGCTACGAGTGCTACGGTGTAGCCTGTAGCAGCATTTTCTCGCCATGTAGCGAAAATCTGCTACGACCGGACCCAATGGTCGTTGGCGCTGAATGTGTTAACCGAACATTGCTGTGTTTAAAAAAATATTGCTCTTAACGTATGAGTACTTCTGAGTTCTCTATGTATTGAGATAATTGAGTTCACAAGAGTAAAAAATAATAAAAAAAATTTAGTCTTACCTGTAACGCTAACTTTGGCTTTTAACTCTTTTAGGTTCACTTTTTATATTTTATGTTACCTTTTTTTTATTCATCATTATATATTATATAGAGATAAAAAACAGTCGCTGTATCAAAATCTTCAGCTAAGGTTTTCGGACTTCTCGAAGGATTTTTGTGCGGTCCCTTTTAAGACTTTCTTTTGGTAGGTTACATCGGAACAATACCGAGGCGTGTAGCATTATTTTTTTCGTTTGATTTTTTCTTATGATTTTTATCTACATCCATATCATAATTTCAATATAATATGTTCAGAAGCGATAAGCAAATGCCCTACATTATGTTACCTGTATCTGTGGTTGTACTGTAATGTTAACATTAAAGTATAACATGTCAATAAAGTATCGGTTATCGCTGTAGTTGCATCTTAATGTTCACTTTACAGTATAAGTGACCTGCACTTTAATGTGAACATTAAGATGCAGGTACATTAAGATGCAGGGTAACGACGAATACAGGTTTCTCACATATTGTAGAAAACTTATGATATGTATGTAGATAAAGTTATGTATGCGACTGTACGCATAATTAGGCATTAAAAGCCTCTTATTATGCACCAGTCACATAAATAACTATTTCACAACAATCAGAATGTGAAAATAATATTTTTATCGGTACCACGTAAATCAAATCTTGACCCTAAGCCTCGAAATAAATTCTCTCCAGTGACGTAGCAATTACGCTGTTACCCTCGAATCGCTTCATCAGCTGCGTTCTCTAATTGGTTTCATATTACACCAGATGGCACCTCAGTTACCTGAGCCGTAATAATTTAGTTGTATGCCTCTGAATTTACCGCACATGCCTATTAGAGACTAATACCTGTTAACTATATACTCGTTTGTCATTTTGCGTTGAGTAAAGTATTTTTTCATTATGATTTATGACTTAGTATATCTCGCTCACTCCCAAAATACCACAATTTCAAAATACCCGACTACTCTCTTTAAAAGATTCCCAAATCATCAGCTTCGAAATGTTAAATACGGATGGTCAACAATACCTTAATTTGGGATTCCAGTACATTGAAGATCTGTTTTTTAAAAATGCTGGTATTTCGTCAAACAGCAGAAGAAGGATCGGAATATCTAAGCACTTGGTAATAATTACACCCATAGTAAAGTCGGAATTCCACAGTGGCGCATGCTTAGCATACACACCCACGTGTGAGACCCGATTCATAGATTCGCTTCGTATCAAAATGTGTGTAAATAATCCAACTGCGACACACACACGAAATGACGTCATTGACACACGCCTAGAACAATTGATTCACGTGGCTCACGTGTGTAGCGTGCGTGCGTACTGCGTAGGCTGCGCCGCAGTAGAATTCCGGTATTCATTAATTCAGGTATGCTTACCTTGATAGAGCCTATTCACTCTCGACATGTAGATGTAGTAGATAGATGATTACAGTGTCTACCCGGGTGTCTGAGCGGGAAGGAAGTTCTATTAAACTATTTTCGGCAATTTTTCGGCAATTACAGTCGTAGGGTTTCTGTACCTTACACCAGTCCCACTGTCAGAAAGTGCATTTAGCTCTTTACATTGATATTTTAAAACGAATTTCATGGTTCTACGCAGTAAATTAACCTTTTGGTTCAGTTTTAAGCGATGTTCATACGAAGAATTTCTTTAGAAGCTCGTTATTCTCGCAATGCTATTGCTACATTCCCATAATGCTTGCAGTCACGCGAGTAGTGTGGAAAGGGGGGTTGATTACCTATTATTTCAAGTCAAAAGGGCACATCTTTAACTCAAAAGCTACAGCACATTGAGCTCTTCGTGGTTGTGAATTAAGTCCTATATGCAATGGGAGTTTACGAACGTTTGTGGTATTTTTTCTAAAGAAGGTGTTACGTGTGGTTGTACTTCGACGTTCGCCTTCGCCTAGACTTTCCCTATTGCCCTATTATTCTCATTAGATCTGCCCCGATGTTGCGCCGTCGATTTAAATTGTGGTGTTGAGGAAGACTAGGAAGTAGGAAGTTAATACGATAAATTACTATAGTGTAAGTGATATATATGGGCATTTGCGTGGATTCTGTGGGATTATGGCCGGTGTGAATGATTATGTTAGCAATGATGTGGAAATTTATATAAAAGGAAACTTTTAAAAAGTATCTTACAATTAGGTAGTTATGCTGTCGATAAATTTATGTCCTATCGCTGCAATATGTATTGTTTCTGTATGTATTTTTATTTGTTTATTGTTGTTGTTGTTGTATCTTTCGAGTTTTGGATATTGGCTTTAAATTGATAGTGGAAAAGGTGGTTTTAGTCATTTCCCCTTCCCTTACACATTACATTGATGACCTTACAACTAAACTAAACAAAATATACCCATAGTAAAGTTGCATACTTCCATTTGTCCCATGTACTTTTGACAATATTGTATATTTTCGGTATCTGAATGTAGTGGTAGAGCCATAACCATAATGATTCAGAACAAATCTACGGCACACACGTCACCAGCCTTGTGTTAGATTGAATATCAGTTGCGATTGTTGCCTATCTGTACGTGGTTACACACATATGCATACGCAAGGTCGAAACGATTTTGCCGTCCATATTTGCTTGTAAAGTGTAGGGGTGAGTAGAGTAGCCAACGTTTGCGTCGATTGGCTGCCGGGCGCGACTCACCGGCGCCTCCGCTCACCATTAAAACCGTTTTTCTCTGAAATTTCATTGCCTTCGCTTTAGTTGCCAGCTGTGAATGTTGGTGCTGTGGCATTAAAATCTCATTTATACATTCTCATAAAGCACTTTTCTTAATAGTCGCTTCTTGTAAGTACGAGAAAGTATGGCGATGGCGTCCTTAAAAAAGTCGAAAGGTTTTCTTTACCAGATATCATAGAAGGCTAAACAGAGTTCAAGTACAGCGTGTGCAGTGAAAAAGAACGAAATTTAAAACGTTATGTTTGTTATTTATTAACTTCTACGTTATAAATTGCCTTGTCTTGATTTATGTCTGAACGAGCTTGTCTTTTATTTTTAACTGTCTGTGTAAAAGACATTTTTATTCTGAGTAGGTACCTACTCTACTCCTGTTAATAATCAATATAAATCTATTCTATCATATCATTTACAAATCTAGTTAGAAAACACAGCAAGATCTCTTAATAATCATAATTTAGACAGACTTAAAAGTTAAAGAGGTTTAGATTATTTTGATTATCTACCTACATGAGATAAAATATCGTTTTCGTAAGAAAAAGAGCATTTATGCCATTCAAATTTAATCGATACGCGTTTTAAATGTGAAGAATATGAACGAAGCCCGTTGGTATTATTGCCCTACACCTTTTTGGGAATAGGTTTGATTTTAAATGTCTTAGTTGCTTTAACATTGAATATTTTCTTATGCTAATAGAAAACTACAATCTCAATACTTTTACTAACTTAAAACTGAAACTAACCAATCGAACGAAATATTAATTTCAGAACCACTATGGAATTACATTTAGTGACGTAGCTTATCAATCCCTAAGAGAGTACTTTTAAATAGTTTCATAGTGGCCCAGAAATTCATTCGGTTGACGGATTAACTAAATTATATTCATTTACAGACTTTAATTCACACACCCCATAGACTCTTGTCGCAAAAACTTAGTAATTCACGTAATTTCCTTGTGATTTGAGGTTAAGACATTATGACAGAGCTCCATACCAGCAAACCAAATAATTTACGTTATGATAATGTCGTATGTATGTCGCATTTTTATGGCGTTTACTTTAAATCACTATTTGAAAATGGTACTGAAAAACGCACAGATACGTAAGCACAGAATTTATTATACATAACGTAAGTAAACAGATAATCCTAACTTGCCCATTATTAATATTTCACGAGAGACAATTTCGTCACCCTAGCCAACCCTTGCGAGTATGAAATATGGTTATTACTTTGTCCGACTAGGTCAGAAAACATTATATAATAGACTCGAGATGTGTCAGCAGATTAAATTATAGGCCTTTCATTGTGAATCTTCAGTGTTGTATTGCAGATCGCATTACATGTTTTTGTTAGTGATAAAAATAAGTCTGTCCATTGTTAAAATTATATGGCTCGTCTTATTGTATTGTAGATCTGAATTATCTAATTAATTCATCAATAGATAATCGACTGGACAAGAACAAAAAAAAATAACGTTAATACGGACTAATGCGATACTACATATTAAGTGGAGTCAGTGGCGGCTCTAGGAGGGCAGAAGCCTTTGAAACCGAACAATTGAACAATTATTCGATAGAAGAACTAAATTAAAGTTGGTTACAATGTAGGCATACAAAAAAAACAAATTTGGGATTGTTGACGCGTTCGAGACGATAAAGTACTTTTTTTTATATGAAACAGTATAGGTACCAACCTTCCCTTGAGTTCGACGCCGCGGCCTCGGCCCTGCTCTCGAAGGGTGAAGTATAAACAAAGGTAACGTACCGCCGCCCCGGGACGCGTGACGCTCTGTATTTTGTCACGGAACACGTGATCTGAATAAATCGCTTCCAAAACGACTGTATTTTCTCGTTTGTCGTTCAAAGCGTCTCTTTCGTTACAGAATAGTAAAAGCGAGACGAACAAGCTATCGAGAATTGGTGCGGACGTCTGAGTAGGTTGCACAAGGATTTTGTAAATGCTGTGACTTCTGTGGATGATAGCATTATCGTCAAAGTCACATAAACGCTATAATGCGCCAACGTTTAAAAAAAGAGCAAAAAAGTTGTAAGGCTAAACAAAGGCTTACAGTGTTATTCTGGCTACAAGTGCGGAAAGAAGTGGATTCTAATCGACTGACGAAGCTTAAAAATGAGGAGTGCGAGTCGAAATTCTTAATTGCCGCGCCGTTTAGATAACCGTTTCGCACTAGCCTGAGCGCGCCCTGACTATAGAAAAATGGTCGCGATAAATTAAAATAGATGCACGCACCAGTCCGAAAACTTGTCTCATGGAAAGTTTATGAGCGAAAGCATTGAAAAGAAGCATTTTGCTTTAGAATAGTTGTTAGGAAGATATATACATAAATATACACTTATTTTTAACGCGATAAAGACTATGTTTTTTTTGCCTTCATTATGAGCAGCATATATATTTTGACCCAGTTATGTATTATAGTCGTGATCACGGGTAGACATGTAATCTAAAATGTTAGGTAAATGTAAAGTTCAAAACTTTTATACATTCACAATGGCATTGTTTTAGAACAATATGCATTCCCAAAGCACATTTAATGTAGCGTACAAAGCAAAATCAGGACTTTATAATGCGTGCAAACACAAACAGTAAATCCAGTTTATGGTCTCGCGCAGATTGAAACAGTCTACAGAGACACTCATGTTACCAAATTTATGTATTGCGTTGTTATTGAACTCTAGACATTTATTTTACAAATTCGCAAACATAAATTGGATTTAGGTATTATAAGTTACTTTTTATTGGACGTGTCTAGAGAGGACCGCAATAAATATGTGTACAGTCAGCAGCACTAGTGGATTACAGGAGAAGGTGGTCAGACCAGAAAATTCATGACTTTTTTCTGAAGCTCGTCAGGTTACCTTCTTACGGTTGGTCCAGTACTGCAGGAGCGGTATTTTACTGGTTCTCTTAAAACCGAATGGTGTACTCGCACGAAGTCTACAAGTCCTGTCTTGCAATATTGCAGAACAGATCTCTCATCCAGTAAAAAAAAGGTACCCATCGTGTCGGCAAAAAAGTAATAACTAAAAATAAAATCGTATTTTTGCGGGATCTCGCATATAGAATGCGTATGTCTGCTATATTGCCGTAGGTTTTTGATCGTGACGTTCATGCAACTTCTACTGCTAACTGTACCATGCGTAGGCAACCTAAATTACTCAAAGTTGGTTCAAAATTTAAACATAAAATTAGATTTCACGGACTGCGACCACAAATGCTTTCTCAGTCTTAATGAAATCGCTAGCTTGGACATGTTTAACTGACATTAGGAGTTAGAGATGTACCTAAATTCAATTTGAAAGTTACAATTGAAATAATAACTGTTCAAGCCATGTCAAATACTGAAGCCTCAACTTAAGCTTGGCTGAAACGCAACGTTCTTTTTGAACTTACAAATGCATATGATTGTGCACATAACGCCTTTGTATGTAGCCTTAGGTAACGTTCATTAACACAATGTGTCTCCGTCCTGTTGAACCGCACTAATGTAGAACACGGTAATTTGGAGAACTTGCATAGAAGTAAGGAAATAAATATATATCACAACAACCAGGGTCCATATTGGCTCATATAAAATTGGTCTTTAGATTTTTTATACAAATAACAATTTGTGTCTATACTCATCATTTCTTCGAAAAATTTTGCTCATACTTCATTTCTTCGAAAAATTTTGCTCATACTTATCGCAACTCATAATGATTTTTTTTAAGAAACTGTTACTTTTTGAGGATTGTTATAAATCTAACCTAACCTAACCTAATTTTATCTATACGTAAGATATTTAAGAAATTCTGAAGTGTACGGTTCCATGAATATTGGCGTTCTAAGTTCAGATGAGTATGAGTTCCGATCATTAGTATGATTTTTTTTTATGAAGGGTATGAGGAGTGATCTTTATGATGTAAAATGGTATAAGAAAAATTTTCGGAGTTCCAATAATCGGAGTTGCAATTTTATATGAACTTTGGCGCACCCCAACAACCACGACAATCTTACACAAATTGATCTACTTAGTCCCAAACTAAACTCTAGGCTTTTACTATGGGTAACTATCTAGACAACGAGAAACATACTCGTACGTATAAAGAAAAAATACATTGAAACCATGGGAAACAAAACTCAGTAAATTCCATAAAGTTGCTGGTTTTGAGAAAATGCAACTTGTCCGGCCTACGGAATGTTTTATTCAAAGCTAATGAATCGGAAATAAGCACGGGGATATACTATTAATACTATTGTTCTTTATTGTACGGCGTAAGATGTTTCGTCTTGTTCACAATTCCCAAGGAGACCTAACAAAGGTAACATATTTCTTCGGGCGCCTCCGCGCGTATTGTTTCATGCAATCTTAATGGTCGCACCATAAGCTTTGTTTACGTCTTCAGTTCAAATGCCATTGTTTTTCTCGTTCGCCCTTATGTTATACACCTACTTTTATACATGTATTATGAAATGGGAATGAGTATCCGTTTGTTAGTTTGCAAATTCCTTTACGTTCAGACAGAGTAGTTATTTTTGTTATACAGATGGTAGGACAGTCGGGTAGTGATATTGCGGAAAGACAAAGAAATCTACTACTTTCTGCATTTTTTTTAATAACACTGTGCTGATATGAGCGAACACCAGTCTTAGCCCGTCTGATACAGGATCACTTCAATTTTTAAATATCTTTATCATATTTTAGTAGAATTATCGTCTAGAATTATATTGTTATCGTTGATTTTTTGTCTATCATTACTTATTAAAGACTTTTTATTACAGTTCTAAGCAATTCAAGAAGTTTCTTTAATATCTTTATCTTATTCTTAAGTTTAACCGTCCTCAGTGAAGTCTTACGTATTCTCTGATATTCAAGATTATGATGAAAACAACAACAATTTGCACGGAAATCTAAGAACTTTGGCTTCTCAAACTTCAGCCGTAGCTTAGTTTAGTAATAATCCAGGTCTTGTACAAAAGTACTTAGAACGTAGTCATAACTTGTCGACAATTTACTGGCGTGCGAACTGAGTTACAACCCGACTGGGCCGTAATAAATTCTTGCCTCGCTGAATTACATATGTAATGTCTATTCGTGTTACAAACCGTCCATAGATCTCGAATGTGGCCAGGTTAACGCTGAAATTCGTCGTAATTTTTCCTGTGTCTAGTCAGATTAATTACTTTTAGGTTCTAGAACAGACCTATATTACGTATTATTATATTATATAACGAATTCGTAATATAGGTCTGTTCCAGAACTTAAAGTAATAAGCAAATAAAATAGTACGTAGATTGAAGTCACCGGTAAAAGCTAGTCGACAGTATAAACAAAACATGTGAAGCGGCTGATCAAACACAATTATTGGCTCATTGGCATTCAGCTATTTTTGGACGCACATTTACTTAGCCTTTTTTACTTTATACTGGTTCAAGATATATCACATTTATCGAGAGTTGTTTTACCCAAATGGATCCCAAATCAGTCAATTTATATTCGGTATGCGTGTCATAATTTGGCCTTAAACGAGGTTGCCGTTTATGCGGGTGCTAAATAAAATCCTACTTATTCAGAATCCGCTATTGTCATTGTCCTGCTCTTTTCTCCTTTACTTTATGCGTGGGCTTATATAACGTATCGGGCAATTTCAGCCTCGACGGGATATTTTCCACCTTTTTCAATTGACGTCATATCACTGTATATTTAACAGTACAAGTCATATGAAAAATATTTGGCAGCAGAGGGAGTTCCTTTTACTTATTAGTGATACTAGAAATGTTTTACAGTTGGTAATTTTCAAGTACGTGTGACGCAATTTCTGAGGGCTGCGAGGCCTTGGCCTTGTTTGACCTAATTTTTCGTAATGGGCTGTATTAATCCTACCCTTGAATGAGCTGGTACCATCATGTCAATTAAAAATAGTTGTTTTAATGCGTTGATAGCTAATAGTTATCTTAAAAGTTGATGTAAGGCTATTGATGTCTAGTTCTATTTTGTAGTTCTATTTTGCTATGAACTCAATATTCATTATTTCGTGTTTCTATTTTAATTATGGGTAAACATGTATAATTCCACATAATCTTATCTATATGGCATTAAGTAAAATTCTGCGAAAGTACGTAACTATAAAAATCTGTTAAAGTGCATGGAATATACATAAATTAACAAACGACAGCTTACGTCACTCCTATGCCTAATAATGAACTTTTGAAGAAAGCAACAGTAACTAGTCGATCCCTAACAACCCCTAAAAATCGTAGAAACCAACGGAATAAATAATTTAAAATTCATAATACGAACGTTTATTTGTTGAACCTGTCAATGCATTGTCTTAGGAAACCCCTGCGCCAATCAGGTGGCGGCTCAGAGCGTGACGCATGCGCGTCCGTAGGCGTTGGGTCGATACCGCACGTGACGTCACAGTTGCTGACCAATGGCGCCGAACCGTCCGACGTCAATCGATGTGAACATTTCCGTCGCCAGGTTTGTTTGCAGTTGTAGACCGCCATTGTTGTCCTATACATACCGTACTTTCACGGTCACTTACATTTTAATATCTATTGCAGTCAAGAGATATATCGGGGTGGACTATTGTTAAAAATCTCAATGTTAACCTAGTCACGTACTGTTACAAGATAATTAAACTTAAAGCACTGGACTCTTCAAGTGTTTGAACCAATTTTAGTTAACCGGCCACGCTGAAACTTTGCATACATGCAACGAGAAAATAAAACATACTATAACACGTCAAAGGCAATATGATTTTACCCAGTGGAATAGAGGCCCTTAGCTGCAGACAGACTATATCCTTTGCAAGATTATAAGTTACTGTCGTATTTCATTTGAATTAAACTTTCTTTCCGGTTATATTTCAATGAAATTGTGTCAAAGGACAGTCGGAAAAAAATGGTCGTGCATCAGTTTTGTACTGCACTTGAGGTTATCTATTCTCTTAGTTCGGCTTTAAATGTATAATTTTATACCGTACGTTGATGATGACATGCTTAAGATGTAAATGCAGTAGTATTTGCATTTCGCAACATAAACAAACACGTCAAAAGTCATCTGCTGCTTCGTTGCATTAATTACACTAACGTCTCGCTCACAGCTGTCGCGACTACAGCTCCTGAGATGTTCAGTGATTTGCAATTAAACAGTGTTAATTAAAGGTTCTTGTTAGCTAAATACTCATCTTGAATACCTTTTCAAACGAAGTTCTATCGATGCCAGTGGGGGCATTGAGGCGAAACAAAAGTATTCTTGCGTGACCTTTGGCAATTGGGAAAAACAAAAGTTAAGCACCGTAAGCGTTTAGGGTGATTTTCCAACAAAAGTGAGCAAGGAAAATAAGCGGTGAGCGAGAGCAAACTTCCCATATCGATTGCTTTAATTGTCTAGTAGCTCTGGAGGGATTTGGGCTTAACGGAGCAATACGAGCAAGAAATATGTAGAATGTGTGCGAGAGATGTAAGTAAGAAAAATGAATATTTGAAATTTACTGTTTAAAATTTCATAGTTTGGCGAGATTCCGCTCATATGTAGCGCTGGCGATGGGATGTGTCTTCGCAACACTTATCTTATCTCCCTTGCATAGCTTTACATGAAAGAAACCCTTAGAATGACTTTCGTTATGTGGTAAACAAGAAAGATCTTTAGAGTGCGTTCTTACCTTAACAGAGCCTAGCGAAGGAAAACCAGAGTGCAGTGAACGATCAATCAGTTTGTAGAGTAGACAAGTAAATTTATGTGGCAGTTAAAGTTAGCTCTCTCCTTGTCTATGTTCAAGTGTAAGAAAAGGAAAGGGCTAAATTTATGTGTCAGATATGCTTTATTTGACGATTGTGAAACAGGCCCTTCACTTAATAAAAATATGTTTTAATGGAAACGTGCCCTTATGCCCTTTCTAGTCCACGAAAAATATTCGCTATCACCTAGAATACATACACACGATAGGACTTATCTCACTGCGTCCCTATTGCGAAATGTAGGTACACAAATACGCTGCAGATGTACCTACTTTATCTCATGAATTGTAATGTGTTGTATAATGGCCGCGGCTCTCGAAGGGGTATCAGGCGTCGCCGCGCTTATACAGCCTTTTACAAGCTTTTAGCGGTAGTAACGTTCACTAACATTTGTTGTGAGTGTGATAGAATAAGGTATAGAGTTTTCAGTAGAATAAATTCAAATTTAGTGGGACTGTTATTAATTTTGAAATAGAAAAAAAAGAGGGAATGGATTTACTAGCAAACGAAGACGCGTGTACTTTAACAAAATTAATATAAAGTACGTTCTCTGCAGTGTTGCAGTGTTTAAAATATGATAGTAAATTATGTTTTTCTTAGGGTTTAAACTATAAAAAGGCATTTACATTTTTAATAAAACTTACCTTCCCTGTACATTTTCATCTTTTATTGTAATAACAAATTTTCCTCCTGCGAATTTACTTCAACAAAAACGGCAAATACGTGGCCCGTAATTAATTACGGCAGGAAACTCCAAGAATTCTTCACATTAACTTGGCTGGGTGCTGTCATAATTAAAGTTGAAAGGTTTTCCATTTAACTTTCAAACAATAAAGCATTTATGGAAGAAGCTGTGTAAATGTTAATTGAATGTTAGTGTACTCGCAGGTCCTTTCGCAAGAGCTGCCACGAATGAATCCAGTGTGTAAACGTGTAAAAAATACAGGGTTTAATTTTAATTTCGAACTGCGTTTTAAAGGACGGCACTTACACAATCATAGGTGACATAAGTTCTGTTCGTTCTGTTCATCGCAACAGTTTTGAATCGATCTATAAATAAACATGCATGGTTGCAGGTTGAGGTTAATAATCTTACACCGTGATGTGTGCTTTGATTTATTTTTTAATAATAGATAAGATCCCCCGATTGTTTTCAATCCGCATGATGATAGATGAAAATTGGAATGAAGATAGCTTATACCCTGAATTACCACATAGAACATCTTTTATCTCGAAAAATATTACTGTTCCCGTAGGATTGTCAACGCGTGCAAAGATAATGACGGATAAATTGGTCTTTGGTTATGAAACTATGGTGTGGGTACATCCGTCAACTGTATTGAAAAGAAAAAGGTTAATATAAATCTCCGTCAGTATACTTTTATTAAACTTGTAGGCATTTTTATTTACCGCCTACGTTTATTTAATATTTATGTATGAGCTAAGTGAAAGCCGTCGCAGCCACGCCACGCGTTAGTTATTTTTACCGCCAACATGACGTTGTTTGCTGAAGTTTCTGATGGAAAAGCTTTTGTTTTACTAGCTTGCTAGGCAATTCAATTGTGAACGCTAAAAGAGTTTTACGCGACGCAAAACGTTTAACAAACAGCATTACTGTTTAAATTAATTCAGTTCAATTGAAATTAGTTACACAGTTCTTATTTTCTTAACTCTAAACTCTTAGTTAAGAAGCCATTTTAAATAGCATTTGCATTTGTTTCGGCGTGCTCGTGAGGTCGATACCTTTTCGTGATAAACGAGGCCCTGTCGGATTGTCAGATGTCACTAAACTTGGCGGACCGAAGACGCCCTTTTGATCTGGGTATACTGTATTTACAGAAAGTATAAAAGGTTGTTAAACTAAGATTCAATTCCAGAAATATGAACGATTACAACAATACATCGAAAGTAAAAACAGCTTAAGACGTTGTGCTTTCATGTGTTGTTTCCGTGTGCCCCACCTAAGACTATATTTATATGTACCTATACAAAAAAAACTTATTTTATATTGATACTTATAAGTAAACTTTTAATTGCACATAACAAGTCTGTTTACGTATATGCACTTATATGAAGATGATGTACAAATTCGAACTTATCCCTAATGGTAAGTCTTATGGTAAAGAAAAAGCTTTCCTTGAAAAAGCTTCGCGCTTACATATAAAATATAAACTATACGAATAACATATAATTTAGGGAAATGTTTATTATATTTAACATGCCCCACTTCTGGGCAAAGATCTACCTGCCTTTCTTCTTGAGGAAGCATTAATAAAAAATATAACACTTTATTGAACACAAACAAGCTTCATTTCCAGTTGTTTCCCGCCTAATCTCTATTTCCACTCTAGTTAAACCAACAAACGGGATGGACCATTTCCATAATGAGTACAATTGCGGGATTAATATAATCCTCTTGCTTAATTCTGTTTATTAGGAGTGCTGGATAATTAATTCTTGTCAAGTGTCTGACAGTACCTGTCATGAGTTATTAAGGCTGTTTAACAGGTAGTAGGATAGCTTGCTACACTAAACGCGGGCCGGGCGCAGAGCGGTTCGCACGCGACTTTTAAATTAGAATAAATTTGTTAAGAACCGAATTATGTGCTTCAGACATAAATATAAATCGTTGGAAAGAAGTTATTAAGCTAAACGAAAGAAAACTCAGAGGAGATAGTATGAAAATTTCATTATCGTCCCACGCACAAGTATAAAACACCGAAATTGGTCGTTACAAGATTTGGGCGCAGACAATTAATGTGGCCATATATTTTGATTTTCGCTTGTTAGAATTTACTTCGTAGAAAGTTTCATTTTCGTTTGGCTAGGGTCGAAAGTTCGTCAGTTGGTAATGTCTGCATTGTTTATTTTAATAAATGAAAAAATCAATGTAGGAAATACCTTTTGTGCTGTTTTATTTTAAGGTATTTGAAGTTTGGTTTGGGGCAACGATCAACATTTTTTTCAATCATAACCTCACAATATACTATTACAAAAACTTACCTAAAAATATACACAGATTGTAGAATGTGCGGCGAAAAGTGAAAACAATGAAACACTTATTATGCTAATGTGATGTCATGCCAAGAATGAAAATCCTCGGTTGTGGCTACCCAGAACCAAACGATTTCAAGGGAATGCCATTGCATTTTCTGGAAGGGGTGGAGGCTGCATTAGATTATGCGCTTGAAAAGGGGTAATTACTCAAAAGATGCCATAGGGTCGAAGCGTATCCGTAAGGACCCCACCAGATAAGACAAGATACCTAAAAATGGTCTGTAACTTTTTAATTATTAAAGTAAGAACGAAATCCTCACTTTTTAACTTATTATATGAACTCTTCAACACGTCTTGGTCCCAATACCTTCCAATAACGCTGAGTAACAAGTTCGGAGGTGATTCCATAATGAAGCGAGTTCGTCTTTGGCCCGACCTCTATCGGGCGTGGGTCGGGTTCGTGCCGCTTATCATATACTATACCCATATCTTCGTAAACAACTTCGCGATTAAAATATCGACAGCAGCCTGTATAAGTCTGGATACGAGCTGAAATGGAGAATGAGACTGAATATTCTCAAGTAAAAATTACAGGGCAATTTCAGTCTTACCCTAACTTGACGTCTGAGCTAGCGAGCTTTGCGCTTTTGCTCGTATCATAGATGTTTAACCGTTTGAAAAGTATATTTTTTAAGGTTTTTTAGGGTAGGGGTAGGTAGGTAAGGTAGGGACAAATCAAAAAGATAAGTTATGGACAATTTAAACATTAGACATTTTACATACTTGGACTTGTTGCTATCTGGCCGTGTCGTTATAGTTATGGACGTTATGCGAATTGGGTATTTTACAATTAAGACATCTTCACACATTGGTCAATTAACATAATTGGACATGTGCTTTTTAGACTATCTGAAGTCTTGGTCATTTTGATTCATAGACGATTTGGTACTGAGGGGTTGAAAAGTTGTAAAGCGAACACTTTGCAACACAACAACGATTGTCATCTCCTTCTACAAGTTTACACACACAAAGATGAGGAGTGATTTAACTATAAAAGGTTTTGATTTTGAATGAATTCTGATCTTTTTTGTAAAAGTTTAAAAGAGAGCTGTTCGTATAAACCCCCTGTAGTTTTATGCGAATTTGCAAGTCAAATCCCTTGCTAGCTTGTGAACTGCAGTTTGCAAGCGGGCGGCTTTAACTCCAACGCTTGTAAACTCAAACGTTTTATAAAATGACACACGATGTGCGAGGGAATTTAAAAGGTTTTAAATCGAAGTTCCTGGGACGCGGAAGTGTTGAGTGCGGGTCGGTTGACAGTGAAGGATGACTCAGATGTTATTACATCTCGGCTTGATGTGGAATGGAATGAAGGCTTGTAACTAAAGACGGGATATTTTTTTATTAATATATATCATATATATTAATGTCAAACCGGAAAATAAGGTTTTAGTGGGAAATAAAATTTACTTTCAGTGTCGTTAATTAACTATGAGACTCCGATTAATTTAGACGAGATAAAGCTTATATAAATGATAAATAAAGAAGAATCATTCCTAATATTAATGAGTAGGTAGTTATTTTTGTGTGCTCTTCTTTTGACGTCAAATCAATTAATTATTTACGCACAAAAAATGACATAATTCCACGTGAATTTGTATTTTATTTCGAAATGGAAAGGTAACTTTTGCAAGCGTAATGCTAAGGAAAAAAAGAATATTGTTAAAGGAGGGCAAGTCAACTAAGATTAAGAGTAATGCGTCTGACACATTATGAGCCGCGAATCTGGGACACATAAAACTCGCTCCACGTCGTTTTGCAGCAGACCAAAAATTACATTTACCTTTTGGACCTTAACATCTTATAAATATAGTCGAAAAGTGGTAAAAAGATAAGCTAAATAGGCCTTTTTAACCCTAAAAGTTAAGGTACTTACAGATAATGTTCGACACTGACGTAAAGAATATATTTGCGTCACGCCGTAGCTTGCGTCTACGTAATGCGTAGAGCCGCTACGGTTACGCGTAGCTATGTCTACGCTTGATTTGTTTCGTTACGACATTGTTCGATTCAAAAGTGATCCTTTGACTCTTTTACTCAAACCTACGTTATTTCATTTATTATTGAAAAATGTCACGTTAACATTTTCCAGACTTAAATAAATAAAAGTAAGTATTTGTTATGTACGAGTAGGTGTTGTGAAAATAACAAAGTTTAAAATAAGTTTCTGTCATAGATTTTTTTTATAACAAGCTTTTGTTGTCCTTTTTACTTTTATTAAATTTGTATCATACGATTGTTAGGGTTTTTTTTAATGTGAACCTTGTAAACAACAAAAAAACTCTTATTGTTAGTTACTGTTATTGTGGGTAACGAATTAAAAAGATACTAAGTGTCAGTCTCTTGAATAGCGAGCGTTAATATGGTTTAATTTTCACCTTCAGTTCACACTAGACTCGTGGGTAAAGAGACAAGACCAAACTATCGAGTCCCAACTCGGTGCGTCTACTTTAAGTACAGCGGAGATCCTGAGGGCTTATTGTCTAACGAACGCGCAATCACGATCGTTTTCAATTTGAAAATCGAAGGCTTGTCTGCATACAAAATGAAAACAATTGCTCCACTTTGAAACCGGTTGTGATTGCGAGTGCGTTGACAATAAGCTCTCTGTTCCCACCTTCCACTTCATTATCGAGTCAGCTCATAAATACCATAATATTGCATTATCATCGGTTTTAAAATTCGAACACACAGCCATTGTTAAATGAAAGCTTTTAATTAGAAACAAGAGAGTTTATTAACATTCGTCAAAAAATACAAGGGAGGATCTCACACAAATTGACCTAGTCCCAAACTAACAATAAGCTATAGGTTAGTACTAAGGGTATTATGCATATTATTGTTATAGTGTAAGAGTATGGCATATAATTAGAAAGATCGGCTTTCAGAGCGGAGTGCCGACTTGGCACTCTGACCTTTACCCACGCTTCTACGTACGTAGAATATCGACGTATGGGCGTTTATTGAGTGCTGAGATTAATAGTGCCGCGTTGTGATGAACATTCCAGATAGTGGAGTGTTATTAACGCTGTGTAATGAATGACTCGTTTATACAAGCTAACTATTGACCTATATGTATTTGTGTGGAAAAGGTGTGCTTTATTTTCGATTTAACGTTATCATGTTACGTTATTGGGGTCAAATGCGTGCCTACAAGTCTCACTTAGCTTTATATCTTTTTAAATTATAATATACAAATTTAAATTTGTGATAGCTCAAAGTTAGATGTACATGGTTTATTGGTATTTGAATTGTAATGGTGTACTCCCATATGTCATAAGTACCTACTCGTAAACTCACATAAATAATCAGCCTTAAAGTTGTTCCGTTGCTGGGAACAGGGGGGTTATTATGACATAGCAATGCAGTTCAGTTTACGCTGAGAGAAAAGGACAGAGCTATATAACTGCTATAGCTCTGTCCTTTACGCTCACCGTAAAATGAACTGCATAGCTATGTCATAATAACCCCCCAGACCTTTTATAATGATGACTAAAGTCGTTTAGTTTTATTCATTGTCCATTAATCAAACAATAAATTCCGCCCACACCCCCCATTAGTGGGTTTAAGGTCTATTTTTGCGTCACTAGCCTGGTCTTGTGCCAATCTTTTTTAATAGCAAAGAGGCAAATGAGCATGTGACAATTGCCCAAGCTTCACTCAAGTATTTAACTAACTATTCAGTTCAAGGCTTGTGAATATTTATCCTATAATACGACCAATATTTATTTCATCTACGTCTGCGTAAGTCGTTAATCGCTAGTCCCTTGGGAACTTTTGAATATTTTGGGGTTAAAAATATCCAAAGCCTGGGACTCAAGCTATGTCCGTACCAAATTTTATCGAAATCGGTTCACCGGATTAGTCATGAAAGCGTAAGAAACTGACACATTGTCATGTATATTATTATAATATCGCATTGTCGAAAACGTTTCTAACTGCCGCACTCAGAGACGTCAATTAAATTTAATGCTTGTTTAGTGGCGTGTTGTCTTATTCTATTGCTGTAGCAAAGAAAGTGACAGCAGCAACTTTAATCAAAAATTAAATTTAATTGACTTCTCTGAGTGCGGCAGTAAAGATTGTAATGAAAGGAGGGTGGGCTAATTGACCTATATGACTAATGAGGACAAGCGATATGTCATCGGATAGGTAATTCTAAGTTGTAAAATTATTAATATGGCAGGTAGTTCGAATCTTTGTGTGAAAAAAGTTATCGCCGTGTCCGTACCAAATTTTATCGAAATCGGTTCACCGGATTAGTCATGAAAGCGTAAGAAACTGACACATTGTCATGTATATTATTATAATATCGCATTGTCGAAAACGTTTCTAACTGCCGCACTCAGAGACGTCAATTAAATTTAATGCTTGTTTAGTGGCGTGTTGTCTTATTCTATTGCTGTAGCAAAGAAAGTGACAGCAGCAACTTTAATCAAAAATTAAATTTAATTGACTTCTCTGAGTGCGGCAGTAAAGATTGTAATGAAAGGAGGGTGGGCTAATTGACCTAAGTATATGACTAATGAGGACAAGCGATATGTCATCGGATAGGTAATTCTAAGTTGTAAAATTATTAATATGGCAGGTAGTTCGAATCTTTGTGTGAAAAAAGTTATCGCCGTGCAAAGACAGCGGTGTTTCAAAGTAATTATGCTAACGTCGTCTATGTAGGAGTCCCGATGTTCCAGATTTTAAAACATTTCTCACAGTTTTTTGCGGCCAGAAATCGATCATCTTTATTAAAATTCGGTTTAAACCCAAGCGACGCTCAGTCTTCCAGGTACTTACTACAAGTTTATGTATCAACTAAAGTTGTATGAACTTGCATTAAGAATACAATAGGTACCTAAGTAAAGTCATTAGACGGTTACTAACCTTTCCTGGTTCTAAAAAATTAGAATGACTTGTTGTTTTCATTCCGGATCTATTTAATACCCCCTAAGCCCACGCCTCCGTGACTTTTCTGCGAAATCGGGGGATTAAGTACACAACAGAAGCAGTCGATGAACTCTAACACATTACATTAATTAACTAAACTCACGGTTTAATTAATCTTGATTTTGTATTAGCTCCTGTTCAGAGAAGACTCACAGTATATGGGTGAATGGGAACTATCAGTTACAGTCAAAAACTATTTTGAACTAGAGGATGCTCATGACTTTTTACGCATAGAATTCGTTTTCAGTTATTTCCCCTTTTATTCTCGCTGGGGGCTGATTTTCCAAAAATACTTTCTTAGTGCACCTCTAGAATACCTAAGGAATATTCCTTCTAAATGTCAAATCCCTAGGCTCAGTGGTTTATGCTGTGCGTTGTCTGTTAGTCACTACATTCGTTAGTAAGTCGTGGAAGGGTTTGATATAGATTGATATAAAATGTTTAAAAAATAATAAACTGAATCCAAATTATTGACAAGTTCCTCTGAATTTCCACGGATCTTTTAATCTGGGGACTGTTTATCAAAAGCTTGCAACTTGTATTACAAGCGGAAATCTATTTATTACAAGTTACAAGCTTTTGAAAAACGGGCCTCAGATATTGACGAAATGTATATGGGACCGCCCCTGAGATATACTTAAGCACGAAAAATAGAATCATTAAAATCGGTTGATCATCGGCTGAGAAATTATAAAATACAACATCAGAAAAATATGTAGATGACAAAAAAATCTCTTCCTTTTCTGAAGTCGGTTGTGAATTGAAAATAAAGATGTCCGTTCACAGTACGCAGTTTGTGTCTAATGAGCAGCTTGTTTGCAGCAAAATGTCAGCAACTAACTCAATTACGCTCCGCACCGCAGATTTGTCAGCGATTTGCGGCTCGTCTTCGGCAGACAGTGTGCCGCTAGCTCTAATCATATTGTGAACACGACCTTACGTCTAACGTTTAAGGTGTATATTTATTTAGGGCGGGAAGGGTATGATAAAATTGGTGTTTGTTTGTGAAAATGGGCTTTCAAATATGCTGATTTATTGTGCTCATATATGGCTCCTCAGCCAGATTAAAAGCGAGCAAATATTACAATCTAAAATTGTTGGCAACACTTTAAGAATCCGTTTTTTTTCCCAAATATTCATTTTTCCGAAAGCTACATATGTTATGCTGGGGCTAATTAAATTCATAATTTAATTGTATTCGGAATTATGTATTGTACCAAAAAAGCCTTTTTATGGGTTCCGTACCCAAAGGTTGCCAATGGGACCCTATTACTAAACGTCCGCGGCTCGTCCGTCCGTTCGTCCATCTGTATGTCAGCGGGTTGTATAACATGAAACTTAATAGGCACTTGATCTTTGAAATTTTCAGTGTGTATTGGCGTCGGTGACGCATCGCTTGCACATACTGCACAAATGGGTAACGGGTATGCATCATAAATTATCGGCTGACTCATCAATCAGCCCTCTAAATATTCAATACCAAGTCCAAGCCCTCTGAATTCCATGTCCGAATGGTTTTTAACTCGGCCGCCATTACTGTCAAGTAAATAAGAACCATCGGACTTACTATAACATGTCAAAAGCAATGTGGTTTCACCGAGTAGCATAGAGGCCCAGGGCATTAGGCTAAATTTTTACTTTTAGCTAACTTAAAAAAAGAGGTTTTCTATTATTTTTTACATTTTGGTTACCAATCTTTTGATTTATAATTTTCTGTGGCTGTTACAGAGTTTATAGGTACGCAACATTGATTAAAGAATATTGTTTCCGACCGTTCTCTTTATTTCCTGTTTGATATATTTTTAGTTTCACTTTTTTTTGAAAGCAAGCGTAGCGATATACAAATAGCTAGTGAAATCGTAAAAGACCAGGCAACAAATACTTTTCTCAGATTCGTAGCAAACATCACCGACTGTCAAGGTCATAAAACAGTTCTCTTTGGACATATTGTCGCCCGATCTCCCTGTGATTGTTTCCTCGGGAATAAGATAAGGGTCTAGAATGTTTGCTAAAAAAAGTAGGGTAATGTTTTTCTTTCGTATCCTTATGCGTTCGCCCTTGACTCTGATACTGCAGCGGCGGGACGGGACAAGGGTGATCTAACTTTATCCTTCAGAAGGTTGTCTTTGTAAAACCTCTGTCCGAGTTTACGTTTTTACTTATTCACGAGTTTATAAACCAATCCATTAGGGTTTACTTGACAACGATTCAACATAAATTACTTAGAAAATAAGTGACTTTTTTTGCTTTAAGTACTTGACTAATGTATATACGTTTGTTATATATACTCTCAAAGCTCTAATATTAAAAACGTACATGTTTTGTGTCTTTCAAGGAGCAGCTGCAGCACTGTGATTTATTAATCTTAGTACTTTACTAATGCATTTCAAACATACGAATAATATCGTTAATGTTTCTAGCAGTATACATGGCGTATCCATGCATGGATCTGCATACTAATGCAGATCCCGATGTAGTAAGTCGCAGTTGAATTGCTTTTTGCCCTGTTGCATAATCCGGACCAGTTAATAGTCTAGTGTATTTTGTATGCGCCGCTGCGTTGTGCAAAAGTCCACAAAGTTTACAAGTGGGTTTAAAATGTTGCTGGGGGAAATGTAAATATAATTTGTAACTAGAATTATGCCTGTTCAAGTTGTAAAAAATAATACAAACTTAACAATTTAATGACATTCAGAATTTGAATGTTATTATATTACGCAATACGCTTTTTATGTACACTTTGTGGTTTTCAATCTTTCGATACATTCCGTCTTACAATCAAAAGATTCAATATACGTGCCTTCCTTTGACACCAATCTGCGTGAAGATGAACAAGGCTGGACAGGCTTTGAGACGGGTGTTAAATATTAAAATATTCATGGAGTCCCGAGACGCTGACTCGGCGAGAAAAGAAGCGAGTGGAAGGCCAAGGTTCGCCAACACTTGTGTTACAGATGGCATTTTAATGAGGACACTCGTATGGAGTAGATCTGTTGTCTAAAGTCGACGGAAATTGTAAAAGTAATTTTCCGTTTCCTCTCATACTACCTAATTATTCAGAAATGTTTGCCATCGCAGTGTGCTTTTGTAGCCTAAATAAATAAGGCATTATTTGTGGCGCTCAGTTTAAACTACTAGGTAAAACTCATCAGGTATTCAAGTTACTAAAGTTAAGTACGTTAATGTGAAATAAATTGCTTCTTATGGAAAAATATATAATAAAGGTGGAACGAGCGGTCTTGAGGAAGTTTTTTTCCTCGACTGTTAGAACTGACTAAGCAACTGTTTTAATAAGAACTAGCAATAGCTATCACCAAGATTGAGGCGTGACGTCCTTGAATTAAAAAAAGTTTGCGGCATGCAAGTGTACAAATACCCACTTAGTATTAAATTATTTTTGAAAAACTAAATAGTAAAATCAAGCTGATGAATAACTCAATTAAAGAGTCCAGTAATGGGTCGCAACTTTCCCAAATTCATTACTTTACCATAGATACGCACTGTGATAAATACATTTTCCGGCTCAACTCTTGGAAAATGAGCTCTTTCTCTTTGTTTATACTTCCATGGTGTACGTATCCCGACATTCCCAACCTACGTAAGCCGTTTCGCAGCCTACAAAGTCCGAACAATTATCTCGAACGGGGTCCCCAGGCGCGCTTGCTTCTAATTTAGCCGTAATTCGTACATTAAAAAGGACTTGCCAGTTATCATTGTTATTTAGTTTAAATGCTTTCGTTTATTGTGTATTATCTTGTTTTGCTAACGTATTCGCTTGGTGGAATTTGTTTGTTTTGGCCTGAAAGGAAGAAAGGAACTTATAGGTTGAACTAAACTAGTGAGTTTATTGTTACCGAACCGAAGTGTTTTTAATATTGTATTAACCTGACGGTTCCTGACACGTGTTTTTAAAACTGAAATAATGAAAGCAATCGATTCGCAGTCTGTGATATCCTTTGCCAAAAATAGAATGGGTAATTATTTCGGATGTACCCTTCGGATTATACGATGAATATGGATAATAACTAAAGCTACGAACGGTATAATAGGAACTAGGAACCTCGAGTTCTACTAAAGGTGGGATAGGCCGTGCGTGTAAGCTTTGATTGTGTTGAAGGTCGCGCAGTCGCAGTCACAGGACTAGGGAATGCAAATAACCGGTTATAACCGGTTTTAACCGGTTATTTTCATACAAAAACGGTTAATAACCGGTTAAATTGCATTCCCTACACAGGACCCAGAAATGAGAAGGTTCCTGTGACGTCACATTACGTAGGTAGATAATCGAGTTACTGATCGAATAGCATCGTAAATGAGTTACTTACTCAGTGCTGGGCGGCTATGAAATATACACGAACCAGAATTCTACCTACAATTAACGTGATTATTGTGATTAAGATATTTTTTCGTGTCTAGTCGCTTTAACTTTAAGTTTAACGTCATGCGCAATTTTCTAACGAGTGAAAGCGACAAAATACGAAAGTAATACAAGGCAACTGGCCAACCAAAAGATATTGTTTTGCGTTATTTGCTTGTATTTGAATTAGAATAGAAAATGTAGGTGGCATGAATATAAAATGCGGGCAGTGCTACACCCTAGCCTTGTTCGGTTGAAAGGTAAACTCCACAAGACAAACTGAATCGAAGCAGTTTCTAGTTTTCTACCAGTACCGGGGGACAAACTTTCCCAACAATTAGTTGTTCTAATTAGCTACGGTTTACTTAGCTAGATGAAAATATAGGTTGCTCCGGGTCCCTTGCGGTAAAAGACTAACTGAAGTTTAAAATGGTTCTCTATCGATCTTAGTTCTTCTGCGACGTTTAAACAAACATACGCAATAAAAACATTGTTTTTTGGAATAGAAAATATTTAATTGTTTTCTCTTTTTTTTCTTTCCGATCTATTCCAATAAGATTTGATAATGTCACTTAAATTCTGTGTAGTTGTTACTAAACGATGTTCACGAGTTTAAAAACTTAAAATTTCACTGTTAAAACAATGTAGAACACGTGTAATCTTCTAAAGTGGCATGCACTTGTAATATTTCTTAGTAGCCATCTCACATCTAGGTCACGGTTCATAAAGTGCATCTAGTGTTTATTATAAAATTTATGAAATTCCATTGTGCTCGGACGCCTCCCCCGCGGGATTGAGTGCTGCGTTTGCTCCAAGTTTAATTTCATAGCAATCTTTGTCGCGGGGCCGGAGGGAGTCGATGAGTCAATATCTACGCGGGGAGACTACGGTACAAGTTTGCTTTTGTTCATGTTGGTTTTAGGAATGAGATATTGGTTTACTTCGCGTTCGATATGTGGTGTGTATGTTCGACTTCGAAATGTTTGACAATTTAGCCACTGTTGAACATGAAAAGATTGATTAGATCTCGCCAAAATCTCGGTAGAATCTCCCGTGTGGATGCCGGGTTAGAATAGTGCCACTCTATGTCTTCCCGTGGATGTCGTAAGAGGCGACTAAGGGAATAAAGGCTTGTATTGTATTACTGTTAGGCGATACATGTCGCTAATACACTGGTAAACATAATAACTGGTAATTGTACAAAATGTGGTTACAGAATTATCAACAAGTTTTTAGAGTTGTTGGTAATTCTGTAGCTCTGTCTACCTCACTCTGGGAATGAAGGCGTGATGTATGTTATTGTTTTTTTTGGACTCAAATAATAAAATCAAATCTCAAACGCAGATTGCTATAATTTTCCCAATCCCACCAATTCAATCGCTGATTCTGAAAAATCATCTCCAATTATTAATAATCGCCTTCGGCGCGGCGATCTTCGTGTTCGCGGTCAAACATCGTAAAATCGCACCGAGGCCGTGCGTGCGTGCCGCGAATGTGTTTAATAATAATTCACGGCCCATTTATGTTAGGGCCTTTATGTGGACGATTTCGTGGTGTTGTGAACTTAGAATTATGTCGAATGATGACACGGTATAAAGTTGTGATTTGAAAATTGAAATAGTTGTCTAATAAAACATTGAGTAGTTGGCTTATGTTGTATTAAAGTATTATCTATAATAGAAACGGCATGTTCTTGCAGTGGAAGTGTGGTCTTCGTGTTGTTGCTGATATCAAATTATAGTATCCTAATATTGCATCACTTGCAGCGAGGATGGCAATATAATCGTTACGATATACTCCAAAACAACACGTAATTCGTTAAAAAACCACACTAAATGTCGTTCACGTCATTTTTACGAGTAATACAATAGAACTTTGTGTAAGCCGGAAATTTCTTTCAATAACACGATACTTGTAAGAGCGTCGTCCGTTGACCCGGCTATACTTCACTCAGTATCTTTCCCTACTATCTCCGCGGCACGCCATCCTCTTTTATCTGACGGCTGTGCCTTTAGCGTCCCTTTTGGAAACTGAATTGCTCATTTCCTACTTCCCGGATAATTTTGACTTTTATTTTTTGTTTAATAACCAACGGAATTTCTAAATGAAAATTTCAACAGCCTTGGTAAAATGCGGTCGAATTTCAATCTTTGAAATGTTGTCTTCGATTTGAGTTTCGACGTGAATTAGAATCTTTGATGCTTCTAAAGGTTATTGCACGGCCTTAAATTACCTCTGAATAAACCCCAAGGGTTTAGAAGTCGTTCACTTTAAATTGTTGATTGCATTATTTTAATTACATACAAACTAAGCTTTGGAAAAGACTAACACAATTAGGGCCGGGTTGTTAGAGATAACTCCACTTTATATCACTTTTTTCTATCAAGTTTTACATAAACTGGATGTTTGATATGCAAAAGTATTGTGTAAGCAAATTATCATACTTAGTCTGATCTTGTGAGTTGGGTTTACCTCTGAAATTCTGAATAGCTTGCGTAGTTGCGTGATCCAATGGGCTAGGTGTTGTCGGAAGTTGAGATTAAAGAATAACCTCATTCATGCTACATTTCTTGCCAGTTTATAAATTGTATTTTTACCTTTTTAGGTTTTCGTGAATGAAAATTCGCAGTTTTGATGCTATTACGTAAAATAAGGGAACATCTTTCTTTTTGGTTGAGGGTGCTAAATTTTATAGTTTGTTGTGGTGTTATATTTGATCGTGAATTGTCAGTTACCTGCATTTTCATGGCTAACAAGTGTCTGAGTAAACATTGGCGTAGATTATAAAAAAATTGTGCCATCCGTTTTTTAATATTTTCAATAATTGAATATGAATAGTATTGTCGTCGCTGTAAGTACTAAAACAATATAGTATTTTATGTAACTGATACATAAAGAGGGTCCTTAAAATACGAGTGTGGTTTTATGAAACGAGCTGAAGGCGAGTTTCATAATAAGATCACACGAGTGTTTTAAGCCCTAATTATGTACAGTTGCATACATTACTTTATCTACACACATTTTACAAGTACTCTAAGATGCGTTCAGTAGGCGGCAAAACAAACAAATGGCGGCAAAGCTAACCTGTGTCACAACACAATGTTTTTTTTTTTAAATCATAGACAAACTAACAAAGTCCCTCTTCTAATGTCATTTGAAATCAAAATGGCGTACGACACTTTACTTAAAATATACCGAGTCGACGTTTAATTGATACTAGAATTGGCCCCCTGTTTGAATTTTGTTGGTTTCGGAAGATGTTCCAAATTTGAACAACATTACTTTATCAAAAGTTGTATCGTAATTTTAACTTTTCATTACAGCTACAGATAAGAAAACATATCATAGTAAAATTGTATCTTGTAATGCTGGTCATTGTCTACGGATTCTGAACGCATTATAGAGGACTTATGATATAAGTGTAGATAAAGTTAATTTAGTATTTCTTTTTTACGTTACGTTATGGTTAAGTTTACACTGAAAATATAATACTGTGATATTATCCTACTTCAGTCGGATCCTAGTCTTGGAGGCAACATTCATAGATTCTATTTTTAGCGCCCCTTTGATTCAATCGACCTTAGTTAGTCTAGTAGTCAGGCTCTCAAGCAGATTTTCTAAAAAGATCGTATAATTCTGTCTAGGCTATGACGCAATCGACGTGGCAGACGTTCATATTAGGTATCCTAATCTATTAATCGATCAATCTTTTGTTCTATTTTTGGGAGTTCCGTTCTCTAAAACGGCTTTAGCGATTTTAATTGCGGAATAGAGGATTGTCGGGTCAAGAAATCGATTCGTTAAGTGGTCAAGTTCGGGAAAATTCGTTTTCAACCCAAACGACGCTTGGTTTCCCAAGTGCTATAATTTCTATAACATTAAAATAAAACAATTGCTCCAGAATTCGACGAGTTACAAAATAATTTTGGTAAGCCCAACATGGTAGTGTAAATAAATAAGAGCCCTACGTTCGAGCGGCGACCCGAGACGTGTTCTGTTCGGGTGTTTCATAAAGCTGTATTATTGAGGCGTTACCATGTAACGCGCACCCAAGTGGCAATTTTCCTAACGCGAGCTTGTAACGATAGGTTCGTGTTCAAATCGATGTGCTCTAGCTTATTAATTATGCCTACATATGCTTCAATGTCTCCTTTTATTTTAACATATGTATTATTAGGTACGCCTCTTTTGAAATTATGTTTAAGTGAAAGCGGACTTCAGACGCTAATTCTGCTCTTCCCATACCATTGAACAGATATAATATTGTAAAATAAAAGTAAAAGCAAGTAAAGTTCTGCTCAGCTCATGCTCTGAAGGCTGCGTGGCATTCAGGTTCAATCAATACGAGGCTACTGCGTCATCATTCATCGGACCCGCCGAAACAAGTGCGTAGTTTCCCCAGTTGCTTGACCCTCGGTCTTGATGAAAATTATGTTATAACGATGGCATGCCATGACGTAACGATACATGAATTTCTTTTTAAAAAGTATTTTGCTAACTTAAGTATTATAACACAATATCAACTTTTAACATATTTATTAACTCCACAACTATAACAAATATTAAAGTACGTTAACGCGCAGAACTAAACGTTAAAGCAGAGAGAAAGTTAGTCTTGTTCCTACTTCCTAGATTGTTGGCTTTTCTTCAGGCTAACAGTTGCTTATAGTATACGGATGCATAGATGATGTTCAGGTATATAAATTGTGACCTGTAAAACCTTTTTTATATTTAGCTCAAGCCGTTACAATCATTCAGGACCTGTGACGTAGATCGAGCTCGTGTTAAGATTGATTTTCTATTTCAAGACGCGTGTGAAATAACTAAAGCTGTCGCAATTTTATTGCAATTTAAAGCAGGCGTGCGAGCATACAGCTCGCAATGAATTGAAAATTGGTGACGTTTGTATCATCTGTGTAATGGAATATAATGACACATAATAGTAACGAATTTTGTGATGCTTGTAAGTATCTTGGGGGCACGATGGGCAGCAGTCATTACGTCTAATCAAATTAGGTTGTTTCTTAGGTTTGACTTGTGATTGTTGAAAAATTCTCAATCCTGCGGTGCGAATAACCTGTAAGTGAAATGAAAATTCTTCGAGGTGCTACGATCATTTAAACTAGTTATATTATAACGATGCAGTACTTAAATCCGGTTTTGCAATCAAATGCCTGCTCGAGTACGGTATCAGCACTCTGCTGTCTATTTCGGGCTAACTTTAGGTAACCGATAGCGAGTCAAGTTACTAGGTTGTCAGACATGCAAAGCAGGCTGTCGGTCTCAGATTGATCAGCCTCTGGAATCAAAGCGCGCGTGCCCTGAATCGGTTAATGAGTTTCAGCTCGGATATGACTTCTACATTTGCATTTTAATTTTGAGTAAAGTGTGTTTTACTGAACCTGTTTTAAACCTGGCAACTGTGCCAAGGGTTGTAGGACACACTTTGCATGATATTGATGAGTCCGAATGGTCTCAGATTAATTTATATTTTATACATAGGTTTGTATACAAAGAATCCTAACAAAGAGATTAAATCAATATCTGTTCTATGTACAAACTGAGCCAGTGGGCATTAGAGGTTTTGTGATATTGGGAATATTTTGGTATACATAACTTAGCTTGAATATGATAGGAATCTGGAGGATGTTTCCAGTATTTTTGCTTACGAAATGGACAAACCAGCACCAGCTCTTTAAATATGGCGAGGTGCAGACTATCAAGTACTGCACCCTCAACTCTGCTCCCATAATCAACGCTGGAAGTGATGTTTAGCCCAGTCCCTTTCTACGATTGCGAGACAAGTGAAGTATGAAAGGGGAAGCTTAAAACGTTCCGTATTAAAGTGCTTGGGAGTGAGAGTTAGGGATGTATCTGCGCTTGAGCAACACTGAACTCGATAAGATTACGCATACAAAGTTTTTGGCGCCACAAATAATTCGTGTTACTACGGTGTATTGGATTAAAAAACACGGTCACCTCATAAACACGTTGATCCATTGGCGATTCTTGGAGGCGACCTCTACCTTGATAATGGTAGTGGCTATCTTTAGGCTGATGTGATCACGTTGATAGAAATAAGTGGTCTGATAATCGCCTTAGCGTTTATTTATAATAAAGATTTTACTAATAATTTAATAGTTATAGGGGTAAGAAAGCACTTGGTATTTCTTCTAATAATCCCATGATGCTCCAAAAGTAGAGTAGCCCGTTGACCTATTTGACATTATTGTCCATTTCATCAGCGAAACCCTCAAATAAATTTATTTGGCCGGTAAGTCAATGACACTGATTTCATTTATGTTGTGTAATATTGTATAAAATAACAATTGTTCACAATTGTTGTTTTTGAAATTTTGTAAGAATCAATCGTACCCCGAAAACAGCCAAAAAGCGCCACGAGCTCGGTGAAAACATTTAAACAAAATAAAAAATGTAATTATGTTGTTACGTTAAATAATCTAATTTTACCTAAGCAGCGTATACATGTAAACAACTCGCTGCCCAGGGGAATTAGATAACAGATTGATGCTGCGGGGTACCCTTGAACACTTCGGGTTGTCTTTCTAATGAAACTTATATTTCGGTTTTTGACCATCGCCACCTATTAAAGCGACCATCAGTGCTTTTTAAAGCGGTCGTGTTAGTGTGGATTTGTTAATGATATTTGCGGTAGTGGGTGCGCGTCGCGGAATCGCGCAGCGGCGTTAGATCGAAGGCTCCGCTGCCGCGGGGATGGGGCCGCGCCTGCGCCCGGCGCGCCGCCGCCGCCGCCGCCGCCGGCCCGCAGTCGCACCGCGCATACCCGCGACGCGTCATGTCGGCCGACGCTGCGACTTGACCCCGAGCACAGCTCTAACCTTCTCGAAAACACTATTTTAAGCGCGACCAGAATCGTCGCTCTCCACTCCGACCGCACGGAGACTCTGGTAAGTTCGTAGCGGGTCCTCTCCCCACATCCTCACATCACCCAGTGCAGTGGCCAAGGTTGAACCCGAAGTGCTTTTCCCGGATCCGTGAAATAGGGGGCGCTAGTGCGCGCGGTGAGTCATCTCTGCGGCGACGAGTTTTCATGGCCGCCCCTTTCGATCTCGTGGATCGCAGGATGTAAGGCTGGTGCAGTGGATGTTACGTAAGTGCGTGAGCGGTGCAGTCGGTGCCGACACTCGACCCTCCCGCTGCGCACTCGACCGTAGGCGGTTACGGCACGCGAGGACTGCTTTCAGGAAAACATTCACCATTCTATACGCGGATCTTGTGCTGGTGACTGTCCGCTCGCTTGTATTTGCTGAGCCGTCGTGAGGCCGGACTTTGTCTCAGTGCGCACTGATGGCTCAACACGAGGAATTTCGGTGATCTGCATATTGGATTGAATTGTGAAAGTGGTATTTCAAATACGTTCTCAACAAAAAGTGCTTGTGAAAAATCGGCCAAAACATTTTTTTAATTGGCAATCGTCGTTACTTACCGAATTTCTCCTGCGTCATATTTTGGTTTCGCGCTCCGTGTGTTGTTTCAAATGTTGTGGATTATTTAGTAGTGTAGCCTTAATATTTTAAAGTGGTACGTTCAATATTTTTCATATTATTATTAAACGTTTGGGAAGCTTGTTTTGAAATGTCGATCGAATCAGCTGAGCGCTGCGTGCGCGCCTGTGCGCCGAAGCGAGACGCTTGTTACCAATTAAACTGGTACTTGACCTGATGATTACTGTTACTCTAGTTTTTCTGCTCGCTGGTTACTCCTCACTTTGAAACTGATATACTTAACGTAACTGTTTATCAATGCAATCACGCGCCGCGCCGCCGGCGGCCGCGACTGATTTTGGATGGTCATTTTTTGTGGTACCTAACTGTGAATCGTGACTCTAGGTATGTCTATTAAGAGTCACCGTCTTTTAAAAGTACGTCTTTATTTTGAGTATTTCAAGCGTTTTAGTTTGTAGGTATTTGTTGTGTGTATTATATTAAGGTTTTGAATATATTTTTATCGGTTTTAACTGTACGGTTAGATAAGTGTGTCTCATGAATGTTGAACTCAACTTGACTATTTTTTTAACCAAGAAACCCAAACTATATTTACAAAGTGAAAGCATCCGCTAAGGTCTCGACGGAGTAATTACGAGTGGGCAAATAGGTAGCAACTGTACGTATAACTACCGTTACACCTAATGCCAAAAAACGACAACCAAACTCGACCTTGCTGCAAATTACACACTGGGGAACGGAGCTAACTGTGTTGTAACTTGTAACCAAACGTTAACAAAGTGTTACTTCTGATTTTATTGCTCGAATAATAATTAATCATAGAAATTAGAGTTACGGCTTGGCAATAGTTAAAAAAACCCCTTTTAACAAGTACTTATCTAGAAACAAACACAAAGCGAAACGCTTTATTGCGTGCGTTAGCAAGAACGATATAGGATTTTGCATAAAATTTAAGTAATAATACTCGTAACGAACAATATTAAGGAAACGAATTCATAAATTGTGGTATGTGTTCATTCAAATAGTACGAAGGCCGCCCTCGATACTTAGTCTTAAAACTGTTTATTACTCAATTTAATATCTGGCTTTAAAATAAGTAAATACCTACATACTTAACAATCCCGAATTAATAATGGTTCGAGTATCTCAATAGTGCTAGTAGATTCACTCCATATTACTGACGTGTAAAAGAGCCCTTATGTAGCCCTTATTTACTGAATCAATATTTTGTATTTTGAATACATATTTAAGGCATGCTTGTGCTCAACCGTTTTATTTACATTTACAAAAATACACTCTTACAGATTTTTATTGCACCTAAAAACAGGAATTTAGAGCTAATTATAAAACCTCGACACCTGCAGTAATAAGATAAACTGTGTTGCAGTGATTAGTGTTTGGTATATAAAAAAAACGCGACGAAAACAAAGGGGTGTTATAACTTGTGTATCTGACTGTGGCTCCCAACCCAAACTTACACACATACACACTCACGCACACGCACACTCACAGCTTTTTAAAAGAAAGTTAGTTTTACTAAGGTAGTTCTAAACTTGAGTTGATGAAAATCGGGCGGGCCGTCTAAGAGCAATTAAAGACGGTTTCAGAATTCAACAAGAAACACAACGTCGCAAATCCGACTTAATTACATTCTTCTAAGGCGTCTACATCTTGAAATTCGGTCATTTATTTGGTAAAAACCTATTTATAGGGTTTATATAACTGAAGATCTAGGTCTCGTCCAAGCCAAACCGCGAAATCGCAAGTTTTTCATTACAACAATCTCACCATGGTACTTAAGTGTAGCAAGACGTCATTTCGCAAATGCTAACGTCGCCGACGGGACATTATAACCGAGTAAAAGCCGTCTCGTGTCTAATGCCGATGACGCAAACGCATTTACTTTAATTCCTAAAGATCACTGTCTCTATAGCGGGGAAAATTGTCTATGGAATAGCAATTGGAGTGGAACCACCCACGCCTGCTATTCCCTCGTTAGTTCCCTTGCTTTCCAGGAATGCTCCGTAATTATTTTCGCTCCACTGTTTTTCTATAGACCCTTTTGGAGGCGGAGGCGTAAAGGAAGTGCCTAGTTCTCCAGGGTTGCTTTATGCGATTCCTAGTAAATATAGTTCGTTAAAGAAGTGACAATGAAATACTGACGTTTATTTATTGTCTTTTCTTTGTTCAATTTAAGTTGCTACTTAGGATTCATGTCTTTTGTTGTTGATCGTCACTTTTAACATCGTTAGTGCTAGTTAGGCACATTGTTTAAAAGTCCCAATTTAAAGTCATTTGAGACGAAGTTAACTGTCAGTTTATGTATCTTTATTTCAATAAAAGTTTTGATTGTAAAAAATACGTTGAGTCGTGTGTAAATATAACAAATGTATTGACACAGGGTTACTTAATCAAAATTTGCTAACATTTTCTATTAACTTTTGCTAAATGGGCGACTGGAGAAATGTCAGTTTATTTCGTCTAATAAAAAATATGACTGACTAGGTATGCCATACCTATTAAAATATTAGGTGTATTGTTTTTTAGTTTTAGACTTACTTAATAAAATTCGTTTAATACCTATAGCATGACCCAAAGATTCAATTTGAGACAAATGCAAAAACAATACTAGGTGTTACGAATGTTACGATTTTTTTTTATATCCCCAAGTTTAGTCTTCTAACTACCAATGACGTTAAGAAATTAATTTCTAAAAGCGCACATCGGGTAGCACTATTAATCGACACATTAGAGCCAATAATCATCATGGATATGCATTTACAACTGTGTGCATTGTGTCTACTATCTACATAACATAAGCCCCAGACCTAAACAAATACATTCTTCCTAATTACGATTGAATCTTGTATATGTGTGTCTTTAAGCATACCTAGTTAATTGAAATATTCTTTGCAGGTGTAAATCGGTACCCGTACCGATGTTTTAGTACCCCGCGAGCAAAAAACCGAAGCCGCCATGTCGTCGGTGAAGGTGGCAGTGAGGGTGCGTCCCTTCAACTCGCGGGAGATCGCCAGGGAGAGCAAATGTATCATCGAGATGTCTGGCAACACAACAGGTAACTACTTTATCTAATAACAGAATTTGTATTCCCGAAATTTCGTTAGGGTTACTCATGCAGGACCTATGAAATGCGTTCATCCAGAACATGTGATACGTGCTTTAGTTTCATTCAATTTGTTTAACCGTTCATGCGTGATAATTTTTTAAACATGTACCTACTTGGCCCATCGCCGTCGATATTTATTTTAACAGAATAACGACGCTAATATATTATTGAAGACGAAGAGAGACTTATTGAGATAGATAACGTCTACAGTCTTCTAAATTCTTAACACTTTAACAATACAACTAAAAGCTCTTACAACTAATAAATTTAGTTGTAAGAGCTTTTAGTTGTATTGTACGAAATGATCAATCTTTTATGAAATCTTTTACGTAAATGAATATGCCGAGACAGCGTATGTCAAAACTCGAAAGTTTCTAGAAATTTGACACAACCCTTTTATGTTGATGGATTGCAACTCATTGTTTATGTTTCGAGTAACAATAATAATTCAGAGGTAACTTTTAGATTTATGTTCCAGCCAGAGGAATTTTTGAGAATTTCAGACTGACTGACTATTAATGATTAGGCTTCAACTTTTTTCTTGTTTCTTTGAAAGAATGGTAAAATATAATGTCAGATGTGAAAGCGAGTGTGATACCGATGATTATTAATAACTATTAATAAACACACAACATCCAAAAAAGCCAAGTCATAACGGATATACATATATTTTCAAGATCCACGAGAGATCAGGTTAACACTGTACTTTACGATAGAGTTGTGCTATGCTTTTGAGACTCGAAGGGTCCTAAAGTGGTCACTCCGTTACTACGAGAAGTAGGGCCTGGATAGGTATTTGTTTTAGGTACTGTTTTACAATCGACGAGTAAACTTATCTGCCATTTAAAGTTGGCTCTCTCCTTGTCTATTTACAAGTGTAAGAAAGAGAAGGGGCTAAATTTATCTGTCAAATATACTTTACTTATCGATTGTGAAACAGGCGGCTAGACTGACATTTAATTATTTCGTTGAAAACATATATAACTGACTTCAAAAAAGAAGGAGGTTATTTTAAGTTCTTGTCCTCTTTGCACAGGACTTTAGGCGAAAAACGCTTTGTAAAGACTTGTCAGGTATAATATCGCTTTCACGATATCGAATATTGACCGTGTTTCCGAAGTTTCCCGTTTAAGTAACCAATAAAGTTTAAGTAATAAATTAGGTCTGTCCTTGAAAGTGAGCGGTATCAAATTAGCTTCCGCCTCGTTTGTGGCCCCGACCCTTTTGTAATGGAGAGTGACGTTTACAATGCAGTAAAAGCTCTTCATTTGAGACGATACTTCATGATTACTTTTGCCCTTCGCATCTAGTGGAGATCAATCAACCCGTACTTATGCCTGAAGGTTATTGTTATTAGGGAGATTAAACTGAGATTGATTGGTTTAGCTGCATGTAGCTCTACTTTAATCATCGTCACGTTTTCGAATCGCTTTTATTATTCGAAAACGTGAACTATACTTAGCACATTTTTTCGATGACGTAACATTTACGTTATTTTTCTCGATATAAGGAAAAAACTGTGGTCAAAGTATTGAAATAATTTAATATAAAATAGATGCATTGTTTGCAAACGTTAGTGACAATTAAAATCAAAGAATTTCTATAGAAGTGTATAGGCATAGGATTGCCGTCTAAGCTGGTGTTCGCGTGTGATTCATTCCATTTGTTGTGATGTTCCATTCATTTTGTCAGGTTTTTATTGCCGCTGGTCTCGTAGAAGGAAACTTGGTCTGTCCGAAAGTAGTGCTAGTCCTCAGTCTTAGACCTTTCAATCTTTGGTTTTTTTTTATACCTATAGCAATTTAGATATTTTATTTGTTTGAGGCAAATATAACTAATGCCATTAAACACACAAAAGCTTTCTAAAAGTGGATGTAAATCTTTTACAGTTCGCGAATTTGTTTTGAATCTTATAAGGGTCTGTATAATTAGGAAAAAAAAAACATTGAAATATTATCGTGCGGTCACGTTATCTTTTTTTGATTTTCACAGTTTATAACTTTTGGCGTACGATTTCTCATACATATAAAAAAAGTCAGTTCAAAAACTTAAAATATTTAAGACCTGATATTGCTATTTCTTAATCAATACATTTACCTCGACTTCGAAGAAAGGTTGCTTGGGGAAACCTTACAACGTTGCAATGTCAGGGAAAATCAATGATTATGTTCTTGAAAATAGGCATTTAAAATTGCTGCCGTTTTCTAATCCACACTTATAATATTATAAATATGAAGGTATTCCGTCTATTTGTTACGCTTTCATGGATAAACCACGTTACTGAACCGATTTCGGTGAAATTTGGTATGAAGATAGCTTGAGTCACGGGAAAGGACGAAGGATACTTTTTATCCCGGGAATTAGGACAGTTCTCGAGGGAATCGCAATAAACAACTTCTACGCGGACGGAGTCGCGGGCAACAGCTAGTTAAAAACAGAAATTAAGAATAAAACCTTTCCGAAATAGCATGAAGCGATTTGATTTAATTGAAAGAGATGGAATAAGTTAAAAAAACCGATCGTCCATTGAAGGGGATAGCATCTATTTAAAAATCTTTTGCTAATACCGAAACATAATTTCCATATACTCGTATTAATTCTAAAAGTGTGTGTAGTGTTTGCCTTGATCGCTTAATTCGATAAGGACGAAATCAATCGCGTCACAATCGCAAATTCATATGCTTAACGCATATACGAGTATTGTTAAACATTACCTTACAGTAATAAGGAGCTCTACAGTAAAGGTCAATGTACGAAATTCTTCGTTATCGGCGTCCGCGCTTTATACGAAATGCCATACAAGTGAAAGCGACAAGGTATAAAAGTGATCATGTGATTATGAAGCTGACTATACATTATATCAATGTAACGTAGTAGTACTGACTGTTAATATTTCTCCTAAATTAGTTTTGACAGGGGCGAAATCTTCATCAACAACTTTGAAGCGCTTCACCCAAGCCAAAGTAAATATTTTAAGTGTCTCGTACAGGCGGAGTTGTTAAACAACATTATCCCTTGAACAAAACTGACAACTTCGTCAAGTTAAATAATAGGGTCCACGAGGGAAAATGATTCACTGATGCGAGCCGTAGTAATGCAATTTAGTTTTTTAGTTTCGTGTCTATTTTAGGTCTGCGATAACCAAAAATATGGTGTATCCCAATTGGGGTTGTAATCTTTTGTTCCATAACTTTAGATTAATATGAATGTAAATCTGTTTTTTTGTGAGCTGGTTATGTTAGGATAGGTTAGCCTACTTACGACCGACCTAGCAGGCTACGTTTACTAACATGTAACATATTAAAAAATATATAAGAAAACGATGTTTGAAGTAGGTAAGTCAAAAACTCAAGACTTCTGTCTTAAGTTGTAGTATTTTATATAGTTAGTGTTTGAGTAGGTTCAATGTTTTACCAAATCATCATTTGGCAAACTATATCATTCTACAAACTTTCATTTCGCAAAGAGATACTTCCCGCCGTATTATTTTTCAATTTTTTGTGCTGAAAAGTCAACCTAACCTAAGTTATTTAATAAGCCCATGTAACCGATGTAATATGTAAAGGTTTAACACGTTTTTGCGAAATGTAAGTTTCTAAAATATTATGATACATTTTGGTCAAATGAACGGACCCCGTTTTAGTAGATATAGGATACTAACCTAACCTAACCTAACCTAACCTAACTTTAATTTTTGTTCAAATAATTCCACTTCCATAATAAATTTCATTTTGTCGAAAATTCAGAATACGTTGTTTTGTGTAGGTATAGTGTTTTTAACCCACAAGTACCCACTAATTAATTTTAAGTACATAACGCAACTGTGTAACGTCAAAGTAAGTGGTGGCACGCGTCTTCGAGCATTGAAAGGACTATTTATTTTAAAGGGTTTCCAGTATGACTAGGGAACCCTGAAAGCTATGGTTCTCCTGTTCCTGTACTCCAATTAAGGGCATTAACAGCCGAGCTCTGAAGTCAGAGCCGTGGGCTTGGTGCGCTTTATTCGTTAGCAATGGGCAGGAATAACGAACCCGGCCTCGTTAGTACACGTGTTGTGAGCTTGTGATGGGGTTTTAAGTTGTTTTAATTTACTTACCATGTGATTTGCTGCGGGGTTAATTAATAATTATATATATTTCGTTTTTGTTAGAGTTTTATTATTGTTTCAACATTAAGGGGTTATAATAAGTAGGATTCGGATATAGGTTACAGCGATTACACTGCACGATGCAGCTTTAAGTGTTTTCTTTTCACGTCATCATGTAATTTTTAGTGGGTTTAATTAATAATTTGATACAATATTTAGTTTCTTTTAGGGTTTTATTATTGTTTCAACATTAATTAGTAGTACCTATTCCAACAGATATATAAGTAACAAGCCAGGGCCTCTATTCTAGACGGTAAAAACCATGTCGTCTTTGACCTGTTATGGAATTGTTTTTAACTGGGCCGTCATTACTCTCAAGTAAATAAGAGCTATCGAACGTTGACAATACGGTAACAGGTCAAAGCCGATATGGTTTTACCGCCTAGAATACCGGCGCTGGATTCATTAACAGACGTACTTAATGTGAACTTGTGAGATGGAGTTTCAAGTTATTATCATTCCCTGTCTATTGATTTGCAATCGGGTTTATTCATAATTCTCTAACATTATGGGATGTCATTAATAGTTTTGATTTAGTGTTGGGCAGGAACAACGAATGAAATAGAGAAGGGTTACAGTTTTTGAGATGATATACATATTTAACTTATAAAATAGGCGTGCAATTACAGCAGGTTTTCTAAGGCAATTTAAAAACGTTAATAAAGTTTATTAAAAGAAAATGGTGCAACAATTTCGAACTACATTTTATGTCGACATTGCCAAGTTCATTGTCGGCGTATAACGTGAAAGCTTGCAGTAAAATGTTGTGACGTCAATGAGTGCGTCACGTCGCAAACTCGCAAAATAGCAGAAAACCATGAATATGCATTAGTTGGACATTGTGGGATTAGATACCCACGCGTTAATGTGGTTAAAGTACGTCATTGGATTTTAATGCATTTGTGATCGTAATATATTAAGCTTGTGTAAAAAATACGTTACGGACGTGTTTGCTTTTCGATCATGATGTAGAGAGATTTGGATGATACATTTATAAATTCAAGCAAAGCTTTTAAAATACCCTTTATTCTAGGTATTAAAACAAAATTAAAAAGTAACTTAAACAACTGCATGTTTTCCGTAATTTCTTACAGAGTTCAATAAGTTTTGGAACCAATTAGTCAGAAAAATACCTGTTATATCAGCTTGCGCAATAAAAAGTTACTTTAAATTATATTCCGCCTCTGAAAGTTGTATATACCTGTAAACAGCGACCTTTGCGCTGTTAAGCCACCGCAATGCGCTCCAATGGACCATAAACTCCATTATTACCCATAAACCTTGTCCATGGGGCGCTCAACGATACTCGTAAATTCTCTATGCTTCCCCTCGGCGATTGTGGTAATTCTAATTCACTTACGTAAATCTAATTTGAAAGCACGTGGCTTTACCAAAAGCTCCTTTGTAATTTTTGTAACAATGCCCGTTTGATTTCATCTAGCTTTTATTTTAGGCTGAATTGCCACTTAACGTCACTACCTAAGTGCCCAAGTCGAGTAAGGAGCAGATTTGGGCTTTATTAAGCGCTTTTCGGCTGGCGTTTGTTCAGTCAGGCTTAGGAAAGGATCCTGCCATTCAAACGAAGGTTAGATACCGTTTGATTAATTGAGAATTTAAGGGCAGTGGCGTTTACAACACTAATTATAAAGCAAGGATTGTGACTCTTGAGTTTAGTGATGGACCATTTTCGAGATTTTCCGAGAATTTCACAAAAAATGCGCGCTATTCTCGAGTGTTACACACTTCTAACTTGAGTCAGTAGGTCATGTTCTTTAAACATTTTATGTGATACAAAGGTATAATAAATATACCTCCCGTTCGTTTATTCCGATCTTATGCGGCCATACCCTTCATATTTTCATAATAACGTAAGGTCAAATGAGAAATATGCACACGCGACCATTCGTTTTACTACGGTTAAGAATAAAGATTTCAGTAACATTGTGCTCGTGCAATACTTATCCAAAAATACTTTCAAATACCTAAATAATTTGAAGATTCTTGACTTCTAACCTACTTATACATAACTACTTAAATTAGTAAAACCCACTGAACTGTATTTATTACATGGCCCCAGCAATCCCTCGCTTGGCTGAACTATTTGTAAATCCAAAGGTTTCAAATAGAACTTTCCACCGACATCCACATCGGCTTTATTAAGTTTTCGTACCGTTACTTCTCTCGAAATTGTGTGGAATTCCAGCTACTTTTCTACCCTTTTGTGGCTGGAGAGCTCATTTCGGTCCGGAGAGCGGGATAAATGGGATAACCCGAAACTGGCTCAAATAGGTCAGGAGTGGTCTTTTACAACTCTCTTGAACCTAAACCGAACCTTTTAGAACTGTAAGCATTTAGCGTTCTCATTTTAGATAAAAATAAACTTATCTTTACTTTCAATTATCCCCTTTACATTATCTTAAAAAACGAATTTATCCTGTTTATGTATACCCGTACTTTCTAAACAAGAATACAGTCTGTGAGCACTTAGAAGATGCTTCGGATGTGTACATCTCTCTCACTCGCTCTTAATAAGAGCGTATGAGAGACGAATACAAACCTGAAGCATCTTATGTGCTATCGCACTTTAGGTACCTACCTGCTTAAGTTTTTGTAATCATGTTTTGTTTTTTGTTATTTGCCGCAATGTTTTAGATACTCTTGCTTATGTTCTGATTCCCACAATACTGGCTACGCCTAGTGTAGGAGTCGCCACTACCCTGTAAAACCTGCACTAACTGTGTTTCTCTGTGAATAAATGTATTTGTATAATCCAACTAGTAAAAGAATTTGCTAATGTTGCACATTCATGACCTAATATTGTTTAACATCGACTTCCCTGGTTACTTTTGTCAACCGTAAGCTAGAAAGCCCTAAAATAAAAAGCAAGGTCGACGCCTTGACAAACGTGCCCTGCGATTTTCTGCCCCATTCCGCACAATTACCGCCTACCCTTCGTTAAATCACTCTTGTACTTTGACCTCCTTAAACGTCATTGTTTGAGGATTTTCGCGCCTTTGTCGTGGGATCTGATTCATTAGTGTATAATTTTTAGCATTTTTCTACAGTTGTAGGTTTAAGAGCCTTCGTCTCAATTGTGATTTTTAACTTTACAACTCCTGCGATACATCATTTAAGGGTGCTGTGTTAGTCTGCAGTTCTGTCCGCCTGTGTCTCATCCATCGCGTAGGCCCTAGAATAAACGGATGAAGTGAATTAATACCAAGAAGAAAGTCAGTGCTACATAACCTTTTTTTATGCTTAACCAATTTATAAAGCTATAATTTCTGTAGCAGCAATGAACTAAAAAAAATGGTTTTATATTTTAATATTAAAACGATTCATGAATGAACGAACGGTCTAACAAAGTATCCTTTTAAGGCCACTGTCTGTATGAGATTTTAAATTGCATTGCTCTCGCTTAGATTACTCAGCGGTCGTAAAGGTTCTTTCGCAATATTACTCTAAATAAATTGGATCTTAAGGTCTAAATTCAGTTGTGTTGCACGGATGCAGACTGAGGTGACTCATTCTGGGGCAGATCATAGAGAATGGCAGGGTGCAGACTAATCCAGTATTAGTAATCCCTTTTCATTTATAGCGAAAGTTGAATGAATCACACAGTTTAAATTGATATGACTCCCACTGTGATATGTTTTGCATACGATTCCATTCACAAATGGTTTAAATGAACAAAATCATACGTCATTTTACCTTTTATAAAACCTAATGTCACTTGAACTTTCGGCTTTATTTTTTATTTAAAGGACACCTTACCGAAAGTTTGAAAATAAAAACATCAGTGAATTTTGATTTAAAAAAATATATGTTACGTGATTTGATGACCATCTAAAAACACTTGGCGGACTATAAAAATCTATGCGTAGTTTTTGAGAAAAAAAATGTTACATAAATTATCGACATTATCATGTAGATATTGGTTCCATAGAAAATGTATGAAGGAACAATTAAAGTGGTCTTTGTTTGACGTTATAAAAATAAACCAATTGTCTTTTGCGCATGGAGGTCGGTAATAATTTCGCAGTAGAACACTGTCATGTTTATTTATAGTATTACGCAGTAATTATGTTCGAAGACTTCGAGGGTCTGAAGAAGTAAATCCCAGCTATTATTCGTAGTTTGCAATTCTAAAGTGGCCGCGACGAGGTGGCGACGCCGTCGGTCGATACGTCGCGACGGACTGACTACACGCACACATAAGCAGATTTTATACGAATCGTAGCTTGTGTGCACTTCAAGCGCTCTTTTATGCTATATTTGCGCATCATGAACTCTTCACGGAACTACTATTAAACGAAATTGCTTTGGAGCTGTGGTTTACTACCCCTGATATACCTAAGACGTTGAGCAACCGCAATTTTAGCATGCAGATTTGAAGTGGTAATAGTTAAATAAGACCATTGTTCTTAAATTCATGGTATAAAATGGTTTATTATTGACGTTTTTACAGCCATATTTAAAGACGATTCGACCTATTCTGGAATGGAACTTGGTCAGCTCGCATTTACTATTAGATTTTTTTTTGTTGACTGTAGAGTAACATCATAAATCAGTCTCAACGCACCTTAAATATAGCCGTTTGCAGGGTTAACAATAGCTTATGTTTACAATTTTAGGAGGACAATGCCCGTTTGGATTCACGTAGACAGTTTACCCTTAACGTTAACGGGTCAACGAATCCTGTTTTCTGATCTGTGCCTCTAGCCTCGAGGTTGATTATAATTAGTCAATGTTAAAGGATCATACATTTCATGGGTCTTTCTTAAATATTTGACGTTCACATTGGTAGTCTATTGAACACTAGAACGAATAAAATCAATCTAATATCTTTATAAATATATAAAAGAAGAAACTGCCTGACATATTTTTATGTTTAGAAGATAAACTATTATAAAAGGCATTATTAAATTGAATATATTATAAAACAAACAAAACTATAATCCTAACATTAAAAAATGATCAGGCAAATATAATACAGTTAATTATAATTATAATACAAAGAAAAATAATGATAACCAATACTTAACGTAAAAAATACGAATAAAATTAAAAATCCTATGACAAACCATGTCTATTTACATATAGCAAAAAATAAATCAAAATATTATATTATAATGTTCCATACATTGTGTAAATTATATTATGATATGATAGTTTAATAATATCCATAGCTATACTTCAAAGAATATAATATATATAGTAAATGTTGTATAATAAATATAAAATAATTACGTAATTAAAGTGCAATTTAAGTTAGTAAATAACATATTATAATATAATATTATAAAACTAAGCCCTCTTCTCTGTTTTTTCTACTACTGTTGCTGTGCCCAACAGGGTCCACATATCATCATGTACATGTATACCTATGATTACAACAACATCTGTAAAATTTATGTGGAATGCAATAAATGTATTGAGTATTGAGTATTGAGTATATCAACGCACAGCCCGAATCGCTGGACCTAAGGACTTGAAATTTGGAGGGGATATCGCTGGGATATTCTAGGGGTGCACTAAGAAGGGATTTTTGGAAATTCATTCCCTAAGGGGTTAAAATAGGGGGAGTATCGGGAAATGAATATTACGCGTACGATCTCGCGGGCGTACTCTAGTAATTTATCATAAGGTTTGTTATACTGTAGCTAGCTAACCTTTTAGATGGTGTAACTAAATATTCATTTGTATTGTTACAGTGATAGTAAATCCAAAAGCTCCCCCAGGAACAAAAGATGCCGCAAAAAGCTTCAACTTCGATTTCTCATATTGGTCACACAATGTAAGTACCATTTCTATATTTTTGTTTAAATCTAACGAAAACCGTGGTGAAAATAGGTTATGAAAAAAAAAGGAAACGTTTAATTCAATTTAATACCGTTATAACCACAACGGCACATTGCTAAAAAAAAATTGAATCGTAAATAAAATAAAGCTGAAAATAAAACGTCATCTCCGCTGGTAAATCAATAGAGGAAGGAGATTGCCTCGCCTTCCTGGGGTCGGGTTTCCATCAACACGGCGACAGAAGTTTTAATGGATTCCACGATCCGGTTTACTTTAGTACAAACGCACATGTTCGTTTATACTAAATCTATAAATCGGAAAGAAGAGTACATAGAAGTTAGTGTGGTGAAAAATATGTAACAGCGTCTTATAACTAAAACCGCCTGAAGAGTTATGGTTAAAGCTTTTCAGTCGATGTTTAGACAACTATTCCACAGTGGAAGATATCATTATCTACAAAAATAAACATTTAAAAGGCTTCTTAGAAGAATTTGAAGAAGGGTGACAACATTGATCTTTAGAAGGCATGAAACTTTCCGCCTTTTTTTTTATTGCAGCCAAAAGCGTACGTATATACGAGTTCATGTTATAATTTCAATGCTTCAGGACCCAAATGTGTTTTCTGTCGAAGCCCGACGTTTAGCATGGAAGTTTTAATTGCCAGTTTCATCCCCTATTAATGGAGGCACCGCTCATCCCGCTGTTACTCGTGAGTGCCTGACCGATGGCGCTGTAATAAGATTTCCCGCCAATCGGCCAGCCAGCGTTTTGCTCATTTTGGGCGACCGCCATATTGGATTTAGCCGCAACTCGATTATCGGATTATTTGTCTATGGTTTCAGCGCCGAGGCTCTATCGTTGGTACATATTGGACTTTCATACATGTACATACTAAAATGTTCATACTGAGTAATGAACCTACTCGTATGAATTTATATATTTTGCTATACGGATAACGTTGACTGTAACTTATCGAAGCCCATGATAGTGCGCAGGCTAAATTCATTTTTTTCACTCATTTATGCATTCTTTATTCGAGCGACTTTGTATCAAAATTTAGAGCAGCAATGGTGACTGATGGCCTACGAAAATTGCACTGACTGACCGGTAGTTAAAATTGAAGGCAGTTCTAGCTGGTCTACGACTCTCCTTGAGAGCGTCGGTGGCCAAGTGGCTTAGGAGGTCGACTCGTGATCGTGAGATACCGAGTTCGAACCTCCCGGTCACCATGTACCAATGAGTTTTTCTAACTTAAGTGCATTACCCGACGCTCTTACGGTGAAGGAAAAACATCGTGAGGAAACCTGCACCTCGAACAGCTGAGTGTGTAAGAGGGTAATTGCACAAAAGATCCTAAAGGGTCGAAGTGTATCCGAAAGGGCCCATCTGTAAGATAAGATAAGATAAGATAAGCTGGTCTACGAAATTTAAACTGGAAATAAGACAACGTACATTTAACGCACGAATAAATTTTATTACGAGTAGAAAACCTGAGTCAACATAAAATTATTCGAAAAACCCGAACGCTTGTTGTAATTAATTCTCGAAGCAAAGCGCTTTGCTAAATTAGTAATTAAAATGGGAGGTTTTGGCCATTGTACAATTATTTAAATTTATTCGGCACTCCGCGTCAACGGGATGGTTTTGCATTCATAATATCAGAATTTAAGTAATTTTTATGAGCGATGCTCTTTTGATGGATTAACATTTTGTTCAAAACAACTTAAATATTTTCGATCACTTGCTGGGCATAATATTGTAAAGGTATGTTCGAGTCGAATGGATCAATTGTCTCGCAAAAGCTACATGAGAAAAGGCCTATCGATATACATCTTTCATCTGATATCATGAATGATTATGTTATGACGTGACATTATAAACCAACTAATACGGTCTCATGGGCTCTTTTCTTTCTGGACTTACTAGCGATTGACCTCTATTGATGAAGACTAGGATAAAGCTCGCCGGTTCAGTAGAATCCTATTCACTCTTGATTTAAACCACCATAACTCGTTTTTATTTATGTATATTATTTATTGTAAATTCTTGTTCTTTATTTTCTAAGGCCTCGTTTGTTTACAGCCCAGCGATCCGGAATTCTCCAATCAAATTATGGTGTACAAAGACATCGGAGAGGAGATGCTGCAACATTCTTTCGATGGTGAGATATTTTTATTATAAAACATTTCCATAAACTACTATGCTAAGCTAAGTGTTCACGATGTTGTCGTTATACCATGTTGTCGCGGGCATTAATCTATTATCAATGTAGAGATTCGTGTGTGTTCTTTTCTATTGTTTGCTCGTTTTCCTGTGAATCCATTATTTCACTATCACGTGCATCTCACTTAACCGAAAGACCTTCTATAATCGATCATAAACGATAAACCAACTAAAGTTTACGAAAACAAAATAGGTCGTATGTTATTTGGTTATCAAAATATTATGAACATACTCAACCCTTAACAGAGCATAAACTCGTATGTAAGTGAGGCAACATTATTTATAAATTTACTTTCATTAGAACACGGAAACCGTACTTTTCGTAATAACCGCTTTCTCCATCTGAAGATAACAGTAGCGTATTCGTTTTAATAAGTACCTGTTATGTTGTAGTTACGCAATTTTTGATATTATATTGTGTTCAAGCGACGTAACTGACGGTTATGTGACTTTTGTATCGTTTACTTTATTTGTGTTTTTTAATTGGCGCAGTTATTTAACAAATTTGTTGTTTAATTCGGCATCTTAATTTATTTAATCAAAATTGTTGATAAATAAACCCTTGAATTGGACAAAATATTACATAGCAATATTAACAGAAAAAACAAATAATTATTGGTCGCGATAATAATAGCACAAAATCTATTATGAACTAACTGGCCTCACATTTATCTCCAGTTGCTTTGTTTGTGAGAAAATAACTTTTGTTATTTATATGACAAAAGCAAAGTATAATAAATAGAAAAGTAGCTCGTCTCCGGCCCTTTGGGAAGTTTCTGTTCCCTATTGCCACTCGGGCGCTAGTTTTGCGTCGATGCATCGCTAGATACTTAAAACGCACGCAGCTAAATGTGGCGATCACGCGCCCCCGACTAAACCGGCTCGGATCGTCCTGTTAAGTTTTCTTGTGGTGGCTCGCGGCGCGTGCGGTCGAGGCATGCACATATGCAAGCCGCGCGATATACCTTTGTTTGAAGACGAACTACTGTTTAAACTGTGACCCAACAAACAAAATATAAGCACATCTCCAACATAATAATGAACTATAAAACAAGTTCCAAGGTCATAAACAAATAATTGTCCTCTAGGCTACAACATATGCATATTCGCGTACGGTCAGACGGGCGCGGGCAAGTCCTACACCATGATGGGCCGCGGCGAGGACCACCAGGAGGGAATCATTCCTCAGATCTGCAAGGACCTGTTCCGCCGCATCAGGCAGACCACGTCTGATGACTTGAAGTACTCGGTAAGAAGAAACAGATTGTCCATGTATGTAGAAATCTGGTCCATTGATTGTGGAAATCAAGGTCTTGACAATGTGTTTTAGAGTGATATTCTTAGATATGAGTAAAATTAACGGTAGATTTTCATTTCTGTTTAAGTTCTTAATGTTTTGGAACACTGCCTATATTTTTTTAATTTTGTTCTCAGGGCAGTGAGGTAAATTTTTAAAAATTATTGAGGAGACTTCTTATAAGAAGTCAATGTTTGGGAAAATATATGTAAAAACATATTTGGTTTTCTATGTTGAATTTAAATAAACGCAATATTGTTAGTTTCTTCGGAATTGGCCGGTAGATCTTTAACATTCTATACCAGTTCAAATGATTTCCATGTGACATGATCCAGTTTAAGGCCCAGATGTTTGTTATCAAAAGTACTATGGGTTACATTTTTATGGTCAAAACAGGTGGAAGTATCTTTCATGGAGATATACTGCGAGCGCGTGCGCGACCTGCTGAACCCCAAGAACAAGGGCAACCTGCGGGTGAGGGAGCACCCGGCGCTGGGGCCCTACGTGGAGGACCTCAGCAAGCTCGCCGTCACCTCCTACCAGGACATATACGACCTCATCGACGAGGGCAACAAGGCCAGGTCAGGACTTCGTTACCAGTGCTCTCTTTGAAACTTGTCGTTTATTATTAAACGCACTATCATCTAAAAGTTAAATCTAAAAGTTAAATGCTGTGTCCTCATCTCTACCCGCCTGAAACGGTACTTCGGTGATTTATGGTCGGAATCAAAACCCATTTAGAACTGTTACAAATTAGAACAATCTCTAATACCTCATGCAAACGTGTCAAAATTGCAAAAAAAAAAACCGAATCCCTTTTAGTTTTTACCTTCAATGTACTGTTTCGACAGGACGGTGGCGGCAACCAACATGAATGAGACGTCGTCGCGTTCCCATGCCGTGTTCACCATATTTTTCACGCAGCAGCGCCACGACCAGACCACCAACCTCATGTCAGAGAAGGTATATAATCACATTCAGCCGTCATTAATTCCAAATGTTAGGTAGTCATTCTAAGATGTTGCATTCAACTGTCCCTAGCTATATAAATGACCTGGCTCCGCACGTCCATGCATTACATATACCTAATACATGGACTGTGAAAGTGCTAATAGAGCTTTTGAATTAGGTTACATTTATGTGTTCAATTATATTAATCGTGTAAGTAAGCAGTTCTTTTAGAGACATCTTTGGTATAGGTTTCGAAACGGCGTACGTTCAGAGGTCGTGCCTTTGAAACGACCTTTTTTACGACCTTCGTCCTTGACACAGTTCGGAGTAAACACGCACAGCAGGAATATCTACGCAGCTCTTAGTAGTGGGGTTTTTCGTATATTTCATTTTGATATACTCTATGAATTTAGTCTTCTTATTTTTAAACGGCAATGCAAGCTTAGTTGCAAAGATGCATATCGCTTCTAGGTCTGTAACACAGTTATTTTATAGAGTTTAGCATTGGAATACAAGATCAAGTAGGCACTAGGCAGAGCAAATAACTCCGTGTTATTTCACCTGCTCAGTTTCATATACCTACGGACGTTAAAATCCATAGTTTAATAACCTGGCGACCTACTACGACTTTGCGCAACGGCGCAATGGCAGCGACTAGTCGCAAGCGGCAACAAACAAATTCATTGAGATGTATAAAGCATGCTGAAATTGCTGAGAGTCGCCGCAGCGGCGATGGTGCAATTTCTATGCATTGGTTTTGCCGCCCGACGCTTGCCCGCTGCTGCAGTCCCCGCTGCATTTAAGCGTGGCCATGCCATAAGACCCCTACTAGCAAAAAGTTAAAAAACTTTTCAGAAACCACTTCAAAATATGTTTGTTTCCAAGGTTTCCAAAATATCCCTGGTGGACTTGGCTGGGTCCGAGCGCGCGGACTCCACGGGCGCCAAGGGCACCCGCCTGAAAGAGGGCGCCAATATCAACAAGTCGCTCACCACGCTCGGGAAAGTCATCTCTGCGCTCGCTGAAATCGTAAGAACTTACTCTACATATTATTGAGTTGTACGTTAAAGGCTCGTTAATCAGATCATTGAGTGTCGCCAGAACTACTACTCAGTGTAACAAGCAACTATTCAATTTAATTTTTAAACGGCATTGGCGAGTGATTCACTTCACTTTGCAGGTAACGAAGAAATGCATTGTTGTTGCCCGAAATTATATGTTGACCCAAAAACTGAAAATGACGAAAATTATTGGATTGTTACGTACATACAATAAAGAACATGCCTACATACAAAACACAGCTGTTTTAAGTTTTGTATTAAAACTATAAATCTCCTGTCACTTTGTCCTATTTTATTTTTCTCAATCATAACCAATTTCTGCGGCCCGTTTCACGAAGCTACAAGTTACAAATTACAAGCGGAACTTTCTTTCTCGCAAAAGGAGTTAGAAAGAGACTTTCGCTTGTAATTTGTAACTTGTAACTTCGTGAAACGGGCCTCTGATGTTTCATCTTTATCCGACGAAATAACACGTTTTATAGGGATGCAGGCGTCCTGGTGAATCTAAATCTCAAAAAAAATAATCTTCAGTTTTCTGTCTGGCTGCCTTTGTGAATCAATCGCCTCGTTGCCTCGTTGCCTCGCCGGGGATAGATAAAAAAAAAACTAATTCCGATTGATTCTAATATGTAAATTGCAAACAAAAGTATAAAGAAGAGGTGCGTCCGAAGTGTGATGACTTAGGCTAATGATGAAGTCTCAAGGTGATGATTTGGTTTTGAAACGTTTATCATGGGTCAATTGTGAAATAACTACATCAAATTTAAAAAATAAATGGGTGTCAGCCTCCAATAATTCAGTGGTGATATATATTGTAGATCCTTTGATTAATGTAATATCTTGCTAGTTATCATGTAATTCGCTCTGTATAACATTTATTCATGATTCACATTGTATTTTTACTGCATCTGTCTGGTTGGATAACCGTAGTCGGTAAGTCACCAATTGCTAATGTGTGTGTGTGTGTGTTCGTGATAAAAGCATTTTATGGTTCATAACATAACTATCAGTAAAAACGAATATCCCATGGGGATTCCTTATGCGGAAGAGCTAATAGTAATTAACCCAGCAATTACCTTGACATGGTTGATTGAAAGGCTTTTCAATATAGAATCGATTAATACGTCGATTGATCTGCTTTTATTTACAAGAAAGAATGATGAACATTAAAGATGTCTTATATTCCAAATTCGTTTTTAGGCGTCAAAGAGTAAGAAATCCAAAAAAGCTGACTTCATACCGTACCGTGACTCGGTCCTTACCTGGCTTCTGCGAGAGAACCTCGGTGGCAACTCCAAGACGGCCATGATCGCCGCCATATCGCCTGCGGACATCAACTATGACGAGACGCTCAGCACATTGAGGTATGAAAAATAAAAACCAAATATTTTTTTATTTAACGATCAGTATGACTAACTTTTATATGACTTTTTTATGATATTAACAGATACGCAGACCGAGCTAAACAGATCGTCTGCAAAGCTATTGTCAATGAGGACGCCAATGCCAAACTCATCCGTGAGCTCAAAGAAGAGATACTCAAGTTGCGAGAGCTACTCAAGGCTGAGGGCATCGAGGTCGCGGAAGGTAAGTTCCCATCAGAAATACCGTCTAGTGAGCTAGGTTGTCTAGTCGTCATGTGACCGGTTAGATCGTTGTGTGAGTTTGCATAATGTGTTAACCATTACAATGCTAAAAGCGACGACGAAACGCCACAATTATATTCCTGATACTAAAACATACATTTTGTTTTCAAAAACCCACCCGAACTAGGACCAGATGGTAGAGTCGTTTATGAAAAGAAAGAACTGCCTACCTGTAAGTAAATGAAGCGAGGCTTGCGCTATGCATCTGTACACCCCACCTGTACGCTTGGCCTCCTCGACCGGGGTTGCCACGCTTCTATATTACACGGATTCACGTCCAGAGCTGGCAACCCATTAATATTTAACCGATATATATATTGCACCCATGTCCAAAGCTTGTGGCGTTCGTAGGCAATATATACAATATATACTTTCTTCACTTTTGGAGTATATATAAAAATATTATGCAAAATGTGCGAGTCATATATGACTATATCTGCGCTTATATTGTCTTGGCGTTGGTTATGGTCTATTTATGCATATAATTAGTGTGGGAATGGTTGGGATAGTTTTATATTTCATATTCATATTTATCGCGTGTATGTTATCTGTATGTGCTGGACTTTTCACCAAAAATAACGTTGTTTAAACATATAACGTTAAGATGATTTGTTGAAAAGTTCAGTTGTATAATTTACCGTTCGCGGCCTTACAATGAAACTATTGGCAATTGTTATGGTTTTGTACACAAGTAGTATACACAAAAAAACAACGAAATTTCTGACTGTCGCGAACGGGTATTGACGAATATTATATGTTGCTACAAAAAGGCTTCATAGCTTCAACTGCATGTTACCCCCGTATTGTCCGTTTTAGATCTCGATGTTGCCGTATTTATCTTTTATACAACATATTATAGATTTTTTTAATATTTTGTATTCTTAATGTAATTGGAAAAAGAAGCCAAGAAGATGACATGCACGTCTATTGGGTTGGCTGTTTAAATACTAACCTTGTGGACTATGTTAAAATGGTTTTAAGTACCAGTTGTCATTGTGTATGTTATTTTTAAATTGTAGAATTGGAGATAGCGTTCTAATAGTTGCTAAGTAGACAACGAAATTGTAGGTAATCGCATAAAGTTAATCTCTGTTGAAAATTCTTGCAATTCTCAAGGCTGAGGACTACTCTAAAAGTCTGGCCTTTTACCTGTTATGATGTTATCCTGAAGTTATTTCACCAATAATAAAAACAGCAATTAATATTTATAACGATGACAACAACGATTATAAGGAAAACCTTTTTCGTTCACATACTGGCACTTAATTGTCATATAATGTCACTCTTTGGCGTGGTACACATTGGTATTTCAACACACCACAAGCTAACAACAAGTCAAGGGAACCAAAAAATAATCTCGCAATAGCAAAAGCGCACAGTGCAACATAACTGTATCCTTGTTTAACTATAACATAATTCCATGTGATAAAACAGCTGAGGGGAACCAATCGCCGCAGCGCAAGAAGAGCGAGGCTGAGGTGCTGTCCCCGAAGCTGTCCCGAGCGGCCACAACGATTGCCGAAGAAGCCGTCGACCAGCTGCAAGCTTCGGAGAAACTTATCGCGGGTAAGTTTGCTCAATCCTGTATAACCTTGCCTACCTTCGTACCTATTTTTTTTATTTAAATTTATAGTTGATATAACACTATTTTTCCCTATTAAAAGACCAACAGAGCTAATATGCAATCGCTCTAGGCTCTAGGCTACTTAAAACTCGGAGCGGCGAGAACGACTTTTAATACGATAAAGTTGATAGTGCAAAATATACCTTCGTATACGGTCTCGAAAGTTTGACGTTAACATTACTTTTGCCCTAACATTATCGTGTGAGCGTTTACAGTAAGGTCTAAAAGTGGATGCATCTCTTTATAGTCGACTGTACTTTTGTATTTGACATAGCATTCAAAAGGTTACGCAGGTCTCCCTTTTGCTTTGACCGGTGATGATTGACTGACTATTTAATAAACTACAGAACTGAACGAGACTTGGGAGGAGAAGCTAAAGCGAACGGAGCAGATCCGCGTGCAGCGCGAGGCTGTGTTCGCGGAGATGGGTGTTGCGGTGAAGGAGGGGATCACTGTGGGGGTCTACTCGCCCAAGAAGACGCCGCATCTCGTCAACCTTAACGAGGACCCTAACCTGTCGGAGTGCTTGATTTATTACATCAAAGACGGTAAGTGGACATAACTATAATAATTGTACGGTGTATCGTTAGTTCGAATATTTGGGCACATTTACTGTAAATAAATAAATAATGAAATAAATTAAGTTATCCTGTCAATTGATCTCAGTAAACATCGCGGAAACAATCCCCTAATAAAGATTTAAAAAAAACCTACATTATTCCAAACCACAATAACGGTCAAAATATTTTTTTGTGTAACTAGATTTGTCGATTTCGTAACTGAAATTTCTATGACCATTCGAAAATAGTATAGGTTGGCGAATTTCGGTTTAGCGTGGTTCCTGCCTCGTGTTTGTAAACTGCGACCGCAACCGACGAAATTGAATAGGCCCAGACAAGATAAGCTACAAATGAGTATTGATGCGATTTGTGAGAAAATCGGCCGTTATTCATCCATCACAGATTGCTTCGCCATGTTTTGTCCATATCTGTCATTGAATGACAGTTAAGGACAAAGCATTGCTTAGCTACACCACGGCACGTTTATTAATAAGGGCATAAAAAAAACTATGTTGAAATGACACGCGCCTTTACCGCAACTTAGATATTCCTCTGAGATTTTAGGTGCATTAGCGTATCATTTTAATTTAGCCAATCTGTAATTGTGTCGGTGTGCAGGGGTGACCCGCCTGGGCACGGCGGAGGCCAACGTGCCGCAAGACATCCAGCTGTGCGGCTCGCACATCCTCAGCGAGCACTGCATCTTCGAGAACACGGACGGGGTCATCTGCCTCATCCCGCGCCGCGCCGCTCTCATATACGTCAACGGGCGGGAGGTATGTAACCTTCACAGACTCTGGGTTATCTTAGTCCTTAAGATTGGCAACGTATTTGTAGCCCTGAGATGACCCTTGAGATTCACCTTAGGTAGCTCTTTGTCTCACCCATAAAAAGATTAGTCGACATAATCTCAAATTGTGAAATCCCCATCAGAGACCGTGATATATTGGAGCATTTAAAATAAGTAGTCATAGTCATAGTCATATATTTTATTGCCTTATGTTGTAGTTACAAAGATCCTAAATACTATTACATAGATCAACATAAACCCTGTAAAGGCACTGCAAGTAAAATGAACCACGATAGTAATGAAAAAATCAATAGGCTAGAAGAAGAAAAAGAATCTGCAGAAGGTCTGTACAAAGTTGCTAGGCGACGACTTAATCAGAAAGTAGACAGTGTAATTTGACAGAAAATATGGTCATTATCAACTGTTCCTTACCGCCCACTGTTAGTTAGAGTGATACATCAGTGGGCCAATTACGGTCGTGTTTATCGCTGAGGATAAATCATCCGTCACTCTCTGACAAATATGTAAGTGCAAGAGTGATGGGTGCTTTATCCACAGCGATAAACGCAACCATAAGAAGCCTGCTGACCTCAGTAATCTCTTGAGATTTTAACTATGGCATATCCGACCGGACAGTAAAGTGATAAATATAAAGGCGACGACGACGAGACTTGGCGGTGTGTTCACATAAAAGAAACACTCAGCAACGCGCCGCCTCCGCTCCCTGGCGTTTGCGACTTAAGTCAATCACTTTATGGAAGGCTAATTTAATCCTTGTTTTTATAGGTGACAGAGCCAATAATCCTGAAGTCAGGGTCGCGCGTGATCCTGGGCAAGAACCACGTGTTCCGGTTCACCCACCCCGGGCAGCCGCACGAGGAGCCCATCGTCAACAAGGAGACGCCCGCCGACCCTGCTGGTAAGTTTCTTGCTACTGAAGGCGTATTAAGAACTGTGAACCTGAGTCAGGGAAAGGAATAGAGCTATAGGAGTCTTATATTCCGTGTTTAGTTTTGTTTTGGCTTCCGGCACCATTTGTTCATTTTTAGTGGTGCGTCTTTTCCATCGTAATCTAGTTAGAAAAGGACGTGATGTGCGATATAAAAGTTGTGATATGTGACATCACGTTAAGGTAACAGTTTTGAACAAGTGGGTAGAGCATAAGCTCAGTAAATATTTGGAGATAATCGCCGAGTGGAAAAATATGTAGGTAGTGCCATTTTTTTGACCGAGGCGAGTCTACTCGATCGGCTGCTGGTGCAGGAGTATCATCTTGGATGTACCTTATACAGAGTGTTTTTTTTAAATTAATACATCCCAGAAGTAATTTTACTATAACTTACTTTAAGCGCCACACGCTCTAACAGGGATCGTGTACCAACTGCCATATAATACTTTTGTAATAAATAGGATCATGGCGAAAAATATGTAGGTTTTGATTGAGCATATAATTAAAGCGTACTTAGTTCTTATGAGCAACTCACGCTATCCACAAATATTAGTAAAATAAATATATTTTGTTACTTAAGTCTTCTAAACTATTATTTCATATTCAGGCGCCGACGCCGAGAACGTCGACTGGGACTTCGCCCAGTGCGAGCTGCTGGAGAAGCAGGGCATCGACCTGAAGGCCGAGATGCAGAAGCGGCTGATGGCGCTCGAGGAGCAGTTCCGCCGCGAGAAAGAGCATGCTGACCAGCAGTTCGAAGAGCAGCGGAAGGTACACCAGTGCTTTAATAACAAGTCAAACAACAAACAAACTTAAACTGCTTCCGTGGAAGTACGGATGTTAGTTTTGCAGCATCAGGGCTGAGGAATTGGAGCTTTAAATTTAGTGAAGAGTCTATATCCATATATTCAAATCGAAATTAATATCAACTAACCAACTTGAGGTAGAACACAATTTCAAATTTTGGGATTCAAAGGTTAAAATATAACCCAATATACTCCTAGGATAAAGACGAATCAAACGATACCACGCATTTCAGCCTGCTGTGTGCTAAAACCTTTATTATAATGTTGGGTATGCTTAAAGGCTTGAATAATTAGACAGACATGGTGGCTCTGTGATTTTAAGAATTCAGACGCTAGTAATACTCTCTTAAGAGTTAAAAGTGCGGACGGAATTTGAGTACGTGTGGTAGTTTCGAAGGCTTATGGTCCGGTGGGTAAGTAAACCGGCGACTTTCCTTCGTAGTCCACGCTATAAATTGGTTCCAACAAGTATTTTCTTATTTGCAATGACATTGATAGAAAGGGAAACTTTGATCTTTACTTTCAGGTAGCTGTTTATTGATAAGTTACTAATAAGGCTTACCAGTGATTGTAAAACTGATCTTATGTTCACAAAACCAAACACTATCGCTCCTAAGCTAATGTTGTTTGTTGCAGAACTACGAAGCGCGTATCGACGCATTGCAGCGGCAGGTGGAGGAGCAGAGCGTCACCATGTCCATGTACAGCTCTTACACGCCTGAGGACTTCCACAATGATGAGGATATATTTGGTGAGTCGCAGGAAAATAAATCATCCAGAATGATCTTATTTATTTTGAAACAACTCGGTGCTTTATTCAAGGAATTCCCAAATTATTATACATTCTCACTCTTTTTGATTGGTTGACTCACTACATTAAATGATCTACTTGGAAAATTTCGATTTTATAACGTAAGTGAATTTATATGACAAAGATATTGTAAAAAACGGATTCTTAACTGACCATTACTAAAAATACATTTCGGTTATTAAAAGGTTATTAACGATTGTACGTAATATTTTTTCTATAAGATTTTTACAGTCAAAGACAATCCAGACCATCAAGTAAAAAAAAACAATGCTATAGATTTTATAAATTTCGATTGTCAAACAAGTCATAAGTTTTTCTACACTCCTTTTCTTTCTTTGGCTTTTGTTTTGTAAAAAAAATTGAGATTTGAGTCTAATCTATTTTTCAAAACGCTTAATAGAGTGTACTTATCTGGTTTTATTTTTGTGTTGATCGAGTGTTTGGTTTCCGTTCGGTAGTGAATCCCCTGTTTGAGACAGAGTGTTGGTCGGCGCGCGAGGTGGGGCTGGCAGCGTGGGCCTTCCGCAAGTGGAAGTACCACCAGTTCACCTCGCTCAGGGACGACCTCTGGGGAAACGCCATCTTCCTCAAGGTAAGCTGACACCTAACTCCTTGTTAGACAAAATATGTATCAGGACATTTTGTTTCTCAAAGTTCAAATTAATCCTGTCCATTTCATTTGATAGCGATTATAACGTAATACGTAAAAAGTTAAAGGGATACTGATTGTGAAATTGAATGATCCTGAGTAAACCACATGAATAGATTATGTACGGTCAGAAAAAGCGCATAATTCTATCGTAATGAGGTGACCAAATGCCTCATTTACCGCTCAAGTTAGGAGTGCCACAAGGCTCTGTTCTGAGTCCGCTACTATAAATGTTCTCTTTGCGTGAGGCCGAAATAATTATACAATACTAACCGTTCTCGTGCGTTCAGAAGTTGATGTCTTGTACTTGATATGACCGTGATGACTGATGACTGATGGCTGCTATACAATGTAACTCCCACGCAGGAAGCGAACGCGATATCAGTGGAGCTCCGCAAGAAAGTCCAGTTCCAATTCACCCTGCTCACCGACACCCCCTACTCGCCGCTCCCGGCTGAGCTGGCCCCTCGTGACGATGCCGACGATGAATTCCGCCCTGGAGCGCCCACCGTCGTCGCCGTCGAAGTTACCGACACTAAGAATGGAGCCACACACTACTGGACGCTTGAGAAACTACGGTAAGTTTATGTGGAGTTTAAGGGTAGGGTTGGCATTTGGATTTCATTGGGATACGAGTATGTGTGATAGATCGTTTTGGTATGCATGGTTTTGATAATTTGGATTTACTGTTATAGGCAGGGAAAAATGAGAGACGTGATCGGAATCCACTTTTCAAAGCATAATAATTATGTTTCCCAGTTTGAAATTTATGTTACTTTATGAAGTTTCTAAAGTGACCTACTAATGTACTTTTTTAAGGTGTACATTTTCTAAAGTGAATAAGTAAGTACGTAAGTAAGCTACAGTTAGATTGACTGTTATTCCTTCTTTGAACATATCGATCTATGGTTTTTTGAGTTGAGTTTCATTTTATACGCGTAAAGTGGGGAATTGCCATACTAATCTTTTGTAATGGCTAAATTGATTTAGGAACAGTATAATTAAGTAATCTGATCTCATCTCCCATTACACCCTGTCATTGGTTTGTAAAAAAAGTTAGGCAATAATGTAGGTATTTAAAAATATAATGTGTGTTGTGATAGGTAGTTTTTGAAGATCATGTTTTCAGGATTCATTGATTTTTTCTTATGTTTACGTATATTTTAAATAAGAGGGTTTTACACGTTTAGTTTTTTTATTTGCGTTTTGTGATCGGTTGGTATTTATTAATTTTTAATGGTATTTGTTTATTTCAATACGAAAGTTTTTTTTGGTTTGCTAGCATCGTCAAGAGTATTTTTCAAAAGAAAACGACAAAATGGGTATGCTGTTATGATAATACTTTGATTACTGAACCTGTAAATACATATTTATGTTTGAAAAGGGTAAGTACGTTTATCTATACAAATAAACAACATATAAATGTATAGTTGAATATGTTTAAACATATTTTTACTAGCGCTAATTTTAGTTGCTGCTTTGTTTATATAATTTTATAGTTTTCTCGTGCTTCTTTGTTAACAGATACATATAACATTTTAATTACAATTTTAGAAATTTTCTATAGCTGCTAAATTATGAGAACTTCACACAAAAATAACCATATTAGAAATGGCAGAATGTTAAAATCTTTTTCAATATATTTTTTACAAATAGTAGTTTAGTAAAAAAACCTTAGAAATGACTAGATATTAGTTCTCATTATTTACGCGATCAGTTGGCTGAGATTCATACTAATGAAATGGTAATTTTAACTGAATTAACATTTGCCATTATATTTTTAAAGTGAGAAAAGAACCTTAGTCGACTGAATTCGATGCGTCCGAACTTGTCACATCGACGTATATCATGGTTGTGTTTATCGCTATGGATAAAATAAAAGGATAAAGCATCCGACACTCGCACTTACCCGCTGGTCAGAAAGTGACGGAAGTTTTATTTACAGCGGTGAACGTGACCATAATACGGCCGCAGATCGTAAAAATCGTCGAGAGCTGATTTAATACTAGTAATATCTAAATCAAGTAAACTTCCAATCTTTTTTCTCCTATAGTTGTAAATAAGATCGGACACAAACAAACAATATTAATTTTATAGAAATATAATTTAAGTCAAACAAGCGCGTGTACAGCAACCGCTTCCGATTTAGGATGAGAGGCTAAAATAGGCACAGGGGACATTGCTGGTATGTAGGGCTACAATGGCTACATAGCCGTGTTGTCCGTAGCCACCGGCTGGAGCTAATGCGCCAGATATACAACATGAACGAGAGCGCGTGCGAGGAGGAGGCGGAGCCCCCCGAGCCGCCCGCGGCGGCGCCCGCGCCCGACATACTGCAGTGTATCTCGGCGTGCGCGCAGCAGACGCGCTTGTCGCTAGCCAACCTGCTGCCCTCGAGGTTTGTGACCGCCGCCGCACACTGGACCGAGCGCGCACTCGTTGACCACCTCCTGCGGCTACAGTTGGGTTACCTAACCTTCACGAGATCTAACATCGGCTGGCTTGCATAATCTGGCAGCATGGTTACCATTAGTTTAACAGTTAAAGGTCCATTGTGTAGTCGGCTTCCGGTCGCAACGTTCATTCTGTGCAGTTTCGACTTGGCTTCCGCGCCCGCCTTGCACATGCTATAGAAACAAAACAATCGCGTTATTGAGTACTGGTGTCGATCGAATGGATGGTTACATATATGCCACGCTTGAGTTAACACTTTTGAACCTTATTTCACCAGCGTAAGGTATACATGTGGTCACTATATCTCGTAAAACTTACGCCGAATTTCGTCAATAACATTCGAATATTATGTTAAACGAACAGAGTTGAATACCAATTTAGTACCTAACAATCATAAATGCAGGCTTTTAAGAGGTTGTGTGGCATTGATGGTAGGTATGTTTGGAACCTTTCGTCAATATTTCTTGTAAAGCATTCGAATATTGAATAGGGATGCAGTAAAACCCTCGATGTAATGTGGTATTGTTTTGTTTCTACGCAAACATTTTGAGAGAGTATATTCGGCGTCAGGGCCGCTTTGGGTCGCCTTGCAGATTGGCTTACGCGCGACGGTGACATCTGGCTTGAAAAACAACAGTATAAATTGACTTCCGGATCAAAATTTTGCTAAACGGCTTCATGTGGCGTAACTTTCTCAACTTGACCATTTGTAGAGTTGAAAATTAAATTATGTCGTTACAATATATTTCTGAAAAAGAGATCTCATTCCAAAAGACAATTCATTTTCGTTTACATACGTACACCGAGTATTTTAGAATTGCATTAAGTATTGTGTTTGCATTGTGGCGCTTAGAAAATGTATTAAAGGGCATCCTCCTATACAATTCAAATGATCAACTATAGTTAAGCCTTTCGTTCTTAAATTTTGCAAACTTTTAATGATTGCACGAGTATTGGACTTTGTATTTAAGCTTGCTTAGACCATAAATTTGTATCATATTATAGTATTTGCTTGTATAATATTGTATTATGTTACGTTGTATGCGGCATGAAAGAAAATTATAGCAAAAGTAAAATTGTGCTATTATAAAACCTTATTGCTCAGCATTTTATAGTATGTCTATTTTATTATTAAACATCGGATGTCTATTCGCTATGTCAACGCTGTCTATCAAACGACAATATATTTGTAAGTTTGTTTCTTTTAAAACGACGAAAGGCGATGACTGTTAATAAATTAGACTTACCGTAAATACTTAGAATTTTGTTCCGCTTTGTAACAGACAAAACTTTTGTTTAATAAAATAAGCTCTCGATTTATAATGTTTATTTAACTTGGGCTTGCTCCTAATCTTAATAACAATATTGGTAAATATAGCTTTATTTTCGCTGCATAACACGCATGACTATTTATTTTATTTTAACCTTAACAACTGCTGATGTAACTCCTCCAAACTAATTACAGGTTATTCCCATCTTACAACCTATCCAACAGGTATATGTAAATTTTGCCATATAACTGGGTTGGATAGGTTGGAAGATGGGACTAACACCTAATTACTTGTTACCTTAACCTTAAATTAGTTTTTACAATGTGTAACCAGACATCTTATCTTATTTCTCTTTATCGCAGCTTCTATCCGTCTCCACTTTTAACGAATTCTGTATATTGTAACTACAGGCTTCGACTATGTACACAAACACACTGGACTATGTAAACTTCCTTGCGCAAAAGTATTACTATAATCTCCCAGTCGACAACGGCTAGAGCTAAAGTTTTGACTCCGTTCTAGAATCTTGTTCAACATTTTTACTATTCTGTTCCATAAACGCCCCTCTCCAACGTATCAGTTAGCTATATCTCTCCCCCTCTGCCCCGCAGACAACGGCTGGAGCTGATGCGCGAGATGTACCACAACGAGGCGGAGCTGTCGCCCACGTCGCCCGACCACAACGTGGAGTCCGTCACCGGCGGGGACCCCTTCTACGACCGGTTCCCCTGGTTCCGGATGGTCGGACGGTTGGTTCTGTGTCTAATTCTAGTCAGACGTCTTACCTAATCTATGTAATCAATGTTCACGATTTCCAACAACACGACAAGTGAAATTATAAATTACTTGAATAATCGGTCCTTCTTCTGTGATTTTGATACATGTTTTACATTAAAATACAGAAATGTACTTATGGTAGGGCGTAAAACAGCGCCGACTTGGCATTTGCGTACTTGATTTTAGACTCTATTTCAGTTATTACAAGTAAAACAAATGTCAATGTTTATTTTGCACGATAAAAGTTTTAATTTCCATTTTAACAACGTCCTGGAGAGTTAGCACAAGTTGACCGCGACTTTTTTGTCGCTCGGGTTTCCCTTTTTATCTAGTGTGTAACGATAGAGACGCACAAGCGAGAAAATACAATTTTTGCTAGCCGTACTGCATATATAAAAAGGAAGATTAAAACTTACCATTTAAGTACTAACTAACTTTACCATTTGAAAACTTTGTATAATGACTCGATGAAAATGTTATAGTCCGTGTATGTTGTATACTTTAATAATGTATTGTGGTTGTTTCAGGAGCTTCGTTTACCTGTCAAACCTCCTGTACCCGGTTCCGCTCATTCACAAGGTCGCGATAGTGAATGAGAAAGGAGACGTGAAGGGCTACCTGCGGGTCGCCGTGCAGGCCGTCATCGACGCTGAGAAGAGTGAGTCTACTTTGAACATTGATAACTATTCAATAGAAGAAAGTGGCATACCTGGGTCACACTCTCAGAAAAAAAACGACACCAACTGGCGTTGACAAAAGTGGGGTTGGCAGACCCAAGATGACATGGCTCGGAAATATAAAGAACTGGACAGGCGTCGTCGCCTCGATCGATTGGCTATTCCGTTTGGCGAGAGATAAGCATTTCTATCCAGAGCTGACTACCAACCAACCTTCAGTAGTGGAACCTTCAGCATCACCGCTCATTCGCGGATAGTCAGGGATCGTAAGGGACTCTGTCATACATTTAGACGGTGTACTCGTTCCTTTGTATTCATCGACTAATGACGGACCCATAACCTCGCGAAAATGAAATAATAGTAAAACTTATTGATGAGTGTTTTAATTTTGATACCAAGCTGGTCTGATCTTTTAATGCCTTATGTACACTCGAGAAAATTATAAAAATCACATTATTTCGACAGACAACGCAGAGTTCGCCGCGGGCGTGAAGCAGTCTGCGAAGATCTCGTTCGACGACGACGTGGCGCCGGCGCGCCGCGTCAAGTCGCTGGCCAGCGTCGTGGACAAGAACAACGCGCTCAACCTGGAGGACCGCATCGACGCCGACTCCAACATCAAGATCGAAGGTGACGCTTTATTTCAAGCATGACCGTACGACGGGGTGAGGATGAGGCATGGCGACTGCTATACTCGCGTCGTTCTAATAGGTCCGATGTGACAGTTGTTAACGCAGTACAAAATATAACCTAAATCATGATTTAGGTTAGGCATGCCTCAAACACATCAAAACGCGCCTTTCGCGCAACTTTTTAGCTTTGTAACCTTGCAAGGCTAAATATATCCATTTGGTAGCACTGCAATGTAGACCAAATTGAGTGGTGCGGGATTCCTCAAGCATTTTCGAACAGATTGAAATTGGATGACTTTTCGCGCTTTAATCATGTCTCGCCGCCTGCATGTCTGTGTGATTACATCATGCATATGAATGTCACTCGTTTTTGGAACTTATTCTAGTTCCTTTATACTTCAGCTGTTTACTAACAAGCTCTAAGTCCTCGTCATAGCTCAGTTGGAAAACCAATAATTATGTAAAGGTTGAGTATTCAAATCCCCACAATGATATAAAGTCTTAAAGTTTTGTTTATAGCGTAGAAAGCACACTAACCGAATCTAACAGTACTTAACATTACAGAGTTGGGCGGCGTTGAATGCGACGCGGACAGCGGGCGCGGAGACAGCTCCCTCGCCTCCGAGCTGAAGGAGGAAGACCTGCCCGAGCACCTGACCCTCGGTCGCGAGTTCACCTTCCGCGTGACCGTGCTGCAGGCACATAGCGTGTCCACAGACTACGCCGACGTGTTCTGCCAGTTCAAGTGAGTTTTTCTGAAGAATAGAGTCCACTGCATACTGCGACTGAACGAACACTTACATTTTATTTCATTTGAACGTTCTTTACTTAACATGACGATAATAATCGTTGTGGGTCATTTAATGTGTCCTTGAGTGATTATTATGTTTGGAACAGAGGCTCTATATTCGTATTGATGGTGTAACGGGTAACTCATTGTTCCAGCTTTCTACACCGCAATGAAGATGCATTCTCGACAGAACCCGTCAAGAACGCTGGAAAGAACACACCTTTGGGCTTTTACCACGTACAGAATGTACGTAGAGATATCTTTTGATTGATAATTTTTCCTTTAAAATTTAGAAAATTAGTTTCAAATCAATTGGTGATTGGTGGTTAATGTCATGTTTATTATCTTATGTTATGTTATTTTTTACAGATTACAGTACCAATTACGAAATCTTTCGTCGAATATATCAAAACTCAACCGATCGTTTTCGAAGTCTTCGGACATTACCAACAGCATCCACTTCATAAGGTAAGTCATATTTATAGCAGTAATGCACCGTTCCGGGTTATAATATGGTCACAGGTTTAAAAGTCATTTAAGTAGGCAGCGTAGCCACCAAAACATGACTAATCAGGGACGACTAAAAGTGCTTCAATACGACTAATTTTATTTTCAGAGTATGCTCTTATCTTATCATATCTTTGTTAAGATGGATCCTGCTTGAATATGCAGGTTTCTTATCGATGTTTTTCCTTTCACCTATCTATATGCCTGTTTATTGCTCATTCTTTTAAGGTATCAGTCATTCACATCGCTTGTCAAATCTCTGAGTGAAAGAGTAAAAACAGAGTTTAGGGAGCACTCGTAAGAAAACTACACGAACTCGCTCGCTCGCTCAAGGTTCATAAGAAAACTACACAAGAAAATTGAAAATGAAGAATGACGCTGCATTACCAGGCTAGTCACAACGCTCACCGTGACAACAATTGACGACCACGACCACGTCTAGAGTGCACGGACTAAGAAGAATGACCAGACGCTCGTCTAACTGCGGATTTCCACTGCGTCGCACGCAACGTACCCACAATAACACCACGCGTTGCGTACGTTGCGTGTGGCGCTGTGAATCTCCGGCTAAACTTTTTTTCAACCGACTTCAAAATAGGACGAGGTTCTAATATTTAAATACCTACATAGGAAACATCCACGACTCAGGAACAAATATTCGCGCTAATAACACAAATATCTGTCCTTATCGGGATTTGAACCCAGGACCGCTACCTTCGTAGGCAGGGTCACTACCAACTAGGCCAGCGCGTCTATTATACTATGGCGGAAGCCTATTGCCAGCAGGGGGCGTGTTTATTTCGAATCCAACACCTACCATGATACCTGTTCTAGGACGCGAAGCAAGACGGGCCTGTGGCGGGGCGCACGCCGCCGCGGCGCATGCTGCCGCCGTCGATCCCGATCTCGGCGCCCGTGCGCAGCCCCAAGTGGGGCGCCTGCGCCGTGGCGCCGCCGTGCTGCTCCTCGCACCTGCACTCCAAGCACGACCTGCTCGTCTGGTTCGAGATCTGCGAGCTGGCACCCAGCGGGGAGTACGTGCCCGCCGTGAGTATGCCGCACCCGCTGGTTTATCACGATTCACTGTTCAATCATACAGATAGAAGCACTCATTATTCGTAGTAAAACAAAGACAAAGCTGAATAAATAAAGTTATATTTTAATGAGAAAACAAATGGGTATCGCTAATTTTACTTAGGACGAATTGTCACTTGACAGTTGTCCTGCGAACGGGTTTCGGTTTGGATAACATCGTAGCCAGAATACCTGCGATTAGATTTATTTTGAAAAGTTTTAAGTTAGTTAAAAAGAGATAACGGCCAAAATTCTAAAATATGTCCATACAAGTTAATTGTAAAGAGTTGATACTTTTGAGCCCGTCTAATGCCATATTTTTGTTCTTAACTGTGAGTGCACATGCAAGTTACTTGCGCTTCATAAAAGCTACGGTCGATCTTTTACATCAATCTAGTTAAATGTTTCGCATCTGTAAAACTTGAAGACCGTTTACACTTCCCGGTTCCACTCTCAGCAAGAATGTACTGAGCCCTTACCCTTTTCATTTTTACGTACAGTTCATTTAATTATTATCATGTAATGACGTATATAAACAAGGTAATGTACACAGGTGGTGGAACACAGCGACGAGCTCCCCTGCCGCGGGCTGTTCCTGCTTCACCAGGGCATTCAGCGTCGTATCCGCATCACCATCCTGCACGAGCCCTCCGGGGACCTGCAGTGGAGCGACGTGCGGGAGCTAGTTGTCGGTAACTATCATCTCCAACACAATAAATTAAAATTATAGATAAAAAATAACTTTCTTTACCGTCTCAAAACGTTTCTGCACTCGCCCAAAAAACACCCTGTATTTTATGTTATTACAGTAATAGTATCATTTCAATAATATACCAGACCACTATCCACAATTAATGATGTGTTCGTCAAATAGCAACTTCCCCGTACTTGGCATCAGTGACAAACCGAAAAATTATAAAGTAGGCTTTGGTCTTTTCAATCTTTCTCAAGCATTTGATAATGTGGAATTAATTTAAAATGAGTGAATTATGGTCTTTTTGCACTTTATTTTTGTTCATATTTTAGCGATAGATCACAAACAGCTATTTTTAAAGTCAGTTGAAGTAAATGAACATACAGTCGATAGGAGCTCAAATCAGAAATAGGAGTGCCTCAAGGCTCGACTATAGGTACTTTTTATTTTCATAATGTAAATAAAATAATAATTGTAATATGTTATTCTTACAAAGACAGCGAGGTGTATTGCTTTGAAACAAGGAATGTAAAATGACCCATGATGTTTGTGTCAGGGCGCATTCGCAACTCGCCGGAAGCGAACGAAGACACGGCGGACGGCGAGGAGGACGGCGCGCTGTCGCTGGGCTTGTTCCCCGGGGAGCGGCCCACGCTCGACGACCGGGCGGTCTTTAGGTAACTCGCTCACTGTTTATTGACGAATATTATGCTGAAAAATGACTAGCACATAATCGGGCAAACTGACGAGTGAAGAAGCTTCTTCAGTGGGTGGATCTGGGCTAAAATATTAATAATGATATTGCTGATGGATGACACTTGTTTTGTGACGACAAGCAGTAAATAGAGTATAGTATTTTAACATAACATTTTGTAGATTAGTGATTTATAGTGTTCGGGAATCTTTAGTAATGAAATGAAAGCAAGTCAGCTTTAGTTTCAGATGGAAAGTTTCCTTAGAACACAATTGACATGAATATGAACATGTTTAGGTTCGAAGCGGCATGGGACAGCAGTCTTCACGGCTCGCCGCTGCTCAACAGGGTCAGCGCCAACGGAGAAGTAGTCTACATCACGCTCAGCGCATACCTCGAGGTACGCCAGTCGCCAATCAGAGACCAACCAGAAGGAAAGATGCTGGTCAAGTAATTAAAAAAAAATGACAGTCCTTCCGAATATCGTTTAGGCTTAAAGATGGGAACAGCAGACCAGTTTTCCGAGGAAGCAAGGTAGCTTTCTGTTCTTAGTTCAGTCCCTCCCGTTATGAGAGGTGTTGGTGCCTAGCGGAATGTATATTGGCTAATCATGTTTACGTTCAGTTCTTCGGTCTTGCGCATTAAACTAAATTAGCATTGATCTTTAAGGAAACTATTAGGAGCGGTCGCGGCAACATGCTACCATTTCATAAACTACCTGAAGCCGCATAAGGCGTAGTCTTTTAGTTAACTAAGATATCTTTACTAATTTACGTGCTTTTTAAAACTCAGTAAATTTTGAACCACTTACCGTCATCTTAATGGGCTAAAATTTCGAATACAAATGTAAACCCGATGGAATATTATGGTGTCTATGCGCTGATCTGATGAAGGAGTCTGAAGGTGGGAACAAGATTCCGTTCTACTGAACGTAGACCCACTGATTTTGGACTCTTTAGTACGACTGTGAAGTTGTCAAAAACTTGATGTTGAAGTACGGTAATAATGGACAGGTGGAGAACTGCGCCCGGCCCGCCATCGTGACGAAGGACCTGTCGCTGGTGGTGGTGGGGCGCGAGGCGCGCACGGGCCGCTCGCTGCGCCGCGCGCTGTTCGGCTCCAAGTGCGCGCGCGCCGACCGGCTCACCGGCGTCTACGAGCTCAGCCTGCACCGCGCGCTCGAGCCAGGTCACTACCTTCATCTTATTTACATTCGAACTAGGATGCCTTGATGCGATACTAATGTCCGTTTTCACCAACTCTAATTCGTTTATTGCTGTACTCAGAGATATCTTGGAGACAATTAACTCGAAGGATCGTCGCTAAGGAACGATTTAATCAATTAATATTCATAATTACATGTTATATCCATGGCGCACTTTTCATTTTTTTTTATCTTTAGTATCATTCCTTAATTAGTATTGTGCTACCGAGCATTTTTACCTATGTAGAATATTAAATAAAATGCTTTATATGTAACGTTGTCCTGAGTAATAGGTCATACGTTATTAAAGAAAATCATTCAGCCACTGATATCAAACCACCTGATGTTAACCACCCAAATCTCTCTTTTTTAGACTAGTTAACCCTTCTAAATATTTGGAGTAAAAAACGTTATTATAATATGGACCAAAAAAATAAAGAAAAAGTAAATTAAAAGCGTGTGTTGTGTGGTGCAGGCGTGCAGCGGCGGCAGCGGCGCGTGCTGGACACGAGCGGCACGTACGTGCGCGGCGAGGAGAACCTGCACGGCTGGCGCCCGCGCGGGGACAGCCTCATCTTCGACCACCAGGTGACTGCTCGATAGGGAATATGCCATACCGCGGTGCGATGTCTCTCTATGGCCAAAATATTGTTGATCGAATGTATCACTATGTATGTAGAAGGCCTTTTATTAAATTAAGCATTATTAGTCAGTTAAAGCAATGAAGAAACTATATTTTCAATATTGAAATAAAAAAAATATTTGTTTAGTAAAATTTGGTCAGTTTAAGCCATAAAGAAACCATATTTTCAAATATGAAACAATTTTTTTTTTTATAAATTTGGTCGGACTGCAAAAACTGCCAGACTTAGGTGAGGCCGACCAAGACATACGTCAACAGGTTTAATTTAGCTATTATAATCCGTTTTTTTCATTCTATTTTTCGATGAGGTAAAATGCAGCTGTCTCGTGGTACCACAAATTCGGTCGGACACAGGAACCTGCCAACACAGGATTTGGCCGACCACTTTTTTTTTACTGTCCTCAATGGCCTCTATCCTACCATACAAGTTTCATTCTATTTTTCGATGAGGTTTTTTTTGATGAATTTTTGTACCACTTTTTTGCCATTTGCGCAAAATTTGCCAAGTTAAGCCGCGGCCGACCAAGAGCAGTTGAAGCTACTAAAAGTCAGCTACCCCTACAGAGTAGGCATTTTCTATTTTTTTATCAGGTAGGGTTTCTTGCAGTCGGCCACCGGACTAGTAGGCAGAGCTACAGAATTACCAACAACTCTAAAAACTTGTTGTTAAATCTTTAACCACATTTTGCACAATTGGGCTAAGATGTAGTGTATTAGTGACAGTTTGCAAGTTTAACATCGTTTATTTGTGTGTGCTAGTGGGAGCTCGAGAAAATGACCCGGCTGGAGCAGGTGGGGCGCACGCGGCACTTCATGGCGCTGCGCGAGCGCCTGCGCCACGGCCATGAGAACACCGTGGCGCCCAACGACTTCACCAAGACGGAGAAGGTACGGGACCAGTGCTGGCTCTCTTGACCTAATCTTCAACCCAGTTGGGTATCCCGAAGGCGATAACGTTCTCTTTACTGCACGACCGCTCTGAGCTAGCCGAGATATCAAACTGAAAGTCATACATTTTTATCGCATTCAGGCTATGTGGTGTGTGGTGTGTTAACGTCGTAAAAAGTTTGTTCGATAAACCTGTGTTTTGTTACCCATTAATTTAAATGAGAATTAGAAAATACTGCTTACTTCTATTATAACTCAGGACCTACCTTAAATTGTTTTTGTTTTGCCTATTTGTTGACTGGTAGATTCAGAAGTCAAGGTTTTCGTCAATTTGTTTGTGTGTTGTTTTTCGCCTGTTATCCAAACGCAGCAACAAGTCCCACCAATGCCTAGTATTTGTTGACATATATTTGTGCAGGAGGTGTGCAACATGGCGGCGAAGGCGGCGGCGGAGTGCGCGCACGCGCGCGACGAGGCGCTCTACGAGCCGTGGGAGATGACGCCGCGCGAGCGCGACCTCGCCTCCAAGTTCCTTAAGCTCATGCAAGGTCAGTCTACTCACTACACTTACTTCCTTACTCAAATCTATCGTCTCGCCCCGCTTCGCACTTTAATGATGTTTCTGAAAAAATAGTGCTTTTTTCGAAGTAAAATGGGCAACATGATCCAATTTTTACCCAAAATCTGTTGCGTAATAATAATGGTTATCATTTGAAAGAATTAAGCTCTTAGCTGTCACAGCTCCAAACTCTTTTTTTGGTTAACTGTGAAGGTGATATGTTTGTTTCCCAGGGAGGATAGGGTCCAGCGGCAAGGAGGTGGAGACGGCGGTGTCGCCGGCCACGCCGGTGGACGAGGGCGTGTCGGCCGACGCGTCCACGCCGAGCCTGCTGTCCTCCGTGCACAGCGCCAGCAGCTTCGAGTGAGTGATCTTATGCAGCTAGAAATTCTGTTGTTCTGCTCTCGTGAACATCGGTGACTAGTCCGAATTATTAGTCCGGAATTGGTGCTAGCACGAATTGCTTGCGACTTGTTTGTCGCTCTGTAATCTTATCCTACCTAGCCACGACAGAGACGCATTGAGTGACAAGCGAAAAAATATAGTTTATTGTAGCTATATTTGGACATGTTGCGGTATTCATACCAAAGTGCAAAATTAGTTATTTCAGTCAGATTTATATTTCGTTTGTTTTTTGTTGCGCTCTCCATCTGAGACGTACAATTGGTGCAATTGGGCATCTAGCCTGCAGTATGAATGAGTTATTGCAGTAGGGATTCGGGAGTCAATCTGATAGCTATATAAGATCAGGGAAGAATTATTTTTAGAGGTTTCTAATGTGCTTGTTGTATAGAAAACACTGCACAAACATTGCACTTAGACCGCAATATTTCGTTCCAACCGTGCAAAATTTGACGGGCGGTGCTTGCCGTCCTGTATTAATTTTGTTACTTAAAAAAAATGTATATGTAAGGGTCGTGGCTTGTTTTTTGTCGCAGGCTGTGCTCGCCGGAGCGCGCGCTGCTGGAGAAGTCGGTGGCGGCGTGGGGCGGCGGCGGCGCGTGCGCGGGCGGCGCGCTGTACGTGCCCGACTGCGAGGAGGTGCGCGTGTCGGCCGCCGTGGCGCGCCGCGGACACCTCAACGTGCTGCAGCACGGCACGCACGGCTGGAAGAAGCGCTGGCTGGTGAGCACGGGGGGGGACCCGATAATGCACTCATTCATATCATTATTTATTTCTTAATATACCACACCTCTTACATGGGATTTTGAATTAGTGTTAATTTAAACTAACACCATTTTCACACATACTAATAGTATAAATGGAGACTTGAATACGTAATAAAGACCAAATCTTGATTGTTCTGATTTTTTTTGCATTTACTAATTTTGCCAGCATGAGTAAAGTTTTTGTTTTTAATTAATTGTTAATTAGGTTTAAAAGCCTATTTTTGCATGAAAACCAATTTGCTATAGCAAAATCCCGTTGCTAAAAAAAGCTATGTAAAATATTCGAACTACTTTATTAATAAAAGAGCGGTTTTCAAAGAAACATAGTTAATTACTAGAATTACAAAAACAGTAACTTTACCATTACATCACAAAAAAATAACCATACTGCTATAAAATAAATGGTGGTATATCAGACAAAACTCATGTAGCAAATTCGATCATGTTACTAACGAACGAATATAAAATTTAAAACGCCACCTTTTAACGTAAGTATATTATAAGTTATGACTAATTAACGCGTTGAATTCTAATCCATTAATTTATTAATTAATTTAATTAATCTATTAATTTATCAATTAATTTAATTAATCCATTAATTTATTTAAAATTTGTTAAATTTTTAAACTGCTCAATAGCGGCTTTAGTACCTGTATTCTCTAGTAACTATAATGTTAATACTCACCCAGGTGGTGCGGCGGCCGTACGTGTTCATCTACCGCGACGAGCGCGACCCCATCGAGCGCGCCGTCATCAACCTGGCCAACGCGCACGTCGAGTACTCCGAGGACCAGGAGCAGATGGTCCGCATGCCGAATACCTTCAGGTCAGTCTGCTAACAGCTTTATAAAGTTTTTCATAGGTGTAACAAAGGACTGTTTATGATCCTAGAGAACTAATCTATGGGAATTGCCAGAGATGTAAAGAAACTACTGATTAATATATAATCTCATACTATCTAAGTACATAGTATTACAAAATTTCATGTTAAAATAATTATTATGTTATGATAAATCGTTAATAGGACAGCGCTCTATCTTCCCAGGCAAATATTTAAATAATTTTGAAGTAATAATAATCAATTCATTGTTTACATATTTGTCCATTTATATTAATTTACTTCTTCCTAAATCATCTAGAAATGGCACAAAACTTGTATGGCGAAGCAAAGCTATAAAGACTAGCCACGAAAGATGGCCACTTTTTATCACCGCCCCTCATCCTCTTCAGCAATCGCGTACCATAATCCTGACTAGTTCATCAGAGCAAACTGGATTCGCTGAGGCATTTCGATGAATGTACCTATTCCTCATAGTAAGGGGTGCCTTAGGGGTGGTCATATTTAAGGGGTTTTCGTCAGCGGGGCTCGGAAACCTGGTTATTTTTTTTAACCAACTCGTCAGACATTAAAAAAAGAGCATTTTCATTTCGATTCCGCTCGAACAGAATCGATATTATTTCGGTTCTGATCAAAGACAAGAGCAAAATAAAACAGTTCATGCTCGAAATAACGGTTAATTTTGCTCGCTAATTTGTTCTCACCGCCCACCACCACCCTTTTTTCGTGTCACCCTCATAGTTGCATTTTACCTTGCTCAGCTTGAAGTCAAGCAGGCCTTATCATTTTAAAATAACCATAGTCCCCGCGCCATCCACAGGAGGTAACATCCTAACCAGGTTAATCCTAGCGTTCACAACGCTCGTGAATCGATTCCACTCCGAGCGAAATTTTACGGAGAACCTGGTTAAGAACCATAACTAACCGGTATTTTTCGAACCGTTCCCAAGCCCTGTTCGTCAGACGTACGGTACGTACGGAACGTAGGATTCTTCTGTGAGCTTTGAGGGCTGATGTGATGGTTGTGGTTGCAGCGTGGTGAGCAAGGAGCGCGGCTACCTGCTGCAGACGCTGGGCGACAAGGAGGTCCACGACTGGCTCTACGCCATCAACCCGCTGCTCGCCGGACAGATCAGGTACTCTCTCACTTTTGAAGCATATCCAGCGTTGAGCTGATTTCCGATCGGGAAAATACTTATTTTTAACAGTGTATGGTCAGTCAAAAACCATTTTGTGGCTTGGCATACTTGACACACATTATTGGTACATCAAATATAAACTTTTCCCAGGGTTGGGGAGGTTAGTAGCAGTCGCCCCGCTATTAGTCAATTCTCAGATCCCAAAAACTAGGAAAAAGAGCTATCACAGAAGTACCAGCAATTATCAGGGCCTTAATTTAAATTTTAATATCTCATGTTTTAAAATCATATTGTTTTTGACAATTCGGACGCCTTTACTGCCAGGTGAATGAGAGCAACTATAAGTTAATGGTTTAATAACTGTTTACAACCAACTAAATAAATAACATAAACAATATTCTAACGAGGCTCAGTAAGTAGTATTTTCTTCCTAGAGCTTGTTCCTTTCCTTAACATTAACCTATTTTTTTGTTCGGCAGGTCCCGATCGGCGCGGCGCGGCGACAAGGCGGCGCCGGCGCCGGCATGAGACAGCCTCACCATGGAGTCTATCCTCGTCTACTGAGCGCCGCGCCCGACCCTTAACGTGCATCCTTTGCAGCAGTAACTGTTAGCGATCTCGTTTCTGTTCAAGCGTAATGCTAACTCGGGGTTTCTGTTCGTGGCTTACTTGAAAACTACATTCGAATACTCTCGCTTTGAGAAGGGTTTATAGGGACCTCGGATACTTTTGTTCTCCTATACACTTCCTCAGTAATGGAATGTTTTTTTTTATATATGACAGTATAGGTAAAGAAGCTTAATAGAGTGACATGTTCATGTTATAGTGTACACAATTTGTGGGGACATTGTGATCTTACTAATACTAAATGTATGTACAGACGACGTCAAAGATATGTTTACATTTTTTCACCTTATTCCATTGAAATAAGGTTCAAAAATGTAAACATATCTTTGACGTGGTGTTGATCCTGTACAAGCACATGGGTGTTATACAGGATCAAAACGTTTCTGTGTTTAGTTTTTTCCTGATCAGTCATATACAACACAAAAGGCCTGCCAATAAAGTTTCAATGTCGGTCAATTTAACTAGGACTAACATCTTAAGCTGAGAAAATCGGTACAATTATTTAACGTCGGTACTCGATTAATGTCTTCCTCACAATAATGAATGGTTTTCAGAACAATTGTATCGTTGCCAAAATGTGAATTGTTATGAGTAGCCGTGGCTGGTTTGGTGGGGCCAGGGGGATACTTATTTATTAGATCGATTGGAGATCAGAACAACGAAGGAGCGGGTAGCGTGGTCCAGAAATGAATCTCGTTCTCGGTTGATCTCAATGACCGGTGGGACCACAGAATAGTACATTGTAGCCCAGGTACAGAAAGTAAGCAATAGATGGACGAGTTAGTTCGCGGGCCGAGCCGCAGGTGAGGACCGCGAAGATACGAGTCCATCTATTGCACTTTCTACTGAGGCAATACTATGTGCTTTTCACGCCTAATGTAAGGAAATAAAACAGGTTAGGACATAATACACAGTTTAATTAAAAGTAATATTGATATTTGAAAGTTCATCAAAGTAGGTCAGCATTACGCTTTCAGAGAAAGAGTTCGTTTTTTTATTTATTTGCCATGCTTTGAAATTTTCATACACTTTCTGATATTTGCGACGGGATTTTATTGGCAGTAAATTCCGAATTACCGACTTTGCCGTATCCTGAATTTCAGGCGGTGTAAGATCCATATCTGTACTTGTATCACTCATTTTTGTTGAATATCGTACAAATTTCCAATCAAAAGTTCAAAAGTTTAGCGTTTGTTTCCAATTAAAAGAACAGAAGTAATTTTCATTCCCGCCTTTTTAACTTTTTTAATTTTTACCTTATTTAAAGATGCAAAGGCGTTTTTCACGTACGCCTTAAAAACTTACATAAAAACACGTTTACAATCGCAAAAATACACTTTCACTGAGCGGATTTGACGTTTTAATTTTTTAATTAAACGTTCTAATGTCATATTTGTCAAACATTTTTTTATTTATTTCCGAACGAGTTACTAATCATAAATAACCGACCAATAGCAGAGTAGAAAGTAAACTGGTCTAAAAACACTCCATTTTACTTTGCAACTCAACATTGTTGGACTGTTTTTGTGTTGTACTACTAAGAGCAACTTTCTATTCTGATTTCGATCCTTCTTTGGCCATATTTCCGAGCAGTGGCGTGAAAAGGAATTAAACTGACTTGGAGCTTGTCTTGCGATAGGTTCAGACTCGAATCAATTATTTTAGCATATCCCCTTGTTATCAGTATTATAAAACAATTGCATTTAATGCTATATACGACTTATACGTAAATAGACATGTATATTTATATATATTGATTAATTTACGCGTTACAAGCAAATATATAATTGTTGAGAGTCAGAGGTGGGACCAAACCGGTGCACTGCTGATCGTGAGCGGCTAGCTAGCTGAGGTAAAAATGAAATTTGACGAATTTTAATAAGCGGAAACAATGTTATCTTTTGAGCTGTTATGTAAAAGGATGCACGTTATTTATGTTACGATACATTTATATACGTTAGTGATTTGACTTTTGTAATGAGTTCACACTGTTTACAGTATAATGCAATATTGTATTCGAAGTATTATTCCTATCTCGGCCATAGCGTATGTGTACTAGTTATATCGACAACTGTATGTTGGGATGTGTGTGCATGTTCGAGTCTTCTGAGAGCGACAGACGCATATCTGTTAGTTGTATCGCCAAGCCGTAGCGCGACCATGCATGCCCGCTACTGGGTCCCACATATAATAGTACCGGTCACAACAAATACAAACCGTTTACTTGCTTTTAATACTTGTCTCTATACAATGTGTTGTCATTCTCCTGTTAGATAGGCCGGTGTCGTGCGCAGGAGTGCCGCGGAGTGACTTAGATCCTGGACGTGGTACCGACTGGGTCCTCGTGTTTGTGCGAGCGCGCTCCGCGGCTCTCCCGCGCCGGCGCCGCACGGCGCTCGCGAGAGCCGATCGCTGACCGATTGCGCACAAACATAATGCACGTCGGCGTTCTGATAGACTCCATTTGTAACATCTCCTACGAGATATAAGAATTTAATATGAATGTATTGTGAAAAGAAAATTACTGAAAATACCTATATAGATCTTCTTGTAATGTTGGATACTGTAATTTACCTTGTATATACGTATGACCCGACGGTAGAGTAAATATATTTTGAGGCTCAAATAGCCGATTCGAAGTGGCGGTGTCCGTATGTCGTCGTACGTAACGGTTCGTTTCACCTTTAGAATTGATTGTAAATACATGATAATAATTATTATAACATTGTAGTTAATGTAGACTACGCGTTCCGACAAATTATAAATCATTTTTAAATCATTCGCTACTTATTTGTAGATTGATTATTTTTATTATTTTGTGTTATTGAATTGTTTTAGTTTTAGGTTCCTATAGTGATAAAATAAAATATGATTGAATGGATTGTATAAAGTAGGCTAATGTTATATGACAGGAGTAGAGGCCCGTTATTTGTCGCACGAAGGCGTCACAAACCATTCGCATCGGATCTAGTCATGTACTCGCGTGCATTGATGTGATAGAGGAGCCTGGCTCGAGCACCATCCGAGACGTTTCGTAATTATAGTAACTATACTGTATTGAGTCACAACGTAGCTAATATGCCGGTTGGTTCTGTCGCGCGGCGGCCGTGCCATCCTCGCCGCGACGCACACGCTCCACGAGAACACTAATATTTATACAGGAAACATAGCGTAGTTAGATAATCGATGTGACGGTAGTTTTATATTGAAGACATTAACTGAATAACTTATTTCGATGTACCTTCAGGCAGTCCCAGCAACGCTTACTCTCGTTACCGCTTCGATGTTGAAAATATATCTAATGTTGTCACTATACTATCGCTTCTAGGTGACTGTTTTGTATTTTCATTATGTACCTCCATCTTGGCTTTCGTGACATTTAGTCGTTGTACATATGACGTGGCCGAGCCGGCGGAGCGCGCGCGCCGCTCCCAGCCGCTCGCCACTCTAGAGAATATACCGATAATAATTAATTTAGCATAGAGTATCTAGCTGTAAGATCAAAAAGTATTATCCAACTCTAGACATGCTGTGTGTTAATATTTCTTAAATTTAAAATTAATCCAATTATTGTCGTCGAAATTCATGCTGAGTATCAGGAACATTCCGTTCAGAATCAGAGTATTTTATTGATCTTGTATTTGACGGCGTGCTTGCCACTGACGGTCTATAGGTATTTATTATGATTGCACGCAGGCGTCTGCAGACTGCCCTGTCCTCCGCCGCGCCGCGCCCGCGCGCCGACGGCGAAGGACGATCTCGCGTCGCGCGACGCCGTTATTGTTTACATACCTTCTTTTCTAGTCATTTTGTATAACATTCCAAAGTTTGTAACTATTTACTTTCTCGAATAACTTAGTGGTGTATTTTGCATAGCAAAATGGTCTTTTGGTAGAGATAGAGCGCGGGTGGGTCGCGCTGTGGGTGCAAACGTTTCTCTTTTATTTTAAACGTTTCGTTCGCAAAGCTTACACTTTCGTTGTTATATTTTTGTAATTCGAATAAAGTCTTTTTAAATTAGAGATGACAGCTGTCGCTGGATTATATATATTTTTATAGAGTATACTCTTTAAGCTGTACCGCTATTTTTATAGGACTAGCTGTTGTTTTTTCAGACTTGTGTTCTCTGTTTTGGTAAGTTAATGTTTAGTTTGAGTAGTTGTTTGTTGGCGGGCCCCGGCGGGCCGCGCGTTCTGTTCGAGCTTTGTTGTGTACAGCGTGCTGTGGGGGCGGCCGCTCCGGCCTGTCCGGCGCGGTCCGGGCGGTCCGGCCCGGTCCGGCGTGGTCCAGCTCGGCCCGGCGCGGTCCGGCTCGGTCCGGCGCGCTCCGGCCCGGCGGCGGCCCGCGCGCGGCCGCCCTTTGTGATTACGATAGTGATTGTTGATTGTTGGCCGAGAATGATATTAAAAAATTATATATTATATATAATTTATAAATTTCATTCAATTTATGAAAATAAGAACAATGTAATGATTGGTAATATTACTCATTGCTCTAAATGTACTATCAAAATATATTATACACAGTGTTAAAGGTCATAAATAAAATGCTTTGAAAATTTCCAACCATTGTTTCCTTTAAAGTTTACCTGTAGATTGAGAAGAGAATATGAACATAGTGTAGCAGGCAAAGAGTTGACGTCAGCTGCAGAGATGGGTGGAGATTGGATAATACGCCAATATACCCGTACTTCAAATCTGCCCTGCTAAGCCAAATAGCAATATCTTAAATAAAACTTCTGTAGCAATCACAACCGTATCACTAATAGGAGAGGATTGAATTTACTTTGGCAATTATTGGCTTAGGAGGGTAGAAATAGCGGCCCTATTTTTTATCGACTTCAAGAAAGAAAGGTCGTTTTTAATAATCAGTTATAGCTAAGTGTATGTTGTTAAATTTCATTTCATTATGAATATCGACTCAGTTTAATGTAAGAGTCATTTCGTAGTATGGAAAGAAAAAAATTGAACAGCAGAAGTTGGTTCAATTTACAAAATTTTCACACAGTTTGTATTTTTTCAAATTTATCTTTTGACTTCGCAATTTATTTCTTTCCATACTATGAAATTATGCTTACATGAAACTAAGTTGATCTGCATTTTTTATTGTCAATTTTTTTCATTTTTTGACCAAAAATGACTGCCAAAAATATTTATACAAAAATGGACCCAATTGTCAAACGCTTGTCGATTGTTAATCCTTGCACCCCCATTGTCTGCTTAAGCACTGAATCACTGATCACTGCAAGGTCGCACGATTAACATTTTGAACTTAAAAACAAGCGTAATAGAGTCTAAAATGTTTATTTTCGAATCCCACAGAACCAATAAACCATAGAGATTATTTTATCAAGCGTAAAAACACTTGAAAATTTTAATCTGACATTTTGCGGCAGACGACGGGTGCAAATCATTCATCAGCATTTCGCCTCCAAAATTTAAAAACATAAAACGCTAGAATAATTTTAAACAAACAGATTTTTTATATTTTATTATCAGTATCAACGAATAATACGATTTAGTATACAAAAAGGATTACTTTTTCAGCAATATACACTTCATAACATAATTATGTACATTATAATAGATTCCTCTTACTTAGTGGTAAAAAGTATCAAAATAAAGATAATTGGCCCGATATACAATAAAGCACTGTATTAATTCATGTACGCCTAATAATATAAATAATGTTATTTGAATACAACTTCAAGCGTGAACGAATTCTCGAGGCGAGAATATTACGTTATTTTTGGGACAAGGACTTATCTGCATCATCTCTTATATAACCATCAGTTGGAAGACGTCCACTGATAGACAAGGGCCTCCACGAAAATCCCTACAACGAATGGACCCGTAATGTACGCAGATATCCGCGATATTCATTCGCGTAAACTGAACACTGATACCAGCGCGTGCAACGCTAGAAAAATAGAACCTGCATGTTAGTTAATCTCAGTTTACAATAATCTTTAAGAGGATAACGCCTAGCAAACTATCGGCGCTGCAGTGTCTAGCGATTATGATGACCTAAATAAATAAAATGTTTTTGGACGATCACACGAGCACTGCATTTAAACACATTCGGGACCGAGCTTCCTGATTTCCATACAAAAAATATGCAAAAAGGAGCCCGCCGTCCCCGTCCGTCGCACCAATCTCACAAACAGATCACACGTTTACCTAGACTAAAATCCTAACAGCGCTGAGATCCGCGTACTTAAACTAGCTTCATGAGAACGGGTTCAGATTTTTATCATAATCGTCTTCCGCGAAAGGGTTTTTGGGGTCGTCGAGTTCGTCGTCCGCGAAGGGGTTCTTGGTGTCGTCGTACTCCTCGAAGGGGTTCCGGCCGCCGTTGGTGAGCGCGGCGGCCAGCGCGGGCGCGGCGCGGCGGCGCGGCGCCAGCGGCGAGGCCAGCGGCGAGGCTCGAGCGCCAGCGCGCGGTTCCAGGCGCGAGATGTTGGCCTCCAGGCTCGAGCTGTACTGCTGCTGCTCGAGCTGCCGCATGCGGCCCTCCGGCACCGGGACCACGCTCGTGCCTTTCGGCGCCATCTGCTTTGTTGCGTTTGATACGAATACTGAAAATATAACAGTTCGATGAAATCGAGTGTCAATAAAAATAAAGAAGCCTAAGTGGACGCCACGGGCACTTTCAAAAGTCAAAGGTAAATTACTACCAGCACTTTTTGGACACCCCTGGTTAGAAGCGCAACAAGATAAAATATAAGTAAATTAAACAAAGGCTACCCTTCACCATGAGATGAGAATACAAGAACTGAACCTGATTTTGCATCGCCATTATCAGTTCTCGAAGACGTAACGGGACACAGAACCGTTTTTTACGTACATTTAGGCGCGTCATTTTACCGTCCATTTTAATTAAAAAATGATTTATAAGAGTCGTTTTATCGCAAAATTTACGACAGCTAAAAATTCAAGTAATTGGCTACTAGTTCGACCATTTAAATCACCTTGCTTGCTCTGTCCCTCCTGTAGCCGAAGCTTAGCCTCAGCGCCGGGGCCGTAGCTAGAGGGCGCGGCGGCGGGCGCGGGGGCGGGGGCGGGCGCGGGCGCGGGCGCGGGCTCCGCGTCCGTCACCACCGTCAGCTTGTTGAAGAGGCCGCGCCCGTAATACTCCGACACCACCGCGTAGCTAAACAGATGGTAGTTTGTAACGATAGTTCCAAATTGTATCCCAGGTCGAAAAAATGAGTAATCGTCGAACATAAGCGCGATCGCGGCCTTCCTGCGGGGTAACAGACGTTGGCAGGGCGAAGGGGTGAAGTGTAAACAGGGGCGAAGGGTCGGAGTGAAAAAGGGGCGAAGGGTTGGAGTGTAAAAAGGGGCGAGGGATCTTAGTGTGTAAGTGGGTTCTGAGACCCAAAAACAACCCGACACTGGAACACAACAATTCCAACACTGCTGCTTGGCGGGAGGTGGAAGGATAAATCGGTGGTAGCGACCCAAAAGGACCCTGTAAAAATTCTTACCACAGCTGAAAACGCATTAAATTGCGTATTATTTTTAATCAAAATTACTTAAATAATTGATAAATTCGAACATATCGAGCAGTTTTGAGGTTTCGCGGTCACGGCACCAGTAATTAAAATTTAATATTTTAAACACGTTTTATCGATATCCACAATTTTATTATCAACATATGTTACATTTTAATCAACCTTAACACATTAAACTGCTCGAAATCACATATAATAAGCAATAAATAGAATTCGATTTGATTTAAATACCTTTCATCGACAGCATTAGCCAGGCACCAAGAGAAAGGCGGTATTCGGGAAATCATAGCAAATAATCGAAATTAATTAACGGTAATACACCGGCGATACCGACGGCGATAGTTGTTTTACTGCCGGCTTACACAGGAGCAGATAATACGTTATCCGTGGCTCGATCCATTTACTAAGGCGCGTGATGCAATTAAATTTAAACGTTAAGTTTAAATGATTAAAAGCGTTAATGTATTTGAACGAGTTTGTGCGGTGACGTTGAAGAAAATGACGCCACGCTGTTTCGTTATGTTATGTGTTATCAATACTTTGTTATATAGTTTCTAATATTTTGAGAACATGCTTAATTGTTGTGCAAAACGCGACTACGAGTATAGAGATATTTAGATTTAATGTTTTATTAATATCTAATGAAAACTTGTTGAATTATATTGAGTTGAGCTATATGGGCGGTTTTCAAAAAAAGTGTACGTAGTTAAGGACTCAAATTAAGACACCGTAATGTTAGTCAGGTGAGTCACGAAAATTAATTATTCATTTATATACTGCCCTCTAAGGCAATAGGCGGTATCTCAAATACAATAAACGAAGCAGATTCAATCCTCACCCGCGAGTTATGTTCGCAATTTCTATAGGAGTTTCGTTTGAGATACCAGCATTTATTTTATAACGGTATAGTTAATTTTCGTGACTCAACTGACTAAAGTTACCGTTTCTTAATTTTAGTCCTTAACTATGTACACTTTTTTTGAAAACCGCCCATATACCTAGTAACGCACTACGCACTTGTTGACAATAAGAATTTATGTTTACTACGGCCGATATCAGCTGTGCAAACAATAAGTACATCTCACACTCGGCCTCATTGTTGAAATGAGCATAGAAGGCGACAGATGTGTTAAACTTTTCGGTTAGGTAATTTTAATTTTCTTTACCTATTTATGTTTGAAGCAAAGAATGAAATAATTTTGTGGGTTCGGGAGTTTTACTTGAGTCAATCTATAGATATATTATACAGGGTGTCCGGGATATAGTGGCCAACATTACAGGGCTGGATAGCTCAGCTCAGGAGTGTCGAAAATATGATAAATCATGTTTAGTAAATGTCGCACGGAATACGAGATATCTCAACTTTTCAAAATTTCGGAAATGCGGTAACCTGGTTCACCATTTTTGATGCCACGACCACAGTTATTAGAATTTTTCATTTTCGTTTGTTGTGAAAGAAAGCTGATTAAATTTGCTTAAGACACTAATAACGAAATTAATAAATAATTAGCAGTTTTTTTAAATTTTCAAGTCAAATTTAAAGTTTAGGAATCCGAGTTCTTCTTTCGGCAAGTTTGACATCGCACCGTTCTTAAAAATTTGCCCGTATAATGGATATTCTAAAATGATATCACAATGAGATTATTAATAATAGCAGCGAAGTTATTATTAACTTTGTCCAACAAAGACTGAATTGTATCAAACTATCGAATTTAAAACACGACTTTTGCTTCCGTTTAATATCAAGTTAACTGGTTTTAAATGTTTAAGGGCCGAGTTCACCAACTAATTTAACAGACTGTTAAGTCTTAATCAGCTGTCAGTCAATACATTTGACAACCGTTAAACCGCTAACCGTCCGTTTAAATGTTGGTGAACACTGCACTTAAAAGACCCTATTAGACAATATTAGACAATAGCCTATTAGGTCGATAAAAATTATGCCACATCATCGATATAGAACAAACTATTTTGGAAATGGAATTTAAGATTACAATCGTTATGGCAGAAATTAGTTGCTGTTGTATTTCACATTCACGTAAATTGCCTTTTAAAACATGTAAGCACTGGTACCGTATTAGACTTCTGATTACCAAAAATATTAACTCATGCAGCGAGAAATGCCATTCGATGAAATTAAAATTCTGCGTAATGTATGTTTGTTGAAAGGTGTTTCGGTAGAATAATTACCTATTAAAAAATAAAAGATGTTTATTCAGTAAGTCGGCCGCACATATGAGTCGCTTACCTTCAAATTCGGATATGTCCTTGAAATTCGTATACGAATTTAAAACTTAATTTGTTTAAAAAAGACGCAAATTCCGTTGTCCTTTGAAGTTAAGCGACTCATAGATGTACTTATATAAAAGAAACTTTGTTTTTCATGTTCTCTAAAACCACTAAACACGTAACGATATATTTACAAACAAATGATGCACCATAACAAACGCGGCGGATCTTGTCACCAATTTTTTCGCTCCCATTCGTCATTAAATAAAATAAATATCAGGGGACAATGTCACACCAATTGACCTAGTCCCAAACTAAGCTCTAGGCTTGTACTATGGGTACTAGACAACGATAAACATACTTATATAGATAAATATATACTTAAATACATAGAAAACATCCATGACTCACAAACAAATATTCGCGCTCATCACACAAATATCTGCCCTTACCGGGATTTGAACCCAGGACCGCTAGCTTCGTAGGCAGGGTCACTACCAACTAGGCCAACATTGACACTGCGAACGGCACGCGTCATTCGCCGGCCCCGCCCAACTTCTTTCTTGTCGCAACTTGTATTACATTCGCATCCGCATGAACATCCGCATTGATTATTGCGGATGCGGATGCGGATGCAGATGTCCAAATCTATGCGGAAGCTCCGCATTTGCGGATGTGGATGCGAATATTCGCAACATCCCTGGTTTTTATCATCTAATAGTTATTAATACATATTGTTGGAAAGAGATTTCCATTTGTAATACGAGTTACAAGGTTTTGATGAACATGATGCTGGTATTTAGTTAATAGTAAGGCTCACGGGTCGGGCTCGGTGCGCAGGCGCGCGTGCAGCGAGTCGGCGGCGGGCGGCGGCGGCTCGCGGCGGGCGCGCGCGCCGCACAGCGGGCACTCGCGCTCCGACTCGCAGTAGCTCTGGAAACAGCTGCCATCCGACCACGCCCGAGTTAGCGGGGCAAACCCGACATACTTTGACTTACATACATAGGCCAGTAACTGGGGGCTTTATTCATATACGTCAAACTTGTAAACACTAGCACGAAAACTTCCTCGGAGCAGTTCCCGCTGCCTTCGCTCTGCGGCTCTCGACCAGCAGTATACTCAGTGTACAGTCAAGGACATAAATATGTATAAACCACAAAATCTCAAAAATATGTACTTTATTACTATGACAATTAGGTCTATGTGTACAATTTTTTGTACCTTCGTGCGGATATTAGTTTTCACCCTTCCACATTACGGACCGTTTCAGATATATATACCTACTAGTCTTTTAACCGTTCTGAGCACGTGGAAAATGACTAGAGTTTCATGCGTTGCTGCTTCTTTGCAACGATGGTGCTGTCCAAAGCGCTAGTAGATTCACTCTATATAACCGACATGTAAAAGAGCCCTGCGGACCTATTATGGCCGTATTTATCGCAGTGGATAAATGTGGGTAAAACATGTGTCAAAGATCCAAATCTGATCTTTTGTCCAAATTTATCCAAAGCTATAAACGAAATAATAATAAGCTTACTGATGTGGCTAATCCTATCCTACTTCCTACTAATGTTATAAATCGTTACTCATTCAGGCTGGACGGATTCGGATGAAATTTGGAATGAAGATAGCTTATACCCTGGATTATCATATAGGCTACTTTTCATTTAATCGAAATCTACGCGGACGAAGTCGCGGGCAGAATCTAGTTTATCGAATAAATGTTGGATTCAAATCTGATTCGGCCGCGAGCTCGTCACGGAAGGCACTCACTGCTGGTGGAAGGAGTGCTGGCACAGGAAGTGCACGGAGGGCAGCTCGAGCGGGCGCGCGCACGCGCAGCACTTGGAGCTCTGGAAGGTGACGGGCTCGTGCTGCAGCGCTCGGATCAACTGCTTCGTACGCGAGCTCGACTCGCGGTACTTAGCGGCCAGTTCCTGCTCGCGGGTCACCACTTCCTGCTCGGATTTGAGCACGTCCGTCAGGTATCTGAGAATTTTGAAAGGCATCGTGGCTTTAAATTTCCGTCTTAGTTCTGGTTGTTTTATGTTTTCCGTGGGCGCTTGATCCGTCTTCATAAAATTGAAACATTTAGGGCTCCTTCTTCATTGTGACGGTAATAACGTGCCACGCCGTACTGTGCTATCTTGGTGTCACAAATCAAAGTGCACTTCTATTGTAAAAAAATAAATCGCACTGCTAGATCAAACCAGTATCAACTCAAAATCCTTGCTAGTTTTGTTTCAAGTTCATAGAAGATGTATTAAAGTTGATTTTAAAATACAGTTTTATTTTGAGTTACGACTGTTTTGATCTAGCAGCGCGATAATTAAAGAAGACTGCATTATGAATAATTCAGGTGCATTGCCCAGTTTTTTTTCTTATAGGAGAAAAATATACATTACACTTACTTTCGAACATCGCCGAGCGTGTACGTAGGTATGCTAGCGAGGCAATCGATGACTAGAATTGGAGATAGAAGTTTTTCTGTGGCTGAAACAAAAATACACACATGTTAGCCATTGTTCGGTAAAAAAACTAGAATACAGGGTTGCTGGTAGAGACTGGGAGAAAACAGTTGTTGGTTGGGCCGAGTGGCGAGGCCGAGGCCGGCAAATGGACTGACACGACATATTGATGATGATGACAAGTCGTTTTGGATAACTCGATTCTTATTCTTCATGCTACTTTTCATTGTTTGTTGAGTGTTGGTGGGGATAAAAGAAACTGTCGATTCGTTTCGGGTGCTCCGGCCCACAGCACGTGGAGCCCCCGGCCCTCGACACACTCACCTATGACCCGCAGCAGCTCGGGCAGGTGCGCGGCGCCGGGCGGCGCGCCGGGCCCCCGGCCGCGGCCCACAGCACGTGGAGCCCCCGGCCCTCGACACACTCACCTATGACCCGCAGCAGCTCGGGCAGGTGCGCGGCGCCGGGCGGCGCGCCGGGCCCCCGGCCGCGGCCCACAGCACGTGGAGCCCCCGGCCCTCGACACACTCACCTATGACCCGCAGCAGCTCGGGCAGGTGCGCGGCGCCGGGCGGCGCGCCGGGCCCCCGGCCGCGGCCCACAGCACGTGGAGCCCCCGGCCCTCGACACACTCACCTATGACCCGCAGCAGCTCGGGCAGGTGCGCGGCGCCGGGCCCCCGGCCGCGGCCCACAGCACGTGGAGCCCCCGGCCCTCGACACACTCACCTATGACCCGCAGCAGCTCGGGCAGGTGCGCGGCGCCGGGCCCCCGGCCGCGGCCCACAGCACGTGGAGCCCCCGGCCCTCGACACACTCACCTATGACCCGCAGCAGCTCGGGCAGGTGCGCGGCGCCGGGCCCCCGGCCGCGGCCCACAGCACGTGGAGCCCCCGGCCCTCGACACACTCACCTATGACCCGCAGCAGCTCGGGCAGGTGCGCGGCGCCGGGCCCCCGGCCGCGGCCCACAGCACGTGGAGCCCCCGGCCCTCGACACACTCACCTATGACCCGCAGCAGCTCGGGCAGGTGCGCGGCGCCGGGCCCCCGGCCGCGGCCCACAGCACGTGGAGCCCCCGGCCCTCGACACACTCACCTATGACCCGCAGCAGCTCGGGCAGGTGCGCGGCGCCGGGCCCCCGGCCGCGGCCCACAGCACGTGGAGCCCCCGGCCCTCGACACACTCACCTATGACCCGCAGCAGCTCGGGCAGGTGCGCGGCGCCGGGCGGCGCGCCGGGCCCCCGGCCGCGGCCCACAGCACGTGGAGCCCCCGGCCCTCGACACACTCACCTATGACCCGCAGCAGCTCGGGCAGGTGCGCGGCGCCGGGCGGCGCGCCGGGCCCCCGGCCGCGGCCCACAGCACGTGGAGCCCCCGGCCCTCGACACACTCACCTATGACCCGCAGCAGCTCGGGCAGGTGCGCGGCGCCGGGCGGCGCGCCGGGCCCCCGGCCGCGGCCCACAGCACGTGGAGCCCCCGGCCCTCGACACACTCACCTATGACCCGCAGCAGCTCGGGCAGGTGCGCGGCGCCGGGCCCCCGGCCGCGGCCCACAGCACGTGGAGCCCCCGGCCCTCGACACACTCACCTATGACCCGCAGCAGCTCGGGCAGGTGCGCGGCGCCGGGCCCCCGGCCGCGGCCCACAGCACGTGGAGCCCCCGGCCCTCGACACACTCACCTATGACCCGCAGCAGCTCGGGCAGGTGCGCGGCGCCGGGCCCCCGGCCGCGGCCCACAGCACGTGGAGCCCCCGGCCCTCGACACACTCACCTATGACCCGCAGCAGCTCGGGCAGGTGCGCGGCGCCGGGCGGCGCGCCGGGCCCCCGGCCGCGGCCCCACAGCACGTCGAGCCAGAGGCGCGGCGCGGCGCCCCCGCGACGGCGACATACCCCGAGCGCCGCCTCGGCCTCGCCGGCTCGCATGTGGAGCGCCACCTGAGCGCGCCAACTGTGTACAGAACCATAAGTTACAATTCAGATAGGTAAATATCATTTTGAAACGGCTTCGGGGGCAACTCAGCCGACACCCCACTCAGCCCGAGGGCTTAGTTGACCATTTTAATTTTTTCGGGGGGGACTCGGCCCACTCCCAAAATGTGTATCATAAAAGAGAGGTAGGTTTAGGTTATGTTTGATGTTCAGCAGGCCCGAAGGGCCAAAAACACCTTGAAATATGAGCTCCGCATTAGCGGAGCTCCGTCGACACTATAAGGATACCCCCTTCGTCCACGTTCGTCATTAGTTGGCCGAATTGCCCCCGAAAAAATTTAAGTGGTCAACTGAGCCCGCGGGCTGAGTGGTGTCTGGGCTGAGTTGCCCCCGAATTACAATACTTTAACAATGTACACATTTAAAAAACATTCCGCGTCTCTCCTCTCTCGAATAGAGCAACATAAACTTTTTTTTGGTTTTATATAAAACATATTAAACCTCTTCAATATTTTAACTAATAACTTATAAGAACTCAGACAACTAGCTGAAACTTTAGTCTGTAACAAGTATAGTCTCGGTCTAGCCTTTAACCGGTTCCCAGTACTCACAGCTTGTTCTCCTCGTAGAGATACAGTATCCCGGCGCGGAAGCCCAGCATCTGGCAGATGACGAGGGTCTGGTGCTTGTCGTAGTTCGCGGCTGGGTCCCGCAGTACACGCATTATTTTCTCCTCGTATTCTGCCTTCTTTTCTAAGGGACTCTTCGCCCTGGGAAGATTAAAAATTGATCAAAGTCCGAAAAGGAATTTCCATAAAAACAATTGGATCACTGTCGATATAAAAATAGGTTTAGGTTAAATAAATTGCATCTAAAACTTGTTAAGGCCCACCACACAACAAAGTTTGATAACAGATTGATTTAAATACCTAAACAAGTAGACAATAGAACGATGGCGTACTTTAGAAGCATAGTGCGTGTGCACTCACCACACATGTATGTAATGCTCCACAAGCGCGTTGTACACCAGCTGGGAGCACTGCGGCTCGCTCGCCAACAGCTGTTCGAGGAATTCAATCAGCTGTTCCGAGTTGCTCAGGAACATGTGTATGTACTGGTCGGGGTCGGCCCGGTCGGGGTCCCTCCGCGCTCCCGACAGCGCCGCCTCGTCTACTAGGGGCTTGCTTCGCGGCTTGTAGTCCGTGCATAATCCTACAAATAAATTATTATGTAATGAACAGAGATCGGCCAAGTTGGCGTCATTAATGGCAATAGTGTGAACATTTAAAAAGGAATAAATTAAACACGGAAAATTTACAAAAAATACCGTTCATTTACTTAATAAAAAAACATAATAAAAAGTCTCTGTATTATTATTTATTACTGTCTTGCAAAGGATCAAAATTAAATTTTATTACATGTTGGAATCATGTCCACATTATTGTAAGTAATGGCGGCAACTTATCCGACCTCTGGTAATAAAAGAACACATTCATGAATTAAAAAAAACAGTGCCAGTAGCCTTTCTTAATAAGATACATTGGCGACGTCCTTTTTAACATCCAGCTAAGTCAGGATGGAGTTGAAAATGGCAGCTATACTCTATCGGCAGATCTAAAAAAGAAACTGAAACAAAAAGAAATAAAAGTCCAAAGTCGAAAAAAGGGAGGTGGAAAGTCGTTCTATATTGTCACATATCGTTCTGCCCAGAGGGTAACAACATGCGACAAAATAAAATAGGTAAAATAAAGAGACGGAAAATTTGTACAAACATTCAATATTTTGCACGATCAGAAAAATAAAATTAACTGACCGTCCTTCTTATTTCAGCCTAAATACTCGTAGACGCTATGAATCAATTATTTCGTCATAATCATAATCTGTTGCACCTAAACAAAACGCTTAGAAATGTTTTATCTACCAGAGAAAGGGCAGCGCGAAAATAGCTCAGGTTATCACTTTATTTCTGGCGCGGTCTTAACCTTCGCGGAACAAAGCAAGGACGAAAACCTCTGTTTATTATGACGTCGATTCACCCGACAAAATAACACATCTATTAACATATTAAGGCGCTAACTTGCAGGACTCGAATTATTTTTATTAATAGAATTTACTGGATTAAAAGCAACAACCTCTTTCAAAAATTAATTTACTTTCAGGAAGTTTATATTTATTTTAATTCGGAATGATGTCGGTCAACGATGATGGTCTTTTATAACACATTTTGTTTAAAACTGGCTGTTGCCCGCGACTCCGTTCGCGTAGAAGCCATTTATCCGTCTTCCCTCAGGTTTTCAATTTTCCGTGGTTTAACCGTGAAAGTGTAAAAAACTGATAAAGTATGGTTTGTAATTTCACAAGTATCTTAAAATCCTCAGACATGCCTCTACGATTAGTTAAAACGGAAATAAGTAGTTAAGTTCAAAAAGAGTAGGTATTCAGTGGAACAGTCTGTGTACGAATGTATTTGAGCAAAACCGAATAGCTTCAAAACTATTGGGCACATTTTAATATATGATACGGTGATACTCCATTATCATACGTATTGTAGAGAAAGTGCGAGAGTGTCATTGATTATGTAAAAATTATAATAGTTTGTCATATTAATCGCCATTTACGAAATTATTCTTAACATTTAAACTATAAAGATGTTTATTAGAAAGCACTATCATAGTCAATAGCATGTGTCTCGACTGATTTTCCAACGGCATCGCCTTAATAGTTTCAAATTTAGATTGGACTCAATAATTCCGAATAGCGAGTAAATTACAAGTGACAGGTGTATAACGTCACTTCACCCATGCGATTTAACAGATGAATATTGATGAGCATCCCCTATATAAAACGCCAGGGAGTCCCGATCGAGCCACATTATCTACGAGCATTGCAAAGCACACGTGTGGTCGCCATGAAGTCCGTTTTGGTGGTAGTCTTGATGAGCGTGGTGTTCCAGTCGACTCAGAGCCGGGAGCGGACTTACTGCGGCCGGAATCTGGCCGACGCTATGGCTAAACTCTGTGAGCAATATAGCGAAGACGACAACGGGCAGAAGCGGTCCGGAAGCGTGTACAACGCGATAGCGCGCTACGAGCAGCCCTGGTGGCTGAGGAGCGCGCTCGATATGCAAGCGAGGAACAAGCGGCAGGGGATAGTGGCAGAGTGCTGCCAGCAGCCCTGCACTAGAGAAGTCCTGCTTTCTTACTGCCCGGTCTAATTAAACGATAATTTCCCAGTCAAATGAATATGGCTATGATAATAGGTAACGATATATTTAAATTGCAAGCTTTTAATTTGTTAGTTGCCGCTCGAAAGGATTGTGATAAAAGTAGTTCGATTGAAAATAGTGGTGGTGTTAAGATGCATTTAGATTATCAATATAAAACTGCTTCAAGTATAGATTCATTAGATACATTTGTATGATATGAGATTTAAAATAAAGCATCAATTAATTATGCATAATAAAGGAATGTAATCAAATTAGATTTTAATTTTAATGGACCGGTTGTAGTTTTTTTTATCCTCTGCGGCCGATGCATGATCGGATTTTTACTTTTTAAATTGTATCGGCCTACCCGGTGTCTAACGTGCCATAAATACTATCTCATCTAATTACAGATATGGATATTGGTTGCCTATTACTTATTTAGATGAATCAGCACACTTTTGGACTTCTCCTTCCCATGCACCTAAATGGAAAGCTCAATAGCGACCATGAACAAAAAGAAGGAATTATAATAACACCCGTGACTAATATCCTTGTTCGATGACCGATACGTCCTCGTCAAACTTTCTAAACAAAAACTTCGCATTAACCCTCTTACTAATAAACGTTGAGTAACGGTGGTATAGCTATACAATGTTTTGTCCTTATCTGTCTTTGTGACATTTGCATTTGACAGATAAGGACAAAACATTGTATAGCTATACCACCGTTACTCAACGTATATTAGTAAGGGGGTAAGTGTATATTTATGGGAACGGTTCTTGATTTAATCAGCCAACGAAACCCTATAGGCGTACAACTATAACGCGGTGAGATGCGATATAGCTTTACTAATCACCGTAGCCCTTTCCCCGCACCCCATGCATATCCCGGCTCTCAGTTAAGCTGTACGCCTAGGAAGGGACACTCAACTTATGAAAAAGAACAATGACAATGCAGACATGGCGTTGCCCATTATAGGCTAGCGGTGCCGTTTAGCACCTTATGTCGTGGTTAGAATTTGAGCTTTATTGTTTTACACATTAAAATTTAAACTTAATTTAAATAATCAAACAATCCAGCCTATAACTGCAATTGTCGGGTTAGTAAAATATAAGCCTGAAACGCGACATAGTAAAACAAAGAACCTCTAAATTTTGTTACCATGCCTAATAAATAAACCCTTAAATAAAGAAAATCGCCTCACCTATAAGGAACTTGGTGCTTTCCTCCGGCAGATGCTGTATCAGCTTGAGCCCGTACTTCTTCATGTATTCATCAGCGGCTTCAAACTCCAGGTCGGCGAGGTAGTCGAGCGCGGCGCCGTAGGCCTTCTTGTCCTCGATCATGAGCTTGAGGTACCAGTCGTGCCGCTTGTGGTTCGCGGCCAGCGACAACGCGTCGTCCACGCTCACTTGACGGACCACCTGCCGGGAATGGTATCGATGATCCGACTGGGTTGACGATGTTTGTGCGTTTGAACTCCGCTAGGCACATAATTGTCCCGACGTTGTCAGAGTTGAGTTTTTTTTAAACGATAAGCATATAAACTAATTATTAAACACCGATTTTTTTTAATAAAATAACAGGAGACAATAACTTACAACTAAATCTTTATATTGTTTTTGTAAGTCTTGTGTAAATAGTTCAGATGAGAAGAGGGGAAGGGAAGTCAAGGTAGGGTACCACAGGAGTGCCTATGCTGAATTGTTTTGGGAAATGACGGCGTTATTATTTTTGACGGTACTGTAGTTTTTGCTATTTTGGAAATCTATCAGGCGACGATATGTCTCTTTCTAAAATAAACCTGGTAAAATACACTAATAATTTGGAACACGGATCACATACCTTTATAGCGACATCTACATCAAAGTCGATCACTTTGTCCTTGGAGTTGATGAAGTCCTTCAGCTTGCCCTGCTGGTCGTGCTGGTCCAGCTTCACGTAGCAGGTGAGCAGCAGCGTGGTGTGGTCCTCGGTCGCCTTTTTCTGCTTGTGCAGATTCTCCAGATACAGCACCAGAGGCTCCAAGTGGCGAGACTCCAGGTATTTTCGGATGACGTATGAGGTTTCCAGCCAGCCTATCGTTTTGACGTATTGTTCTACCGCACCTTTCAGGTCTCCCTGCGAGAAATAATGGGAAGTGATGAGTGATGTGAAATTAAATGACAAAAGTACTAAATTTGTTTACGTCAGTGTTTCCTTTAAACAAGGTGCGCTAAAGAAAAGTATTAGATATTTCGCAATATGTATAAAGTATTTGAGTGTGTTAAAGTGTAAAAAAGTGTGTGTGCCATAAATATAAGAATACCTAAAGAACTTTCTTTGGGTGATTGTGCACCATCACCCAAGGAAAGTTCGTTGTTCTGGATAAACATCAAATAAAGTGCAATACCGTTCTTAATTCACTTAAAAAAAGTTTTAATTTTATCACTATATTAAATTTGGTAGTTACGTGAAGTACTAATAAAAATGTATGACAAAATATGTGTATGTTATTTTCTAATTCGTGTAACCGTTTATATCCTCGACATTTACAACTATTACAGAAAATTCAATGTCAAGCCTCACCTTGCCATACAAATGATCTCCATACTGCTTGTGTATCTCCATCAGCCCCTCAGCATCGTAATGCTGCAGACTCGCTATCCTGATCGCGACATCATATAGATTCTTCTTGAACAGCAGCCACAGCTTCGACTGGAGGTCCTTCTCGTCGAGATAGATCATCTCCTTCTTCTTGGTGAGGATGTAGAAGGAGCCCCACTCGGTGAGGACGGCGTCGATCTCGTCGAAGGTCTTGGAGAAGACGATGAACTTGTTCTGTATGTCGAGGATGGTGACGCGGTGCGCGCGCGGCGCGGGCGCGGCGCTGGTGGACGCGGCGGGCTTGGCGTCCGAGCTGGTGATGACGAGGTAGCTGCGGAACCAGTCCAGGCGGACCTTCTCGCCCTCGATGGCGTAGCACGGCCCGCGCCCTTCCGCCGTGTAGCAGAATATGGCCTATCAATTTATATTATTGTGATTTGCTACATAATCCCGCTAATATTAGAAATGCGAAATTTTAGTGTGTGTGTGTGTGTGTGTTAGTTGTTAACTCCTTTACGCTGCAACGGCTGGAGAGATTTGGGTGAAATTTGAAATGGAGATAGGTTATACCCTGGATTAACACATAGGATGAAGTGTACTTCATCCCGGAAAATTTAAGTACCCGAGGGAATAGCGATAATCGAAATCTACGCGGACGAATTCGGGGGCAGAAACTAGTTTAGTTACTTTATAATCTTTACATAGTACAAAACAAAGTCGCTCCCCGCCGTCTGTCCCTCTGTATGTACGCTTAGATCTTTCAAACAATAACAATTTTTAATGCTGTTTTTATCAATAGATAGAGTGACTCAAGAGGATTTTTTTTATGTATAATAAATTCTAGATTAGATTAGCTTTTACAGAAAACTCACATAAACCGAAGCGAAGCGAGGGCGGGTCCCTGTTTTATTATAAACTAGCTGTTGCCCGTGACTCCGTCCGCGTAGAATTTGTTTATCCCTAGTACCCTATGTCCTTTGTCGGGCTTCAAGCTATCTCCATACCAAATTTCACATTTGTAATATTAGTATGGACACAATGGATATGGATATAGCGCCTATCGATTGCAGTACACGCACACACACTATAGTAGTGTACACGATAAACATGTTTTCCTAGTGGCGACGAGGAAGTAACAGAGTTATAATCAAAACTCAAATTCAAAATATTTTAAACTTTTATTATTTAGAATGATATTCCCATGTAAATAATAACCTTGTGCTTAACAGGGGCACTTTTTATGGAATATATTTTTAAAACTTAAAGATCACGTTGGTTAGAGCGTTTGCTTAGTCTTATGTCCTTTTCAAAATGATGTAGGCACGAGAAGCAGTATTGTTTTTAACGCGATGCCATTACTGTCAAGTAAATAAGAGCTATCGTGACGTTGACTATACAACAACAATATGGTTTGACCGTGTTAACGCCAAGCAGCAGTATTTGCGTTGTCGTGTTCCGGTATGGGGATAAAACCGATGAAATTACTAGCATAGAGGCATTTCATCTTAGTCCTCAGATGTGGCAACGCATTGGCAGTCTTCAGATTGCAGCCCTAAGATTACAATCTTGCGAATGCAAATTTCTATGGGTCTCAGATCTGACTTACCATCAGGGGGCCTAAGAGCTCGTTGGCCCTCTCTATGCCATAAATAACAACAAAAACCAAGCTTTAAAAAACCCGACTGTTGTTGCTAACCAACTTTAAATCGTTATAAATGATCGTCCTAAATAAAAAAAGATTCATGAAACCTAAAGATGATTTATAAATACCTATTGAATGATACCCCATTTGTCATAGTTCGTCGAATTTATTTATTTTCTTTTTTACAGTATGCCGTCTAGTTGCCGCCACACTCACAAGATTAACACCCGTATTCACAAACGTCACTATGAAGACTCACAGTGCTCACGAACGCATAGGGTGGTTCAAATCGTCTCATAAACAAAAGGTCGGTCAAAGAGGACCAATCACAAAGCTGCATTGAACGCAGTGCGTTTACTCAGTGAAGGATCCCTTAAGTATTGTTTGTGAATACGGGTGTAAGACAAATCGATTGCCATAAGAATCATCAAAATCAGTCTATGTTTAGTTTCTAGAGCTGATTAACACATTACCCTCCCCCTTCGGCAGTCGGGTAAAAATAAAAGGTCAGCAAGACTCACGTCCTCGGCGGCGACGGTGAGCCGGTTCTGGTCGGCGAGCGTGCTGCAGCCGGGCCCGCAGCCCTTGGCGTCCAGCGCCGTGCAGCGCTCCGAGCCCAGCGAGTACACCAGCACGCTGGCGCGCGACACCACGAACAGCTTGTCTGTGCCGCTGCAATCAAACAAGGGGCTACTATTTCTGTACGCGGGCCCTTCGGGTACAACATTTTTTTTTCAACAAATTTGATGAATAAATCAGTCCAAACGATAGCTAGTGTATATTTATATGTAACCTGTAAGCTGTGACGTCATTAGTCTCTTTTGACAAGAACGAAACACAGTATTTAGTAAATGACAACAGAAACTTTTTTAAAAGGTGGTCTAGAAAAAATAATGCTTTTGACCCAGTTCACATGACAAGCGCTCAACGCGCGTTTTGATAACGCGCGTTTACAATTACATACACCGTACGCGCGTTAGCATGTGTACGACCCTGAATAAGTATTATGTAGTTGTAAACGCGCGTTATCAAAACGCGCGTTGAACGCTTGTCATGTGAACGTACCCTTTGTCTCCAAAGCATGCTATTTTTTTGATCGTTATTAACTGACACTATCAAATAAATAAAATTCAGCTATGGAGATTCTGACAACATCCCTGAACAAGGGCTCGTACCTGAAGGCCAGCCCGGTGATGGGGCTGGTGCCGGAGTCGAGCAGCGTCTTCATCTTGCCGGAGCGCTGGCGCGCCAGCTCGCCGCGGTACAGCACCACCGACCCGTCTTGGAAACCCACCGCCAGGAGATTCTGACAACAAAGTATAAATACTTATAACTAGGGTTGGGACTTTTGGTGGCATATCGTGGTTCTAGAATCCATGGGGACGCTATTTCCTAATTATTATTAAACATACCACTTTGATTTTGGCCTCAGTATTGTCGTATTATCTCTGCCAAAATTCATTTCAACAGGTTTATTTTAACGAATCAATGGATTTTGAAATATTATTATGACAATACTGAAGGTCAAAATCAAGTTGGTATGTTTGTAATAATTAGGAAATTTTTGTGTCCTATAGATCGCGATATTCGCCGCTCATGGCGGCGGAGGGTGGTGAGGTGGGTGGCGACCTAGCGACATCTAGCGACAACTTGTATCGCCAGCGCCACCAGCGTCAGACAGCCCAAGTTGGGCTGCCCAACTAAAGTATTCTACATCGCGCTAACGAAGTTTCACCAGACGGTTGACATATCTACCATTTCCAACTTCGGTCCCCAGGCATAACACACGCCTGGAGACAGATTTATCTATTGTCCTCTCTATGCCTTATGATGAGTTGGCTGTAGGTGTGTTGGTACCTTGTTATCGTGCACAGCGAGCGCGGTGGCGGGCGTCGGCCGCAGGTGGGAGGGCACGGCGCGCGAGACTCGCACGCAGATGGGGTTCCCGTTCCGGTCCTTGCGCGCCCAGTCCCACACCTTGATCAGCGGGTTGGTGCCTGGCTCGTCGTCCTGGAAACCATGACAACGGCTTGATTCGGAATTATTTATAACGTGTTCATTCTTACTTCTCTAATACAGTAAAAAAAATTCTAACCTCAAAATTAACCCTTTTTGGCTAAAACAGCTCTTATCTATACTTCTATACTTATCTACACTAATATTATAAAGAGGAAAGATTTGATTTTTTGTTTGTTTGTTTGTTTGTTTGAATTGAATAGGCTCTGAAACTACTGGACCAATTTGAAAAATTCTTTCACCATTAGAATTGTACATTATCCTTGATGAACATAGGCTATGTTTTATTTTTCTGCGCGGACGGAGTCGCGGGTTACAGCTAGTTAATATAATAAAGAGGTAAAGTTTGTGACGTTGTAAGGGATACTCTCTGGATCTACTGAACCGATTTTGAAAATTCTTTTACGAATAGAAAACCACGTTATTTGTGAGTCTCATAGGCTATATATATTAACACAAAAACAGATTATTACCCAATGAAGTGGGCACGGGAACAGCTAGTCGTAAATAAAGTTAACTAAGTAAACATTTTAACACAAAATACCTAAAACTCTAATCAAATTGATTATGATTTTTAAATAATTTGCTTCTCTATTAGAATTATTTTATTTTAAAATCAAGCTACAATACACCCAAATTAAATCCTCAATCTGCTGATATTCTTACGTTTATTGTGTACTAATTTGACAAACTTGAACAAAATAAATAAACTTACACCAATAGTGACCAAGAACGGATCATGAGGTAATTGTTGAGCGAGCGTGATCGTCATCTCGTAGGCCTTGAACGGAGTGATCTCCCACGAGCGAGACACCAAGTGCGCCCATCCTGTACTTTCGCATAGCACCACGTGGGAGTTGCCACTTGTGGTGGCTGTTATGTTTGTGTCCTAAGAATCAAATTGAATGGTTACTCTACAAGGTGAAGCATATTTTTTTGGTTTAATGATAGAGAAAACAACATACCGTAAAATGTGCCTACTTTGCTCCCCCACGCTTATGCTCCATGGTTATATTGAGGTAATCTGTATTGTAAATCATGCTATTGCTTTCATTCACTGCGTGGCTGGATGGATAATCGATTGTTTTTAGAAAATTTGTCATCAACCTTAACTTTACATAACAAACGAAATAGTTACTATGGAGCATAGTTACCCATGGGGGAGCAAAGTAGGGACATTTTATGGTAATGAGTCAATGCAAACTTTAAGCTTAAAAAGCTTGTGATATTTAATAACATTTCTGAAACATGCATATTATTATGAAAGACACAGTGATTTAATCGTAGTCTCATTTACAACTGACATTATTCAAATATGTTGAAATTGGCAATATTTCATGCTACACAATTAATATTAAACAAAATGCGTAATAAATATACAAAGATCAGGATATTTGATACTAAATATTTCAAAACAGGTAAACTAAATTTTTATTTCAAAATACATTCACAGTAATAAACTTTAAAGTTTGCCTTAAATGTTTTTTCACAGTAAGTCATGGCAAGACTTCATTGGAAACATAATTGAGTATTTAGAAAAGAAGTTTAGGCGGCTCAGGCCTGAAATATGCGTTTTCCTTAAATGTATTTTTCCCAAAATATCTGTTTTCCATAATGTCAGCACGTCTTTTGCATAATGTCAGCTTCCCAAAATGTCAGCTTCTTATAATGTCTGTCTCCAAGAATGTCAGTTTTCATATAATGTTCGCTTTTCAGGAAGAGCTTATTCTCAAAATGTCTTCAACCTCAAAATATCTGCCTTCTTACAATTTTTGCATTCCAGAAATGTCTTATTCCCAAAATGTCTGTATCTTTATTATTTTAAAGCGAAATTTTTATAATTTGCGTCGTTGGCGGGGTAAAGGGTTAGGTACAGTCAGCGTCAAAAGTAACTGATAACTTCAAGCTACTTTTGTACTTTATCGCATTAACAATCTTGTTTGACATTGCTTATGTGACAGTAAAGCGACAAGGTAATAAAGTGATCAGTTTCTTTTGACGCTGACTGTACGAAATAACTACGAATATAAAACGATATAATTATAATTGAGTCCTAAGTAGAACAGAATTTTTCAAACATTATATTTTTCGATTGCATTTACCATCTCAACCCAAAATTGACCAAAAGTTTGTATAATTATTCCTGTCAACATTTTACGTAATGCTGATGGTTGCTGCCTTGGAACATTTAGAACTTTGATTTGAAATAAAGCAGACATTATAGGAAAACAAACATAACAAGACGAAAGCCTATATAAAGAAGTGAACATAACGGAAAAGCAAAACTTATGGTAATGCTAATATTATGGGAATGTAAACATTGTGAATAGACGACTTTCTGAGACTGTACACATTTTAAATAGCAGTCATTTTGAGAAAACTGACAAAATAGAAATGCTAACATTGTGAGAACGCAGACGTTTTGAGAATTGTACATTTTAGGAAAACGCATATTTCAGGCCTGAGCCGTTTAGGCAGCATTTAAGTGTCATTTAATTGATCTTTAGTTTTGTCTCTAAAGTTTTTAGACTGTACACTCTTTGAAGGTCTCAAATATACACTTAGTCAGCATGAACATTATTTGTTAAAGGCTTTTTATTCATAAAAAGAGGCAGACATCTTACATACCAATGTAAAAAAAATAAATGATAAAATTGTGATGTTTGACGGCAGGCTGGACGGGGTTTAGCTCAACCATTGCAGTGTCATCAGTATCATACATTGTGTTTTAGTTTTTAAGATTAGTATGTGAATTGTAATTTAATTTAACACTTTCACTGTGCCTTGGGCCCCAGGATAAATTTGCATAAACAGTTTTGGACACAACATTTGTGTCATCAGCATGTCGGGAGCTATACACTTAGACGCTCACATTGAATCTAAGTCGAATGGGTTAAGAAATTGACATGTTACTTCCCTTTGTGTGTATGTGTGTCTCTGTGTAACTGTACCTTAATTTTAGCCTAATTTATTACTCAATGAATCATTGTCGTTCCAAAATAAATAAATATTATATAATTTTATTACAAATTCATAAACAAAGTTTTCCTAACACAACTACTGGTACCTAATTACTGAAAGCTGTTTAGGCATCATGAAGTATAAATAACAACCTAAGTAATAACATAACAAATTATTATGTGTGTTACATTTATCTTAACTTGTTACTGATTAATGGGGAAAAAATATGATTATGAGTCATACACTGCAGAATACATGACGCGGCTTAAGCTAAAAAATGTATTAACTTGCCTGTAAACATTCCGCTACTTTTCCTTTGTCGACGTTGTTGTGTACATCAAAAAATGTGAATCGACGCCACTGAAAATAGATATTCAAACTGGTTATACATAATGCTGATTAGCTAATTACAATCTGTTTGCCCCATATCGTATCCGATTCCAATGGCAAACAACTAAACTTGTAATCGTATTTACAATTAATTAGTCCAAGCGGGCGTAATCATTAGCAAAAATTGGTCATTGAATGAAACAAAAACTTGACTACTTGAATTGAACGACTGCACAACTTGAAAAAAAAAAACATACCTCCAAGAACGCCATGGTGATTGTTTAAATTATATTTCCTGCATTATATCCTGCGCATAATTAAGAATGAAAATAAAACAACTTTTAACGTATCGTCCTCGGAATACCCTTATCAACGATCTGTCAGCTGTCATATCAACAATGCCAAATGTCAATAATGTCATTATTGGTAGTACTCTTCGAGTTACTTTATAAAAAGATTGATTACGAACTTTTAAAAAAAAAACATTTTTTTAAATAATATATCGCTGCTGTGCCATCGATTGCTACCATTACATCACAACGTATAAAAACAAAGTCACCCGCCGTGTCAGAGGCACTACTTTGAAATTCGAAGTTCGAAGTTACTCTAGCTCCATCTCTTTCTCTCGATTTAGGGTCGAATGACGAGTGACAGGGATGGAGCTAACGTAACTTCGAACTTCGAATTTCAAAGTAGTGCCTCTGGTGTCTGAATGTGCGCGATGATCTCAAAAACTAATGAACGATTTTCATGTGGTTTTCACCAATCAGATAATTTTTCCCGGAAGGTTTTTATATACAGGTCGACGCACGTAAAAAGAGCTCGGAGCGGCTAGACGCGGGGATATGTTTGCGCATGTTGTCTACTGACAAACCAATAACGTGGCAGCAAAGTGGAGCGGTTTACACTCCCCCCGTCGCCCCCACTAATGTGATCCTTAACTTGCTCACTGCGCAGGTAGCTCAGGGGTCGTCATAAAATACTAGAAAATGCAAGTCCGAAGTTGATGTAAAGGGTTACTAACTGCCGCACCCAGAGACGTCAATTAAATTTAATGCTTGTTTAGTGACGCGTTGTCTTATTCTATCGCTGTAGCAAAGAAAGTGACAGCAGCTACTTTAATCAAGCATTCAATTAAATTGACGTCTCGAGTGCGGCAGTTAGGTAACTAATCGTTACTAATATTGTAAATCTCTGTTTGTTCTATCTGCACTGCATAGATGTTAATTGCACATACGTGATATTTTAATGTTATCCTAGAAAATTGAATAATACGCTAAGAAATAAAGACTTCTACTCGAACTGAGTTCCCCGCATCATGCTTTTAAAGAACGTGGAAAATAAAGTATCAAGAACCTCCTATGTCCTATTACCCCGGAGTTGCAAGCCCTAAATTTAAATTTCCCTTTTTTTCATGAGATTCTGGTAGACCTATAAGTACAATAATTTCAATAAAAATATTGTTTTGCTTCATAGCAAATGCAAAATGTACTCAGGCAGAGTTCCAATTGAATGTATAAGGGCTGATTTTTCAATCCCCAGATAAAGTTATCCGGAAGGTAAATTTTAGCCCTGTCCTTTTCTTTCATATGACTTCAGAAAAGGATAGTAATACATTTAACTGACGGATAGTTTTATCCGGGGATTGAAAAATCAGCCCTAAATAAATTTTCGGTTGCGTTGCTCTCGTCGCTCTCGTCGCTCTCGTCACTCTCGTCACTCTCGTCACTCTCGTCACTCTTGTCGCTCTTCTGTCTCGGTCGCACATTGGTTGTGCGATTGTGTGTGTGTAAGGCCCAACGTCCTATGACAGCTGAAAATGACAACTAATGTCAACCTTACGTCACAAATACTCGGGTCCATCTCGGGTCTTTTTTGCACTGTATCTGGCGCCCTACTTTGAAAATCGAAGTTCGAAGTTACGTTAGTTCCATCTCTGTCACTTGTCTTTCGAGACCAAATCGAGGGTAAGGGATCAAAGTAGGGCCCCTGTGACCACTAAAATGGTCGATGGCGTGGTAGGCACGACAGTACACGACCACTTTAGTGGTTCTTGGTGTTAAAAGGGTTATAGTAGGGGAGCCCAAGAGGGGATTTCAGGATTTACTCGAGCGGGGCAGATTAACATAAGGGGGCATTCTTGTACCCTGTTGAGTACCTCCAGCTATGAGCACTTTATCCTGGAACGTGCGTCCAGGATAACCGGTCAGAATAGTAAAAAAAAATCGAGAGCTTGAAATACTCGAGCGCATCAGATTTAAGGTAAGGTAGGTACGTTAATTACATGCAAATCATTGTTATGTTATGTAGCCTTGCGAGAAGTATACTGAATTTGGTTTTTTTGACTTATTTCAATGTTGGTAGTAGTGTGTAGGTAACATACATACCTTCACGCCTGTTTCCTAATGGCGTAGGCAGAGACTACGGAAGGCCAGGAGCCCCGGTCTACATATAGAACTTTCGCTTCCTCTACATTAATCAATCTCTTCATACAATATTTATTAAATTTGTAAATGTGTAAAAGTGTAGTGGCGAAAAAGTGAGTGTGAGATGCAGTCAGATGGACGGGGTCAGTTTGGCCTAAACTATACCTACCTAAGGGTTCCTAGTTTAACTATGGAACATTGCAAATGAAGGCGCTGTGGGTTAAATTCGGCCGAGTTTTTTTTAATTGAGAACTGTATAATAAACATATTCTTTTAGAAATCCATATTAGAAATGCCTCGGTTTCACAAAGTCCGCTCGAGTGATTGAATTGCCAACAACATGGGTAGCACATTGTTTTCTATCCGAATAACGCATAACGTATTTGCATGTAGGTATATAACTGTGAGCGAATTTAAAAAATAAAAATAAAAGACATAAAAAAACTTTGGAAGGTACCTACACTTTATTAAACTTTAAATGTGGTAAAAAAAAATTTGCATTCGCATTAAAAAAAAATGTTCAAAGTTGTTCTTCCACGTGTTTCATTTTTCATACACTGTCTGACGCAACCGTGAAACTTGAACCGGAGGCGCACCTTCTGGTGCTTTGAGGAAGTCTTTAAAACTTGGCTGTCTCCTGATTATCAACGTTGTCCTAGATTAAATAAGACCTGGGACCCAATTCTCGTGACTTCGAGATGATTTTTCATGCGAGATCAACTGTCAACTGCATACATTTTTTTGACATATCTCGCATGAAAAATCATCTCGAAGTCACGAGAATTGGGTCCCTGGTTAGATCAACGATGAACAGATCCAAAATTAGTTGACAGCATACCGCACAAAACTTAACATCTTAGTCGTAGATGTTGTGTAATATGCCGATGAGTAGGTATACCTACTTGGGCAAGATAGGCTCCCAATAGCGATGGGTCATATTTTCGGGCCATTTCAGCTTCTGGGGGCCTAATATGGATGCGTTTATCGCGTGACAAAATGTGAATTAAACATCCGTCATTTTTTGACACGTAGGTATACATATAAGTAGGAGAGTGACGGATGCTTTATCCACATTTTGTCACGCGGTAAACGCAACCATACTAGGCCCGCTGGTCATTTAAGGTTATCCTTCCTAGGTACTTGTATTCCTTCAAAACATGAACTCATCGACATGTGCATCTTCCCCATAATAATCTAAGGTGCCCAAACTTAGTTCTTGGTTGAAACTCAAAATTCCAGTCTCAAGGATTGCGAAATAGTAATGGACGGTAGCATACTGGGCGGCCAACTAAAGATCCGGCGTGAGAAACTCAGAGCTGTATTACAGAATGTGTATTGCTGATGATTGGGTGAAGACTGCAAGTTTGAAGTAGGACTAAGCTGGACAGCTTTGCAGCATTCACGAGTAGGTAGGTACAGATGAGCATCCCTAGATGAACATCGTAGCAGGGTTACATCCAAAAGGAAATGGAGGACTAACCTAGACACGGTGACGAGGGAATGGCGGGAGCGCCCTTCCTAGTATGAGAAAGGGAAAGACCGCGGAAAGGCTTTTGCCTAGAAGAGGGCCGCAAAAACCGGTTCTAAAAATTCAAGATAAGAAAAACCAATGTTACTCAAATTGAACAGACAGTGTCGTTCTGGAGGCTCGTTGGCATTTATTTTAAAACTCTGAGTAGGTACAACCAGAAAAAGACACGAATTTGTAAACAAGGTACCTACTGAAAGATTAGAAAAGTTTTTCTCAGAAAAGTAGTTCACAGGTACCTACACGAAGTTCGCAAAAATTACATGTTAATTTTAGATTCAGGAGGACTACCAAGTGCAGATTTTACTTCCGATGTTTCCGACGGTCCCTCGGAGTGTACTGAAATGAAATAGAGTTGAATAGGTACATTATTTATTTCGAGTGATACACAAGCAAAAACGCACGTTTATTTAAAAGTTACCATCTAAATATTTAGCGACGGCTATCGTTACGTGTATTTGCATTTTGGGCTATGATCAGCGACCGTAAAATGCGGAATGATCAGCTATAGCTCTGTTCCTTTCTACAAACCTAAACTGAACTGCTCTAATACGTCTTGGTAACTCTCAGTGCTTGGTAAAGTCATCACGGGGCCCGTAGGAAATTCTATTAAAAGGCCCAAAGGTTGGTTTTAGGATCTTTACTAAGATTAGGGTAGGTACTAAATAAAACAGAACTGCTAGGAATACATGTCAGGGAGACGGGGTCTAATAGCGGCCGTTACACGTAAAGTTCGGACCGCGGGAAACGCCACGCGCCGTTGCAATCTTCGTTCCGAACCGTAAATTTTTGTGAACTTTACGTGTGCAGGCCGCTATGTTCACGGCTAATCCGGCACTGGGATGATACTGGTATTCGTCTATGTCTACATACTCGGCTGATGCAGGCGAATACGAGCGACGCCCATGCACGTGAGAGTCGCATACACATATTATATTTCCAGTATAACACATGACCGCGTGCCTTACGAGTTTACGACCATTATGGACGAGGTACCTAGTGTCTGTCTACCCTCAACCCTGACTTTATTTTTTTATTAATTTTTCTTGACCATGGAATCGAAGTCCTTCAGTCAACCCTGACTTCAACATGTTAGTATTGCAAGTCCAAAAATCTAAAAGGGCCCGTGAGGACTCTTGTGCTTAGAGTTCACCATCATTCATAAAAAGGGAGCTGGAAAAAACGCAAGAAGATGCTCTTTCTTACCCATTGTCCTGATGCTTCCGATCACAGATAAGGTAGTAAAAGGGTCTGTCGTAGTGTCGTAATCCGCGGATGAGGACTGACTGCTCGCCGTCCTAGACTGACTGCTCGCCGTCCCAGGCTGACTGCTCATGAGAATTTTGGGACGGTCTATGATCTTGCCCAGGAGTCCTGTGGGTTGACTCCTTAGCCGCTGCAGTGAGTCGTCGTAGGTAAGCTCAGTCCTGATGTCAAGGTGATGTGTACTGGTAAATCCTTTTCTATTTTACTAATAATAAAAATCCTACTCCTACACACCGTGACCGGGACGTACCCGAAGGAATTTAACAGCGAGTTCCTGAGTTTATTTGGAGTAAAAAAAAAAGTAGGTTCAATTCGGTCTAGATTTAAGATATCCATTTTTGTGAAAAAAAGGTAGGTTAGGTTAGTTTTTATATACGCCCGAAGGGCATAACGCCCAGAAGTACTGATGAGAGGACCCGATCGTTGACATAAACTCTTTAACCATGGATATCTTCTTAATAAAACCCCATAAATCGATGGTCAACTTGCCCTCTCATATTGGGCATTTTTCATAGTACGTACCCGGTCATTATGAAAAATGAAAATTTATATGTTTGTATTACTCTGCCCAAAAGGTATTGGTCATTATGTATAATGCCCAGTCAATTTGATTATTTGAATAATTATTATTAAATTGTCCTCATATTGGGCTTTTTTCATAGTGCCCGGTCATTGCCCGATTTAAGCCCGCTTTACATTTGGCTAAATTCAGTGTGCTAAATTTAGACAGGCGGCGTGGAGGGGATAAGGTTTCGCTGTCTAATTAAGCTTGACTAACATGCTAACTGCCTTTATGCACTTGTCTTTTTTTAGAGTCTTTTTCATTCAGCACACTGAATTTAGCCAAATGTAAAACGGGCTTTATAATTTGGTCCATAACATAATATACATATAATACTGTAGTTGTTTTCCCGGTGGAATCGAGGAGCTGCATACATTTTCGCCTGCCGCAGTGAACTGGCGAAAACACCTCGTTTGATCCATGCAGGACGAGTGCCATACGCCATGACAAAGTACAATTAAATTATTGTAGCCTCTAAATAATTTCAAAGTATTCATAAATGCTTACACAAATGAAACTCGTTTGGACATATCCCTGTAATACAGCGTACAGTAGACGTAATTTACACAGTTCATCACGAAAGCCGTGACAATTAGTACCGATAGTATACGCACTGAGTTTGAAGACATCATTTTGATAAATATTAAAAAATATATATTCCAAAATGTATAAAAATTTAAAAAATTGGTATAAAAAAAGTTTGGAAAAAATCTAAAAAGACTAAAAATGACAATAAACTGTCAGATCGTCAGATATACTTGCTGGACCATGGCTGGACCATAGAATTTAGCAAAAAGGATGTGTTTCGTATGGCCCCTCAACACATTGGGCCAATGCGTTGGGCCTGTATGCTGGGTCAACAATTGGCTCCCCAAAAGGTCGCCGTTTACACATTGGCGTTGATCATTCCGCGTTGGCGCTTTGATGAAGATGGATCTGGAAACTGTTGCAGCCGCGGCAATTTATTTATACAGTTCGTTTAATTATTACCCAAAAGTACGGCAAAGTAAAATGACTAAAAAGAAATGGCGCAAACAAAGATGGTAGATGTTGACTATTCATCGGAGCAGATCGAGGTAAATGTCTTAAGTATTAGTTATTTATTAATTATATGCTATTAATAAATATTTTTTTGGCGCCAATGTGTGAACACTGTTTGCAGAGCACGCCAAGATCCTTTGATGTGTGTACGAAAAACACGACACCAGCCGGTTGGCCGGCCAGCGTTGGTCGCCAACTACGAACCAGCCAAGTAGCCCTGTACACATTGGCCCAATGCCGTGGCCCAACCCGTTGGCCTAATGTGAACGGGGCCATTTGACATTCATGGACTGTCCTTGTTTATCTACACTGACTCCTTATACTGAGGGATTCTACGTTTTCTCTAATAAGTCCATGGTGATTGTATGGGTGATTGTCCAAAACTCGACATACCTATTAGCGAAATAGACTTTGTTCAAACAAAGAGCTTAATTAAGAAAAAATCCGGTCATGTGCGAGTCGGACTCGCGCACTGAGGGTTCCGTACCGCCACATAGTACGTATATTTCGATTTCGAATCGAATCAGGGCGAGCCCAATACACACTTGAATATATTAAAAATCATAATACCAAATTTGACGCTTTACTTATGTTGTGATGTTCTTACAATACAATAAAAATATAAATATGTTGAAAAAAAAAACGTTTCTTGAATTGTTTAACTTTCTTTAATTTTTATATTTGTTAATAAATCGTCGCGTTTTCTGAAAAAAAAAAACAACCCGCTATCTATTACGGTTCAAAAGATACAGCTGTTTAAAGTTAGGACGGCCGGACAGACGAACTGAACTGAACTTTTTACTTTTCCTGTTTCTAGGTTAAAATATAGGTAGGTCACATATCGATGCTAATTCAAATTTAAAGACTGCGCCGATCATATGCCGGTTGTACAGTTAAGTATATTAGTAGAATACAATATGTGTAGGTAATCAACTTAACTGAATAAGTTTCTGTCAAAAAAAAACATTTATCAAGAAAAACTAACGAGTCCCAACTCGGCGGGTACATTATTAAGACTCTAGAGCAAAGATCCCGTCGCCACCTTCCGACTCTCTCATCAGATCAGCTCGATGGAGGTGGGTATTGCATTTTCATCGCCTCATTCGGGTTACACATGTATTCCAAATATCCGCTCATTCTATTGACGGAAACTGGTTCAAAATCGACTTTCAAAATTTCAGGACATAAGTAAAAGATGCATAAAAGTGAAGTTAAATAAACACTTGTAAAAAGCTGACCACTGTTTTTCCGTTCAGTTACTTACTTGTTTATTACGGTAGGCATTTGCTCGTGCAGGCCAGTCCGTAAAGGGGTTTCTAAACGGGCCATATTTTCACTGCAATATGTGGCCGGCAACTATTGGTGTCCCTTTCTTACTCGTATATTAGAGAAAGACACCAATAGTTGCCGGCCACATATTGCAGTGAAAATATGGCCCGTTTAGAAGCCCCTTAAGCAAAAGTTACTGGTTGAATATTTAACAAAAAAAAGTCAAATTAAAACCTCCCCGCATCGAAACGGTCCGAATGTCATTTAATGTCATTTTGGTTTTCGCGGTTGCACATGGGTGACCGTATGTTTTTTTTATTTTATATAATTTTAAATTAAATTATGCCAAAGTACTACAGGTTCAGGCCTATTTCACCACCCAGAAAGACAAAATGGTGCGATGATGGAGATGCAGAAAAAGACAAGGGAGATATACAAAAGTAAGTAAAACGAACCTGCTAGAGGGGGTGTTCTTTTTATAGTGGTCATTATTATATTATTTACATCTATATTATATAAAAGGCAAACCTGACTGACTTATGGGAGTTTCAAAAAAATAGCACACCTTTGACTTTTTCTTTAGATTTGGGAAAAAAATTGCACGTTGGTTGGGATCATTATTCTGAACTAGAAAAAATTGTATCCCAATTTGTCCCCAAAAATATGAATGGAATTGTCCGTTTTGTTACCAAGAAACGTATTGGATTTTGATAACAAAACGGAACAATTCCATATATATTTTTGGGGACATATTGGGATACAATTTTTTCTAGTTCAGAATAATGATCCCAACCAACGTGCAATTTTTTTCCCAAATCTAAAGAAAAAGTCAAAGGTGTGCTATTTTTTTGAATCTCCCCTTATATATCAACGCATAGCCGAAACTACTGTAGCTAGAAACTTGAAATTTGGTACAGGGGTTCCTTTCATGATGTAAGTGAGCACTAAGAAAGGATTTTCCGAAAATCGACCCCCAACGGGAAGAAATGGGGGAGTAGCGGGAAACTAATTCTACGCGTACGAAGTCGCGGGCTTCCTCTAGTCTTTAATATTTGAGTAGCTTAGTTGTATTTTAATTTAAATAAGTTTAGTTTTAACTTTTAATTGTATTTATTTAGTATATATAATGATAATGGCTATTTAAAAAAGTAAAAACTTAAGGCGTCTCTTCGTAGGTAGGCAGAGTATTACCTAGACGGGACACGATAAAATAATACAAGTAAAAGAGAAACATATTTCTTGTATAAGAGTAAAAGAGAAACATTTATTCGGGGAGACATACTTCTAAATAAAGAAGACGGCATCTTTAAGTTTTTTCAAGGCCGATTTTGTCTGGTGAATTGTTGCGTTTTGCTATTTCATTGGGTGTTGTTTGTATTTATGAGTGTTTTCGCAGGTTTCGTAGACAACTGTGATCTGAATTGTTGTATTTTAAATTGCATCCAAATCCGACGTGTCATTTTAGCGTGAATTTAAAGAGTAACAAACATGTACTAACTCACACACCTACTTACAGACTTTCGCATTTATAATATTAGTGTGTTTTGTGTAAAATGAGTTTTAAAGACTTTTAAGCGCAATTCGCACAGCGGCCGGGAGCATGTCGTTTTAATCGCGGGACCCGCGCGGGTCGTCGTCTTCACACACAGCGCCGAACCGCGGCGGGCCCGCCGCACCCGCGCGCTGATAGTAGCGGGCGGCGGGCGCGGCGGGTCCATCGCGGGCCAGTCGCGGGTGCGGCGGTCCCGACCCGCGCCCGACCCGTCCCACGGGTCCCACCGCGTGTGTAAGTACTTCCATATAACTCCATGTTAAAACACCCGCCGAACTACCGACCCGCCCGGCGCACGACCCGCTCCCGTCCGCAGTGTGAATTGCCCTTTACTTTTGACACGCTATGCATTTGAGAGTTAATCCGGCTACTCACACAACTGCCGACAGGTATGTGAGTCGCCTGCCTTATCCAGTATTAAAATTAGAGATGACAGGTTACATGAAAGAGGCTTGGATCTGACGCCCGCTCAGCTGTGGTACCTGCGGCGGACGGCGTGGCGGGAGCCGTCGCGGCCGGTGGGCCCGGCGCGGCTGGCGGGCCCGGCGCGCGGGCTCGCCAGCCGCTGGGTCTCCGCCTCATCCCGCTACGCTCACGAGGCCTCCAAAGCCCTGGCCATCTGCGACACCTTACCACCCTCAGGATTTGCCCACCAAACGTGGCGGTTTACTTGCTTGCTTATGTAACATACATCATCGTGGCTGTCCTGTTCTGTAATGGATTTTAGCGCTTGACAAAATTCCCCGCATTTACTGGCTATTACTATTCATTAGTTTCGGCTTCGATCAGCGATTGTCGGTGTTTTAAAACGGAATTTCTTAAGCAGCTTTTTGTAGTAAATAGCGGTGTTCTGTATTTGGGAAATGTTTTTTTAATTTTAAGATGCAAGTGATTTTTTTTACAGTAAATTTTCTTGCGTAATTTTTGCTTTTGTCTATTATTGATTCGCATATCATCTCATTGCATTCAAGCGATAAGCGGTTACGGCAATTTTACATATATTTTAATTTTAGTTGTTAACGCATTCACTGCCAGTACTGTTTTTCGAGATACGCTGATATACTGATGCGCTGAGGGCACTGGGTAGAAGTCAGGAGTACGCTTATATGTGTTATGGCAGTGAATGCTTAAACGGGAAAAATAAAAAACCACGCCTTATAAAAACGAACGATTTATTCATAAAAACCAATCTGACAAATAATATTCAATGAGCGTATCACCTTTTCTTAAGTAAGTATCTCAATGGTCACTTAAACGACTACTTATACTGGTACGGTAATAACAACTTGCAATGGGTATTTTTCGGAGAGACCTTTTTATATTGCGTTGACTATTCCCAACTGTTACCACCCATACACTTCTACTGCCTGATTACCGAAGTATAAAGTTCAAAAAGGCAACTAAAGTGTGCAGGGTGGACAGCTCCGAGCATTCTGATTGGTGAATAACCTATTTACTAACCAATCTGAGGACTTACGATACAGTTTTTAGCCAATCGCATTACAACAGTTTACGCTTTAAGGTTGAGCGAAACGAGAACCGTCTCAACACTACAAGTTGTGCTTACCGTTCAGTTGTATACAATCCAGTCGAAGAGCGCTTGGCGCTTAACACCTTTTGACCCCTGACCTGTAACTCCGAGTAGGCTATTCTGATTTGTACTACCCTCCATTCCCACTACGTATACACTCCATCAGATATAGTATAGGCAACAGACAATTGGATACGTTTCATAGTTGACGTCGTGTAAGTTTGCGGTCCCATGTCTGCCATACGCCGAACGCCAATAAAATTGGCAAACTGAACAATATGGGAAGGCAAGCCGAAACCTTGTTGCCTAATGGGAACGTGACTTAAAGATTTCGACAGATGCTTCGTCGTTACCAATATTTTACTGAATTGTAATCGAAATAGAGATAGTCAAAATGGAAATAGCGAGCCCTTTGTTACGCCTTCTACTCTACTCTACCAGTTGTTCAATTGTGTTGTTGGATTTAATTTCAAAATCTACTCGTATTTCCCTACGAAGATAGTCGCTAGTAGTCTCTTTGTTCGTAAAACGTTGGTAGTTAGGTACACTGAGACAATATAAAAGCTAATGTTACTAGATTTGAATTATTTGTTGGGGCTTATCGGGTTTTGAGAATCGTGTTGAGTATTGCGCTATTCTGTCGACTAAAACAAAAATGAAGTATGCGCATATGAGTCGCTTAACTTCAAACTGTCCATACATAAGGACAACGGAATTTGCGTCTTTTTTCAAACAAATTAAGTTTTAAATTCGTTTACCAAATTTCAAGGACATATCAGAGTTTGAGTTAAGCGACACTCACACTCCCATACTGCCTTTTTCTTTTGGGTGGCAGTATCGATTGTGCTACGTCTAACTAGAATCTGAGAATACTGTCCGAGAGTTTGTGGCGGAGTCTGAAATTATCGTAGTAAATGTGTGAACAATTGTTCACACCCCTAAATTCAGTAATCGCGTGGGCTAGATATAGTGGTCACAGTAAGAGTAGTGTCGTTTGTATCAGTAAAGTACTGATACCTTATTGTTACTGTGTTTTAGATTGATATAATTTAACTACTTATATAGGCATTTTGTCATTGTACTGTATAACTAAACTTATTGATACTGATAAATAATCGTCAATTTTATCAACACTACTTTCATTCATATCTGTCAAACTATTCCGCGGAATAACATATTTTGGTGATTTCGGCCTATCATCGTCATACAATTTGCTCAAAGATAAAAAAATATCGGGACTAGTTCCAACGCGGTGTGGTAACGCTCCCATGATAAGCGACAAGTAATTCTAAAAAAGTATTTCTATTTTATTTCACCTATCTCAATACAAAACTGACTAATTAAGTGTCCCAACAATCCATTCAGAATATCACTTCTTTATAATAAACTAGGCCTATTGCGTATCTAAGCGGAGCATTTTAGGTAGGTATAATAATATCGGTTGAATATGGGAACCTTTTACAATAAAATAACTAAACGTTACAAGCGACTTCTATTACAATAAGTGGTATTAACATGATAGTACATAATGTGACGACGGATGTAACGGCCTTAACAAAACACAAGACAAACCATGCTCATTACAAAATAAAGGTTCGGTCATGGTCATACAGCCCTAGAACGACATTAAATTAGAGAGAACGCACTATTGACATCTCCCTCTAACAGGTAACCGTCTGAAATCCCGTAGAGTCGAGGGCAAAAAAAATAAAGGACCGGGAAATACCTCCTAAGACTCGACTAATTCTAGACGTTAGAATAGCGATTATTGAATTTTCTGAACTTACCGGTGCCTATATATTTTTCCCTGAACTGAACTACCTTGATCTTATATACATCAACAACAATAAAGCTATATAAACAAAATTCTCAAACAAAAACTAAATAGGTACCTTGCACCTAATTTCCGCGCTGTACATTACTTTTTGGTAAAAATATAAAAAGTTCTACATTTATTATACATTATCATATTGACTTCATTCAGTTACGATTGAGACTAAATTATTTATACTAATATTAATTTATAATTAACAGAAAAAATTGGACGCAAATTATATTACAACAAACAAGCAAACAAGTTAACCCTGTTTGTTTTAAAATAAGTCGCATAAATATTGATTTTCAACATAAAAAGCGACACGTTGTGAACTACTTAAGTAATCGCCTATTTTATAAATAAAAAAAATCCGAGCATTACATTTAGGCCTTCAGATGCGTAGTCGCGGTATGAAAAGGTTCGTCACCTGAACCTTAGCAGCATTGAAATAGAGGTGAAAAGTAACGAACGTTTCCATTCAGGACTGTACGTACCTTTACAGGGTGACAAGTAACAACGCCACATGAAGCTCTAGTTTATTGAAATTAGCTGACTTATTTAAATAGTTCCAAAATGTCGTGCTAATTGGTTATTAGTCATCAGTTTTTTTTAAATTGCTTTCCATTTCATAAACAGAAATAAACCATAATATGCCTCTTTCGATCCCTTTATGCCTTTTGTTTTTGAGTGGATCGGTTTTCGACGGCAGATGAATATTTCAAAAATCGAAACAATCTCGTTAAGTGAAAGTGGCTATCTTACGTTGTATTAAACGTAGTTTCTTCCATGTGGCACTCTTCTTTTCCATCCTGTATATGTCCTTAAATTCATAAGATCCTTCAGAGATTCTCCACATACCTTGAATGTTAGAACAGACGCTTCCCAAATATTTCTAATATTCATTATCACAATATGAACCTTAAAACTAAGCGAACAAAAATGATTTTTACATGGTAAGTGGGCGCCGCTTCTCTTCTATCACAATATTAGAGCCGTAAATATAAGACAAGCTACACGTTGGTATAAAAACTGACGCGTACACATTCACAATTAATACCATAATATAGTGATCGCACGCGAGTACAGTGAAATAGCTCTTAAAAAACCTAAGAGCTATTTAGTAAACCACCATGATCGAGATAGCCTAATAAAATAGTGATCTCTATCACACTGCTAAGTTTCGTGAACGTGAGCACTTTTTGCTGGCTTTAATACTAAAAAAACCGAACCGACCGCAGTCTCGCAAAATTGTCACTCTAGTGTCACTATGAATATTTATAGTATTCTTACCACACATTGTTTTACTGTCATAGGACTACTTAGCTCTCATACTCGCTCCGCTTGTCGTCGCACGGGACGCGCCCAACCCATCTCAGTAGGTAGTGCGATTGGGAAAATATACTAAAAATTACACTTGTGTGATGATTTGTGACAACGAGCGGGTGGTTACAAAATAATCGTTTAGGTTCACTTCGTCCACGTTCCCATTTCGTTCACATTCCTACTTCGTCAGCAACCTCATTTCGTCCACAATCAATTCCCAATTCGTCCACTTTCTATTTTGTCAACATTTCCATTTCGTCCATATACCCATTTCGTTCACATTCCCCCTTCGTCCACTTCCTATTTTGTCAACATTCCCGTTTCGTCCATATTGAAGGTGTGAAAAAGTCATGAATTCAGGGAAGTCAGGGAATGTTGACTAAGAGGGAATGTGAACGAAGTAGGAATGTGAACGAAATTAGAATGTGGACAAAGTGGGAAAAGGACGAAATGGGAATATGGATGAAATGGGAATGTTGACGAAGTGGGATTGTGGACGAAGTAGGAATGTGAACGAAATGGGAATGTGGACGAAGTGAACCCAAACGAAAATAATCATTGATCTACAATAGTCCTCAGTGCACCTTGTGTAAGCGAACGCGACAGTTTTTGTAATGTTCAATACAAAATTCGTAGTTCCATGTAACAAATGGGACAAACCTTTTGTTGAATGAGTATAAGAAAGTCTACCTTTCTGACAAGGTATTTTTTTATTTATCAGTATATTTAATATATTTAGAGTATCTTCAATTACTTACATAATTCATTTGGGTTAAGTATTAGGTATATTGACCAGCAAGAACTTTAAACAATATAATAGATCCTATCTATCTACAAAAGCTATGTACAAGTCCAAAGTTTATAATTAGTTAATTACTTAGATTCGAGAATGTCAACTCTTGTCAAGATCGCATGAGGTTATGGGCCGAGACATTTTTTATTCTAATCTTAGATGCACTTTTTAACAATTGGACGCTCAGAGCGATTTTTACCTTTACACATCAAATACCGATTCGCGTATTTGTATATTGTCATAATCTGTACTTGAGATAAAAGTAAATTATTTTAATTATTATAAATTATAAAATATACTTAAAGAAATAAACAACTCATATTAGTGTCCGATTTGGTTTAATAAAAATAAAATAAACAAAATGAATGAATAAAACGTATTTCGTCAAAACATCGATAAAAATAGTGGAGTAAATCCGCAAATTCAAAAATGATTTACAATATAAATACACTTGCAGACAAAAGAAAGACCCATACGTAATTTCAGAAAACACGCCAATGTTTGACCAAGTCGGACCTGTCTTAGATTTCATATCTACTGCATATTAAATAAGCCTGGTCCAAAACCAAAAACATATTTTTTTCCAAAAAATAATAACTTAGGTGTTCATAGCGGATACCTAGTATTATTTTGTACGAAATAATCAATTCGTCTTTTATGGAGAATACTACAAATTCTAAAACGATAATTTGTACTCCATTTTGGACGGTGTTCTATTTACTAACAACCAATTTAAAATGCATTGAAACGTTTCATGTAGTTATAGCTTGGCCCAATAATTTAAGTCATTATCAACATTTCTAAGAACAAAAATCGTGTGGGCCTTTTTTTTGCCTTCGAGTTTATGAACGTAACAAACTTTTAGACTTATTTAATTAGTAATTCACCAGTTTGTGCGAGTTACGAAGCGACTGATTCAGAATGGCAGCCCGTTCGGCTGCGTTCGAAATTAGAAAACGATTACGCGCGGATAGTCACTTTTCCTTACAAGGAGGTTATATTACGAGTATAGGGTAACTGCATTCTTAACACTGTTAATATCACATGTCGAGTGGGCGTTACCGCTCGTCGCCAAACAGCAGTTTGGCGATGTATGTCCATCAGCTGTTCTCGTCGATGTTGGCCACGATGTGCGTGTAGAGGTGGTGCTGCGTCACGTGCACCACCGCGTACTCGAGCGTGGACAGCCCGTCCTTCTTGAACGTCTTACTCGTCTGCGACAGCAGTTGGTACCTGAAATAGTTTAAAGCCTCATTTTTTTCAGATTCTAAATTGAAAAACATTCCGGGAACCTAATAAGCTGGAAAAATATTTTGAGATATTTTTGCATTTTATAAAAAATAGTAAACCAGAAGTTGACGTTGTTATAAGAGGCCCCTTGATGCTCTTACAAAAGCTAATCAGACAACGTGAAATTCTTATTAATCCTGCGCTAATGTGTGTATATAATATACTTATACCTACCAGTCAATAATAGCATATTAGGTACCTACGTTAGCTTTTAGTCCCTTTTTAAAGTGCGGCGGATATTAACATTTGCAATACATATCTATTTTTTTTAATTATAATCTTCATGGGCCCGTGTGCCAGCAGAGTTTGCGGGAGGATGAACTCAGGACATGACTTAGAGGCTATATACACTGCGACTTTTTGTAGCGATGCAGTCGCGCGTTTCGTATCGCTATCACTTTTGCTCTCTAATCTGTGAAAGTGACAGCGATACCGAACGCGCGACTGCATCGCTACAAAAAGTCGCAGTGTATATAGCCTCTTAGGCACTGTTTACTTCCATCACGATGATGTAGAAAAATATACACTTAAATTAATAAAGAGCACCAGTAGGCTTAGCCAAGATGCAAATACTGCTAAGGTTTCCGTTTTCTATAATTTAGGGAGTTGACATAAGCGGGCGATGCGATCTGTCATGAGCTTACGTCAATCCTATACATTGCGGTCGATGCGAACTGTCATGAGCTTACGTCAATCCTATACATTGCGGTCGATGCGATCTGTCATGAGCTTACGTCAATCCTATACATTGCGGTCGATGCGAACTGTCATGAGCTTACGTCAATCCTATACATTGCGGTCGATGCGATCTGTCATGAGCTTACGTCAATCCTATACATTGCGGTCGATGCGATCTGTCATGAGCTTACGTCAATCCTATACATTGCGGTCGATGCGATCTGTCATGAGCTTACGTCAATCCTATACATTGCGGTCGATGCGAACTGTCATGAGCTTACGTCAATCCTATACATTGCGGTCGATGCGAACTGTCATGAGCTTACGTCAATCCTATACATTGCGGTCGATGCGATCTGTCATGAGCTTACGTCAATCCTATACATTGCGGTCGATGCGATCTGTCATGAGCTTACGTCAATCCTATACATTTTCGAAAATCGCTAACTTTCTGCTTGTTGAGTGACGTGTTGTCTTGTTGTATTGCTATAGCAAAGAAAGTGACAGCAGCTGCTTTAATCAAGCATTAAATTTAATTGACGTGTCTGAGTGCGGCAGTTAGTGTTATGCACCTTAACAAGGCTCCCAGTAATACTGGGAGCCTTGTTCAGATAGAACTGTTCTATCTTCGCCAGCGGTCATTGTATTGTATTTTGCCCAGCCAGCCAGCAGTCATTGTAAACGTAGCAAGTAGGTACGAGTACAAACGTAATAAGCAATAATTTGTTACCTCTTTGGGTTTGGCGATGATTTCTTATGATCTAACATGGCGTATCGGGCTATGGACATTTTGTAGCGCGCGACGTGATAATTCATCTTCTTTAATCTGTAAGATAAAGAAACAACTCAATTTAAACACCTTTTTTATTCACCACAAGTATTCGAAATGAATAACAATCAAACAGGCGAGTAGAGAAACAGCGAGTTACGCAATCGCGTCCTTGAATCTTGGCAGTTCACGTAAATAGATTGATTTGTACATTTGCATAACATTAGGACATTAATCAATGCAATAAATCTGCAAATTGAACCTGAGGTTACACCACAGAACAGAAAAAACAGTAGAAGTGTCAAGTGGGCGTGTAACGTGTGGCAAGGTTATGCGGAGTTCCGTATAACCTACCATACTTTTGCCGCGATCCCTTATTTCGATATTTCTAAAATAGGAAATAAATCCAGAAGCATGCCTTATTGTGCTATTTTGGAATGTAAAAACGATAGCCGCACCAAAAACATTTTCCATGGTGGCGTGTTGTTTTTATGATAGTTTGAGTATTGGCGACAACAGGTCTGATACTAAGCGAAGCTCATGCCACTTCCACTGTATTTTCTATTCCGTGGGTTACACAGACTGAAATATAACCTGCACAGCTCGTGTAGGTTTCGTCTGGCTCGCTCCCACCTTTAACCTGCCCCAAGCAGTAGTGTCCGCGTAGTTGTTTTTCTGTGTTGAGGGTAAGTAAGACAGCGTAGAGGTATTTTCCATCGTAGTTTTTAGGGTTGGAAAATTATCTATTTGTAATCCCAATGTATTATTTCACTTGTTTACAGCTTTTACAGATAGGCTTGGTTTATTATTCAGAATCTAAGGAGACTAAGTTAAGGTCAGCAAAAAAGCTCGCCAGTGTTAGGACCGAATTAATAAACTGTTCTTCTTTGAGATATCCGTGAAGACACGGAGAAGTCCAAAAAGTTGGAAATAATAGCAGTAGTTAGTAACCTTACAAACGACGAAGTCACGAAGTTGGATTGTGCGACGAAAATTATTTACACGACGTAAAATTCCACAGAAAAAATTATAACGTGGGATGCCCCATGCCCAACTCTACCCTAATAAGCGCCCCTAGTGTGTTACCTGTAAGCCATATCGTCGTCCTCGCCGCCCCAGCCCCAGTACCGGTTGGAGAACCCGTTAACCTTCTGGAACTGCTCTAGCGTCATGGCCGACACTCCGCCGAATATGTCTTCATAAGGCAATCTGGAGTAAAGATAAGAGATACCCTTGATCATTACAAGCTTAGCAATCTTCCCTCTATCTTCCCTGTCTGAACAACTTTTGTATACCTGCTCGCTTTCTGTAATAAATGTTTTTTATTTCCAATGGATGAATGGAAATCTAGCAGCTATAATTAATTACATAGTGTTTTCACGATGTTACGGGTTAAAAACTCAGCTTCAGCATTGTCGTTGCTCTTGTTGAATATATTTCTATCATTGCAAAACAAGTACAGTCTGTGAGCAGTTAGAAGATGCTTCGGGTTTGTACTTATCTCTCACTCGCTCTTAACAAGAGCGTATGAGAGCGAGTGAGAGACAAGTACAAACTCGAAGCATCTTCTAAGTGCTATCGCACTGTATGAAAGTACATCCAAAAACGTTTTCACGTTACTTTTACAACCGAGTGAGTTTATAAAGTTGCAGAACTTGTCAGTATAGCCAAAAAGCTTAGTTTTACCTGAAATTCAGCTTGTCAATGGAAGCAGACATGTGCCTCGGCTGCCTCGGGCAGGAGTAGAGGTTCCGCGAGTCCAGCGGCAGCAGGTCGATGTCGTGGAACACGAAGCACTGCCAGCCGCCCGCCTTCTGCTTCTGGCTCTCCTCGAAGCCCACGTTCATCAGCTTGGCGCGGTTGAATTCGTGTTTCCCTGCAGTTCACAGAATAAATTTAACGAGGATTACGGGAAACATGAGTCAGGTTTTTTTAAATAATAGTAATAAATTATTTATTTCGGACATGTCCATACTATGTTAGTAACAATAAAACTTAAACCTATGTTAGAGTCAATATACATCATTTCCTACATTAGTCATTAGGTACATTACATTATCATAATTACAAATAATATAATAATAACATGGCTAGGTTGGAGCTCGCGCTGCCGCGCACGCTCCGCGCCAGGGATGCGACTCGCTTACGCTTAACGGCATGGAAGCCGTCCACGCTCGCCTCCTCAAACATCCCTGACGCAGTGCAGCGTCGCGGCAGAGCCAGCGCCATCCTGAACGGTTTATTGTACCGGACTTGTAGGGAACTTTGAGTAAAGCTAATCCATAGGCTGTAAGTATTAAATGATTGGCAGAATGCCCTAAACAAAGTGATTTTTACTCCATTATTACAATTAGCAAACCAACGGATCAACATATTACTTCTGATCGCCAACGCCCTACGTTCCCTTTCAATGTCCTTGTCATAGCTGGAGATGCGGAAACCCAATGCCCCAAATATTTAAACATTTCTACTTCGTTCAGAGAAATGCCGTAGCTTAACCACTGGAGTGTGTGTATACGCTTTTACGCCCGCCCGGTACACCAGCAACTCGCTTTTTTCAACGTTATACCTCAAGCCGTGAGCTTCCTCATACCGCTCACATAATTAATTATACCAATCAGCTTCGTAAGTGAGCGAATTGATGGGCACAGCAACACCATATTGTCGGCGTAGCTAATTTGTTGACGAATGTGCCGACCGACAACCGACCCCGGTGCTGCTGGGCTCTCCAATCAGCCGATCCACATACAAACTTAAGAGCCTCGGTGACGTCAACCTCCTCTGCCGCATTCGGCACTCCAGTCTGTATGGTTCGGAGAATGCATCTTTCTAACGTACTATATTACTCTGATGAATCTACCAGTACCTGAATAAATCCACAACCTCCCCCGGAATTGTGGTCTCATTAGATAACTTGCGCCACAGTGTGCTGTATGATAGACCAAAAGCCTTTGATAGTTCGAGGAAACATTCAAAGACCGGTGTTTTCCTATCCGTATAATACCGGACAGCATCTGTTGAAAGTCCTGCTCGAAATCCAAATTGAGTATCATTCAGTTTTACATGCTTTTCTAGTGGTTTATCAAGCATTCTGTCCAACAGTCCAACACCTTAGCTACAATAGTTGCCAGTAAAATGGGCCTATAGTTTTTAATATCAGAGGCATCCCCTGTCCTATTTTTGATTATGGATACAACAATGGTCCTCAACATGTCTTCCGATAAGTATGCTGACACTGCGCATGAAAGTTATAGTTAAAAACAAATGCAACCGGAAATTTTAGGATCAGCTGAAGTCAGGTATTTAAGTGGCTGACATTGTTATGCGGATTACAGTAATTGCAGGTATGATACCTAACTACAAGTAGTAAGGACCAAAGTGGGGCGACGACCTGGTTAAGGTCGGGGTATTCGCGTGACCGTTCATGCCAGCGATCCTAGGGGAGGCACTGGACGTCACAGCTTATGTGATGATGATAATGATGACGCTGAATGTTTCCTTCCTGACCGGCCAGAGAATGAATGTCAAGGGTGCTACTCGTATAGTCAATGACAAAATATAGTAGTAGTGAACGACTCTATCATATTTTGGGCTTTGACTGTACTCGCTCCATGAATTGCTTTCAGACTAATTAATCCGTGAAGCAATTATATTATTGAAAAGACACCAATTAAGCTGCAAAAAACAATAAACATCCTGATTTTTACCAAACGCTTATAAATACAGTACTGCTGCTTACAATGACTAACAATAAGTAACCCTTCGATTTATCTACAGATTGCCACACATATTTCATGAGATGATGTTTTACTAAAATCATGAAACCCAATAAGTGCAGTTAACTTGATTAACATGAAATACAAATATAAACTACATGGTACCTACGGAAAACTAAATATTTCGAAGTATTTGTATCTTTACTTCAAGTTTAACTTCAACATAGTAAAAGTGCGTCAACTCTGGATTTAGCATACCTCAATATTTAAATAAAATGTATCTGACGAGTTACCGTAAAAACAACGATGCAATCTTCTAAATAAACGTGTGATTAGACATGGTTCGTTATCATCGGCATCGTCTTCAGACCACTTGGGTTCTAGAAAGGCATAAAACCACGGACTTAAAAAAATATACGTCCGTATTTTTTTAGGTCCGTGCATAAAACAAGTTAATTTCGTGTTTAATTATAATGGAATGGACTGACCTCAGACCTACGATTGACGTCTGTCATATTGGTAAGTGACGTAAAGGTCGATTATGCAGTTCTCCAATTTAGTAAGTACTAAGATTACTTAGTAGGTACTAAGACAATAAGACAACATTAAAAAAAAAAAAAAAAAACAGATAAGGATTTAAGTGCAAGATCCCCGAAGAGTTCAGTTTGATGTTGCAGTTTTTTTTTGATAAACTAAAGACAAACCAAGTAATCGATTAAACATTCTAATTTGACACAAAAACGAAACGTCACACATTTGAATTATGTCTTCATGTAGAACAATGGAGATGTAGGCAGCTGGTCGATGACGATTATCGGAGCAGCATTAGCAGCATTAGTATTAAACATAGAAAAACATTTAGGACATTTGTCATTTGTCGGATTTGTCGGTCTTGGTTACTTTGGAGTAATTGTTAACGTAACTCAAACTTACCTTCTTGTTCAATTATGAATATCCCGTAGTCTATCTGCTGCTTCATGAGGAACGGGTGCATGTGGTTCAGAAATATCGCCAAGTGTTGTTGACGATCTCTGAAAAAAGATATAAGGGCATTGATTCTCTTAAACAGTCTAAAAGTTGACCTGCGACAGGCCAAGAAAGTCTCTCAATATAACAGATAGCTACGTCCCTCTCAGTCCGTCAGTCAGCGAAGCTCATGCTACTTCCAGTTTTTTTCTATTCCGTGGTATGATAGGTCACTTACTTAACAGTAATGACGGCAGGGTTATATTATAAACAAAACGATAACATGTCAGATTTAGTCCAAGTAGATATTTAGAGAGAGCCCCTGACTGCTGAACTCACTGTCACGTATGTTATGTAATAAATAAATGCGCGGCAGTACCCATACATGCGCTAAGATCGAGCTTATTATTACTTGTAATAGGTAGGTGATGATTACGGTTCAATAATATGTTGCATAAAATTGATTGTCATAATTTCGTTTCGCATAAGCAACCCTTGGCTGAATCATTTCGCAGAATTACTTTTCGCATTTTCTTAGCATACAGGCATTTTATAAAAAAAAGGTGTTACAAAAGGCACAGACGCATATGAATGAATGTTATGCGTTACTTATTATGACAGTTATGCTAAGTATACTATTATGCTAAAGTATCATTCGGCTAAAAATGTTTCCGCGATAAATACAGTTATGCGAAGTGTATTTCGGACAATCGATATTATGCAAGATAAAGGGAACCCGATGATGACAGTGTAGAGATGTATTAAACATTGTACCTGTACGGCACTATAATGGCGACTTTGTGCCGGGCGGTGCAGTTGGGCGGCGAGTACCGCCCGCCCCTGTGCACCTCAGGGAACTTCTTTTCCACCTCGTCCAGCTCCATGTCAGTTTTGTTCACGGGTATCGGGCCTGAGAACATCGTTAATGATTTAAAAAACCATAACCCGATTTCAAGATAATCTTACCTTAATTTCGTTTAAAACAATCGGTGGAGATATCGCGTAACATAAAGGAGATACCATATTTCCGCAGTAAAGACAAACGTTCCTTCCTTTTTCAAATTTGTGTATGTAAATTAACTCTGAGTGCGGCTTACGCGGCCGTTATAGCTCTAAATAGCAACACTATTACAACTATAGTTTATAATAGTGTTGCTATTTAGATGTAGAAACATAATCGACTTCTGCGGCATCGTATTTTGATGTTAAAAAAGTAATGCTTGCTATCGTTAGTGGTAATCAACAAGCCCGTCATTACACAAAGGTAATCTAAGCATATAAATATGGGCACATGATTATGCGCTTTACCTTCTTGTGATGAAAGTAGGCTTGAGTTGGTCAGGAACTAAGAACTTAAAGGAATGAATTTCCCTCACGGACCGAAAGGAATTAGTTCCTCGTAAATGATCTTAAACGGTCTTCGGTCCTAGCAACTGCTCAGTAGCAATCGGTGAACGTATGAGTGAAACGGAGCCTTATATTTCGATGAGTGAACGAGACAAATAGTACTATTTTAAAGCATGTACTGCTCAAGTGCGAGTATCACGCATAACTGTACATTGTTACCAGGGTTAGTTCCGCGTTCTTTAAAGATCGAAACGGTTACTCGTTCCCAGATCTCAAACGGAGCTTACTTAGCAGGACTTAATGGAACTAAAAGACCGAACTATTTCGTTTGAACGATTGATCGAGATCGGAGCGCTCCCTTTCAAGACCGAGTGGGCGCAACTCTAGATGAAAGCGATGTTGAGTTGAATAGCGTTATATTGAACACGAAATTGCATTTATTATAGGTACATTAGTGTGGTTACAGCGTTGATTACTAGCAACACAATATTTAGATGATCAACATAAAAACAGCTAGTTAACATTCAGTATTATGTTTTTTTTTTTCAAGCAATTCTCACCTAAATCCGGAGGAATGGCATCACACAACGGTAGTTCCGTTTCGTTCCTCTTAATTTCCACACCTTCCGTGGTCATGATATTCCTGATGCTGTCCATTATCTTGGAGATCAGCAGATTGGTGTTGTAGTCGGAGCTGACGTCCGGCATGGAGTTGGTGGTCACGTTGAGCGGTGCGTCTTTTCGTTTACTCGTGTTAATTTGGGTCGCGTTGGCGTGTGTGGCGTTCCTTCCCCTAGGGCTCTGGTTTAAACCGGCTGCAAAAGCTTGACTTTTAGGCCAGGGTGAGTGATCAGCTGATCTGGAATGAGATAAATTATGTTCAAAAATTGGTGTTGACAGTTTGTACAATGATTGAAGGCCTGCGACATACCGTTTGTTGAGTAGCAAACACTATTTAATATTACAACTATGGTTTACGTCATAATTCGTGACTCACAAACGTGAGAAAGTAAAAGTATGTTTCGCCAAAAAAAATATTACTTAAGCCTCTAGGAGCCTTATTCTACATTGTATTTTTCTTCATCGATATCGTATTGTCAACGTTTGGCAGAATTTATTACATCGACAGTAAAGGCGGCCGAGTTAAATACAAAACGATAATTCAATTCAATTTATTGGTATAGAAAGATAGAAATAATGATGGTGGTCCGCCTGATAAACTGTGGCGTTGTAGAACGCTGCGTACAGATCTAGATGCATCTTACGTTCCTTACTGGAAGATCTGAACATTTTGCCATAGACGATGATAATGTTGTTAACGATTATGCTAGCGTACCTGATAGTAGGCTGAGTGGCGTTGTAGACTGGCGTGTACAGATAGGTCCGCAGCGGGGAGGCGTCGAGGATGGACCCGAAGAGGTACTCGACGGCGGCCAGCGCGAGCACCAGCAGCAGCAGCAGGCGCAGCGCGCGCGCCGCCCGCCCGCCGCCCGCGGGACCGTTCGCGCCCGCGCCCATCAACGCATGCGCACGACGCACACAGAGCCCTGCCGATACAAACACTCTACTCGATTTTGTGCTCCTAGTGTTAAGGGACCTTTGACACCCGTATTCACAAACGTCACTATGAGGTCTCACAGTGCTCACGAACGCACAGGGTGGTTTAAAACGTCTCATAAGCCAAAGGTCGGTCAAAAAGGACCAATCACAAAGCTGTATTGAACGCAGTGCGTTTACTCAGTGAAGGATCCCTTAAGTATTGTGTGTGAATACGGGTGTGAGTCTTCGGAGGTTCAATTGACGCGGTCTCTGCAGAGTATACTAGACTGTTTACCTAAGTTTATTATTACACCCTGTATACCCACGGGTATACAGGTTGTAATCGTTAAGCGTGACCCAGCGATTATTCCGTAACTGTTACAATATAATAATAATAATATCAAAAAACGAGTAAAATGACATCAATTACTTTTAAAAATCAAACCAGAAGTATCCAAAATTTTGATATTAAACACTCCCATACATTTAGTATGAGATTAGTAGAAAGGTTTCCTTATTTTAAGTGGTCTATTACTCATTTTACCTTAGTCATAAATTTTATGATTGCGTATGATATGATAATAATGATTTTCAAGTAGATACACAAGTAAATTAATTATCTTACCACTTCAAATTAGTAATAAACCTTGTTTCAATATCGCATTAATTTTAACTATAACCTTTCTACTAATCTCATACTAAATGTAGGGGAGTGTTTAATGTCAAATAATCAGTTTAATTTTTATTGATATCTGTAATAGTTACGAAATAATCGCGGTCACACTTAACAATTACACCCTGTACATATATCGTTTCGTAAGAGCTGCGATGAATGAAACGAACCAAACGAATGTCACCTGTGACTGTGAGTGTCGTCCTTTCAAATTGATTTATTTATTCTACACACATGTATACTTTCATTCACCAATGCGATCCATTCGTGGCCACGGAGACCACCTATACACGTACTTATATGATTTAACCTCTTTTTTAATACGAGCTAAGGGCTAGTTGTTTGATCAGTAGTTAACTGAACTGATGGTTAGAATTCAAAAATCGAATGGAAAATGTGGTTCAGATTTAACAAATGGTTACGATTTTTAACTATTAATATGTCTTATCAAACAACGGGCCCTAAGTCGACTTATATCCATTTTCACTAGGGCTGCAGAAATATACTGGTGATGGCTGTGACAGCTACAACTGAACCAGCTTGGTGCGTCCTGGGGTTTGATTCTCTCAAAAACGCTGTCGAACGAATGAATGTGTAAATGTTCCAGCGGCGAGTTTAAGTACTCCCGTCCGAGCGAACAAAACACATTTAAGCGCGTGCAGCGCTGCCTAATTGAGAATGCACGCGCTAAAATGTGTTTTATTCGCTCGGACGGGACTACTTAAACTCGCCACTGCGCTTTCGCTTGTTAGTCCGACCGACCGCCGTTTTTAACACCCCTGTTGAGTTTACTTGTGGTGGCTCGCGGCGCGTCCCGTCGAAGCACGCACACATGCAAGCCGCGCGATATACCCTTGTTTGAAGACTTACTACCGTTTATACTGTGGTTAAACGCACCAAGTTCATACACTCCTGTTAGACGCTCTACGAAGCAGGAAACTGCTTCTCATGAACTAATGTAGTTTCCGTGTAACTATCAAACTTGCCCATTATGTGATCCGCCTCACTGCGATATTATCACCAAGACATCACCAAGATGTATAATCTCGTTATGGATAAACTTTGTTAGGCAGCTTTCCCTTAACCAGGTACAGTAAACCTGCAGATGCATTTTAAACCGAAGTTCGATTTAATTTTCCGGTGTGGTTTTAGTAAGAATTTCAATAATTTTCGTAGGCAATCTATATATATATATATATATAAGGCAAACGTGACTTACTGACATATAAATCAACGCACAGCCAAACTACTGTACCCATAAACTTGAATTTTGGTACAGGGGTTTCATGATCCTTTCATGATGTTAGATTTTCCGAAAGTCGACCCCCAACGGGAAGAAATAGGGGGAGTAGCGGTAGACAAATTTTATGCGTACGAAGTCGCGGGCGTCCTCTAGTTTACTATATAATTTAAAATACACTTCACTTGGAAATTTCTTCATAATTCACTTTTAGTTAGAAAAAAAAAACCAGAAAACTAAATATATCTGCGTCTACATAATAACGTATTATTATTTATTTATTGAATGGCGTCTACATAATAATGTAATTTTGCATACCTAATAAGATAGAATGACATTACGTATTTGGCTCTTATTTGACAAGTAGGCATTTGTCAAAATAGTTTGGAAAAAATAACGGCGCAGTTCGGATTGAAATTGGATACATGATCCAATTTTTACCAATTAATGAAGTGGTTTGACCCCGTGGTTGACCGCTTGATGAAGACATTATTTAAGTATATAGTTTCGCCTATCACCTACAGTGGTGGCCGGATAATTAGAAACGCTTACGTTTTTCCCATACAATTGCCTACAAATATGACTTTTCAATTATCACAACCAGTCAAAAATATCTTGGTATAGAAGCTTTAGGTCTTCATCTCGTTAGGACTAGGTAGCAAATACTACTAGATCGCTTTGCGACTACATCTCGATCTGACTACATCGCTTTGTGCCTAGATCGCTATACGACCAAATCGCTTTGCGACTACATCTCAAAAGGCCGAGTTGCAAATTGACCACTTCGCTTGCGTTACTAGGTAGGTTAGGTTCGTTAGGTAACTTCAAATGCCCGAAGGGCAAATTGCCCAGGAATAGGAGCCCCGCCATGCGGGGCTCCGTCGACATTGCTAACACAGACATAACATGAAAAAACAAAGTGGTAATTTAGCGACTCAGACCTATTGAGATGTAGTCGCAAAGCGATCTAGTCGTATTGCGATCTAGGCACAAAGCGATGTAGTCAGACCGAGATGTAGTCGCAAAGCGATCTGGTCGTATTTGCTACCTAGTCATATCGAGATGTGGACGGAAAGCTATAGAAGCCCGGCAATTGTATGGGAAAAACGCAAGCGTTTCTAATTACGAGTATCTGGCCACCACTCTATGTCAAGCTACGAGTATACGTTAAATAATTATTTCTCAAAAATGTCCGGAAATGTTGACATTACCATCTACATATTAAGACGCGAAGTACATAGATTACTGACAGTTCTCAAATAAAAAAAAAACATGTTGCAAGAAATTCCATTAAGGGGCTTCTAAACGGGCCATATTTTCACTGCATGCAATATGCGTGGCCGGCAACTATTGGTGTCTTTCTCTAACATACGAGTAAGAGAGGGACACCAATAGTTGCCGGCCACCTATTGCAGTGAAAATATGGCCCGTTTAGAAGCCCCTTTACTACCTAGCTTGTAACTTTTTAAAAAGTGAAAAGGGTCATAATAAAATCAGGGCACAAGTCTTTATACATCCATATTTTATTAGAAATATAACTTTTTTATGTGTGTCTGGAATAGCTTGTGTTTTTTTTAAACAAAGCTTGCAATTCTCCCATAGGTTTCTCCTTGTCATAAACAAAAATGCGGTAAAGAATGATGTTTTTTTCACGTGAAGTTTCTGTTTGTATGCAATAAAAAAAATGAGTTCATGCGATGAAGATTTTACTCCAACACAATTTTTGTTGCGATTTTTGAAAAAAGCACTATATTTGCCTTGGCAGGAACAGCAATTGCGGCCTTCGTATTTTAAAATGGACGTCGCAAGCTCGTCCGTTTAAACCAATACTCGGCCCGCAATTGCCTACTTCCCTGCCTAGGCAATAATGTACTATTGAAACATAACCAATAGAAGTACGTAATCTTTGTTATATTATCTTTTAACTTAGGTACTTAATATTGTAAATGCGAAAGTTTGATTGTTCAATCTTCACGGTTAAACAATGGTACAGAAATAGTTTATAGCCTGGAAACGGACATAGGGTACCTACTCTTGATCCTGGAAAATTGGACGCCCATAATCGATCTTACTATCCCGATATTTCGACGGTCGGCACCAGGCGATACTTAGAGACTAAGAGCTCGTAAGAAAGGAACTTGAGAATAAACCTAAGGTCTCGCGCAGCGTTCGGTCTTACCTTCAGCAAAGAGTTGCGTAAAGATGGAGCACGGTGGAAGTGGCCCATTCTCTTCAGTTAAGGGTTTTACATTGGTTCTGCATTCTGCCTCCCATAGTATTGTCTGAAACAAGAGCAATTGGCCATTATTACTTTGAAAATAAAGCCATATGTACTACATAAACATAATTAACAAACAGTCGAAATTGAGTACCGTCACGGTTTTTAAAATTGTTGAGCCAACACAGAACCTAAAACCCCTTCCACACGATACAATTTTACGACCAATTTGACTAGAGTGGCAAACGGATTGTGTAGTGTGGATAGAAATATGAAATCGAAGGTCATCAGTTGGTCGGGAGTCGAGACTGCTCGACTCGATTGTGTCCAATCAAGTCGGGTGGTGTGGATGTTAGTTGTTTTTTTTCTGACGTAATCACCGTGAACCTTGAAGTAAGTCGGTTCAGCAAGAGGCAACAAATAAAATTAAAATTGGCTGTCTTCAATGTACGTGTGGACGGACTAGATTGTAGCCAATTCAATCGGCAAATCTGGTTGGCAATCAAATTGTATCGTGTGGAAGGGGTTTAAAGTAAGAGTCCGCGATGGTAGGTATACTTTAGGGTACCTATTTAAAATATATCTACAGCATTTTGTTATAAGGTGTAGCTCCATCGCTGTCGATAGAAATAAGTCTTTGCATATAAACAATAATGAGAAAAAATGAGGATCAAAAATATCCCTATATATTATTTTGATATTTTAGAGATCTACGTTGCGATACATTGCAAAATAATGTAACTTTGATCATTTCAGGATCATGTTAAAAAGTGACTTTTGGTACCATATACAAATATAGCTGATAAGCAAATACCAATTTGTAGGCAAAGCTGACCCCCCGACCTGAGTCGTTTATCTTGCTAACCTGCATCAGACCCTTACGTGACACCATGGCTAACGGATACGTTCCTCAGTTCTACTTCGAAAGCCCAACGGTTCTTTGCAAGTTTTGCAACGCAAATACAATAACAATAAAAAGCAAGCATTAAAAAACCCGACTCTTGTTGCTAACCAACTTTAAATCTTTATAAATCCTAAACGATCGTCCAAAATAAAAAATGATTTAAGAAACCTGAAGATGATTTTTAAATACCTATTGAATGATACCACATTTGTCATAGTTCGAGGTCTTACTTTTTTTCTTTTTTACAATATGGCGTCTGGTTGCCGCCATATTGAATTTTAATTACTGTCATATCTTTAGTGACACTCACAAGATGAAGAAAAATCGATTGCCATAACAATCATCAAAATCGGTCCACGGATTTGGTTTCTAGAGCGCCACAAAGGAACAAACGTACATTTATAGACTGATAAACACATTACTTTCCTCCTTCGGCAGTCGGGTAAAAAGGGAAGGTTTTGTTGGAGTGGCGGGCTATGTATCCTACTAATATTATAAATGTAGAAGGGATGAGGATGTTTAGATGTAAAAAGTAAAAAGTTTCAGCAGACAGGTAGGTAGGTAATCATAGTTTAGCTAAATAACTATTAGGATTCGGATTTGGTGTGTTACCACCAAGAACTGTCAAAATAATGGTTATCTTGCAATTTATAAACGTCTTTCTGCCGCACTCAGAGACGTCAATTAAATCTAATGCGGCAGTTTGTCTTTGAGTATGATTCAGTTCAATATGATAAGTAGCGTGCAGAAACTTTAACATACAAAAACTGAAATAATTATTATTTATTTCATACGAGTTATAGCAATTAATTAAATTTATTAATTTTGCAAAATAATATTTCTTGTGATGGATAAACAAAAATAAGAGGATTTTATATGAAAGAAAATGAATTAAATTAGATATGTTCAAAGTAAATACTTAAAATAGCGTTTTTGCCCTTTTATTAAACAAGTTAATTTTAATTGCCTTTAATTTACGTGGATTATTGCCATTATAGGACAGTGAACACTATTCATCTGAACCCTCAGGGTTTGCAACGCATTAGGAACCTCAAGATTCTAAATAACAACGGGCTGCAGAACCCCTTACCGAAGTTTTCCTTCTCCAAACCAATACACAGCACTGCAGCACTGCTCTTTAACGACTTCATAAACACTAAGTTCTAATGTACCTTAACATTTATTGTCCTGATTTACGTTGTCATAACCAAAGCTGTATTGATCTCGCTGCTAACTGTCTCATTATATTTTTATGGCCTCGACCCGCTTATTTATGGTTTTGCTTTAAATATCGCCCAGCTGCTTGTTTAAGGTATTTATTGGATGTTTAGAAACGTTTCGGTAATGAGAGCGTTGTTGTATTAGATTTCATTTGATTTGAGATATTTTTATCATTATTTTTGGCATATCTAGGCTATTGTCAAACTATAAATCTGGGGATCTGGTGAAAAAGGGCGTAAGTAGACTTAAGTCGTAATTAAAAAACGGTACATACATAAACTGAGTATTAGACTTATACCCATTTTAATTTTATCTTTAGGAGACTTACACCCTGTGTCGCTAGGACCCCAGAAATATGAAAAGTCATATCTTCCTAGCATTTTTAGTTAAAATAACAACTTTAAGCTTAGCAAATAATATTTGAAAAATACCTACACACTGTGATATAGACATTGTACCGGGTTACGTTAAATTTGTAATACAGAATCAATGGTTTACACACATATTCCCTGAACTAAACCCCTCTTCTAAGATTCACGCTGCTAATATAATTAAAAGTATATTCTTCAAAGTTTTTTTTTTTAAATTAAGGCATTCACTGCCAGGGGGCGTGGCCTAGGAACAAACTTGTATGACAGTGAACGCATATATGCGTCGGTGGCAGTGAATGCGTTAATGCCGTCAACCTACTACTATGTTTAAATTAGATTGACAACAGTGACAGGTGTGACAGTTAGTAAACATAATAAAAGAACGCTAATTTAAACAACTAAGTTAATGTAATACACTATTCGTCATTAACTGAGCCCCAATCAAGTGTTTTATATTACCAATTCTGCCGTGCGACCAAAGAAGGCGGCTAATTACAATGATGTAGTCAAACAATTCTATACTCTATTAGTAACCACATTAAATTTAAAATGCTTATACTAGCCGTTAGCCTCTTCTCTCTTTTCTTTAATCCATTATCGCCCAAAACTAAACTGTTTTTTTTTTTTTGTTTTTCTTGCAACAATAGTAACCAATAACCTACGAACTAATAATATTTATTAAGAAAATCCAAAATAAAATGAGTTTTTTTTGCTATAACTAGCTTTATCAACATCTAATTCGATTTTCTTAATGCATAATTCATTTGGCATAAATTAAAAGACATCTATGACCATAATGAGCAATGATATCAATTGAGACCTCAGAAAAACCATTGAAATCTCACTTTTGTCAGATGTACCCGTGCGAGTACAGTGGGTGTTAAAGGGTTAATAGTAGGACGGCAGAATTGAAGTCACCCTGTATACACTTTATCGGAAACGCCAGCTTATTTTATTACATTGGCAATGATAACACATATCCATGTTCATATACAAACGTGGGGTTTATTTTCTTAACATTACGGAGCAGATGGTCAGCGCTCCCGGCACAAAGGTCCGCGGATCGATGCCAGATATATGATTGCCGGGGAAAAATCCGTGGAGGGTACCCTTTGGAGGGCCTTAATGCGTTAGGGAGTGCTCACATTTGTCAGTATTAAATAAATAGAAGAGCGTTTTCTTTTTTTATGAGGATTTATTGACCCATGCATGTGTAGAAAAACTGAAATCCGTTAATGTAATTAAAGTAAGAAAATACATAAATGTTTACGTTTAGGTTAACTTTTTGGATCAGCAAATGTGTTGAAATCAAAATCGTTGCCAAGTGCTGTGCGTTCCTTTAATTTTTTTGCTCAATCCTACCTTAATTGAACCGAAGAACTCTTCTATAAAGAAAAAAAATAATAGGGTTCCATACCCAAGGGGTGCTAAACGGAACCATGTTACTAAGCCTTCGTTGTCTGTCCGTCCGTCCGTCCTAACTTTTAAGAGGTGTATCTTCTGAACCAAAATAGATAACCGGTGAGTTTTGTACAGAGCGCTTTGTAACGGCGAATTTCCTATCAAATATAAAAAAGTAAAGATTTTTTTAACATTTCATTGTTTTTATATCCTCAAAATGGTAATACATACAAGCGTCACTTCGGGCGAATATAGTGCAAATCCTTAAGAAAACCAACGAATAATGAAAGTCGGGTCGTACGAAACCTCTGTGTTTGAGTCAGAATCGCAGTTATCCGGTGTTTTTTCAACAAATTAAGTTGATAAACAAAGGCCCAAATTAATACACTTAAAACAGTCCATAAGTATTTCCAGGATATAAGGCTAGACTGAAGAGCTCAGGATCATTTTAATTTGTGTAAGGTAAACCGATCAATCAGGCTGAAAAAGACGACGCTAGACGTGGCTTGAAACAACTAGGGATTAGTTTAGTATTAATAACCGCTCATTAAGTAGATTATAATGAACTAGCAATCCCGTACCTATAACTTCACGTAATTGAAAAAAATATTGCTTCTTTTAAAGTACTGTTTAGCGTCTAAATCACACTTAACGTTATAAAGAATATTTGTTTCCCAATCATTCATCAAACCATGCATCGGCTGAAATTTGGCTTATTTCTGGCACGGTGAAGGTAAAAGAGAACAACGGACTACCTGGGGCTCTATTCTGCTCGCTATAACCATATTGATTTTGTCATGTTATCGTATTCTATTAACTCGGGCGCCATTACTGTCAAGTAAATGGGAGCTATCCTAACGTTTTACTTAGTATAATGAGCTCTTCGACGGCTTTTCGACACTTGTAATTTAAGACGCGTTGTAGTAACTGAACCTGAGGCCCAAGATAGATTGCCTCAATGCTAGTAATTTCATCAGTAATCTTACCCCGTACACCGGAACACAACAGTGCGAAATACTGCTACACGGTGGCAAGGTTACTTGGGTAAGATAATGGTAGTGACCGCCCGCAAAATAAAAATATAGATAGATAGTTAGTTAGAGCTTAGTTTGGGACTAGGTCAATTGGTGTGACATAGTCCCCTGTTTTTTTTTTTATCAAGAAAAATTGATTCTGACCCTGAGGTTCTGAGATACAGGTTATGACGAAGTCACGAGCAATTGAAGCAAATTGTAATGGTGCTAAACAGAAAACTATTAATTAGTTTCACCATGTTGGTAACGAGTCGTAAACGCTCTCGAGTGGCGACTACTCGCGGCAGTTACGGAGTTATTTGAGCTCATGTGTACGGCAAAACTCTAAAATAACGAGGTAAGTTAATCGCTTTAACTTGATCGAGTTTTGGTACTGTTTCGTCTGTTAATAATTATTTAAATTGCCGCCCTATAATGATTAGTTATGATGAAGTACGGTCAGAGTTAAGAACATGGAGAATGATTGGCATAAAAACATTATTATTAATTGTTTGAATATGAATCGTCCATAATGGGATTATGCAATATACCTACACATCATTTTCTTTGTTAACATTTATCAATTCAAGAGTGTAGGTAAGTGTAAAAGGTCTCTTATATATTTCCCGCTTTAAAAAAGGCTCCTGGGTTATTTTTCAAGGACTTTATCAAATTTCGCGTCAATATCTTGCCGAGGGTCGGACCAAAGAAACTTTTAATTGAATTAACTGCTTAGGACTGCTTAACGATGCGATGTTTCACAACTCATTCCAGATCAACAAACTTATAACTGTCTTTACTGTCTTTAAAAAAAAAAGATCCTTAAAAACAAAATCACAGCAAATTATTTGTCTTAAAAATATTTAATAGCGCCTTGTAAACTTAATAGCTATTGTAAGCATCGTTTTCGATAGGAAATCTCGAGAGGTAAAAAGAGAGTCAAATCTTCTACTACAGTTTAACTGCTTAGGACTGGTGGAATGTTTCACAACTCATTCCAGATCAACAAATTCATAAAAATCATAGTCTTTAAAAAAAACGATCCCTAAAAACAAAATCACAGCAAATTATTTGTCTTAAAAATATTCAATAGCGCCTTGTAAACTTAATAGCTATAGTAAGTACCGTTTTCGATAGGAAAAAGAGAGTCAAATTTTCTACTACAGTGGGGTTGAGGTCTTCATACCTCTGACACTGACTCACAACCGAGTCGCGTTAACTGGGCCACAACGGGTCCCTTCACAATTGGCGTCATTTCAGCCATCAAGAACCGCCTCCAACGGGCGTCACGTGGGCGTACCTACAGCCCTTTGCCGACACACGGCGACCTGTCACCAAACGTGCTTTCACTCTTAGCTACGCTGGGACCACATTGGATAGATTTAGCGCAGTTCTACCCTTTACTACTACCTCCCTGTGTAGAAACGGACTCCCCGAAGCAAACCCCGCTGCCGGCGTATTTATACAAACTATTGACGAAACTTCGATAGCGCGATGTAGAACTTTAATATATTTCCTATAAAAATACCAGACATTTATTTCACAAATCAATAGAAAATAACTGATATGAATCATACAAACCAAATTCCGTGTTCAAAAGTACAATTTGAAGCGTTAAAAGCATTTTTTTAGCACGCGAAAGGAATAGCCATATACGTGAATCGGGGTGTGTGACAGTAATAGCAACACAATTGATAACGGTGCAGGCGACGGTTACGCCATCTCGTAACAAGTATTCGCAACGTAGATCGAGACAACAACACTGTTTAACTTATATGGGAGCGCAATTATAATAATAACGGGTTTCTCTAGTAATCCAGTAACCCGTTTTTAACTGGTAAGAGGAAAAATTACAATCACATACTTTGCTTGATGTAAAAGAACTATGCTTTAAAGAATTTGATTATTTATTTATAATCTTTCAGTTCAATCAATAAAATCATTTTAATCTCAAATAAGAAAAATAAAAAATAAAATGTAATGTTTTGTGGTGATTGGATTATAATACAACGATAAGAAATTTAATCATTAAGTTACCGATAGTGCAAAACAACATTTACAAATATTCCATACATTACAATATAATTATTGAAAATAACAAAACAACTTCGGCTGAATCCTAGAATCACTTCAACATAAAAATAATTTTGACATAGAGCCAAAATTCGAATGCGTCATACCATGCATTGCAAAAAAGTAACATTTGTATGGAATCATTGTCTAACCTACGTTGGCCTATAAAGTAAACCATTCACGTTACCTGCTCAACCAGTTCTGCGGGCCCTTGAACCGCCAAAAAAAAAGTTAATCGTCTGGTTAAATAATTTATGGCTCTTACATTATAGGTGCCGCGAACTGGCAAATGTATGAAATTTGGACACGTGGAGCGTGTCAGGGGCATTGAATTTGTGTGTCGCGGGTGTAACTCGATTGTCCCGTGAAATAGAATCCTGTACCGTTACCATGAGTTACAATTACCGTACTCGCTAGCGTGTCGAATGCTCTGTCCCTCGCACTCTATAAGAATACTGCAAGGGGTGCGAGGGACAGAGCATTCGACTCGCTAGCGAGTACGGTAATTGTAACTCGTGGTAAGGGTACTGCAGTCTTATTCTGTAATGGAATACACATACAGAGAGACATTGAGTAGACTTATCGCCATTATTCAATGTTGGGGAACTAGCACATTTGAACTCAGCTCTCGAACAAAGCTTTGAGATTAGGGGTCAAATTACACTCAGTAGTGTTTTTTTTTAAACACCTAATTACCGTTACTAACGGAAACTGTAATTGAAGGCTAACTTTTAACGTGGGTTGAAGTTCGGCCTTTGAATAAATAAATAAATAAAATAAATATCAAGCGACGATCTCACACAAATTGACCTAATCCCAAACTAAGGCTTGTACTATGGGTACTAGATAACGATATAAATACTTATATACAGAAATAAATACTTAAATACATAAAAAACATCCAAGACTCAGAAACAAATACTCGTGCTCATCACACAAATATTTGCCAATACTGGGAATCGAGCCCGGGACCGCTAGCTTCGCAGGCAGGGTCACTACCAACTACGCTATCGCATCACATGGTCTTTAGCGTGCATGCAATCATTTGGCGACGCGTCATTATTAACCGACTTCAAAAAAGGAGGAGGTTCTCAATTCAACTGTATGTTTTATTTTTGTGATAAACACGAGTATTTTTGAGTCAGTTTGAGTTATGTTTATACTAAGTAATATATGTATACTATTTTTCTATATATACTCGTAAGTATGTTTATCCCATAGTACCTACAAGCCTATGTAGAGCTTAGTTTGGGACTAGGTTAATTTGTGTGAAATTGTCACCTGATGGCTTTAAAAATATATATTCGAAAAGGGAAAAAGCCAAGTACCTACACTAATACCAATTACCTAATAAAATAATCCATAGCGTGTCATTTGTTTAACTATCTTACATCGTGTTTATCTTTTTATGTTCTTATCTTGACATTGGGATTTTTGATGCATGTTTGTTAGTTTTACGCTCCTAAAAGTCTATATACGGCTTCTTAAGGTTTAACGAAATCATTAATGTAAAGAGCTTGCCCTAAATTATTAAATTAGAATTTGTAAGATGGGTTTTTTACATATGTACATACATACAAACGAAATATTTAATCTCTAATACATTATATTCCAAACGAAACATACCTCGGGCAGAAACTAGTACAGTCAAGGGCATAAATATGTATACACCCCAAAGTCTTAAAAATATGTACACATACCTTATTACTATGGAAATAAGGTCTATGTGTACATATTGTTCCACCTTTGTGCGGATATTTTTTTAAATTTGACTGTACCCAGCTTTTCTATTGCTAAATTTTCATATGAATTATAAGTTTTTTTATCTATGTCATGGAGAAGGCAACCACGCACACAGTCCACCTGGGGCCTGTTTTATAAAGCTTCAAATTACAATTTACAGGTTACAAGTTTACATTTGACACAACCTCGACCAATGACGACTAGACATTTTAACAGTGTTGCCAGTTTAGACCTGTAAAATTGTAACTCGTAGCTTTATAAAACGTGCCCCTGGTGGTACCTAAGTGGGATCTGTGATACATAAGCATTCTCAAGAGTACAACTATAAGACTGCAATCCTAAAACCGCAATTGCGTTGCCACCCCTGAGAACTAAGATGGAATGCGATGGGATGGAACACAACAATGCGAACACTGCTGCTTGATTTACATGAAACATTGAATACTAAAATAAGGGATAAGTTAGGGATACGTTCGCATCATTAATATTTTGTAGAATAAAGTGTTTACTTTACATACATACGCGTAACAATCGCAACGTGTCTCGTGTAAAAAGTCTTGTGACAAGCACGTGTTAGTTTAATGTGACAAGGTTACCAATGTTACGTATTTAACTGTGCTAAGTGACCTTGTGTAATTCACGCGTTGAAATATTTTACACACTCAACTCTCAGCGCCAAGTTAACGTATTTTCCATACAACATTGACCCAAATAGGAGTCATCGTGTATTATGATGTCACTTTAAGTAAGTAAACAGCCAATTTTACTGCTACACGGCATATTTTTGGTATTCGTAACTTTTTTATTGTTTGGAGAGCAGTGGTTTATGTGTTATAGACACTGTTTAATAATAATCGGTGGATATATGACAGAAATTCGAAACGTGATCGTTTTCACTTTGTCAGTTTCCACAATTATGTTAAGAATATTGTTACACATTTGTAAATAAACAAACACGTAATTCTTCGCAAATTTTAAATAAAAAAACCGGTTAAGTGCGAGTCGAACTCGAGCGCCGAGGGTTTCGAATTTTTCTGAACTATTTGTTTTATTTCTTCACTGTTTGTACTTTAATCATACCATTGACGATTGTATGTTTTACCGTTTTTACAACATAAATAATAATAAGTTGAAAAGAAACGTATCCTGTAAGTATATTATTATTATTTCCACTTTATTATTTCACTTTGTTTGTGTAGTTACAGAATTAAAAACAAGTTTTTAGAGTTGTTGGTAATTCTGTAACTCTGCCTGCCCCACTCTGAGAATGAAGGCGTGAAGGTAAGAATGAATTATTTCATTTTTTTAAAGTCAGTAAATCCGCTGTAATAAATAACATATAATCTGCAAGAAAAAAACCCGCTATCTATTACGGTTCAAAAGATACAGCTCTTTAAAGTTAGGACGGACGGACGGACGGACAGACAGCGTAGGTGTAATTATATTAATAGGATTCCGCTGGGTTATCCTTCGGGTACGGAACCCAGAGAGTGTAATTCGAAAGGATTGCACCTTTGTGCATCCAAAATCACTAGGCAAAGTAAAAATTCACCGGCCAAGTTTATAAGTTATACAGGACATTTCATAACGTTACATAAACTTTGCGAACTAATTAAATATTGATTCACTGGACTTCCTCGTCCTTTTTTAGAGTCCATTATTTTCCTTAATCCTGCCTAAACCCACCGTTAAAACATTTCAGCGCCGGGTCCCCGGATCTATACATTAAATTGACTCAACATGAAGTTCTCGGCCTTGAACTTATTAACAAATACCTTGCCCTAGTCCCCCACGGTGCGTCATAAACACGCACAGATGAAGACTATGGGCGCCGAATGCGTGAAAAAGGGTAGCCGCCAGTTCGGAGCTCGGACTCTTTGCTGGGGTTGCCAGGATGAGTGTGAAATCGTTTTTTTAATGAATTATTGAGATGATCCATTTGATTAATGTTGCGTGCGTCAACCGCCAGTCGCGGTTCAGCGAAATGATCCAGAAAAATGGAGGTAATGTAGCGTAAATGAAGCGACGATATTTTTTTACCAGACTGAAAAAAAAGGATTAATTCGTCACGTTTGTATCTGTTAAGTTTTGAAATGATGTCATATTAGAAAAATATAAAAATAAGTTTTTAACAGTTTTTCTTTTAGAAAAGCACCCGATTCCTAAGTGTTTGTTGTGAAGTAAACAAAAAATACTATATCAAACTATAATCAGACATTTACATATTAGTTGTAGCCTGTAAGCTTATTTATTCTATGTATAAAGCAACACGGGTACATGGGTTAAAACAAATTGGAATAGGCCCAGACTGTATAAAATACCGTCTAGACTAGAATTCAGCTGCTACATTTTTTGTTTACTTTTCTGTCAGTTCGTGGCGCATGCAACCGAATGACCGTCATGATACCGGATACACAAAAAATGTTGTTTATTTCTAGCTTTTAGCTCGCGGCTCTCCCTGCGTCGAATTCATACTTTGGTCATGTGGTTTTTATATTTAGGCTTCAGATTAAAGGTGTGTCCACACGATGTCGACCTTGAACCGAATCTGTCTTTTACGTTCATGTGGTCGTTCTACATTAAGCGCCATCGAAAGACAGACTATAGTAAGGTCTCAAAAATGTCTAATGTGATCATTTATGTTCCTTGTCACTTTAACGTCGTGTTTGAAATGTTATACAAAATTGTGAAACGATTGAAAGCGACAAGGTACATAAATGATTTATGCTGTTGACTGTACTACGTTGCGATATATTTCAATGTCGGGATATTTTTGATGATAAGGCAAGGTGTTCCTTAAGGCATGATTCCGGTGTCGGCGACCGCGAACGGGTCACGCTACCCACTGTTTAGTATGAACTAGAGACATCCCCTCGCTTCGCTTCGGTTTATGAGAGTTTTCTGTAACAGACCTTTTGTAAAAAACCTTCCTCTTGAATCACTTTTTCTATTGAAGAAAACCGCATTAAAATCCGTTGCGTAGTTTAAAAGATCTAAGCGTATATACAGAAGGACAGACGGCGGGAAGCGCGACTCTGTTTTACACTATGTATAAATTTATATGGGGCACTGAGTCAGCACTGACCAACGCAAGCAAAGCGGTGGCGCTACATCGCGGAAATCGGAATCGAAAGCGGCGCGGTGCGATACTAAAAATCGTTACAGAAGCGTGGCAGAAGCGTGTTTATGTGGCTTTTAGGAAGCGTTACTACGGTGGTTTTGTTTCTCGCTCTGGGTAGTGATTCTTTCAAAAGCCAAGGTGAGGGAACGCAAGAGTGAATGTCCAAGCGGCGAGTTTAAGTAGTCCCGTCAAAGCGAACAAAACACATTTCAGCGCGTGTATTTAATTTGGCAATATGGCTTCTTGAACGTATAAGGCTGCCTAATTGAGAATGCACGCGCTAAAATGTGTTTTGCTCGCTCCGACGGGACTACTTACACTCGCCGCTTGGACATTCACTCCTACATTCGCTCGCCTTTGCTTTTGAGAGAATCACTACCCTGCTTAGCTTCGTATAGCTATCGTGGAAACGCAGCGTTACTGCTGGGGAACTTTATACCGCTCTATCGTTTTATAATTATTATTTTAAGATACAAGACATGTTTATTCGCCGTTTCCTGTGTAGTTCATAAAACTCAGGCTACTAATGTGTATAAGTGCTTAGTACACATTAGTAGCCTTAGAGGTAGGGTCTCCCCAGACCTATCGACGCGGAATCGGCTTAAGCCGGTAAGAAAAAGTTTTATATCCATGCAATAAGAGCGAAAATGACGTCGCTCCGTTCGCAACGTCGAATCGAGCCGAGCGACGCTTTTTCACTCTTACTGCACGGACATAAAACTTTTTCTTACCGGCTCAAGCCGATTCCGCGTCGATAGGTCTGGGGAGACCCTTATTGTTAGTAGTACGCATTTAGGTACAAGTCGATGTATGCAATTGCTTTTAGGGAATCGTTTTAATGTTTACAGCCATAACACTTAATTGATTAACTACACGTTAATCGATTCAATCGGTTAACTAGTTTGAGTGATTAAGCGAATACGAGCACTAGATTAATGGTGGTTTAAACGATTCAAGGTTTTATTTGTTTATCGTGTATCAATTTTAAACGGGTTATTCAAATAAATGTTTTAAAAAACAAAAAAACCGCCTTCAAAAACGCAAAAAATAACTTCTACTACTAGGTACTTAGTAGTAGGTACCTATCCTATTAGGTTAGTCCAACTGAAGTCGGCTTTTTGTTGAAAATATTGTGGTCGCCGACTTCAGTTAGATTAACCTAATAGGATAGGTACCTACTACTAAGTACCTAGTAGTAGAAGTTATTTTTTGCGTTTTTTAAGGCGGTTTTTTTGTTTTTTAAAACATTTATTTTATTTTACACTTTTTAGTGATCATAATAAGCTTATGTAGTCCCACTTCTTAGTTGATATATGAAACTTTAAGACATTTCAAGCTCGCCGCAAGCAACGCCGCGGGAAAATCATAGTCATTTTAAAACAATTAAATGTGCTTCGTTGTAGTCGCTCAACTATCTTAATCGAGATATCTTATCGCCACCCTTGAAATCGGTACCGTTGAGGAGTTCCGGTGGCCATCTGTGGTCTTCATCATCAGTTCCGCTTCACCAAGTGACACTTTCTGAATGCAAATGCTACACTTGTTACTAAAAATACTAAAATCGCTATATGTTTGCATACAATATTTGAGGAGTTCCCTCAATTCCTCACTGATCCCTTCATCAGATTCAGATTTGCTGACAATGGGACCACCTCGGAAGTATACTCTATCAAACCAAAAAAGAATTTTTAAAATCGGTCCACAATTGACGGAGTAATCGGTGAACATACATAAAAAAAAAAAAAAAAAATACATACAGTGGAACGTATAACCTCCTCCTTTTTTGAAGTCGGTTAAAAATGATCAAGGAACTTCGAGTGGATGCCGAGGTGATTGATTTTTTGCTGGCATTTAAGGCAAACAAACAGACGAGTCTTTAGTTGCTGATAGACTTGAGCAATTACTCGAGCATTTGCTATAGAATGAGCGTTTCGATAGTGTTCAAAATGGCTGTCTTATAGTGTCTTACGTCGATGAATGTTTACTATGTAATTAAGTATATATTTCTCTATAATAAGTATTTATATAGTTGTCTAGTACCCAATAATACAAGCCTAGAGCTTAGTTTGAGACTAGGTTAATTGGTGTGACATTGTCCCCTGATATTTATTAATTTATTTTATTTCAATACGTCTATCGGAAGCCCTGATAAATTAGCATTAAAAAACTCAAAAAGCTTATTAAATTAAGGGAAGTAATTAAATGGTCAGCCGTTATTAAAATTGATCAGCAAAAAAAATCAGCAATTAATTCATTTGGGCAGCATAAAAAGATTTGGGTGGCAATAAATAAAAATCGGGCTACAACTCTTTGTTCAGCAAACAATTTATAAACGGGTAACATTTTAAACAATTTCGATCAGCTTTTTTTGTCATTTGTCTGCCTAATAAACAGTCGAGCTGCAAAATAATTATTTGGGCAGCAAGATTTTACAATTGGTCAGCAGAGAAAACATGTCTGTAAGCAGTTATTTAAGAGGTATGCATATTAGAATAATGGTCATCTATAATATAGAAGTGGATTACGTTTAGTTTGAAAAGTCAGCAGTGTTAACAAGTTAAGTTTTGTCACACAATTTTCTATCACAATCACACCCTAGATTAACCAAAATTTGTATCATAAATATGAGGTAGGTTAGGTTAGGTTCGTTTTTATATCAGGCCCGGAGGGCCAGAACAACCCAGAAATAGGAGATCCGCGTGAGCGGAGCTCCGTCGACTCTGTTGAATTTGTAAATTTGATGGTGGGTTTGGGATGTGTGTGTTGCCGGCACGGCAGTAAATTTGTTAATTACACATTTGTGTACACAACTGTACCCAAAAGTGTATCTATTAGGAAACACTGCATTGGTATTTAAAAAGGGGATATACAAGGAATAAAGGCGAACTTTTTTCAAGGGTGTATCTACGAGGAAAGTGTGCCCTAGAGGAATAATTCTATGTAAATTGAATAATTTACAAAAAAAGAGAGTATACTTGAATGAACTTTGTAATAGTTGCGCCCATTTTGTTGATGACCAATTTGATTTTATTGCTTCCTTTTTTCTGCTGGACAAAATGAATTATTTTGCTTACTTTCTGATTGCTTACCAAAATTTAATTATCTGTGGGTCGTTCAATGCAGCTCAAATATTTAATTTGCTGACCAAAATAATTTAGAGCAGCCCAATATGTCATTAATTGCTGACAGATTTATAAATGTTTGCTAACCATAAGTTGCTTACCAACTAGCTATTTTGGCTGACCAAATACATATTTCTGTTCACCAAAATGAGAATATTTTGCTGACCGGTTAATTGATACCCTTAAATTAAGGTTTAATAAACGTTATTTGTGTAATTGTAATTGCAATGTAATCCGGGTATCTAACACCGCTGAGCCAAAATAGTTCCATAACGTTAATCCAATATTTCCACTATCCGACCGTTAACAATGGCTTAAAACACCATACCCTCATTATCTCACCAAACTCGCGTTAGGCAACTATCCCTCTCGCACTTGTGCGGCTCAAGGTGGTAAAGCGAGACGCCGATAGACATATCAGATTACGCAATATGTAAAAACCACAACCCTCTGAGAGATGGGGCCGGAAATTAAACTGTTTCATTTGGGAAACTTGTTGGTTAGGTTATAATAACAACGTTCTTGCTATAATTAACAATACTAAACAATTATAATTAGCATTTTAAGAGCTAGTTTTTAAAGCTACATGACAAGTTTTTTTATAGTAACTTTTTGAGCAAACGCACAGAGTTACTTTCTCCGTACTAAGAAAAACCTGCGTTTGTTTTTCACCTAGTATGGATAAACAAACTTTGTGCGTTTACTCAAAAAGTTATAATAGAAAAAAAAATGCCATGTAGCTTTAAAAACTTCCTTAGTTCATAGTGATTCTAATCATGCAAGAAAATACTGAAAAAAATGACAAAAATTCCGATTAAAATGATCAATATCTGGGAAATTAATTACAATTGCTTACTAATTACATACATGGGGGTTAAATCGATTACTTATGAGCTGCTCTATCACCCCCCTTAAAGCTTTGCACCTAGCTACCATACACCCTGTATATTAAATTTCTGCCACCTTTCCGCTTGCTCGAGGCAATATTCGCCTTTGCATATTTGAACATTACACGGCACAAGGGCTAGACGACTTAGAAAGAGTCCAGATTTGCCGAAGCACAATCTATATATATAAAAAGCTAAACTGACTGACTGACATATCAACGCACAGCCGAAACAACTGTACCTAGAAACTTGAATTTTGGTACATGGGTTCCTTTCATGATGTAAGTGAGCACTAAGAAAGGATTTTCCGAAAATCGACCCCCAACGGGAAGAAATGGGGGGGAGTAGCGGGAAACTAATTCTACGCGTACGAAGTCGCGGGCGTCCTCTAGTACCCTATAAATGAGAACAAGCTTCCAAAACTGCCACTGTAGCGTTCTTTACTATATTCTTTCCGCTTGAAAGACGTTAACCGAAATGTGGAACTAATGCTATCCCATTTGGCAAGAGCAAACTTCACAACGCAGAGTAACGACTACTGCGGACCGGAATTTGCATGACAAAATACAGCAGAATCCACTGTTAGCACACTACTCTCGAAATTACAGATCGAAGTTACATAAACCGTCTCCTTTGAAGCTGTTTCTATGTAACAAGAAAGAGTGAGTGAAGGGACAAAACAAGTTTTTAAAGACATTTTGAAAATCTTAGGCCCGTTTTAAGAAACTGATCTCAACTTTAATGCCAGTATCAAGATGCGTCAGAAATGACAGTTTTCTGTAACTTGACTTTTACTTTGATGTATCTTGTGACGGGCAATCTATCTGGCTAAAGATGAGTTATTAATACGGTCTTTGATGTCTAAACTTTGTCTACGGTACGATAATTTACTCATTATTTTACTCTAACGCCTATAATAATAGGAAGATAAGAAGAATCTTGACACTTGTCAAGTCTAGGTTATAAATTGTACTGCCATGACGCTAGCTCCATCTCGCTCTCTCGATTTAGTCTCGTATGACGAGTAAAAGGGATAGAGCTAGATTCTCAAAGTAGTGCCTCTTATCTTCCTCTCACTGCTCAAACAAACGCAACATCCATGAACGTCTAATTAAAACAACTATTTACAATATGTTTAAGATAAACTCATGAAATCCAACCTTAGGGTTTTCACAGCAAAATATAACTTATGGTTTTAGAAATATAGTACGGTCTCAAGTATAGTATTGTTTGATGTAAACACAGCGATCCAAGATCAAAGGGATGTGCCAGAACTGATTGCGGTAACATATTTGCTTCGAACCGCTCCTCTTATGTCGGCAATGTAATTTGCGCTCAAAGCATCTCGCCTTTCCTTAACTCACACGTATTAATCTAAGCCTGATATGGTAATGAGGAGAATTACGAGTAAATTTGGCGTTTAGAGGTTAGTGGTGTTAAGTGCAGTAAGTGGCCACTTTTGTATCTTGTCGGGTTAACGTCAGCTAGGTGATTCTTTATAGAAGTCATTTTAAGGGATCCTGTAGTCAAACTAACCCTTTTGTTTCGTCATGTTTCGTCTGCCTGTCTGTCTGTATGACACTCACTTTTTCTCAGAAAATATCAAAGTAATGAAGCTGAAATTTAGTACATGTATAGATATTAATACCGCGCACTTGGACCAATAATGACATAGGTTTTGTTAGAACTGAATATACCTCAAAATCTTGAATTTCTTGTAGCGATTCACCGATTCGCATTTCACCTCGGTTGAACCAAATCTCAATAGCTTTTTAACTTACAGGGTAGTGATTCTTTCAAAAGCAAATGTGAGCGAACGCAGGAGTGATGTGCAAGCGGCGCGTTTAAGTAGTCCCGTCAAAGCGAACAAAACACATTTCAGCGCGTGTATTCAATTTGGCAGCATGGCTTCTCGAACGTATAAGGCTGCCTAATTGAGAATGCACGCGCTAATATGTGTTTTGCTCGCTCTGACGGGACTACTTAAACTCGCCGCTTGGACATCACTCCTGCATTCGCTCACCTTTGCTTTTGAGAGAATCAATACCCAGCAATTGTTCGTGTGGTTGAGCACATTACTAACATTAGTACTTCATTAGTTTATTTAATTTCTATTATGTTATTTTCCGAGTAGGTAGTGTTTTACCATAGTCGCATTTTCCCGCGATCGAGTTTTGTTTGGAACGCTGTTTTTATTTGACGCGTTAATTGCTATTTGCAAATTAACCTCAGAAAGTACTTTTTTCTAAATGATTCTTAGCTTAAGTTTTATGATATAAAACGATCTCGGCGAAATGCTATTACAAAATATGCGGACGAGTAATACTGCGACTAAAAATATTTTGCTAATAATAAAATAGACGACCGAGACCAAATGATACAATAAAATAAGCGATCGAGGTAAAATGCGATTAAAGTTATTAGCGAACAAAATACATGACGACAGTGTCACAAAGCGAAAATAAAATACACGATCAAGGTGAAACGCGAACCGAGGAATCACTACATGAAATTTATGATGTAGAGGTATAGTTTGTTACAACTACGTCCTATATCTACGTGTAAAGCATGGGTTTTTTTTTAACTTACAACGTCGTGCGTGTTGTTGTTGCTCTAAAATATTAAGCTCTAAAAGTGTCATTTTCGCGAGAGTTACGTGTCCACACCCTACAGCAAACACTGAAAAATATCTTAAATAACACCACATATAAAGAATTTAAAAGAAAAACGATCACGACTAAACTCATGCTAAATGTTGCGTTGAGGTAAAGATAAAACATTACCATTATTGTTTATGTGGTTTTTATGCTTGTTTATCCGCTTGAATACAATACGTAATTACCAGACGCTGTTTGATATTTTATGGTCTATTTATGTGTGAGACATGGTTTACACGCACGTCGCAATGCATCAAAACAGGTATGTAAATCGAATATTTACTGGGTGTTATTATTTTACGGGAGAAAATCCTAACTTAATTAATTAGTTCCCCAAGAGAACACCAATTATAACGATTAATCATTTGAGCCGACCCGATAAAAGCTCCCTGAAAGGCATTCTTATTTAATGGATCAGTTTGCTTCAAATGCCACTGATTTATACCATAAAAAGACAGTTAAGTTTGCTAGTAACCTACCCCTAACACCTTTAACTGACAGACGTAGCTGGTAGGTAGACTATATTACGTTTGCGTTAAGAATTTTGAATCTAGTTGAACACTATAAAAAGGTCTAAATGATAGCCACACGCATCCCGGGATTCTAAACGACACAATTAAACGAACCATCTGAGGCGTATCCTATCTTCTCAATAAATCGAGTCGATTAAACCCGTCTAGTGACATTGTCATTGTTTTCGATTCAAAGCAGCGCCTCTATTCTAGGCGGTAAAAACCATCGTATTGTCAACGTTTTGATAGCCCTTATTTACTTGACAGTAATGACAACCGAGTTAAAAACAATATTATAACAGGTCAAAGACGGGGCTTGATGTACAATTTATTGACTTTGAATTGGATAAAGTGATAAAATATAGGTATACATATGTGTTTTCTATTCAGCACCCACTATAGGTATTGACAGATGCAGTCTTGGGCGTTGGTGAAGCTAAACTAACAAGGTATCAGACCCTCTATTCTAGGCGGTAAAGACCATATAATATTGTCTTTGACGTGTTATCGTATTGTTTTTAACTCAGCAAATTTACCTGATCACACACGTTACGAACCTTTTAAGTCGTATGTGGGCGTAATACTAAGCTGAAGTGGCCAAATCTGCCGTGTTTCAGGCAGTTAAATGAACACCACACGGTTATACATATATCTCCGTCCTTTTCACTACCTGAAATTTGCTAGAATTTGACACTTTATAATACGGCCTCAGTTGTCTATCTATTTGTACGCTTACATATGTAAACGCGCTATGCTACACAGACCTACAAAGTAGTTCGTTGTTCACTTGATTTTGAAATCCCGTCGGTGGTCATTGGCTAAACCGAACACACTGCGGCATGAATGGAGTTTCTAGTCCGTGCGTGTTTTCAGCCTTACCCGCCATGAATACATGTTTGGTAAAGGTCTTTTGACGTGGGCCAAACGTGAATAAAAAAGCATGCACTCGAGAAGAACTGAAATGATGGCTACGTTGCAGCGGGAACTGCGTTCGGCTACTTTTAATCTCTTGAATGCCGCAGTCGAAAAAACCCGGATTTCTTGGCCGTAGTCTCAATCACAAATTAATTTGATGCAAATTTTGCGTCAGTTTATTCTGGTGCTTTTAGTACTAAGGTAGCCAGTACAAGACTACGGAGCAGTACATAGTTAATAAAGTTCCTTCCTAAAAGAAACTAATTCCAAAAATAGCTTATAGGATGTACAGAAGCGGTACTAAATTCAACGTCGTACTCTATCTGGCGGCAAAAAACTTGGCTCCCCGGTAAAGGCAGGATTTATTGGGCTCGGTGCGAGTCTTTTCATTACACCAGAGATATTATCTTTATGAGTCCTTTAACAATACGGCCAGAAAATAATGTCACGAGGTGAAAAAGTCGAGATTCTTTTTCGAAAAACAAACCTTTAGTCAGATTGTACGGAACGTTACGAACGTTTCTGCGAAGTTGCGGCGTGTTTTATTTGTTTAGATTACCTACTTGAATATTATAATCTAGGCTAGCATCTGTTTCGTTTAAACTTTTATACTTTAAAGTACCGCGAGTGTGATGGCGTGATACTTTATCAAATCTTGCAAGGCTTTTATGAATTTGAGTAGGAATAAAGGTCTGCAATAAATGCGGGTCTCAGCAGACTATAACTTACCTATCCTTTTGCGATATGAAAATGCGATCCTTAATAGAGAAAGCGAACGGAATATTTTTATGACAAAGAAACTTATTACTGCGTTAAGCCCGCCCGTTACGGATAGTGGTCGGATACGGGAACGTTACGATTTTATTGGACCCGCGGGATTGTTTCTATATTGCTGAGGATTTCTGAGAAATATGAGGAAAAAGTAATATAATTTAATTGAGTTTCTGCCATTCCGAGTAACCAAATACCCTTTTCATAAAGGTTGCGCACATGTGTGGGAATGTACATTACGATCTCACACAAGTAAAGTTAAAAGCTATTGACGTGGGATTATAACGAACTAAGAAGTATTTCTATTCTCTATAGCTGTTTTTCGTAATTATTTTTCCATTACTAATAAATAGAAGGAAATAAGAATTCTGTCGCAATGCGATAATGTATTAAACGTAACATCACTCGCACGAGTGATCTGACTTGTCATTGTGACTAGGTTAATTTCTACAGTAGTACGATCGACCTAATAAGTAGCTGCACACTTTAGTGCTTTGTCACTTTAACGTTATGTTTGAACTGCGGCACTAATATGTCAAAGGCGTTAGGGCGACAAAGTAACAAAGTGTACAGCTACTTATATTACACGAATTCATTTCCTTGACCGTATAACTATTATGGTTTATGGGAAACCCAAAGGTTACGTAAGTATTCTAATATCTCTCGTAGCATCGTATTTATAAAAAAATAAAACAAAATACAAGTGAAAATAGCACTGTCTTTCTTTAATGATCCAAAGAAGTGTATTAAACTCTAACTCTTTGAAAAACAATTCGTTTGACAGTACCCACAATTCGTTTTTATTATTCCTGGAGAACTCTCAGCGCTGTACGAGAACAAATAGACAAGACAGAATGAAGTCCGAGTATTATCTTCTCTGTGGAAATGTGACAGTTTAGTAAACAAATAGAAAGTGCGGCGACAGGAAGTTATCCTGTGTTTGAGAAACCGACGTTTGAGATTCAATTTTATAAATGACGTGCAGTATCTACTAGCCTATTTGGACACTTTGGACACAAAACTTTTATACCCGTACCTTCGTGTTATGGGTAAAAAAACTTAGGTAAATAATAAACTTAAATATTATACATGGAAAAGTTTGTGTGTGTTAGTTTGTTACTCCTTCACACTGCAACTGCTAGACGGATTTGGATGAAATTTGAAATGGGAATAGTTTACACCCTGGATTAACACATAGGCTACGTTTCATTCCGGAATATTTTAACGTGCCTGAGGGAATAACGATAATCGAATGTTATGCGGACGAAGTCGCAGGCAGAAGTTAGTATAATATAGAAGCCATAATTTAATACGATAGCGATACAAGCGATCTTGCGCTTATACCATAAATAAAATCTTAAAATCCGGTGCTATGCCGAGTCAAAGTTCAGTAGTGATAATAATAAATAATTGCTAATGAGTGAGCAATACGATATACCTAATAACTGATAACGCTCCATGTTTATAATAAACATGTTTACTATTAAGTTTTTTCAAGAACTCGTTATCGTCAATACGTATTTTCCAGCTGAGGTTTCTTTAAAAAAAAATTACCTTAGCAACCCGCTGATCAATTTCAATGTGCCTCCAAACAGTAAACATTAACGCCTGTACCTACGTTTTATGTGGTGTTTTACAATTCTTCAAATCCCCTGTTAATCAATTTACGTAGATTAAAGGTCAGTCTAATTCGGTGGTCGCACCTTTTACTGCGTAATCGCGTGACTTTTATCAACTTAGTACTTTATTTACTTCCCTTAGGCATCAAGTAGGTACTTGATAATATCTAATTAGATTACGAGCAACGTCTACGGCTTGGACTATTTTTTATCACGTACATTCTACTGAAAAAGTAGTTAGGGTCATGTATTCACGTAAACTTCGGCCGTTTATGTCAATTGCATACATTTTGCCGCTTATGTCAATTGCATACATTTTGTCAGTTTTCGAAAGTTGCTACTATTTAACGTTACCTTTATGCATCTTGTCTAGGGCCCTGGCAAGGGTCAAAGGTACCAACGGAAGACTAGCGCTGACGTTAATGCTAGTATTACGCTAAGTTGGGACCATTTGGGGTTATTATTTTTGTGCGTATTTTTCTGTCCGTTGTTTTTGTTTGTCAAGATAAAAAATCTGTCTTTCTTTCTTAACATTAACTCTCAAGAAAGAAGACCTTGCGCAGATATTTTGAACAACTTTTTTGTTCAGCCGATATTGCTACGGAGGGAGTATAAACTGACGCTCAACAGCATTATTTATCTAAAATTACAAAAGCAAAAGCCAAAGTTTTTACCAGAGCTGCCGCTCCGCTTTGGTCTCTAGTAGTTCTGATGAAAACGCAGCCTTATGAAGGCGTTAAACTTTAATGAAGATACTATGATTTAATTAAATAATAATTTTATTTTAGACCTAGCTAAAAACTGTAGTAAGGCAGTAAAGGCAAAATAATAATACATTTTGTAACAGTATCCAAGTGGCCTTAGTAATATTTGATCAGTGCTTTCGAATCACCAACGCCATGCCAAAAAATTCAACCCTATTTTCTCGGATGTTGCGCGGAAACATCTTTCTGTTTTAAGATGAAGCTAAACTTGGATGCAACAGTTACTTTACTCTAAGAAAGGGTCGCCTTGTTTTAGAAAGTACTTTCAACTTATTAATTATGCTACTTTGTTTGTTGGTTCTAAGTGCCCCTGTAAGGACGTTGCAAGAGAGCACTTCAAAGGGAAATACGAAGCAATAACATCAAAAAACGACATTAAAAAATCCGACGGTCTGTGTTTATTTCAAGTGCTCGGATACACTCATCTAAATATCCAGAGTCTCGCATCTTAAAATATGTCTACCTGTAGAGTCTACACCTAAACAAATAAACATTAATATACTAATAACTACACACACATAATATATGGAAAACCAAAAGATATCATGTAAAAAAACAAAAGAGACTACTTAATACGCTTTAAATTATACAGGGTGTCCCAGAAAGTATGGATATGGATATTTTGGAGTTATGGTATAATTCAAAACATTGCTACGTTACTGAGGATTAGATATCAAATTTTAGCTATTTTTAGCCAAGGGAGCCAAAGGTGTAATGCAAGTGTTCTTTACCAGTATCATTAAAACCTTTATCTCATCAACTAATTAACATATTGGAAAGTTAAAACTATACTCTAGACCGGTACCTATAGAAAGGACATTCTTATGACTTATTATTTAAGTCAAGTTCTGTGACATCCTGTAAACAAACCAAATCGAGCATTCGGCACTAACATTCAAGATAACAAAAACATACACGATGCAGATTTATCTTACTGTCTCACTACACTACACTACATAATAAATGGTAAACATTCTCCCGAGTTCTGAATAAAAATGATGTAAGTAGATGTGAGTTACTATGCCTTGGCTTGCCTTTTCAGTAAATAATTTTGCTAAGATTATTGTTTGAGCGTAATTAAAGCGAGGAATTCGCTTATTGTTGCTTGTAATATTTTACCCCGAGGAACGTGCTTTTGATTATTGCCAAGGAATTTAAATCTCAGCTCGTTAAGGTATGTAAAACACGGTTTGTTTTAGTCCTTCGTTCTGTTAGTTTTACTGCTTAATAATCATTTCTGAACCTGAATCAAATAATTTCTGAAATGATGTTAATATACCTCTTCTGTCCTTATTTTAGATGTTGTTTGAAGAAGAAAAATACTTATCCTATTTTAACTGGAGTACTATGCTCCAATAAAAAAAAAACCGGTCAAGTGCAAGTCGGACTCGCGCACCGAGGGTTCCGTATTGAAGATAATATGCTTGATAACCGCAAAAGAAAATACTCATTTTGTTATAAGCTTTATTTTCCAGGCAATAAGGTCGATTTTGACTAGCCTAAATTTTAATACAGATTTTCTTAGTTTTTTTGTTTTTTCTCAAAAACTGTAAATAATGAACACTCTATTTTATTTTTCCCAGAAAATATAAGTAATTATCTATACGTCAGGATTTTTTTCAGAATTTTTGATTAATAAACTTCGGAGAAAAGGGTGGGGGGAACGGTCATTTTTTGTAAATTTTTGGCTATAAATCAAAAAGTACATCACAGAAAATTTCTAAAAAAAATAGTTTTGAAATGTGCAGATTAAGACCTTTCATATGACACCCCATTTGCTATAATCGAACCACTTTCATTTTTGAACCCCCCATTCTAGACCCCTTTTCAATTATTAATAAAATTAATTTCATTTTTTTTTTACTACAAGTAGATGCGGGCAAGCAAGTTGTACAACTATGCCAAATTTCAAGTTGATAGCATTTGTAGTTGCTGAGAAAACCTGCTGTGACATACAGACAGACAGACAGACAGACAGACAACGAAGTCTCACCATAAGGGTTCCTTTTGTACCATTTTGGTACGGAACCCTAAAAACTAGTCTTTTATGCGTAATTAGCCCGCGAGATAGAAATAGCAATAGCGGACTTTAGCTCTATCTCGCTCGGATGTGGTATTAACTGCTTTACATAGTTATTAACTCTAATGTTTGTAATTAACTCTACCTATTCCAGCATCAAATCAAAATAGTTCGAGATTAAAACCTCCTAAGGCCCTCCATACAACGAAACTGGTCAATGGAATGTGACTCTATTATGAATGAAATAAAGTAAATTTTCTAATTTGATCATTATAACAAAAGAAATGCCACTTTACTTATTTTGTACTAGATCTTTATTTCAATGGCTCATGTACTATTTTTAGTACAATGGAACTCAGGAGGATAAGTCTTCCTGAATATAAATTTCGTACACCCCAAGCTCTGACGCTATCGTAAAAGCAATCAAAATGGCGTGGTTTGATGACCGTCAAAGTATACCAGGGAAAAAGGCCAATCAAGGCTTCAGAGCCGCAGGATCCGAGGTAATCCCACCTGTCTACGCCGGGGATTTAGCGGAGATTAAAAACAGACAAAACGTTGCAGTTCAGCTTATCCTGGTCAAAATTACCTGTTAATTGGAGCGATTGTAATGTGGGATTAACGTGCGATTACGAGCTAAAGGGATTTGTGTTAAACGAATTCTTTTGTTGAGCATTAGCGTCCGGACAGCTATTGTTACAGAACGTGTTTAATTCTTATTTGAAAATCTATCTATCTATATATATAAAAGGCAAAACTGACTGACTGACATATCAACGCACAGCCCAAACTACTGTACCTAGAAACTTGAAATTTGGTACAGGGGTTCCTTTCATGATGTAAGTGAGCACTAAGAAAGGATTTTCTGAAAATCGACCCCCAATGTGTAGAAATGGGGGGAGTAGCGGGAAACTAATTCTACGCGTACGAAGTCCCGGGCGTCCTCTAGTAAATATATAAAAGGCAAAACTGACTGACTTATATATCAACGCACAGCCGAAACTACTGTACCTAGAAACTTGAAATTTGGTACAGGGATTTCTTTTATGGTGTAAGTGAGCACTAAGAAAGGATTTTCCGAATATCGACCCCAACGGGAAGAAATGGGGGAGTAGCGGGAAACTAATTCTACGCGTACGAAGTCGCGGGCGTCCTCTAGTGTGGATATAAGTTAATTAGTCTATATAAACTCTTTATGTATCAAATCGTACATCGATCGTTTAAGGCGTAAGGCGTGAACCTGGAACAAAGGAAAATTCACACATTGCCATGTATATTATTAAGGAGGTAAGGATCAGTATCAGTAAAAAAGTGAATGAAGAAATAATGTTTAATACTAAAAAGGAATAGGTCTTATTCGTTATCTGTATGTAGCCTTTGGGACAATCGAGAGGCAAGCTTTTGTTCCTTTATTCATAACCTATCAGTTTGCATTTGCGAGATCAGTTAATTCCCATCGACCAGGGTCTGATTTATGACGCACGCCCGAAATTGAGTTAACTCTGGATCCGCTATGGCTTAATGAAAGTTTGACATCAGGGATTTACGAGGCTCAATTTGTTGCCTGGGAACACTCAAGCTACTAAAATATTAAGAACGACTAAATGATAAGGATCTGCCAGTCAATATTAGGCTATTTCACCGAAAACGTTAGAAATAAAACACACTGCTCGGCTTGCGACCGAAATATAATGCAAACAAGGCATAAATAACATCGCCTAAGTGTTGCTGACATATTATATATCGCTTCCCTCCCATTGCGGCGGGGATTCGGCTCAGCGGTTTCCTAAACGAAAGATATATGGTGTTAGCTTATAAAAACAATATTGTCATCCGTGTTATCAAGACGTGTGAAATTTTCGACGTTTTCTTGTGAAGTGATAAAGGTGTCTTCGATCAAGTGAATTGATGAGCAGCTTCGCCCCGCCGGCCAGGGCCGAATCGTGACAGAGTGGAATTGACCGAGAAGATAGCGCGAGGTGATTTCCCTTGACGATAGATGGCGATGCAATCCGACCGGTTCCACGTTGGGCGCCAAATAAGTTATTATCGTACATTGTGGCCATTTACAATGTTTTTATATCTGCCTAGAACCCAGAGTTTAAAATTAAACGCTTGTTGTTGTTATATTTAAATATGTAACGTTGATGAAACTAAAAATATACTCATTTACATTTTTAACGTCATTTTGAATTGAGTAAAAACTCTTCTAAATGACCATTGGATAGAAATAGGCTGGTTTATAAAAACCCTGGGTTTTTGTTTTATCGCGAGATAAAGTGCCACATCAGGCCACAGGGGCCAAAGGCTGCACTTGATGGGATAAAACGTCGGCAGCGCTCACGTAAATCTCTGGACATTAGAGCAATTCTGCCGTAAGCCGAATAAGCTAAAATATTTCCTCCTATTCGGATGATATATTTTGTTCGTTTGGACATGCACGACTATTTTACGTCGAAACGTATTTCCTGCGATTTATTTACTGCCTAGCCTAGGATAAATAGGGATAATGATCGAGGAACATCTAACGTATAGAATGTAACGGAAGGCCGGAATTGACATAATGTTAGATAGGATTTGCTGCAAGACAATACAAGTTGAGTTTAACTCGTCCTTATTATGTAATTCGTAAATATGTACGCAATAGACGTTAACTGTAATCACTAATCAGGCTCCTCTTAAGCTTGTCAATTGCATACTTGGTACATTATTTCTTTGACTATTTCCACAACATGTCAAAGGCCACATGACTAACATTACAGGTTAAGATGGGCGAAATCGGCGCCGAAAATTACACATTAGCTTAGCTTTAACCCAAGGTGTCACAGATCTAATAAAGAAATAAAAAATCCCGTTTAGCGAGCAACAAAGAAAATTGAACCGTGTCGTAATTTCCTAATTTAAATAGAATTATCGTGCGCAAAAAAGTTAATTGGTCGGCGAGATTTGAAATGAGGGCGAAAAAATAATGTGGAAACTTTTGAGCGGCACTTTGGCTTAACTTGGCTTTGGTGCGGGAATTAACCGCGTCTGGACGCAGGTAAGCATTTAACAAAGGATTTAAATGTCGAGCGGCCATTTTGTTCAGCAGCCGTATTTGCCGTTCTGCGAGGCGAGGATCCGGCCGCCGGCGGTAACGCTCTCAACCCTAAGCTAAGCCAAATTACCAGCTAATTCGCACCATTAAGCAAATTGTTCGCCACGCATGAGTATGTCACGTATGTAATAAGACGTAATGGAGATATTCATATTTCGCGAAATATTACCCGTTAGTCGTCGACATTCATTATGTACATTTATTTTATGGACAGTAAATGTGAGCCAAAGTAAAAGCCGTTTTTCAAACGTATTCAGTGTGTTAAGGTGTAAATTAAATTGTTTTAGATGCACCTTATCAAATTAAGCAAGGAAAGAAAGGTTTTGCAACAGCTTGAACTTATAATTTGTAGTCCTCTTATAAATGATAAGCTGTCACGATTTGATGGAATTTTGTAAAATAAATACAGATTTTGAGTTTGAAATATGAAATAATTTTCAAAGGACTGCACATTAGTTTCAATCGTTCCATTCATATCAGTTCTTATGATATGATATATTATAGGTACTGCCTGCCAGTAGTTAACTTAATTAAGGGTAAAAATTAAAAATCGAATCGAAAACATGACACATTTCGTTCACATTTCTAACCCTAGAGGCCCTGTTTGCTCCATAGTTTGTTTTCTATTCGATTTTTGAATTTTAACCATTAGTAGAGTTACCTGCTGATCAAACAGACGGCCCTATGTTGTCCGTTATACACCGCACGACTTCACCAACAGTGAATAATGGCCACTAAAACAGACGTGATCACTGATCACCAAATTCACCCATTTTCGTACCACTCGCACGACACGTACAAATTCGTTGCGTGTGCAAAATGAGCATGTACGCTAACCATGTTAAATTGCAGGGCGCCAGTGAACACACAAAGGGTTTAATTAAAACTATCTATCTAACGGCACGTAGCAGCCGATCTACCCACGAGTACAAGTATACACGATGTACGACCGACACAATAACGTGGAACCGCTTAGTACGTTGACGTATTTATTTAGAAACAGGTAGGTAGGTAAGTATAGTGTTCAAAACAGAGTTTTATGCTGAGATGTTCACGTTACTCCGAAAAAACTTACAGTAAATGACAAAGATTTACTGAGATCACTAGAATGTCATACATAGGTAAGGCCATTAAACTGTTGCTAGCAAACATACAACCTTATTAATAATGACAGTGTTAAATCATGCATCAAAATTCATTATTTAAATTTTGCGACAGGGTTTTTTAGAGTCAAAGTTGTTGATTATAGAATAAATAATGAAATGAATACTTCAGGGATCCTGTCAGGTGACGTCGATGGACATCGCGCACAACGAGTCACTCTAGCCGTCGTCGCCAGTTTCATTTTCACAAAAGACTTGAAAAATATCAAAATTGCTTTTGTTTAGTCTAAGAAAGTATCGTGCTTAAGATTAAAAACGTCACACTCAAACTAACTAACGTCCTTGGATCCATAAGCACATACGAAGACACATCACTTTAAACACTTACACAGCACACAACACACACAGTACAGTCTAAACGTCGAGGTTAATGTTCATTTTATTTCTCGATTAAATCCCAATTAATAATATTAGTACAGCACTTTTAGACAAATACAACAAATTTTAATACGAGTAACAGGCGTGTAACATTATACACCTACTTAAAACATATGCGATACGTGTATATCTCAGCTTGTAGGTACGTGACCTTGCGTCAGCCGGATTGTTTTCTGTTTGTATAATAATATGATGTGGTCATATTTGATAATAATATCTTTGTATCTCTTTCTCCTTCAACTTTCCTGACAAAGCAAGAACAGGGTTTCTATTCTACTGGGCAAAACCATATTGCTTACTGAAGCAAGACAAGATACACTAAAACAAGATTGTTTTTGACGTCGTTACAGTGGCTCTTATTTACTTGACAGTAATGTTGGCCCAGTTAAAAACAATACGATAACAGGTTGAAGGCAACATGGTTTTACCCACTGTAATGAAAAGAATACAACGTTCGGAAACGAAATTATATTGTACTCGTATAGCCAATAACAATGCTGAATAATCCTCTACCCTGACCCCAAACATATCACTAAATTATTCATGTGGATTACCTATTCAAATCTGGATTGATGTCTATGTCTGGCTGTCAGCTGGAAAGCTAGTAGTTACAAATCAGCGTTATGAAACGCGTAACGCCAAGCCACTAAATGACAATGACGCAGCATTTCCGACGGATTGGGATTAAATTGATAACGACAGCGTTGGCGGAGGTTGGATCATTTTGTGAACTCGGTGCAGGTTGTATTACACGTACCTATATATTTAAATATGCACATCAAAAATGACCAAGGATCATAAATATCCCTACATTATTGACTCCCGACGCAAAAAGAGGGGTGTCTGTGGCACCATAGCTCTTAAACAGGTGAACCGATTTGGATTGGGTTCTTTTTATTTGAAAGCAGGTTTTTCAGCGGTGGTTCTTAGATAGGTTAAATTAAAATCGGTTAGTTAATTTAAGAGATATCAGCTCTGTAAGAAGGGGCCACCATTATAGCGAAGGTTTTTATCTATCTAATAGTTGTTTTGATTTTTTCTTGCGTTAAGTTGAAAAGTATCAAAAAATGAAGGAATGTTTTTGATTACGGAACCCACCAAGCTCGCAGTATACATACAACTATGTAAGCTGAAAAAAAGGTTCTCAATTTGATGTAATGGAATCGCAATGGAAAACCATACAGATAAAATATTTATTAAACGATATAACTCATCCGGTTAACAGTGGATTTATAAAATATTATTTTTGTTTTAAATTTAGTCGTGTATCTTTCAACGTGTTAAAAATCCAAACTACAACGTTTTCGAACAAAAATGATAGATGTGATGATGCATGTTTGTGTGATATTGCGTGCGATGTACCTTACATTCAATTCTCTTGCTTGATAATACTAACAGTTGCTTCATATTTTTATTAAAAAAACGAAAGACCTTATCTTGTTTGAACAAGGAAAAGCTCAGGTAAAACTTCTCCGTTTGAGTCGCACTTAAGTACTTCCACAAATCTTAAAACCTCCCTAGGAGTCAAAGTAACAATCAGTCTCCCTAAGAATTCAATTAATAATGCAAACTTTCCCGAATATCAATTCAGACCATTCATCAAAACTCGCAATTCTCTCATCTAAGATTCATTTACATTACATGAAGGTCCCGGCTTGTCGAAGCGCGCTCACCATGAAATCACGCGATACCCTGGAGGCAGTCATTGTAGCCACAAATCACGGGAACAAATTCAAATAGATTGAACCTTGATGAGACCTGGATCCCTTGATAGAACCTTTTTGTACGTTGTTAATGACCCACGAACGCTGGACGATGTTGGGTGGTAAAAACATTTTTTAAGTCGAGGAATTACATTTGGCATCAATTAGGTACATGACAAAAGAACTACAAAATATATTAATGATATTATTAGTACAGTCCGCCATAAATGTGGTCTACCACCGTACGGTTGAAGTTCATTTGCACGTCATGATACAACAACTTTGATTTTCCTTGCAATAAAATTATGACAGTGTCAACCTTAGCGATGATTAGATCTCACAGATACTTTTGTCAAAACTGGTAGACCACTTTTTTGTCCAACCGTACCACTATCTACTAGTTTGAAAAGTAAGTAAGTATCTTCTTTTATTTGCTTGTACATATCATGCGCCTATGACTGTACAAAAGCTCGAGTCTTTAGAGTCAGAGTAAACAATTTTAAATCAAAGCAAACAAGAGACAATGGCGAGCATAAAATAAATTACGTTTCGACTCTGTTTCTTCAAAGACAATTTCGCGGCTTCCACGCTTTATTTAATCCTGTCAAATGATTTATTTCCATTTGAAAATATCTTTATTGCGGTGGAATTTTATTTCGAGGAAAAAGTGCCGCCGTTATATTATTTGAAACATAAGGGCATTTATCATTTAACGAAAACTCGCGGGCTTAAGCAGAGAAACACTGGAAAGTTCTGTGTAATTAAACAAAGCTAGATTTGCAAAGCAAACTCACACGTACTAGTTGTACTAAGCTGCTAAGCTGCTAAGTACCACGGCTGTCATATATGTAGGTATATCTGGGTTTCTTTTTCGATAGACGTTCTTAATTTGAATTTCAAACGAAGTAGAATCCAACACTCTGTATTGTACCCATATATATGTATGCGTGGCTTTAGCGACCGTAGAATTGTAAATTAGAGTAAAGTTGCATGTGCTACGTACGTACGAAATTACAATGCTCAAGCTCATGTTAATTCGACGAATTACGACTGTTCCGTTATACAGACCTCCTTGTTTAAGCAAGTTTCTCAGAGCAAATACGATTTTAATTGATTACTTTGCCCGGGCGAAACCAGCCTAAAGTCAACTTAAGTAGACAGGTGTGTTGGAAGCCCTCAATACTCGCCTATTAAAAATTCGAAAGGATTAACTCGCAAAGTTTGCGTTCCTTTCGAACCGAAAAGTTATTAAGTTGCTTGTCCCGAATTCCATTTCAAGTTTCCAATCGGATTTTCTGTCGATTACAGACAAAGTAATATTCGCAAAGTGTCGGAGTTATCCCTAAAAAGTCGGGATATTAAAATGCCGTTCTATATTTGAATTGGAAGAGAATTTGAAGAAGATTTTACATCGGCGTGTGTTTTTACCCGGAGCTTGCCGTTTGGCAAAAATATGTTTGCCAAATGTATCGTTTCCCAACTTTTTCATTTGCAAACCCATTTTTTTCCTGCAACTGTAAATATTTCAGGATGTATCTCAGTACCATTGTGTAGAACCCTATAGGTTAGGTTAGGTTAGGTTTTGTAAAATCCTGAAATATTTACGGTCGCAGAAAACAAAGCGGGTTAGCAAATGTAACGGTTGGGAAACGATACATTTGGCAACATATTTCTCCGAAATAAAGGTAACCCGTTTTTACCAGTATTTTTAATCGTGGATTGAATGTGGATGTGTATGGACATTGTATATGGTGTAAGTAAACAGAATAGTACCGATCCGTGTTATCCAAGTATACGTTACTCGAATCACACGGATCGGAACTGGGACGACGAGCTCCTCCTTCCTTGAAAGTCCAATGTCGAATCTTACTGATTAATACCACAACGTATCTTGACCAATGACTAGGAACAATAACTACCGTATCAGGGTTCACTATACAATGGTTTTCCAAACGGATGTGAATATCTCGGAGCCAGCTAACGCATTGCAGGTAATCTCACAAAGCGCACAACGCGATATTGTACGCTGCGGCGAGAACAGACGGGCGGTTCTCCTGAACAATATCTTTTGTACGGAGCTCGGGTGCACATGGCGAAATTACTTAAGTAACCTATTGTTTCGCTTGTAACGTACTGATATAATATACTCAAATCATTTTAAGTGTAACTATATACTTGATTGTAAAGTAATATTAGGTACCCAATAGTTATTATGTTATGGTTATGACATTATCAAAGTGATTATGGCAGTCATCCGATTTTATGAAAGTAGGTAAGGTAAAATAGGTAGGTTTACAATTTACTCAGTTTGATTCTACCTTGTTTCAAGACTATAGTAGGTATTAGAGGCTTTCTACCATAAAAACATAGGTCTTACACATTTAAGGCATCAAGTCTAAATTGAATAGTATCTAAATTTACTACTATAAAGTAGGTAGTTTACTTACAGAATGCTTCATACAATACAATAAATAAAATAAAAAAACTAATCGCTTTCTTATTTTGAACAATAATAGTATTTCAGTATTCCAAAAGATTGTGAACACATAAGGGCTGTGTTAATTGGTAGGTAGTCAAATTATGCACCGCTCTGTTAAACAAAACACCCTGTATCCCGACGTAGGTGTGGGCATGTAGGCTGCATGTGTCGGGATTAGTTTTGGCAGCCCTCCAGACCCAGGTGCGTGGTGCAATCTGCCGCATGACATTATGCCATGTACATACCTTACATAGGTAGGTGTTCAAATAGATGTCCGTCAGGAGTTTTAAAGTTTTTCAGTAGGCGGTTCCGTACAAATGTAGTTACGTTTTAATTATCAATAAATTAACATTAAAATCGCTGTATTCTTTAAATTATTTTTATCTAATTTATTTTTTTCTTTCTCGTTAATATTTTTTTTATTCATTATTGTTATTTCTTTGAAACTGAGCAATTTTTTCTACCACAATCTGAAGTATTGTTTTAAAAATAAAGCCATCTACTGGCGACTCTTAAAACACCATTAATATATCTAGTCCTTTTAAAGTATTTTAAGTATTTTGTGTACCTATACACAATACCAAAACATATTAATTTGTGACTTAAACAATATGTCACTTACTTGTCAAAGTGGTTTTGACAAGGAATTGAATACTGCTGATACCAAGTTGGCTAAATCCTACACAAAGGCTTCGAATTCGCCGATCGTGTCAATATCAAAGCGAAGCTAACCAAAGATTGAGTGCCTATAAAGCTAAAAGCTATTCAGTAATTGCACAGTACAGCTAGAGCCATCTAGTGGTCACTACTAGGACTGAATGGATGACGGAATTAATCAATTCCGGGTCTTTACACAAGACTACTCGACTATAAGTGTAGTAATATTTTATACTTCCGTGACAACCATAAGCAACAATGTATCACTGGGGATTATTGAGTCAAAAATGTAGCCCCCAATTATAAATTAAACCTAATCTAACCCAGCCTTGTCTAACTTAGATAGTAAAGAATTAATGAAATTTCTACGGTTCTAGCGATATAAAAATTATGACTATCAATAACTATGTCAAAAACGACATTATTACCAAAAATAATTATGGGGAACGAAATGATGATCGTATTGTTTTTAATTTGGCTGCCATTACTATCAAGTAAAGCTGGGCATTTACGACCGCTCCAACGACCCGAATAGAGCAGCACCGCGACAAAATCGGTACGTAAATGTCAAAACTGTATCGTTTAAAAGTACTTGGCGCGGTCAGTTGGATTTCCAAATGGACGGAAAGCCAGCGCGACCCTCCAACGCGCAATCCGAATGGAACTATCGTGAAAGTCAAAATTCAACGTTGGAACACGCTGCGCCTCCGCGCCAAGCCAAATGGCGTCGTCGTGATTGTTTTCTCAGGCTGTCATTTTCTAATCAGTTTGCTCCGTAATGTCGCGCCGGTGAGACGTAGCGTGGCGCGCCCCTGTATGTTGTCAAAATATTACGCAAATCCATTTGTATACACTCCATCGGTCACCGGAACAAACGGCGCGTCCGTGAATGCCCAGCTTAAGAGTTATCATAACGTTGCCAATCAAAGCCAAAGGCAATATAGTTTTACCGAGTTGAATAGAGCTCCAATTATAAATACGTTAACGAAGTAATTTTGTTAAGGAGTTTAATAAAATAAAAAAACTTTATTTTGCCTTCATATAGGTCATAACTGCTTACAAAATAGGTACAAAATTTCTTGTAGCTAGTGGGTAGTTTAATACTGTGAGTAAGCGTCCTCTGTTCCCCGTACTAGTAAAAAACTGTATCACGGTGAAAAACTGTATCACCGTGTATAATAAGTAGTAACATAATCCCTGACAGCATGTAACTTGAAACTTCGGATGCTGTATCTACTTCTTTTAACAGTCAGACGCATTGCAGATATTCAGTTGGCTCTTTGAGAAATCACCACCAGTCAAACAAACCATAACTAGGACGCAGTTCTAAGAAAGTTCTCGATGTTTCCTGCGTTTGAAACTTTGAGCTCGACCGATCCATTGAGACTGTCGATAACCTGTTAACAACTCAACCGGCTTCCAATAAACAGGTTAATTGGTAAAATTAACAGTTTTACAGACAACACCTGTGATATTTTATTTCTAAATATACATTTTGGACGGGGTGAAAATCTACTCTTTTTTTCCTACAAATAAGCCACCCATAATAATTCCAAAATAATCGCTACTCGAAGAAATTTAAGTGCATAATTTTGAAGGTAACAAAATATTCCGAAAATAGGCACTCTGATTCAAATTATTAATATAAAGAACGGTATTTTAAACACGCTCGAATGCTTCCGAAGTCCTTACAGTCGAGAGTAAAAATATGGGACCGAAATCTCTCGAAAATCTGTTTACACACGGCTCTATAAAGAGCTTAAGTGTTTTACCTGAATGCACTCGAAAGAGGGTAGGTACCTATTGTATTTCAGATGAATGATTATTTATTTGTTACTTTCGATAACATATAGTTGGGTCAATCTAGGTAGGATGATTCCTACACGAATTACATTTGTTTTTTTTTATGTGAAAAAGGAGGCAGATGAGCAAGCGAGCCACCTGATTAATTCAAACTTTAAAACAAACCTTGCGCTCCGCTTTCCTGTGTAAGTACCCGGATTTTTTACGCGTTAAGAAAATAACAATGACTGCAAAGCAGTAGTGTACGTCTGGGGTTATCTGGTAGAACACGCTTGTGTAGGCACCGGTGTGACTCGGAGCGTGAGTGTTATCGGAATTATTCAGTGTTAAATGTTAATACCGCCGGGTGCGGCGAGAACAGGGGCTAGAAAATGCATAAACGCTAACGTTAGCGATTTTAGACAACTGACATAATGTATAGTGGCTTTAGACAAGATACGGGCGAGATCGTTATCGTTATTGAAAATGTATATAATTGACGTAAGCTGCCGCATGGTCGAGTCAAACGCTTATATGTCACTGACAGATTTCGAAAATCGTTTTCGATAGTGTTAAGCATCCTGTTTAGGGGCTCAGGATTTATATAAGCTAACGATCTATCGCGTCGGCCGCCTATGCCAATTCCGTACATTTAGTCAGTTTTCTAAAATCGCTAACGCTAACCTTAGCATGCATGATGATTAGCGTCATGACCTGCTGGAATTTCTTACGGCGCTTCTTCGCTATAATCTTCACTCTATATTACTGAGGTGTAAAAGAGCCTTCATGTGGCCAATTTACTAAATAAATACTTTTTTGCATCTTACCTAGGCTACTAGGGGTGTTATTCACTTGAAGCACATATTACCACGCTTACTGACAAGCCTAAGTGTAGTGGTTTAGAGTGGCTTGTGATCGCAAGGTACCGAATCTGAACCTGTATAGTACCTATGTTGAGGTTATCTTTCGAGAGACACTTGTACAGGCACCGGTGTGCTCGAAGCCTCGACAGCGCTATCTGGTTTATCCAGAGGGTAAAACAGCTCTGTTCTGTGAGAATTATTCAAGCGCTTTGCAGCGCTTTAAGTTGTAATACTCAAGTGCAAGTCGAACGCCAACTTATTTGTCGTTGGCTTAAGCGCTTTATGGCTCCAAAATCTAAGGGGTTGGATAGGCGAGCAACATTTTAATAAATAAGAATGATTATCGTCTACACCCTGCGATGAGAAGTTGCCAGCTTCCTAATGCGTCGTTTTTACATTAGACGTGGACAAACCAGCAAATGGGTCACATGATAGTAAGCGATCACTGATGCCATGAGCAGCCCATTACAAGAAGTTTGCGGGCGCGTCGCCAGCAGCGTTCAAAAAATAAGCTGGAAACAGGAAAAAGAGAGGGAGGGTGATTGGCGCATTATCTAAGTAGTTCCTCTGATTGAACAAAACGCAATAGTATTTAGCACTACTTCATGACTAATGCAGAGTAGAGTTTTCTAACTTCAAGCTCTTCTGCAGCACTGTTGATACTCTTAACTAATAAAGCTTAAATTCAGCAGCTCAGTGTAAACAACTAGCTTGCTCGTTTCAGCTTAAAAATACTAACTCGTTTACGCGAAGCCGAGTAGGGGTTAATTGAACATTCGAGAAGTTGTGTGTTACCTACTCGGAACAAAAATACACTGATATAAAGTTCGCATCCCGTGTGCCACTAACCAGACCAACATGTAATTTTTGGGTAGTCATGTATTTTTCTTTATAGACTTACTCTTTATTCATAAACGTACAATTAACCTATTTTAGTTAAAAGTATTCCTTAAGCGCACCAAACGCAAGCGTCCAGCGAAGTTAGTCAAAGTTAAGGTTATCTTTTTTGTTTCTCTTGTATGCCTGCGAACGAAACGATGTTAACACACGTTTACAGTTCAATAACGAGTAAATTCCCGAGCTACGTCAATGTGCAAAATAGCAATTCAAATGAGAATACCTATCCAAACTACCTACTAGAGACAGAATATTGACTAAACTTAGGCTTCGACTTTATGCGTCTCCGCTGCCCAATAGCGCGCTTAGTCACTTTTCTAGTTTTTACGGGTTTCGCTGGACAGAGGTATTGACTAGGGCTGGGTGTAGGGGAAATAACAAGATAAACAAGCGGGCAAGTCGTGATAACCATGACTCGGGGGAAATGCGAGGCGGGGCAAGGGCAAACACTGCTGCTTAATAGTAGGTTATAGTGTGAGATACTGGTAAGGATTCAAATGGACCTATATGAAGACCTATTATTACTTTGAATGTACCATCACACTTAGCTTACAGTTAGCAGATGATTACAAACACGCAAAGTAGGTATGTATCTAGATCATACTGTTAATATCACAGAACAGAAAAAACAGTAGAAGTGACAAGTGCGCGTGTAACGTGTGGCATAGTTATGCGGAGTTCCGCGCAACAAACCATACTTTTGCCGCGATCGCTTATTTCGATATTTCGATATTTCTAAAATAGGAAATAAATCCAGAAGCATGCCTTATTGTGCTATTTTGGAGTGTAAAAACGATAGCCGCACCAAATGTTGGCGTGTTGTTTTTATGATAGGTACTTTAAGTATTGGCGACAATAGGTCTGATACTATTTAAGCAAAGTTCATGCCACTTCCACTGTTCTTCCTATTCCGTGGTTAATATGGATGCATTAACGAAACGTAAACGCATTACCGTATTAACTCACATGCAGATACTGCGCGTATACGTCGTGCCTTATAGGACACTACGCATAAACTAACTAGCTATCGAGCCGCATAAATCGATTGTCTCCATTGGCTTTCCTAGATTTTCATTAAAACAAATGAATTTGAACGTAAAGGGTGGGGCCAATTCAACACACCTGTGCAACGGTTTATAGGATATTGTGACGCTGACGTCATTTCCAATTATTGTAATGGGGGATATACACCACACATAAGGCTTATTTTCGCGTGTATATTGTCGGTAATTACGTTTCGGTTTCGCAATGAGCTTCAGTAACTTTGACATGGTTAAATACATTTAATCAAGGGTTGAAGCTATGAGTCAAATAAGTCTGATGTAATTAATGATGTATAATGATTTTTGAATAATTTAAAGCAGCTTTGTTGTTTAAAATTACAGATTTGTGAATAAAATAAACATGTAAATAGTGTGTCTATTCAAGATTCAATTTAAGTAGTAAATAATCAATTGTTTAAATATTGAAAATCTTGTAATTAAAAAAGAACAAACAAAACTGTAGTATAATCGAATAAATATTATTTTTTGTAACGATAAGTATCTTTACTCAACGTCAAGACTTTAAACTCAAATTGAAACCGTCATAACTTTTAACGTCATCCAACCCGCGGAGCAGAAAGTTCACCGCGCTGAGTGCGCGCACTGGAACCTCACACACGTCGAACAACACCATTACCGGGTCACCGCACCCTTTCCAAACAAACTATTGTGTAGGTGACTCACTCGAGGGTTGCAGACTTTCAGTGTAGTCGTTAACCCAACACTACTGCGATGCAGAACTAAACGCACGCACACACCCATTGCATTCAAATTTCAGCTACGATTGTCAACTATTTTTACATGGATACACACATGTGTAAAAACGCAAAGCTGAATCGATTTTTAAAACAGGATAAACTGCTCGTTGCGTAACTCTGCGGACATAGAATTATTGAATTTAAAGCCGGCTATCGAGTTTTTTTGGGTTGATAGTCCGCACTCGTATGTCACAATCGGGATTTTATTTGAATTGAACGCGGTTCGAGCGCGATCACAGTTTGTTTTTTTATTTGAAATGTTACACGAGAGAGGATTGGACACTAGGTAGATATATGCTTGTTTACGTTGTTTTCAGTGTTGTTTAGTTTACGTTTAATTAGTGATTATACAAGGTGACACATAAGTCGTGAACAAACTTATCACTAGGGTGTTCTACCCACAAACATGAACAACTTTCACTATGGAACCAACTCTGAAATCTCGAAAAAAAATTCACCTGTTTCATAGAAAAGTTCAATACGTCCGCGACCAAAATGTATGAAACAGCTGTTTTTTTTTTCGTGATTTGAGTTGGTCCCATATGTTACCTAGATACTCGTAGCACCCTATATTTGTACTATAGTTTACATATTATTTACACCACGAATATTATTTAGTACCAATTAAAAAAAAACTGCTTTAATGAACCAGAATTTCGAGCAGAATAATAAAAGCTGAATTTATTTCATATCGAATAACCCGTCATTCCAAAAGACGCGGGTTAATTGGATTAAAATTAATTGGCAAAAGGTGAGAGATCATAATTATTTCAAGTGTCAAGGGATATTGCCTCTTCAGCACGTCAGGTGAAAGGGTTAGAGACTTACCAAATACTCTTTCCCGACACTTAAGAGACAGGTTTCTATTGCCCCGGGAGTGGCGCGAGGGCGGGAAACTTGTGCGAAGCACGCACGCGGATAGTGCGGGAAGTGTTTTATTCAAGAGGCAGAATGAAAGCAATTTTAGATGTTATCATAAACCAATTTTCTCGAACAAAACGCTGGGGCTAAAGAGCATACTTGTATTTTGACATTGCACAATTTTGCCACATAATACGATTTAAAAACAGTTTTATTCTGTCAAGCTTTTGATTTGCCGAGAAAGCGAATGAAAGAAAGACATAGCAATAGAACAGGATCGGAAACGTTATAGGCAATGTTCCGTTTGGCAAGAGATACGCAGGATTATGCAGAGCTGACTGGTAACCTCCTATGAAAATCGAAGTTCGTTGTTACGTTAGCTTCATTCTTTTCTCTCGATATAGCCACGAATGATAACTAAAAGAGATGGACATCCGAATTTAGTGTTTTGTGGTAGCCATCCAGCACTAAAGTTGAACTTCAAAAAAGGAACGATTATTACGCCAATTGATATCGGATGGCACACAATTGCATTAAATTTTAATATTATGTGCTACGTGCAACGTGTTTTAAAGTACACTTACGGGTAGCATACGACAGGTAATGTTACATTTTGAAACGTTACGCTCGATGGGATGTTAATTATTCATGATACATTTAATTGGGAAATTGCATTGCATTATAAATATTAACGGTACGAGTTAACTTTAATAACTATCAAACTAACGAACCTGCGGTTTAAAAGTCAATTGAACCTTTATTTATATGTTTATTCGACAGTTACTTAAGAATGGTCGTGTAAATACAAATTCCAAGTTCTGACAAGCAGGATCGGTCGGTTGAAGGGATGAAGTACTTATTGGTTATTTTGATGTAAGGAAATACTTTCTCTCTCTGATAAATAAAAATAAAAACTATGTAGCAGGATCGGTCGGTTGAAGGGATGAAGTACCTACTTATTGGTTATTTTAATATAAGGAAATACTTTCTCTCTCTGATAAATAAAAATAAAAACTATGTAGCAGGACATTCCAGTGTTTTAACAACATACCCTATAAGATCAAGTTATGACCACGTAGAGTACAAAAGTGGTCAAATTTCGTCTCGCGGTTTGAGCAACGTTTGAAGTCTCGCAATCCTTGCCGGATGAGCCCCGATACAGTACAGGGGGCGCGAGAATGCCCGGGGCCCTTGTGAACGGGATAACAAATCCCATGCATTAAACACGATTGTAAACGCCTACTAAATCATACTTTATAAACAAGCGATGAAATTCTTAGCTGTGGAAAAAGTTTTGTATATTGCTTTGTCTAAATTTCGCATTTTAAATTCTTTAAAATTCAAACGAAATCGTATTTTTTCGGATAAGATCGTATTAATCTTGCTTTCTAATTTAGTTTATGCCTCTGTCAGTGTTCCTCAGTTGGCTTACAAAGTTCTGAACTGTCTCCGAGTAAGAAATATTCAAATCCCTTGTTTCACTTTACACACAACAACTAACGAACACACTTTTAAAATGTAGTATGTAAAATTAAAATAGTAGCAAACTGTTTTACCGAAAAGCTAAATTGTTGTACTCACCCTGTATTTTCTGTATATGATTTTGCAGTTTACGCGAAAACGTTAAACGAAACAACAGCGTTGTTACCGGTACAATAACCAGCCGCACAATGTCGGTAAATTATAAACACCATTTAATTTAAATAGCCTAATTAGAGAAGCCAATTTCGATAGTCATGGCGGGAATTATTCGGTTTATCGTTTTTCGATACACGTATAATATGGTGATAAAGGGTTGAGACGAAAATGTAATTGTGGAAATTCCCCATAAGTTGTGTAAACTGGTTTTGCCCGCAATGTCATCAGCGTAGAACTCGTTTTTTTCCCGTTTGCAGCATAATTTCAAGAAATCCCTAACATGTTTCAATTTATAAAAGTAAGCCACTTCCTATACATCTTAATCGTAGCTTCAGCTGTCTGGACTTTTGATGACTTACTTATTAAAAACATTAATCAACGAAACTATTAAAAAGAAATATTACGAGTAAAACTAATTGTGAACGTGCTTGCATTTAGTTTATCACGGGGCGCAGCAAGCTCGCGACGCGGATGCATGTACTTGCATCGTGCTTGTTGCACACACGCAGCATATAAGACACGCGCACGCGATAAATACGTTGCGCTCACGTGACTGACTACCTCGCTGCGCACACGCCGCGAGCGCGCTGACCAATTGCTTCGCAGGAAAATTGGGAATATGCATGGAATTTTTCAATCGCATTTCTCAACAAAATATAAAAATACCATAAAATAGATGACCAAAAGTTAAATTAAAATTAAAATCTGTTATATTACAATTTTAAACTGCACTTTGACGTCATGAAAGAGATAGGAACAAATCTTTGGTAGCCTATATCTTATTGGTTATTTATATAGTTATTCAAAAAATGTTGTTGTTATGAGTATTTCCTATTGTCAGTGCGATACCGCGGTAAGGATGAGATCCACGCCGCTTATGGGCTTATTGGGTCTGTTGTTTGTAGCGGCGTAGTGCTACGCTCGTAGCGCGTAGCAAAGAAAGCCGACAGGGCTCTATTCTACTCTATAAAACCTAATTGCTTTTAACATGTTATCGTATTGTAACGACGGCCAAGTTAAAACAATAGGTACGATGACACTGTGAAGAACAATTAGGTTTTAACGAGAAGAATAGACTTGTACTTTCCAAAGTAACACGTGATAAGTTTAGTGTAAATTCCATTATACTCTACTTAAAATGATCTGGAAGTATAATTCGTAACGCTATTGTTATTGTTATAATTCGTTATGTTATTTTTCAGTTACCTACACACTCGGGTGTGCAACGATGTAAAAATCATGTCGTGCTTTTATGACCAGGTTTCGTAGTCATCGTAATTTGTTCATAAAAACCGCCATGAAACTTCGTTATGGTTCGTTTCGTGCGCTCGATGGCTCGAAATCAGGATGGAAGTATTTGATGTTGAAGATATTCATTACATACCTACTAAGTGTACTTCTTCAAGAATTCAAAGCAGGGTCGTTATGGTATGGTATGATTTACTTATTGATATTAAAAATAGTGGTAGAGTGCTTATTTGAATTATTAAATTTGGTGCAATTTTTCCTCCTTAACTAGCCGTGTGAAAAAATATGTTTAATTAAAGTTACAAGGTAATTAAATTACGCTGCACTTCCAATAGTATTTTATGACTTTAATGTTATGTTGATGTTACTAATTACTACGTTTATTATATTCTATAACAGTACGATTATTAATTATTTGTTATACTCACCTACATTAATGAATGTTTTCAGAGTCTAGGCTAGGAGGTAATAATATCTTTTAGATTCCGAGCCAAATATCGTTTAGGCCAAATTAATGGACAAACACTACGAGACCACGCCTCCCATCACGTCATCACACTAATCAATCTAATCATGGGATAGTGCTATAGTTGCTATACTCACAAACGGACAAAGTATGACGGTAAACATTCGTTGGACATATTTGATTTGATTTAAGTTATGTAATGATTACCTTCGTGATGTGCATCGAGCGAGCGAGATAAATGAAAATAGCCCACGACATGTCCTCAAAAATGTTTATCAATAACTTTGCGACCATTTTTTTCTTGATAAAGCATTTTAATTTTTATAGATACAGAGAAATATTAACAATAATACACAAAGTAAAAAATACGAATTAAAACTAAAACTAAATAATTCTCTTTTATGCTTTTTTTTTCGGCTGGTGTTTTTATCACTGTAATAGCATGGTAACAAATGGGTATATGAGATAAATCCAAACGAATGTTGTACGAGCTTAAGTTGACAATTTTAATTATTCTGTACTCTTGCGACAACAATAAATAGTTAACCCTATGTAGATTCCACTGATTGAGGAAAAACTCATACAGAACTAAATCACGATCACGTGTGTTTATGCAGAACGTACGTCGACATCAAATAAAGGGCTAAAATATGTCTTTAGAATATTTTTTTAATGTACTACGTTACGATTAGCATATTGTACAATATCAAAATAAAAGTATTAACATAGTTTAATTTAATTGAAATACAATGGCTAGCAGGGAAACAGGATCTCTGCTAGAATAAGTTTTACATCTTTCAGTGGCGGCTCTAGAAAGAGGGCCCAGCGAGGCCCAAGACCGTCGAAGACACAGGAGAACGAAATTAGCACATAGCACAAAAAATACTGAAGGTACCTACGGAGATCACCTTTTATCATATATTTTTAAAATTCTTTCTCTACGTGTAAAATTGCATTACCCCGAGGATATCAAATCCGATTCCAGACTGTTTATCGTTATTAACAAACATGTAATATCAGAGAAACAGAAAGTTGTTTCTTATGCTTTCGCTACGTGCTGCCACTGCAGTATCGTTCAATAACCAAAGACCATTTAAATAAATGAGTATGCAGTTTAGTAAAATTTAAATTTGTTTTAAGTCTTTCCTATACTATTAACTAGCTTCTACGCACGACTTTTGTCCGCGTAGAGTCTTATTATCATTATTCCGTTGGGAACTATTAATTTATACGGGATGGAAAGTAGGCTATGTGTTTATCCAGGGTATTAGCTACATCCATTTCAAATTTCATCCAAATCCGTCCATACAAATAAACTACACAAATACACAAACTTTCGTGTTTTTATAATATTACCTAGTGGGATTAAAGTTTTGTACATGTTCCTACTTTAAATATTAAAACCTGGCTTCATGTTAAGCAAAACAAATTGCACAAACCATTAAATACTTAAGTAACTTTGAATAATCCTGAAACCGTCCCTTCAGAAGGGTCAACACGAATGTCAGTTACATTCCAAGGAAACAACCCTCAAAGTCAACAGCATTAAACTTGCAAGATCCCTTAATTTAGCCCTTCGAGCCGGATAAATCACATCCAACATGGCGGCTAACATAGACGTGTGATCAGGAGTTTACGACGAGCACGGCTCATAAACGCTGCTCGTATAAACAAAACTGCGCTGTAAAGCAGGCTTGAGTAGGTTTGGGGGGCTTAAGGCTAGGGTTTTCGTCTAAGATGAACCCTACCTACATGAGAATGTATGTAATTTCATACTATGTACAGTGAAGGAAAATTACCCCTTGAACACTTTGGACTATGTCTAAGTAACGTATTCAATCAAAACGTAAGAGACTTTTTATGATTTTATTGACAGTGTCACTTTGACATAGTACAAGGTGGTCTAGGAATCAATTTCCTTGACTGTGCATCCACTGCTGGATAGATACTTGTCTAAGCAAGTATCTATTCGGGAATCATTTAGAATGGATTTGCAGATGTATGTTTGTTTCAACATTTCACAATTGACAAACATCACATCATCATCAAATGAATCGAAAGTTAGTCTCGTACCGGCTTCATGATAGCGAATCCCAGTGACCTTGGTTTAAGCATAATATGAAAATAAAATGCAAACATCCTGAGAAATTCAGAGGCGCCAGTCAGATTTACACCGCACGTACCAAGACCACAAGGCCATCAGTTAAACATACACGACCGGCTGTATTTACATACTAAAACTGAAATAAACAATGATGATAAATAACCAAGGCGAAATAATTAGCAAAAAACAAGGTCGCAAACGGAATCGCCGCATCACATGATCGCTGTTCTGGTTTATTTTAACTAATGATACTTGGGTTTGTAAGTATTAAGGTCTAATTAAGAAACTGATCTTGGGTGAGATGCTCGTCTCAAGCCACGTCAGAAATGATAGCTTTCTATTTCTATGACTTGAAGTTACTTTTAAGTGTCTTGGGGCCGTATTAACGTTAGACCCTATCGCTGCTTAAAATATAGAGACGGTACGGAATCGCAGTGACGCATCGTATCCATATACGGCACGTCACTGCGATTCCGTGCCGTCAGTGTATTTTGATCAGCGGTGTAGAGGGCATGCGATAAAAAAGTTACGGATACGATGCGTCACTGGGATTCCGTACCGTCGCACCTTTATTCTCATCTTGGCTGAGATGCCCGTCACAAGATACATTAGACGGGCATCTCAGTGAAGATGAGTTTGATAATACACCCCTTAATAAACTGATCTTGAGTAATATGCCCGCCCTCTATGCGTCAAAGTAAACGTAAAGTCTTAGAAACCTGTTATATCTGACGCGTCTTAATTATACCTGGCATCTGAGTATCTGACTCAAGGATCAGTTCTTTAATACGGCCCGTAAAACATTTATAGTTTTCCATAATTTAACACGTGATCCTACAGGATTCTCTCTGTCATGAATATGCGGTCCTATTAGTTGAACACATATGAATGCGATTCTTTTTTTAAATCATGTACTCCGATGGTGGTTTCAGTTCAATAAGTATCGATTGTGCCAATCAAGTGGCTTAGCTCGTGCTCGTCTCGTCGGGGGTTTCTTTAATTTTCAAATTATACGACAGAGGGTCTAGACAAGGTGCATAAAACTAAGTTAGCGGTTTTTGAAAACTGTCAAAATGTATGGAATTGACATAAGCGTTTGTCGCGACTGTCCGGCAGCTTACGTCAATTACATACATTTTCGATACCGATTCTCGCAATGCATATTATCTAGGGCCACTGACCTGTTAACGGATAATCTTACGTTACTCAACAAAGTCTAACCACAAGACGACACTTCGATTATCTTCGCGTAGAAAATTGAACTGTTCCTGCTCATACAGTAAAAAATAGAGCGGGACATTTATTATTTAACCGCTACGTTAAAATACCAGCCGTACTTATTACATGTGATCAATAAAAAATATAGATGAACCATTAGACCAATAAGGCAGAGGGAGGGTTGCAATCGCGTGTAAAATATTAAAAACAAAACAATCACGCGCGCGGTCAGAGTAAAAAGAATTATACGATATAAAACAATTAAATAACACACATGCATGACTAAATCACAAATCCAGGAGGAAATGAAAATGCGCAATTGCACATTGGAAAAAGTTAAAAGCCGCGTCTTATAAGGTCTCTGCGAAGTTTGGCAATTAATCAAAATTAACTAAGTTTCTAAACTTTCCGTCATGTTGCAAATTTCTTGTCACTCAAGTTGACTTTTGCTGTGGTCACTTAAACGCTAGTCAGATAAATTTTCCACGAAAAAAGTACATTTTAAACGCAACATCAAATGAAGATATAATTTAATTATTTATGTGATAATAGTCTTCCAATAAAACATAATTATCCTAATTATTATTGACAGACAAAACTAAACAGATAAAAAAATGCTGTTTCAATTTAAATTAAGTAAAGTGATTTCACTTATAAGGGAAATGATGTGTAAATAAACAACTTCATTCCAAATTAATTAGTTGGAAACCAACGTTAAACACATACCATTATCCCGGTCACTGTTTCAATAAACGCGCTTTCTTAATATTGCAGCGTCGTTAAATATCGTGCTGAAGGTTTGTTTTTTAAACGTTTAGTTATTCCACGTCACAAATCACTTGTTCAAATTTTCACTAACACTTAGCAAAAAGACAAATGAAAAAGTCTTTTAAAACAAACACTGGTAATTTGGGTATGTTCGAATCTTCGTTTATAAGCTGAATTTCGTTGAAATCACTTTACACTGGAAATAGTTATCGCCGGCCAAATGGAAACTAAACTACCTAGATGTTTAAGTATTTGTTATTCCACTATGATTCCACTACACAAATTATTGAAACGCGTGTTCTAATCACAATTCACTAAATAGGCAAGTGGCTAGTAATTTTAAAAAAATAATCAAAAAAAGAACTCTGATAATTCTAGGATTGTTCGAGCCTTCGTTTATATCGCTCGGGAAGCTACCACGGGCGGCGCGGCGCGAGGTGGGCGCGAGTGGCCGCTCCGGCTTTCGGGCGACGACTGCTCCAGACGCGTCGCGCAACCTTACAAAATGCGTTATCAAGTACCTCTTTATTCAAAACAATGAATCAATCTGATTAAAGTAAATGTTATTGTACCAAACTGATATTTAGAATTCCGAGAGTGCAAGTTAATTCAGCACATTGCATTAACAGTGAATGAGTCTGATTAAATACGCGTGTTTGTTTGTCTGTCATCGGATCGTTTAATTAAAAACAATATTGGCCCTCCAGACTGCCGGGAGCTTGTGGATAATCTAATTTCATAGAAGAGCGCAGCGCCGTGTAAAACGGTTGCCGGTTTGATTAAATTTTCTGGAAACACATGTAACTTGGTAATAGGAGTCGTCTATAGTGTCACTAACTTCGGATGTCAGGAAATTGGAATGAAGGGTTGTTGCTAGTTTCAATTTCGTGTTCAATGTCAGTTTCAAGTTTGTTGTAGCATTCAGTGGCCGTATTATAAAGTTCTACAACCTGCCAAATTCCAGGGAGTGGAGAAGGCAGCGCTATAGCTGTTTCATATCTTACGTGCCGTTCACTTCGCAGGTTTATATGGCCGGTTTAGGTTGGTGTAGGAGCAGGACACGTCGACAGCAGCAAGTTTAGGTAACTTAAAAGGAAGTGTACCCATATTAACGTCAAGATTTGTAGAATAAACTGCTTCTTGAAGATAGCTTATCTACAAAGAACTTATTGACTTACGTGATGCAATAGCACCCACTTATCATGAAAGCGTTGTTATGGTATTGAGAGTTAACTAGCTTGCCTATAGTTTTATTATGAATAAGATTTCTACGAATACGAAGCAAACGTTTAGACGCTAAAAATATACACAACACATTTAAGTTTAGCAAAACATTTTGAGTAGTTGCAGATGCGCATTTTAGATACCTACTTAGCTAAAACATACATCACATCACATTATTCATAATACATTGATACATTAGCTGTTGCTCGCGACTCCTTCCGCCGGGGGTTTTTTTTTTTTGGAAAAATTTACCCTATTCCCTCCTCCGGGGCACCAGCTATCTATATACATTTCATTTAGGTACGCGACGTGTTTAGCCTAGTTAGCGATCCTAGTTTCGATTCCCGATTTGGGTAAATATTTTTTTCCGAATCTTGGATGTTTTCTACGTATTTACTCGTAAGTGTATATTTATCTTTAAATAAATATGTTCATCGTGGTCTCGTACCTATGGTACAAGCCTAGAGCTTAGTTTGGAACTGGGGTCATTTGTGTGAGAGTGTCCTATAATATTTCTTTCATTAAAGCGTTACTTTGGCATTTTTGTATCACCTTGTATATTACGAGAATTTGCGCAGACATAAAATTAATGATAACGCGGTAACTTACTCAAGTGCGATTTTACAATATGGGAGCGTCATATAATAGTGCGGCACCGGGGGAAATACCTAGAAAAAGGCCAGTCCCGTAAAAACAGCAACAAACGAATCGGACAACATCGCGGGCAAGTGACAGTATTATAAAAATGAGCATTTCATGAATCTGGGGGCCTAGTGAAAAGGGGATAAGTTCATCGTTTTAATATGATATGACCGATGGTGATGATGGTCGTTTTTAGTACGAGTTAAGTCGCCCTAAACATTTATTTACTAGGACCCCAGAAATATCCGCAATGCTTCACGTACTTGTATAGGAGCAGGAATGTAGATTTCCTGTAGGTGTTTATCCGCGTATAAAGGATGCCTACATTTTATGCTAATTTTCGACATAAATTTTTTTAGAGTCTTAATATGGATAATTGTAACCAGTACCATTTTACCTACTTATCGTTTTCGTTATAACTATGATCCTTATTAGAAAAGTCTTACAATTCAATGTTATAGGTAGAAATGTATTTACTTTGTAAGGGAAACTGAAAGATGTACATTTTTATGTCCCATTCACACTGTGACAAGAACGAAAAAGGTATTTATTTCGATTTCCTTGACTGTACATAGCCTGCGTGTATGATATATATGTAAAGATGAGTCAAAATTACACTATTGACATTACTGGTAGCAAAATAAGTTTGGAAACTTTTGCGAAAAGGTATACAAATCTCCCAAGATCGAACGGAATCGGAACGCTTCTAAATTTCCCGCGTAAATGTTCACTTACGCTTTTTCAAACAGTGTTGCCACTTACGCGGCGACAAACGACGCGGTAGTGCGACCTTTCACGTTAATTTATCGCTCGGTGTTGCCATAAGCCGGCGTGTTTCGGCCACTTTAATTACCGCCACGTATCCAAGCAAATATATTAACGTAATAACATCGCAAGTTTAATCTTAACGCATTATTAAACTGTGACTACGGGATTCAGTTGTTATTGCATTTGTGTACCTTTTGCAAATTATGAAATTTTTAAATTACCCTACTTTAGGCAGTAGGGTATAAAGTACCAAAATTATGAATATGAACCAGATCGTGGATTTTTGGATTTCTAGAAATCCAGCGATCCGTATCACGATACGTGATACGCTATACTACACACTCGATAAATACTAAACAGACGATCCGATCAGATATCACGATAAATATCGAGCGTGTAGCATTCGCCAAAAGAAATAATTTTCATTACTGGTTTTCCTATGGTTTATTTCCAAGCCATCGAGCGAATACATTTGCGCTCTAAGCGATAAATTTTCAAGCACCTTTCACCGACTCGCTCGGGCGGTCCGTGAAGTTGCCTCAACCAGCCTTAACGAGGACCGTGGAAGTTCGCTATCAGCTCGGTGAAGCACCTGTCGTCTCTAACTTTAACGCTTGCCCTAAATTAATTTATTGGCCAACCGGCCAACTTGCAGTGACAACCAACTTTGTTTGTATAATGTCTTAATTAGATATTAATTTTGGACGGACATATTTTACATAATGTAAGCTCATTATCGCACAAAAATAAATTGTTTGTCAAGAAATAATTATATGAAAATAAATTATGATCCAAGGCGGACTCATCCCTTTAAGGGACCTCTTTCAGCACACGCAGCAGAATAGACTACAGGATACCCGCGAGTATGTACAGTCAACCAAATTGATTCCTAGCCCACTATAACTATGTTAAAGTAACTTTGTCTACCAAAATGTAAGAGACTTCATAGGGTTTGGTTTACAATGTCACATTGACATAGTCCACGGTGGCCTAGAAATCAAATTGGTTGACTGTACGCGTTGAATTAATTTCCCGCTTTGCAATGTACGTTGCCTGATATAACTATCTATGAACAACAAAACAGTTATTTTACATATGCGTACCTACATATATGTATTTAGAACTATAGTACTTAAAGGCACCACCATTGTTCTCCATCTTTCGCTTCCTGGAAGGGGTAGAGGCGTAGAGGTAGCCATGGACTGAGTGTTAAAAGAGGGGCAATTGCACAAAATATCCCAAAAGGTCAAAGTGTATTTGACAAGACCCCGCCAAAAGGGCAAAATAAGTATAGATGTATTTTTATGTGTTTTTGTTGAGAGATATTTCAGTAGGTACAGTTACCAGCAATAATATATTATCCAACATTGGGCGCAAAAATATCTGACACACTCTTATAATAAAGAGGAATAATAAAGACGTGCCAGATATTTTTGCGCCCAAACTTAGATAATATATTATTGCTGGTGACTGTACGTATTTTACAACGCGTTACTTTCGGCTCAGAAGAAGCTCGACTTTGTCGATTTAGCTATAAGACAGAAATAACACCGCAGATAATCTTCAAAGCCAAAACTAAATTACGAAGACGGCGAAAAAAGCTTAGCGCTATAAAATTGCCCGTAATACAGCGCGCTGAAAAAGAAAAGTCGCGCTGTACCAACTCATTTCAAACCCACGGGTCCTAAGACAATATTAGATTTTCCCGGGTTCCTCGAGCCACTGTCTTCCTGCCTTAATTGGCCACTGGACAGCGTGGAAATAACATGAGTACATCTTGAAGGTAATTGATGACATTAGGTTGTACCACGAACCTTGTACCTTTCATTTCTTGTTAAACCTGATGAGATAAGATAAGAATCATTACTAAGGAACGCAAGGAATCATTAAACGTTTTACTAGATGAAAGTTGAAAGCAGAACCTGCAAAACTTCTACAAAAGTTACTAAACAAATGACAAATATTCATCTTAAGTCATATTCGTACGTGCTCATACACACATGCAAATGCATCCTTGAAGCGATTCATGCAAACGTGAAAGGATAATCGGAAAATTCCGATTCCTCATATCTTAACAATGGTGCCGTTGTCGGGCCAGGCGACTCAAACGGACGTCTCAAAGCGAGCCGGATTCGGAAAATAGACGTCGGTCGTGAGACGTGTTTCGGATTTTTATGCACGAATCTCGTGTGCAGCGTGCATGGCATTCTCTTTTGCAATCACTATTGAGGGTGTCTGTGGTTTTATTATTGACTATTTCTAGCAGCGCGTCGAATGCATTCCAATTTCAGGACTGTGGATATAAAATGTCTGAGATAATGTAACTCTCACAAGTTTTTCACATTGTCATTTGCTTTAGGTAGTTTTCGGTTTTTACTTTACAGCAAGCACTGTTGGTCAACAAAAACAAAGCACTTGGAATACTTTATTTTATTTTACTATTGTATAAAAAATACTAGGTATTAACAATGTAAGGTTATATTGTGTGACAATAATAAAAAAGCCATACCTACCAAACCATGTTTTTGGTATATTCTTTAGGTAATTAAACAAAATCAAAGAACGAATAAAATCCTGTAATTTTTTTTTTTTACTGTCGGAGAATAGTATACTTTGTAGTCAAACTGCAGTCTGTAATAAACGTTTTAGGGCACTGATGTTTTTCAGCGTTAAAGTGACGCCTCAAATTCAGATGTTGCCAGCATTTTTAATCTGTTGCTGTGAGATGTGATGTAAGAACGAACGACTAGCGCAAACTAGCGAACTCCCGACTCTGCTGTTGACCCAAATTTTTAGTTTCGAACTTTAGGTAGAATTTTTTAGAAAATCTAGTATTAAAAATATGTATGATGGATGTTGATTTTGAGAAATTAGAAGTTAAATGGAAAAGGTTACTTAAAAGATAATTTTATTAAATCGCTTCACGCTTGCATAGCTTACGTGTGTGTTAGCGCATCATAGCGTGCGTGAAATGTACATCAATTTTGTACAATCAATATGTGTCAGCCGTAGGCATTGTTTTATTATTTTGTAAAAAATAACCAATTTTTAAATAAAGTACAAGCGAAAATAATGGCCATAAGAGCCTTCAATTGTTCTCTTTCTCCTCCCCAAATTACTGAGTCTTAACTTTGCAACTGCTAATGTTCTTAAACGCAGTAAAAACCACAAACTCTTAAGCCGGGTTCTCACTAGCATCTGACATTGTAACTGTTACTAATATATATTTTCACACAAAAAAACCATTAAAACGTCACAGACGCACTGGGTAGGTAACAGTTTTCAATGACGTCACCTTTACTAAACACGATTTATATCCTAATATACTTATGTTTACTAGATGTTCGCGGTTTGCGAGCCCGTTCTTCACTTGAACAGCTGTGAATCTTCAGCAGTTTCTGTTCAAGTTTGCTAGTGAGTAGCCGGCTTTAAAACACGTATAACCAAACGCTGTATAAGCGGTGAAAACTGTGCGGTATCACGTGACGCCCGGCCGCGTCAAAGTTATATTAAAACCCAACTGTCGCCCTCAGCGCACTCGCACGGGGGCGGAATAGTTGATGTGTTCCTCTAGCTCCCGCCCGAGTCAATAGGAGAAAAAGAGATACGGAGGTTTAGGGATCTTATAGGCGACACGGCGGATAAAATAATACAGATTCAAGAGCCTTCTTAAGTCTTAACGGTACTGACGTATTATTGATTTTAGGATGCCTATGTTTGTTTTTAAATATTGTAGGCACTTGGCTTGTACTATGTATTCAAATTAGGGAGATCTTTGCAGTGATTGTATTGTTCTACAAATTAATGTATGAGCAAAAATTTACAGCTTGATCATGCTAGTGTTTGTTTTGACCAAATGCTAACAGAAAGAAACCGATTCATTATCAACTTGCAGATTTTTTCATATTTCTGAAAACTCTTAGAATATGAAAAAAAAACTGCAAGTAGATAAAGTTGATATTTTTTACTTCATGCCTGAAAATAAACAAAAATAGCACTAACTCAACAGTTTCACAATTTCTGACTTCCAAGTGCTAAGCCGTAAGCGCAGTGAAAGTGTGCAGCAAATCCCTCACTGCAGTGCCTCCACGATATCTGGATTTGCCCAAAGCCGGCGCTACGACAGCTACGAGCGCGAGGCGTAGCACTCGGTGCATTTTCGGTGGATATCGTTTTTTGTCTGCGTAGCAAATTCAATTTGTAGCCAATATTTTTACAATAATTTAAGACGGTGATTTTTAACAATGTGAGATATTTGATTGGCACTATAGTAACTACAAGTTAGGTTTTTCATTGTTGTTTCTTCATTTTTTCCCTTTATTTTTATTAACCAAGAAAGAAAGGTAAAGAGACAGACCTAACAGCGATATGTTCTAGTAAATCGATTATATTTAGCATTCTTTTTTATCCATGTCAAATATGTTTGTAGAACCTGAATTTATTTAAGATGCCTGAAAGAAATAGGCTAGGGATCCATTATGAACCGCAAGACATCTGCTTTACTGTATAAAATAAATATCCAGCCTTTATGAAACCCAAAGCTTCTCATAACAATATCTCACAGAGGTTAAAAATAGCTATTCTTTTTACGTAAAATGTTGCCCAACTTTCCCTTCAAAACTTCTCTATATTCAGGATAACACTCCCATTTCGGGGCAAAGTCGTAGAGGCGAGGAAACACGTCTATACGAGTTACTTGTATCACTTATTTGAAGAAAATTTGGGGAAATTTTGAGAGTACATTTTATACTTCAATAGAAGTCGAGAAGGTAAGGACTATGTTAAAATTATTAAGGGAAAGAGTTATTGGCTCCACATGGGAAGTTAAGTACTCTGCTTAACTTAAACTTTACCCTGTTTTTGTTTCATTATATTCAATTATTTTATACTAAATTTTACATAGAAACCAATGGTAAAGAAAATCTTAGTTTAGAGTTAGAATATTTCAAAAATCTACAACTTTAGTCAGCTCTATGCACCTTTTATGTATGTTATTAGCAAAAGCATAAGGCTCCGTTCGCTACCTCGCGCTAAATTGACGTCGTTTGTCATCCGTTTCCGCCATATTTCTTGAAGAATAATGAGTATAATGACAGTTTAACATTACTTAACCTTGAATAATATCGTAGAAGTGATTACATACATTTCAGATTAGAAGCATTAAGTCACACATAGCGGTTTATACAACATCGTATAATATTTATTGTTTGGCATTTGTAAAAATTATTTTATTTATTCTTTTTAAAACGCACACTACTAATGACATGTAATGACTGTTTAATTAACATAACTGAACTTTAATAAAATTTAAGATTAGTTTTATATTAACTACACAAAAATTACTTAATATTATTCTCTCATTTTAATAACAGTCAAAACGTAAAATATTTATTTAAATCCTAAACCAACCCAATAACATGCAACCTTCTCAAATAATTAATAAGTATGAACACTTAGAAATCGTTACGAATCCTTGTTAAACCAACCACCTACAAAACTCTAGCAAGTATGTATGTATGTCAGTCAACACTTTATTGTACGAAAGAAAAACAGAAACAATACAATGAAGATAAAAAAGAAAGAAAAAAGACGAAATTATTCCTTTTAAGGGATCACTTCCTGCTAACCCTTGAGAGATTGAGAATGTATAATGAGAATGCCGATAACTTAACTATTTTATTATCCTCAAACAAAAACAAGCAGCATACACACATAAACGTCAAAAGTACATTAATAAATGTATAAAGGGTATGACGGCGGTCTTAAATACATCATGCTCAGATCCCGGATTATATACCTTTCTCAAAAGCTTTGTTTTTCTCTCGGTGTCTGCCGGAGTTTGAAAGTTTTTTCATATTAGAAAAGTTGTTACAAACATCGTTGCCGGGAGTACCTGAAATGAAAAAAAATGTGAGCTTTCTCTTGTGTCAAAAGAATTACAGTACCTACCTATGTTTTATGTGTTTACCATTGGGTGATGCGTGAAATAGAGACGTAAATAACTAGTTCGTTTTGATTTACAAAAACTACAATACACATTGTACGTTATGATAAATTTAGAAATGTTCTTTAAGATTTCCAGACGCTACAATTTTAAACAAATTCAAGTATGCTGCCCGGGCCAGCACACCTTGCTTACGGTTTAAGTCCTAGTGACAATTACAAGAATAAGTAGCAATATATTAAGCTAAATTACATTTATTGACATTATGTAGTACAGTCAGCTGTAACTAATTATTGTGACATTGTAATACCTTTACAGGGTGGCATTTATCTGTATACACATTGTAACCCGCGGGCCTATTTATTGCCTTACTCGCTCGCAATCACGATCGTTTTCATTTTGACAGTCTGAAGGCGAGTCAAAAAACATCCTACAAAATACAGATGAGAAATATAATTTTTTGCATAGCTATAAAAATAACCATGATATAAGCCAACAAAGATTTGCTCCTATCTCGATCTAGCAAAACAGGATTTAACATGAAGTTTATATGGCCGACGTGTTACATGACGTCAAACGGCGTATCGAATCTCTCTGTCTAATCGTTGTCTAATTAGCAGTTTAAAATGCTTGTATCATCCGCATTTCTTGGCTGGTATTTTCATATTTTGTTGAGAAAGGCGATTTAAAAAATCCACGCATAATTCCTAGCGTATTGTACATAAAACAATGAATAAATGTAGTAATATGTTTGTATTTAACGAATATTCGACGGAAGATGCACTTAGTGAGGCGTGAGAACCTCCGAGTTGCGGTACTAACTAAAATACCACTGAACGAAGTTTACGTGCTCTCCAGTGTATTGAAGCGAGTCTCGTTTTATTGGCATTTGATATCAAGTGTACACTCAATTTAGAACTGAAGATTAGGTGTAAAGGTTTCATTCCACGCTCAACCTCAATACGGCTGTTTTCGTTTTGTATCACTCAAAATGGGATGACAGTCGATTACGTGGTTTATCGCTAGTATCGCTACGCACGAGAAGTCATCCCATACACTTTGAGTGATAGAAAAGAAAAACGTTAGTAGCGTTTGCATCTTGGCTAAGGTCTCTGGTTTGTATAATATCTAAGAAATAACTTCCGATCGCGGCGAGAAAGAGCGTGGAATGATTCTTTTAGATCTGGATTATCTTTTGGGAGCGTATAAAAATATGCTAAAGTTATAATGAGAAAATCAACTGAAATCGGCACGGCGGCGGTTTACGAATCGTTAAAACGGTTTCCAGTTTAACAAAGCCTTTTTTCGTTTTAAAACAAATAAATAGTACAATTTACGACCTGTGATATCGTAACAGTAACTATGAATGCACTCTACTTTAAATTTAATTTCATCTGTTTAGGGTCCAGTTTGGCGCGGGATTTTTCCGAGTTTGGTCAGTTTGGTTCTATGGGTGGGATTGGCCGGGACGGAAGGTAGGATGTTTACCAGCCTGCCATTATATAATAAGCCTGGAAAAACACCCCTGAAACAAATGAACGGTTGATATTTGCTCAAAACATATTTGTGAATGCGCGATAAACATTCTCGAAAATAAATTCGTATTTAAGGTGCTAAATCTACATTCGACAATGTAGAATTGTATATGTTACCTGCGTGCAGGGCCTCTATTCTAGACGGTAAAAACCATTTTGTCTTTGACCTGTTATGGTATTGTTTTTAACTTGGCCGCCATCACTGTCAAGTAAATAAGAGCTATCAAAACGTCGACAATACGATAACAGGTCAAAGACGATATGGTTTTTACCGCCTAGAATCTCGGCCCTGTTTATCGGTTGTCTTTATCGACATGAACAAATATCTAGTTACCGATATCAAATACAAGTTAAAACGGTAGAAAAGAAGGTAATAAAAGTGGTAGTATGGTTTAACGTAGCAATAAAAAACACTGGGTTGTAATTTAAAATAGCATAATGCATTTAATATAAACTGCACGAATATTGCGACTTATTTTATTTTTATTACTTGCGAATAGGCTACACTTAAAAACCATTTAAACCCCTCAAACGCACACTTCCAGTCACGTCCAAACATTTCGCGGAATAACAGAGACAGATATTCCATTAAAGCTACCTACTAACAATAACCATCCATCATGGGAACAATACGCTTCGGAATAATTCCCAAATAAATAACCAACAAAGCCGGAACAAATCAATGGCACGCCGAGATTAAGATACCTCCATTTTATTGGGAATGTTTGCGGAGAATAGAAAAAGCGCACTGTGGTTTTCTTTGACTTTGTAAAGTCCAATTTGGCTTTGTGTAACTCTATAACTAAATAAGGACCTCTATTTACATGTTGGAGTACATGTATATTACCATTAATGGTAGGTTTCGAGTACATATATAAAACAAGGAAGAGCTATAATTACTGCAATGACAATAATGATTTGCAAATGGACCATATGCGGCTTTTAGCACGCTCGCTGTAAATGGTACAACCGTTATAATGTGTTGCGATGTATTTTTAATTGAATTGAATTTATTGTTAGTTAATTGTGAATGTGAAATGTTTTGAAGTATTTTGTATGGGTCAGAAACTGAAATAAACGCTATCTATCAATTTAATATATTAAACATGCATGGAGTACCGGATTTTCCAATGCAAAACCCTCATCGGAAACCCAGCGCTGGCTCCACAGCTACGAGTTCATCTCTACATCTGGAATTGGTTTTTTTTCCTTTTGTTAGATGTCTGATTAAACATTTATATTTTCTACTTTTTCTTTTTATGGATTCCAAATCCAATTCTTGGTAGTGACTTGGTTAAGATTGAGTTAAGCGGCATCTAGCGGGTGGGAGCGGCTACTGCGCACTAGTTGCGAGCGAGGCGGTAGTCAACAAGCAGTCAATGGGCGATAGCAAGGTAAAAGCTGGGCATTCACGACTGCTCCAACAAGCCGAATAGAGCAGCGCCGCGCCAAAATCGATGCTTGAATGTCAAAACTGTAGCGTTTAAAAGTACTTGGCTCGGTCCGTTGGATATCCAAATGGACGGAAAGCCAGCACGACGCACCAACGAACAATCCGAAAGGAACTATCGTGAATGCCGAAATTTAACGTTTGAACACGCCACGCCTCCGCGCTTAACCAAATGGCGTCGTCGTGAAAGCGTTCTCTAGCTGCCATTTTCTTATCAGTCTGCTCCGTGATGTCGCACCGTTGAGGTTTGGCGTGGTGCGCCCGTGAATGTGGTCAAAATATAACGCCCATCTAGTTGTATACACTCTATCTGTCGCCGAGACAAACGGCGCGCCTGTGAATGCCCAGCTTAAAGAAAGACGACAGTAAAGAGCGGGCAGAAATAAGTGGGCAGTAGCAGCGAGAGAGCACTCACGTGCAGAAGACGCGAGCAATAGGCTCTCTTTAAACATTTGATGACGCTGCGTCTCGAAGTACGACGGGGTTATAGACACGTTCGAAGGTAATGTTTACGCGCTGACGAGTGAACGAATACCTCGAGCAAGAACGTTTTCCTTGTATTGAGTATACCTGTAACGTTAACATATCGCACAATAAATCCAACAGTGACACTATGCAAAAAGGAATTTATACAAAAGTTAATTATTTTTAACCGCTATAATGTCATTGTTTAATTAGTTTTTTTTTTGTAACTTAGTTTAACTGCTGGATTTAATATGCGATATCGTCATCGAGAAAATATGTACGGCGATTCGAATAGCGTCGTCCCGTGTCCGTCCGTATTTGGTACTATAAATATTTGACTTACACCTTTGTATCATTATCGAGAACTAAATGTGAAATATCTGTAATAAGTAGTTATTTATGTGACTGGTGCATAATGAGAAGCATTAATACACGAGTGTTTAACGCCGAATTATGCGTACAGTCGCATACATAACTTTATCTACATGCATATCATAAGTTTTCTACAATATGTGAGAAACCTGTATCTGTCGATACCCTGTATCTTCATGTTCACATAAAAGTATAAATCCAAATTCAATATTCAAATTTCTTTATTTGCATAAAATAGGTCACCGATACTTTAAAGTGAACATTAAGATGCAACTACAGCGATAACCGATACTTTAATGACATGTAATAGTTTATTGTTAACATTAACGGTTTTTGCTTATCTTTTCTAAACATATTATATTGAAGTTATTATATAAGTAGATAGATAAATATATGTAGATAAAATAATCTTTGGTCACGAGAATCTGTTTTAAAGATTCGTTCTACGAATAGACTAACAACATGTTTTCGAATAGTAAAGGCGATTCGAAAACGTGACGTATGATTGAAATCATTGTGCTCGAGCATCGTTAATGAATTGTTCGACAGATAATTATGAGGGGGCGGAATAGGCAGTGTTCATTAACCTTAACTTGACGTACGTTCATTCAATAACGTATTCCCATCTCACTCACGCATGAATGAACATGCGTCAAGTTTAGGTTACGAGTATATCTTGCGTGTACATACATCGTTATATGTTGATGTTATGATATATTCTGGCGGGTGGCAACGCCGAGAGAAGCGACTATGGCCGTACTATGAGCTGTTAAATCCTGCCGAGTTCTAGACAGTGAAGGGGCTATTTATTAATTTAGTGAATCTTTATTGCACAAAAATACAAAGTTGAGTACAAAATTTAATGCCATTCTCGACCAGTTAAAGAGTCGTATAACGCTGTCCTTTTACTACCTGGATTGTTTTGAGTTTTGACAGCTCATTTTAATACAGTCTCAGAGGAGCAGCGTTGAGCGGGCGGCTGTAACTGTAAGTAGCGGGGCGGCAGCGGTGAGCGAGAGGAAGAGCGGAGAGATGTGACGACGTGACGGCAGGTGGCAACGAAGACAGTTGTTGCTAAAAGATTTTTTTAACCCCCGACGCAATTATAGGGGTGTAATTTGTTAAACGTGTTTATGTGTGTATCTGTGTGTTTGTTTGTAGCATCGTCACTCCCCAAAGAAAGAACCGATAGATGAAATTCGATTACGTTTAAGAGTAGCTTTGAGAGCAGGGCAGAGCATGTCCTTTAAGAACGCCTGACATAATTTGGACAATGTTAATTTTCCCTATATCTTTGACTAGAACATGAATCAGTAAACATAGTTAGTTTAACTTTACCCAAAAAATTCAGTTGAATTTGTGGTAAAATTATAAAGGATATTTAATAAGATATCACAAATTATGTTTCTCAACTGGCAAAGTGCCGGGGGAATAATAAGCCGTCAGACGTCATAATAGTAAGATTGATGTCGCCTTATAATGTCGCGAAAGTTAATCTTATTCCGGTCGCGATAAGTTATTTATCCCTAGGGCGTTACGGGTGCGGTAATTAACACTGTCTTTTGTTTGTTTTATCGCAATCAGTGCCAACGACACGATCTTGCGTCCATTTTGTATCGATATCTGAGAAGATGGCCGTGAATAGTTAAAAATGTACGGTAGCGGAATATTAAATCTATTTTACGCGTCGAAAACAGTTTGATACTTAAACCTTAAGACAATGATATTTTACATTATTTGGTTAGCCAGTATAGTTTTTGCGGCAGAAATCTACTTGACTAACAGTTGTAGTAAAGAAATAATTCTGTTATGAAGAGTATAAATAAATTATTTCTTGAATTAAAACTTTAGCGTGTTTAAAGTTTTAGTAGGCACAACACTAGATTTTGTCATCGACAAATCAATTTAATATCATTACTGGAAAGCAAGTGTTTCTAAGTGTAAGTGTTTAAGAAAGGTTAAATCAGAAGTTCAATACTTAGTAAAATGTACTTACTCACTCACAAACATGGCATGGTCTGCATGAGAGACAGACACTTTAGTCTAGAGCAACCTCCTTAAATTATATTTCAAAATAACTCCAGGCCGTGTTTAAATTAAACCGATTTAAGATTATAAGCGGTACCCTAAAAAGTTCCTCGTTTTTTGTGAAAACAAGCTAAGAGAGTGCGCACAATGAATGTCGGGCCGGGGCCCGGGGCAATGGCGGCAAGAAAAACTGTTTTGTCCTATTTCTGAACGTGTATTTGAACCAAGGAGGTTTTTGTTGCACACAAACGAACACAAGCTGCTCGTATCTTTATATTTGCGAGGGTAACACTGAGCTAATGGCATGTTTGAAAAAGGTGAAGAAACACCTGCATTAATGTAATGAAATTGTTTTTTACTTCTTAATGTATTTTTACCATTCATTTAAGAGAAAGGCTTTAGCGGGAGGTTTTTATCACAAGGTATATAAGTTTGTGTGTTTATCTGTGGTGACCATTCGATGGACGTGTAGCATCAAGCATTGGTAGTCCAACAGAAGATATCTCTATTGTTGATGTTTAATCTGTGCCCTTATTTTTACATTATTATGTGCCATTCTTTCGAAAATTGCTTTTAATTAAGGTCAACGTAATTAACTTTTCAAGCTAACTGCAAACGTTGTTATATCAAAAGTGACTATAAACATGAACTTTATCGACGTGACCTCCTTTCAAACCGCCATTGGCTTTTTATGCCCCACTATACCAAGGAAAGTAAAAATGTAACTGCGAATACAAAGTAGCTAAGTAGCCTTGTAATAAACAGTTTTTTGAATAATAATTTAGAAGGCAGTATAAGCTGGAAATACAGAAACACGAGTAATGGGGTGGCAAATTGTGAGTACAGAACGGAAATTTGGAGTTTTTTATCAAAATTTAGCATCTTTGTAGCAGTAATGTGACCATCCATTGTCAAACCCCCACCCCGACGCAAACAGACGGAGGTTATGTTTATCTGTGTGTCTGTCTGTGGCATTATAGCTCTTAAACAGATGAACCGATTCAGATGCGGTTTTGTTAAATAAAAAGCTAGTTTTTTCTGGGTCCTTCTTAGCCCGGTTTTATGAAAATCGGAAGGGCCGTTTTAGAGTTGTTGTATATTTATTGTAGATTGTAGATTTATTGTAATAGATATTTATTGTGACATTTACTTGACTAATAAAAACTACAAGAAATTGCGCTATTCTCATATCATCCCTTTTCTTTCTAAACCTCGTATCTGATCGAATAGTCAGATAGGAAGCAGTCCTTCTTCTTTATGTAACATGAGTGCTTTTCCTATCTAAGTATTCCATCAGATACGAGGAATTTAATATGGTAAGAAATATATGGCGAATAGGTAGACCAAAAAATGTCAGTCCAGTACAGTCCAAAATTAAAAAAAATATCAAAATGAACTTTTTTTTAAATGGCTTTCGCTTGTTTAATAGACCAATTACATACTAATCAGAAGTATGAAGCCTATAGAATATACATACTACTTTTATTGACTACACTTATAATTTCACTAATTCACAAGCATGTCAAGAAGTCAGCAACTCAATTATGGTTTCTACTGTTAAATTGCTTCACTAAGGCGGTAACTGCCCCAGTTTTCTATTTCAAGAGCTGTTAATAATATATGTAACGTAATTGGATTGTCTGTCCGTCCGGCTTCCCCTTGTTAACAGGACATGCAAAGGTTACTATGACGAGGCGGCTAACGTAGTTAAACCACTTTTACCTATTGTTTGCACCCCTACCCGTGTAGCCTCGCACGATAAGTTTTTACTGAACTGTTTAAGACTATTATAATTTAGCGTGTAGACGAAAAGCTGTTACAACTAACTAATACCTGTAAACGAGCAATTCTTGTATAATATATAATATATAATCTGAATCTCGGAAACGGCTCCAACGATTTTCATGAATTTTATGCAGGAGGTTTCGGGGGCGATAAATCGATCTAGCTAGGTTTCATTTATAGAAAACTTACTTACCAGTTCATCCAGGTACTTTCATCCTACACACACTCAGTTTTAACTGTTTAGTGAAAACTATATGTTAAAATTGACCGATAGAATAAGTGGCTTCTTGCGATCAATTCTAACATACAGTTTTCATAAATAGATACTAAATACGGACACTTTTACCAATTACCGTACACATTTTCTCGATGACGATATATGTATTAACTTTACTCAACAGAAAGCAAATGATTGTTTGTTTGGGGAAAAAACTGGGATCCTAGTGAAAAAGGTTACAAGTCGACTTAACTCGTAATAAAAAAGAAATATACATGAACGGAGTATACTAGACTCCTTTTTCACTTGATCTTCAGAAGACTTACCTATATCCTTTTTCACTAGGACCCCAGAATATTGGGGGACAATATCACACAAGTTGTCTTAGTCCTAAACTAAGCACTAGGCTGGTACTATGGGTACTAGACAACGTAAACATACTTACCTATATAGAAATACATACCTAAATACATAGAAAAAAATCAAAGACTTAGGAACAAATATTCGCGTTCATCACACGAATATCTGCCCCTGGATTTGAACCCAGGACCGCTAGCTTCGAAGGCAGGGTGTCGTCAAACTATAAAGCAGTGATGTCTGTGCCTCAATATAATTATGAATCCGTATGGTGTTGGCTCAATTAATAACTTAAATACGGCCACCCTTAAATAATTTGCCTATAGATAACGGTTTCAGTGCCCACAACACAATATTGTGTCAACTTTGTAAGAACATCACTGGACCTGGCAATACAAGATTAACCGATGTAATGCTCGTATGTCATCGGATTAAGCTGTTCTATTCATAGGAAACCATATTTATTGAGTAGTTTCGGTAACAAAGTCGCTTGCAGAATTGGCGAGTGTAGATTTATTTTATTTTTTGTTTCGCTTCAATAACACAGGGCTTCTATTATAATAGGTAAAACCATATAGTCTTTGACGTGTTATCGTATTGAACTCGGCCGCCATTACTGTAAGTAAATGAGAGCTAACGAAACGTTACCAAAGCGATAACATATTAAAAGCAATTTGGTTTTATCGAAAAGAATAGAGGCCCTATAAATATAACCAATTCCATAAATGCCTAAAATTACTAGGTAGATAAGAAGTTAATCCTGACACATTGCACAACTATAAAGTTTCTAAATATTGAAAATGTTGTGCAGTAAAACAATGCTGTAATTACTATTCCTTCACATGCAACAAATAAGTTTAGCATAATTTTGCTCTTGCCGACATTATCAATATTGTGGCATTTGCTTCTTATCTGCCTAGTGCCATAATTAGTGGTAGATTGCTTTAAGCAATTTGTGGTCTAGTTAGGTCTAGACCTCGAAATTATCGATCTTCTGCCGCTGACGTAACCACCGCCGCAGTCCTGGACCGGGGCCAGTTTATCGAAACTCTCAATTTCTCGTTACGTAAACAAATCTATTAGAAAGTATTTCAATGTATGTAGGTATGCCGCATTGACGAGTATGACAAATAGGTCATACGTCCCTACAACCAGCATCATAAGTAGGTAATTGATCAATTTCGTACTTTGTCGATTTAATGTGAGATTTTAACAGCCATTCGAAGTTAAGATGCGTATGAAAGCGATAAGTCATGTAATGTAATTATGAAGTTTGCTTTACAACGAAAGTAGTTTTACTGTTAAAACCAGAGCCTCTATAATATTCTATTTGGTAAAATCAGATTGCCTTTGACATGTTATAGTATTGTTATTGACTTAGCCGCCATTACTGTCAAGTAAATAAGAGTTATCGTAGCGTTAACAATGCGATGACAGGTCAAAGGCTATATGGTTTTATCCAGTAGAATAGAGGCCTTGGTGAGAGACTATGTTAAAGTGACACTGTAAATAAAATCATAAGAAGTATCTTACTTTTTGATTGATTACGTCACTTTGACATAGTCCAAAGTGGTCTAGGAATCATTTTCCTTTGCTGTAGGTAACAGAAGACGAAACGATGATAGTGAGACGGCATCGTTTTGAATCCTTTAAATTCTTATAACATGTCATCCCGTGGGGTTATGATTAGTTGGTATTTTTAACCCCCGATTTTAAAAACAGGGGATTTTATAAGTTAAACGTGTGTATCTGTGTATGTATGTGACATCGTACCTCCCAAACTTTGGCCGCGGTTTTTTTTAAAGAAATACAGAGAAAAGCGCGGTTAGTTCAATGGGAATGGTTTTTCGCTAAGTTACATGAATATCTGTTGGGCTTAATTAAAAGAATATCAGCTGTCAAAGAAAAGATCGAAATAAATTGTGTTAGTCTTTTAAATAGTTATATTTCACTTTAATCGGCGTGTTTGTTCAAAATTTAAAATTCAATATATTTATTCAGTAAATTGGCCACATGAGGGCTCTTTTACACGTCGGTAATGTTCAGCTATGAGTTAGGTTTATTCACTAATACACATTTTACATATGGCACATACCAAACATATAAAACGTCATAATAGAATTGATTTTTAATTCTGATTTTCTACAAGATTATCAACAAAGACTATAGGTAGGTAGATACTATCTACGCGAAGTTCCAGAATATTCTTCCAAATGACAAAATTGCCGGTGATTTTTAAAAATGGAACAATTCTCCACTAATGAAGACAGGACTATCCGAGGCAGTTATCTGGCGCAACTGTAAGTCTAGCACAATATTTCGTGTCGCTCAGTGGTTCTCTTTCGTTTGAGACTAGTTGGAGAAGGACATACTGTACCGACGGGTAAGTACCTAGTGGTAGTCCGGGTCGATGCGGTCTGGCTAGTTTCCTGATTGCTTGCCAGCTCTAACTTCTGTTTGTGACATCATTCAATTATTTTGTGTGAATTGTTTTGGTTTTAGTGGCTTATGGTCGCACTAAGAGGCAGTTTATGACGATTAATGGCGGATTTCACAAAGCGAGAATAAGGTCTTATACCTAGATTAAATGCCAAATTTGTATAGACTAATCTCGGAGTAAGTCTTATTCCAGTTTGGTGAAATGCGGCCTAAATCGTTTATAAGGAGAGTAAAGTCCAAAAAGTTGGGCATGCTAACTGACGCAATAAAATTTTCTATGAAACTTTTCCGTTGTACGACGAAAATTAGCCAATCAATTGTAAGGATACCTTTCGTCGCACCACGGAACTTTTTTCGCCTTCGTTTGTATGGTTAACTATGCTTAACTATGGTCAAACTTTTTGGTATTCACCCATTTATAAACAGAAAGCTTATTGTCTAATGCACTCGCAATCACGATCGTTTTCATTTTGAAAATCGAAGGCTTGTCTGCATACAAAATGAAAACCATTGCTCCACTTTGAAGCCGGTTGCGATTGCGAGTGCGTTAGACAATAAGCCCTCGGATCTACTCTCGACTCGTAATGCTCGTGTCAAGATGCGACAAAAATGACAGTTGTCTATGGCTTGACGTTACCTTTGACGTATGTTGTGACGGACATCTCAGCCAAGATCCCTTAGTGACAATTTTTGACTTAAAATGTGTGTAAAAGGTCTCTCAGTACGGCGGTAAGATTATATGTTTGAAATAAAGTAAACCTTATTTTGATATGAATAATCCATAAACAATACGATCGCAATGAGGGTATCAACGAAGTAGAATAGAGACCCTCGGTAAAACCTTATTGCTTTCGACATGTTTTCGTATTGTCAACGTTACGATAGCTCATAATATCAGTAATGTCGGCCTAGTGAAAAAAAAAGTGTCAAAAGCCAAGCGCATTTTTTCACACATTTTTTTTTGTTCCTAGTCATTTTGTTTTCCGAAAATTATTATTCATAATTTTCATTATCGCTGGAACCGTAAACTTTTCAGAAGTTCTTAAATATTCAACGTGTAGATACGGCTAGGTTAGGTTAGGTTTGAATTATAGGTATAAAAATCCTAAAAAAAGTAACGTTTACTGAAATAAGTACGTTATGAACTCCGATGATTATGACTTAAAACACTTATAAATAAAAATAATTATGAAGGTCAATATGGACCTGGGTTTACCGAATAGGATACCGCCCCTGTTCATATTTTAGTTAATCTTTCTCCATTTTATATTACCTTTTCAGTAGATTAAAACGAACCTATTTCCTTTGCCCTTTGTAACCTAATTCAAAGACAGCCAATTTGCGATTCAGATCGGCTGTCGAACCGCATAAGGAACTACGGAACCCGGATTAGGGTACCGGGGGAAACAGGGACGAACAAAAGTGGCTTAATCGAATAATCGCCAGAGACAAACGCTAAATGAATAAATGATAAGCGTACGAATAAGGGGCACAGGTTGGGGATGGATGGCGATTGTTGGTTATGGTGCTTGTTTATTGGGTAATTTGTTTACATATTTATGTAGTGAATCGGCATTTCTTTTTAGGGGCTCTATTTTACTAGGACAAACCATATTGCTTTTTACATGTTTTTGTATAGTTTTTAACTTGGCCGCCATAACTGTTAAGTATTACTTATACATATAAGTAAATAAGAGCTATAGCAAAGTTGACGATACGATAACATGTCAAAAGCAATATGGTTTTGCCGAGTGGAATAGAGCCCTTGATCTAAATGTTTAGATAATATGGTTTTACGAAGCGCTTAACATCCCTGTTTACGAAGCTAGCGGTCTCGGGTTCGATTCCTGGTAAGGGCAATTTGTGTGATGGAAGCTAGTCTTTGTTTTGGCATCCTGTTTTTTTAAAATGTATTTATGTACAGTTGAGGAAATATAATTTGCACCGATTCTTCTTAACGCTTTGTATTTATACAGACGTGAAAGGTTTTATTATCCTATTGAAATAGAAATGACAAGCCGATCCATAGATAACATTCATCGGCATCGGTGCAACCTAGTATGTATCTCTCTGTGTGTTTATGATTGCCGAGTACCTACTCTCAGTCAAGCCTAGACCTTAGTATCTTGGGCAATTTGTGCTAGATTTTCCTCCACTATTTTTTTGGCGGTGTAGTTCTGCCGGAAGCTTGGATGCATTCGGACAGTGTTCCGGCTGCGATTGCTTCGCTACGTGCATTCTAGTTCGTTCGTACTTCGTAGTGCGCGTGCCGCGGATTCTGATGGGAATAATCGAATCTCCGGGCTTTGTTTTGAGTGCTTGTCACCTCACTGGGTCTAAAACATTTGCAATGTTAAAATGGTCCTCGTTATTACTATAATACTACCTTATTCAGGCCTGGGAGGCGAGACAAGATGCATAACGCTAACGTAAACTATTATCGAAAACTGACAAAATTGTATGCAATTGACAAGGCACTCGACGCGACCGTCTAGCAGCTTACATCAATCTTATATATTTTCGATAGCTATAACATTCTGGCCACCCTAAACAAGATGAGTTGCAAGAACGTCAACGTTTTCGTAAATGATTTTCGAAAACTGACACGGTGTATGGTTGTGTCAACATAAGCGCGACGCCACCGTCCGGCGGCTATGTCAATCCTATATATATTCGATAGGTAAGTAAAGTTCGCCGAATCAATCTTGTCTCGGGCCGTTCAGGAAAAAGAGTTCATACCGTTTTCTGATTAGGACGGAAGAGTAACACAGTAACGCCATAATTTTCCAACTTATAATCGCAATTTAATAATCAGGGAAACAAAATTCAACTCGAAAATAAAAGTTTTATCTCTACCTCCATTATGATCTCAATTCGCAATTGGCAACCTCAAGAAACGATGATCGAACGAAACCACTTCAAAGACGAATAAAACCAAATTGTGGTAAGTTTAAATGATCCCGACATTCACCAACGCCTGCTACATCATTACCAGATGTTATCAGAGACCACAGATATGTAAGTAAACTCGGAGATTTGATACCAGTCATTAACAAAGTAAACGCAATGCGAATTGTTAATAACGGTGTGGGTTCAAGATACTTAAGTGGTAACAAATAATCAAAAGATTCGTCATAATTGATTTTCGGTGATAGGGTGAATGATAACAAACATTTCTGTAAAAGTATAGTTTATTTTATTTTTTAATACATTCATTACGTACCAATAAACTACATTTGTATCAGAGGGAAAAGGAATGGTTTGATTAAAATACACTAACTTTTTCCATTACGTAATAAAAAATAATGCTATTTAGTTTTCCGTTCCATACCGGAAAAAGTTGGTATTTTTAATTAACCATAAATCTTTTTGAAATCCACTCTTTAAATTTTGCATTCGCTCGCTCACATTCTTCCTGGCAAAACGGTATTGAAGCAAAACAGCAATAAAGATACCGATTAATCACAATAGTTTGGATAAAATGGAATACAACGTTTGGGAAAAAGGGGAATAAAAGATTTGTCATAGACACCAGACGAGATGAAATGTCAAAGGGGATCTGAAGGGGGATTGTGATATTTGTCATGTGTAGTATTTGTTTCGTGAACTGTGAGGATTACATTTTTTTATTATATTGGATTGTCAGATTATATCAACCTTGCCTTTTATAAGAAAGTCTATAGCACTACCTTGCCCTTGACTTCGACTACTTCAACGCAGTATCCATTTTTTCCTCAATTTTTATCAGCTGTTTATATGTGATTAAACTACAATATTATACTACAGGTACCTACATATAAGTAGGATTACTAAAAATACAAACTCTATTTATTACAGGAAATTTACTTTGTTCCGTAACTAAATATGAGGTCACGAGTATTCTATGAAACAAATGAGGAAAATTAATTATGCAGTCCCATCTGCACATTCTGCACTCAATCGACACCAGCTCTACAAGTCAAATGACTTTATCAGTCGTGCGAGCACGCGACACTCCCTCCACCAACCCCCCTAATTAATAACCATGACCGACGGGAGCAATTTAACAAAATTTTACATTTTCCATAGAAAATGAGGACAAGTGCTGGGTAATAGAGGGAAATAGAGGGCAGTTCCAGCACTTCCAGCCTAGCCAATTCGTGTTATTTATTCAAAATTGGATTACGGGTATCTAGCACAATAAAAATACTAAACTGCAGCTGCTACGTGAAAGCTTTAACTTAATTTCGTTGTCATACAGTTCAAATTTAAACTTAAATTTATTTCTTAACTGAACTTGTAACTTTGCAGCCAAGTTCCTGTAATCTCGGAGTCCGATCTCTTGAAGGACCCTTACGCAACAGCGCCCGTGACGTGCAAAGTGCGTCAGGAATCCATAGAAATGGACATCGTGGGCGTTGAAAGACCCTATATAAAACAGCTAGGCTTTTTACGATTCGTATCAACTTGAGTGACGTAACACTTTACCAAGTTTTATGAAATAAAACTTGTCAGATCTAAATTTGGATCTTTTTTATTCGGTTAGCGGTTGCCGCTGGGTCCTTTAGATGTTTTGAAGGACTTATTACGAGTTTAATCGCGGAAACGGATTTTAGGGGATTTGGTCGCGTAAGAGCTATAAAACCGTGGTGTTTGTACCCTTACAGAACAATACGGAGCGATTTACGCATGAATGGTAACGCGTAACATGGCAGCTTACTTTTGTTGATAAAAATGTGCTGAAGAACCATCTGCCGTGCGAACAAAATCATTTGATCTTCGCTTATTGAACCCTGCTAAGAGTTGAGGGGGTTAAACAAGGGTAGTTGATTAACTTGAGGCGGAAGCGTTGGATAAAATAAAAATATCAGCGTAGTTGAACAGGAAAACGTGTCAAAATTAAAAGTTGGTTAGCAAGGCGTTGGTACGCCTCCCGCAAGATGGACCGACGATCTGGTGAACATCACGGGGAACCTATGTGCGACTAGCACAAAACCGACCATCGTGGATGTACTTACTTGGGAATAGCGTATGTCCAACTTGTTTTCTTGGCAGAAAATATGAAGAATATGAAATACTAGAGGACGCCCGCGACTTCGTACGCGTAGATTTAGTTTCCCGCTACTCCCCCCATTTCTTCCCGTTGGGGGTCGATTTTCGGAAAATCCTTTCTTAGTGCTCACTTACATCATGAAAGGAACCCCTGTACCAAATTTCAAGTTTCTAGGTACAGTAGTTTCGGCTGTGCGTTGATATGTCAGTCAGTCAGTTTAGCCTTTTATATATATAGATGAACGTCCATACGACCAAAGTCTCTAAGATCAATTCTTAGACAACGACGGAAATAAAATTTCCAACATGCATTATTCCGTTTAAAAATACACTTTATTGTTTGTAATATTACCTTATCGGAGTTATTTACATAATACTGAATAAAATACAGGATTTCCATTAATAGTTTCAGTGAGTTTCAGAACAAGTTATAAAAGTCATTACATAACAATTTATGAAGCAGTAGCTCCAAGGTTTTAACAGCGTGGGCGGAAAGCCATTATGTGAACATAATGAGATAATAAAGTATACCTGTATTAATTTTAATACCTATGTTGGTATTAATTAATTATAAAATTTTATGTAGGAGCTAATAATGGCATGGGCGCCAAGTGGAAACACTAAATTTTAACCCATATGTTAATATTTTGAAAATGATTTTTACGGGTGTTTTTTATTTCGTTTTTATTTCACGTAAGTATAATATTCGATATCAAAGGGTAATTAAATACGCTAGTGGCTTTCTAAACTAGTTTGCCTTAAGACAAAGCAGAAAATTGTCTTCAAGCTGCAATATTACAAAGACACTTAAACATGAATTATGAGCAAAATCCATAAAATAGTCTTCAATCGAAATATTACGTTCGGCATGACGAGTCTTCGGAATTATGTAGTGTATTCTTACCCTCATTTTTTATTATAAGTGCCCGAAATCTTTTACGACCCTCATAAAATAGGCCACTACTAGTTTAATCGATATATCTAGTTCAGAGGTTCTACTTTGAAAATCGAAGTTCGAAGTTACGTTAGTTCAATCCCTGTCACTCGCCATTCGAGACTAAATCGAGAGAAAGAGATGAAGCTAACATAACTTCGAACTTCAATTTCCAAAGTAGGGCCTCAGTAGCGAGCGATTTAAAGGCATTCCACACGAGAGTAGCCTGTGCGTTCACTGAAAAAAAGATTAGTCGCTTATTATCCATATGAGCATGACAAGACGTTAGATACATCAACTAAGACGTTAGATACATCAACTAAGACATTAGATACATCAACTAAGATGTTAGTTGAAACACTAAAGAAATTGCTGTTGTAACTTTGATTGATAAAACTCATATCATAACTAATTTATGAACTATTTGTCAACTAAGAGAAAATCTCTCATGATCGGTTCTTATTTTTTTGAGTGTTGCATCTTCGCAACGCTGTGATTTCAACATACCTAGAGCGACGCAAGTGTTTCAAAGCATCGTGTGGCATGTTCTAATTTATCTGTAGAACAACGCAGCGGTGACCACAAAGTGCACCGGCAACGCTCGTGTTGCATCCCTCTTAGAAACAAGCTGGAAATGCTAACAGTAAAGCGATAAATAGAGGAAATTTTTGCAAATTCAATTGTGATAATAGACCGGATCAGTAGAATAATTATGTAGCTATCGTATTTACGACCTGAGCCCAACTAAGGGGCTTAGAGCTTACCGTCTTTGGGATTAGTTAAGTTTTGTAATGATGTTTCTCTCCAGTTTGATCCAAGTTTCCAAAGCGCTGAGTACTTCGTATTAAAACTTCTTAATAACCTAGTTACGATTGCAGGTAAATTATTAATATATACACTTTGTAACTATGTTTATTGGATAAAGATACTTTATATCCTATCTGATATTTTAAAATATTTCAAAGTTGAGATGGGTTAGTAAGAGCAGAGACCCTTTGGCTAAACGACAATTATTTTAGGAGATCACGACCAAATATGTACAGTCTCCGATAATTCCGTTCATGTTAGTAAAAATTAATAAATGACAATCGTTCCCATTTCTATCAAGGATTTCGAGACTCTTTGAGACCCAAACAACTAGAAAAGCCGTTAAATTCTCACTTACTTTATACGGTGTTATTATTATATGGTACTCACTGGTTGATATTGTAATTATTACGTACACTTTATTACACTGTAGTGTAGTCACATAATAAATAATGTGCTTTTGCCCCCCAACTCGCATACCCTTTCGAAATCTCGCAGCGTGTCGACTGTCTCACTTATGGTTACCATGGCAACAGCTACTTGTACCCGTAACTAACTACAAACCGTCTGAGGGTTCATTTAACATTCAACTTGATTCAGCTCTAGTGCCCCACAAGTGACCTCAAAACGGATCAATTACAATCAACATTCGAAACCCATAACCATTTAACTTGCCGATTGAAATCAAAACGCTCAGAATTGAACGCCCTATGGCAATTGGTTCTATAATCGAGAGGCAATCAGCATTGACGAAGAAAATGAGGCTCAGTTCAATTGGGGATTACAGTAAAAAGATTACCGTAATCGAAAGAAGCCTGACGTTAAGTTCTAGTCGGAGTCATGTGCGTGTCGGAAACGCTTCATTCGTTAGCTAATTAGTTAATTATTCAGAGATAGCGCCAGGGTTGGCTTTCCTCTATGAATAGTAGACAGGTAAAGGAGATTTTAAGTATTTAATTTATCTAACGGATAAACGAGTTTCTTCTAATAGATTATTGTCGAATGCGTAAGTATTTATTAACTAAGAGCCTTATTACTGATGTCTGTATTTGAACGCCTTGCAACCTGAATCGATACTAATTCTTTAGGTGTGATAGACGTAAGTTATTTGAATGGAAATGCGAAAGAACTTAATTATGTTACTTTCTTTGTAATTTTTTTGATGTGATCCCTTGATCGGAACAGCCTGTACAGTCGGAAGCACTTATATCTATAAACATATCGCGTCAAATATTATAATAAAAAAAATATTATTGTCAGTGACATACAGGGCGTGTAGATATTTTTAACTTTTTGGGAACATAATTTACGACTTTAACTTTACGTCCGACTATTTCTACAACAAGTGTAATAAAAGCAAGCTATGAAAACCCGACTAAATTTTGTGATATTATCATCTTTATATGTTAAAAAAAAAAATCACCCTCTTATAACTTTGATTAAAATATTATAGCCTATGTCCAGCTGTCTAAGTCCAAGCAATAATATCCAGAGTTTCGAGTAATATGATTGCATTACAACCAACAAGCTTCCGAGTATTCACTTACTATATAGGTACTTATAAATACTAGATGTCACCGTGATACCAGTGACATCGATACCCGGGGTCGCTGCGGACGTTTGTCCGGGCCAATTACGCGCGTGCCCGGGCCCAGGAAACCCGAGCACAATGCCTGTCACGGGCCACTTCCCTGATTTGAAACTAGATACTCGAGAATTTACATGCTTTACTGGGTTCGGTTTAGTATTTTTTATTTGAAAATACTTTAAGGGATTAAATACTTTATCATTTAATAAAAGTAATCATTTGAAAACCTATAATATATGCAATTATGAAATTATATATGAGATCTTTAGGACCACCATGTGCGAGTATGCCGACATCGGGAGGTAAGAGTATGAGTAGGTATATACCCTAAACACGTTAGCTGAAACCTCGTTAATTAGTGAGTTATCATTTGATAAATAATAATATAACTAAAAGTGAATCTGCATATTATTTTAATATTCATCGCAGGCATCGCGTTCGCTTTACTGGCGTGTTGCATATGCCTTTAAAATTAAATGCTTATTTATGCTTGTATACCGACATTACGCAATGGCATAATGTATACGTATAAAGAGTTTACTATTTATTTAACGACGATTTTCATGGTGAAGTACAGGAAATTTGTACAGGGTATTTTGGAACAGCATTTAACAAGTATATTTTCAATCTTAAAATACCTGCTCCATAACCTTAAAACCGAATTGTCCGGAATTGAAGCACTGATTAAGTGCCGGATCCCGTTACTCGTTACGACTCCATTTTCCTCAGGTATTTATTGAGTTCCTTTAGACTGTTCTCAAGGAGAACCATTTTATAGCGCAATAACAAGGGGCTTTAGAAACAATACATACAATATTGATATCTAGCGCTAGGTTTATGGGTTTTTCGCTAAGCGAGCATCGCGGTAGAATTACATTACTACTACATACTTCTATTCATAATGTTGACAGTCAGTATATGTTTTGAGATTAAATCACCCCTATTGTCATTTGAACTGTATCTCATCTCCATACAAAATTCTGAGCCAATTTAAAAAAAAACGTGATGCGAGTAGCCCTAAATGCATTTTTTTCTTCGTTGAGTGTCAATGATGGTAATTGTTGGGAGATCCAACAAGGAAAAATCTCCTCACCCAGTTGGGCATTGTCTTCGGCGCATTTTTTCACTGGTTGCTAAATCTTCGGTTAGCTATTTCACATTGTTCCGATCATAGTGTCGAACATTATTACTAATTATAGGCAACCTTCGAGTTTGTACTTCTTACACTCCATCTCATGATCTCTAATCTTATGCTAGTCTAAACGGCTTTACCCGAGCCAAAAGACTTTTTTAAAACCTCTTGCACTGCAAATACTTTGTTATTTTAATATCAAGTAGTTATGTGACTCTAACAAAGTTGCAAAATGCAGCTTGACGTGCTCAAAATAAAGTTAAATTTCGAGCACTTAATAAGCGCTTCCGAAAGTAAATGGACGATTTGTAACGCAATAAACTTCTCATTTACATACGGCTCAGTATTCCCGAGCAAAACTACCCTGAAATGTCAGAGGCACATATACACTTATAATCCAAAGGCAATTCAACATACTACTGCTGTGAATAAGGTCAAAATTGCAAAAAGCTGGACTGTCCGTCAGACGGTGGTGAGACGGAATGAAGTTGAGGCTATGCGACGGACTGACATTTTTAACTGACCGAGTTATTTAGAGGCAGAGGGTTACAGTTGCTGACTAGACGATGCCATGTGACTTTGTATGTGTATATTTCGTTTCCAGCTATTTTTTACCATTTCTTTTCTTTAGCGAATGAATGTCGAAAAATTCGTTCTTATTGCGCCTCTACGTTTACGTTCTGTAGTTAGGCGGTGAGTAGTTTGTTATCTGTGGGCCTATTGTCTAACGCACTCGCAATTACGATCGTTTTTATTTTGAAAATCTAAAGCTTGTCTGCATACAAAATGAAAACAATTGCTCCACTTTGAAGCCGGTTGCGATTGCGAGTGCGTTAGACAATAAGCACTCTGGTCATTTAATCACTAGCAAAACAGTGCTATAAATAAATATTTTTAATGTTTTTAGCATGACAATCAGACGGTTGATCGAGGACTGGACCGATCATGGTGGAATTCTTTGTGGAAGGCATCTCCAGCAGTGGACGTGTTTTGGCTGATACCATGATGAGTACCTAGGTATGATATTTCTTGTACGTAAAGTATTAAAATATACTAAATACATTTTAATTCTTAATGCGAATTAAATCAATCATATTAAAGATAAATGCACATGCTTTGCAACTATGTAGAATGTAATCGGTTTTGCAATTTCGTGTTACACGCAGTATACCTATTTATAGGAGGGTCCGAGCAATTTCCACACAATTTAACACCATTCAGGAGGCTGTGAAACCCTACAATTATTGATAGTTAGTTCCAGAAGACACGGCACCTTTTATTAGGCTCTGACTTAAAAACGAGTATTTTCTGTATTATCTGTTAAATAAAAATGGATACCTATATAATATAATGAGTTCAATTACATGAAATAAGATTTTTCCTGGTCTGTAAAAAACAAGTTTTTAGAGTTGTTGGTAATTCTTTAGCTCTGCCTACCCCACTCTGGGAATGAAGGCGTGAGTTTGAAAAACAATGCTTCAGGGTCTCTTTTGATGACAAAATAATTGCTACGTGAGCCACACTCTGAAGGCGGAGAGGAGCGTGCCGGCGTGGCGCGTTTCCTTAGTAAAACCGCTTCCGCCACTACTTGCTCAGTGCGACACCTGAGATTTAATTTCTGAGAATACAAGCGCCGTGCCGCGTGTCTTGCGTTTGCTGTGCGGGTTTTTTATTTTGGTTTTTAAATAGTGTATGTGTTCTGGCTTGTGTTAAAAAGGCCATAAAATCGAATAAAATACAAATAATTCCCTCAGTTTAGGTTTTTTCAAAAAAATACTTGTAAGTTTCTGATATAATAGTGTAATTTAAGTCCGCATAAGGCGACATTTCCTACCTCTTCAACGAACCAAAAATAACATGAAATTAATAATTGAACCTGATATTACAGCTACCTATTTTGATTGAGCCTACTAAATGATGATTACAGTACAGCATCCTTTCGGCAAATTACGAATCTAATTTAAGGGTACAAAGGGTAATTTCGAATCCAATTTGTCACGGACACGAACCGTAAACACTTGATTGAATTATCCATTTGATTATTTCCTTCTAGTTACTGAGCTCGTTTCAAGTCAATCTGCTCATTGAGCGCATACCAACCATAACCTTCTCTATACCTTACTTCTAATAGACACAAAATATTCCGGAAGCTAACTAAATTGAGTCTCAAAGCGCTACATTACAGTTTCAAAATGGTTCCAGGCCTTTAACGCAATTTTAAAACTGTGCATTTTCCATTATGGCGAGCGGACGGCTGTAGTCCACTTAGAAGAGAATAATTTGTTTTCTCGACTGTGACTCGTGAAATAATGAAACGCCACCGAGGCTAAGCCGCCAAGCGTTTTGTCAGACATTTTTCACAATGGCTTCTGCTAAATGTTCTAGAATAATTCAGGGGCCCCTGAGAAGGGTGAATAGGAGGGTTGCGCAATTATAAATTGATAAGTTGCTTTGTAAAGGTTTGGTAACGTTTAAGTTGTTAAGATTTTAATAAAGAGGCATCACAAGGATGAATAGTTGGACCGCGATTTTAGAATCTTTCCCTTTTTTGTGATGATGTAAACGGAATCAAAAACCATTCTACGTTCACTTGGGATTGGAATTTATGACCGTTATATAAATTTGGTTATTTATTTTTTATTACATAATAAAGCAGAAGTACAAATGGCGTAATGCCTAATAACAATATTCTTAAAATAAGAGTAGGTATGTTTCATATTTGTAAACGTTTTTATATTATGTACGATAATTTGACAGCTGTTATTAGAATCTAAATAAAAAAATAGCATCTACCGCTTCATTCCATATTTTTTACAATAAAAATCCAAAGTTAAAGACAATTTACGGAACACGAACAGACCGTTATCTCTATTTGTTTCGATTTTCGATTCCATTTTCTCATCGAAAGCCGCTAAATATGGATGAGTCTTGTCTAGCCATGCGAAATATTAATGGAATATTACAGCAGCAGAACTTGCTATGAGAACCTTTGCGCTGCCCGCAGGGAATGTCCTGTATTAACAGCTCGTAATATAGGCTGTATTGCGAACTGATAAAACCTGGCAAGTTCCAGTGAAAGATCTATCAGGGGACCATTTTACACACATTCACTTAACTCTTCTTAAGCTCTAAACGTGTATCATAGTGTACAATCGGTTATAATTATAGTGGAACAACATAGTTAAAAAGAGAAATAGTTACTGTAGATAATTAGTTAACATGCAAGACTCAGGAACAAATACTCGTGCTCATTGAAACGGGGACCGCAAGCTTCATACAGGCAGGGTCTCCAACTATGCTATATAATTGCGTTGTTTCCTCGTCGTTGAAACAAAAACATACTGAACTTATTTTCTTTTACTGACATATTCCGGATTAATGATGTCATTTGTCTTTTGAACGCCGGCGCTTAATCTTTTGAACGCGACAGTCGGCGTCAGCGGATTTCCTTACCCTAGACGACCAGCCGTCAGTGAGTTGTACTCTTCATATATTTTGCTTAAAAATGCTGTGCGTTCAAAAAGGTTAAGCAAACGTCAGCAGCAGAGAAACATACGGTGCTACTTCCATCAGTCTATTTTGCAACCCATGGGAAAATTCAGGAAGCATGACTTGCACGTTGCCGAACTGTGTGAAAAATAGGAAGGGATGGTTGAAAGAAAATAGTACCGCGGGGGACGGTAAGGGACAGCTTTCGCCTCACTCATTGATCAAAAAAAATAATAACATTCTGCGCCGGTTCTATGTGAGAATCTGATATTTGTTAAGCGAACCTATACATTGGTTGTCCGCCATAAAGTGATCCTTTAGCATTAATGTTCTGAGAGTTGCGGCCGATGAAACCTTTGGGGGAACGCGCTGACTGCAACCAACAATTTAGCATTGGTACAGTGTCGCTCTACCACGGCTAAAATTATCAAAGCCATACGTGGTTTCTATTCTACTTAGTAAAACCATATTGCCTTTGACAGGTTATCGTACTGTCAACGTTACGAAAGCTCTTATTTACTCGACAGTAAGGCACTTTTCTCACCGCCGCGCAGGCGAGGAAGCGATCAGCTATCGACTATTTTCTCGCTCAAGAAACGAACAATAGATATAGATCCCGTGTCAATAAAAAAGACGCATATAGTTATTAATAGTTCCTCGCTGGCTGTTCACACTGCCGGCGAGAACTCTCTGTACAACAAAAGATATAGATCCCATGTCAGTAAAAGAGACACAAATATTATAGTCGGTAGCGGGCTTTACTCACTTCACGCTCATCGTCGGCGGTGGGACAAGTGCTTCATGGTGGCCGAGTTAAAAACGATACGATAACATGTCAAAGGTAATATGGTTTTAGCCAGTAGAACAAATACCAAAATCTAATTGTTAAAAAAGAAAGAATCGGATGAAGGAACACATTGTAACAGTTAATGAATAAAAGCCTCGGATAAAGAAACTGCAAGGCTGCCGCAGTTTTGCCAACATTAGAGGCAAACATCTAGGTCTGGGGACCACTTTAGTTCCAATGCGGGAATTTCAAACAAATTTAACGTGAGTTGTGGGCAGCGGGGATTTTAGTTAGGTATTCTAAGTAATTCCATTTGTAACAAGAGTTAGGTTATGCTTTATGCGTGATGTACTGCACTTGGAATAATCGCTCTAAGTAGTTCGTTTAAACAGTTATGATTTAAGTTGGTAAGTTTTGCTTTGATTCGTCTGCGTTACAAAATTCAATTAGGTATGCATATTTTAACTGTTGTGCGGATAAGAGTTATATAGATATGCAAGCAATCACGCTGCCAAAGCAATTTAGCTACATGTATTTATTTTTGATGATGGTTCAATGTTTTACAAACCAACGACAACTGTACCAAACAAATAATCATTCACGTTACAACACTCAAAATTGAAAGAATATAAAAGAGCCACGTTAAAAACAGCATGGTTTGCATTCAACCCAAAGGGTGAATAACGTTTAAGTAAATACATTTTATACGCAAGCTTGCATTTGCCCATTGATGAAACATATTCGTAATAAATATGTTTCGTTCTCCCGCCATTTCATTGCAAAATGGTTCGATTTCAGGAATGATTGGAAATATTCCGAATCAGTTTATTGAATATGATTTGAACGCGAATTGGAAGTATTGGAACGCTTCATTCCGAACGCTTGCATGAATGTTGCGCATTTTCATCTTGCATTACGACATGTAAACATTCCGAGTTCCTTTGGTGAATGGAATATTGATATTTGTTAAATAAATACTGGCAACTGGATTCGTGACATTAAATTAATCAGAAATCAAGCCAGGGGCCTCAAATTAATTAACAGAAATGACCTGATGCCTTTGGTATTCAGGCGTATACTTAAAAATCAGCTATGGCTGAGAAACTTCTCCCCTTTTTGAAGTCTGTTAAAAATACTGTCTAGTAGATCATTAAGTATTTCAAACAACGGCGAGTGAGTTTCGAGGATCATGGTTTTAGATTAGTTTCAAAGAGCCTCTTATTAGGATCAATTAATCGATTATGTATTTCTTTTCTTTCCTTGTAGTTAAATATTTAACAAAGTTTAAGCCGCGTAGCTTAACCTTTGCGTGATAAACCTGTCCTTAGGTTTAACCTAAACTTCAAATAAATATGAAACACAAAAACACGAATATGTGATAAATACAAATTTCTGAAAATTGGATGTGGATGTATACAAAGAAATGGTTTTTAAATGCAGAGGGGCCTGTGTGCGGTTGTTTACGTTATTAATAAGTACCATATAGCCGTCCAGATGTTTGCTGCCCTCCTTGGAAAAAAGGGCGTAGGTACGAGTATGTCTCATAGAACCGCGTATGTATTAGTGACCTTATTTCTTAAGATAGGGGGTAAAATTTACTTTCACTATCAAATTTCGTATACGTCCTTTTTATTTAGGAGTGCATTTTGGATGAAACGAGAATATTACATACCTACATACGCGCATAAAACGTAACCTATCTTGGCAGTTAGTTAAAAAAGGACTGTTGTAGCTTTGAAAACCCCAAAAAAAATTGGGGTAGGCCCCAGTATTGTTAATTATACCTGAAGATATGCTTTGAGAAGGAATAGAACGCCACAATAACACGCATCATTACCTGTAACAAAAAAAACATTCATTATATTTAAGTTAATTGCCCAAAATATTATCTGTTAAAACGAGTAAACTTATCCTAAATCCTAACTATTCGTATTCGTGAAAGCATGTTTGTTTGTTTGTTTCGTCTTAACCGTCCAACGCCCCAGCTGATCGACTTAGTATTAGTGCAGAGAGAGAGAGAGCGGTAGTTTATAGCCTGAACGTTTAATCCTGAATTAAACAGTTCCCGCAGTAGTGATAAACCACTTCTGCGAGGACAGATTCGCAGGTAAATTTACAAGTTGAAAAGCACTTGACTAGGACCTTTTCCATGCTCAGACCGTTTAGTGAGTTCAAAGTGGCGCTTAGCCGCAAAATGGCCGCATCCATCACACAAACTGCCTGCGCCTGCCCCGCGCGATATGAATCATCGTTCGATAACCCCGATAAAGGCATGCCATAAAAATATGGTGGCCCTTTTGTGGGAAAAACGTGAATTTAAGCTATAATGGAGTCAAAAGTATGTCAAATATTTTACTTGTCAGCCTACACTGTAATCCGCAAATTTTGATAATGATATCAGAATGCCACCTACAGTGTTAGCAAAGCGTTGGTATGGTCGTAATAGTTCTGTAATGAGAGTTTCTATAGTAATAATAGTGCTGTAACAACCATTACAGCATTAGCAAAAATTGCTTAAACAAGAAATGACATCGCCACCCGTCAAATGCTGAATGTTTGAGGAGTTCCGGAGGTTATGTCTGGTGTTCATAAATAGTTCTACTTTATACTACATGAAACGTTTGAAATGAACTTCCGTGATTAAATGAGAAATTCCAAAATCGCTTCCCATAATTTGTGAATTAATTTTAAAATTAAAATTTATAGAATTTGCAAAATAATCTCATTAGTAACACGGTAAAGACATAACGTTACGTGTCCATGAACAGTAAAGATTACAGCGTTTTATGGCCGCGGACGGTTAATTTATACGCAAAAATATTCCGGTATCCGGCCGACAGAAGAATTGTTTCGGAGTTCCGGCCCGTATCACAACATCCGGAACAAATAAATTATTTAAATGTGTGACTTGCTCGCGAATTCGGTGTCGCGCGTTATGATGATACGAGAGAGTTAATGTGAATTCATAATTGCCGTCGGACGTTTGTTTGAAGTTGAAATAATAACAAAAAACCAACCAAGTGCGAATTGGACTGGCACGCGAAGGGTACTACTTAACTTACCAGTGTTTATTTCTAAAACAGCTTACATAAAATGATGTTTGTGACAAGTTATTAGTATTTTCGACTTTTTCGACGTTTAGGAATCACCAACCTGAACGCATCCGAACTTTAATTCGCCGAAAAACTGCTAATGTATTATTTATAAAATAAAAAGAATACGAAATATTTACTAATCAATTTCTTAAAATGGCCTATATTTCTCCTACTTGTTATTACTATTAAAACGTGATTAAAACTGACATACCCGAGTATGTCAAATAAACGTAAAGTTACTAAAAAGTTTGACATTAATGGAAAATCATAGGAGCTCTATTCTACTTGGTATGACCATAATATCGCTAATGATATAATAGCATATTTTCAATGTGATAGCTCTTATTTACTTGACAGTAATAGCGGCCGAGATAAAAACAATACGATAACATGTCAATAGCAATATGGTTTTACCAAGCAGAATAAAGCTACTAGTGGAATTGTCATCTATTCGTATTCAGTACACATTTATGCAAATACATGTCTAAAGTGATTCATCTGTAAAAACGAATAGCGTTCGGTTTGCTTATGCGTTATGAATAATGAATATTGACCATTGGGTTTTACGATGAACGCATTAAGTCAACGCAACGTTCGAGCTAAGTTTTGCTGTGCCCTTGCACGGTCACATGTATATTTGTAATGTGATATGCAATAAATCATTTGAATTTATTGCACGTTTTTTCCAAAGCATCGCCAATATCATTTAATACACGGAGCATTTAGAGTCTGGCTAACGAAAACTGAGACTGAAATTGACCGCGAAATTTAAAATTGTACCTATGGTATGACTGTATGGGCTAGAGTTAGACAATGTTGATGCTTTTGTCATTAAGTATTAAGTTATAAGTTAATGACAAAATCATCAACATTGTCTAACTCTAGCGCACACAGGCATACCATAGGTACAATTTTAAATTTCGCGGTCAATTTCAGTCTCAGCTTTCGTTAGCCAGACTCTAACAATTGCTAGAAATTAGTTACCAGAATAAAGACATTTCGGAAGCTTATAGACGTCACGGGAGACCGAAGAACTGGCTGTTTACTCGCGCGACGTCTAGTTTAGCAATTCAGTTAGGAAATTGCCAGGCACACTGAGCTGCAGACGCAAGAGGGCATTTGTAATATTTAGTTTTAATTTGTAGGACACAAATTCATTTATATCAGTATTCCACTATTAGTAGGTACTTAAGTATAGATTTCGCATAAACAAAGAGTTGTGATACTTTATTTCGACGATTTATTTTTACTTTAGGTACGTATCTTCCGTGACTGGCTGACTGGCAGAAAACGCACAGCCTACACTACTGATCTTAAAATTTACAGGGAATATTCCTTGAGCACCGTTGCACTAAGAAGTGATTTTTCTAAAACGAATTCTACTAACGAAATCGCGTGTGTCTCTAGCCCTTTATAGTTTAATTCAAAGTCTTTTGACGTTACTTATCTTACACAGTGGAAAATAAGTCGATATCGAACCCAGTTTTTCTGTAAATTGGAAAGTATAGTATTTTAATGGTTTTAAGACTACTACTAAATTTAAATATTACTATGTTTTTACAGAAGCGCGAAATGACGCGAGCCACACGCATAGGGTAGGTACTGGTGATTGTTAATTACCCAGGCAAACCCAGCGGGCCATTCCCGACCGTATCTATTATTACAACGGCAACGAGCATATGTTTACAAAACACCGTTTTTACGGTTCAAAGTGTAACAAAAATACGCAAAGAACTGATACCCTTGCGATACCGTTATCACTTACAAGGGTAATTGATCGCGTACATTCCCGCACAATAAAAGTACCTACTAATTTAAAACAGTAAATGGCAGTGCAGTCGATGTAGTGATTCAAGATGAGTAGATTCAATAATTGTTGTTGAGACAACTTAGAGCCTTGTCACACACAAGCAATAGATTATGTCAAAATTTATCATTATCTTTATAAGATAGTGGCTTATTGATAGTCCTGGACCGTAGGATTTAAACATTTGTGACTTGTGTTTGTTGATTATTTGTGAATTATATTTCTTTTTGTTTGATATTCATTATTTTACACTTTCAAATTTGACACACTGTAATGCTTTATATTGTAATTTTTACCATGATATAAATAAACCTAGCACTTTTAAGTGGTATATGTATTACAAGAATAACTATAAAAAGTATGATAAGAGGAATCCCGTAGTGTGCGTTCAGAATAGTCTAGTTAATTCCGAATAAAAAACACTTATTTATCTACAAAAATATAAAAGTAGAAACTGACTGACCGATCGACCAACGCAAAGCCGAAACCGCTGCGTAGGGACTTGAAATTTGGAGGGAATATTACTTGGATATCCTAAGAAGGGATTTTTGAAATGGGAAGCAACGGGAAACTAATTCTACAGTACAAACTCGCGGGCGGGCGTCCTCTATCGTAAATATGTACCTTATCCTCCCCAACGTTCCTCTCAATAAACTAAATCCATGAAAGAGCCGGCAAACACTACGCGACACGTGATTGATTGGGGATTGTACCTATTCCAAGACCCCTTCACGCAGCAAAATAATGACGGCAACAAAGAAAACTTTCAATATGGCTCTGAGGCAGGCGAAAAATAACATAAATCAACCCTTATTCCGGGGACGCCAATAATATCCAGAGCTACAAACTTATCGGGCTCGGTGGTCATAACTGGAACTAATACTGCGTGGTACAAACAAACTTCGCGTTCGTACTTTGAAGTCGACGCCAGCGACGCCACGGCCGCGGTGGTTATGTTTGCGGGAGAAATTGTTTCCGCTAAACGGCATAGAGAACGGAATACGTTTTATTCGAAGAGAGGCTTGAGAAGCGAGAGAATTATTCCGAGGAGAATGAAGTAACCAATGCTCATTTGAAACAGACGCGGTTTTGGTAAGTAGGAACGAAAGCTTTATAATTAACTAGAGGACGCCCGCGACTTTGTACGCGTAGAATTACTTTCCCGCTACTCCCCCCATTTCTTCCTGTTGGGGGTCGATTTTCGGATAATCCTTTCTTAGTGCTCACTTACATCATGAAAGGAACCCATGTACCAAATTTCAAGTTTCTAGGTACAGTAGTTTCGTCTGTGCGTTGATATGTCAGTCAGTCAGTTTTGCCTTTTATATATATAGATTAGCTGTTGCCTGCGACTTTGTCCGCGTAGAAGTTGTTTATCGCTACTTGTAAACGTACCCTATGTTATTTTCTTGGGGTTCAAGCAAGGTTCGGTTCAGCGGTTTAGCCGCGAAAGCGTAACAAACAGACAACGTTAGTATCATATTTTTAACATAGTTAATATTACTATGGACACAGTTTAGGTAATTTTTTGGAGCCTGGAGCTCTATTCTAATAGGTAAAACAATATTACTTTTGCATTTTATCATATTGTCGACGTTACGATACCTTTTCTTTCCGAGAAAGTAATAGCGACCGAGTTAAAAAAAATACGATAATATGACAAGAGAAATATAGATTTACCGCGTAGAATAGAGCACCAGATGAAAACTAAATGCAAATGTTAAATCGTTTATCAGTACATTTTAAGTTAGGTTAGGTTTAGGTTTAAGTAGATTTAAAATATAAACTAATGTAAACTCGATGACTGACTGACCCGATTTGCGTGGAGTTCATCTGTTACTTTTGCATCACTGTAATATTAAAACGGCCACAGCTACCATAAAATATCCACACCACAGGTACAGCTAGACCATAAACTATCTCTTAACTTCAATCCGTTCCTGTATAGACGTGAAAAAATGCACTTTCTACTGATGTTATATTATTTATTATTATGAATTCTCTTTATTATAAATTAGGGTTAATAATAAAAACCCGGGCAAAAACCTTTTAAGACTCCCATCTGTTATGATATTGTAGTTTTGCTGTTGCCAGCGAAACATAAAATCTAATCAAAGGGGCAGATCAAATTAATGGGTAGTTTACGAATTAAACAGCAATCTTATTCATCAAGAGCCGGCCATCCAATGCCGATGGGTAACTGAGTGGTAATGACCTTTGGTAATGACGTCTAATTGCTAGTTTCAAACTACAACCGTAGTACCAATACCAACTACACAAGTTCAGTGGGATTGAGTCGAGATACTGTCTCACTCATTACTTTTTCACATGAATGGGATGGAGTTCACTCACTGCTGTATTAACCAAAATTCTCAGAGTTTAATTTGACAAGTCGGGTCGGACCGGTGAAAGGTAACAACTATATTATATCCCAAGTGACAAAGGACCACAGATAATGCTTTCCGATTTGAAAGCAGTCTATTGTTTTGGAATTTGGTTGGCTTGTAATCGTGGAGGTCGTAATCCCATCATCATCGACATCATTATTAATATTTCGTTAAATAGTTTGTAGGAGGCTCTAATAAAACATTAACCAAAGCTGATTAAAGTTTATATTAATCAAAGCTGATTATAAGTCCCACTGGGCAAAGGCTTTCCCTATCCTGTTTCACATAATATCCACATAAATATATCTGAAGGGCCGAATTTTAAGAACCCGAAACCGACGTGCGTGCATGACTCGATGTATGAATGTGGAAGAAGCGAAAGAGATTTGTCAAGATCGTAGCAGGTGGAAAGAAGTGGTCTCTGCCTACCCCTCTGGGAAACAGGCGTGATTGAATGTATGTATCTATGTATATATCTTAAAATTATTCCTGCCAAACTTTCTGAAAAAAGGCTAGATCGTCCCGCCATCTTCTCTTAGATAAACCTCAGCACCGATGTATGTCTAGTGAATGCTTATCGAAAGCCGTAATGGTCTATCATCGCTCGCTATGCATTCGACTGCCGCTCGTGCCCTAACCAAGATGCACACACTACTAAAATTATTCTTTTCTATGACTCAAAATGTATGGGATGACAGTTGACCACGTGGTTTATCGCAACGCACGAGAATGTCATCTCATACATTTTGATTGATAGAAAAGAAAAACGTTAGTAGCGTTTGCATCTTGGCTAGGATATCTGTTGCGATTTAGGCTGGAGGTCGTTAACCCAAAATTAGTATCATCAGCTCGGTGTAAAATATCCTGTCTTATTTTCGGATGCTACGCTCCATTGCACATACAATATAAGTAAAGGCATGCCATCATAGTCCTCAGGGTTGTCAAAACATTATGGAATCAGGGCCGAGATTCTAAAATCCATATCGTCTTTGACCTGTCCTGTTATCGTATTGTCAACGTTTTGATTGCTTTTAATTAATGAAGGACGGACGAGTTAGAAACAATACCATCACAGGTCAAAGATGATATAGTTTTGACCACCTAGAATAGAGGCCTGTGACCTGTCATACGATAGTACCTATCTATGGCTAGATTTTATAGGCTCATAAATGAAGACTTTTACACGTACCTATCATATTTCAAACCATTACTTATAATACGCGATTAAACTGCAATAAATTTGACGTTTATGAGCCGTTAGAATGAATTTATGAGGCTATTGACATGAATATCATTTCATTCCGCGACTTATTCTTTTCTTTTAGTTTATCAACCAAAGCCCGTAGGGTTACCGCAATGTTTTACAATTCAGTTTACGACTTTAAAGGACAGCGCTGAAGAAGCTATAAAGTTGTGACCCCTTTGTTGCAGTCGACTGCGTGGCAATGTGGAGGCATTCATTTCCCCTTTCAGATCTTGGTGGCTTTCTACGGGTCACGTTGGCGGCTATGGTAAGGTTTTATGTTTTATAGTTAAGCTGGGAAAAAAGTTTAATTTATTGTGCACGTCATAAAACGATAAGGTTTATCAGCCCCCTGTGCAACAAAACTTTACTACCGTACAATTAGACAAAATTGTATAGTTTTGTGGGATAAAAGAGAATTCTACGAGTCGACCTGAGCGATATATATTAATAGATAAAGAGTTAGATATTTCAGAAGTGAAGGACCACTATCTTTTTGGTCATACTATAATATCTACCAGCTTAGTAACAAAATATATAAATGTGTGCAAGTTTGACTTCCTAAAAAGTGTATAATATTTGTATTCAAGCTTGCAAAAAACATCTTCCCGCCGCACCGATTCAGTAAATCGCCCTTCAATGAGAAGAGGAATTTGAAAATCCATCGAACCTTACGAACGTTAGGCCTATCGAGGCAATAACGGCATCTCAGTCCAGCGGGCACACTGTACGACGATGAATCATTCGCAAAATTCCAAGGTCTAGTGTAAAATATAAGTCGTCTGAGATCAAGTGAAAAAGGGCATAAGTCGAGTATTCCTCTGTATATGATTTATATCATTTTTATTACGAGCTAATTCGTCTTATATCCGCTCTCACTGGAGCCATATAATTATTAATCAAAGCGAAATAATTTCCTGGCAGGTTCTTGAAGCCAAGGCTAGAGGAAATTCCTCCATTGTCTTGGCCCAAGTCGCAGTAATAATGCTTTGAGCTTGCTCTCGTATGGGGTATTGATCTATAAGACAATAGGTCGAAGAAGATTGCATTATAATTGAAAACGTGTGGTAAACAGGGTCTCTATTCTAAGGGTAAACCGATATCGCCTTTGACACGTTATCGTATGGTTTGTAACTCGGGTGCCTTGTCAATTAAATAAGAGCTATCGTAATGATAAAATGTCAAAGGCAATATGGTTTTACCCAGTGGAATAAAGACCATGTAGCTCTTGCAGCTCTAGCGCGAACATTTCATAGGTCAAGTTTTCATATCGCCTTTACTATTCGAAAAGATAGATACTTTTACGGAATTTAACCGAAGAAAGAACTATTCGATGATGATAAGAAAGTTAACGACAAAGTTAATGTATTAGGACATTTCTGGGGACCTAGTGAAAAAGGGTATAAAGCCGACTTAAATCGTAATTAAAAAGGGTATATATATATAAACAGAGTATACTAGACTTACACCCTTTTTCACTAGGACTCCAGACTTTTGAACTACTTATTACGGACACGGGACACTGATATAGCAATCGCGCTACTTATTCGATAGAAGTAAAAAGTGTGCGTAATTAATTTGGTCGCAGGTTTCATCAAAAGATAAAGTAGGTTTGTAAGTACCTAATCTGACAGTGCTCGGGTCATTATTTTGGTATATGTTGCATGCAACAAAAAATTTAACCGAGACTTATTTTATTAGACTTATTTCTTAATAATTACACTAGTTAACATATGCAGCTTTACAATTCAAACGGCCATAATTGAACTAAACGATGGAGTGTCACTTACATTACCTTATCAAAAAATTACTATTCATTTAGTAAACAGTATCCAGTTGATTAAACTATACTAACCCAGTCAGACATTGAATGAGCTACATGATTTATTATGATTTCACTCTGAAAATTTCAGCAGAGTGAAATAACGCCACCGCGCGCCATGGACTTAAATTACACTAGCAACAACTAACAAGTACGGAATTATTAATAATAAAATCTTTAAAATTGCAATTTCCTCCTGTTTCCTAAACATATTCAACTTAAAATCACATTAAAAACTCGAAAAAAAGGTTCTATCTTAAAAAGTATCAAACCATGCATCTTGTTATTGTAAATTGTATTTGATAGACAAGTCCATAGATATTATATAATACCTATAACTACTGATACAAACCTTCTGTGGAGATTTTGGTAACCGTTCTTTCAATATTGCTGACGAATACTATTTTAGAACCTAGCTTTTGCCCACGAGTTCGGCCGCGTAGAATGCATTTATCGCCGCTCTCTGGAGAATAGTCCAATTTTGGGGAATAAAAAAATCCAATTCCTGCCTTCAATTTATCGCAGAGCAAACACCGATGTATGAGTAAATGGGTGCAACATTTTTCGCACTATATGGACGACTTTACCACATTAAATCTGTGTATTCGTTGCGTCATACAGAAAACAAATTGGAGAAATGAGGGTATCCGAGTGGCAGGCCGGTATCTAGGTCACCTCAGGTTCGCAGATGACATCATTGTCTTCGCTGAAACCAGTACAGGGCTACAGAAAATTATAAGTTCGTTAAGCGAGGAAAGCCTCAAAGTAGGATTGACAATGAACGAAACCAAGACTAAAATTATGACTAAAAATAAACAAGACCCAATTAAACTTAATGAGAGATGTTTGGAGTACGTCAATAAATACATCTACCTCGGAAAACAAGTATCATTTAGTGAAAATAGTAACGAGGAAGAAGTAGACAGGAGAATAATAAGCAGTTGGAATAAATTCTGGTCACAGAAAGAAGTATTGAAGGGACCATATCCACTGCCTCTGAAGAAAACCGTACTTGACAATTGCATACTACCAACTCTTACTTACGCGTGCCAGACATGGGTGTACTCGAATAGAGTCAAAACAAAAATACAGACGTGCCAGAGAGCAATGGAAAGAAGTATTCTAAAAATAAAGAAAATACATAAAGTCAAGAGCGACATCATTAGAAACAGGACCAAACTAATAGATGCGCTCAGATTTGCTCTGACAGAAAAATGGAACTGGGCGGGACACCTCGCTCGCTACACCGATGAACGTTGGACTATAGCGTGCACGTCATGGAAGGGACCTCTTGGCAAAAGAAGAGTGGGTAGACCAAGAAAAAGATGGGCAGACGACATAGTGTCTACAGCAGTAAGTATCTGGCCCAATAAAGCACAGGACAGAAAGGAATGGAAGAAACTGGGGGAGGCCTTTACCCAAAAAGGGGTCTTTATCCAAAACAACGTATAAAACTAAACTAACATACCTATTAGCATGTAAACAAAAATACTAACACATTTGAAATGTAAATATTTAAGGGATAAGGAAATAAAAGGCTATAATAATAATAATAATAATAATAATTCGTTGCGTCTGACTTTCTGTCGTCGCTTAGAGCTCGAACGGGTTTACCGATTTCAGTGAGCTTTTTATGGATCTACTACCTTCTGCTCGCGACTTCGTATCGCGTAGACTTCGAATATCCGTATACCCTCGGGAACTTTTAAATTTTTCGGGATGAAATTACCTAACCTTTGTATTACTCCAGGGTATAAGCTACCTCCATTTCAAAGGAGAATGGGCAAATTTGTATGGAACTTGGCCTATGAGCGGCCAAGGATAATTTTAATATCTGACGATGTGGTATAGTCGTACTGTTATTTGGTGAAAGTTCCTTTACCGTGACTTAATTGTAACCAGAATAAAAGATGTTTTTCGTCTAGAATAGATGTTAGATCATCAATATATCAAATGTTTAGGAAAGAAGGGATATCTCAACATATATAGATGATCTAACATATCAGAGTGAAGTATCTAGCAACTATCAATATGTTATTTATTTACTATTAGGAAATAAAGCAATAATAATAGACGATAGCCTCCCGACCATTTGTTTGGTCGTCAATCACAAAGTATGAATAATAAGTTCTAGATCTGACATGTTTGATCGAATTCAGACTTAAGTAATTCCTTTTTTAAAAGAGATACAAATAAAAGTCCTTTACAAAAAGTATTCCTTAATATCAGAGCTTTCATATGACATTAATTTTATCAGTGGCCGCCGATAGCCCAATTTGCCCAATCTCCTTTAGTCCTAACCCGTCCAGCAGTTGCAGCGTGAAGAAGTAACAAACACACTAACTTTAGCATTTATAATGTTAGTTTTCAAAGATTTTAATTTAGCATTGGTTATTAGATAAGTTTTTAAAATCGGTTTGGATGATCAAGAGTAACAAAATTTACGATCTTTGATGACGTGCAAGTATTATAATTTATTTAAGAGTAGAAGAAGAATTGGCCATAAACAATATTTTAATCTCATCATTGCAACGCAAAGCGTTGATACGAAAACTAGATAACTTAATCATTCCCGTGAATGAAGCCTTCAGAATAATTTCAATTCCGAGGGTAGACGGTCATAAATCATTCCGTCTATTGTGTTTTCAACCTTTGGTTCGGAGGGACTATGTGAACCCCTGATATTTCACCGGTCGATGCAGAAAGTTCAACCTCAGCTTAACGTGCATTTTTTGGCATGCGTTATTATGTTCTTTTTGTTAATTTATCCACTGTTATTGTACAATCGGCAAATAAGCAGCTCATTTTTTATGGAACCCCGACCTACCTACCACAAAACTGTGTCACGGTGACATTTTGTTTAACAATTCCTACGATTTGATTTTTAACGTCACTGTGATGCAATAGTATGGTGGATCAGGGTTCTATTTTGCCAATTGTAAATTAACAAACAATGGAGAAATATCGAGAAGCTCTTTTTTATTGCTATGGGTTTCCAAAAATTGTTTGCAGAATTATTACATAAAGCATGTTATAATTATAAAATGTCAATTTGGTAAACGCGACAAAGGAAGACGACAAAATAACAGGCACAAAATGGCAAACCGAAGACCGTTTGTTGCAGAAAACTCGCATAAACCGAAGCGAAGCAAGGGCGGGTCGCTAGAAACATTTAAATTAAAGATAATGGCAGTAGGAGTCACAATCATGAATACGAAGAGGTAAATGACCACGTTATTTATAATATTACCAGATAAGAGCAAAACTATCCACTAACGATATCAACATCGCATTAAAACGCTCAGATAACGAATGACACGGGTAATTCATGTTTATTGTTCTTGTACCATTCCGCCCATTAACATATTCAGTGCCCGTGACGTACATGTTGCGTCGTAAATCCATACAAATGACGATCCTGAGCGCTGAATGTTACAGAGAATCTCTAAATGGTTGCGCTCTTTGAGTGTAGTGGTAAAACGAACGCAACAATGGTTCGGAACAAAATAGACGCTTGCTGTTGCGATTGTCATCTATTTGTACAAACTTAGGCACACACTTTCAAATGCCTGCTTAGTGCGATTAAGTTTCACTGCTTAGTCACTGCCACTGGTCGAACGAGTGACTTGATCAGAAAGCCCGTGTGACCGTCGATCAATATCAGAGGTCGAAAGGTCAGTTTATAATAAACTAAATAATTATATTTTATCGACGTATTTTATTAGAGTATTCGATTCTGTTTGAGAATTGATTCAGAGCACCGATTTGAAGCGTCATGTCAAATTGCACAAATATTACATATAGCTACGTTTGGAAGGTTCTGATATTGGGAAGTTTGTTATCAACAGCTATCACAGCTGGTCGGATTTGTATGGAACTCGTCACGCAGATTGAACGTCTCCAGCATGCATTGGATATGTTTTATCCCAAAAAGTAGTTCCCGAGGGAGCACAGATAAGCAAAAATGCTGCCTACAGTTCGGTAGACACGACAACGTTGGCTTACAAAAAACACAGGAATTGACGTTACGCCCGCACTCTAATATTTTAGGATTAGAATCTACCTTATTTTCTGTCCAGTTCTGATTTAAAAAATCAGAACTTTCTACGATAGTGGCTGAACAATTAAAGTTTAGTCAATTATTCATAAACGCAAAATGATGTCCTTATCTTTCAATGTGACACTTGAAAATGATAGAAAGTGACATAGATTACTTATCCTAAATAAAAGGTTTGTTGCGCGTTTATGTTATAAATGGAAAAACGAACATTTTAACATATACTTTAACAATATATAATTATTATATATTGTTAAAGTATATGTTAATTGTTCACCTCATTCTAACTAAAAGCTACAAAGCGCTTAAATAAATAACCCACTAGTTGTTCATAGCAACTTTAAACTGTTACCAACTCACGAATCCCGGAGAAACTTTATTCAAAAACCATTAATTTGATCTGCAATGCTCTCAACGCGGAAAGCTGGGGTATTCAAGTAGTTTTCGAATAAATAAAAACAAACTGGAGGTGCCAGTTGGAAGTTTCGAGACCTGTTAGTAGTTTAAAGGAAGGCGCTAATAGTTATTTTGTTAATTGCTTTTAATTTAAGCTACTGAGAGGCTTTAGAATTTTCCTTTGAACGATTTTTTAGTTTAAAGTTCTTGTGTGTTGGGTTTTTGATACCTAATTTGTTTAACTTAAGCGAAGCATTTACAATGTGATTAGGATATAGAAACAAGTTGAGCTAAAATATATTAGAATAAAGGCCGTGTTGTATCACCGCTTAAGTGAAGATGCACTCTTCTACTGAGGTAGACCTTCTGGTGTTTTATTTTTGGTAATTTTGTGGCAGTTATTTTGTATTTCGTTTGGAATTATCCGTCCAACTAAAATTCGTCAATTTGTATCATTTGGGAAATGCCCAATTTTTCCGCAATAAAATGAATCTAGAACCTTCTACGGTCTCCATTCAAATAATCACGTCCACCCGTTACTTATTTTTGCACGAAAAATGATCCAACAAGTGTTTCGAATTAAAAATTAAAAGGAATAAAATTAATTTCACTCTTGCAATCTTCAAATTTCTCTACGATATTAAAAATGCGAACATGAAATGTTGCCACAGCAAATAAACCCTAAGCAAGTAATGAACGTGAGCGTGGCGATTTATCACAAACCATGGACGCAGCAGAAACAACCGACAACGCTGCGATTTTTAACGCCGCGCTTAGTTCGCCTCGAAACTCAAATGGATGTGGGGATTTTGTAGAATTTATAACTTTTATATTCAAATTTTGACGTGGTTTCTGTTTTATTTAGGCGGACTGTGACATATTATTGTTTACTACAGTTTGGCCCAGCAAGATATTTAAAAAAATCTAGTGCATACTTTTCTGGAGTGGAGAAAAGTATAAAAACACATTTCGAAAAAGTTTGAAGTGGAATTTGCACTTTAGTTTTTATACAACTGAGTGTTATTTGTCTTAAACTGATAGCTACGAAGTCCATCCACAATATACTAGTTTAACTTGTTCTGTATGAAAATGGTATGAAATATAAAATCACATCAATCACTTAGCACTTATTACATGTGAACATCGTTGAGGACATTTTTGCTCTCTAATGTTCTACGAAGGGGATATTTTCTACAAACGGGACTCTCTCCTCTTCCTCATATATTTTTTAGGAATATAAACATTTCCACGGTATTAAAATATCCAATATAGTGCCCGTTTCGAAAAGAAGCAGAGTTGTTTTTCTCTTATATATAGAATAGAATAGAATAGAAATAAATTTACTGACAAAATTTAACACAACACATATAACACAAAAAGAAAACAAAGTATACAGTATGACACAGTTTAGTAAGTCAATATCAAAGCTATTCGAGCCATAACTTGATGTAATATGATTTCAATTTGATATAACGCTACCAAGCATCTAAATACACGTCAGCGCATATTTAATTAGTGTCGTATCTATTTATTGCAAAACTTACTAACTTACATCATTATAAACATGAAACGTGAAACTATTTCTGTCAAACTAGACACATCTATACAAGAGTATGGCCAATAAATAGCGTTGTACAATTAAATGTTCAAAGCGTTTTATTTTTATGTAATGTCTCCGAGAAAGTTATTACTCGTGATATTAGAGTAGTAGCCAAATTTCAGATTCTTAGCTGAAAAAGGGCCAAGTGCTTACACTTATCAGCACCCAAGGCGATAAATCAGTGTGGCCAGCGTGAATAAAACCCGCCTTAATATTTATGTGGGCGTCGCGGGTGCACTTTATACGTCCCGGGCCCAATTGGATCTGTCTTTCTATCTGGAATTGTCTCAGCAAAAAAAATTTAGTGTATGGGAGAAAGTAGGATTTTTAGACAATCAAAATTAGTCTCTTTGAATGCCATCAAACTTGATAATTCATGTTAGTTAGTAAAAGGATCTCTCTAATATTAGGTATTTCTTTTTTTAAATCTTTTTTTAAACCATACGCCGACTGGTAAATTTTCTAAAAAGCAATAATACAAGGGACGGGAAAAGTAAAACGCTATTGACGCGGATAACGGTAGTGTAGTGTTTGTTACCAAATCGAGTTGGGGCAAATTTATTATGTAAATAATCGATAATTTTCCGATGGCTATGTTGCCAGATAATAGCACCTACACCTATTCAGAATAGCACAATCCAAGGACTGACTTTTGTCGTTGGTTTGTTGACGTCCTCAAAGTGACTCTGAACTATTTCAATATATTGATTCGAGAAACTTTCAAGTTACGAATACCTAAATCCCTAAAGAAAACCTTTAAATACCGTGATGCCACAGAAACGCTAACATTGCCCAACTCAAACCCTTTCACAGATTCGATTTGGACTGAATGGAGCGAATCACGAGGGATTGAACTTCTCTCAAAGGGCTCTAGATCCCAACGTGTATCGCTATTTAGCGCATTTAACACTTTCAGCGCCGATGACACTCTTGCCTGTTAAAATTAGATATGATCGTCGGTTGCCGGCAGGGATTGTGTTAACCCCTCATTGCCAAATACGTGTTGCTCTGATGCCATGGTTACGCGAAACGGGCGAGAGATGCGGAAAGATAAATGTGTTTTAAATGCTTCGAATAGCGTGACTAAAATCCGACCCAGTTGCGTAGCTGGAATTATGTCTATCCTATAAGGAAGTAAAAGTTCTATGCTCGCCTCATCCTTCACACAAAATCGTTTAACTTAGAGTTATTTTTTAGTGTTGTTTAAGAGATTCACCCTTTTTTAAAGGTAGGTAACTATGATTTGTCTAAACCTTGCTTTGAATAATGGAAGGAAATAAATAGACAAAACAGCGATTTACAAACCGAACAAAACTATTGCGTCCGAAGGCCAGGTTTTCCAAAAGTTGTGACTGGTGGGTCGCATGGAATATTCGGTGCCTCGTGAAACTCGCAGCACTCTCAACACGTCCACCGGCGTTGTGTCATTCGGCCGGCAACCTGAGAGTCAGAACCGATTTCAGTAGCCATAGACAAGGTGCTTAACGTTAACGTAAATGATTGTCGAATCGAACACTATCAAAATGTATGGTAATTGCATAAGCGTTCGACGACAACGTTTTCGCAAAGCATCTTGTCTAGGGCTACTGGTCAGACAATTTGGGAACAACTGACATAGCCAAATTGCCCTGCTCCATTTCCCATGTCTCTGTATCCGCAATAACAGCAGCATTAGGTATTTATTAGTAGGATAGTCGTGGCATTCCCAAGGGACAGTCCGATGTCCAAATATGCAAATACGGGGACATAGTTAGCGGACGTCCGGCCGCGCCGGCTGGCTTAGCTTTTGCTGCATTATACATTAGTTTACGAGTATTGTTGGACGAGAGGACTGTTGCAGAGACGTTAGCTGAGATGTCCTAACAAAATTGTAAAGAGAGAGGTACTCTAGTTCACTGATCCCTCTATACGTACATTTATTACGTACTTCACGCCTGTCTCCCAATGGGGTAGGCAGAGATTATGGAACGCGTCCACTAGTCTAAACATACAACTTTCACTTCCTCTACATCATACCTCGTTAATTATTATCATATTAGAATCCTGTTAATTTACCTTTATTTTTTCATTTATACCGATCATAACTTAGAAAATTAATTCAATCAATTTGTTTGTCGGTATTCATATATATTGTTCGTGCGCAGAGTTTAACATAGTCTAGTTCCCTCTTTTAAATTTATTTACATTTAGCAAAAGTAAGGCATTGTATAGGTACAGTCAACAGGTAGATGAAGTTTGAATACCATTAAAACATATAATTTCAACGTCATTATTATCATCTAGAGGTTAATTATATACGCTGAAAGACGTCCTCTGCAGGTGCAGGACACAACCCTCCCCGAGAATCAAAAATGTAATGTTTCGAATCTTCGGGATATTAATGTCATTTGGCGCGATTTTCCCGTCTTCTCAGCAAGTTATTCGCAGTAACAGAATAGGTACCTACCTAGGTTCAAGACCTATAATGTATCCTTAATATAATTCAAATTCGAAATTCAAAATATTTATTCAGTAAAATGGCCACATGAGGGCTCTTTTACACGTCGGTAAAATGGAGTGAATCTACTAGCGCTTCGGACAAGACCATCATTGCGGAGAAGAAACGCCGCAAGAAACTCCAGCAGAAGGTCATTTTTTTCCAATCATAAAATACAATAATACTTAAAAGTAACATTACAAGGTAATAAAGTAATAAATAATTATTTAAAAAAAAATAACACAAATAAATCATTACAAATGTAAGCTAAATAACATTAAATTAAAAATATTGACTAGGAGAACAAAATAACGAGGTCTCTACGTCAGGAACAGTAATTAAAATAACTAAATGGAAAACAGGTCCTTGCTAGCGTGAATAGACCGGACCGCACAGACAGCACCCGTTCACGCGCGTTCAGCACGCGTATCTCAGCCATCGCCTCCCTCATCCATGTGTTCGGGAAGGTGGCGACCCGATCAACGACGCCGCCATAAGCAAAGACCTTTGAGTGAGCATGACATATATGCTCATGCTGCCGGACAATATATCAATAAAAAGTAGCGGTCCGGCGAGAAACATCACAATGTGTTCTCATTTCTAAACTGTCTTGTGCACAAGAACCAATAAAATTACAACGAGAAAAGTAAACATTAGGTAAACTTAAATTTTAAAATGTCTACATTATTGGCTTAAAGGTATTTTGCAATAAGCGCTGCCCAGTGCTCAGCTATTATTACTACTTAAAAAAGAAGAACCATAATTACACTACTTAAAAACGTCTTTATCATCTAGGAAGTCAATTACAGTATAATATGCCTTACCCATCAAGCAGCAATTAATGCGAGACTTAAATTTTAATACCCTACATAATATAAATAAGTACTGTTGTAGACTCGTAATAAGACAAGTTAAGTATTAAATAAATTACATTGCTTAGTTTGCAGACCATACCTTCACAATAACAATCATAATTAAAAACATCTTCTGCTGTGCTGAGATGGACTTTTGAAAGTAAAAAAAACTATGATTGCCGTCGTATCTTCATAAGCATGATGACCACAATATAATAAACTGTTAACAAGATTTTCAAACTACGAACATCTCGTTTTGAACATTCATTCCCATCCAGTATTTAACCTTCCTACTAAGCACATGTAAATAAAGGAATAAGAAAATCCAAGGAATGAATACAGCACAGATTACCTAATTTGGCCAAACTGTTCCGCAGAGGGGCAATATGCGGGGAATAAAACGGAATCGGCCGCGTTTGCCCCGAGCTATCGGAAGGTAAATACGCCGTTCAAGTAATGAGACAACTTGGCGCACACAGCTTAGAGATAGCCCGTTGTCAAATAATTATAATAAATAACGATACGCAAATGAGCTACACTATTGTGTATAGTTTATAAGGATAGCGCTTGACAGAGCGAAGTTATAAAACAAAGACAACTACCAAGTAATGAGGTAAGAACGCGTGTTAAAACTTAAGGATAAATTAAACGCATGAAAATGAACACCTGTGGGGACAGGGGACTATAGTCCAGAACCTCTCACCATGACAGCAGAAGCCCAGCAGTGGGACAATTATATACAACTACCATCTTATCCTTTCCCTATCCAAGCCAAGTAGCAGTGTTCGCATTGTTGTTTTCCGATGTGAGGATAAGACAACCGGTGAAATAACTAGCATAGAGGCATTGCCTTTTATTTAGTTTTTTTTTTAGTGTTGTTGGCAACGCATTTGCAGTCTTGTGATCGTAGTCTTGAGAATACAAATGTCTATGGGTTTCAATCCCTACTAGGTAGCTTGTGAGCACATTTGCCTAAGCCTTGCAATAAAAAAAAAGTGATTACGGCAAGTTAGTGCGCGATCGTCCCGAGGGCGCACGGGGGCGCGGGCGCAGGGGAGAGCGGGCGCAGGGGGGCGCGGGATGGCAGACGTTAGGTTAGAGGAAGAAACGGATCGGAGGCAGTGCTTAACCGCACTAAACAATTAGATTTTCGATTGTTTTCTAAATTGCTGTTTTGTCCTACTCGCTTTGCAAAAAAACACACACAGAAGAGACCAATAAAAGCAGCCAAATAATCCCTGTCTAAAAGGGTATAAGTCCCTAATTCATTTAAATAGGTAGCCGTTATGTAACAGCATGTTTATTTAGAAAGCCAGCCTCGTTCAAACAGTCCGCTTTTTACGAAAATAACTCAGTCGATATCCAACAAAGATTTATTTGGTAAATATTGCCCACGCAATTACTGTCGGATGCTTGCTCGGAGTGACGTAATGGGCGTAGGCGGTCGAAAATTAAATTGCAGAATAGGTACTTTTTCATCAAAATGTCTCCTACGTTTTGGCCGGAGTTAAATTAAAATGAGATATTAGTATGTACACACAAATAGAATTGATAATAATATGTTTAATACAAGGAAACAAGGACAAGGAAGGAAGGAAGAAGGAAGGTTTGATAAAAAACATAATTGTGATTAGCTAGCATACTCGTAATCCTACTGTGGCCTTCATAAGTCACTAAAAGGGCAACGGAGAAGGCGACACTCGGAATTTATTTGCGCTGCGATTGAATTAGGAATGAGGTGATGACCCTAAGAATTGCTAGGCTTACGTGGCAGTGGGCGAGGCACATCGCTTGCAGAACCGATAACCGATGGTGTCATAGTCATAATCATATTAATATATTGCTTCATATTCGAAGACTTCTAGAGAGGCGTCCGCGTACCAGTAGACACAGCGTGGGAAGGCCTCTAACAAGTTGGACTGACGACGTGGGCTAAGGTTGTGGGAAACCGATGGATGCTAGCGGCGCAAGATCGGGCCTTGTGGCAAACCTTGGGGGAGGCCTATGTCCAGCAGTGGACGTTTTTCGGCTAAAATGATGGTGAATTGATGATGATGACGAGAGGAATTATGCGATCGTTTACACAAACGCGATTCTTCCTATTCGTGATTGCCATACAAGATGGATTCCACACAACCGCAGTTTACTACATTCGTGATTCTACACAGCCGTTATTTTAACGCAATCGGGATTCATCCTATTCGTGATTCTTCACAATATGGATTCCATACAACTGCAGTTTACTACATGCGTGATTCTACACAGCCGTTATTTTAACGCAATCGGGATTCATCCTATTCGTGATTGCCATACAATATGGATTCCACACAACCGAAGTTTACTACATTCGTGATTCTACACAGACCTTATTTTAACGCAATCGGGATTCATCTTATTCGTGATTGCCATACAATATAGATTCCACACAACCGCAGTTTACTACATTCGTGATTGAATAAATTTATACTATCTCTGTATACGAGTCTATAATTCGTAAAAAAAAAAAAAAAACAAATTTGTTTAATATATTTTTTATAAACCACATAAACACTCAAAATAAATAAAGACTCTATATTTCGGGCCTTGGATGAGAAGGAACAAGTAGACACAATTTACACCGATTTCCAGAAGGCTTTTGACAAAGTTGATCACTTAATACTCCTAAGGAAGTTGTCATACAATGGAATAAAGGGTAATCTCCTCAGATGGTTTGCCTCGTACCTACAAAACCGCACTCAGTCTGTTGTAGTTAATGGGCACATGTCGGCGCCTACTGTGGTAACGTCTGGAGTGCCGCAAGGTTCGATAGTGGGTCCACTTCTATTTACCTTGTTTATCAACGACATCTCATCATGTTTCACGAACTGTAACTTTCTGTTGTACGCCGACGATTTGAAAATCTTTAGAAAAGTTCGATCAAATGAAGATGCCCTACTCATTCAGGCCGATTTAAATAGACTGAACAGATATTGCGAAAAGAATAAATTATCCTTAGCGTACAACAAATGTAAGCATATTGTATTTTCACGAAAGCATAACGAACTGCGTAATTCATTTAGTTTAAACAATCATCCACTTGAAACAGCCACAGGTATACGCGATCTGGGACTAATCCTCGACAAAAAACTTACATTGGATACTCATATTGACCATATTGTTAGGAAAGCGTACCAAATGTTGGGTTTTATAATGCGCATTACCAAACCATTTAAACAGAAAAAGAGCTTAATTTACTTATACCAATCCTTGGTAAGGTCTAATCTCGAGTATGTCTCAGTGGCGTGGAACCCTTTTTATGATGTTTACCGTGACAGGTTGGAGATGGTTCAGAAAAGGTTTCTGCGCCGTCTTAATTTCAGAATGCGATCTCGGCGATGTTCCTATGACCAGCTTTTGGCCAAATATGGTATGTTTTCCCTCCGCGATAGACGATTCATTGCCGATGCTATCATGTTGCGTAATATTTGTGTGGGCGACGTCGATTGCCCAGAACTCCTGTCAAGAATTAATCTCCGTACTCCTCTTAGATCAACGAGGTCTAAACATCTTTTCAGTCTTCCCAAAACTAAGACTAACGCCGGGAAACGTGCACCCATATATAGGCTGTGTGGCTATCACAATAGATTTCTTAATGACATAGACCTATTTTCGCAATCCCGCGCCCAGTTTAAAGCTTCTGTTGTAAATTTACACAAGCATTAATAGTTCAATGTGTTTCTGTTGTTTAATGTCTTTTTTTTTATCATTAAGTCTTAATTAAGTACATTGCATGCTGTAATTTTAACTTAGTATCTCTTGTGTTCATAGTGAGATACATTCAGGGAAGCATCTGTATTTATAGAACCAATTTACAAATTATGTTACACTCTATGTATGTTTCTGTGTTATCTCCTAAATAAATAAATAAATAAATAAATAAATAACACGTAGGTAACATTTGGGTATATTAATTATGTTATGTTATGTTATGTTAGGTTAGGGACGAATTTTACACAACTCGACACATACGAGAATATATTAATAATAACTTAAAAATGTTCTAAGTAGATAAAAGTTTACTACACTTTTCGTTATTTCCAGACATAGGAATATACGGGGCAAAATTAAATGACAGCTAGGGATTGCCTATAACGATAAACTCAATTATCGATGCTTTCCCCAAATATTAGGTCCTTACCTATGAAATTGGCGTTTTATATCGAGAATTTTATGAAAACGGTGGTTTTCATACATTTAATTTTGCGGATTATTTAGTAACGTCAAATGCAAACCAAACAAAATTCTGTCAGGAATATTGGACACTTCTAAGCTTATATATCTTTTTTTTTTAAATAGTTAGCTTCATTAAACTCTGCGTAATTGAAACACTTGAATTGACAGCACATGAAAAGAGTTGAGTTCACACTTTAATTTTAAACACTAAGTAAGAAATTGAACCATATTATTTGTATCTAAAACCTTTATAACATACTGTATTAATGAAATTTAAAAATAATTTGGAAGTTAAAATTGAAATGAATAAATTCCGTACGAAATAAAACACGTAAAAATAACGCCAATTTCATAGGTAAGGACCCAATACTAGTGATCACTCCAAGTTTTGTTTGTAATAATATAATTTTATTGAAAGTATGCAAACGAAACAAAATAGCTAGGTACTTAAGTACATTTTTTTTAAAAGGATTTTTTAACCTTCACTCATCATCATCATCAAGGGACGGAATTTTCATAGCAAAAATCAAACGTCAAGAGGGATTGCCAATTATTTTTTATCGACTATTCCAGTTATTGATTATCTCATCTCTCTCCTCTCATCTTTCTCATCGTAAATGGATCTACATTAAAAACAGGACCAGGTTAAATGATGACCATTTAGAGAAATTCGATTCTGTTATATGAATGAAGGATCGTTTACTGTCAGTTATACTGCTTAAAATTTCCGTTTTGGTTTTATATTTAAATTGTAACAAAATAAAACTAGTTATTGTTTTTTTACTTGCTTATTTTGTTAACCGTCATACACACAGACAGGGCAAAGGCCTCCCCATTACAGGTCTAATTAATTTCTTTACCAAAAACATGTGCTAAGTGACAATTAATCATCGATAGTCGATAAAACACAATGTTCAATCCCTCTTGACGTTTGATTTTTGCTATGAAAATTCCGCCCCTTGATCATCATATTTTATTTATTCCTAACAACTTCTAATCGTTTATTTTAAAAATAGTAAATGGGACAGTCATTCTGAAATACACAATAAGGGGAAAAGTAAAAAAAAGTATGATGGTGAAGGTTAAAAAATCCTTTTAAAATAAAGAATAACCCGAATTATGTTGCTATTTTGTTTCATTTGCATACTTTCCATACAATTTTATTTTTACAAACAAAACTTGGAGCGATCACTAGTATAATGGGAAAAGCATCGATAATTGAGTTTATCGATATAGGCAATCCATAGCTGTCATTTAATTTTGCCCCGTATATTCCTAGGTCTGGCAATAACGAAAAGTGTAGTATACTTTTATCTACTTAGAACATTTTTAAGTTATTATATTATTAATATATTCTCGTATGTGTCGAGTTGTGTAAAATTCGTCCCTAACCTAACATAACATAACCCAAATGTTACCTACGTGTTTATGTGAACAAATTTGTTTTATTTATTTTCTTACGAATTATAGACTCGTATACAGAGATAGTATAAATTTATTCAATCACGAATGTAGTAAACTGCGGTTGTGTGGAATCTATATTGTATGGCAATCACGAATAAGATGAATCGCGATTGCGTTAAAATAAGGTCTGTGTAGAATCACGAATGTAGTAAACTTCGATTGTGTGGAATCCATATTGTATGGCAATCACGAATAGGATGAATCCCGATTGCGTTAAAATAACGGCTGTGTAGAATCACGAATGTAGTAAACTGCAGTTGTATGGAATCCATATTGTGTAGAATTACGAATAGGATGAATCCCGATTGCGTTAAAATAACGGCTGTGTAGAATCACGAATGTAGTAAACTGCGGTTGTGTGGAATCCATCTTGTATGGCAATCACGAATAGGAAGAATCGCGTTTGTGTAAACGATCGCATAATTCGACGAGAGTTTAGGTAAATAGGCACTTCCTATTCCGACCAATGTTTATAACGAACGAACAAATAAATCGTAAAATTAAAACGTGCAAATTACTTTTGGTAAAAAATCAGGATACCACTATTTCTAAGACGTGATTGTCCATGAGCCTGATCTTATCTAGGTATATCACATTCGATGCGTAACTTTCGATGCTTGACTTTCGAAAAACATTACGTTCTATTCCATGTCATGTCAATAGTCTAGAACTTTCGTCAACTATTTATGTGAGCGAGCGGCTTGTCTTCACGTTTCAGAAGTGGGATTCAAACTAATTCAGCTTTGGGGTCAGCGGCGGTCGTCACACTTGGAGTTTGATTTTAGAGTTGAGTCGCAGTTTCAACTTGAGACTTCACTTGAGCAGAGCAAGTTAGTTCCATACGTGGTTGAGTTGGAAATGAGCCTCGAGGTTTCAATGAATTCAATCAAATCACGCCAGTTTAGGAACTTGTCAAGTAACCGTGGCCACGAACTCTCTTGTCATTATTGTTCTATCTTATTAGGTTAGCTTTAATCAAATACATAACTAACACTTCGGTGTGGGGCTATTGTGAAACAGAATGTAAAGTATGTATTTAATAGGTATATTAAGTACTTAAAATTCTCATAGACGCAAATAATAATAATTAATAACCTTTAAAACTCCAAAGGAAAAACAGCATTCCGCGGAAGTATAAACCTACTAGAATATTAGTATATTAGGCGGGGCGTTTCTTCCATTAACAACACGCAGAGGAATAGGGTTCATGCTTCCGCACAAAAACTCCGTATGAGTTATTCAGAAACTTTATCCAAGGCCTTACTCGTAAGTCACTAGTTAGTCCTTACTTCTCTTTACTCAGTAGGTACTTACTACTTAGTGAACTTACCTACTATCTGCACCAACACTGAGCGCCTACTTCAAATAACGAAGTTCGGTAAGATCTATTTCTTTCTCTCGATTTAGTCATGGGTAAAAAGAAAAAGGGACGAGGCATTCTTAATTCCCCGCTTGTGCCGTCACAATACTTTCGAGTTCAAAGTAACATCGATTTTTTCTTATCCCTATGTCTTGAAATACAAACGCTTTGACGGATTTGTATCCGCGAGCTAAGACCCTTATAATAGAGGCTTTAAGGCGCATACAAACCTGAGCATTCCTTTGTAACAAAACACCAAGCATTTGCCGTTTTTACCAGACTACCTAAAAAGTTGCCGTGACACCTAAGGAAAACTTTAAAACTGATATCGTAAGTACGTTACCTAATGAGTAAAATGACAACAATAACTTTTTAAAAATCAAACGAGAAGTATCCAAAATTTTGATATTAAACACTCCCATACATTTAGTATGAGATTATACTAGAAAGGTTTTAGTTTCCTTATTTTAAGTGGTCTAGTACTCATTTTACCTTAATCATATGATTACGTATGATATGATAATAATGATTTTCAAGTAGATGCACATGTAGATTAATTATCGCATTAGTTTGAACTAAAACCTTTCTACTAATCTCATATCTACTAAATGTAAGTGTTTAATAATGCCAGTGTTTAATGTCAAAATTTTGGATACTTCTCGTTTGATTTTTAAAAAGTGATTGTTGTCATTTTACTGATTAGGTAACTTACTTTCGATGTCAGTTTTTTCGATATCTGTAATAGTTACGGAATAATCGCCTGGTCTCTTAACGATTACACCCTGTATACCCATCTCCTCAGTTCTGATGCTGTAGGGGGAGGTTTTCACATCTTGCTTTTTGTTCTTGTTAAATCTTGTTTAACTACACATAGAATACAACACACACACAATATCGTGATTTGGCAACTTGGCATCGTAAATGGCAACTATTATTTTCTCTAAGCTGGGACAAACAAACAGGCAGCAGATAACTTTTGAATGATTAAAGTTAGTTTATCTCGAGTTTGCCGCCTGTGCCAGACGCATTCCAAGTTGAGCCTCAAACCGTATGATGGAAAATCATCTTTGTTTAACAAGAACGGAGTACAAGGGGGTCATAAATACTTGGGAATTCGAGAAATGCGTATAGATATTAAAGTTGTATAAAAAATAAGAACTAGATATAATGGCCACCCCTGCTTTCAGAGCTGATATGCCTTAAAGGGCTTAACCAATTTTTATGAAACCTAGCTGACAACTATCCCAATAAAAATAGCTTTCTTTAAAATAAAAACCTTTTCTAATCAGTCCATCTGTTTCGGAGCTACGTTGCCACACTTGCCAAAGACAGATATACAGATAAGTACACATTTAAAATTTATAATAACGCTATAATCGCGTCGGTGGTTAAAAAAAAATCGCCGCAAATACTCAACCTTTTTATTACGATTACCAAAATTAAATTACGAATATAACAATTCTCTTCTCTAAACAATTTCCCAAATTTGCAACAGCGATCTCTCAAGCCAGAAAGTTTCATACGCAGCAGTTTGCGACGGCGTGTGGTAATGAGATCTCCTGTTCCCGGACAGCTAGGAAGGAGAATTGGCGAGATTCATGCAAATTCTGTGTACCATCTTTTGCTTGACAATTTTCCAATTTTTCTGGACGAAAAGTATATAATGTATTAAATCAGAGACAAAGAATACATGTGTTTTAAACGGAATAAATTTTAAAAAAACTTTTTACTACTGATTATGAATTTATTTGCAAAATTTCATTCTCTGTTTAATATCTGTTGATTGAATGTCGCTCAGTAACTCGTTCATTTCTCGAAATCGTTATTAAATCGTTATTCAGTACATTGTAATAAACATGCAGTTGTTCATAGATAACTATCACATCATTCGAAAGACCGGACTCCTTCTCTACTTAATAGGAATATAATCGCTTAAATAATTCGTCAACCCGCTATTATTTTTACTTTATCATATTTTTAAGCGTATATAAACTTGAGCATTTTCTTGTAATATAACACCGACTATTTAGCATTTTTTACATCTATTTAGAAATATTAAACATTACCATGAGATATCTGATCATACAAATATTTAACTGCATTAAAGCTAAATACTAGTAGAAATCTCCTACACAATTTCCTTCAAAAGCAATCTCTCACGCCAGTAAGTTTCACACGCAGCAATTGGGATAGACCAAAAAAAATAACTCACTGTTTTTACATTCTAATTCGAAAGAATGGGTAATTTTAAGAGACCAAGTTCATTAATTTTGTGTTTGACCCAATAGTTTTGTTTGAATATCTTTATTTATTTAGCAGACATTTTATGGATGACATGATTATTTTTAATTTGGGCTGGCATTTTCTAATATATTACAACAATTAAATGATATCTAATGATAAAAAGTGATTGTAATAATGTATTAAAACATACTATTTCAAGCGGTTTTCGCCTAACCCGTAAGATACACCTAGGAGGGCTTCAAGCCAAAAACGAAAGTCAAACAAAGGTTAAATATACTTTTGTCGAAATATCCGAAATAGATAAATATTTCAAAAATTTAATAATGCAGAACGGCTTTAATACCCCATTCCTCGAAATGGTTTTCGAATTAGAGTAATTGTAAAAATATGAACAATCCCAATTCGCGACGTTTATGGTAATTTTGTCCTTAGTTTAAAGAACACATCTGCAACTTAATAGTTAAAGCAAATTAAACCCTTTAGAACTTCAGATAAGGCCGCGTATGCAAAAGGACAGGTGTAATAGATACGATTTTGCTATGTAGGGAAAGATCTTGGTTTCATATTTCCCAAACCAGGAGGGATGTTATTATCATACGCGTCTAAAGCGAACTTTCACGACCTAGGCACAGCCTACAAACAAACCAAGGTTGTACAGATGTATTGAATAATCCTGTCTCATCGGTTTTTGTCGGGTAGGTTGGTATTTATCTTGCTTTCTCAATTAGCCTCAGTACCCGTCAATAAGCCAACTGAGAAAGCAAGATAAATATGAACTTATACGACAAAAATCGATGGGAAAGGATTATTCAATACATCTGTATGTGTATAGCACGATAGTTACAAGTTCCAGGGGCTCTATGCTACTTGGTAAAACCATGTTACGTTTCACATGTTATCCTATCGTCAACGTAATGCGTGATAGCTATTACTTGAGAGTAATGGCGGCCGGATTAAAAACCATACGATAACATATCAAACACATGGTTGTACCAAGGAAAACGCAGCCCCTGGTCAAGTTACACGATTGTTCATACATTTATATGGTTCTCTATCGTTTGCCCGAATTTAAATTGCCATAATTGTATCACTTGCCATAATATTCATTTTCCATAAAGGCATTTTTTCTGAAACCGTGAACTATTCAGAATTGTTATAAAACAAAACTAACCTAACCTATTGGGCTCTATACGATGGCATGTAAAAATTACCTGAGAGGTTTACGGTTTCAGAAAATTATTACTATTATTATTAATTAGCCTAATGTAGTGTCCCACTGCTGGGCAAAGGCCTCCTCCCTTGGTTTCCACACCTCTCTCTCTGTGGCAATCTTTGGCCAATCCTTTAGAAAAGCGTCCAAGTCATCAAAATATGAATAACTTGTCAAAAAAAAACTCGAAAACGTGATAATTGAATGTCGCTCACCAAGTCGTTCCTTTCCCAAAATCGTTATTAAATGACCATTCTCGTACATTTTAATAAACTCATACATTGAAAAAAACGTCTTTATGGCAAATGAATATTATGGGTAAACGACGTGATCCGCATTTTTATAAGTTTGCTTATGTGTAACAACCTTTTTTTAGGCAGCATTATATTTTAGATGTTAGGTTTGCAACGCGTCTTGGTCTTGAGACTTGTCGCACTCACTGGTGGACTTACTGCCTAGTGGTAGTCTGCGAAACCAGACTATGCCATATGAGTGGGTACCTATTATTTCATCGAAACACTTTTCAACGAACGTATCATTACGCAGATTCTTCATTTCATCGAAAGGCATTTCTTACCGCATGCGTTTTTTATTTTTTATTCTGTCAATTCAAACCAAACCTAGGTTAGGTTTGGTTTGAAATGGTACGTAATTAATGTTTAAGATATCCTGAAAACATCTTGGTTTCAGCAGAAACTACCGTTCGGCAAATGAAATTCGATGAAATGATACAATCGATGAAATGAAATTCGATAAAATGATGGGTTACCCAAATGAGTTTATGCCTATAGTAACTGCTTAGTTATTACGTAATATAGAAGTATAAAAAAATGTGTAAGAAGGGGAAACACATGAGAATAACCACCACAGATATGAAGGGGAACTTGTGAGATTCATGCAAATGCTGCAGTTAAAACATTCCCGCGTGACGGCTGGGATTAGTGTTCAAGTTACCGGTTAAATGAGATTTTCGCGAAACACCGGTAAGCTAGCCTCAGGCGGGTAAGCCAGCATCCACGTCAGGTAACTTTATTAAGCAAGTAAATAAGGTACAGGGCAAAATCTACATCATGCGTGGCGCGAGGCAACACGGTGCTAATATATTATCAAATCGCGATAAGAATAGGATTGAGCACATATGCCCTTTTTAAATTAATACATGAAATGACATTTTCGATGGTAGAGTGTGCAGATAAATGAGAATATTTATTTACGTACGATGAAGTTCTAAAGCTTGGAAAAAAACATCAAATTATATTACTTAAATAAAATTCAAATGTTTTAATTAGGTACTTTTGGAAATTCCGTCAAAAAATATTCATAATAATACGTATTACAATAGAGAATGTCAGCCAGTTTAGATTTTTGGCTTATCGTATTCTTCATTAAAAACAAAAAATTGCTTTAAAAAAATCATGTCGATACGTCAAATACTTTTCGAGATATTGAATTTTAAACTTCGTATGCGGCGTTCGAAACTCGGCGGCTAGCGCTCACGGATGATGACGTCATCGTTCAACTGCGGTACGCGCCCTTATATGAACGAGTAAGTTTACAGGGCTATATATTTTTAACCGTAATAAGTAGCCAGTTGAAATTTTCACAGAATACGTGTTATTATAAAATCTATCGTTTAAAACTATAAAATGAACAATAAATCAAATCCCAAGAGGGGTCCCCATACAAGAAGCATGAAAAAAAATCTTTTGTTTTAGTATCTTTATACGGATTGTATTTTTATAATGACTTCTTATTTTGATGCTATTTTAAGCTTAAATTGTGGTCTAATTTTCATTGTTTACGACTAAGTAGCAATCTTGAGTAAAACTTCTACAAATATGTGACAAAACTGATTTTATCAACACGATGGTTTAGGCGGTCACCCATCCTGTTTTAGACTACGCTTGTAGTTGCTTAACTTTGTAAGTCGTAATACTCGTAATTATTTTTACGAATTCGTTTTGATGTTACTATGGTAGTTATGGTTAGGTATCTATTGTTTTGTATTACATACAGTTTAACTAAACAAACTTTCTGTCACTGACCGGCTTTTCTGTTTGTAATGTTTGTCGAGTAAGTTGGTTAAATAAAATTAGAATAATAAATAGGCACTTTTAATTTTGGGTTCACCGTTTTTTACATAAAAATACCAATAAAGTATGTTGATAGCTAAGGTGAAACATGCCAAAAATTAAAAACCAAGTGCGAGACGCGGGACACAGGCGGCCGAGCCTGCAGCGGTAGGTACTGTAGAGTACAAAGATATGTATACATTTGTGGCCCTTATTTCAATGGAATAAGGTGAAAAAGTGTATACATATCTTTGTACTCGACTGTACTATTCAACAATATTATGATTCACGCAGTTCGCTATATACGCGGTCTCGTACAGCGTACCCGTAGTTTTAAGTGATCTTACTCGTTTAAAATATCGGAGCCGTAGAAGTCAAGATTGTCCTCTATTGTACCAAAGTGTAACAAAGGGCGTTGGTCCCACAAAAAAAAACCAACACACACTACCTTGAGTGAGGAACCTGGTAGCGCCCGCGCGCGAAATTTGAAATCAATGTAATTAATACACGAAGTATCAGAACTACTACTAGGTCAATCAAAAAATCATGTTTTATAGTTCGTTCTTTTATACGGTAGCGATATTAATTCTACATTACTTAACACGAAATTTGTAAAGAAAGGCCTACCACCAAAGTTAAGCAACCACCGCTTACCTAAACATCGTGTTGATTTAAACTAGGCACTTTTAAACATATTTGTAAGAGATTTACTACAGTTTACTGTTTGGTCGTAAACTATATATGTTAGTATGGAGTTTAGATTATCATTTAAGCTTAATGTGACACCGAAATAAAAAGCTATCATACAAATACAACCCGTATTTCGTCTTCCAAAGTTAAGCAACTACACGCGTAGTCTAAAACAGGATGGGTGACCGCCTAAACCATCGTGTTGATAAAATCAGTTTTGTCACATATTTGCCGAAGTTTTACTTAAGATTGCTATTTAGTCGTAAACAATGAAAATGAGACTACAATTTAAGTTTAAAATAGCATCAAAATAGGAAGCCATTATAAAAATACAATCCGTATAAAAATGCTAAAAATAAAGATTTTTTTTCATGTTTCTTGTATGGGGACCCCTCTTGGGATTTGATTTATTGTTCATTTTATAGTTTTAAACGATAGATTTTATAGTAACACGTATTCTGTGAAAATTTCAACTGGCTACTTATTACGGTTAAAAATATATAGCCCTGTAAACTTACTCGTTCATATAAGGGCGCGTACCGCAGTTGAACGATGACGTCACTCAAGCAAGATGGCGTCCACGCGCTTTAATATTATTGACCCAAATTTCAAACGTTTGTAGAATCAAAACTACTGGGTCTATTTGAATGAAATAAAAAGTATTATGTTTGTTTATTTATAAACATTACTGTTACAAAGTTTCAAGCGATTTGGCGTACCTACTGACATTCTTCATTTTCTATAGGTACTTTACCACGATTCATATTTTATAGATAATTATGTATATTTTGATAGGTAGATTCGATAACGTCAATTATTATTTAACGTCAGTACAAAAATTAGAAGAGTTAAAAAAAATATTCACTAATCAGTAAGATACAAAACAACTAGTAAATTAACCTCTCTACTCGAAGTCTCTACTGATACATATTTTTTAACAAGACGGGCCTCTATTCTACTAATGGCTAAGCCTAATTGATTTTGACATGTCAACACATTCCTTATACTTATAACTTGGCCGCCATTACTGTCAAATAAATTAGAGCTATCTCTAAGGAGCTATCATAACATTGACAATACGATAACATGTCAAAAGCGATTAGGTTTTACCGAATAGAATAGACCCCGGTCAGTTAGTTAAAACGAGAAAGACATAAAATAAAAAATAATATTCCTTGTTAATTAAGTATGTTTGTCATGAATAAACTTTTTTTTTAAAATTAAATACTACTTACAGAGAAATCGCGGACAAGATATAAAATTGTTAAAAAATACGGTTTGACCATGGATAGGACGTAGTCGGACGTATATGGATTCAGGCTTCCGGAGCTCATAGAATTGTGCCATTTATGCCATGATTTTCCCCTTGACATCTGAAAGACCACCATCACAGCACAACTACACTTGCCCTCACTCATGAACGCGCATCAGTTAAATTGTGTTTTAAATATGCTCTGGGTTTATTAGTCATTATGCTATTTGAATATAAGGGGGTTGGTAGGTACTTTTGATCAAATATACGCAGCGTTTACTTACTTACTCGTTTGCCAACTTCTAATTTAAACAAATTCGGCTGTGCGTTGTTGTTAATAAAAGCTGACCGGCGCCGCCGCAACATCGGTCAATGTTATAAAACTCAATGCTCAGCGGAACGATAAATTTAACTCCGCGGATTTGGCTTTGCTCCTCAACGATGTGGAATATTTACATACGAGTAGCCTTTAATGCTATCCAAAAGGCTGTTCGTTTCAGCCAATGAATTTTATTGTTACTGATGAACACTGATCAGGTATAAATTGGTAAAGTTGAAAAGTCTTTTATTTTTGTTAAAACATTTTTTGTAAAACCGTCAAAACCGTTTTTTGCGGCTCCAGCTGCAGCACATGCTGAGCTGAGTCCTAGTTGACTTCACACTACAGTGCAACGATTCAATTTCTGCTTTAATTTGTTTTTTTTTTTTTACCATGTCTGTTGTTTGGTAGTGTGTTTTTAGTCAAATAAATGTTTTGAATTTGAATTTGAATTTGAAAACAAACTTCAAACTTAGGCCGCTGTGAAGCCCATCTCAAGATACGTCAAAGAAAACGTCGAGTCTCAAACGTGATCACTGACCAAGATCAAATCCGAGATTCTTATCTTTACAACCAATTACTAATTGATGTTTTCCTATCTGCCTCGCTATTGCGGCAAGGATCTCATAGAAGAGATTGGATTAGCCAAGATCACTTATATTAATAGGCAAAGGCCTAAAAAAAATAGCCTCATCGCTATGCTATGGCTACATACTACGACGCACTGACAGGCGGCAAGTGGCAAGCTAGGCTCTAGGCGCTAAGCAAGCGGAGCAACCCGCTTCTAAGTGCGGACGTAGCCTATGCATTTTCTTGTTGCCGCTTGCCGCTTCGCCGCCGCGCCGCGCCGCTAATATCAAAAAAGGCGGCTCACTGCATAGTAATAGTAAAAGCATTTTAAATTTTATGAGATTACCAATAGAGTATAGAATGCTTAGACTACTACATTTTAATTAGTTGCCTTCTTTAGTAGGACGGCAGCGTTGCGCTGGCGCCGATGTCAAGTACTTATTTAGAAAAAAAAAAATTAGGATTTCATTCTACTTTCTCTGTAACGATATAGTTATCATATTGTTAATTTATGGTTAACTTATAAAATTGATAGTTTAGGCGACCAATACGATTGTAATAAGGCTAAACAAATAAGTAGTAGAATAAAGGAACAGGACAAAAAAAACACCTAAAAGACTAAACAAAGACATGCGTCATTTAATAAATTATACATGGCGTAGGTATAAAGAGATCACTACATATTATTAAAAGCGAGATCAATGTCTAAATTGATCTCGCGGCTGTCGATTAGCCTCCTTTATCCCACAGTATTCATGAACGAGTTAATGTTAACGCCACATCCATTTGGTCCCGAACGTCCGGCTTCTGATGTCCATTCGTTTACCTGCAACAAATAAAAGGATATCGTTAATGGAGAATACGTAATAAAATACAATGCTATTTGTTTACGGGTGAAGCTGTAAATCCGAATGACTATTTATTATTTATTACGCGTGAATTTGTGTTTTTTAGTTTGGTTGTATAATTTGGACTGTGCAAATCCTGCAGCCATTTGTGGAAATAATTGAAACAGTTAACCATTATGAAGTGAAATTTAAATGCGAAAATGTATTTATTATTGATATAGAAAACCATATTACTCACGTTAAAACATGGATCATGGGCCTATTCTGCTCGGTAAAACAATATTGCCTTTGACACGTTATTGAATTGTTTTTTACAAGGCTGGCATTACTGTCAAGTAAAAAAAGAACAATAAAAATACAAATACGCTTTATTGAACACTAAATACTAAAGAAAAATAAACAAGGAAATACAAATACATGAACTAAAGAACTATCGTAACGTTGATAATACGATAACAAGTCAAAAGCAATATGGTTTTACCTAGTAGAATACAGCGAGGGAGCGTGTAAATATCGTGCAATACACACACATACAACCTTGGTTTGTTTCACGATAGGCTCTGCCAAGGTCGAGACCCTACTTCTCTACTCATGTATCTAATTTCATAAGGAAACTGACAGCCTCCTGCGTCTGGCTTATACTTACGTCTAGATGGGATGTATGTGGCATGTGAATTTTGGAATATATCCATGAATCATTCCAAACAACGGCAACAAGGGCCTCTTGGTGAGAGAGAGAAATATGAGATTTGAAAATTAAAGTAATATGTAGAAGAGGAAGACCATAAAACATTTGGTTCATTTACTCGTTTACAGCTTAAAAGTCACAAAATTACTAAGAGCGTAGGCGGCGCGTTGCGGCGCGTCGCGTTTGCTTAATAAAAAGTGTTTCCAAAGCGTTGTGGAAACCTTTCTAGCGATAGGACCGCGTCGCTTTAGCTTTTTGTGCGTTTGTGATTTAAACGCTTTCAAATCACAAACGTAATAGGTATATAGTCGTACGAACTAAACACCAGACAAAGCTATAACGTGTTGGCTAACACAGGTGTGTGACGCGCTTTAAAAATATTTTTATAATTTTGGCACATTCATTGTTTTTTCAAATACAGTGTTGGTTTTGCATTCATAACTAGACACTCTGGAAGAACCCAAGTGTTGTTACATAATAAGATTTATTATTCTTTGACTGCACGTATAAACCATGAGTCATAATAGCACATTGGTTTTTACAGTGAACGTTTAAATGACGCCATTTCTCGGGCTGTAGATAAAATGGGGTATGATAGCCACGTGCGTTTTCCATCGCGAATGACGCATAATCTTGTTTTATTTTATCTTTTAGCAAATAGAGAGTAAGGATAAAACATAATATAGAAATCAATAGACAATATTTATGTTTAGGCGTTGTCGAACATAGACCTTATTATTTCACATTATTTTATTCGAGAGACCGTCACTCCTGGATATAAATAGCCCAAGGATCACCTCGACCCAGGCCACCCTATATACACATCCACTTTCGAATTCATAATACCCATCAATACTGTCATGGATACATTACAGGCGTCTATTTTCCTCATATAAAAATACTTTTACGCTTTCTCGAAAACGATATAATAACACATGTTACACGTAATCTACGTGTTATTACAAGATGTAATCGGATTCCGGAATGAGATTTCTTCACTTATGCGAGTTTTATTGTACCCGAGCGACGCCACGAAAACACGGAAGGCAATTATTATGATAAATATGTCGGAGAACGAGCTCTAAACATCAAAGTACTTCAGGTTCTGTGGGCATTTCTAGGTACATATGGGTGCCTAGAGATAATATAACAGTGACACGCAGGGAGGTACTTGAGCTACTACTATGTCATCAAACTATTTAGGGAGCTAATCACTTAACTTCTGGTAGCATGAACGTAACTACCATAGAAAGGTCTCTGGGTAATTATTACACCTAATTAATTCACGATACGTCACAGAACAGATGCGTCTGCGCGCGGCGGGTCCCGTACTAAATCTGAATCGCCTTCCCTTATCCCTTCACACCGCACCGCCGCCGCAGCCAGCATCCAAGCTGACGCAGCACATAGCGCCGCTTGCGTTCTGCTGAGCTTGTGTTGCCAGTATTACACCAATTTCCGACACGGTCATCACTGACCATACACCCGTCCTCGGGTGCGTCGCCCTAAGCAACGTTGGCAAGGCAACACACTACAAACTTTCATTATCATGTCACCTATTCCCTTAGGTGTGAGCGAATACAATTCGTTTTAATACCTCTTACTCCATCAACTACTTTGTTTGCCAGACCATCAATATGTTCGCTGTTTATTTAACGCAATCATTGCTCGCATCAACGGCTCATCGCTCATCGCTCACTAGACACTCTAGCTAGTGCGAGCAAGCTCTCTGTCAGTAAAGTGCTCACACTTAAGTCAATTATTTCCACAACTGATCAGTATGATGACTGGGTCAGTTCAGTTTCTGCATCAAAGTCTGAAACTGATGGTCAGGCATTTATGTCATTAGGTACGCATTTCCTTTATTCTTATCTCAATCGACTTGTTTACTACAAATTCAGAAATAGTAACCTTATGTATCTCTATCAAACTTAGATACTTCAACTACCTTAGTGATCAAATCGGGGATATTCGTATTCAAGTACCATTACAGAAATTAATTTCACTACTTTTCGTATGCGTAAATGCACTGAGAAAAACTCCCGTAGCCGCGCTAAGTAAAATACGTACAAAAATCAACTACTATTAAGTGTGTAACCGGCTCCATTACGCATATGCCGCACACTGCCAAATACTGCATGCCGCTTAATTATAAGCATGCCTCTTATAATTTACGTGTGAAAAGCACGTGGTAAGTATCTGGCGCGAGTACATTACATATTTGACTATCGTAAGTATCCCGTTTTTCTCAGTGTGTCATTGTAATTGGTTACAAGTTACAATACAACTTGCCCAACTCACACTGCTTACTCGTACCGCAAAAAAAACAAAAACTATCTAAGTAAATCTGCATAATTTTATAAGAACTATTACTGCTTGTTCCAACACCACCGTCAACATTGTAAACCCGGTGGCTCGCTCTAGCTAAGGCGCAATTTAACACATTAATGCTAACGTTGATAACCCGAAAAAGAACAAAGGACTCCGTCATTACTTTGTAACAACCTTTGTTAGAATTTCAAGCTCAACCATCGTCATTTTCTACTTAGATTTCAATTGAGCACCGCTTGAAATAATATCTCATAATATCATTATTAAATGGTGGTTGGCATAGACAACTGATACAGCTTGGGGTACCATCAGCAAAACGGTCAACCGACCGACCATTTACGAATCTTGTCACCTTAGAATAAGGCTCACTAGTGATCGATCAACTATCAGAGATGCTGTTTATACTGCGAGTCGTTGTGTTGACCAATCCCGAATATCTTTACAGGGTTACGATTACCAAGAATAGTTAACACTTAGATCAAATAAATCAAAGAGATCAACCGCGACCGCGTATGTACCGTGCAATGTACTTATGTAGTGTGCATTTTTCAATGTCTTCATCGTAGCGACTCAGTACAAATACACATCGTAAATTTGAATGTACACCGCTCGTACAAGTACATTGGTTTAAGTACATCAAATTTGCCAATATTTTATTGATCGTCACATTCATCAAATCATCAGAAATTATTTGCAAACACATTATCTGCAAGTGTGATTCGATTATAATTCCCTTCGAATGAAAACAATCAATATCATAAGAAAAATCAAATTTTGTTTCTGACTTCATTTGATTATTACCTGTTAGTCAATTCATTTTAACTTTGAAGCCACCAATAATTATCTTTACCAAAAGTATAAACTAGCAAACCAACATCAAAAATTAAGAACACCGGAATATTTTTACAAATTAGCAACTTATAATTCATTATGAATGGAATGTTAGACATGTTCAAATGTTCACAAGTGTATAACTGCCTGAGCGACGCTAAGTGTTTCATGAGTGTTTCTAATTCCGCCGCCAAAGTTTGTATACCATAAACCATAATATGAGCCTGCTCCAGTAGCGAAGCGTCCTTACATGCCGATTCCTGCCGTGTTGCCTAGAAATTCCTATGTATAGAGTAGGTATACAAACAAAACGTAAAACCGAAAGTAACCCGGTATACTATAGCTTTACCTTGCGTTACCATCTTCATAATACGATGCATGAACAAAACGCACGAGCAAGCCGAAATCTATCGCAGCACTCGCTCGCACACATTCACTTACCTATATTACCAGAAAGAAACAAACAATTAGAATGTATTCGTACACACGCACACACGCTCAGTTACATTTCACTGCGCTCGAACTTACACCTACAATTAAAATCGCTATACAATCCGGTAATTCACCGCCGGACCTACACTAACACATTCAAACATTTTCCTAGCGCTTCGAACTCGCACACAGACACAGCGACACGTGAGACGTAATAAAAATCAGAGTGTTTCTCACTCTGATTTTTTCGCGAGTCCGAAATCTCACACCGGCTTATTTCATCCAATTTTAAGCTTTAAGGGCATGTATTAACTTTCTTTTCCCAAATAGCGTGTCGCCGTCGCACGTGACCTCTAATAATAATAATTTTGCATCCTTTTTTACGCCATTACATTACTTTCGCGTTCGCCCGCGCGGCTCGCGCCAAAATAGGCGTTTATTTTTAAGTTTGGTTATTTGTGTTAAATGTAGTGTTTTATGAGACTGAATTGTGTTTTAACTAGTGAAATTTAACTCGCTAAGTGTTCTGTGATTGTTGTACCTACTGTTTGGATTATGTTATTTGGCATTTCGTTGCGACGACGGAGGTTTGTTTCTACCTTTCTTAGTTAGGTACCTATTGGTTTTGATTACTTGCTTCTATCTATTAGGTTATATTCGTGGTTCTTAAATATTTTTGTCTGTAAGTACTCAAAGTACCGCCGCATTGTTTTACAGATTACCTTACTTAATAAACTAACATGTTTTTCAAAGTTAAACTTGAAAATATAAAACCTGTGATTATTGTGATTAAGTTAGGACGCGCTCGCACAGACATCATAACATAACAATTGATTATAGGCATGGATTCTTCAAACACTTCCACACCACAGCTAATTATATGATACTTAAATACAATTGGCTCACTGATAGTTGCAAATTAATTTAATTTAATTTTTATTTGGATTCTAGCAGTGTTTAGGATCAAACCGGTTTGCAGAATTTGCAAACCTGATATCTTCTGATATCAACAATGTATTAATTTAGCTTGGAATTATGCTCAAAGCGAGAATCTTATACACTATATACAGAGTTGTATATTATTACATGAGTTTGGAAACAGTAAATATAAACTTTTTTGGTAATCATTTTGAGGTAATCACCATCGTAAAGTGGAACGTAGATAATCGAAATTTAATGAAACTTTTAATTGATACGGTCGGATCGTATGTAGAAACAGTTACCGCATGCTACACTTTAGTACTGATTTTTAGGAAGTAAAAAGACGACATCCATTTTATTAGGTATATTTATTCATGTCATGGAAGGGGCAAACAAGCACACACGCCGCCATGCACCTTTTTTTGCTCCGGCTTGTCTATTCATTTACGTGACGCTTCGCCACTGGCCTGCTCGACATTTGCCATCAACAATTTGACTTATTATATCACACCATAACAATCGGCACTGTGGCCTTTGTGTGTCTTTAGTTCTAATATCATAAGTATCAGGTTTTCAGATAAAACATTCAACGCCAGTGATTGCCATTTGTATGGCTTTGTGACGCAAATCATAGCCGATGAAACGATAACATTTCGAACATGGATTTGCTGCATTTCTGAGAACAATTCAAAAGTTTTTTTCAACGAATAAAGTGAATAGGAACATTGAAGAACCACTAGATTTTTATATGTGTGGAAATATTTTTCAAGCCCAGTTATAGTTTGTTACTGTGCTTCAATAAGGGATATCATGCTAAAGCGAATATGGGATCTCCCAAGAATGCATTAGTTAACGTTCAGTCTAACTTTATTTACTTTATTCACATAGATGCTACATTCGAGATTTCGAGTGTGCCAATCCAACAGTCAGGTATTATCGTTTTCTCTTCAAAGTACAGACAATGCGATAGCTAAACCAAAGGGCTAGACGAATAATTTGGCCTGACGACAACTGCCTAAAGTAGGAAAGACATAGGTACCTATCCCAACGAATTCTGACCTTTAATTGGGATTCAATAGAATCCTATAACACTTTAGTTTTGTACAGAAACAAGCACAACGCTCAATCGGAAACTGAAGGCTATGGATAGGAATTCGAAATGTTTACTCGACGACATGACCAACATCATCATCACAAAGATCTCATAAGCATTTCCACAACTGTCGGTACCGCGCCCCTCAGATCCATCGGCCACCCGTGACCCTAACCAGGACCTCGGCCCACCAATACGTCCTAGCCATTTTATTGAAATCCACTAGAAGGTATTTAAGTTATTGATCAATAACTAAACTTTCAACTTATAAGCATTGGTTTTGTTTTAAATCAATTACTGAGATGATGTTTTACTACAACAAAGCGCTCTCAGCCCATAATTGCAAGATCTTACTTAATCCCTCTACTCGCGTATAAACGTCTAGCAAAACATGAAAATAAATCAGTAAAGTGTCCACTTAGCTCAAGTGTTTACGATGCACCGAATCCTCCGATGATACTGACGGACTGCCGCGAAGTTGTGTGATCTCCTGCCACTGCATCTTATTATAGCCGGCATCATCATGACGATAGAACTCATCCAATGTCTCATGGATTTATTTTTACTTTTATCATTTCAATCAGGTCAACTTAGTCACGTAAACGGCGTAAGCTTTACCCTTACTCGGTTTATCGGCACTTCAATTAGTTAACCCAAGCTCTTGACAAATAACTCCTTGACTTGCTCCCATATTCTTCAAGTGGGTTGTCTGTGAGAGTTAGGTCGACTATGATAAGTCATCACTTTTCATCTACAACTACATCACACTTTTCTGGGTTGAATTCAGGCAATCGAATGTGACGACTGCACTACGGCCTTCGGCACAGGCAGCCTTAATATCTGATTTAACACACACACACCTGAACACTCTACAGTTCGAACATTTCTAACACAGTTCATCATCAGTCACAGCACATCACTCGTGTCTTCATTTTTATCTCCAGGTGATCCCACTTCTGATGTCGGAGAACGAGCTCTAAACATCAAAGTACTTCAGGTTCTGTGGGCATTTTTAGGTACATATGGGTGCCTAGAGATAATATAACAGTGACACGCAGGGAGGTACTTGAGCTACTACTATGTCATCAAACTATTTAGGGAGCTAATCACTTAACTTCTGGTAGCATGAACGTAACTACCATAGAAAGGTCTCTGGGTAATTATTACACCTAATTAATTCACGATACGTCACAGAACAGATGCGTCTGCGCGCGGCGGGTCCCGTACTAAATCTGAATCGCCTTCCCTTATCCCTTCACACCGCACCGCCGCCGCAGCCAGCATCCAAGCTGACGCAGCACATAGCGCCGCTTGCGTTCTGCTGAGCTTGTGTTGCCAGTATTACACCAATTTCCGACAAATAAATGATGAATGGTAATATAGCTGACATGTTTGTTTTCATAAAGAGAATAAAATATAATTAAGTACAGTTAAGTGTTTACATAATAAGTAAATGTTTTTTTATAAATTGATAATGACATAGGTACATTACATATACGAGCATCTTCTTCTTCTAAAGTTTGATTGAAGTTTTTTTTTATATTGTTCATTGTTGGTAGTAAGTTAGAGCAACAAAAATATGGGTTTAACAGATACTCGTAGGTCTAACATAACGTGGGTTTTGCATAAAAATAATCGGACAATTAAAAAACACGAAAAGTTTTAGATCTTCTTCTGCAGTTGGAGATAAGACAACTTTTGCCGAGATGTAATGTATAAAGTCGCAACAACAATACATAAAATATTGTTTTGGATATAAACTACCTAAACCAGTTACAATAATATTAAAACCCTATACAAGATTTATTCGCATTTCAGAAATCAAATTCGTTTCACGAAACTGGAGTAATAACTTGATCCGAGGTTAAATGACAAATGAGTAAGGAGTCTCCGGACAAACTTTGCTCTTGTTGGACCAGGCCTAAGTGACAGCCAATTATGGACCGGCACTGCGAGGAACAGGGCGAGCTGAAATCTCTAAGAAGCATGTAAAGTGTAAATTAGAAGAACAGAGAGATAAACCCAAATAGGCTTTAAAATAATATGCTCCGAAAAAAGTAGGAATGCTGCTTACTGTAAAGATGGTGATGTGAATGAAATAGGGAATTTAAGCATCTGTTGATAGGATAAAATTCTAAGGGCCTGTTTCACAATCGACAAGTGAATTGTACCAGTTAAAGTTAGCTCCCTCCTTGTCTATGTTCAAGTGTAAAAAAAGGAAAGGGCTAAATTTGTGTCAGATATGCTTTATTTGACGATTGTGAGACAGGCCCTAAATATGACAAATGTGTTAAAACTAAGAAAACCTAAATTTGGCGCTCTATGGCTTAACAATGATTAAAATGCTGACGCAACAACAACGCTTCAGACTTCCGAAGCCTAGAAAACAAGGCCCTTCCCAGTCAACCTTTTTACGGAGATGTTTTCACAATGAGAGTTATGATTTATCGGTACATTTACTTTACTTTACAATCCATTCTTAAACAATATAGTTAAATATTCTATATATTTTAGTGCCAGGCTCCTCTCTGTTTCATATAAAATAACCCTCGATCGTAGTTCGTGGCATCAAACGTATTATAGATACTCAAGTTAATTAATTGAACCATCCATTCCGGCACAGAGTAGAAAATAGAAGATTCGCCACGACCCGCCGCTGACCCATTTATCACGAGATAAAAACATTGTTTGCCCTTAATGAGCTAACTGGGGATTAATTCGCTGTGTTTATTGTAGATAAACATAATAACTTTGGAATAGCCCTTTTGTTGGTAGACTCTGCATTAATAACCTGTATTGTTACGTGAGGAGTGTCTAGAGGATAAGAAAAAAGGAGGTAGTTTTAGGACGGAGCGGAAAAGGTATTAACCATGAACAAGTTCAAGTGTGTAGAACACTAGAGTGAAGTGTGTATTTTGATAATAGCGTTGATCCGTCATTGTCCTAAGCTCTATTCCAATATGTTACAGTCTGTCTAGCTTCAATATTGTAATAATTTTGCTGACGTAACTCTATCTGTCAAGCGATTAAGGGCTACTATAAAATAATTATGATTACTGAAACAAGTAGAAAAGAGGCCCTGTTCCTTCGTTCTTTATCATACATGTGAAATTTTATAGATCGCTCTCCTACTCCTACCTACCTTTCCTAATAAAAGTAGAACAAGAAAAACAATAGCGATATAGAAATCCCTAGGTTACAGTAGTAATTAATGTATACAAAATCATATGAATTCCTTTAAATTATACAATACATTCCTCAACCCCGTATGTTCGTAATATGTTTGCAATCGAGCACTATAGACGGAGCTTCGAGTGAACTGCGCGTGACCTGCCGGTTGAGTGGCTCGCGATCTAAAAGAGTTATGTCCTTGACCCTAATCGTTATCAGTCGGTCGTCGACCGACGACGCCCAGCGATGTTATATAAACATTCGCGCTGCGTGTTACATTCAGGATACGGAATTATTACATTATCAGCGACGAGCTGTCATTGAATGTATATAAAGTTATTGTCTAGAAGTCGTGAACTGCGTCAAAAGGACGGCTATGTTTTTCTAGTGTATGTATGTGATGATGATGAAGATAAAATATAGTCATGCTGTTTTCGGAAACAGCGACGGTTCATGAAATCTCAAAAGCTGATGTCAGATGGTGCAGCTCTCTAGTGTGCCTAGTGGCTTGCGTAGCCAATTTTTGCTGCAAATGTATTCCCACACTAAGCGCATGTTAAAAAATGAAAAATATTTTATTAGGACAACCGTTTCTTATCTAGGCCAGACTTCCGATCCAGTTCAAAATTATTGACGTTTTGTTTCACCAGAGGGTTTATTGTCTCACGCACTCGCAATCACGATCGATTTCATTTTGAAAATCAAAGGCCTGTGTGCATACAAAATGAAAACAATTGCTCCACTTTGAAGCCAGTTACGATTGCGAGTGCGTTAGACAATACGCCCTCAGGTTTCGTATGTATCGCGCAGTTTATCGGTTTTGTATGTACCTATGCATGTAAGTATGTCTATTTCTTTGCGCGCTCCGCAATCTAAACAGCTTGATGGCTTTAAACAGGTGAGGTGTTGTTAGATTCGTCTTTGTGGGAGTGGCATAGGCTATTAATAATATTTAATCGAAGTAATAAGAGGGAGGTTATTTTTTTTAACATTATGTAGACGACAACATCAAAAAATGCAGTCGGGTTTTCAAAGCTTGTTTTTTATTAGACTTATTATTAATTTTAAAGTTTGTATCTCAGCATTGGTTGCTAAATAAGATTTGTGAAAAATCAGTTGGACCAATCTCTATCTCGCTTCTTGTCAATCTCACATTTGTGAACGTCGTGCTCTTGGAGAAACACAAACATTACTTTTCCCATACACAAATGCTATTCATACTATACATATACAATATTCTAAACTAACTATAGTTAAACTAAAGTTAAAATTAGAAAATATATAGGTGATAGTTTGTTGGTCCTTCTTCCACCTCAAAAAATAAAACGGATTTGCGTGTTTTATTCCACAAAGATACTCGTATATGAGTACAGTCAAAGAGTGATATGTTAATTATAATACCTACAGAAAAGTTGACCATTAAGGAAAACGTGATAATATAACTGGATTTCATAAGAACTAAGTTGCAGGCAAATAGTAATAGATAACGCTTAAAGACTAATTGATGTCACCATAAAAGATTAATAATTACTTTGTTTACTTCCAGAAGGAATTACACACGTATCGCATTAAGTTGTACCACAATAACCCCTGTAATAAAATACGCGGACAAATAAGGAAAGTTATAAGTAATTTATTTATGCTCTTACAAAGTCCGTCAGGTTCGGAAAGCGGGCAAGTAAAAGTAAAGTAATTTCGTTTTTCGAGTTAACGTGTTCCAGCGAGACATACGGATAAAAAAGTCAATGAGCTGAACATTCTTCTTTTTAGGGTTCCGTACCAAAATGGTAAAAAGGAACCCTTATGGTGAGACTTCGTTGTCCGTCTGTCTGTCTGTATGTCACAGCAGGTTTTCTCAACAACTACAAATGCTATCAACTTGAAATTTGGCATATTTGTATAACTTGCTTGCCCGCATCTGTTTTTAGTAAAAGAAAAATGAATTTATATTATAAATAATTTAAAAGGGGTCTAAAATGGGGTGTCATATGAAAGCGCTTAATCTACACATTTCAAAACTATTTTTTTTTAATTTTCTGGTTTTTTTTTTGATTTATAGGCAAAAATGTACAAAAAATTACCGATCTCCCCTTATCTCCGAAGTTTATTAATCAATAAAATCTGAAATTATCCATATCATTAATTATTAAACATATTCCTTTTGAAGCGGAGTTTTACATAAGGTGCTGATTGTTCACAAAACGGCATCGAGGCACAAGAAGCTTCGAGTTATCTTTAACAACAAGCGACAGGTCGGGCGGGGGAGGCAGGATCAACTTCATCTTGGCCAACGGTTTATTTAGCTGTGGATGAGCTTGCTAATAGTGGGGAAAGAGGTAATGGGAGACAGAGGGCAATGGTGGTCAGCATTATAGACCAGACGAAAGTATGTAAACCAACGAAAGGCCTAAAAGACTCGTGACCTCGCTCTTGCCGACTGGACAATCTAGTCTAGGGCGATACTCGTTTGTTGGTTCTTGAGTTACAAGAGGAGGGATCCCGAAGCCCTCATGGAGGGAAGATGGCCGATTGAAAAATGACCGTTTTTTACTTTCGATTTATACATAATACTCATTTTATAATCTCATTCAATTGGCATTGGCGAAATCACTACGAAACCACCATAAATAAAAAAAGAAGAAGAAAAAGAAAAAAGAGTTACAAGAGACTACGATCTCGCGTCAAATATTCATGAGGCTTGTCCTTACGGAAAACCGTGTGTCGCAGGGTACTCAGCTGTTGTGTTTGTATTAGAAATACTTTCTTTACTTTTAAATTTCTTTTACGGCACATTCATCTTATTGGCTCGGTTACACTATACACATCCACGGTGGCTATATATGTAACCTGAGGAAGTTTGTAAAAGTTTACGATACGAGCATTATGTAGTTGAAATGCGATATGTCGGATTCGATTGTCGTTATTATACTTAGAAAAGAAACAGTGGAAGTTATAATTACTTATCAATAATACTCGTGCTACGATATAACAGATAAGAAAAATTTATACAACAATCCAAATCTCTGCCGCATGACTATCTTAATGTTGAAATTTATATTTACTTAGCCTCTCGTTGCTTATCTTCTAATAATAATAATTAAGCATACTAAGAAGACGACAAAAATATACATATTATGTTATTATATTTAAACAATAATTTAATTTCGTTGATAATTATAATCTTTACAATTCGGATCACAGTAGATAGATAGATAGATAGATAGATAGATAGATAGATAGATAGATAAAACGTTTAATTGATGCTTCAATCACACACATACAATTGTCATAAGAGGAAAAGAACAATATCAAACGAATTTACAAACTAGGTACGGTCGGCCTTATAAGAAGCTGCACACTTTAGTGTTTTGTCACCTTAACGTCATGTTTGAACTGCTGCACTATCTTTCAAAGGCGTTAAAGTGACAAGGTACAAAAGTGTGCAGCTTCTTATAAAGCCGACTGTACCTACAACCTCAATCGCATGTGTGCGTCTCGCAGCAGTACAAAAAGGTCTTGGCTCAGCGTAGCATTGCTATACAAAATTCTTGAATTATTTTTCTTAGTATTTTCTCTAGTCTTCTCAAGTCGAATCAAGAATCTTGGCAAAAAGAGGGTTCAAAGATCTCTTCGATCTATTGAACAGTCAATAAATTTCAGCATTTCTCTAACTACCGGTAAAGCAACGTTCTGATATTGAAAAATATTCCTTTCCCAACCGCTGTATCCACACACTCCAGTTCAATGGCTCTGTTTCAATAGCGGCTCTATCTATCCGCACGCAGCTATTGTTTCTACAGAATAACTTTTGCATTTTATCGATTCCCGTATGAGTCTACGTCACTGGTTTTTGGAATAATGCCAGCTTACCATCTGCGTGGAATTTTGCGGATCTTAATCTATGAAGCGGTTATGTAACAAGTACCGCTATGTGTATGATGCGGCAAGCGGCGAATCTTGGACACTAAGCAGATAAAATCTCTATTTTCTCGAATGCTAGACAAGGCAATATAACGTATAATCTAGCGTATGTAAACAATTTATAACAGTTTTTTATGTGTTCGTTTTAGCCATAGATGAAAAAACTGTAAATATTGGAAATAGGGTAATTAATAAATAAATAATTAACGTAGGTACCATTAATCATTAACGAAAAAAAACAGGGACCCTAGCCAAGATGAAAACGCTACTAACGCTTTTCATTTCATTCGCTCAATGTACAGTCAAGGACTTTAATTGTTATGCCACTATGGAACCCTGTCGCATAACGTTAATCATTAATTTTGGCGTAATTTCTTTCATGTGGTTTGACGCTGTCATTATGACAGGATTCCATAGTGGCGTAACAATTAAAGTCCTTGACTGTACCTATGGGATGATAGCTGACCACGTTGTTCGTCGTAATGCACGAGGCTGTCATCCCATACATTTTGAGCGATAGAAATGTAAAACGTTAGTAGCTTTTGCATCTTTGCCCGCTGTGACACACAGACGACAGACAACAAAGTCTTATTCTAAGACCTTCCTTTTCATTGGTACCTGTTTTACTATTTTGGTACGAAACCGTAAAATGAGAATAAGATCTGTAACATTGCAGCTTCAAAAAATAAATAATGAAATAGATACGTAACCCACGTACAAGTATGATACGAGTATGACACGATTAATGAGTAACGAGTATGAGTTACCACACGCTGCGACTCAAAGTAATTACTATGTTTAAATGGATTTGTGGGAGTCAGGCTTGGAATCTGGTATCAAAGGATCCTGTTATGGTTTTATTATTAAATTAGATTTGTCGCTGGTACAGAACTCAAGCGGGTTGTTTTTTGAAAAGTCGTATACGAATGAGGGTACGTCTCACTTTAATTAGGTCTTCTATTTGAAATAGAGATCCTGTTTTTGTTCATTTTAAATGAGATGCTGGTATCTTGATTTAATAGCAACATGAAACTATGATGTTGTTAAATTACTAATCCTTAGTTATACATAATACTGTCTTATTAAGGTACAGTCAACCAATTTGATTTCTAGGCCACTTTGGACTATGTTAAAGTGACGTTGACAACCAAACGTTACAGACTTCTTATGATTTGGTTTACAACGTCACATTGACAAAGTCAATAGTGGCCTAGGAATCAAATTGGTTGACTGTACATGTTTAGTTTGGCTAGTATGGTAACAAGTTGAATCAAAATCTGATAAGAAGCGAGCGACACGTCTATTTTTGTTCTAACCTTCAAACATGACTACTATGTGTAGCTTAAACGCTGACATCTAATTATATGTTCCGTTCATCGTCCGTTCGACGTCCGTCCGCCGGCCGTTGTCGATTGTTATCGACGTCATTACCGTAAGTGCAAACTAAGACCCTTTCGCCAAACGTCGCCCGCCCAATAAACATAAAAGCGACCTCGTGGCGAAGGGGTCTATCACGTAACTTACATCGCTTTGTTAACGTCATCGAAGTCCTCTTTTGCATTTATAAATAATTATCAGGGGACAATGCCACACCAATTGAGCTAGTCCCAAATTAAGCCCTAGGCTTGTAGTACTATGGGTACTACACTCACAAGCAAAAAAATTGACTCAACGTTTGGAATTTTCCGCCCAATATCTTCTCATGCGATTCTGAAAAATGTAGTACCAAAAATAGTAGTGGTAAAATCTGGTTTTATATGGTACTACATTTTTCAGTATCGCATGAGAAGGTAATAAGATACCTTATTTGGTTGAGCTCGCGTGGCTAAACATCTCGTGTCTTTATGGCTTGTTTTAGTCCCTTGTTGAACAATTTACTATTATTATATTATATACATGAACTAACTGTCGTAAACTGGAACTGTAGTGTAATTTCTCGGTTGGGTGGCTGTTATTTTAAATATCAACCAGACATCCCTGCATAAAAACAGACGAAACTTGGCACTGGCAGCCTTAATGTCTCCGAAATGTTTTCCCCCAAGCACTGCAGTCTACCCCCTTCGAAAAAAGAACCACTAGTCGTGAAACCTCCATTTAGAAAGCAAACTTATTTATATACCGAACTAGTTGAATTTTCTTCAGCAAATTACATTGTAAATAAGCTCTTTGGCTGGAGAACCCTCTCCAGCTTGTGCAGATGGCGACTAGCTTACTGAATAAGACCCGGTTTGCTTGATGTCACTCTGAGGACCTAACGAGCCCGATACGGTCTTAATTACTGCGTCGCGATAATGAAGCTGTAAATATTTCGATATGGCTTATAAATGGACACGACGTTTAGACGCTATAAGTGACGATATAGAAAACGACGAGGTCGCTTGGTCATTGTCGCATTTTGATTAAGTTAAAAAAAACGGACAGCACGTTCTGGGATAAATAATTGTTAACTTAAACCCCATGACACTTCTGGGATTAAAAACTATTTAACGATACCTAGCTTTTATAATTTGTCATGCCGTTCAACCTATAGAAAAGCACGAAGTTTTAGACATACTAACCCACTTGCAGACTATACCTGAAAAACATACATAAACCTGATTTTATAAGTAAAATAGAGTACCTAAATAAATATTATTTTAAACTAACATCATGCCGAAAATACAACATCGAAAACTCAAAAAAGAAATCAAATTAGGGTGGTGGAACCAGTAATGGAAAAGTCACCAATAATGGACACTTGATTATTATTTTACAGAAGATAATGTTATTAATTTGTTTTGCAACAATAAATTTAGGACCGTATGAATTTTGAATTAAGAGTGAAGTGTCCATTACTGGTGCCTGTCAGCTAAGTGTCCATCATTGGTGCCGTCGCCCTATGAAAGTTTTTTCAAGTGTCAGTGTGGGTGCCACTTAGCGTAACGCATGTCGTGGCGAACCACGGCGATAATTTATAGTGGCCCCTATTTGGATGACCTCACGATCCGTTGCGCTGGTGATATCGCTTGTATGTCTGTCTGTCTGTATATCCGCTAACTACGCCTAAACCACGCAATGGAATTTGATGCGGTTTTTACCTTATGTTTTTTCACGGAAGGTATTTTTATGTAAGTAAAAAAAAAAACAACATTTGGCATCCGATCTAAATTACACCCGATGGGAAAGAGAGGGTTGCTAGTTAAAAATAATTGTGAATAAGCTAGCTATGATAGTATTAGCCCCGAGTGGTTGCCGGGTTAGAATATTGCCACTCCATGTCTTCCCGTGTATGTCGTAAGAGGCGACTAAGGGAATATGGGCTTGTAGTACTGTTAGGCGATGGGCTTGCAATCTGTCACTAATACACTGGTAAACATCTTAGCCTATTTGTGCAAAATGTGGTTACGGAACTATCAACAAGTTTTTAGAGTTGTACGTAATATAATAAAAGCTCTGCCTACCCCTCTCTGGGAATGAAAGCGTGAAGGTATGTATTAGTTATGTACTCAAATATAAATGAATATAAGGTCACCGTCAATAGAACTTGCGAACTATGTAAACAAATTAGTACTGTTTGACACATAACCTCAAATATTCATCAAGCGTGTTTTTATTAAAAATAACGTATAAGGAATAGTTATTTCATCTTAAACATAATATAAAAATAATGATTTAGTGTATAAATCCTTGCAAAATCCTCACATAATCCTTAAAAGTACGTGATTATCGAGTAATCATGGTGAATTGGTTCCTTTGGTTTTGTTTACATAGTTCGCAAGTTCTATTGACAGCGACCTTATAAATTCATCTTAGAAGCAACTTTTTTTAGCGAATCGTGATAATAACTCTACTGGGAGTCCCTGACTTCATTTGATTTAACCGTCTTCCCTAAAATCATCGAGGCGTGTGACCTGCCCTGTGGCCGTTACCCGACGACTCCTGTGGGTCCCATTTGACGTAAATATTTAAAGGTTTTCGTGTTAGTGTTTACCCACTCACGTTTTTTAGGTAACTGTTCGAGAATGATTTGTAAAAGCTGTTTTAGGATTCTGGGGGTGTAATGTTTGTTCTGCTTTGGTATAAAAAAAAGTTACGTTTCCTTTCTTGAACAACTTGAAACCAACCGACGCATAGAAAGTAAACAACCCACATACAATATGTCATTAAACATGTAAACATCTGAAGACAAACTGATTTTTAAGTCTCACTATAGGTGTCTTCTACGAATGATATACAGGGCTCAATTTTTCTTTTTTATCTAATGAAGAAGGCACACGTGCACGCACATTGGCAACCTGATGGCAGATTAGATTTGAAACCCATAGAAATAAGACTTATCAAGACTGCATTCATACGACTCCAAATGCGTTGCCAACCCTGAGGACTAAGATGGAATGCCTCTATGCTAGTAATTTCACCGGTTGTCTTATCCCTACACCGGAACACAACAATGCGAACACTACTGTTGGGGTTAAATTCAAAGATAAGATGGTGGTAGCGATCCGGACGGACCCTGCACAAGGCCTCAGTGGGGGGGGGGGGGGGGGGGCACGAACCCGAATGACTCGAGGGTGGTACGGTCGGCCTTATAAGAAGCTGCACACTTTAGTGTTTTGTCACTTTAACGTCATGTTTGAACTGCTGCAATAATCTGTCAAAGGCGTTAAAGCGACAAGGTACAAAAGTGTGCAGCTTCTTATAAGGCCGACTGTACATGGGTTCAGCCCCTCTATTCTAGGCGGTAAAATCCAAGTCGTATTTGACCAGTTATGGTATTGTTTTTAACTTGACCGCCATTACTATCAAGTAAATAAGAGCTATCAAATCGTTCACAATACGATAACAGGTCAAATACGATATGGTTTTTACCATTTTTAATAGAGGCGCTGGATGGTTACCACGAACGAATAAATTGGAAACTTCGAGTGCTGAGTCCCTGTCACTCGTTATTCAAGACTAAATCGAGAGTAGGGGATGGACGAACTTCGACTTTCAAAGTATAGGGCCTGGATAACCACAATCTTCAAATTTGCAAATGGGTTGACAACGGTGAGGACTAAAATGGAATGCTTTTATGCACAACAGAGCCAACACTACTTCTAGGTAGTAGATATTGTATTAAATAATAAATTGACATGTAATTTTTGATATTATAAATAAATGAGTATGAGTATGAGTATGGTACGATCTGGACGGACCCTCCACAAGATTTACCACCCACAATCTAAAACATTCACATGTGTACAGTCAAGGACTTGAATTTTTATGCCACTATGGAATCATGTCATAATGACAGCGTCAAACCACATGAAAGAAATACGACAAAATTAATGATTACCGTTATGCGACAGGGTTCCATAGTGGCATAACAAAAAGTCCTTGACTGTACATAGTCATATCCGGTTTTTACTCAATCAGAACAGAGACCCAGTTCACCTAAAAAAATATCTTCAGAAACTAAGTTTAGAACGCACTTTTTTGAATGTTTCTACAGGAACGAGAGTTCGTTCTGTTGGATTACTTATTCAGGGTCCGCCAAGGTTCGGCAGATGAAAGCGTAAATTAACTATGCATGCTATTTGAGCCAAATTAACCTTCATTACACTATAAAGTGCTACACAGCGCCGAATTCTTGACGCGCTCTGTGCCCGTCTGACCAATGTCCGTACAAATTTGACTCACTATCTAGTTCTTGGCGTTCAACGTGCTCTAAATCTCACACTTGTTATTCTGTAATATTTGTGTAGTGTTGGCACTGTTGGGGTCTCCCGACGTTTTCACTTCAGAGCCGCTTTTGGGTTTTTAACGATCGTTTTTTTGGGTTCCGTACCAAAACGGTAAAAAAGGAGCCCTTTTGGTGAGACTTCGGTGTATGTCTGTCTGTCCGTATGCCACAGCAGTTTTTAAGCTTCGCTAATAAAGCGACGACACGTTAGCCTAATTCGTAGTGCCTCGATGGTATGGTATGGTCAAATATTTGTGTGATGAGCGCGAGTATTTGTTCTTGAGTCTTAGATGGTTTCTATGTATTTAAGTAGGCATATATTTATTTATATAAGTATGTTTATCGTTGTCTAGTAACCATAGTACAAACCTAGACCTTAGTTTGGGACTAGGTTAATTTGTGTAAGATTGTCCCCTGATTGTTATTTGTTACTTTATTTTGAACAAAATTGATATATTGCTGGTTAATTCTTTGAGACTAAATACAAGAATTTCAAATTAAAATCGACCAACTGAATGTTCGTAAAGAATCCAACGAAATCGCATCGGTAGACTTTAATAATGCATATTTCATAATTCAACACACGAGCCACTCTTTCAAAATGGCCCTTTTCACACCCATGGTAAACCAAAACGGACCATTTTTGCCACTCTTTACAATTGAGAGTGCTAGTCTGGATAAGCCCAGCCTGTGAAGGCCCATTCAGCAGGATTCTAAAGCCTGTAAGCCATCTCTAAGCAGATCCTGTATTCAGTCTACACGAGTGGGAACAAGTGAAGCGGTACGTGGGTACACTTGCTTGCTCTCACGGGTACTCGTGATTAGGGGGGAAGTAAAAAAGTAATTAAGGAGGGGGGCGGGTGTCGAGAATCGTAAGAGAAAAGTAAATGGTTACTCTGAAGGTACAAATGCATAAACATATACACCTTTTCCTTTCTTTTCACATACTACGTTATCCTAAAAATCTCGCTCGCTTTACTTAACCCCTGAACTCGTAGGGATGATACGGTGGACGTAAAAGGTTATTCACCTTATGACATTGATATGAAGCTGCGGAAATGTATAACTATCTTTGACGTCGACTGAACGACGAGGGGGGCTATTGCCTAATGCACCCGCAATCGCAATCGTTTTCATTTTGAAAGTCGAAGGCGAGTCTGCATACAAAATAAAAACAAGTTGATTGCGATTGCGAGTGCTTTAAGCGATAGGTCAGCTAGGTTGAGAGAAGGACAAATATGTACTTAAAGCGCACATACGCGCAACCGCTCATACGAGTAGTACATTAGTCCTACCAAAATAAATACCGTATTAGTTTAGCTGTTTAGCTGTATAAAACTCATTACTGCAAAGTGAAGTCTCTCTACATTCAAAGTTGACGTAAAATTTGCATAACACTACCAAATTTCGAATGCTCGTTCACCCGAGTAAATCAAAACTTTACATTGGTCACATCATAATAAATGAGAGAGTAGTATTAAGTACTCAAAGATTTTAACATCTCGTTATGTAACTGATATAATTAGAGCCAGGCATTGTTTCTTCACGTTATCTCCACTGTATACGCCCGTAGTTTCCTCGACAATACGCATTACAGATAAGAAACCTTGCTAATTCTCCAGGACAACTCGCAAATCGGGGCTATTCTTCACAGCGCAGCGATCCGCTGATTTTTAATTAATACAAACGCCTTCAATATTGCCTTAATATGCCAGTCTGCGATTTTTTTCAGATTTTCAGCTGGTAACCATCCGAGAAAACCCTTATTTCTAATACCTAACTCTAAATGTCTTTTCTTTGTGTTCCGCGTAGAAGTCGTTTGCCATTTTTTTATGGGACACCACATATCCTTAAGTTCTTAGAGGCTCAAGTTATATCGAAAGCGAAGCAAATAGGCGATGAAACTCACTCTAGTATTTACAATATTAAGGACTAAACCCTTCGAACTTTAGTTTGGAATTTGTTTATAACATAACAACCAATAAATTACTATTATCGAGGCGAATCACCACATTAAATCTGCGTGAAAACAGTTTCTACAACTTTAGAGTAGTCGGAAGCGGAACAAAATGATCGCGAGTCAGCGAATACACATTTGCTACCACCAATCAGCATTTGAATGAAATTTTGACACGCCGACGTGTCAGTGGCACTGAATCTTGTTATGTCTGCTCAGATATTATCGGGTAAGTTAGTATTTATCTTGTTTTCTCAATAAGCTTATTGATAGGTACTGAATACTACACTCGTAAATGTAACTGAGAAAACAATATTAATTCGATCTTGTGCGACAAAATACGATGTCGTTTGTTTATTCATTACATCTGTAATGTAACGTATAGAGTAACACCACGGGCACAATATAATTGCTCTTAGGAAAGGCCAGGCGTTATACATAGAAGATGCCTATCAAATTACTAAAAGTAGAACGTAATTTCGGCGTTGGGTACGCTAGGGTTTGGGTTTTGGGTCCTTAAGACAAGCAATCATCAAAATGGGTACCTATTATTTTATCGAAACGACCGTATCATTACGCCGAATTTTCATTTCATCGAAAGGCATTTCTTGCTGCAAGAGGTAACTTTTTTTTGGTAGTCACGTCTAACCTCACCCATCCTACGCGTAATTAATGAATAAGATACCCTGAAAACATCACGGACCACAGTTTCAACAGAAAATAGCGTTCGATGAATTGAAATTCGTTGAAATAATACAATCGATAAAGTAAAATGCGAAAAAATGATGGATTACCCATTAAAATAGGACACTTATATACGCACAAAACGACTACTTTAGCTCCCAAAATGACGGTTATTTGAGGTTTACGCCGTCGTAGGTTTGTCTGTTGTAATTACAAACGAAGTTCAAAGAACATTCCAAAAAAAGATCTTTTTATTTTAATTAAGAAACAGACCAACACAGTCCGTCAGATAAACAGTTAAACATTCGCAAAAAGGCATCTTTAAAGAAGAACATAATAAAACATTTTCAACAAATTAAAAACGTCGTCAGTAAAAAACATTAAATACGTCCTACTTCGATAAAAGGAAGAGCGACTTAAAACGTAGAAGCTTCAACTTTAAGTGAGCTAATAAGCCTCGGAGTGAGATTTGATGAAAATCCTTTGGAGACAGCATGAAAGCTGCCATGGAAAGTTACTCAGTGACTCTAAGGCTTTGCAGAGACTCCGATTTACAGGTTCCAACTGAATTCAATTTGTAGTAAGACATAAAAGACGGTGTTGTTATACTTGTTACATTGTCACTTTTGATTAAAACTACTCGTTTAGGGAGACACAGCACAAAAGCACAAATCGCCTTGTGAAAGAATATCGTACGTGTAGATGGACTTTTTTAATCAAAATCCTTTTATTTACATAGTTTTTCCTCAGAAAATGTGACATAGTTTGCGTTATTGTGCAAAATAGAATTATTTTTTGATGTTAATAAGTTTAGCCATTCACCGAGGAAATGCTGCCAGCATCTTTGGTACAATGCCGGAGGAACCATTCTTAGATTTTATGTTTTAGTTTATTTTTCTATCTTTAATATTAGATTGTCTTATTTAATATAAGATATAATTTTAAGTCATTAGTTTATACTTAATGTATTAATTTATGTCGTTAAACAATAAATGATTTTATATTTTTGATGTTGTTTGATGTTCTTACATCAAACAGCATTCACATTAATACAAATTTTAATAAAATGCCCATTTCAATTATTATGTATTTCGTAACATTTTTTTATATTTATGCTGTTGGTGGGATTTAACACTCTGGGTCAACTAATCCGATTTAGAAAGGTGTAAGTATTTTATTTAACAAACGACTTTGTGTAGTGGCGTCACGGCGGTCAAAGGGCTACATTGTGCATGATAAAATATACACAAACAAACCTATGGACGCCGGCTGCCGTAAAATTAGTTAGCCCGAAATTCTAGGCTTTTTTTCTTCAAAGTAAAACTATATTTTTGACGTGTTACTGTATTGTTTTTAACGCGGTCGCCATTACTGTCAAGTAAGTAAGAGCTATTGTAACGTTGACAATACGATAACCATGTTTTACCATGTTAAATGGAGGGCTAAAACAAAAGTATATTTAGAAGTCTCACTCAATGCATCATTTACTCTAGAGGTACATGGAAAAATACAATGTCGTTTCACCATTTTTTCTTGGTTCACCTAACAGCGTAGTATTAAATATTTATAGGGATTGCCGAATATAGTCCCCTTAAAAAGGAATTGACGTATTGAATATAAGCTCTGCAGAACGACGACGACAAATGACGAAGACATTCGTTTTGTCTTTATTACAGAGACCATGCAATAAACTTTTCAAAATGATAATTTTGGGGCAATCTAAAAGAAAGATAATTATAGCCGTCTTAAAGCGCTGTGTCTGTTTCGCTGCCCTGCTCTTGGCAGGTTCAACGGTTAAAATACTGCCGGTTTTAAAGAAAATAAAACAAAGTTGCGATTTCACCAGTGTATTATTATTTAATTCGCCATCACCTCCGGTCGCGGTTCCAATTTGCAGTGCATTTAACCGTAACTTAGGTTCCCGGCATACGACATGACCGGCCCGTCTCATTCCGGCTTTACAGCTCACTCAGCTCGCTGGAGAGCACACTGGTGAGAAAAATAAAGGTCATTTTGTAAAGAACTTTAGTACCTACATGACCTCGTTATTTTTACCCGACTGCGGGAAGCCAAAAGAGCGGTAAAGATTTTAACTTCCTATGAATCAACGAGTATGTAATTAAAAATGGGATAAGGTTAGTTCGGACAAGTGCATCTACGGGGCAAACGCCACCAAGTTTCTATAATTATTTAATTATAGTAAAATGTACATTAAAATCTATAATGTGATCCGGATCCGCTTTTACATTTTTTAAATACGTATTAGTTTAGAAGATATGGATAGTCTGTTGCACTTGCCGCGTAGACTTTAGCTAGTAAACTACCTACATATTAAAACGATTTAAACAAATAGAGTGTCGTATGAATCGTCAAGATAGTTTTTGCTTTGAATAGCTCTTTAAAAATATAATTAATGGTGCCGCATATCATATTAAATTGTCGTTAGTCGGTTTAAAAACATTTAAACTACGAGGGTGGTTTGAGAAGTAACTTGGTTCGATATGAAAAAATTTTTTTTTTGTGTTTTTGTGTCTTTTATTTTTCGACGTTATCTCCTCGAAGCTCAACGCACTTGCTCCGACTTTTCTGCAGCTTCTCGATGCCTTCACGAAAGTGGGTTTTTTCCAGGTCTTCAAAATACGCCTTAACTTCCTCTACCACCTCCTCAAACGAATGAAATTTTTGTCTTGACGGGAAATTTTTGAGTTTCGGGAATAGGTGGTAGTCCGAAGGAGTTAAATCCGGCGAATAAGCAGGTTGCGGAAGCAGTTCAAATCGTAACTCCGACAATTTTTGTACAGCAACACGACTTCAATGCTCCGGAGCATTGTCATGGTGAAACATCACTTTTTTCTTTGCCATACCTGGCCGTTTTTCGGCTATCGCCGCCTGTAATTGGTCTAAAAGTGTTGCATAGTATGCCCCAGTGATGGTTTTTCCCTTCGCAAGGTTTCAATTAAGAGAATTCCCTTTGTATCCCAAAAGACAGACGCCATCTCCTTTCCAGCAGAAGGAATGACCTTGGCTTCCTCTAGGGCTGGTTCACCACGACTTATCCATTGTCTGGACTGTTGTTTCGTCTCCGGGATATAGTGATGGATCCAGGTTTTATCCATTGTAACAAAACGGCGAATGAACTCCATTGGATTTCTTTCAAACACCTGGAGATTGTCAGCAGGTGTTCGCATGCGAATACGCATTTGTTCTGGAGTGAGTAACCGCGGCACCCATTTTGCACATAGCTTTTTTAAGTGCAATTCGTTGTGCAAAATAAAATGCATTCGCTCAGAGGAGATGGTTGTGGCTCCAGCTTATTCGCGTATCTTCAATCTTCTGTCGGTTAAAACCAAATCATGAACTTTATCGACGATTTCGGGTAAAACCGCCGTTTTTGGGGCTCCAGGGCGAGGTGCATCTTCAATGCTCGTCCTGGCTCGCATAAACTCATTTACCTAAAGTCGAACTGTTTAGTAGGAAGGACACGAGCTACCGAATGTAGGTAAAATCCTTAGATGAATTTCTTTTGCAGTTTTACCGTTCAAAAAAAAGAACTGAATTACACCTCGAATCCCAATTTTCTCCATTTAGCCGCGTTACTCCGATTACTTCTGTTTCAACTACTGTCAAATCTAAAATTCCCGCCGAAAATGACATGACGCCACAGGTAAATTATCTTGAGTTGTTAAACTTTATCAATAAGTACAGATATGACACTTAACGCCATCTATCCGTAGGCGAAACAAGTTACTTCTCAAACCACCCTCGTATAATCCATTAACTTATATTATAAATGCAAAAATGAGTTGTTTGTTCCGTCTCCACAGTACCGATCGATATGAAATGTTATTAAATAACAGAGTTAGTTTGTAGCCCGAAGACTGACGTAAGTTACTTTTTACCCGACTACGGCAAAGCAAAAAGGAGGGTTATGATTAACTCGAAAGATCAGACAGGTACCCCCACGGGACAGCGATAAACAACTTCAGCACAGACGGAGTCACGGGCATAAGCTAGTAAACTCATAAAATGTATATGAGAGAGACGTTATAAACATGTATTTATTTGTATGGAACAGCAACCCATGTCGCACAGTATTTAAGGCTATTCACGTTCGGGAAATCCCTTTAAAATTACGCTTTGAAGGGTTTAGGAAACCGGATACCGTATTATATTACGTGAATTAGTTTGGCAGCCGCAAAAGGCATTTGCGGTTGTTATGAATTCTTGGCTTTTGTTATATTTAGCATTAGAAGCGGTTGCGATAAAATAATGGATATTTGCAAAATAGTTCACCTTTGATACAATATTTTTTGTTGCAGAGTTAACTTTTTTGCACAGCATTTGCTTATTGATAATGATATCTATATATATAAAAGGCAAAACTGACTGACTGACATATCAACGCACAGCCGAAACTACTGTACCTAGAAACTTGAAATTTGGTACATGGGTTCCTTTCATGATGTAAGTGAGCACTAAGAAAGGATTTTCCGAAAATCGACCCCCAACGGGAAGAAATGGGGGGAGAAGCGGGAAACTAATTCTACGCGTACGAAGTCGCGGGCGTCCTCTAGTCAATTAATAAAGTCAGTGCGTCTATAATGTTTTAAGTACGGTAGAGAATCATCCAACTCCATTATCAGATCCAAGAAGATATAATATTTCACTGTTGTCACGATTACATGAGAGTACAAATTTCAGCCCATTCCAATAACGAGAACTGAGGGCTTATTGTCTAACGCACTCGCAATCGCAACCGGCTTCAAAGTGGAGCAATTGTTTTCATTTTGTATGCAGACAAGCCTTCGATTTTCAAAATGAAAATGATCGTGATTGCGGGTGCGTTAGACAATAAGCCCTCTGGTCAAAACTGACTTGCAAGACTTATCATCAGATTGTGATGAGCTAATAGTAATATTATAAGAGAGTATTCTTCGATTTTACACACACGGTGCTGCTTAATATTGAGGATTGTGAACCGACGTTGTTGCGACGTTTAAGGGCCGATTTCACTAATGAAATTAAACGCGATCAAATTTTTGAACGGGTGTAAGACACTAAAATGACAGTTTTCGTATGAATCTGACGTTTACTAACCACAGTTAGGAATTGCAGATCGCGTTTAATTTCATTGTTGAAATCGGCCCTAAATCGCGTAGCTGTCAAACATTTTCCATACAAATAATTATAGGTGCGAGCGATAATGTTTCTCACGTCCGATTTTCACGATTTTTGAATAGTAGAATGTTATAGTCAATCAATCAATATCATTTATTTACAGAATACAGTACGCAAGATGTTACAGTAAATTTAAAATAATAAATAATGTCCTGTGTACCCAGCTTGCAAGCAAGCGTGCAAATATTATTTATGCCATGAAGAAATTTAATATCCGTTACAAATTTGGTATGTAATAAAATTTAATAAATCATAAAATACATGAAAAATTACAAATAGATACATTAAAATTTATAGTTATAGTTGTTATGAAAAACTAGGTTTGTACTTTTTAAATATTTTCTTGAAATATATCCTGCTTAAAGAAAACGTAATAGACCTAGTTTTTCATAATATCTACAACGTATTCAAAAAACGTAAAAATCGGACTTTGTTTAAGAGCAGAGAAACGTTATAACATTCTGTATGGAGCTTTACAAATCCTCTGTAAAATTTTGGGTGTCAGATGGAAATAAGAGCAGGTTTTTTGCCAAACTACAAGTATAAAGGGCCTAAGTTGAGCAGTTTAGTACCTCGCAGGACCATCGCGAATCGCGGACATTCTACTTTCATTTTCTTTCTCGTTTTACGCTCATTATTTTTCCTTATCAAGTATTTCTCGCTATGCGGGCATTTTCTTTTGTTCCGATGATAAATGTTCACACTTTTACATAAAAATTACATTGTAATACGGGACCATTATTTAAAAGCGTTCCTGGTCGCTATTATGTAAGCTACAACAAAGGGCAAATTACTGGTTAATTCTATAGGTTCTACAAGTTGTAATAAAGTGACAAAGGTTAGAATTAATAAAAGACGAGGTCAATTGTGGTATTGTCGATCAATCAGGAGTCATTGTGTCGTAGACTAATAATTTCTGAGTCGAGCGTTGGTAGAAAAGTTTACTAATTACTCTGATAACGTATAACACGTGGAAAAAAAAAACGGAACGAATGAAAAAGGAAATTTGATCAAAATCGGTTCAGCGGTTTAGCAGGGAAACAGACAAGCTCACTTTCGCAATTATAATTAGCACGGTTTTTATTATTCTCTTGTAACGCCTTGCATGGTTTAATTAACAACTTGTTAATTGGTGATTAAAAACTTTTCACACTATGAAACATTTGAGTTCTACCTTTAGTATTAGTAGGCAAACCGCTAAACCGATTTTGAGCAAATTTGGTTTTGAGATACCTTGAGCCCTGGGGAAGGACATAAGATGATTATTTTCTTACCCAGTGGAGAGTTCTGAGCAGATGAAGCCATGGAAAAATGTTAGTATATAAACATAACGCGACAGAATCCGCAAGAATAGTCATATCAATACGAATACGAGTAAAAGGCGCAAACCACACTCTAGCCTTATTAATGTTACGATAGCGATAACTAGAGCAAGGACCTCCTCAGTACCCTTACCATGAGTTACAACTACAGAGGCTTTACTTTGAAATCCGTAATTCGAACTTCGTCTATTGCTATCCCTTTTGCTCTTGACGCGTCACTAATTCACAAGAAAGTGACGGGGCGATCCGAAGTTCGAATTACTGATTTCAAAGTAGAGCCCCAGTACTCGATAGCGAGTGGAATGCTCTGTCCCTCACAGTATTTTTATAGAGTGCGAGGGACAGATCATTTTACTCGCTAGCAAATACGGTAATTGTAACTTATGGTAAGGGTAGAGAGATTAGATGACATCGTAACTAGTTTTATTATATACGACTAATCTCAGGATAAACATGACTATTGTTTCGCAGAATCAGAATCGCAGTTTATTCCTGCATTGGTAACAAGTTTTACAACTTTATGATAACAACCAAAAAAAAATCTTTCCTCTTACTGTAAATGTAAATATTTCAGAATTTATTTCAGTACCATCGTGTAGGTCACGTTAGTTTATATAAAATCCTGCAATATTTACGGTTACAGAAAAGAAAACGGGTTGGCAAATGAAACGGTTGGGAAACGATACATTTGGCAAACATATTTCGCCGAAACAAAGGTAACCCCCAATTCTATACATTGTGTCCGTTTTCGAGAATCATTTACGTTAGCGTTAAGAAACTGGTCTAGCCTCACTGAAACTGGTATAGCACTGCTATTGGAAACCATTGAACCTCTAGTTTTAAAACTTTCTATTATAAGTCTGACCCTCCAAGGAAAAAGCCAAGTAATATCAGTGTTCCATTCCGCTGGTAAGATAGCGAGTTTTAGAACTGTGTCATCGCGGCCAACTTTGCCGCACTACAAGCAATTGTGCTTAAAGAATGGGTTTTTCTATCGATCGGTCTTTGTCCTGAAGACAGTACGAGGCTTTTTATAAAATGAGACTTTAAGGTACGACTAACGGAGAGTCAGTTAATGGATGACGATAAACTCTTTTCTTGTGACAATATTTTCAAACTAAGTTTGAAAAAGGAACGAATCTCGAAAATATTTGAGTACGGCGGTAAAGCATAAAAAATTAAAAACAGAATAGCAAAACCAAAAATTTAGGTACACGTTCGAAATTTAAATTAATAATAAATTGTAAAAAAACTTTTACTCCACGATGTCTTATTGTCCAAGATTGCTTTCCGCATTTACATTTAACAATGTACCTTAAAAAAAGTTATTGCTTTGCTTTTCCACGGGAAATTGTATTCCAGCATGTTTTAAATATTGGTAGAGATGTATGTATGTAGGTAGGTAATTATGAAAACTCTTTATTGTACAAGAATAAAAAAGAAATACAAAACACCGGCAATATAACAAACATTACAAGAACAAATACAAACTTATCCCTGATTGTTAGACAAATAAAATTACAATCGAAATTAACTTGCCAAAGGAATAAACAGCACGCAATTTCTAAGAATAAAAATAAGAACATTTACAGAGCCATACCCAACGCTCAATAAATCTAAAATAACATAAACAACATAGTTCTTTCACATAAAATAATGTCGTGTGTAGACTATCCACGACCCACTCGGTGTCGGAATCGCCTCGTATAACGTAAGAGGTCGCTCGGAGCAGACAATATTACCCACGATACATCAAGTTAATGCGGCTATAATATTGAAGGCTTGTTCTTCTAAATTAAATAAAACGTACCTCTTGCTATGTGACCAAAATAGGTATACTATAAAAGAATATTAGTAACAATTATTTCTTTGTTACTGCATAAAATTTCTCTATTTAGGACACTGTCAACAGAGGCCTGGTGTATAAAAAACCGGCCAAGTGCGAGTCGAATTCGCGCACGAAGGGTTCCGTACCATTATCTATACAAAATTAGCAAAAACGGCAAAAAAAACACGTTTATTGTAGCTTAAATATTTATTTTATTTTATTTTTAGTATTTGTTGTTATAGCGACAACGGAAATACATTTTCTGTGAAAGTTTCAACTGTCTAGCTATCACGGTTCATGAGATACAGCCTGGTGACAGACAGACGGACAGAGGAGTCTTAGTAATAGGGCCCCGTTTTTACCCTTTGGGTACGGAACCCTAAAAATATGCCATGTATCAAAATGAAAAGTAAAACATATATTTCACTTTAAAATTGGAGATCTTGAAGTCTAAGCTGCAGTTTAGGGACAACTGCAACTCGGAATTATATGCTAAAAATGCACGTACATTCAAATACCGTTTTTCTAAAGTTCCTCCACCCGCATTTCGTCCTAACTGCAGACAGAATAGTGGGGACGGTTTAAAAAACAAGCTCTCTGAATTCACGTTTATAACGTATTCGTATGTGCACAGTTAAAATGGGGTCCGATTCAGTAAAACGGCCATGATTGAACGGATCAAAGTGAAGCAATCCAGGGGCGCAAACAGAGCAAGTTGTTTGTCGACGGAGTAACGAGGTGAGACCGACGGACTGGATTATTTGTATAACTGTAAGCCTTTACTAGTTTTCAGGTTGGTATCTATTAGATTTTTTTCAAGATAAGTAAAACCTTGTGATATCGGCGGCCAAGCGAACAAATTAGATTTGATTGGATGATTTACAAAGATGCTCGTAGTATTAATAATTTAAAGTTTACGGTTTGGGATGCCAAATATATGGACCTGTTGCTGTATTCTTTATTTAAATAATTTTATATTTATATGTACATAGTCCTCCTCATCGATTTCAATGACAGCGACCTTGACTATTTTTTTAAGTAGGTACACCACTCATTTTCTAGCTTTAGCACTAATGTGGCTCACTAGATCGAACATGCTTTTCTACAGTGGAACTAAGATGGACTTTTAAGAGCACTTTGAGCGAGCCATTACTTGTACCTACTAAATATCGACATTTCCTCATCAGAATTAACTATAAAATTGCCTTCTTATAAATCCTACTATAGTGTCATCAAAAAACATCGCAAAGAAGCTAAACCGACCGCCGTGAAGGTTGTCAAGGTAGACGAAGCGAGTAATTATCTGAATCCCGGCGTGACAGCGCTCCGAATCCCGCAAATGACGTAATCCCGCAATCACGCACGATAAATAACCTACGGGAACCCACGCGTTATCGCGAGGATTCCGTGTACAAAATATTTCTTCGGATAACCCCCATCAGTCCTGATTACCTGGTAGATGCGCGCTGGTTTTACCTGAAAAAGGGGAAAGGGTAACAGACTGTGAAATGAGAATGTCGGTGTTAAATTGTAACGCATATTTACGAATTAAACACAGATGTAGGAAGTTACACGATTTTAGGTAAAGATTTCTTAAACGTCAAATCAATGTTTTCCGTCGTAAAATTATAAATTACTCAATATCACACGGATATATATATAAATGTTTTTCTATTCTATTCTATTCTATTCTATTCTATTCTATTCTATATAAACATTTATGCATACACCAAGTTTATACCAAATTTATAAACAGGTAAATTGGGTATTTACTTAGGTACATACCGTATTTACCTGGTAGATATTGGGTAGATACTCGCCGCCGCCCATTTCTAAACGCAGTTAGTTTTTGATAATTTTTGTCAACGCTGAATATTTTTTACTTACTGAGTGAGTATTTAGCATATCAATGTTTGCATGAGGATAACTCACGACAAGTTAATATGCATAACATACATACCTACATATGTATGTATAAATAAGAGCGAGTTGAATATTTTACAAATACTTTTAAATTGATATTGAACCTAACCTACGCATAAATACCTACCTCACAAGCATTCCATCGCAATACAGCAACATTAAATTCAAGACTTATCACAGTTATCACCATCAGTTACAATATTATATTACATATAAAAACAACCGGGACTCTAACTAATTCATATTGTGTACGTATCTTGTTTTTGAAATGACGGTTTTTTCACGAAAAAAACAAAGAGGAATAACCCTAGCACGCGTCTCTTCTCCTCGTCCGTACCTCCGTCAATTTATTTTTCCATTTTATGCCCTGGCTAAACTGTCGTCTTTTCTCGAATCAACAAAGCATACAATTGCTCCCAATTGAAAATAAAATTAATATTTCGTAAATTCAATTACGCATGAAGACCAAAATTCACGTATGTCGTGTAAATTCAATTCCGTCGTGTCAGTGCAGGCAGTCGTCACGGAACGCGACAGACGACAGGCGACAGACGACAGCCGACAAGGGCGAGTGCGTCTGTCGCACGACGTCTCGGACGAGATAAGATTAGGAGGGTTTTACTTACGTTTACTTTTTTAGATATACACTGGCGTGCAAAAATAACGGGTCGCTTTCCAAATAATTTCAGTTTTAAGTATACAGAGTAACATGTATTAAGAGGTCCACAATCAACCTGTATACAGATTATCATCAAGGCTTTAGATCAGCCTTTCGAGGGTTTTTGATAATCTACTATTATTATTTCCTTATCATTAGTTATCATGTTTCAGTTTTCTGTACGCTGTTTTCGCAACGTTGTTGATTTGAGTAACACAGCCGGCTTTAGTACTTTTATTGTAAACCAATATTAAAGTTGCAATCTTGGAGTTGACAAAAAACTTGATCGTAGGTACGTACTATGAAAACAAATTACATGGTAGTCCCGGGGGTTACTTGGACGATCCTCGAATTCGACGGTTATAAAGAAGTTTATAAAATGTATTTGACACAGATTTCATTTTATGATCACGTTTTGGATTAACCCGATATCAAAACTTTAGGATCTTGAATTTTAAAATCAACAACAGGGTATTTTTTTTTGGAACACGTATAGTAAAGTAAAGTGATTATTTATACATATCTACATATTGCTGCCAATTCCCGCAATACAAATACTGGTAAACAAACTTAATATACCGAAAGTTAAGCCGCGTCTGCAGGAAGGGTAAATTATAGGATTATTCGGTATCAAGAAAGTTCGGGTAAACTCGCGGAATAAACAGATTACTACGGCAGCATAACAAATTGCCTGCAACGATATTTATTAGGGGCAGAGAAATTTTCTTTTATATATATCCCATATAAGCTGAAAACTGTTTTTGGAGGGCCTGTTTGCATTCTACTTTTTTTTCCTATTTTAATAGGTAAATCCGCTGCAGCGGCTGGACGGATTTGGATGAAATTTGAAATGGAGATAGCTTATACCCCGGATTAACATATAGGCTAAATTTAATTCCGTGAAATTTTAAAGTGCCCGAGGGAATAATGGTAATCGAAATATACGCGGACGAAGTCGCGGGCAGAAACTAGATAAATATATTTACGACTTAACAGAGAAAATACTCTTTTACCGAAAAATTGTCCTCGCGTGTATATCCATGGACTTATTTCTCTAAGGCCGGATTTACACTTGTAAGTTATTACTGTAAGTTCTGAGACTCAACTATGGGTAAGAGTGAGTGGCAAATATCTGCATATCTGTCTTGCATATAACTTTGTTTCAAAACTTACAGTAATAACTTACTAAGTGTAAACTAACTGTAAATCCGTAGGAGTATGTATAAATGACTCGACATTGGCGAAATACATCTTAACATAGTAAAAGCTATTACACAAAATTAGAATTAGACTTATTCACATTAGTAAAGATCATCGTAGAGCGTAAAAATATTAAACATGAATGTAACATCAATTGTTTTATGTGTTAATTAATAAATTATAAATGTTAAAATAACATTATTACCTACTTAGTTAACATTTATGATATGAAAAACGTTTTCGTGTTCTGTAATCCTAATTCAAGAGTTTTAAGTTAAATGTGGTTAATATAAAATACAGCGTAGTTAGCTCACAAAGCGAACGCATTTTGTTTATTTGGTACTTACTGTACGCAAACACTTTAGCCGTGTATACATAATATATCTACCTCTAAGTGTTGAACTAAAATAGAATAAAGCGAAACAAATGTAAATAACAAAACAAGCGGGTCGGGATGCTATTTGCGGAGGCAAGGGAACACCGATGTAAACGGGGCACTTGCCCACTTTTACGATAGACTATTTCGTTCAAGAAAACACTTATTTTGAAAATATTGGCCGTTTCCGGCAATCCGCCTGGCTGGCAACATTTTGCTATTCAATTCACCGGATCTGCTCTTTCATTGGCTGCCCAATCTAGCTAGCCAGTATTATACGCATGGTTTGAATTGAATTTGGAACAGATTTTTGATAACGATGAATATCGCTTCTTGTATTGATTGAGCTATAGGGCTTATATTCTGAAAAGGTAACGTATTTACGTTACCTACAAAACTACCACACTACTTGTCTTGGTGTTATAGTAATTGATAACAGGGCCTCTATTCTACGCGGTAAAAACCATATTGTTTTTGACTTGTTATGGGATTGTTTTCAACTCAGCTGCTATTACTGTCAAGTAACTAACAGCTACCAAAACGTTGACAATACGATAATAGTTCAAAGACGATAAGGTTTTTACCGCCTAGAATAACGGCCCAGTACTTAAACACAGAGTTTCAAAAAACATGGTAGTGGAACCACATTTTTCCTAGCACATTTTTCCTGTCCAATTTCTCAAGGGTTACCATCATACTAAAGCGATGCACGTTTAAATAATGTCACATTGTAGCTACTTTCTAAGCGATGTGGATTGCGAACATAAATTCCAAGAGTAAAGGAAAGTTAGAGTGCATTTGAGATGTGTTAGAGGAAAATGGAAAATATTACGTTTGAAGGAGAAACACAAACACATGTGTCAACCATGAAATGGTAAGTACGGTAAGGTTTCACTAAGCTATAGCACGTATAAACACATGATAATGCTTTTGATAACGACAAAGGGGTAATAGTAGAATTAAAGGCAATGTTAAAAGTGGACCAAACCGTAGTGAAAACAAAGCTGATGAAGATGGACAGTGCTATTTCTGTACAGTACCCGTGGAACGTTCTGGTTTTTTTATAATCGGCCCCTATCTGCCGTTTGCCTTTATAATTTATAATCCCGAAACCTATTTGTTTTAAATTAACTACGGGGTTTGATTCCCAAAGCGTTTATTTTCATACCCATAAATAAATAAATTAAAAAAACTTCCAACGTAAAAAGGAGAATTTCAAAGAGTTCTTCTTATAGATCATAATATTCATAATTTTAAAAGGGTAATTTTAACAATTTTCATATAACTGTATTTTCTAAGCATATTCTTTTGAATTCCGACCGTAATATTTCTTAAAAGTACGTAATTAAGCCTCTGAGGGGAATAATTGCGGAGTACGGGCATTTTCCTCTTGAAAACAAACTTTTGCCCTAATAACAGATGTTATGCGAAACACGCGAAAGCGGCCGTTTTTAAAGCCCTTTCTTGCGAAAAAGTTAGGTTAAGATTTGCCTCCTCGGGGTCGTATATCACGTGCTGATGTAGTGCGGACCGAAAGGGGCATACTTTTTGGTAATGTTTGACCAATTTATTTACTAGGGAGTAAGTACTGAGATGAAGGCTGATAGGGATGTTTGGAAGACATGATAGGATAAAATTTCAAAGAAATTTAGTTTTACTACTTAGAATATAGGCAGAACCCCACACCTTGTTATCGATTCTTCATAGCTTTAAATAGAACACTACAACGATACCAATCAATACCAATCCCGCTGTTTTATTAATCAAGTAATCATTACTTGCGCCTCATTCATTGGCCGACAGGCAACCCTGACCCTTGGCTGTAATTAATGTTGCCATATCGATTGGACAGTCAGCTTAGTAGACGCACGGCGGAAAGTTCCCATAAATCAGCAAAAGCTATTAGGTATTAACAAGGTGGGGTTTTTGCACGATTGAACTTGTAAATGTTAGAATACTTACAATTACAATACAATACGATACAAAAACGATTTATTGAACACCACCACTACCATAGCTTTATTCTGAAGATATTAAACAATTTGAACTGTACATAGCAAGGATTACGAGGATTGCATGAATTACTTACATATGTGTGCGCTTTCAATTGCTTAATATCTACAGAATATAGCTTATAGTAATGCTGTTTGCAATACAGCCAATATAGAGTGTTCAATTCACGAAGTCAAACGTCTCTTTTTTATTTTACGAGCAACGTCAATTTGAGTGGCGGAACACGTCTTTGTGAATTGAATATTATTACATACTTACAGAATATCAATACCCTTATTTAAGTCCCTTGCGGGATTGATCATTAGATCAGGAAGTCAAACATGAGTCAATTCAGCATCATCATTTCTGCCAAAAGACGTGACATAATCCTCCCGGCCTTTCCCTAGAATCTCCACGATTGTTGGTTTGGTTAAGGTTACGGGAGTAACTTTGGTAAACTTTAGGTGAAAATTTTATCAGCTTAAGAACCTAACATTTAGTTCATAGATGTATATCGCGTACTAAACTATGTAGCTAAAGCGAGCTTTAACTGAGGAGAAGTTTCCCAGGTGCAGTGGAAAATAAACAATCCATCTTGTGTAAGACGGTTATTACGCGGAGCGATTAAAATGTTGCAAATACTAATGGCGTATCGCTTTACCGTATCTAGATCCGACGAGAAGGGCGCTTAAGGCGAAATTGTTTTAATATAATAATAACAAACTTGCAGAAGTTGTACCAGGAGTGCATGAGCGTCAGTATAATCTGTTTACACTTAGTGGGAAAACTAAATTGTTACTTTAACGTTACTGAGGGTAAAACTTTAATAACAAGTGTAACAAAGTGTAAACATTACGTTTGATATTTACGATTAAGATAAAATTTGTAAAATGAAAACACAGCACTAATAGCACTGTATTATGTTTGTTAAGTATGAACAAATTAAACAAAACCTTGTCTACAATACAACCTCATTATACAACAGTAACTATTATGCGATTTTTTTAACAATTGTCCTCGCATGTGTTATCCATCGACTTGTTTCTCTAATAAGTCTATGGTGATTGTCTAAAACTCGATAATACACTTCTTTAACACAACATGAGAAAGATAAGATAACTGATTCTGAGCGAGATGTTTGTCGTTGACTCAGATGTGACAGTTTTCTGGCGGCTATCTTGCTCAAGATCAATTTACTCGTAAACAAAGACCCTTAGTCTTTTAGACTTAATAAAAACCGTTAGTCCCGGGTGGTTGCCGGGTTAGAAAAGTGCCACTCCATGTCTTCCCGTGGATGTCGTAAGAGGCGACTAAGGGAATAAGGGCTTGTAGTACTGTTAGGCGATGGACTTGCACCCTGTCACTAATACACTGGTAAACATCTTAGCCTAATTGTGCAAAATGTGGTTACAGAATTATCAACAATTTTTTAGAGTTGTTGGTAATTCTGTAGCTCTGCCTATCCCAATCTGATTTGTACACGTTTATTCTTATTTTTCTCTGACGTGTAACGAGTGTTATCAATAAAATATTTCATTTCATTTCCCCACTCTCTGGGAATGAAGGCATGAGTTTATGTACTTATGTAATAGAAACAAAATCAACATGGAAAAAGACAATGCCGCGGTTGGAACTTGAAACCTTACTTCCGTACCTTAAGAATTCTCGGACAATGCCTGTTGCGGATTCGACGTATGATAAAAAATACGCGGTAATAAAAACAAACGGTTACACACATTTATGTAATGTAACATTTGACAAGTGACACTCGATTTCGTGCGGTACTGTCTCTTTCTCTAAGGGCCATATTTAAATAAGCTGGGCTTAAGCATAGTAAAAATAGTACAGTAGTTTATCTTCGTTACATCACGCGGCTTGCAAGTATGCGGGACAGTCATACATTTTGCTACTTGCCACTTGACAGCAAACGTATGAACTTCGCACTTGCACTTCGCAAAGTGTTAATCAAGCATCAAATGTACGCGCCGCAAGCCACGACATGCAAACTCAACAGGACGCGGACGGTCAAGCCGACTAACAGTCGGGGTCGCGCCAATGTCACTGCGTTGTACTGCGTATCGTGCGAGCGGTAAATACTCGTAAGTGCATCATCGCAAAACACTACCGGAATACTTTTTCTTTCAGTTTTGGGCTGTCACGCCTCACACAAAAACGGCATGATTAAAAGATGCTGAAAGGGAACTTACATATCGCATACCAATAAACAATATGTAGTGTAACAGTTAACAAGATGTCTAATAATTCAAAGGTCCCTAACAATATTTAAACATATCTTAGGTTTGTGATATAATATGACCCAATACCTACTTGCTAAAATAGATGAACAAGTTTGGTCAACCCTGAGTACCCGTGTGGTTATAGGTACAGAAGAGTTCATAAAAATATGTACATTTTAGTACCTTGTCAATTTAATGACATATTTAAACTGCCATATATGAATTGTCACAGGGATTAAAGTGACAAAGTAATAAAGTGTACCTATAATACTTATTTATGAACTCGACTGTAACAAAACTCCTTTAAAGCCGGAGATAGTCTACTTTTCTATTTATACTATGGCTCAGCGAGACTCCGGACTCGTTTCAAGATATGTCTAAGCAAACATCAATTCATAGAAAACTGATATTTCTGCCGTTTCTTGAGATGGGAGTTTAGTAATAGGTATGGCTCTAAAAAGAGACAGTTTACGGCACGAATTCGAGTGTCACTACCTTACCTATCGACCAATCGTTGATCAACGACACAGATGGTCTAGATTCATCCGAAAGACATTATCTTCGTAGCAGTCGGGTCAAGTGTAGATAACCAGTTTCGGATTACAAAAACCGACAATAGATGCTCGTTAACCGACCATTCCACAGCCCTGGTTAATGTCCCATCACATTGATCAGTATAAGCTAATGGTCCGCGTAACAAAGGTAACCAGCCCCTAGCCCTGGCCGGTGATTAATCTTCATCAGATGTTTCAACGACCAACACTTCGTAGATTAAGTTCTCTCAACTCACAATAGATGGCGCGCTTCCGTCATTATACAGGAGGATGTTTTTAGATAAATATCGCTTTAAAACTACGCCGAGCGTCCAGTGGCGCCCTCATTACTATTATAGTGTTTTCTAATAAACTAAAGTATTGTCTGGAAATCGAAGGAAGGTGTTTGTTGTACAATTGAATACGGTGTGTGTAACATATAATGTAGATACAAGTATAAGTAACAGGATAATCGCAACTAACATTCAATGGCCGTCAGCATGGCAACATTTAATTATTTCCGTATCATGACTAAGTGATAAAGTACTATCAATTCTTACTAAATCATATTTGGGTATTAAATTAGTACGAGACACGGGTTTGTTCCTAAAGCCGCATTCACATGCTTGGTGTTTGCCGCAAACACTGCAGGACGCAACTATACGTTAGAGTGACACGGAAATACATCGTGCTCAATCTTATAGTAGGTATATATAAAAGGCAAAACTGACTGACTTATATATCAACGCACAGCCGAAACTACTGTACCTAGAAACTTGAAAGTTGGTACAGGGGTTCCTTTCATGATGTAAGTGAGCACTAAGAAAGGATTTTTAGAAATTCAACCCCTAAGGGGGTGAAATAGGGGGGAGTAGCGGGAAACTAATTCTACGCGTACGAAGTCGTGGGCGTCCTCTAGTCTAACATATAGTTGCGTCCCGCAGTGTTTGCGGCAAACACCAAACATGTGGATGGGGCTTAACAGGAGGCCCGATTTGTGTAAGTAAGTGGCAGGCAATATCATGCGTTTTAGACCGTTGTATTTAGTCTAAACGGTGTAATTGCATGTTAATTGGTTTTAAACTAGTTAGCAGAATACGAATTTAATTAAAACGTGTCCTGTTTGTGTCGTGACCTCGTGACCACAATTGTTGCAAATGTGGAGATAAATCATACACATTAATGATGACATGTTTTTTTTTAATAATATGCGTGATATTGGTGTAAATTTCAAACAATTATTAAGTGTAGAAAATGCACGAATTATACGCAAAACAGCTGCATTTCGTGTAGTCTAGTTAAGTTATTTTGAATGTGTCTAATTTAGAGATGTAACAAAAATGATAAGTACCTAATCATCATCAAACCTTATTTAATCAGCTAACGAACAACGATAAAAGCAATACAATTGGTCAATTCGTTCTTGATTGGTTGTCAATTTTGGTAAGTCATATTTGTATCGAGCGTACGAGATGTATCATGTCACACAAGTTTTAAAACTTAATTAATTTGTTTGACTTTCCCATACATTGAATACACAGAATTACTCAGCTATTTTCCTTTGCCTTCTTTTTGCAACTGTCAATCTGACTTATCAGGTTTGAACTACCCTCGAAATGGCACCGTGGCGGCGTGGAGGGCCTCTCGTATCGGTGACGTGTTTCGGGGCCGCCTCGAGAGCTCTCGGGAATTGGAGCAGAAATGTATACCTACACGCCTTTGTGACGGGATAGTATCTTGAAACAATAGTCTGGGCTGTATATTTAGGTACTCTTTTTGTAATTTAATCAACCTGTACAACATATTACGCGATATTGTAACCGATTGGTTTTATATATCGTTATGTTGTTTTTGTCTTGTTCTTCCAAGAAGAAGTCAAGACGGAGATAAAATTTGTCACATTCTCGCAAAGGTTATGTTTAATACTCGTACGTAAGGTTGAGTAGGGTAGGTACGTATTCCGCGACTAAAATGCGTTCGAAAAAAAGTAAAATAAATAAGTAAGGCTGTTATAATAATTGTCTAAACTTTTAAACTGAACCTTTTACACATTCTTAATTTTGAGATTCTTTATTTTGTGCAAAATGTGGTAACTGAATTATCAACAGGTTTTTAAAGCTGTAGGTAATTTACATAGATAAGGGTGTACTACTGGGAAATAAGAGTGTATTACTGATCCTGTAGCTCTGCCTACCGCACTCTGGGATTACAGACGTAAAGGTATGTATGTATATTTGTATGTAATTTTGAGATAAGTACTTAACAAGAAAAAAACGATGAAAAACAACGGATCGATCCATTTTAACCACAACCAATGAAACATGCATAAAGTGGGCGGACGATGCCGATAAGTATATAAAATATTAGTGTACTTTCCCAGCTGGTCAATATCCATCACAATATTGCATCTAAACATGACTGCGATGATTCATCGCCATTAAATTGATAATTCATGCGGACGTCGAGCGATAGGCTTGTGGATAAATAGACCAGCAACCAACAGCTTTGTATAATCTGAACTTCTATACTATTACTATACAAAATTAATGACAAAGCTCACCATGTCTTACATATATGTATACAACAAATGCTTATATTTATTATAGTTCAGTAAGTCCACTGCCCTATATTTGTGCATTAAAATCAGGTCCGGTTTGTATGTATGTTATTAATCCAGTCGATGAATGGTCAAATTTTTTTTTGTTAAAAAGTTGGTACCTATGTCTTAATATTTCAGAGTCTCACTTAATTTTCTTGCAGAGTGGTATTTTAATTTTTTACCGAGCTTGATTTCACACTATAGGTACCAATACGTGTTTCGTATACGACGACGATTTGTTCGACTAGCTTATCGGAAGGAAGTTTTCGTCATGTCATTAAGTACCTAATATCAGGTCCGATGACTAACTTATGTAGGTTATGACTTGTGTAGGTTGTAACTTGTGTAGGTTAATTACTTATCAAAACGTGGATTTCCATCTAGGGGCAAACCGTGTTATGAAATTAAAGTTTTAACCATATTTCAATTCCTGAACGAGTCCTGTTATCAAATATCAAGCATGAGCAATACCTATAGCACGTGGTTTACTGATAAATACATAATAACTCAATTAATCCGTATGGTGTATCATCACATTATAACTACGATCAGCAACGCAAATTCAAAGTCGACACAGAGCAAAAAAGGAAATATAGCAATTTCAAGATGGCAGCTTTAGCTACGATTTCGGTCACGTTCGAATAAACATCCTTGTCGCATTTAGTATGACAGCTGTCAAGTATCAGGTTGACTTTCCTTGAATATAATATCCACTAAGAATATCCATGATTTTTTGCGTGTACCTATAGCCCACGCGCGAGTTCCGAGGAATCGGGGGTTGGGAAGAAGACGGGTATGCGCCGCGCCGCCCATCGCATCCACGGAATAGAAAAAACAGTGGAAGTGGCATGAGCGTCGCTTAGTATCAGACCTGTTATCGCCAATACTCAAACTATCATAAAAACAAAACGCCGCCATGGAAAATGTTTTTGGTGCGGCTATCATTTTTACACCAAAATAGCACAATAAGGCATGCTTCTGGATTTATTTCCTATTTTAGAAATATCGAAATATCGAAATATTGAAATAAGCGATCGCGGCAAATGTATGGTAGGTTATGCGGAGCTCCGCATAACTGTGCCACACGTTACACGCCCACTTGACACTTCTACTGTTTATTCTGTTCTGTGATCGCATCGTACCCCGCCTCTCGTTGCACGAGAGTTGGCCTTAGGTATCGCTTTAGTTGGCATAATCATTAACGTACAGTAGAACACAATTTATATGGAAAGTCGTGAATCTTCGTTCGGCAAGACACGAACAACGATTCCGATGATTCCCGAAAGCACTATTAAAACCCACGATCAGAATTGTACGTAATAGTTATAAGGTGCAATTTTTTTCCATCTCACTCACGGCTGACTGAATGACACGCGGGTGCGCGTCAACATGGCGTAACTAATAACCAATAATAGCACAGAATACAGACGCGCAACGCGTGATTGGTTCCGGCGCTTCGAAAATATGTCATCTGCGCAGGTACATCGGTAAGCCATATTAGTTGTGTTTTACTGAAATCCCACTAATATTATAAATGAGAAAGTTTGTGTGTGTTTGTGTATTCCTTCACGCTGCAACGGGTTGACGAAATTATCACCTAATGGGGCCAATTGGGACTATTGTACTTTAAATATCTGTAAACCTCGTGTAAACCCTAACCCTCTTATTAAAACCTAACGCGTAATAGTTAAATTAAAGTGTGCTTAAAATATGCTTGTCTTTATCTGTTTTATTATGACAGAAAGTGACGAAAAGTATTTTAATTAAGGTTTATTGTGGGTTTATGAATAAAGCGGTTAATTTGTACACGTCCAACTTTATTCTTGTTGGACTAGAATCGAGTTTGACGTTTATAAATTTAAGTTTACAGAAACTTTAAATTAAAGAAAACTAATCCGAATTGGCGTCGCTTTATTTTCCTAAAAAAAAACTCTTAACCAACTAAGTTTTCTAGTCACACTCTTAAGTTATTTCATCGTGAAGAATGTGAGTGCCTCTCGAACCTCGACATTTCTCCGAAAGTTGCAAACTTCCTTCCGCACCGAAATATGGGAAGTTATAAACCGTATACCGCTTGATGTCTCAGTGGTCTTTGTTATGAATCGAGCCCGGTGTCTCCACTAAATTAATGGCACTAAAGAAACTAGTGGAGGTGTCGGTTTGTTCTTTGGTTCAGTTTTAACGGGTCACTGATTTAACCGACTTTATAGCGCATCCACTATTGTTTTTTTACCTAAGATAAAGGGACTAATAAATTTTATGGAACATTCTTTTTTTTTCACACTGGGAAAAGGTTTTTGCGCACAATCTGGGTCATCTATACTGTAATATTATAAATGCCAAAGTAACTCTGTCTGTATGTTTCGCTTTCACGTTTAAACCGCTGAACCAATTTCGATGGAGTTTGGTTTGGAGATACTGGAGATAGCTTAAACTCGGAGGAAGGACATACTTACCGGTACTTTTTATCCACGATAAACGACTTTTACGCAGACGGAGTCGCAGGCAGCATCTAGTCTAAAATATAATCCAGTCATCAGACAAAAAGTACCTATTGCTGTTGGCAACGCATTTGCAGTCTTAGGATTGCAGTCTTGTGAATGCGAATATCTATGGGTCACAGTTTCCACTTACCATCAGGTGGCCTGTGTGCTCGTATGCCTTCTCTATGCCATAAAAAAAAACTAAGTTAAAATGCTTTGTGTGTGGCAATACATCATCCGATGGTAGCAAATAGGTATGTAGATACATGAATGTATGCGTGACGCGTCTTTGAAGACTTCCTTCTAGGTATCCCGAAATAAAATGCAACAATCCCAATTAATGTAAATTGCAGAACACGCCGTATTTATAATATCCCTAATACATCGTTCGTCAAACACAAAAAATTGTGACCTTCATTCACGTTAAAAAAAGCATCGGATTGACGTAAATTTACAGAATCATTCTCGTCTCCCCAGACTCTATGCTGACAGTCCCAACATCTATCCTTATCTGTACCTATCCTTATCCCCTGTATTTCATGATGATTGGAAACAGGGGGTTACCATGACATACTAAAAAAGTTCAGTTTAGATTGAGAGAAAGCGATAGAGCTATAGCAGTTATACACACTTAGTTAACAAATAGTATGCTTTCGAGACAAACCTTTAGGTATAAGCATTTTTTTTTTAAAACACCTTTTATTCCTTTGAATGCCAAGAACACCAGGTATCGTGTACTATCGTGCCCACCACGCCATCGACGCTTATAGTTGTCACAGATATAGTGCAAAATAGACCCGACTATTTGTGACGTAAGGTTGAAATTAGCTGTGGTTTTTAGCTGTCATTGGCGTGTGAGGCCGACTTTTGTATTAAGTCAACGGCGGTGGAAAAGTTAAAAAGTTCTTGTTGTCAATTCACGAGGGCACACCACGCCACTAAAATTGACTTCGCACTCAATAAACTTACCCAAAATAAAAAAGTGGAACGCACCGTCGTCGATTATAAACACCAACTGAAGGAAACAAATATTTTGCAAAAATAAACGCCACTTCTCCCAAACAACGAATATGTAACACTCCCACGCATCCCAGCAATGCGATATTCCGCGTACGCGGCAGGAACTCGCACGGGATGCGACACTCGCGGAACGTGACACAACTACTTACGTATTGATCAATACTCGTTTGTTCCTTCGTTGTATATAAGGCGAGGAATATGAGTTCGGTTATACCGCTACATGTGGTAACTCGACCTAACCGTGGGTAGCAGTGGCGGCGCAAGAACTAAACTTAATTTGGGCAAGGTACATTTCGCGAGGCCCTCTGTCGAAGTCAGAGTGTCGAGTGCAAGGGAATATGTACTTTGATTTTCCATACCTTTCCAAATTTATTTTCGGCTGTGAAGCCTCTGCACCGCGAGGCCGTGGGCGGTGGTTTACGCCGTCTCTGGTGGGTAGTATAATGCTACAAGCGTGCTTTTCTTACACTTGACCATAGACAAGGAGAGAGCTAACATTAACTGGCACATAAATTAACTTGTCGATTGTGAAACAGGCCCTAATGAAACATTGAAGTGCCACACAGCCCACACATCGCACAACCACCGCCTCTACGACCGCCACCGCCTTATACGCCTCCGCCCAACCTTATATATTTGCCCACGCACTTTTAAATGGCAATATTTCCGTATCTATATAAACAATATTCAATCGCAATTTATTCACCTCAAAATGCATCGTTTTCTCGTGAATAAAGTAAAGTATTTAAGTCCACATTTACTTAACATCAAGGATTGTTTTTTGCAAGAAGAAATTGTTATTTTAGCAAAAAAAAGTATTAAAATCTTATAAAAAGTTGTAAGAAATAAGAAATTTAAAAGGACTTTGGATCTTTATACATTTTGTTTTAAACTGAAAAGACGGAGTGTAAGGCATTCCAGTCACGAAACTGGAAGGATCTAAAGAAATAAAAACCTTCGCTAAAACAGTATTCTTAAAACGAATGAAAAATTAACTTTTTAAATTATTTTACACCAAAGGGAAACTCGTGAATTATTCATGGGAAAAGTAATATCCCTGTAGAAACTTACAATGTTACCGACAACTCTTCGAACGATAAGCGGTAAAGTCAGATCAGCTGTAACTAGTTCAGAGCTTTGGTACTGAGCCAAAGCTCCAAACCAAAGTTAAGACAAAGTTAAGCAATATTGCAATTAAAGTTTAACCAAACTCATTAATTTTGGATAGTATTTAAATGAGCATAACCTAACCCACAAAAAACTAAGTGGACTAATAAATTAAAAAACTCAGCAAGTGTTCCTTGGGCGACCAGTCGCCGATATAGTATTTTACTCGTAGTCACCGAGTTAGTATTTTAATCCGTTTATTATTTTGCATTAATTGTAATTAAAACAGAAAAATGAAAAGAAATCCAAGGCGGTTTAGATATTTTTTAAATATGACCAGCGACCCAGCGAGTCGATTTTTGATAAATCGAACGTTCTGAAGTTGAAAATAAATCGCATGCGAAGGATCGTCACGACCAACCCCGAACTTTACACATAACAAATTTTACCGTTGAAATTTTCTAGAGTTCGATTCTTAAAAATTTACTCGCTAAATATGCAATAGCTCGTAGCTTGTCGTTTAACTTATAATCATACCAGCACAAAGATACTAAATAATGTTTTAAAGCTCTTTTCATACACTCCAATAAATTTAAATTATCTCTCCGCCGCAGGGTCTGCATTTTTCCCTCCCATAGATAATTCCTAATGAGGTTCCGAGGCGCGGGCAACTTCAAACATCGGCATAAAAAGTTTACCGGATGAATGCCCGCCAATCACCGGCGTGGCATATTGAAAATTCAACAGTGAAATACTGTCGAGGGTTGTAAAGGACCTCTTGTTCATCAAAAATCTACGCGTAGGTATCGTTATTTCAAAAAAAAAACAGGTTTAAAGTAGGACATGAACTATCTTCACGACGAATTTCATCCAAATCTGTTAAGTTAATACCGTGCTTAAAAGCGAACATCCTAACTCCCAAATATTCTCACGAATTTCCACATATACTCGTAATATTTATATATGTATTGTAGGATATAATTCAAAAAAGCCATAACTAAATACTACACCAATCTACATTTGACTTTAGCGATATGCCTACGTCAATTTACGCCATAAATAAAAACCTCCTACTGAAATTTATTGGACAGCCGTAAAAAAATAACACGGTGTTATTCAAGAAATGAAATTGACCAACGCATAATTATTCGTTAATCGTACTCGTAGAAGATAAGGCTATCTTGCTGCAATTAGCAGTGCACTTCAAGATAGTAACGCATTCAATTATGACCGTAGATACTCGTATTTCTTTTAAGGTACGTTTTCCTAGTTAAATGGATATCTTAAGACTGTCTTAGCCTCGTAAGGCCCATGTCAAATTTCGTTAGTTCGAAATCCAATCTTGTGTCAGTCAATTAAAGTCAAAAGTAACTTTGACAAACGTCCTTAATTTAGGACGTTGGGCCTTACGATACTAAATAAAGTGTTTGAAATTTAATGTGCTTGTCTAAGGGTGGGTTTAGACCAAACGAGCGAATGTTCTAGAACATGTTTTGTCTTTATTTTTACAATGTAACGTAAGAGATAATGCCATAGAATTCTTGTTTGTTCGCTTGGTCTAAACCCGACCTTAAACGTAAAGTATCATGAGAGCTCGAGCGCCGCTCGAGTTGAAAGAAAACGTGATTTCCGAAAGATGGCAACTCAGCAATTTCTAGGTCTGAAAAAAACAATTCCGTTACATTTATAAAAATCGATAAAGTCGTATTACAACTTATCCAATGCTTTGTACGTTGTTTTTTTCCGTCTTCGATATCGGGAGCCTTAATTAAATGTTATTTTTATATCGTTTCTGTTAAAATAAACAGTTAAAAATAACAATTTTATTTTTAACTGTTAATTTTTACAGAAACGATATTTACGATAAAAAATTTAGCGTCTATTCACATATTCAAAGGTCAAGTATCTACCTACCTACACACAAATATTATGTAACTATTCGCTATGCTAACGCTGTAATTAATAAATGGATAAACACTATTTAACATTTATTTTTACGGTTCCGTACCTAAAGGGTAAAAACGGGACCCTATTACTAAGACTACGCTGTCCGTCTGTCCGTCTGTCTGTCACCAGGCTGTATCTCATGAACCGTGATAGCTAGACAGTTGAAATTTTCACAGAAGATGTATTTCTGGTGCCGCTATAACAACAAATACTAAAAACAGAATAAAATAAATATTTAAGGGGGCTCCCATACAACAAACGGGATTTTTGCAATTTTTTGCTAATGCTGTATAGATAATGGTACGGAACCCTTCGTGCGCGAGTCCGACTCGCACTTGGCCGGTTTTTTAATTTAGATTTAAGCATACCTATATAGCCTACTAACACCAATCTGTATAACTTTTGTGCCATGTGATGACAATGAATAAATGCATATGAATATCTCTAAGAATGTTTTAAATGAGAGTCAGTTCAAAGCAAACCTTGCATATTCCAATGATGGCTTCAATCTTTTCCCCGCCATATTTCCAAACGAACCGCTGGATTCGCGGGTGCATTGAAACCAACAATAGGAGAGGCTTTCATGTAATGCTCACAATAAAGCGGGGGCGGCGACCTAAAAATCAGCTGACATTCCACAATCGAACTTATGGCTCCACACAGCGGGCAACACTGAAATGTGCTTCGTCTCCGAATAGTTCTTTATATAGCAATTATTAAGTTATTCCTTTCTTTCTTGAGAAATAAGGGTTAGGCCGAAATTGTGTAAGAAGGTCGATAAAAAATTGGTTTCTTCTTACTAGTTCGTACCTATATGGTTCTTACATTGTAGTTGTTTGAAATAAAATGACCTGTTATCGTATTGTCAACGTTTTCATAGCTCCTATTTACTTGACAGTAAAGGCGGCCGAGTAAAACAATTCCATAACAGGTCAAATATGATATCGTTTTTACCGTCTAGAATAGAGGCCCAGGGCATTACATTCTACTATTAGCTTTCGTTTAAGACACGTTTATCATTCAAGCTATGTTATTCAATTTAAGACAACTAAGGGGAAAATTTTTAGCATCTTCCTCAACATCTCCAATCCCGAATCCCTCTTCTCTTATTTTTTGAGTGTAAAAACAATCGGAAACAGTTTTTTTTAGACAATGTCGGATACGACATTGATACGCGCGACATCTACTGGTACCGTAAAGTACTTGATAGTCATGTATACTCGCGGACCTCGCGGTATTTAAAAGGTTCGTCACTTTTAGATCTTGGCTGCATTGAAATAGAGTCGAAAAGTGACGAACCTTTTCATTCCGCGACAGTACGTTCTCCCCGGTGTCCTGTTTCTCTGCCGTTCACTTACGATCGTCATTTATTAACGAATGTTCATTCACGCGTAAATGAAATATCATTTTAGGGCACTGTACCCAAGGGGACCCTAATACTAAGCCTCCACCGTCCATTTGTCTGTCTGTCTGTCACCGGGCTGTATCTCATGAACCGTCATAGGTGTAATAGATATTTCTATTGCCGCTTTAACTACAAATAATCAAAAATGGAAATTAAATGGGGCCATAATACAAGGATGGTACGGAACCCTTCGTGTGTGAGTCCCACTCGCACTTGGCCGGTTTTTATTAACACGCCAAATGTGGTTAACCGCGGATATTTTTTATCGATTTACGAAAAAAAGATTTTTTTTCCTAGTGACTTTACCTAATAAATTTTAATTTTCCTTGTTTAACGTTGGTACCTACATCTCTTAAATATTACCCTGACATTCAACATCTAACAACATCTAAATAAACGAAATTCTTATACAAAGACTACATCCATCCATCCATTTCGTGGCTATTTTCTTTTTGTACTTTTTTGTTTGTCATTAATTAATTATTTTCTTTCTTTTCTTTCTTTACATATTTGCGTTAATTGGCTATCTCTTTGTAAAACGCAACGTCCGCGTTCAAGTTTTAATAAGACCGTGTTTGAAATATTGAAAAGGGAAAGAAAATAGCTGGCAACATATTGAACATTCTTCGCAGTTTCCAAATATGGCGGTCAGAGGCCGGGCAGTTCAAAGCCCTTGTGACTTGCTGGGCTGTCTGCCACGCCTTCCCGTTTATAGGTACCTATATCACTTCAGAATCGAGATCTTTTCAGTCAAGAAAGGAATGAATATAAGTAATGCCTTCTTTATTTTATCTTACTCTTCCTAATATTATAAATGAGAAAATTTGAAGAAAGAAGAAGAAGAAAGAAAGAAGAAAATAAATTTATTGACATAAAAACGACACGGTTTACAATAACAAACAATTAATGCCCGGTTTCAATATTCAAGAAACGAATGGTTTTCCTTACGTCTCGTTAAAATTTAACATTTGCTTCGTACAAAATGTGTCAAATTTTAACGAGACGTAAGGAAAACCATTCGATTCTTGAATATTGAAACCGGGCATAAAACGATAACATTTTTTATCTGTGCCCTACGTTGCGTCAATAAGAGACCCACTCAGTACTATACCGAGGCAAGCCACGACGCTGATTTTCAGTGGGGCCCTTTATCACGGACGTTAGAGCATTTGGATGTTTGGATGTATGTTACTTAATCACGCTTCAACCACTGAACGGATCTGGATGACACTTGGCACACATATAGGTTAGGTCCTGAAATAGAACATAGGATAGTTTTTATCGTCCTCTCCTCTCTCCTCTGGGAAACAGGCGCTATTTAATGTATGTATGTATGTAGGTATCTTTAAATTATACACTGAAAAAAATGGGTTGATTTAGCACCTATCCTTGAGTTTGGTTGAAGTAACACCTAACCTTAGTAAAAACAACACATTGAAAAGCTTCAACCTTTTTAGTGGTTAACTCAACCAAACTCACGAGTAGGTTCTATTTTAACCATAAAATTTAGTAAAATCAAACCATTTGTTTTTTCAGTGTACGTCTATCGCCTTAGTTAATTAACCCACCAATTTATTTCCTTATACCCAAAAAAATAAATCTTTTTCCCTGCAACTCCATAAATTAAGTCTTCGTTTGAACTGATAACGAATTAAACAAACCCGGTATTATTAATGCCACATGCGGGAACAAAACAGCGAGATAACGACTTGTGTCGACCTCGATGCTGGCAATTGTACTGAGCCAATTGTATTTGTAGTAAAGTAGCTAGAGAGCGCTGGAGTAAACAACATGAGGCTAATAATCTGGTCCAGGGTTCGAAATTATCAAGATAATTACGCTTCTTGATGATTATCGGATAATTATCACCAGTGTAAGAAATTCATTTGTTATTTTGTTTGATAACAATTCTAACAAAACATAAATAAAAGCATTTTTTATTTATTTATTTATTTTATTTTGATATTAATCCAACACAAATAAACATTAATTAAGGTTAGATTGAGTAAAAATTAGTGTGTTGCGGAAATACACGTTCGAATACTTCGAATACAGTTCTCTTTTACAAGCGCATTTTTTTGTTATTATCAATTGATAATTATCCATCTGTTATTATCACGATAATTATCTTTTCCAACCCTGATCTGGCCCAATGCTACGATTGGGTTTTTATTGGAATCCCTAGTCGTCAATTGTCTTAATGCATCGTTACAATTTTAAAACAGACCACTATGTCTTACCATTAGGCAAACAAATTAGTGTAGGTTTAAATAAAATAAAATAAATAAAAATTAAAATGTAAAGATAAAAATACCAATAGTCACGTCACCTGAATTTTAAAACTTTTTAGTGTTGTTATAATACATTAAAAAAGTTGTCAGCTCAGCTGAAAACCAGTTTAGGACATATGATAATTCGGAAAAACGATGCGTTAGGACAAATGTTTTTAGGGTTTTCGAACACCCGCTACGATTAACTCGGGAAAGTAAACGAAATTTATTAATTTTTGGTAACAATTATAACCAAAGGTAGGTAGCGTGATCTCACATTTGTCCGCGTGTTTTATTTTCGTTTATGAGTTTAATTAGAAAAAACCAAGAAGATCTTGTTATTTCTAGCTTTAGCAGTATAATGAGTCAGTGAATAAATATTAATAGATATATTGCACTTAATAAAATGTGTGCCAGGCAATCAAGGTATTTTAAAAATAGCAAAATTGAAAAAATGACCGAACTCTGGGCCTTTGCTGACTTTAGTTTAAACCAGGCCGCCTTTCCTCTAAGTAAAGAGCTACCATAATGTTAACAATACGATAACGACACGGTTTAAGACAAGACAAATAATAGACACCCTTAACTCCAGTCGTCTTATACCTATACTTTTATCGTAGGCGCGGACCGTAGATTGCAGAAGTGCTACGACGTAGCATCGTAGCAGATACGGCGTAGTCGATTATTTTCACGTCGTCACCCCCTTACCTTAGTTCTACGCTAGGCGAAACGCTATACCTACGCTTACACCATTGACGCCGCAAACACACAGAACGGAGCGGAAGCGACGCTTTGCGCCGCGTTCTTACACTAAAAGCCGTTCCCATAGCGAGGTGGAAGCGGAGGCGTTTTAGTATGGGTTTGCGGTTTAAGTGATTTCAATACAAATTCGACCTGTTTGGGGGTTCTCAGGACTTAAATGTTACTCATTTAAATTATCATTTTGCAATTATCACATAAATTTTTAACAACATTAGTTAGCAATCAGTTAATACAATATTTAAATAGAGCGTTCTATCGTTCACACTAGACTCACGCACACACTATGCAGTTTGCTACTCAGCGATTGATTTGCAGCGAAGCATTAAATTTCTGAGTTACAGTTTACAACAAATTGGAAATATTCTCTGGAACAGTGAAATGCTTACTCGATAACGAACCGCGCTTATTTGCGGCGTACGGTCAGTCGGCCAGAAGACAATACGCCGCCAATGGCGAGCTGAATGTAACGACCTTAGAATAAAGCGAGTGTTTTATACATTTATTAAGGAGTTTTCAAAAATAAGAATTTCATACACGATCGGATGATAGGTACAATTTAAAAGTACATTAGGTACTATTTAAATTAGCACAAATTGACCCCGTTACGGCAAAAACTCCATAACGGGCACTGACCTACAATACGGACTCTTTTTTATTTCTTGAAGAATGATATTATGTAACCCCATGAGCACCATATGACCCGCGCTTTGCTCGTTTTTACTTAAAGAGAAACGGCCGAGAACAAATCTTGCGTTATTTTCGGACCGGCTTTGAATAATTCCGGCCTAGGGGAATGAAACACGCTCTAAAGAGGATGCAACTCTACGCAGGTTACCATAGACACGACGCTTTTAATTTGAAATAAACGCTGCGTCAAGGAAATGGAACGCGTTTTTTCCCGCCAAACCGTTTGACAGGTGTCAATCTTGCGTCAGTTCTCCTCTCGGGGCCTCCTTCAGACTGTCATTAAAATATTTAATAAAATATTGAGCTACTGGGTTGCTCCGCCAAAATTAATACTTAAATATTACGGTGTTTTTTTTTTTCAAGGTTTAATACTTCACGATCGAATGGCTTCCCTTTTCTCAAGAAATAAAGATGCATAATAAAAACGACTCAGCAAATTACGTAGACTGGAACTTTCGTCCTGTGTCTTAATTTTCGAAACCTTATGACCATGACAAAATTAAAAACGGAAATGTCTAGCATTCTATATTTTTCTTCAGGGTTGGCAACACATTTGCAATCATAACATTGCAGTGTTTGATTTACTGTCATGAGATTGCAAAAGTATTTAGGCCTCAAAGAATTTTTATCATCTATGAATAGAAATAAACAAAAAGATAATGTTATTCAAACTATCCTCAGGTTTTCTTATAAAAGATTAACGAAGCTGCGGAGCTCGAAGGATTCAATGAACCGAGCTCCTTAAACAAGAATCATGGCCGAAGCGCGCCTTGGCATAGAACTTTCGACACGAGGAGTTGGTAAGAGGTCCTTCCATGTTTGTAGGTCCCGGCGGCCCCGACCGAGCCAGCTGCGGAGCCCTCGACTCGCCTCTTATCTATTGTTCCCGGCTGCACTACACGGCTGGCAATATTGCCGAGTATGCGTTCTGCGAGTACAGGTAACAAATCCTCTAAATTATTTACCAACGAAAACTGCCGGTCAAGATACAATCTGACTTAAAAATTTGTTAGAAAAGGACTCAGAAATAAACCTAAAAATATTGAGATGCTATACTATTTTAGTTCTTTATAAGTATTAGTAGATTGTCATCTACAGTAAACACACGCGCATTAAACAATGACAACGCAACAATGCGACCAAAAATACGAGGACAACTAATATTTGGCGTATTCATTGTTTAACAGCCATTGAGACTCAACAATAGTTGTAAAATGTTACAACAACGTCCTCGACATAGTTTAAACTGAACGCCGCATCAACTAGATGTGATAAATTGGTAATAATTTCTGAACGCATCCATTAATTCCCCGCCAAATTACCGTTTGACAGCTGTCAATCGACCTTCTGTTTTCTTTTGTTTATGAACAGCTGAAACACTTTCATATTATAATGTCAAGAGACAAGAGACTCAGTTGCTCTTTAAAATGTATACGTAAATAGTGGTTTCCAAATGCAATGCTAATATTATTCAACGACCGAAATAAATCTTTGAAAGCGACAACCGAAACTAAAATACTCCAGAAATGCACATTTCTGAACAATAGCGTTTTCAATTTTGTTTTCGACGAAGGTGTAATGATTACAACCTCTTCCTAGAAAATAGCAACTCACTAAACGTTTTGTTTCATATGTTCAGTGTGAGAAACAACATTTCTATTTTTAAAATGGAAGCCAGATTGTCGTGTAAGAAAATATTAAAACTTTGAAGGCAATTTAAATTATTTGAAATGTACACGTACGATGGAGAATAAAGCGTGATTAAAAATAAATATAAAAGTTACCATGTCACAAAATTATTACAAGCAACTTTTCTATTTCCAGTTTATGTACCTAGTAATTATGTTTGATGTTACCAGACAATGTTTTCCAACTGAAATTATTGTATTCATTCAGAACAGGTTAAATGAATTCTAATTGGAGTGTCGAATAGTTTATTCAGTAATTAAGGCTGTAAAGCTGCGTGAGCAGTGAGTAAATTGAATTAAATGTAATTAAAATGCATAGGTTAGTGGTTAGTTGAAAACGTACCTAAACTGCAAATAATTTACAACATTATAAGTAGGTAATGTGTTTAATGCAGATTAAATTAGAGTTCTCTAATTTGGAATTGGTCGTAATTATAATTTTAAGGACGGAGTTTTAAATCCTTAGATAACAGTATCTGTCAGATCAATTTTAGGTCTTTTCTTTTCCTTACATAAATTGGGATTGTTCATATTTTCACATTTACTCTAATTCGAAAACCATTTCGAGGAATGGGGTTTTAAAGCTGTTCGGCATTATTAAGTTTTTGAAATATTTATCTATTCCGGATATTTCGACAAAAGTATATTTAACCTTTGTTTGACTTTCATTTTCGGCTTGAAGCCCTCCTGGGTGTATCTTCCGGGTAAGGCGAAAACCGCTTGAAATAGTATATTTTAATACACAATTACAATCACTTTTTATCATAAGATATAATTTAATTGTTGTAATTTATTAGAAAATGCCAACCCAAATTAAAAATAATCATGTCATCCATAAAATGTCTGCTAAAGAAATCAAGATATTGAAACAAAACTATTGGGTCAAATACATAATTAAATAAATTGGTCTCTTGAAATTACCTATTCTTTCGAATTAGTATGTAAAATCAGCGAGTTATTTTTTTTGGTCTATCCCAATTGATAACTTTAACTGTTAGTTATTTTTATCTCGGACAAATTGGCCCTTAATTAAGATAGATGAGAAAGAGTTTACAAGCTGGCCACGTTTTGTGTGGGCGAGAGTTAGGACGCGCTGGTTTTTAAAGTCGGTAATATAATCCGTGTGCTATGGAGCTGATATTTTCTACGGTCACGAGTGTCATGTCATGACCGCTTAGTCATTAGTTTTTTTGATGAATAAATATATTTCACACTTATTTTGTAGATCTAATTCGGATGGTTATTCTTTATGTAAAAATCCAACTCCATTCTTGTTAGACTATAATTGAGTTTGACGTTTATAAATTTAGGTTTATCGATAAGTGTAAAAAAAGAGAACACTCATCCGGTTTTGTCCCATCACGTGCCCCTAGAATACGTATTTATTTATATTAAACTTCAATCACAACTTAAGTTCCTATAAAATTTATCATTAAGATTGGACTAGATCGTAGTCAAACCTAAATGCTTAATTATTAATAGTAGTAATACTAAGGCGATGGGTTGGTGATATGGACTGCCATCTGTTCATATAAAAGGCAAACCTGACTGACTTATACATCAACGCACAGCCGAAACTACTGTACCTAGAAACTTGAAATTTGGTACAGGGGTTCTTTTCATGATGTAAGTGAGCACTAAGAAAGGATTTTCCGAAAAACGACCCCCAACGGGAAAAATAGGGGGAGTAGCGGGGAACGAATTCTACGCGTACGAAGTCGCGGGCGTCGTCTAGTAATAATATAAAATGGTCAATAGAATGGAAGAAAGTTTCTTATTTACATGCCTCGCAAAATCCACCCAGGACTGCATCGACAACACACCAACATACCTGAAACAATAACATTACATATAGTTACAATAAACACAAATTAATTCCCAGTTTTACTTGTTTACATATAGTAAACTTATCACAATCATACAGCATCAAAACATCTTGATAAGCATACTGTTGTATATTATGCTTATATACTTACCATCTTATTTATAAACGCACAATAGCTAAAAAGTGCTTGAAATATGCTTTGTCCTAATCTGTCATTCTCACATTCTCATTTCACAGAAAGGGACAACGCATACTTTAACTAAAGTAGGTTTATAGTGTGTTTATAAATAAGAAAGTCATCTAGGTTTCGGGTTAAGCGCTAATTGCATAGGCGCTGTTCCACATATGAACACCATCAGGTGGTCTGTATACTCATTTGCCTTAGCTCTATGTCATAAAAAAAACGCATTTGCCTTGAGATCGTCATCGTAATTTCAATCTTGAGATTGTAAATGTCTATGGGTTTCAGAGTCCACTTACAATGAGGTGGCCTATCTGCCTTCTCCTTCCTTCCTTGAAATGGACCCTGGTGCCCAGGTCTCTCGTTTCCTAACAAAGTGGAGCCAATATCGTGTCCTTGGTTTTGAACGTGTAAACTTGTAAAGATCTGTTTAAACGGCGAGCGGCGCGTTCCGCAGTAGCGATGCGCGGGTAATCGCGCACATCAAACAACGTCCGCTCGTTAAGCGCCCCTATAACTTACTGGTATATAACTATGGGAATATAACAGCCATAGTAAAGATAGATCGCTACTTGCAATGGCTTAATATACTTAAAAATATTTTGATGCAGCTGTAATTTATAATAAAAGATCATCATCATCATTTCAGCCCAAAGATGCCTACTGCTGGACATAGGCCATAAGATGTCATGTTATATAGGTAATAAAATATTCTGTATATTGGATTTTTGGGGCTAGCTATTGTTGCCGACTGTATTTTTTTGGCCAATCATTATCTACTTATCAAAACTCTAATGAATGACTACCGTAAAATGTGCCTACTTTGCTCCCCCATGGGTAACTATGCTCCATAGTAACTATTTCGTTTGTTACTTATAAGTTGAGGTTGATGACCAATTTTCGAAAAAGAATCGATGTATACATCCAGCCACGCAGTGAATGAAAGCAATAGAATGATTTACAATACAGATTACCTCAATATAACCATGGAGCATAATTACCCGTGGGGGAGCAAAGTAGGCACATTTTACGGTACGTTAAGTATAGTTAGCGGAGATTCTGTCGCCACATCATCAGATCAGCACCATAACAGATGGCCAGTTAGATCATTTTACACGGAATGTTGTTCTATATGATAAATTCTGGTGTATAAACAGAAGCAAAGCGAGGGCGGCTCGCTAGTAATGTATAAAAAATAATAATGATAGAGCCAGTTACGAAAAATAACCGTTGAGTTTCACCTATCCCTACAATTTATTCATTATCTGACACGCTCAGAGTAATAAAGACGTATCACATATTTTTGAGCTCTGGATAATATACCCTGGTGACTGTACAGTCTATATTGTAAGCCAGCGTCTAGAAATAAAGCATTTTGCATAAAATACAGACTCCCGAGGTGTTTTCACTCGACGCAAAATATTCAAACTGTCGTTTTACCTACGTTTCCATACTAGTTCGTGTGAAAATGTACGTGGTATTTAAATGCACATTTTTTAAGGAATTTCCATCAAAGTATTTCACGTAATCCAGAGGATTACTTAAATAGATTAAAATATTGACGAGAGACTTTCTCAAAGAATTTATCTAAAATAGAAAACTATATTTCTTTTTCTTAGGTCGGTAACATCCGTCTGTTAACTTGAAGTCATTATATTTATTTGGTAGGAAGTAATCGTAGGGTCGAAATTGACATACCACTTATTTGACATGTAGCGGTTTTTTGTATTAAAAAAACCGGTCAAGTGCGAGCCGGACTCGCGCACCGAGGGCTCCGCATTTAAGGTACCTAATATGCCTGGTAACCGCAAAAGAATACACTCATTTGGTATGAACTTTATTTTCTACACGATAAGGTCCATTTTGACTATACCAATTTTAATACAGATTTTCTAAGTTTTTTTGTTATTACTCGGAAAAAAAATGAGCTCTTCATTTTATTTTTCCCATAAAATATAAGTAGGTACCTAATTATCTATACATCAGGATTTTTTCAGATTTTTTGATCAATAAAATTCGGAGATCAATGAGGGGCTATAAGTAAATCAAAAAGAGCATCACAATTATTATTTTTTAAAGTTTAATTTTGAAATGTGCAGATTAAGACCATTTATATGACACCCCATTTGCTATAATCGAACCACTTTCAATTTTCAAGCCCCCATTCCCCTTTTAAATTATTTATTAAATTAATTTCATTTTTTTTTACTAAAAACATATGCGGGCAACGTACAAGAATTTATAGTTGCTGAGAAAACCTGCTGTGACTTACAGACAGACAGACGGACAGACAACGAAGTCTCACCATAAGGGTTCCTTTTTTACCATTTTGCTACGGAACCCTAAAAACAAGACGCTCCTACGTAGTTTGTTCATATGCATCTAACTATATTCATTCCAACGGTTCATTTCATATTCATTCCCTACTTGTTATTTATCGACGCAATCGCCAAATAGATGAAGCCATGGTTTATTAAACCATTCAAGATTATCTCCTTTTTTCAACAAGGCATTTTTTAAAGAGGTGCATTTTCTAAACGGCCAGTCATTTCATTTGGCGTAATGGAGACAATAGACCAAAATAATGGTTACAACGCGGCTGTTACGTGCCTTTTAGGAGGCTTTTTAATTTTGGCTTCTCTCTTCTTTGTCTTAGTTTATGAATAAGAAAGAAAGAGGCGGAAGCGGTAAGCTCGTTGCTGCTAAATGTTTATTGACGATCGATTTTTTAGTCTTCTTGGTTTAATTGAATATCTTCTAAATTAAAATTATAAATCGAACGTCTATTTGTTGGTTCGTGTGGTAGTCATTTTTAACGTCGGAAACGCCTTCTTACAGATAAACTAAAAGAAGACCTAAAACGGTTCTTTTGATTAAATAAAATAACTAAGCACCGTGCAAGAGAAAAAATACTAAAATTCAAAACATTTTATTTACATTTTTAGGAGAAATAATTCTGAGGTCCAACGGGTTTTTGTATTAGTTGAGACTGTAATGTTCATATGTTGCTTAAATATTAGTTGAGAATATAATGGTTGAACTATTTAAAATTTCCTTGAAGCTAAAATATATTACATTTGTTATCAAACCTTGTTTCTAAGCTAAGTAGCTTAAATAGACAATTCATTTCAAGCCACAACAAATGAATAAAAGCCTTCCGACAAATACTTGATGCAAAAGAATTCCCTAACCATTTTCATTTAGAGTTCTCTCGGTTCGTTATTAGCCCCATAACTATGGGATTTGCATTAAAACGACAAAGGAATGAAACCCCCACACAAGCGCTAGAAGTAAGTATATTTTATGGAGTGAATACTAAGTGTGGACGTGTCTGTATGACCTTTTTATTAATATATATTAATATGCGGATTCCGCGGAGTAATACCATTTGAGACGTTGATTCACGAATACTGAAGTAGGTTGTCAAGGAGAAAATAGTGGGATATTACAAAAAAAACCGGTCAAGTGCGAGTCGGACTCGCGCACCGAGGATTCCGTATTGAAGATAATATACTTGGTAACCGCAAAAGAAAATACTCATTTTGTTATAAGCTTTATTTTCCAGGCAATAAGGTCGATTTTGACTAGCCTAAATTTTAATGCAGATTTTCTTAGTTTTTTTGTTATATCTCAAAAACTGTTAATAATGAACACTTCATTTTATTTTTCCCAGAAAATATAAGTAATTATCTATATGTCAGGATTTTTTTCAGAATTTTTGATTAATAAACTTCGGAGATAAGGGGGGGGGGGGAACGGTCATTTTTTGTACATTTTTGGCTATAAATCAAAAAGTACCTACATCACAGAAAATTTTCAAAAGTTTTGAAATTTGCAGATTAAGACCTTTCATATGACACCCCATTTGCTATAATCGAACCACTTTCATTTTTGAACCCCCCATTCTAGACCCCTTTTCAATTATTAATAAAATTAATTTCATTTTTTTTTACTACAAATAGATGCAGGCAAGCAAGTTGTACAACTATGCCAAATTTCAAGTTGATAGCATTTGTAGTTGCTGAGAAAACCTGCTGTGACATACAGACAGACAGACAACGAAGTCTCACCATAAGGGTTCCTTTTGTACCATTTTGGTACGGAACCCTAAAAAATACATGATAATGAGACTGGTAATGCGTATCTACTCGAACAATAGAAGACCACGTGCAACGAGTATCATTGTACCGACGAAAACCTTAAATTATGAAAATGTCTTACACCCGTATTCACAAACAATACTTAAGGGATCCTTGACTGAGTAAACGCACTGCGTTCAATACAGCTTTGTGATTGGTCCTTTTTGACCGACCTTTTGTTTATGAGACGATTTGAACCACCCGGTGCGTTCGTGAGCACTGTGAGACCTCATTGTGACATTTGTGAATACTGGTGTTAGGTATGATACATTCTCTGCAATTTCCAAGACTTTTCTTGATTTAAGTATGGAGAGATACCATTCTTAATGGGCTCAAGTGTTTTTGAGAATGTTCTAGCTGATTGAGAAGATTTTTAACAAACTTCTGGGAATGTTTTGCAACTTGCACAATGCTAGCAGTCATGTTCAAAGGCTGTTTCACGAGCAATTTTTCACGGCAATCTATAGCCGGCTCTCCTGCTCTTATTTCGTAAGATAGAATGAGACGCCTAAAGATTGCAGGTAAGTCTTGTAACTGCACCTTTACGTAACCTCTTAGGAAACTGTTTAAAAGTTTGTTTTCTCGGTGCAATTTAAGTTTTTAAATATCCATTGCTTTTCTTGAATACTTTCAATGGAAGAGATTTTCTGAAACGCCTTAGGCCCGGTTTTATAAAGGTCCGTTAGTAAATATGTCAGATCCAATTTTAGTAACTTAATACAAGTTTTGACATTCCTGACCGAAATTAGATCTAACGGATCTTTATAAAACCCAGCTTTACATTACTAACCAATTAACTAAAAGTTACTAACTTTGGAGCATTTGCAGTTAGCAATTGTATTATGTATGTAAACACTTTATTGTACAAAAGAAAAACAAAAACAATACAATGAAAAATGTACAAAGGCGAACTTATGTATGTATGTATGTACGTATGTTAATACTTTACTGTATCAAACGGGAAAATAACAAACAACAAATTAGACAGACACACAAAAGGTATGTACAAAGGCGAACTTATCCCTTTAAGGGATCTCTTCCAGCTAATTCTTGAGAGATTGAGAAAAGTGAAAGGTTGTTAATCAAACAAATTGGATCGGATGCGCACGGAAATGTTAGTTTAAAAATAGGTATTTGTTATATTAACGATTTAAAAACTAAAAAATAGTAAAAGATGATGGTAACAGAATATATAAATTCACTTCATGTTTTATAAAGCGACGTAAACATGGAAGGAAAGTCTTCGAAAATACAACTCATTCTTATTAATTATCAAGTTCTGTTACCGGTCATCTCAAAATTAGATACCTGGTTAGGTATACCTGTTCAATTCTATACGTTCATTAGCGGACCCGACATAAAGTCCTGCCACCTACAGGGTCTAAATGTAGATCTCGATAAACTGTACATGGACTCAAACACACACAAAAAAAATCATCAAAATCGGTCCAGCCGTTTAAGAGAAGTTCAGTGACAAACACGTACAGGATGGTTACTGCGAACCACTAAATTCGAAACTTCAGCTGCCAAATCCATGTCACTCGTCACTCGAAACTAAATCAAGAGAAAGGGATGGAGATAACGTAACTTCAATCTTCGATTTTCAAATTGTGGCCTCAGAAGAAAGTGGAAAGTGCCACAAGCGAAAACCCACCACTGCCCCTAAAGATGCTTAAAACATTGCGTATTAAATACAATCATATTAAAAAGCCTTATAAAGTTGCTGGAGAATAAATGAGAAAAGTTTCAAACGTCATTAGCGACCAGGGACAGCCAAGATGGCGGCCAGTTGATCTCTGACACACCGCCATTTATTAAATGGAAACGAGTAGTTTTATTGTGTCTTGAAAAGTTTTATTTGCTTGGTGAGATAGTTGACAGTTGCTAATAAATCAACTGTACGACAGTTGTTAAGTTACTTAACAAAATATTAAGTCGTAAAGCCAGGTTCCATCAACATCACTTTGATGAATGGCATTATTTCACCGTACGCGTACCTACATTGTAGTACGTCGCAGGTATAATATATAATAAACAGCTACTTATGAGTTCGAATACATCATTATTTACTAATTTTTTAACAGTAGTTATTTTTTTATTTTTTGCTATCACATTTTTCAATAATTTTACATCAAAGGTACTTACTTTATTTTTTGTTGATTAAAGTTTAATTTGGCGTATACTTTCTAATAGTAAAGTTTCAATGACCTAGTACTCGTAGTCTGCATCTGCCAACCGCAATAAAAAAATATAGCTTTGTTTTTTTTCGGTTAACTTCGTATATTAATCGTAATATAAATAAAACATCGTCAATACTGTTACTAAGTAGGTAGTTCTTCAACTTTCACAATAACCTAATATTCTGTGCATAAAAGGGTTTATATAATATTCTAAAATAACGGCTGACGCGTATTATATTCAACCTATGGTTTTCCGCGCGGTAAGTCTTAATTAGCGTTCAGTTAATAATAAGTGGAACAACCAATATTATAAGGATAATCTTGCATGCATGCACAAGTTCGTTACCTACTAATGGTATTGACTGCCTAATGACCGTCTACGAAACGAATGTACAAATTACATTAAACGATAACGGCAATAAAAATAAAAATAATCACAATGGTGGTTTAAAATGTTCAGTAGCTGAACTCTACAAAAGAGAACAACTGGGGCATGTTTTATAAAGCTACAAGTAACAATTTTACAGGACTAAACTGGCAAAACTGCTCAAATGGCTGGTTGTCATTGGTCGAGGTTGTTGAAATGGTAACTTGTAACCTGTAAATTGTAATTTGTACCTTTATAAAACAGGCCCCTGATGGTAGAAATCTAAAATATTGTATGAAAATATATCTCTAATTACGAATCTGCTTCTCAAAAATGTAACTTACTTATACCTAACACAAAAATCATAAAAGTAACGTTAATATAACAGGCGACAAGTCATTACGACTTAATAAGCAAAAGGTCCATGATCATAACAACCAATCTGGCAGAATGTCTTAGTAGCATAAAAAGAATAAAATGAAATTGTAAAATATAAAAAAGGTCTAACTAGCAATTCGTCCAGATTGTAGAATGTCAATACATCATTTTAATATCACCTGCATGGTACTTCATAGGCAATTACTAACCACTTACATTGACGATTCGGTATTGACAAGTAAGATCCCTTTTCAGTTGAATTCTGTTTTGAATACGTGAAGATACGATACGTTTAACGCATCATAAAATCTTCGTTCAACCTAGTAGTTTTGCAATTACGACTTTTTTATCTATAAGGACATTTTGTAACCAAGACGTTATACAATGTGATCGTTCTGCCTACTTGTACAGTCGAGTTCATAAATATGTGTACAACTTTAGTACCTACCTTGTCTATTTAATGTCATGTTTAAACTGCCACATATGAATTGTCACAGCGATTAAAGTGACAAGGTACAAAAGTGTACACATATTTATGAACTCGACTGTACATTTAAAGACTTAGACGTTTTGAATTAAGTCTTTATACAACTTAGACCATTTTCTAAGCATCATGTCCATTATACAAACCAGTCATTTTGCTTACTTAGTCATTTTACAACTGAGACATTTTGCTTACCAAGGCAAAATACAACTCAGTCCTCCTGAACCGAACCAATTAAAATAAAGTACCTTTGACATGATAAATAAGACTCCAAATTTCTTGTAAGTATACCATTAAGCCCAAAGATCAAAAGAAAATGGTTGGTGGAATTTGATGAATATATATTAGTAGTAATAACTGCTCTGTTTGCGTTACCTTACAATGTAAAGCTAAATTGACAACGTGATCTTAAATAAATATATCACTAATCCACATTTTGACATTCAGACGCATCAAGAAGGGTCGTAATTATTTATTCCTTTTGCGTTTGCCAAATTTGAATTTAAAGTGACCCGTCCTTGCTAACGATGGCCGACCGCGGAGCCAAATCGCCGCTACAGTAAAAGAGGAAACAGCAAAATGACCCTTTACTTTAGTAACGTTTGGGGAACCGGGTTTCACGGTTAATTTGGTAACAAAGGTAGACCTGACAATAACAGGAAGCCGGGAAGTTTTAACCCTTATTTTTAGTCGACTCTGACACTTGAGCCAGGACGTCATGAGCGTTGAGAGTAGTGATGAAAATGGCGAAAGATACATGTTGTTTTTTTCGAAACTTTGTATCTTTCCTATAAAATACATGTAACTTTCGAAAAAAACAAATTAGAGGTTCGCCTGAAAAATACAATCATACACGTATAATACTTGTTTCATACTGTATTTTTCATATTAACAATCAAAGGGTAATTAATCTTGCTTATTAATATTAATTGAACAGTAATGTACTGTATGTAATCGAATTAATGTCTCGGTATAAATAATAATGCGAAAAATACATCGTCAAATACACGTAAAAAACTTAAACTTGCGAAAGATTCAACCGAAGATCCGCAACGAAAGATTCTGTATTTTATTGAAAAATACAGGGGCGTTTGAAAGATACATGTATTTTACAAGTCATTTTCAACGCTAGTCGAGAGGCTACGTTTAAGCGCTATAGCGATCCCGTTAGCCTCCCCAGCGATTGGCGGGACGCCCCGTGGTTTTAGTTCATGAAAGCCGCAAATAACCCGCCTTGGTCCCCGCGGCAAAAAAAGACGTCATAAGCCGTCGCGTTGTATGTAGGTACAGTGGCTCCAAACAAGATGTGAATTCGGCTAACGTTATCGTTATCGAAAATGTATAGAATTGACGTAAACTTCCGTACGGTCGCGACGAACGCTTATGTCAGATCGTTAAAATTACCGTTATCTTGTCTTGGACCATACTTTGCCCTTCGCGGCACGAGTTCACTGGCATACTTCTACTATCCTACTACTCATAGTCATATCCTTCTTTCTACTAATGTTTTGTTATTGTGAAAGTTTGTTGATTGTTTGACCAATCTGAACGGGTTCAGATAAAATTTAGCACGCAGATATTTCACCATCTGACTAAGCACATTTGACTTTTTATCCCCCAAAATTTGATAGTGATAAACTTTTTCCGCGTAGAAAACTCATATTGTAAAGGTTATTTACAACTTTACTCGGATACTTATTTTTCATCGGAAGAATTTTTTAAAATTGAAGCTCGTGATTAAACTGTTAAAGATTAAGTACCATTTCACCAAACGATGTTTGTTAACCACTTAACAGACGATTAGAGCGTTAACAGCTGTCAAAATGTATGAACTAATAGTCGGTTAACATTGATTAAATTTAACATCGTATGGTGAAATCGGTACTAAATGTAGTTTACAAGTATAATAATTTTAACGGGGTAATTGTAACTTGCTATATAATTACCCCGTTAAAAATAATAAATCACAAAGACCCGAGATATAATGGAGTGCAATGAAAGAGGCCTAAACTCAGCATTAGGTTACAATGGGCTGAAGAAGAGAGCATACATGACTTCAAAAAAACGAGACCTACTATATACACATTTGGAGTGTTTGGACGCGCCGCGCCTCTATAGGCATGCGTAGGTTAGGTAGTAGGTAAGGCTCCTAAAGGGCCGGAGAAGAATTACTTTTCCGTTTTTACTTTGTCTAGTTAATTACAGTATTAAAGGAATAAAAACGAATAACCTTAAATTGTTTCTTATGCAAATAAAAATTGACACTCACAAATGACGTGGCTTTCTATTGAAGAATTTTCAAAATCGGTTCAGTAGATCCAGAGATTACAATGTCACAAACTTTACCTCTTTAATAATATTAGTATAGATTAGGTGTTTAAACAAAATATGATCCTTAAAGTTATACATGAAACACGGGTTTTTCTTTCGTTACTAAAAACACAGACTTAAAATCTCAAATCTTCCTCTAACTCTTCAATCTTGGTTCATTATGAATGTTGTAGGGAATTCCATTTTTGCCCTGCGTTTCCCGCAGTAGTAATCGCTTGCAAATTATACTGCCTGCTGACCCAAATATTAAAATAAAGTATTTCTGTCACGTCCCAGTGCCGGCGTGCGAAGTATTTCGACAAATTTTATTTTCCGGCCTTCTGCAAATCAAATACGAGTATACCTAGGTCGGTAAGTTACTGTAAAAATGAAGAGTTTATTGCATTGAATTTAGCAAGAGTGCTTGTAAAATAGGGGAACGCTTTATAAAATGGTGAGATTTATGTTCAACCGCTTAGATCTGAAGCAATGTTTTACTAGTTCAATCGGAATGATTCTTAGACCTAAAATCGGTTAAGCCGTTTAAAAGATATTTACTTGTATTAACTATCAAATAAAGGGTTGTCAATAACGATTTTTTATATCTTAAATACATACATACATTAAATCACGCCTATTTCGCAGAAGCAGGCAGGCAGAGACCACTTCTTTCCACCTGCTACGACCCTGACAAATCTCTTTCGCTTCTTCCACATTCATACATCGAGTCATGCATGCACGTCGATTTTGGTTACTTAAGATTCGGGCCTTTTCTAGTATTTCTCTGATTTATATCTTAAATAGTTATTATATTTAAATAATAATTAAGAAAAATGTGCAAATGTCCACAATCTCGGATTCTAATTATTTTAGTCGACGATTGCTTTTTCCAGATCTTGAAATAGATTTATATTTCAGTACTTTCTGTACCTACAAAGCCTCATTTAGTGTACAGGTTTTCCCCGGTATTTTCAACATCCATTATCTTAATTAAAATTTGCTTTTTTCGTATAATAAATTTCAGTCGGGAATTTAGAGAAATGAATGCTTTCAAAAATACCTTCACATTTTAAGGTGATGATAAGATCACGTCATCATCAGAAGAAACGATCTTTTGTCATGTGTGTTGCTAGCTGTTGCCCGCGACTCCGTCCGACCAGAAAAATAAAACATAGCCTATGTTACTCAGGGATAACGTAGCATTCTATTGGTGAAATAATTGTTGAAATCGGTCCAGTAGTTTTGGAGTTATTCGTTACAAACATACAAAATTCACGAAAATACAAATATTTCCTTCTTTATAATATTAATGAAGATTAACGAATGTAGTGTACCTATAGAAGCAAGAGTTTGATTGATCTTTATTCATTGAAATAAGGTGAAAATTGAGTAATCGGTGATAGACGGCGACCAATTTTTATCTGCTAACTTCAGCTGGTTGAGCGACGATCGATCGTTTTGCTTTTGTACTTATTTTTTCCTAAACTTGGTTACAAAAAAATATCGGAAACTTTCAAGGGTCTTGGCATTCGCTGTAACCACGACTACCTAATGAAGATCGCTATTCCATAACGAATGCTAGTACACAAATAATTGTAGATGTATAATAATATGTATTGAATTATTCATTTCTCGATACATATAAGTACTTATATTTGTCTTTGCCTAGTGCCCTTAGCACACGCCTAGAGCTTAGTTTGAAACAAGGTCAATTTGTGTGCAATTTGTTCCTTGATAATTTATTATTTATTAAGACTTGCTAAAACATTGAGCAGGGTGCACAAATGCCGTAAGCTTTCGCAAACCCTAAAACGATGTAACGCCTGATTGATGGCCGAGAACTTTCTACTTAGAAAGCGCCTTTATTAACGAAGCTTTAAGCTCTAATCGCTTTGTAATTTTAGGTAATAAAGTAATGTAAATAACGTAGCTTTTCCTAAACAATTTAGACATTTCCCGGAGTTTAAAACCTCCAAGTTAATAAGAGCACATCGCTGTCAGTAAATTAAGATTTAATTAATTTGTAAGTTGGTTGAAAGGGAATGTCTTTGTTAGGAAGTTTAGGAAATAGCAATAATTATTTTACTTTACAGACTCGTGCATATTTATTCAGTACAATTTAATTTGTATACACGGACTCAACCGTTGAAATGACTAGCTTAGAGGCATTACATTTTGGTCCTCAGGGTTGGCAATGCAGTCTTAAGATTGTACTCTTGAAATTAAATTATGTCCATGGGTCTCAGATCCCACTTACATCAGGTGACCTGTGTGCTAGTTAACCTTTTCCAAGCAATAAAAACCGTATAAAGGCACACACTTAACTCCCCGTGAACCCATCGAGTAAACTCGCTTAACTCAAAAGAGTGGAATTATTTAAAACTGTCAGAATCCTCATGCTAAGTGCGTCTTGAAGCGGCCGAGCGCTAATCTAGTTTACGAGGGTCCTTTGCAGCCAGTTACACAGCCACCGTCTGGCAATTGCATGTAAATTTAACTCGCGAGGCGAGTCACGGGCACTCAATTAGTTTCAACTCGTAATTATGTCCTTGTTTCTTTTCAAAGGGACAACAGAGAGCGTTCGTTTTTTTTTATAAGAAAAAAGACTGTTATTTGGCACACGTGTTTAAGAAAAAAATACAGTTGTCTGTAAAGTCGGTTTACAGACGATAATTTTACGTGATAACGTCATAAGAAAATACACAAGCCGAACGCTTAGGCCGATCGTGCCTCTGCATCGCATGTTCCGCGATCTCGCTTGCACGCTCGGCTCAGGCGGAACGTGACACTTTTTCGTGCGTGCAGCTGGCGTTCATCGATTTATAAGACGTTATCACGTCAAAATGGTTTTGTTTATTGAGTATTTATAGAGAAATATTTTTTCTTCTACTTCGTTTGTGATATTTTAAAGGAGTATAGTACCTATACTCCACCGTAGACGAAAAATCTAGGAGCAACGCTAGTCACAGGCCTTCCCCAAGTCTCGCCACAACGAGCTGTTTCCAACTAGAGGATTCCTTCACCGGTTCGTCATATATATTACATAGTTATGCACGAGTATTTGATATTTAGGTATTTATTAAAAATAGACCATGGTTTCTTAACCAGTGGAGCGCGCCCCCTAAGGGGGCGTATAGAAAGATGGCAAGGGGGCTGCGAAATGCATTAAATTTTCAAAAAAAATATCAATTTAATGTGTATATAAAACATAAATAATATAATAACACAGTCTCTGCATCAAAACGCGACGCCATCGGTCGATGTTCTAAATTAATGTAGGAACGTTTGCTTTTTGCGACGAAAGAACTCAAAAGGGGGCATGAAAATATTATTAAGTATTCCAGTAGGGTTGGCGTAAAAAGGGATGGGAAACCCTGAAATAGAGTTTGGAAAAAGGCGTCGTTCGAAGTAAAATTGGTAACATGATCCCGTTCTTACCTATAGTTGGGTCAATCTAGGATGAACCTTGTGACAGTTCATACCAAACACGTATTACTCGCGATTCTTAGATTTCATAAATAAGTACTACATTGACAAACTAAGCGACGAGGTTAACTGACTTCTATGATTAATCATCTCTTTTAATACGCCTTGCTTGCGAATACCTATATATAGTACTCGTAAGTGTTTGAAATTAAGAAATTCGGAAGACACAGGGATCTTCCTACATTGGCTAAACTACAAGAATTGCTGCATAATGTGATGGTTGCCACAAGATAATATTACAGTTCCATCGGTCACCGAGTCAAAATCTTATTCATGTTTAAGTGGGAATTAAAGTGTTATTTTATTAAGAAAAGTAAATACAAACAACTTAATAACGAGCACCCTTCCTTGATTTGTCCCTTGAGCTTTAAAGTGGTGACAATCGAGTTAATGTTAAAAGCCGCCCCTAAATGAGCGTCTTACTTAATTAAGCCGGATCTTCACCATCCGACAGTTTTTTTTTTACTTTAATTAAAATAGGCTTTTCATAAAAAAAACTGTCGTATGGTTTTGCGCAATGTTAAAACACGTGACTTTTTTAAATTCAAAATTCAAATTCAAAACATTTATTTGAATAAAACACACTACAACACAACAGACATGGTAAAACATAGAAGAAACAAGGTTATAGCAGAAATTGAAGGTTGAAACGTGATTTTTGTTAGATTATTTACTTTTTGTAGAAAAAAAAACGGCCGTAGCTTTCTTCGCGCTAAAGTGCTTTTAATGTCTTAATGTCATGTTGTTGGCATAATAGGTATTATACTAAGTCTCTCTAGGTGCGAGCTTTTGTAAAAACTATATTTTTTATAAAGGCTCGCATTTGTGATTTTTAACGTAGGTACTAAAGTAAACAAAGTGGTAACATACAAACAAATTTTTTAACTAGAACAAAACAACACTGACGTGATGGCAGAAGCTAGGTTCTTAATTTAAACTGGAACCACTATATTAGGTTGAAGCGATTGAGTCATGACCTTCATTTATTTTCCTAATTTTGTACGACAGTAACAGATTTTAAGATCTAGACGTATATAGAGCTGAAAAGTTTGAATTAACCTGTCTTAGTCGAAGCTTTTACACGTATTTGGCGATAAGAAAAGGTCCCAAAATAACCATGGAAAAATGTGTCAAAATAATAACCAATCGTCGCACCTAATTAGTTCTGCTTTTACATTCCAACACTTGCAACAGACAACAGGGTTTTATATAAGTTATATAACAATATTATAGCTCTACATGCTCTAATACCAGACTAAAAACATAATTTGGTTGGAATCCGTGCTATAAATGCTGTGTCAGAAATAACCCACTTAGTTCTAACTCTAACATATTCAGAACTGTTAAAACTTCCTTAATTCGAAACAGGTATTTTCATTCACTGCCAGACGCCGGGAAACTCTTCCAACGAATATAATTGCTGAGCTACCTTGCTCACTAAATATTCGGCTTGAAAAGCCTATTGATTCAAAATTTTCATAATCAAATTTGGAAACATAAGCAAACTTCTTTGATTGAAATTGATGAAGAAAGTTCAAATTGGGAAATACTCGAGCCCCAGACAATCAAATCAACGCATTCCATTCAAAGAATCGATACCAGAACGATTCCATCGTGAATTCTCAAGGATCAATCGGATAGCTCCGGAATCGAGGACGTTAATCAGACACATTCCTTAGTTGCTAGGTACTTTAAAAAAACCTGCTACACGACAGCAAACCACCTTCAATGAGTATGTTGAGGATAGCTACTAATGATTTATCATTAGAATGAAAAGTTAATTTAAGAACGCCCTAAAATCATAAAAACCATTTTTATATTATCTACACGTTTGGACACTTTACAGTACGAAAGAAAAGAATACTTGATATGATAGAACAGTATAGGCAAAATTAATTTATCCCTCTAGGACATCTTTCAGCAAGCCAGCTCTTACAAATTTAACCAGTAGACGAACATAGTAAACTTAACAATTAGCGAAGAATAGAGAGGAATAACGGACAATCCACCGATAAGAGATGCCAATAAAAATAAATACATTCAAATATCTACATAAAGTCATAAACTATGTGAAGTTACACCTGCCCCCATATTAAGTATATTAGCCTTTATCGCAGCAGACAAAGCATCTATCACCTTTGCTCTTCCATAGTGGTCAGAAAGTGACAGGGGTTTTACAGACATCAATAAACACGCCTAGATATAAGGCGCTCTGAAGATGGTTAATACTTACTTAACAAGCTACTTACGTGATATACCTAATAAAAAATTACTTACTGTATTTTTTTTGCCATTAATCAAGTTTTGTCCGTTATTAACAAATGTTAGCAGCATTGGAACGATAAGCAATGTTGTTTGCTCGATAAATTTTATAAATTAAGAGTTCTAACAGGAAAATATTCTTATTACCTACTTACCTCATGGCGTAATTTAAAACTATTTTCCTGGTTGTGATACTTGCTAATTAAACTTTATGTCTCAAAGAATAGGATTTCATATTCAAGGTGTTCATAGGATCTGCTCATCGTAAAGTAGTAAGTAACTAGTTTAATGAAGATAGCACCGTTTTTGGGCAAGTTCGGATGGCTACCTTCATAATATCTTTCCAACTTAAAAAGTTGGCTGACTCAGTTGACAAACAGTTTCGGACAAAGGATAATTCGAAAAACGTTATGAGGGATTCCGAGGGACACTCGTACATGGGCCATAAGAGACTAGGGTGACGGAACCAGTAATGGACAAGGAACAATGATGGACACTTGTTTCTGATTGTACAGAAGATAAGGATTATTGGTTGTAAATTTATGACCGTATGATCTTTGAAGTAAGAGTTATGGGTCCACTGGTGCCTGTCAGCTAAAAATGTCCAACACTAGGTGCCATCACCCTACTTACTATAGCCCTGCGGTTTTCATGTGATAAAAAGCCCGATTGGAATGGTAAATTTAATACTTATCCACAAACCAAGGTTTTTCCACAGCTTCACAATGTTTCTTAATCTCCCATCTTCTCTTGAAGTAAATCCCATTCGGGTAAGTCGCGCGAGATCTCTAATACGACTGTCCTTTGTGCAGCGCAGCCGTGGCTGCTCCGTCGAAGGATTAAAACGAGATACAAACGCTTTTTTATTTCGTCCTTCGAAATGAGAACGGAATAAGGTGCTTAGTATAGACACCAGCCATATTATATTATGTAACATAGCGCTGAAAAACATTTGACACGACATTTTTAAAAGGAGCATAAAAGCGTGCCAGATGTTTTAAAACACTATGTTAAATAATATATTTTATCTACATCCATATCGTAACTTCTCTATATGTTCAGAAACGATAAGCAAATGGTCTATTAAGAAACCGGTATCTGTGGTTGCATTTTAATATTAACATTAAAGTATTGCATGTCATTAAATTATCGGTTATAGATGTGGTTGCATCCTAATGAGGTGACCAATAATTTAATATAAACATTAAAATGCAGGTAGATTAAGTTACAGGGAAAAAAAGTGTCCGGAAAACAAGTCCTTGCAAGCGTGAAAAGACCGGACCTCAGTGAAGAAACTTACTTTAACTTAAAATCCCGTAAATTCGACCAATTCCCCCAGTTCCCAGGCCAGGGAATTACAATAAACAAATAATATGTCATTACAAAAGCTACAAAAAGCTATCATCACAAAGGAAAACCAAATAAATCATTAATCGTGTCAAGCGACAAAATAAACATGACTAGGTAAATACAAAATCAGTTTACAACCAACGAGCCGATAAATGTTTATCTGTCACCAATATTTGTATACAATCGCTATCGAAAAAGTATAATTTATGTACACACCGATTAGCTCAAGTGTTCGATTTTTATCTACAAGTAGGCGCTGATGTGTTTACTGTATCTACAGATACAGATATTGTTTATTTGCCTAGTTAATATTTGGTACAATTTGTGTCCCTGCGGGCCTAGTATGGTTGCGTTTATCGCGTGACAAAATGTGGATAAAGCATCCGTCACTCTCGTTTCAGAAAGTGACGGATGTTTTATTCACATTTTGACACGCAGAAAACGCAGCAATATTAGGCTCCCTGCTCCCGTTCGAGTTTCAGGGGTATTAGCTCGCTTAAGTCTAAGTATGAGATCATTGCAAGTGTGGTGTAAGTATACATCGTGTCCGGGATATACTTAGTAGAATAACTTAAAGGGCTGGATAGCTCAGCTCAGGAGTGTTGAAAACATGATAATTCATGTTTAGTAAAAGTCGAACGGAAAACGAGATACCTCAACTCAAATTGGAAATGCGGCACCCTTCACGATTTTCGATGTCACGACCACAATTATTAGAATGAGTTTCGTTTGCTGTGAAAGAAAGCTGATTAAATTTACTTTAAGACCCTTCTAACGAAATTAATAAATAATTATCAGTATTCTTTTAATTTTCCAAGTCAAATTAAAGTTTAAGAATCTAAGCTTTTCTTCCGGCAAGTTTGACATCGCACAGTGTACAAAAAAACCTGTAGTTTACACCGTGCGATGTCAGACTTGGCGGAAGAAAAACTCGGAAATTTATTAACAAGTAAAAAAAATAAAGAAAGTGAAATAATAAAGGAGATTAGCAAGGGGGCAGCAAATGCATAGAGATATATGGAGCATGCCACGCACAGGGCGGGGGCCGTCCGCACCTCACCGCAATAGCGGTCTAGACATTTCCACATTAATTAATATATTCCCTGTTAACATCCCCCTGGACACTAATTAATTTGCTGTAAACATTCCATTAACCCTGTCATGCCGCTGGGAATTTCTAGAATTTAATTAATGAAATGAAGTAGCCCTAAGGCAATAGGCAGGGCACAAACTTAACACGTAAAACGGATGGCTGAAGTGGTCACAGCTCTCGGATGCTACTGGACGACGAATTGCGGATAAGCTTCCCCATTAGGTAGACCATCGAACTGATGAAAGTTGCAGGAAACTGCGGGATGCAGGCGGCACGAAGCAGTCCATCGTGGCGATCCGACTTTATGTCCCGCCGTGGACGACTTTCGGCCGTAATAATGATGATAAAGTAGAAATGTTTTGAGCGTTGCGAATATGCCAAACCCACAAAAGTTGTAATTTTAAACGATAACGACAACAACAGGCGACTAGAGTAACGCAGCCTTAATTTTATACTCCTATGACACTTACACGTTATTGAAGAATCAAATGATACCCCATTTATTGAAATCGGTACAATAGTTGTAAGTAAATATTCCACTCTTCTCTAGATCCTACATCTAGATAAGAGTGGAATATTTACATAACATCTGATTTTTGATCACATAAAACTTCTTCCACTCCGATCAACTAAACTGACCAACTAAATATTTTTCTTTCCCAACGGCTCAACTATATCAAATTGAACAGAGACGACGGAGCTCCTATTTCTGGGTGTTTTGGCCCTTCGGGCCAGCTGAAGAACTAACATAACCTAAACCTACCTCATATTTATGCTATGAGACTGAAAAAGCGAGCTATTTGGTTGGTTCAATAGGAATAAATGGTTCCGTGGAGTTCCATTCTGTACAACTGGTTGGCCAGTTTAGTTGATCGCGATCGTGAAACAGGCCTAGCCTAGTGCGTAGACCACAGGAAAAGTTTTCTTGTATTTGTATTCTTGGTTCTTGGTAAATAAATAAATAAATGTATTATTAAATATCGTCACCGTCATTAACTGGCTCTGAGTGCGGCCAATAGTCTGTTTAACTTATAACTTTCTTCTTTTGACTTTGCGCAGTCGGTTAAAACGCATGGGTAAATTTATCTCCATCATGTCCCTCAAAGCTCGATAGGTACTAGGTAGGTAGAATGCACTGAGGGATAAATTGTCTTTGTGCCATTTTTGTCACCTACAGCGCGGCAAATTGAGCAAAATGCACAAAGCAAGTTGTCGACGATAGTAACATTCGAGGTGTGGAATCTCTAACTCTATTTGCATATTTGAAGTGCATGTCCGTCTATTAACACATTCCGCGCAGACCTCCCTGATTGCCATACAAATTGGACTTTCATATTAAGTTTTCGACACTTGGAATAAAATATTTTAAGATTGTTGCGTTGTTTGTATAGAGAAATATGGGTCATGTTATCAACAGCTAGCTAGCTTTATATTCGAGGAAAAAATATGACGCAGTTTAATTAAAGTTTTATTTACTGAGCCTGGCTGCGGAGTTCAGAGACGCATCGCAATGCGCGAGGTATTGCGCGGCGCGATGCGCGGGTAAACGAAACATATACCTAGGTGTTTTTCCACCGGCGAGACGAGAATTTAAATTTTTATTGAATAATTTCAATTCCCTCCTCACGCATCTTCGGTGGAAATAGTTTTTTAATTCAAATAACAATTCTCGGGCCTCTTCGTCTCGCTTTGCCTCGCCTTATATGTCGATCTACAAACGGTCGCACGCGCATGGCGCCGCCCTACGATCGCGCAGCCCAACGATCGCGCCGCCCAACGATCGCGCCGCCAGACGCCTCGCACACTGCGTCGCTGAGCGAGGCCTTATACCTAAGTGCATTTTCCAACCATAAGAGAAAATATGTGTCTCCTTTTGGTATTTATATGTTTTTTTTCAACTGTCCTAAAAAATCTTTACGTCGCAAAAATCTACGGTATTGTTTTGATCATTCAATTTAGAAATTACCTACGACATACCTACTGCAAATAAAACTCTAATATTTATATAGTAATTAACTTAGATGCAAGGGATAGTACCTAACTTACCAAGCGGATGTTAGAACAAACCCGAAAACATGGAGCATCCAGAACTTTCTAGATATGCTTTTAATGGAGTCCACGGTCCTCACAAAACTCGCGTTATAAATTTCAAAGTTGGTTACATCGTTATAGGTTGTAATTCTATATTAATCAGCTTGTTCCTTAGTCTTAGGTATATTTAATCTGCGGAGAATGTTACAGATTTAATAATTCTATCTAGTAAGGAAGTAACAAAATTGTAATGTTTTTTGTACTTACATATACATACGTAGGCACATTACAAACAGATGTTTATCTTGTTTTCTCAGTTGGCTTATTAATGGGTACTGAAGGTAAGGACAAAAAAAATAGGAGAGGCGGTTTTCAAAAAAAGTGTACATAGTTAAGGACTAAAATTAAGAAAGGGTAACTTTAGTTAGTTGAGTCACGATAATTAACTATACCGTTATAAAACAAATGGTGGTATATCAGACGAAACTCCTGTACAAAGTGCGACCATATTACTAACGGGTGAGGATTGAATCTGCTTCGTTTATTGTATTTGAGATACCGCCTATTGGCTTATGAGGGCAGTATATAAATGAATAATTAATTTTTGCGACTAAAATTACGGTTTCTTAATTTGAGTCCTTAACACACACTTTTTTTGAAAACCGCCCAGGAAAGGATTATTCACTACATCTGTAGGTACACAACTGCAGACATTACACAAAGACCGTTTCAACATGATAGACGTTACACAACAATATGCGTAAAATGTAGGCAAAGCAAATACCGTATTGTTTTGGCCGTGTGGTCTCGGATTGACTGACCCACGTGACCAGTTAAATTATGTACCTATATTTAACGCCATGCAAAGTAGGTAATTATTACTATTTCCTAGCCTATATCAGCATCCCAAGGCTAGACAAAAGGCTCTCCTCTTGATCTCTAAAGTCCCTATTTGGTACCTCTTCCATGCACCCAGTTGCTGAAGAACTAGCCAACTTGAATAATATAACATGACATTAAAAAGAGCACGCGCCGATTTTCAGAGAAAACTTAACTTAAGACAACACTTGAACGAAAACTAATATAAAACGGATACATAAGTTTTTGTTGTAATAATAGGTACTACACTCAATTTAAAACAAAAAAAAAAACTTGTAAATCGCTTAGTTTTTCACCAGAAATAATCTCGATACTGCCAATTTGTGATACACTTTACTTACACAGCCAATTTGTCCGAGAATTAAAATCCCTTATCGCATTTCACAGCTCGTTGTGCTACGTGTCGTTACATTTTATACAATGCGGTACTTACGCATGTACATTCAGCCTTACAAGTAGCACACTTTAGTACCTCGTCTTTGACAGAGTAGTGCAGCAGTTCAAATATGTCGTTAAAGTGATAAGGCACTAAAATGTGCAGCTGCTTATAAGGTCGACTTTAGAAATAGATGTGAAAAATGTCCTAAACCCCAAGAGTTATCTCTCGCATGTAAATGCATTTTTCATAGGGCGCGGCGTTCAGTTTTAATCGAAGACTATCTGAGGGACATGTAACTAAACTAAACTAAACTTAGCTGTATACTTAAACGTAACAAAAGAAATAGGATTAATAATTTGTAACAATGTTTAAGAACGGTCTCCATCAAATTGCAATTATTTAGGTAATCTACGCGTCACAAATTTTCTGTGATCCATTTCGACAAAAAATATGTCTCCACTTTCCAGTGACATTAATAGGAACTCGAACATATAATTCCTCTATCCCTAATCGTCATTTGTCCTAATTTTCGTTTATCCTAAAGCCATTCCCGCTTAAATTTTACAACTTTTTAGTGCTGTTATAATAAAACCCTAACCTAACCGAACCAGAGATATAATTGAAGAACTTAAAAAGTTGCCTGACTCATCGGAAAACCAGTTTAGGGCAAATGAAAATTCGGACAAACAATGTGTTAGGACAAACGTTGTTAGGGATTCCAAGGGACACCCTAAAATAGATATATACTTAAGGCAGCCATTGTCAAAGTTCTAAACAGTTCATCAAACAAGGTCCCGCCTCGTAGGATTCGAATCCCATGGCACACTGGACGGGGTTCACTAACATCTGTTTGGTTTGACCTTATCCTAAATCTATATTGCCGTGCCGTGTATTTGCTTAATATTATACTGTATGTGTTATTAATTAAGTAACAATAAAAATATATGCATTTACTAATACAATGGAAATGGCTCCAGTTTCTATGGAAAATAGAGAGGTACGCACTGAATAACTTAGGTTTAGCTTCATAAATATCTGTACTCTTTGACAGTTCAAACATGATGGCAGCATGTACCAGCGTAAGCCTCTGCTTACATTATTATTGCGTTAAGTACACACAATACGAGAACCATGACATCGTCTATGTAGGTACTTAACGTCTTAGCATACATCTCTACTACTACAAAAAAAACAAATAAAACATATAGAGGTGCTCTAAATGGGCTACAAAAAACATTCAACAGACCACTGTTAAACCAATCGTTAAAAACGACTAATACCTACATACTTGTCCAAACTCACGGCCACATTTATTGATATACATTGGCAAAACGAAAATACCATAAAATATACCATTTCCAAGACTTCTTGTTCGCGGTTATCTCCCCAGGTGTAAAACTATAACAGAATTAGCGAAACTCCTTCACCTATAAGTTAAATAAAAGGTCTATTTACTTAGCAGTAGCTCCACGAACCTCGGTTAGTGTTGGATATGTCAGTCACGTATACCCCAGACGTCGACAAATATACAGTACCGCCAGACAAGGCAGTACGGGATCAATTTGTAAAAGTCATGGAGCTAAAGACGTGGAATTCAGGAAGAAAAATGAAGTCTTACTTGGGATCTTTATCTATCTCGAACAGATCACGACAACGTTATAGCGTATTTTCGGATCTCCAATTTCTGTCAGTAGGTACGAATTTAGGGTTAGATTAAAACTAAACTGTAAATGAACAAAACACTTTGGGGCCAACCTGATGGCCATCCCGCTTGTTAGTTGTTAGTACGAATTTGTATTGAGCACTGACCTACGCAAACGACTCAGATCGAGGTAGATCAGTGCTCTATATAATTTCATACCAAGCAGTGTCGGTCACCATCGCCGAACGCATTCGCCAACATATCGGAATCATACCTTTTTATGTACCGTCATACTTACGTGAACGAGACAACCCACCTCATCATTCTCGTATGCCGCTGCCAAATGTATGAAAAGTAACACTTGGGCAACCGCGGCACAATCCGTAGTTGTAACTTACCGTATGTGGGGTTCAAAAGGAAAACCGTCAAAAAAATAACACGAACGCGTCGAAATAGGTGTGGTCAAATATTGCACTACGTTGTAAGGGTTCATTATCCTAAAGGCTTTTTACACAAAGACCTGTGGGATATGATCATCATCACCAGCATATACTAGTCCACTGCTGGACATATAGTCCTCTTCCATTGTATGCTACCGAGCACGATCCGCGGACATTTTCATCCAAATCTTGCCAGCTATCTTGCGAATATCGTCGCTCCACCTACCACGAGAGCATCCTACACTGCGTTTGCCGTCCCACGGTCTCCACTCAAGAACATGATAACTCCACAGGCTATCACTTTTGTTCTGCGGTTCATATAGTCGGCCGATTTGACACTTTAGCTGGCTAATTTGATAAGCTACGTCGATGACCGTAGGATATAGACCAGTTGAAACTTGTTTTATCTTACGAAATGAAAGCTTATCTTCATTCAAGGTATGCATTATACCGTCGAAATGGTTTGGAATGGAGACCGAGGACTGGGATCTGGAGCGTTGGCTACCAAAAGGCAAGATGGGCGGACGACAAAACGAAGTTATTGGAGAAAAATTATATTAAGATAGCCCAACATCCTGGAGGGTGGCATGCTAATGATAGGCTGAAGAAGACAAGTGATAGATATAGTCAAAAATACAATAATCGTGTTTTTTTGTACTGTCACATGTAACGTGACTTCACCTACAGATGTTTGAAGCGATCTGCGAAACCGAAACTATCTACTTTAAAAAAAAACTCTGGATTGGATCCACCAAAATAAGTGCCAATTCAATTTAGCAATAAATACTTCCTATTGGGTAATAAATATGAAGTACCTAGAGAAAGTCTTTATGAGTTACAAACTGCTTGGCGAGAAAACTCCTTCGCGCCCTTAGAGACTGGCCCTGTCTGAAACGTGACCGTGACTAACTTTCTGTACAAAAATACGAAGTTTGTAAGGATTCTATTATCAGAACAAAATATATTTTGCACAAGAATAGTTTACAGTATAGTAAATGGTTGCATTAAAAAAGTACTACGAGAAAGTAAATGCTAAATACTCTGTGGCTTAGAAGTCTTAGAACTAACTATTTAGAAAGTAAATAGATTATGGCAAAACCTAGTCACGTAGGTCCATAATAAATTTGACCTAATAATATACTTTTACGAGGGTTCTATGGTAGCTATACTGACTATTGAAGATTACGATAATAAATAATAATAAACGGACAAAGATGTCGTAGGTATACCCTAGCTGGAATTTCACTTTTTCTTCAACCCACATTGGTACGGTATGGTAGCTCGTTTTTACTAAAAAGTAAAGGCAGCCGAGTCGTTAAAAAAGCAATATAGTTTTGAAAAAAAGATGGGTTGAAGTATTAAAACGAAGTGGAGGAGGCTTTAGGCCGTTCGCTTTTAATATCTGGGGTGTTATTCTCTCAAAAACGGCTGTCAGTCGGACGAACGAGCGAAAGCGCAGCGGCGAGTACATTTTAGCGCGTGCATTCTCAATTAGGCAGCCTTATACGTTCGAGAAGCCATGCTGCCAAATTGAAACTCAACGCGTAAAATGTGTTTTGTTCGCCCTGACGGGACGACTTAAACTCGCCGCTGGGACATTCCCTCGTTCGTTCGTTCGACAGCGTTTTTGAGAGAATCACACCCCTGCAACTCGGCAACTCCTAACTTAATCCGTGTGTGGCCAACATAAATATAAGTATTAAACTCTCGTGGAGTGTGCGACCGCCACATCTGTCACCAAACTCGTCCTAAACCACAGAATAAGTAATAGTACAAGTACAGAAGCGACTCTCTGTGACAGCAAACATGCTAATTTAAACCTACTTAGAACGCGTTAACGATAATAATCTAAGTGCACGGCATGAAGTGACCTTGGTTACATTTCTGCGATCGATAGTGGGGGCGCTCCTAACGAGGCAAAATGCACCTTAAATCTGCCCTGCGAGAATCTGTATTATTTCGCCCGTCATGAGCTTTACTGACTCCGCCCACTTCGCAGGGTTGGCAGTTACTTGTATTATTACTTATTCTGTGGAAGTTGTAAGAAAAAAAATGAATTTATTATTAATTGTAGTTTTCTTATGTAGTTCGCTAAAAGTTAAATGACGAGAAAAAATTGTACATCCCAAATGTTGTTCGCGACTTGTTTGTTGTTTGCTCGGATTTCCCTTTCTATCTACGTAATAAGACGTAGACTAGTTTTATCGTAGTTTTAAGGTATAACTTTTTATTAGTTTTAGCACTTTTAGCTGTGCCTTGTCATGTCATTCAATCAGTTAGATTTCTCTTTCTTAGGTACAGTCGAGTTTATAAATATGTACTTATACACTTTAGTACCTTGTCTGTGTTTAATGTCATGTTTAAACTGCCATATATAAATTGTCACAACGATTAAAGTGACAAGGTACTAAAGCTTAAGTATACATATTTATGAACTCGACTGTACGTAAGACCGACGCGACGTATTGAAATAATAAACTACCTATTTTAGGTAATAATTAACATTTTGCATTTAATTAAGATGTAAAGTCGAGAAAAATGTTGAACATCTTGGAAACTTAGCTAACTTATCTACTAGGTATTTTCCGTTTAACATTTTTGGCGTTTACAATACAAACATGCGACACGCGACGACATTAATACCTAATAAACGAGAGGCAAAGAGAAATGCTGCCAATTTTCAATATTTTTAAGTGTTTAACTAAAAACAAGTTTATGCTGACCTTGCTTTAGTAGGCAGTCACTATTACTGGGAGATCTACTTACACTGAACGCTCTTTAAGATAGGTAGGTTATTGAAAGCTGCGAAACTACGGACGGGTCGTTAACAAAATAAATAATAATTATATCTCTCTTTTTGCGTCGAGGATTCAAAACTGTAATGATTGGGTCAGTAATTAAGTACAGCTACTCGTAATTACCTACCTAGATCGAAGTTATAAATAATATTAATAATAATCTTACCTTTCGATATCCTTCGGCATCGTAAAAAATGACAGGTCGACGTTCCTATCAGTATTCAAGCACCCGTATGCTGCGCAGTATCGTTTGGCTTTTCGAGTAGCCATATTCTACAAAAACCGGAATTAGGAGCTTTGGCAGCGTACGGCGGCGCGCGTCAAGACGAGCGCGCGCATGACACTCAACTGATTAGCATCCTCGAGGCGGCCGAAAATTTTGTAGGCAATAAGCGCGAGTGTCACCCGCCAGCCTAAACTTGTAACAATATCTCGCAACACTGGCCGCAGATTGCCAGAAATATAAACATAAAAAGCAAAACATCTGCCGAGATGTTGAGAAAGTTAGGGTCAGCATGAAGGACAGTTTTTGTGAACGTGTTAGGAAACAAAAGTGGCACAGATAAAAAAGACAAAGCGATGCCACATGTCCACGAGAATCCACCTTCCACCATGTGGCCTGTGTGTACATTTGCTTTATACATGTCATAAACAAACTGTCATAGAGCTAATCGTCGCTCTCCGATATCCGACTGGTTACACAAAATGACATAAGAGTTTTTAAAAGCTTTCATGTAACTTGATTCGTCCGTAGGTATATCATTTCAGTTCGAATCTTGCATTGCATGTCAATTTTAAACCACCTCCATTATCGTAATGGGATAAAATTTTGAATGCATAAGTATACCCGAGCGAGGGACATGAAATGGGAACACCTTAAAATTCCGAAAGTTTTATTTCCGAATATTCATTTGTCCTAATTTTCATTCTTCTATGAAGACATTGTATTCGGTTCGGTATTATGAAAATATGGGATTTTGATCAATTTGGAATTATGTAGTCCCACATGTAATATTATGTCAACAGGATCTCCGCTCTAATTAAGTGGACCTACCGATTTGGAATTCATTACTTTACTCTTGATAAGCAGATGATGATTGATGACGTATAAAAAAGCTTAAGACCAGTGGCGCCCTCATTACTATTATAGTGTTTTCTAATAAACTAAAGCATCGTCTTGAAATCTAAGAATTGTTTTTTGTTTAAAAATGAATACACAATTTATAGCACATATGACAAAGTAGATATAATAAAACGGAAAAAGGTGGCCACTTTTTCTGTTGTTACTCAATCATAATTCAATTGTTACTAGGTTATGTCATATACCCTATAAATTGTGTATTCATTTGTACAGCATAAAACCATCTTTCGATTTCAAGACAATTAGAAAACACAATAATAGTAATGAGGGCGCCACTGGACGCTCGGCAGTCTTAAATGATTTATCGTGACACGGCCCTTTAACAAATGTCGACACAACTAGCTGGCTTGTGTCAATTACATTATCTTGCCTAACTACTAATAGTAATAATCTAATCTATTACAAATTAGGTCTAGACACTATAAACCCCAAGTTGATTACTCCGTTATCGTGCAGGTATCTCTCCAGTGGGCGTGGAGTGATACTTAGGTGGGCGTCAGGCCAACCAACGCAACGTAATCAATTAAAATATATAATTCTATCGCACAAATTCTAAACATTGAAAGATCTAATACACTGTAAGGTGAATTATTAGCCCCCTTACTAATAAATAAATATTATATGTATGAATATACCTACACTCATAGATATGTACTGTGGTTTTACTGAGTCGTAGTGGTATGAAAATACCTACCCACCTCCGTAATAATAAGCAAGTTGCACAAAAATGTCGTGTCTATGTCTATGCCAAAAAAGCCATTAAAATAAAGAGAAAAAAAGACATATGCGCGGTAAAAGTTCTACAAGATCTGATAAAACAAGGCCTCAGAAAATCAGCAAAGCACGCTAAATGCTTCGTTGAATGATTGCGTTCCTTATATCACAGAGGGATATCTAACATGTCGCTGCTTGTTTTAATTTTAACTAACTTGTCATATACCCAACGTGAAAATAAACCTAAAGATCACACTATAAAGTAAAATACCCAATTAAAACTAAAAGAAGTTAGGAAAATTTATTGTTCAGGCCTCGTTTACTACATTACGATTATGTTTCATGTCGACATGTCAACAAACACTAGGCCGACTTAGGTATCTCATTAAAAATCTACACCAGTTCTCATAATAACACACTAGTTTACAGCTGGCTCAACCAATTTGAGTCGAAATGCGCTTTTGTCATTTTCTTTCAAATGCAATCATCGCATGTGAAACAAGGACCGAGTACATTTTAATGTTAATTTAAACTAGTGTAACTGAGCAGCAAATTTTTGTTGCTGTTAAACAATGAGGACGCCGAGTAAGTATTTGACATTCATATTTAAAGGTCACTAACGTCATAATACCATAGAGAACGGATTTCGCTTCAGTTTTAGCTTCGGCCTTGGAATTGTGCTAAATAGTTTTTATTCATTTGTAAAGCCATAGTCTCTTGTAGACAAAAGAGTTCTTGTGCCCATTCAGGCACTAGACGGAGATGGCTCGTCGCGTCGTTAGGAAGTTTGAAGTGATGCGTCAGTCACTAGGTACCTATTTATATAGATGACGCAACCTGGTACCCGTACCGATCCTCCTACTATTAGTGTGATTAGAAAAATGAATTGAATTGAACAGATTACAGTTATTATGAATTCATTTAAGTAACTACGTTTTAAATTAATTCATATACAGTCAGCGTCATATATAAGGTAACATTCAAAGTGCTTGAATGTTACCTTATATGTATATGACGCTGACTGTACCTATACCTAAATTTTGCTGTTTACCTGGAAAATAGAGGGGAGCGTAGTAGTAGGAATTGAAAACGAGTTTTTACGAAAATTCTCATCTACTTACTAATGGAAATCGACTCGACCAGTCGATTCATAAAAAAAACAAGTTGAGACCGAGTTTACGAGCAATAATTTTCCCTTTAGCCATAGGTAGGTACTGGCTGCGTAGAATCGCCATAACAACCGGTCTGCGTTGCCAGCATCTACAAGCAAAGCGGAAAAACACTCATACCTAATACGAAACAAAAGACATCTCATTTAATGATAAGACCACGGCTCGGAAACCTGGTAGGTGTTTTTTTTTACCAGCTCGTCAGAAACACCATAAATTTCAAAAGTAGCATTTTCATTTCGATTCCGCTCGAACAAAATCGTTATTTTTGCGGTTTTAATCAATTAAATAAAAGTGTTCCTGCTCGAAACAACGGTTAATTTTGCTCGCTAATTTGTTCGCATCGCCCACCACCACCCTTTTCTCGTGTTTCCTAACCTAGCTCTTTAGTTGCATTTTCACTTGTTCAGCTTGAAGTCAAGCAAGCCTTGCCATTTTAAAACACCTTAGTAGGAAGAATCAAAAACCAAACAAAAAAACAGGGTATCGAATCGTTCCGCTCGGAGCCAGTGTACCTATACGTAGAACTTGGTTAAGATCCATTCTCGTATAATTATAGGAACTCAAGAAAAATAATCAAAACATTTCGTGTCCAATCCTCAAAGACCACCACCACCCTTACACACACACACACATTGACATTGACATTGTTCGTCATAGTAAACATACCATAATGTTCACTTTTTCTGGTTCTTTTTGTTACAGATTTTTTATGATGATTCAAAATCATAAAGGGTTTGAATTCACGACTTTTTTAATATCTGCTTATTTGCCAAATTAACGCTTAGGAAAATTTACATTTTAACATGAAAATATATTTATGGATACAGTGGCTTAAGTGGCTAGTTTTAACTTAAACAGGTTCTTATATAGGTAATACGTATAAAATGTTATCAATAGACTACACTGTGCAATAATTTAACAATCTGTTTACCCAGTGACCTGCACTAGGCTAAGCCCGTCTCGCAAATCACGATAGCGTAAATGTAGATAGCTGCTCACGTCTTAGTGGATTAATACTTTGAATACCTACATAAGTGTTGTTAATCCTCTTTTCACGTCAATGGAAAGCTGCACTGATACTGTATTTTCTCGCTTGGCGCTCAGTGCATCTCTATCGTTAGTCGTTACTGACTAGTTAGAACGGGAGATGACAACCAAATCGCGGGCAACTTGTGCTAGCCGTACTGAGTCAACGTACCTATAAAACGCTTTTGTTTATCATAAACAAATACTAAGGCATCACGAATATTGGATACTTACAAAAGATAATAAAACTATAGGTAAGTAATAATTATAGTGATCGGCGACCAGTAGCTTTTTATGTCACTTTAACGTCAAACGTAATAACTAATATGGATAAGTCAAAGTCGTTAAAAATAAAACCATAATTATAGTGTTAAAAAGTCACTGAATTTTATTTGTTATAATAGTAAATTATCATATATTTTTTCCATGTTTGATATTGTCACTCGATTCCTTTTTACATTAAGGATCCTTTAATATAAAGAGATTGAACTTTCTACATCAACAGATGCGAGAGGTGCTTATGTACGGGTGATACAGAAAACTCATATAACGAAGCGAAGCGAGGGCGGGTCGCTAGTTAGTAATATAACAAAAATCATAGACGAAACGCTTCAAAAGAGTTCGTAAATGATTTCCATTAGTGGGGCATTCGCGTGCAGGGTTAGCGATTAGTTAAAGTAATGTTTGCCGGAATCTGGCGCAAGGATGTTTCCGGTCAATATTTACTTGACGTGTGCACACGCATTAATTCGAGTTACACTTGCGCGTGACCAGGTAGGTGATTCTCGACGCACCAATTATCAACCGGCGAGTTGAAGTTGTCCTGACAGAGCGTAAAAAGTAAAAACAACATTTAAGGGCGTGCATTCAGCTTTTTTTTCCTTCAATTCAATTTTAATTATTATAAATTAATTAAAACACACAAACATTAAACAGAAAATTAATCAGCTTATCTGCTTGACCCGTCGACTTGATCAAACGTTCGACAGAGAACCGTTTTAAGAGAATAACCGGGGAATAGTCCAGGGAAATTGAACCAAAAATTAGGCCAACCTTGCACGAATTAAAATAATCTTTTTTTTTTCATTAAATGTGAAGTATAGACAACAGAGACTATTCTGCCTTAAATTTTATTCACAAAAACGCGTTTTAATTTTTTTAACTTGTTCTGGTCATGGAAAGTGTTTCATTATACGTTATTATTTGCAGAGCTCGTTTAAATACATGACTCAAGAAAAAAACTGCTGTTTAGATTATTACAAGGTTCAAATCTAAAAGCCCCACAGTACGGCATGCACAAGTTGTGTTTTCCCGCTTGTCGCTCAGTGTGTCTTTATCGTTACAGACTGATTAAAAAGGGAGATCCGAGTGACAAACAAGTCCCGAACAACTTTTGCTAACCCTCCTGAGTCCTGATTTTCAATCTTAAGATAGCATATTATGTACAATTGTCCACGGGCCTAAAATCGCACAGCAGGAGGCTCATATGCTAGATTTCTCCCTCCATGTCATTCAAAATAGGAACTACACTAAACTGTTAATAAAAACGATCGATTTACACTGTTTTTAAAGAAAAAGTTGCCCTGCTAATCTCGCAACTTAACTTCGAACTATAATTACTTGTATTTGTTTAATTAATCCAGAGATATTTAAAAATAAGCGATTAATTATTTAAATTCCTCAACGGCGGCGTTGCTAGGATTGTATCAAAGTAGTAATTATGTAAAGTTAAAGAAACGAGAGTATTAGCGACCTGCACACGTTAAGTTCGGACCGCGGGAAACGCCAAGTGCCGTTCCAATCTTCGTTCCGAACCGTACGTGTAAATGCAACTGTAATAGTAAAATGGAAAAAATGTACGGTTCGGAACGAAGATTGGAACGGCGCGTGGCGTTTCCCGCGGTCCGAACTTTACGTGTAAAGGCCGCTAATACGTGTTTATATGAGCTGTCACAGGCATCATTTTAGATTAAACAGACTATACCTCAATATACGAATAGTTACAGTACTACCATTATCTTAATAGCTATCGGCAATCTTCGTTTTTCTATGACACATGACATGAGGGACAAATATAGCCAGCCGAAAGTTACTAAAAAGCTGGGAATATCAGTGTACCGCCGCGCCATGGAAATGTATTCACGTACCTACACCGTAAAAACCTATGGAACCCTGTCAGTGCGGTGGCGATCGACACGTCCATGCGACAGGGTTGCACAGCGGTACGCGAAAACATTTCCTTAACCGACCTCATTTGCACAAGCGAGCGGTTTACGAGCGGAAAGTTACTATTACTCGTAAGTAACAAGCTGACGCCAACTGATTCTCCGTTGTTTTTACGACTAGTTAAACGGCAAGGTTTACTCCCCATAGTTACAAGTGTTAGGAACTCCAATGTTGTTTTGTTATTAATTTTGTTTCTTTATTTTTTATTACTATTGCGTTTCTAAAATGTTCGCATAAATTATTAGGAGAGAAAGGTCGTCTGACACAGGTATTCTTATACTTAAAATGAGACCTCAACCGCGTCTGTAGCCATGTGAGAAAGAAAAGAATTAAATATTTTATAACTTTATCATACAATTCTTATCACAAGTACCTAGGTATATGTGTCCCTATTTAAAAAGAGGCACCAACCTGTTTTTGTTGATATTATTTGAATATATTAAATACAAACCGTTTTTTTGTACAAGGTTTCGATTCTTGTAAATAAGCGTCTTGATTCCATTCGAGCATGACGGACCAATACATAAACTAAAATTTGGGTTAAATCACGAATGAACTTAACGTCATCGTCAGCTTTGATGTCCAAGCCAAGTTACAAACGCTACTAACGTCTTTATTTACCAAACTCAGAATGTATGGGATGACAGTTAACCACGTGGTTTATCGCAACACACGAGAATGCCATCCCAAACGTTTTGAGTGATAGAAAAGAAAAACGTTAGTGGCCTTTGCATCTTGCAAGCTATTTTACCCAATTTATTCCAATCAAGAGAAAATCTCTGTTAGCTCTTATAATTTTGAATGTTGAATCTCACACTAGCACTGTATAGAGTAGAGCGTTAGAGAGTGCATCAATTTTGTTCCAAATCATCAATGTGAGCTAAACCACAACACAAAGACTGTAACGCCCAAGCGTATTAAGCCTAGATTGATCGAGACTCGGGCTCAACGTCCACAGAATGACTCAGTCTATTCTAACTCGCTACAAACTAAACGTGAAAAGACTAGCGTTCAGTGAAGAGAAAATTGGAACCGTTAAGACGACAGGTCGTACCTAAAGGCTTTGTCGAGCGACACGTTGATCGACCAGTCTCAAGTGGATTTATACGAGAAGTTCGCTCGGTGACAGCAGCGCTTTAGGAACTAGATGTTCACAACTATCTAACGATTTTAAAAGGCGAGTTGAAATTTTCTGATAGGTTCTTATGCAGCGATGTCGATAATTATGTACACATTCTATAAATATTCAGAGAACATTGGCCGTCATTTGTTTAGATTTTTGGTGCGTCAAAGCTATTAAGTGCATTCAACGATTTTTATGGCGTTTTAATGTTGATCTAAAAAAACGTGTACGTAAATCTTTAACGAAAATAGATTTTAATGATTTACATTAATGTGTAACTTGCGAAAAATCATGTAGCTGATAACATCGCGGACAGTCCAACCACTGTCCGAGATTGTACCAGCTACATGTTCACCATTAGAAGCGTGGTATAATGACATCATCAACCACAGAACTGCTGGACTCGAGAAATAATTAATCACTGGCTTGCCTTGTTAATTTCTTTAAAGCATAGAAGATTTAAAGTTCTAGACCGCTATTACAGTACTACCAATCGTTACGGCCGGAGTCTTATACCACGTGGAATAAAACTCGTGGCAACTGAGATCACTATGAGGAATTGAAATCTCCTATTAGATCTGTACAAATGCTATTTATTAACTCATACGCTTCCATCTCTTCGCCCAGGTGTTTCCCCAGATGACTCATCTTTCGGTTTTTATATCGCTCGCACAGAGTACAATCGCACAAACGCATTCAAGGCAAGAGGAAAACGTTAGGAAAGTAGCTTAGGTACGATCAAGGACTTTAATTGTTATGCCACTATGAAACCCTGTCGCGTAACGTTAATCATTAATTTTGGCGTAACTTCTTTCATGTGGTTTGACGCTGTCATTATGACAGGGTTGTATAGTGGCATAACAATTAAAGTCCCTGACTGTATGGTCGGCGTTATAAGTAACAGCACACTTTCGTGCCTTGTCACTTTGACTTCATGTTTGAATAATAATAATACATATCAGGGGACAATATCACACCAATTGACCTAGAACTCAACTAAGGCTTGTACTGTGGGTACTAGACAACGATATAAATACTTTTATAGCGAAATATATACTTAAATACATAGAAAACGTCCATGACTCAGGAACAAATATTCGCGCTCATCACATAAATATCTGCCTTTACCGGGATTAGAACCCGGGCCGCTAGCTTCGTATGTAGGGTCACTACCAACTAGGCCAACGCGTCGTCGGATATATGGCAAAAGCGTAAGCGACAAGCTTTGTGCAAGTACTTATTGGCGGACTGTACATGAATTGTCAGCAGTGAATGCGTTAAATTATCGAATCTTGCTCTTTTATACCTATATTTGAACTGCCAGACCGCTATCATGTTGATAACAGCACGCCCCAGTCGCGTAAGCTGATAAATGTAATGTCATCATTTTTTCAGTACATAGTTACCTATATTATGAATACTTGATTAAAACTGTCATAATTAATATTTGACCTTATTACAAGTAGAGAAATAACTATAAAAGTCAGCAACGTAAAAAACTTTTAGTTTTGTCAAGAAAGTAACACATCAAAAATTTCTAAGCATCATAAATATCCCTGCATTATTTTGATATTTTCTAATGTGTTAGCAACGCAGTACATTCCAAGACATTAAAATAATGTAAGGTTATTTTTGATATTAAGACTTTTTGATATGACTTTGATTTATAAATAAATAGTATTAACTAGCAATCCAGGCTTATGTGCTATGGACCAGACCGGTCGGGCCCGAATTGAAAACAGAAACTTTTTTAAAAGGTGTTCTGAAATAAATCTTATTAGACTAGGAGGTCACAAAAAATTGTTAACGGTCTCGGAAATGGATTATGCTTGGCTAGTAGGATAGAGGACAACTCTCCGACTCCAAATATGTCGGTCTGCTTGCACAATGGTCGCGTTATCTATATAATATGGCGGGCGAAAAATGTGTTATCGTTCCCTAAAAAAAACGAGAAGGGAAATGGCTAAATGTTGTACATAATGTAAGTACTAGTTATTCTCATTCCAAATATGCAAAAACTGACCAACATTTTGGGGCCATTCTACTTTTCAACGTACACTTTGGTTATCTTCCGATAAAAAGTATACCAAATTATTATTGTGACAATGTCGACTGATCATGAAGATGTGATTATTATATCATATACAACTTTATTAGAAGACGACGGCGTAGATTGTATTGATTGGCTTCATCCATACACCGAAAAACATATTAATTGTAGATATCCGTTATATTATCTTTCTCGAGTATTCTTGTAACGTATTATTATACAGACAAGGATACTGTTCAATTATGTGAACAAAATTGACTGCTGAGAGGGGCATTTTGCAAAATAAGCACGTGTTTGCGTCTTGCAGTACGCTTGAGTGCAAACATGCCGCTGCACGAGCTACATGACGAACGTCTGACGATACGCAAATGCGTCTTTCCCGCTTCGTGGACACAGTTTCGTTCTTTTCTACTCAAGATGCATGCAATCGTCACGCAAGCGTAAATTGACGAAAGCGTGCGTCTGACGTGACGGGACGTGCGTGGACAGTAGGCCTAAGGGGGTTAAAAACTAACCAATCTATTGGTGGTCAGTTTTTGCATATTTGACATGAGTACAACTAGTACTTACTTTATGTACCTACAACATTTACCCATTTCCATTTCCGCTAGTACAAGGATAATCTACACAAAGACGCTGCGCAATCTACGCAAATCTAGACAGTCAAGCAAACAGACAAAGTCGTATATAATAAATAACGCAGCAAGACGTTGTTACATTTTGAAGCTTGAAGCTATATCGCGTCGTGCGCAGTTTAATATAGACATTTTAAAATACCTGTTATCAATAAAACCAGTTTTCATTTTAATAAAAATATATTACCCTTTACAAGAGTAAATTAGGTAAATACACCTAAAATGAATAACTTCTTCGTACTATCAAACCTTTTAAAAACGTGTAAATACATATGAAAAGTTATTAGACATGCTAAAAAAATCGTAAATAACACAACAAAGTTCCATTTATAGCTGGCCATGATTTCCTTAGGGTGGGAAATTAATGTATCTTCCAACAGGCTGGGGCTCGGGAAAAGGGTCAGGACTCTGGAAACAGGACAACACGGTTAGGAGGAATTTTATCAAACAGGAATCTAAGTATACTCCATACCATCTGACTTGTCTTATTTAGTAAACACTTTTACAACCTTAAAAATACATTTTTGTCATAAAAAACCATCTATGATGTAAAATCAGTAAAATAGTGTGCAAAATGTGATCTCTAGTTGCTTTATTCACCAGAAAATGGCCGTTTTAACCAAAAACTATGCATTTTGAGGTTTAGATAGAATGACACATGGAGTAGACCATGGACACGAGTTAGGGCCGGTTCAGAAAAACAGCATTTGAACTGCAACCCAGCTGCAAAATGGAAGTTCGAGGGCAGTTCTGATGCAATAAACTGCATCAAAACCGCATTAAAACCGTACAGTCCACTTGCAGTTGGCGTGCAGTCCTGTCGACCGCACACCGACTGCAAGCTAGCTACGTCAACTGCATCAGAACTGCCCTCGAACTGCCATTTTGCAGCTGGGTTGCAGTTCTAATGCTGTCCGTCTGAACCGGCCCTTATCTCCTGGAGCTGAGCGTGTCTGTGCCGGGTTAAGGGCGTCAAAAGGCTAGGGTTACCGGACGACAGGAATTTTACTGATAGTACGGAATTTTGTCATTCAGGAAACAATTTTTGCGTTGTTTTCCTGTCTTTTGCCAAAGGAAAACATAAAAAAACCCATAAAAAAGTTGATATAGAATGTCAGGAAGTTCATATCGGGGTTTTTTTAGTTCTTATTTTGATCTGGTAACCCATTTTTTTACCCAGCTTAAATTGCCGGCAAAGACAGTACATGTATTCATCTAAAATTTTCAAGGATGGACCTTGTCCTTTTGTCATTCTTGATGTAGGTACAGTCAAAGACTTAAATTTGGGACCCACCTTAGGTACAAAATCAATCTAACATTCTACAACAATAAGGTTGAGTTTCCTACAAGTTACAAATGACTTGGCATCTCTAATGACATTGACGACCTCAACATATTTTTTTCGAAATGGGTCACATATTAACGTTCGTGACCGTACGTTTAAGAAGGATCATATGAACTGCCTAAAATTCAGATAATTAAACGTTAAATTTCAAGTATTAAAGTTTTCTCTTAATAAAACTTTGTCGTGAAACAGTAATAGTACAACATACATACAACATACAAAACTGTATAAAAATTTGTTTGTCTACAGCCCTAATTCTTCGTCGGATAAAAATATCTGTCAAGTCAAAGTTAACCCCTTTCCTATTCTTTTGTTACAGAAAGAGCTAAAATTAACTATAAGCCAATATTCATCAGGAGTTAGTGATTGATAAATATAATATTTAGTGTAGAGACCTACTAGGTCTGTTAGTTCATGATTAGCACTACCCACACCCACATTTGGACTATGTATATTCTAGTGTTTAGCAACAAACACTTAAGTCTAATCCAAACGTAAACCGGGCTGCGTGGCCTGCACGCACGCCAGGTTTTACAAGAGCTTAGTACCTGAGGCCCTACTTTGAAAATCAAAGTTCGAAGTTACGTTGGCTCTATCCCTGTCACTCGTTATTCGATACTAAATTGAGATAAAGAGATGGAGCTAACGTAACTTCGAGCTTTGATTTTCAAAGTACGGCCTCTGTTAATAACTAAACTAAAAAATGTAAGTACAGTCACCAGCAATAATAATTATCCAACATTGGGCTCAAACATATCTGACACGTCTTTATTACTAGAGGCATAAGAGCGTGTAAGATATTTTTGAGCCCAATGTTGAATAATATTATTGCTGGTGACTGCCGTCAATGGATCGACCAATGAAACTGAGCCTTAAAGTGGCTAGACTGGCTAGTGAATAGAAGCGGATCGTATTAAGTAAAGGACAAGCAACACCCGCACCCTAGTTTTGTCGGGCAATTGTCGCGTGTCGTGTGAACACCAGTGATTGGTGACTGTGAAGGAAAGTAAAGTAAAAACAAGGCGGCAGCGGTGTTTGATTTCGACGATGTTGTATATCCTGTTCTGCTGCCAACTTATAAGCGACTACTTGTACAGTCGATTTTATAAATATGTGTACACTTTAGTACCTTGTCTATTTAATGACATGTTTAAACTGCCATATCTGAATTGTAACAGCGATTAAAGTGACAAGGTATTAAGGTTGTCGGGTTAGAATAGTGCCACTCCATGTCTTCCCTTGGATGTCGTAAGAGGCGACTGAGGGAATAAAGGCTTGTAGGACTGTTAGGCGATGGGCTTGCAACCTGTCACTAATACGCTGGTAAACATCTTAGCCTAATTGTGCAAAATATGGTTACAGAATTATCAACAAATTTTTAGAGTTGTTGGTAATTCTGTAACTCTGCCTACCCCACTCTGGGAATGAAGGCGTGAGTTTATGTATGTATGTATGTATGTATGTATATTTATGAACTTGAGGATTTTCAGGTCAACCCTAATCATTAGCAATAATAACAATTTTATCGTTTAAAGCACAAAATGTGTTGGAATCAGGGTGGGTGTTATTGAAATTTAAATTAATAACAAGAGTGCTCTCTTGAATTCAGGAATTCAAGAGAGCTATATTAACAACTATATATAACTTAAGAGAATCGTGAGGCCGTTTTTACGATTTTTGATTATGAAACACTAGGTCTGTACATTCTCCTCTATATGAAAATATTTCTTGGAAAGAAACAAATAAAAAAAAAGCCCGGAATTAAATTAGTGTGGAAGTTCGATATTTCGAAAACGTTTTATCATCGACCGCTGCAAAGAGTAGGTACGTTTCATCGGAAGGTTTGCGGTTTTATAAAGTAGGGACAAATTTTAAAAAACTATCGATTTATCGAAAACATCGATAAACAGTGGTGTTGTCTCCCTACAACTTGATAAAAGCCGCACCCAAAAATCCGAACCCTATGTATGAAACCTCAGTCTGTGTTCTAACACGATAAACTGAATGGCCAATACCGTTCGACGGACTGTGGGGCCTTGCAAGCTATTGCATTGTAGTCGAGTGTGCAATTGCCAATTAATCACGGGCATTGTGATAGCCTCGCGCACGATGCCATCTTTAAATACCTATCTCCTATCAGTCCAGGTATTATACCTACGATACAATCTTATGTACCTATAATCAAGTGAAATTGAAAATTTGGCTTTATCTTTGAAGATATATTGTATACCTAACCTATAATAGATTTTTATTATTAGCATACCACATCTAATCAAGGGCGATTTTTGAAGAATGTTAAACTACTTTTATAAATTATAGCTATTAAATAGAAACGTAGCAATAATAATCAATACATCATAAACACCAGTCACCATTAAATGCCTATTCTATTTGGATGGTTACAGTATTTCCTAACACTTCTATTAAGCATTGCATGTGCATATTAGTTCAATGGTAATTATTTCTAGTCTATGTCCCTTCAGACCGAAGATAATTAACATCAGTGAGGCTACTATTCATAGGCAATACATAATGTAATGATGATTCAATATCTGTAAGATGCCGTCTCATTGTCTTTCATAGTTGCAAACAAAGCAATAGGAACACTTCTTTATTTAATAACATCTATGGTTATAACTAAAAGTTATGTGCACTGTTTAATAAAGAGGTTTTTTGTAGAACTAGCTTCTACCTGTGAATCTGTCTGTACAAGATTTTTATCACTACTTTCTCGGAAAGTACCCTATGTCTGCTTTCGAGCTATAAACTATCTCTATACTCAATTACAATGATAGGTTGTTGTACTCTGAAAAAAATACACAAAAACCAACAAACACACTTGCCTTTAAAAAAAGTAAAGATACACAAGCATTTTAAAGCAGCTTCGCAAAATAGTGCCGACTGGATTAAAGGAGAATCCTTCGAGGTATTGATTTAGTCTAAACTAACAATAATGGCCTGTAACAGCTTAACTGATTCATCATCATCAGCCCACTTCCATCCACTGCTGGACATAGGCCTCTCCCATGGCACGCCTTCATATAGAATTTAACATAAAGGCCATAAACATACATTTAAAAAAAAAAGAGCACCAACTTTTTGTTAACGGCTTGATTTATGAAAGCTTGTTATATCGAACAGTTTTGAAGTAGAATCAAATCAGAAAATACATACGTACATACATACACTCACACCTTCATTTCCAGAGCGGGGTAGGCAGAGCTACAGAATTACAAACAACTCTAAAAACTTGTTGTTAATTCTGTAACCACATTTGCACAAACAGGCTTAGTTTACCAGTGTCACTCAGAAAATACATTTCATATACAAAAAAGTTATTGAAACTGTATTCGGTTTACTGCACATACATACATGCACATAAATTAGTTCTATATGGATTTAATAAAATTAAATACACAATGCATTTTTTTTATAAAAAAAATAAGTTCTATCTATGTAGATATACAATAATAAACCTAAAAAAGAAAATTAGGTAAATAACACCTTAACCCATTCAAAGGCAAATGTCCTTTTCTACTTTGAAAATAATTAGATTGAAATCCTCATTTAGAAACCTATTACAAATTCATCTATTAAGCAATTACTTGCAACTATCCGCTATGGAGCACTAATTGAGTAGCGTTAGACACAAAGCCATTACCATGAGATTGATAAGATAACTCCCTATTTACTTTGATAACTAGTATTTACTCTCCGATAACCATTTGACAACAGTCATATTGTTATTATACATGACATGTGTTGCAATTTTTTATCAGTTACATGCCTATTTGAAAAAAACATGAACCATAAATCAAGTTAAATCAGTGTTATCCTTTTTAACTAAATGTCAACTATTAACAACAAACACCGGTTAAACGATTGTGGCAAGATAGAAACTATTATACAGTGGAGTTCATAAATATGTGTACATTTTAGTACCTTGTCTATTTAATGTCACCTTTAAATTACCATGCATGAATTGTCACAGTGATTAACGTGAAAAGGTACTAAAGTGTATACATATTTATGAACTTGACTGTAATTGCATAAGTTGGTCTATGACGTAACAAAACTGAAGGAGACTTTTTAAGTGCATAATTGAGTGTTTCAGCTGACAACTGTAATAGAATGCATCCTTACTAGTGGCTATTGAAGCTGGAGGTCGTCTGTATGATCTCTGAGTTAATTTAATCCAGAGAAAACTTTCCTGCTATTTAGGACTTGTTAACGTAACTAGGTAAACATTATGCACATGGGGTAAACTATATTTAATAATTCGAAGTTTAAAATTATTGTAGCGCTTTTTAGTCAATCGTTTTGTAGCCTTGATAAACATTATCAAGAGCGATATTTTATTGTGTTGACACTTGTTTACTTCATTATTAACACAATATATATTTCTTGGAGCTGTTTATCTTGTAATGTTCGCAAGCTGTTTGACCCTGAGTTTGAACCATGCTACTGAGATATTGTTTATGCTAAACCACTCTCTCTTATCGGACCTAAATAAATTTAAACCCATTCTAAAATTAGATTGACGCCTGCAGGACAACCCATTTTAAATTTCCTAATCATCATATAACGCTTAATTATTCGGCACTCACCTTTCTATAAATCCGATGTGATTTTCCTCACAAGTTGCGCCAAAACGGGGATTAATTTGTACACAAAAAACAAGTCTGACCAAATAACTGCACTAGCGTAATTTCAAGAGTTCTTTATTGACAATATTCGACAATGTAGCACAAATGTAACCACTTTTTACAGAAATTACACAATCCGCACACTAAATAGTGAGATACGAATAAGAATTACGACTGCAATGGAATTACAAATCCGTAAAATCCACACTGCATCAGTCGTTTGCCGCAAACCGCAATATCCATTCAACTGACGTGACGTATTGTGTCAGACGGCAAATATCAAAAGGTTCCAATGTTACCAGCGTACGTTTAACTGTACCCTATTTTGGATCTTCAATATCAAAACTAAAACTTGATAGAAAACTGAAGAAACGTTTTTTTTCCTTTTATCAATATTTGATGAACAAACAAATTGTTTAAGCCTTTCTTTACTACAAAAAAATGTTTGTAGGTTTGAGCAGCACTTCTCATACGACGTTTTTTTTATTCACTCTCACTGTCTCACTATGGGATCATGATTTTAAGCAAGAAAAGGATATATCAAACTAGGTTACAAATTTAATGATTTTTCTTATTTCTCCTTATAAAAGCACGGGCTCAAGGTTGGCAACAACTGCGCTCCGATTCAAGCAGAATTTCTATCGCGTGTTTAATAAGTTTGCTGCGCAGAATGAAATATAACGCTTGGAGTTTGGAGCTTTTGGATTTATTTAAACTGTAAAAACAACCGGCAATGGGTTTGTGTGTGCCTCAGTTATTATGCATGGAAGCATGTATACAAGAAACTGTTTCAGTTTTGCCATGTCCGGCTGTTTGTCTGTCTGATCGGCAGTCCGTCCATTCGTATTACAGTTTTTTAGGGTTTCGTACCCAAAGGGTAAAAATGGGACCCTATTACTAAGATTCCGCTGTCCGTCTGTCTGTCACTAGGCTGTATCTCACGAACCGTGATAGCTAGACAGTTGAAATTTTCACCGAAGATGTATTTCTGTTGCCGTTATGACAACAAATACTAAAAACGGAATAAAATAACGATTTAAGGGGCTCCAAGCTCCAATACAACAAACGTGTTTTTTTTTTGCTGTTTTTTGCAAATTAATGTTTTGTAGATAATGGTACGGAACCCTTCAAGTGCGAGTCCTACTCGCACTTGGCCGGTTTTTATCTTTATTATAAACTAGAGGACGCCCGCGACTTCGTACGCGTAGAATTAGTTTCCCGCTACTCCCCCCCATTTCTTCCCGTTGGGGGTCGATTTTCGGAAAATCCTTTCTTAGTGCTCACTTACATCGTGAAAGGAACCAAAGGTTTATATATATAGATTACTTTAGGTAGGTACATTAACTAGAGAAATATTGCTCCAAAGGGTCTGGCCGGGCCGGTCTGCTATAGTAAAATCCAAACTAATATTTTTGAAAAAAATATATGTAATAGAATATTAAATTGTGTATATTATATCAAAATATGGTAGGTGTCGCTAACTTGCAACTAAAAAAAAAAAAAAGCTAAAACAGACAAAAATGTTGACTTCAAAAGAAGCTAGGACTTTAATATTTTTTTTTATAAATGTATCTTAAATATATGTATAAAATATTCGAAGGACGTGTCAATCGATAAAGTAGTTTGGCCAATATAAATTAAAAACTGTTTTTTTTTTTTATATTTCGCTAATCGTAAGTATTTAAGGCTTAATATTCAGTAAAATTATATTTGACAAAGAGGCAAATAAACGTGCATATTCAGTTTTCATATTCAGCCAGGGGCGATTTTACTATAGCAGACCGGCCAGACCCTTTTATAAACATGGATTTCAAAATTCCGATGTTGAAAAATCCGAATCATCGCTATTTTGAATTAAATTTTTACAAATCATCACAATCGAGATTTCATTTCCGAATTATTTTATATACTTATCCGACTTATTAAAATCCTAAAAAATAAGTACTATCCCGATTATCATATCTCCGTAATCCCCGACAAGACCGAAAAACGATTTTTTTTTAATTTTCGAATAATTTACCTCTCTATTCCGGTGTTGCGTGTGATTCGAGAATTATTTCAAAAAGTCCTAATACCTATTTGGGAACCACAGATTCCGTAAAGCCCAGTGGCCTGTTTTATAAAACTACAAATTACAATTTACAGGTTACAAGTTTCCATTTGACACAACCTCGACCAATGACGACCAGCCATTTGAGCAGTGTTGCCAGTTTAGACCTGTAAAATTGTAACTTGTAGCTTTATAAAACAGGCCCCAGTTATGCATGTTGTTGAAGTGAACATTTTTCGTCCTAATTTTAAAAATCCAACTCTTCTCCTCCTAGCTACGCTCGTCGTCGCATCTAGAGGTAATTTGCTGTGGTGAAACCAGGTCGCAATATTATAGAGCAATGTACCTACTTATTATTTAATTTGGCTTCGGTACCATCTGATTTTTTCATAATTTCAAATTTTCAATTTACCGATCTGGACATTCTGAATTATGAATATTCGTAAACAATTTTTTCATTTTTTTGGAAAGTTCTACTCCGATTTCCATTTTGAAGTTTAGGGTTAGTCAACCAAATTTAATCATCAGCATTTTAGGGGTTTCTGTGTTTCGTTAAAAAGAATATTAAATTATTTCATTATATGAAATGATACATACAACAATAAAATGAAATTGATCTCACTATTATAGTCATCTGAAGGGCTCAATCTGCCAAATATGTACAAAAAATGACCGTTCCGAAAATTACTGATGTAAAGATGATTAACTATTTATATTTTACGCAAAAAAGTGGTTAAATTTTACAGTTTTGAAAAATTAACAAAAAACTTTAAAAAGTCAGGCTTGTCCACGATGGACAAATCAAAATTGATGTACACATGTTTAACATGTAAAGAACTCAGTACGCGACTCCGATTCGCACTTGACCGGTTTTTTTTAGTTTGTAGTAAGTAACGGCTTCGGAACACTGTTGGTACGACATGCTTTTGCCCGTTTTTTTAATACCTATGTGATTGTTTCTTAGTCATTTGCTTGACCTTTCAGGTTTTGGAAACAAAAGAATACAACGGCACAACATCGTTTAATTATTCAGTAGGTAAGTAGGTATGAAGGAAAAAATTCCAAAAAGATGAATTTAGTTTCGGTCTATTAATAAATAGTTTTCAATAAAACAGGAGGTATTTTTCTCGGTCTATTAGATGTCTATTAAAAAATATAAATTTTAATTGACAACACTCGTAGGTGACTAAACACAGGAAATATTCGGAAAACCAGTTTTCGTGATTCTAATACTCTGTAATATCGACATTGTCGATGAATTCGTTGATTCTTAAGTGTTATATAATTATAATAAAAAAATCTAGTTATTAATTTTGTCGGAATAAATAAAATTCGAGGTTTTAGTGTTCCCATCTTTACCGTCTATTTAGTACGTAGGTAGGTGACCTTTTAGTGTCATAATAATATGTATGTACAGTCTGTGAGCACTTAGATGTTTCGGTTTTGTACCTCTCTCACTCACTCTTAATAAGATCGTATGAGAGCGCGTGAGAGACAAGTACAAACCCGAAGCATCTTCTAAGTGCTATCGCATTATATATTAAGTATGGTAACCTATAGCTCTGTGCCTATAGCAAGCATTATCATCCCTTTATTTTCTCAACCTCGTATCTGACTGAATAGTTAGATAGGAAAGTAGTCTTTATTCTTTTAATTACATGAGTGCTTTTCCTATATAACTATTTGATCAGATACGAGGTTGAGAAAGTAAAGGGACGATATACATTTTAACAAGCGATTTCTAATGTCAACACTATAGAAATAGGGGTTAAGAATGAAAAATAAGGCCCTGGTACAATAAATGCACAAAACTCCTCCCCCCCCTGGATGTGTGCAGTTACCCTCAGAAGCCTGACTGTTTAGTGAAGGTTTACTCACGATGTTTTTTCTTCATTGTAAGTACGGTTGCGCTCTGCATCTAAAGTAGCCGTGTTACTATTTGTAAAAGCTATTATATTGCGAACGATTTCCAAGAATTACGACTATCATCGCCATACAAAATTCAGGGACCTTGTTTTCTCGGATATGGGTCGGACGTAGTGCGAAAGCGATTATAAGGGCATAGCTTACTTTACTATAGGGGCTGTGCATTCTACCTACTTGGTCAAACAATATTGCTTCTGGCTCCTCCCTTCTCCATTACTGTTAAGTAAATTAGAGATATCGTAAAGTTGACAATACGATAGCTAGCATGTCAAAAGCAAAACGGTTTAACCGAGTAGGTATATAGAATTGAGTTGAGCGGTACTTGTATTTGGGAAATGTATAGTCAACCAAAAATCTCCTTTACCACTTTTCGAGTGTATTTTTATTTGGCCGTTGGACACTCTTGGTCGACTATGCTTAAGTTGGAAACTCATTGATGCAGTCGCCTACTAAAAATGTATTGTAACTTGGAACCCTACTATTATAAAACGTCGTTGACTAAATCGTTCTTGTCATCCTGTTGCGGCTGTCGCGATATTGTGTTTCAATGATGTTTGCCAAGGCACGAACGGACTCGTCATCATCATCGTAATTTCAGCCGAAAGACGTCCACTGCTTGAGGCTCTACTTTGAAATCCGTAATTCGAACTTCGTCTATTGCTATCCCTTTTGCTCTCGACGCATCACTAATTCGCAAGAAAGTGACGGGGCGATCCGAATCGAATCGAAAATCCCCTGGCCTCCCCCAAGGCCACAAGGACCAGACCTGCGCCGCTTGCATCCATCGATGCGCGTCGCTGCTCCGCCGCAGCCACGAATGCGCGAACTGCATCCTGAGCACGCTAATAGCGGCTCCTACAGACACGGCGGCGCCGACATGCGCCACCAGCTGCTCAAGCTTGCAGATTTTGATAACATTTTGTTGTGTTGGACCCGTATTCACAAACGTCACTATGCGGTCTCGCAGTGCTCACGAACGCACAGGAAAACAAAAGGTCGGTCAAAAAGGACCAATCAGAAAACTGTACTTATTGAACTTGAGTGGTCTTTAAGCGGTCGACACGATCTGTCATCAGCCTACGTCAATCCTAAGAGGGGTGATAGACGGTCTAGTAAGTTCGCGTACTTGCGGCTCGGCGATCTTACTCGCCCGTGTGTCATTCGAAGTACGCCGTACTTAAAAACCGCCGAGTACCTAAGTTCGTAGACGATCCAAAAATTTTGAATTTTGCTCGTAGCCCGTCTTGGCTCGTAGGTACGTCTGTTTTCTGTTATCGCCGTGAGTAGCGAGTCACGATTTTCTTCCGGCAGTCTGTTGGATAGATGTTTGACATTTGTGTTAATGTTTGTTTATTTTGGTTCAGAAATTCTAGTTAAAACCTAAAATGAGTGATTCTTAAAATGTGATATGATATTAAGGCTCCGGCAAACCAAACGCGTGGCAGCAGCAGCGCGTAGCGTTGCGTGGCGTCAGGGAGTTGTAAAACGACGCGCGTCTCGGTGTGCCGGGGTTCCATTTGTTTTGTTGTTTTACAACTCCCTGACGCCACGCGACGCTACGCGCTGCTGTTGCCACGCGTTTGGTGTGCCGAAGCCTTAATTCCTAATAACTGTGTAGTGTGAAGTGTGAGCAAGCTTCAACGTGTGTCACCAACACGCGAGCCGAGCAAGTTCACGAACTTAAAGATCGCGATTTTATAATAGTTCGTACGTCTATCAACCCTTTAATACATCTTGTCGATTTTTGAAAAAGGGTTAATAACCTTGACTAGGCTGACAGACTATAGTTTTTTCTCGTCGAGGTAAAATTAAATGCGATTCAAGTACCTACCTATGTATTTTATTTAAATCAACCAAAACTTATATTGCGTTTGTATCTTATGATTTGTGTTGTTTATTATATCGACTACAATGTGTGTGTAGAGAGTCCGCAGCCGGGTGGAGATCACTTTGTACTGCGTAGCGGAGACCCCGTCGAGCTTGTTCGTTCGTCGCTGCTTTGCCAGACTAACGGCGGAGAGATCGCGATCGCTGGAAAAAAGAAGCTAAATTTATTTCGTTCCTGGGCCGAGGTTCGAGTATTGACACCGTTTTGATAGCTCTTATTTACTTGACAGTAATGGCGGCCGAGTTAAAAATTATTACTATGGTATTCCATAACAGGGTCAAAGACGACATGGTTTTTATCGTCTAGAATATAGGCCCAGGCTTTGTATCTGTATGTGCATACATTTACAAAAAGATCACTATCGCAACTGACATTCACACACTGGGACGTTTATGTTTCGAATAAAGCCGCAAGGGCATTGAGAGCGGAGGCGGTGCGTTGCGGCTAGGGCATACAATCCCGGTAGTATGTTGTATGTAATACCGATCGATACACGGCGGCAATTCCATACATTTTGTCAGCTTTCGAAAATCGTTTACGTTACGTTATGTTACGTTAAGCAACTTGTCTGGGCTAACAGTTCCGTTGCTCAGTTTTGTCATCAAAAAATGACTAAATATTCTTTTTTTTTCAGTAACTTTAATTAAGTTTGGATTGTGAACGTCGATTGTGAATGGATTTAAAAGTAAAAAGGCTATTATTTTTCTGTAAGGTACCTAAATGCACCATGTGAATTTATCTAGGTAACAAAAACGGGGAATCCCGAACTATTTAAATCTTATCTAATTGTAACGCAGTAGCATAACAATCGAATGCTTATTTTTATTTAGATTTTTCAAGACTGTAGCCCTGTCTATGATATCATAGGGGATTCTACCTTAGGTGCATGCCATGTTTACTTCAACTTCTATTTACCTGGCTGTAGACTCCGCGTTATTTTCGTCTGAAGGATAGGGCGGCAACAACAAGTATTTGGCTATATTTTTGTCGTACCTAGCTAACTTAAGACCCGTTGACCGGATTCTGAAAAAAAAAGTTGTATATACAATTTACTTTACATATCCTATAAGATAAATCAGAATGAATAATTGGTATGGATGGATCAGTGAGCACCACTACATAGACAAAACAAGCGTAAGTATTTAATGAGAGGGAAGCTTTAAAACGCATTCTTTGATATTTATCTACATCCACTACCAAGACTTATCTAAAATCCATCAAGGCTTCAAAGCCTTCCAAAGAAATAGACGTACATATACGAGCATGCACTCAAAAACAAGACTTCTTCTGATGTAGTAGGGATATAAGGCAAAAAATTAAAACCTACCTCCAAAACATGTTAGAATCGACGCCGCAACATCCCCAAAAGCGGTTGGAGTAACCGTTCACTTGTAAGAAGTGTTCAACTTTCATTGACACGACTCCCCCGAATCGATTCAATACTGAACTGAAAAAACATCATTGTATTAGGTAGCATTACGTAAAATATTTCGGAAGACAGTGGCTCTACCGCTCTAAATCTCCTTGTTAAAAACCTCAGGGGACTACAATTTTGTTTTATACATGGTGTCCCATAATGGACACGTAACCCTGACACCGGAGATAGCCCACCCCCTAGACCTACGTCCTTGAGCCAAGATGCATTTTTCAAAAGCTAACGACTATATTAGAAAATGTTTGGAATGACATTGGTAATATACTCAGGACAGCTTACGTCAATTACTTACACTTGATTTTCCAGACTTTAACCTCAACTTTGACTGTCTGCTGTGTCTGAATATCTCTGTTTGTGAGCGACCTTAACCACCAACCGCTACCACCTACCTCTCTAACCTGCCACCAAACTGAACTGAACTGGATGAGAAAGCCTGACAGAGAGACATTCCATCTTGAGATTGCTAATTTTATCGTCAGGCTCAGGGTCCACATACCATTATATACATACATTTACACCATTAAAACCACCATTAAAATGAAAAACATGGGTGCGACATCTCTGCGCATCTTATCCTATACATATACCTACCCTTTCTTGTGCCCTACTATAGTGGGGCTCATGTGCCGAGGGAAGGTGGGGCAGGTATATAGGATCCTCTCGTCCAAGGGCAGCAGGTTCACTTCCTGGAACACCAGGCAGGGCCAGTGGCCGAACCGGTGCGACTGCTCGAAGCCTGCGTTTAGAAGTTGACCTTTGTTGAACTTCCCGTGCCCTGGTGACAAAAAGCATCATTCATCTTATTCCTAGGAACATAGTTCATTTTATCATTATAAATATATATATAATAATAATAACATAATTAGATAATGAAGCATAAGAAAAATAAAGATAGCAAGTGGTTATTTAAGATACGGGGCCATAGTACAACAAACATCATAATTATGAGAGCGGGTCAAGCAAGACGAGACGATGATTTTTATTGTGAGCCATAAAACCTTAACAATGCCTAAACTGAAAGCTCGCTAGAGTGGAGAAGAGTAACTTGGCTTATTAGATAATACAAAACTAATAAAATAGACAAATGTGCACTTTTTGTCCTTATCTACCTAAACTGTACAGTCGGCCTTATAAATACCTGCACACTTTTGTACCTTGTCGCTTTAACGCCTTCGAATGATTAGTACAGCAGTTCAAATAGAAGTTAACGTGACAATAGTTAGCAACTTGTCGGACTATAGTTGAAAAATATGTAACTTACCTTTTTGTTCAACAACGAATATCCGATATTCGATCCTCTGACTCATTAGAAATGGATGCATGTTAAACAGGAAGACTTTTAGATTTTGTTCGTCGTCCCTGTAAAATAAAAATAAACTGGACAAGCGCCAGTCTGACGTGCGCACCGAAGGTCCGTACAAATTTTATTTATCATAACCCAGTCAAAATTGGCCTTATTTCCTATGTATTTAGGTCTGTTAAGCCTGAAGCAAATTAAACGTTACTGGCCGCAATCAGTGAAATTTTAGAGACACTGCGCGCGGGCCTATTGCCTAACTCGTTCTTTTTTCAAACTAGTTTATGAAAAATTGTCACTAAGGAACGACTTCATCGTCATTACTGATTACCTGACTTAAAGTGCGGCGGTAAGAGTTTAAAGTTGTTGATTATCTTTAAATGTATGAACCTATGTAAAAACTTTACTGTACAAAAGTCAAACGAAAACTAGAGACTAGAGACTAGACCAGCAAACTTCGAAGATGAAGGGGAAGAGCGGTCTGTTTTTCATCATTTTTATCATTAATCGAAAGCTAGGTGAAATTAAGTATGGGAAGTAACGGGCTCCTGAAAAAATACTATCACAGTCTCGCCAACCAACCTGTACGGCACAATGACGGCGACTTTGTGCCGCGACTGGCAGTCGGCCGGCGTGTGGTACCCGCCCACGCGGATCGTGGGATAGTTCCACCGGTGCAGGCTCGCCGTGACCATCGTCTTGTTCACCATCACCTCACCTGGAGACATGGAGAAGGCAAACGAGCTAGCAGGGGCACGTTTTATAAAGCTACAAGTTACAATTTTACAGGTCTAAACTGGTAACACTGCTCAAATGGCTGGTCGTCATTGGTCGAGGTTGTGTCAAATGGAAACTTGTAACCTGTAAATTGTAATTTGTAGCTTTATAAAACAGGCCCCAGGCCACGTGATGGTAAGTGGGATCTGAGAGCCATAGACAAAGACCGAAAATGCGTTGCCAACCCTCAGGACTAAGCTGGAATGCCTCAATGCTAGTAATTCCACCGGTTGTTTTATCTCTACACCGGTACACAACAATAGGCTTGAGTCAGGAATTAAGACCTAAAGGAAATTTTGGGGGTTTAGGTTGGAGCGCCAAAATTCATATAAAATTGCAACTCCGATTATTGAAACTTCGAAAATGTAATTTAAAAAAATACGTTATGAGTTGGGATGATTATGACTTACAATACGTTATGTATGAGTAATAGAATAGTAGATTGTTCAACAAGAGACTAAAACAAGCCATAATGACACGAGACGCTGTCTCGCTCGCGTGGCTATAGTTCGAGTGTCATTATGGTTGTTTAGTCTCTTGTTGAACAATCTACTATTACTCATTGCACTTTGAATGCGAGGAAAGAAAACGACGTTTCAATATTTAGCAAATATGTGACAAAGGTTCTGACTAATTTGTTCGCGGTTGTTAGACTTGTTAGTTTTTGTAACGTGACACTTTACAAAGTGACACAAATGCTTGCATATTTAGCCCACAGATATAAACTTGAAAACTATTTGGACCATTTATTATTTTTTAAATATTTTTACGCATTTGTCATTTTGAGGTTATTTCCACAGCCTAAAAATGGTCCATACAAAATCACTGAAACTGGCGATAATCCTCCATTCACAAACACACCTGTTTAGGGGTTTCCAAAGTAAATTAAAAAAAAACTTTAATCCCTAGAGATTAATAAGGAGTTTTTGTCCCGATGTGCAGAGACTAAAGAAACATTTTAAGAGCATTTCTCATGAGAAAAAAATTATTATATGAGCCAATATGGATTCTTAAAAATATGTTTGTGCTCGAGCAGCTGTGATCAATGCGGGTGTATATCAATTGTTTGGCCTATTTTTGTTTCGCCACATATTCTTTTGCATACCAATACCAACGTTTCGTCGAATGATTTAAATGTCGAAAATTGTTTGATCGAAATTGTTTTGCATAATATTGTTTGTTCGAAAAATTGTTTAGTATAACATTTGTATGGAATAACATTATTTTTTCGAATGGTTTTTTGGTATAACGTTGTTATTCAAAATATTTTTACCACTAGTTTTATTTTTTATTTTTCCATTAATAGTCAACCAGTTCAGTTTGTTTTCCATAACGTACATTTTACAGATGTTGTGTTTGGAAAGCAAATATTCATATGGAATGAACCCTGACCCTGAGGCGAAGTCGACTCGAGCTCCTATTTCGCGTAGTTGTGGCGCTTCGTGCATTGAGACAATTCAATCCTAACCTAACCCATAGATTAGTTGAGTAATCATGTGACCTAGGTGCTTTATATTGGGCCGCCAGCCGAGCCGCATTACTGTTCCGCCTATCCATTTATCAAACATTCTTTCCTCTATCTTCACAAACTTTTGTAGGACTAAAAATGTTTCCTACTTTTAGCAAATACATTGAATGTTAGGCTAAATAACAATTCGACCAAACAATATTATGGATTTAACCTTGCTTTTAGTAGGTAATTAAAATTTTAGACCATAAAATTTTAGACCAAAAGTGCTTTAGAACAAAAAACATGTATGCAAAAAAATATTTATGCTTAAAAATATTTATGCTAAAAAAGAAGACCATTCAATATTATAAACATTTTCGACGAAAAAATTTTAGCACATAATAAACACGAAGCGAAGGGTCCACCCGGTCAATCCAAATAAAACTATAAAACTATGCAAATAAGACGAATGGCGTAGGACCTGTTGGAAACTTTTGGGTGCGGAATCCAAATAAACTAAATTTTACTATCAAAGATTAATTAATCTACCTACTTACCACGTCCAAACATATTTATTTCGCATGGGGGAAGGCCACCTGAGAAGTCCTTAAATATTCCTGAAAACATATACCTATCAATATTAGCATAAAGGTTCTCTAAAAGAATACACGCTACAACGAGTAGTAGAGCTTACTGTTCATTCTTTTCTTCATCGCCTTGGATAATTCATCGAAATTGCAGCCGAACCCGCACAATGTTTTATCTGCTACAATAAATAAACGGTTCATTGTTAGATCGCTTTTTTTTACACATATTTTACATTTACGCATAAAATCGTTTGGCGGAAAACTATGTTAATCTAGTTATTGGATATCTAGTTATTGATGTTTATTTAGCGATATATTAGACAGGTCTATATGGAATTCCTAATCGTCATTTGTCCTAATGCATTGTTTTTCCTTATTTTCGTTCCTAAAGCTATTTCCGCTAACCCTATAACAACATAACCTGACCGCAGGTATTTTAAGAAAAGTTAAAAAAATATCCGACTGCTGAAAACCAGTTTATGTCAAACAATAATTCGGACAAACGATGTATTAGGACAAACGCTATTAGGGATTCCGACGGACACCCACACTGCAGGAAAAAAGGGCGTAGGTATGTCTCATAGAACCACGTATGTATTAGTGAACTTATATCTTAAGATAATCTTTTCTTATACATTTACCTGACTTACAAATTGCGCATGCGTCCTTTTTATTTAGGAGGGTAGCACATTAGACACAGAAAATCAGGACAAGAGGCTAAAGCCCGAGACAGAGGTCGTCACTCAGCATATAGCCGGGAATACACATGCCTATAAAACGGAGCAGTAGCTTGTATGCTAGATACTGGCATGAACGAGTAACTGGCACGCAGTGAATACATTTGCAAGTTAACTCGCATGCAATTTCATCCAGGCAGGTAAGTATACCTGTAGTTGTCGCGTCCATTCACACATGCCATAAACATACGGTTTCGCAGCACCCCGCGACCCCTCCCTCATATTGCATGCTAGTAAATCAAATTGTGTGCGATTTACTTGCTTACCAGATACAGGGTCTCTACTTTGAAATCAGTAATTCGAACTTCGGATCGCCCCATCACTTTCTTGCGAATTAGTGACGCGTCGAGAGCAAAAGGGATAGCAATAGACGAAGTTCGAATAACGGATTTCAAAGTAGAGCCTCAGGCATGCCAGTTAGTTTATACATATGAAAGTAGATGGCACGTGCAAGGAGCTGTTATGCAAGTGTGCCACCGACAGACATGTGTATTCCCGGCTTATCAGGGTATCTCGTGTCTCACTAGCGAATTGGGTTATCCCATAATTTAATAATGTACCTATGGTGATTCAAAAACCATTTCGAACCATTCGGTTGTAGAACCATTCCCTGTTATCAGATTATTTTACAAAATTAGTATTAAATATTAATTTTTCATTTTTCATTTGACATTATTTAACCTCTAATGTAGTGACGTCACGATCTTGATTGGTAAGTTGTATCTAATCTGTGATCAACCATAGTACTGCATATAAAAGAGTCCGAAATGCAGTAATATACAAATACTTAATGTAAGTATATCGAATTTTGTCGTATTTATTTCTACTTATACTTATTTAAATGCAAAAACCACGAAATTAGTGTCTTCAATTAGCAGTGATCGTATCTAGGATGCAATTTGGGGTGAACGACCTCAAACGTTATGCTTAACATGGATGTGACTGAAAGTTCGATTCCTTATCAGGTTAACAACATAGTAATAATAATTATTACATTTACCTGTAACAGTTAAAAATAATAAAAATACCATAAAAGATAAGATGTTCAAGTTACGTTCAGTTCTTTTATGCAATAGGTACTTTATTTTTTTTGTTGTTATTACATATTTTGTTAATTTTATAGTGTTAACTACTTAAAATTATAAGTTATTTACCTTTTTGTAAAGGTAGGTCTGTAACAAAAAGACTCGCGGGACTGTTAGTCATATTCATATCCATGTTAAAATAACGGACTTAAACCCCGGGAAATTGCACCCTAGATCCGATCACTGTCAATTAGTCAATTTTATCGAAAAAAAATACTGGGAGTTATTTTTTTGGGATATCCCAATTAAATCCAAACCCTATCCCTAAAGCTTGGAATAATTTATGCTATGCTTTGTCACTTACTGTCAGATGCAATGCAATGTCACAATTTATTACACATAAGGACAAAGCATGGCATTAATTATTCCAAGCTTATTCCACGGTTATTAGTAAGGGGGATGTTTAAGTGACATCCTCGTGTGCCTACCCTAAAACTTCGTTCGCAATGATACGTACAATGCTTTATTTTTATCTCAATATCACGCTTTTCGCTCAAGTCCTTCTGTAGCCCGCCCATGAAGACCTCATAGTTCCTCGGCATCTGCAGCGGGAGGTACAGGTAGAACACCAGCGCCAGTAGGATGAGGAGGGCGAACCAGAAGCGGAAGGGGGGGCAGCAGTCCCGCCGCGGCGGGGGGGAGTCGATGCAGTCGAGCGCGGTGCTCGAGGAACGGCGATGCTCTAATATGGAACATTACTATCAGAACACAGATTACCATAGGGTTAGGACCACGGAATAGAAAAAACAGTGGAAGTGGCATGAGCTTCGCTTAGTATCAGACCTGAGGGCTTATTGTCTAACGCACTCGCAATCACGATCGTTTTCATTTTGAAAATCGAAGGCTTGTCTGCATACCTACAAAATGAAAACAATTGCTCCGCTTTGAAGCCCGTTGCGATTGCGAGTGCGTTAGACAATAAGCCCTCTGTTGTCGCCAGTACTCAACCTATCATAAAAACAACACGCCACCATGGAAAATGTTTTTGGTGCGGCTATCGTTTTTACACTCCAAAATAGCACAATAAGACATGCTTCTGGATTTATTTCATATTTTAGAAATATCGAAATAAGCCATCGCGGCAAAAGTATGGTAGGTTATGCGGAACTCCGCATAACTATGCCACACGTTACACGCCCACTTGACATTTCTACTGTTTTTTCTATTCTGTGGTTAGGACTATTGGTGGCATACCGTGGTTCTAGAATCCATGGAGTCTCTATTTCCAATTTATTACTTATAATATAACAGATATAACGCTTTGATTTTGCCACTCTGTAAAAATAAACTAAATACGCTTTCACAACGGAGATATCCTCCGTACCATAATTCATTTAAACTGGTTTTAGCGATTGAACAAATTCAAAGCTCTTTATGTGCATGAATTAATTAACGAATTAATGAATTTTTAAATATGACAATACTGAAGGTCAAAATCAAGGTGATATGTATGTAAGTATATAATATTCAGGAAATAGCGACTCTATGGAATCTAGAACAACGGTATCACAGGTAAAAGTCCTAACCCATCTAATTACGCTTTATTTTTACTCGACTGCTTCAGAAGGAGGGCTATGTTTTTCAAGCGTATGTATGTATGTATGTATGTCTATTTCTGGGCACGCTCTGGAGCCTAAACGGCTTGATGGATTTTAACAGTCGAGGTGTCATTCGATTCGTCTTAATTGTCGAAGTGACATAGGGTACATAATATATCAATATGGCGTCCGCGAAAAAAAAGTGGAAGGGGGATAAAAAAAACTATTTGTTATTATAACAATATGGGCCTTAAATGAAAGCTATTAAATAGCCCATTCGAAATATATACACATAATAACACTTTGATGCTACCATTTAAACAGGAAAATTAAAAAAATATATGTAAATGTTAAGTATAATAAATCTTTTTGCTTGAAAGAGAGTTCCGCTTGTAATTTATCACTTGTATTGTAGCTTCGTGACATTAAAAAATCGAGCTCCTGAGCTCATATATTTCTTAGTAATAATTAATTAAATAACTATTTTATTAATAAAAACTAAAAAGAAAGAGATAAATTAAAGTATATTAAAAAAAAACCGACTGGAATAAAAAAACAACTGAAAAGCTTTATAATCTATAAAAAATTGTAAGAGTACTCATTGATATTTATAACAATTTAAATTTAACTGAAATATTGGAAAAGACAAGGGACAAGACGGGCAAGCAATGAATTACAAAACCTTTTTCTTGAAAACATTTAATATTTGGACTAGCTTATCCCCGCCTGGAACAACTTTTCCAATATTCAAGTTAAATGTAAATTGTTATAAATATCAATAAGTACATTGCTTTTTCAATTTTCTATAGATTAGGTATAGAGCTTGTGTTTCGCTTTTCAGTTGATTTTTTTATTGCAGTCGGGTTTTATTTATTTATTATTTACATGCTTGCTTGTAAAGTGGCCGTTATTACAACGTTTAAAGGGTCATAGTGAAGCATACGCGTGCTTTTAACATTACGCTTTTTTAATCTAAGCAAATTGCTTTATATTGGCTTATAAATGAGTAAAAAATTTGCGCATAAATGAACTGTCTTAGTTAAAATATATACAACAAAAAATATTTTTAACATGACCGGATATACCATTATAGAGTTATTGCCAAAAAACTACTCTTGCCCGGTTTTTTTCAGATTCAGATTCAGATTCTTTATTTGCAAACGTAGTACAAATGGTCTTAAATTTAAAACATAATCCGACACATGTGACAGCATGCAAAAACATGAACATTAAATCTAACAATTTACAAAGACTCGATAACATTAGCTTGAAAATTAAATCATTAAAATCGGTACTAAATTAAATTAAGTACATGTAACTTTTTCGTCATTAAATATTCATATTTTTATATGTGCAATATTCGTAGCTAATATTTTATTCTTAATAATTAGGTACTAGCCGTGTCCTAAGTTGCTACGACATTGCAGGGTGTCATATATATACCTTCCATGTAATTCCATCTATAAACCTGTAAGTAATGTGACATGCAATAAATAAATTTGAATTTGAATTTGAATTTGATCTACCAAAGTAGAAGCCTTTCTCAACCAACTAGTGGAAAAGTATGACTTTAAATCGATTGTATTTGAGATTTTTATTTCTTCAGGTAAGTTATTGATTATTTTAACCGACATTACATAGCAGTTTTTGTTACAAACGTTTGTCTTAATCTTTGGTGCTACCAGATTGTCGGGATAGCGTGTATTAAAAGTGCAAACTTCTTTTTTCCTAGTAAAGAAACCAGGGTTCATCCTCACGAAAAGATACATTTCAAATAAGTAGATACATGAGAGAGTCAGCAACCTCAGCTGTCGAAATAGAGGCTTGCAGCTTGTCACATATTGGGGACCTACGTTACATATTGCACAAAAGCACTGCTTTTGCGCGATGAAGGCTTTATTGATTGATCCAGAGCAGTGGTTCCCAAAGTGGTCCAGGTGGACCCCCAGGGGTCCACAGGAGACTCGACGGGGGCCTACGTAATCTTCACATTTTTTGCAGAGTTTTGGGAATATGGTAGAAATGTGGTGTAGGGGTCTACCAGAACTAGTTAACTTTTGAAAGTGGTCTATGAGAAAAAAAAGTTTGGGAATCCCTGATCCAGAGGGTTCTTTGTTAGTATTTTGAAAAAAGACGTGTGACCGGGTAAGCAATTGGTCGTTAGTGTCGTTACACTCTCGACTTCACTGCAATACCACCTTGACTGTAATGAATATTACCAACTTAGCATACTTTTATCATATCTTACTATAACGAGCGTGGCAGCCCTTAGACCTAGGCTAGGCTCCCGTAAAGCGCTTTACGTGAGCTCTAATTTTAGTGTAATTCCAACGGAACATTCGGTCGATTTCCGTAGCGTACTTAGCTCCCCATAGTGTATTTCTGTATACCATATTGGCATCCCGTCTCGGCGAACACCACAGAACAGAAAAAACAGTAGAAGTGGGAAGTGGGCGTGTCACGTGTGGCATAGTTATGCGGAGCTCCGCATAACCTAGCTCAGTTTGCCGCTGTCACTTGTACGTGACCGTTGTGCGAATAATATTTTTAGAAAAGGAAATAAACCAAAAAGCATGCCTTACTGTGCTATTTTGGAGTGTAAAAACGATAGCCGCACCAAAAACGTCTCCCATGGTGGCGTGTCGTATCATAGGTAATTATTATTTTATTTACTTTTAATATATTTCTCATTTTATGTTTTCCGCAAAACATTATGATTTGTGTACCAACCAAAAATGAACTTTATGTCAAAAGGGTAAGGTCGATTCGTAACCTTGATAGAATAAGGTGATAAATCTCGAATGTTCCACGCTACTCGGACCGAACGCGCTGCGCGAGTAGAGAGAGGGTGTTGTCGATAATGTTATCGATTATTCATATTCATATCATAGTATAAATAGAGAAGTAGCTCGTCTTCAAACAAAGGTACATCGCGCGGCTTGCACGTGTGCGTTACGCCGACCGTACGGCTATGGGCGGGGCGAACCTCCCACACGAAACTACAAGCAGAGGTGCGGGAATGGTGATTAGACGGGGCCATTGCGTTCGGTCACGTTTGGTTGTAGGTAGTGCGCATTAAATTAAAACATCGAGCGACTATGTCTTCGTCGAAAACTAGAAAATATTGTTCAGTTTACGGGTGTTTAAATAATGGTATAATAAATCCGGAGCTATCGTTTTTGCACATACCTTTTGAGTCGGAAAGGTACCTAAATACCTATTTAGAGCTTGTGTTGTGAAGAATGCTGTTTATTTTTTGATATTTACCTATAGCTTATATCCCACTTGCAGCATTTGTTAAATCTATTTTATTGTCAGCGTGACATTTTCTTTCGTTTCAAAACGCCTAAACTGTGCCCTAAACCTAGCTTAAGTAGGTACTTACAACTATCCAGATTTAATAAAAGCTGCAAGTGATTAATGTAAATACCTACTCAATTAATGAGGTATTTCGTACCGGCTTGCCTATACCTATAGAATAGATACCTACTTAGGTGAAATAAATACGTATTAAGTAGGTAATTTAAGTTATTGAGTGTGACGTGTCAGTTAACATGTGACGACGTGGATGGCCTAGGTAGTTGGTAGTGACCTAGTGACTAAGTACTGCTTACGAAGCTAGCGGTCCTGGGTTCGATTCCCGGTCAGGGCAATTCGTGTGATGAGTGCGAGTAGGTATTTGTTTCTGAGTCTTAGGTGTTTTATATGTACATATATAGTAATATTAAGTAAGTATGTATTTTTCACTACATAAGTAATTATGTATCGTTGCCTAGTACCCAAAGCCTAAACCTAGTTTAGGGCTACGTAGGTCAATTTGTGTGAGATTTTCCGGTGATGTTATTATTTAGATATTTATTAAATTTTCGGTACATTAATATTATTATTGTTCACATCACTGTTGGCAACACATAAAACATAATTAAATGTAATTTGCTCGTACTGGCAACTCTGTCTCTTCCGCCACCGGCCATCAAGCTGACCGGATCGTGTCTCCCATTAAAATAAGAAATAAAGTGTTAATAAGTGAAAAGGACGCGTTTTAATTATATGCAGCCACGCTTCCAACATTGGTCCTTCGATAAAGAAAAAAGAAACAAGTGTCCCGCGTCCGAAAACTTCACCAAGGAACACCAATTTTTACTAAGGAGCATAATACACGAACAAGGTTTGCGCCGGAAGGGGAGCCGATTCTGCAGGTTGGCATTACTCACCTACGCCCTGCCCTGCAGCGAAGAGAAGCGAAGACGTGCGAATCGTGCCTAACTTCACGTCCATTGGCAGTATTCAAGACAGCAAATTGAATATATCGACCCAACAGCGAAGTCACGCCGGATTTTATCTGTGCGGATGGCAGCACTGCGCGTTGAAGCAAGCAAGCAAGTAACCCACGCCGAACGAGCCACGCCCGGCCCGCCGCGTCCGCCATCTTATGCAGTTACTTTACTTCAGTTCGCGTTGTGTTGTAAAATTCGTGTTTGTTAAGTGTTATTTTCAGTAACGTAAATAATAGTATTTGTAGTACTCGTAATTAGTAGTAGTCATAATTGCGCAGTTGTGTAAAAATGTCAGAGTTAAAAGAATGTATAGCGGCTAGGGGCCGCGCCAAAGCCTCAATTACAAGGTTAAAGACTAACTTTGATAAAAATGTACTTGAACAATCGAGTATAGAGCTAGTGGTAGCGAAAAGGCAAAGGTTGATTGAAGCCTTCAGCGAGTATGATCGTTTATCGACAAAAATATTGGCGCTCAATCCCCAAGACCCGCAGGACTCCGACGAGGAGGTGGAGGATAATTACGTAGTTTTGCTGTCGAAACTCGATGCGATTATAAATGCAAAACGACAAGAACAAGGTAATAATCCGATGCCCGACTCGAAGGTCGCGACGGGATCGGGAAAAATTAAATTGCCCAGTATCGTCATCCCAACCTTTACCGGTACGTACACAGAATACTACGAATTTATTAGTATGTTCACCGCCATGATTCACAGCGTCACTTCATTTTCTTCTGTGCAAAAGCTGTACTATCTAAAGGGTTTTTTAAGTGGTGAACCACTAGCTTTAATTAACAATTTACCACTGCAAGATGACAGCTACCCTGAAGCATTAAGGTTATTAAAGGAACGGTACGACAATAAAGTGCGGATTACACACGAACACATAAGCGTGCTGCTCGATATGCCTACAATAACGCGCTCAAACGTCACTAACTTACGTGCATTTCTTTCAGTTGTCAAGCAGAACCTTGCTGCATTAAAAAACCTGGGTGAGGCAGTCAGCAGCTGGGACTCCATCATTATATGTATCCTGTCAAGGAAGCTTGATGCAATGACATATAGGGCATTCCAGCTAGAACGTGACAACTCTATCCCTCCCACGGTAAAAGAGTTTATCGACTTCATCGAGAAGCGTGCACTGGCCATGGAGAACACTGACTGCAACGCTCAGAAGGTGCAGTCGCATCGTCTAGCCAGCTATCCGGTAGCTGCGCAGTGCCAGCAACAACCTGCATGCATTTACTGTAAGTCGATTGAACATAAATTATTTAAGTGTCCGAGTTTTAAAATGGCCGCAACTAACAAACGCTTGGAGTTTGCTTCAACAAACAATTTGTGCAATATTTGTTTGTCCCAACACAAGCGCAAATGCAAATACCACTTCCGTTGTGCAGTATGTAAGCTACAGCACAACACATTGTTGCATCACGATGAGTTTCCAAAGCATGCAAGTCCATCCGTAACCTTGTCTGCGACTTCACAACAAGGGCAGGTTTTGTTGCCCACTGCACGAGTAAAGCTTATAACCAGATCAGGGATGACAATTTATGTCAGGGCACTCCTGGATAGCGGTTCACAAGCATCATTTGTTACGCAGAGGGTTGTGGATCTGTTAGGAATGTCATCGCAAAGAACTAACACTACCATCATTGGTATTACCAATGCAGAACGAACTGTTGAGAAATGTATAAACCTAGATGTGCACTCCACAGTTTATCCTTTTAAAATAAATGTAAACTGTCATGTTGTAAAAGCTATTACAACCCAATTGCCACAAACACGGTTTGATACATCGCACATTGCATTCCCTGCTAACTGCAAGCTAGCCGATGATAACTTCAATACACCTGGTGATGTGCATCTTTTGCTTGGAGCTGATATTTTCTTCCAGATTCTCCTGCCACAACAGCTGCCTAATGGGGAAGGTCCAGAGCACAGCCAGCGCCTCGCAACTACATCCAACGAGAGTGCTGCAACATCGTGCGCTGCAAACCCCGGGCATCCATCGCTAGTACACACATCCTTCGGCCTCGTCGTCGCCGGCCGCACCCAACTGCCTGCAGGAAATATTAATCAGGTTGTTTCCTTGTTTTGTAGAGAATGCAATGACACCATTAGTGAACAATTAAACTCATTTTGGCAAACTGAAAAAGTGCCTGAAATCTTCCCAGAGCAATTACCAGAGCATGAATATTGTGAAAATCTCTTTAGGGAAACTACTAAGCTTGAAAACCAAAAATATCAAGTTTCAATGCCAATTAAAGTTCCTTTAGAGCAAGTAAACTCTGAGTTAGGGGATTCGTTTCACTTAGCACTCAAAAGATTTCTCAATCTAGAAAAGAGACTGCACAAAAATGTGGCTCTTTTCAGCGAATATAAAAAATTCATAGATGAGTATCTTGATTTAAATCATGGTGAGTACCACGAATTTGATCAGTTAAATTTAGCCAAAGATCCTGTGTACTTTTTGCCTCACCATGCAGTAATAAAAGAAAACAACCGCACTACAAAGTTAAGGACAGTGTTTGATGGGTCCATGCTCACTAACAAAAGAGTATCACTAAATGACATACTGTTCAATGGTCCTGTTGTGCAGAGAGACCTCTTTGATATTCTCATTCTATTTAGAATAGACAGGCTCTTCTTTATTTGTGACATTAAAAAGATGTTCCGTTGTATTAATTTAGACCCAGCTCAAAGATCATTGCAAAACATACTCTGGCGAGAGTCTCCAGATCATAATATAAGATGCATTCAGCTTAACACCGTAACATATGGTCTCAAACCATCTTCATATCTGGCTACTCGTTGTCTCAGTGATCTTGCTGAAAAGCATGAAGATTCCTTGCCGCTGGCATCATTCGTGATAAAAAATAACACTTATGTTGATGATATTTTGGTGTCATGCAGTAATGAACAGGAATTAATACAAACAAAATCACAGTTAGTTCAATTGCTTAATATGGGAAGTTTTCAGTTGCACAAATGGGCCTCAAATTGCAAACCCATTTTAGAAAGTGTGCCTAGTAACAGCCACTACATCGGAGAAGTAGAGCTTCAAAAAAATGACGCACTTCTGAAGACACTAGGTATTCACTTTGATGTGAAGTCTGATGTCTTCAAAGGTACGTGCCCTGAGCCATATAGCAGTTGCAACGACTCCAAACGCGACATTCTAAGCTACATTAGCAAGTTTTATGATCCTATGGGGCTAATTGGTCCAGTACTTGTTCGCGCAAAGGTTATAATGCAAATGCTATGGTCAAATGACTTGGACTGGGACTCTACTCCTCCAGATAGTATTCGTAACATGTGGGCTGAGTTTACTAAAGATCTTTCTCAGATGCAACCAGTAATTGTTCCGCGTTGTGTTAAGCCAAAACAAGCGATAGTGAACCAGTTAATCGGATTTTCGGATGCGTCATCAGTAGCTTATGGCTGCTGCTTGTACTTACGCACTATAGACCAGCATGGGAAGGTACGGGTCGAGCTGTTATGTTCTAAGTCACGGATTAATCCCAGCAAGAAAAATCTTACCACACCCAGACTCGAATTAAATGCTGCGCTGCTACTGTCCACTCTGGTTAAAAAGGTACATGGCACTATTGCTACAAAAATAAAGATTCATGCAACTCACCTCTTCTCCGACTCGCAAATCGTGTTAGCATGGCTAAAGACCGACGTCACTAAGTTACAAACTTACGTCGCAAATAGAGTCCGATCGGCAGGAGATTTAACGCAAGGTTTTAATTGGCACTATGTCAGCACTAATGATAATCCCTCAGATTGCCTTAGCAGAGGCCTTCAGCCTCAAGAAATCGACGGCCACGCTTTGTGGTGGCATGGGCCATCCTTCTTGCATTCTAAAGAATATGACTTCCCAGATGAGGCAGTAATGCCTACAGAGCTGCCTGAGCTAAAATCTGATCGTGTTAGCGCTTTGTGCTTTACAACCACAGTCTCTAACTCTAATGATCTCTTTGAGAATTTAAAAAGATCTTCAAGCATAGGAAAAATGACGCGAGTGCTTGCATACATTCTTAGATTTTGCAATAATGTAAAGCCTACTTCTCAAAATCTAAAAGGTTTTATTTCTTTAGTAGAACTTAATAAGGCACTCATGCTAATAGTCAAACAAGAGCAAGCTCAATTTTACCCAGACGACATAAAGTTGCTACAATCTCACAAACAAGCCAAAGGTGACTTAAAGCCTCTGACTCCCTTCCTTGATAATGAAGGCATTATTAGAGTTGGTGGCCGCCTTCAAAATGCGCCGCTTCCATACACCGCGCAGCATCCGGCCATATTGCCAAGGAAATCAGTAATTACTGACTTGATTGTGAGAAATGAGCACATAAGTCTATTGCACGCAGGGCAAAAGTTAATTTTGTGTTCTATACGGCAACGATTCTGGATAATAGATGGTTTACGTACTGTAAAAAAGGTTATACATAAATGCGTTATATGTTTCAGACTGAAGGCGGCTGCGACAGCTCAGCTAATGGGTTCCTTGCCGGCAGCCCGCGTCACTGCTTGCCGTCCGTTCGAGCGGGTCGGAGTAGACTTCGCCGGGCCAGTATCAGTCAAAAACAGCCGCATTAGAAAACCGGTAATCGGAAAGGGATACATAGCCCTATTCGTATGCTTTGCTACCAAGGCGATCCACCTCGAGCTCTGTAGTGATTTAACCACCGAGTGCTTTCTTGCCTGCTTTAAGCGTTTTATAGCGCGACGTAACTTGCCCAGCGAAGTCTACTGCGATAACGGATCTACCTTTAAAGGCGCAAGGAATCAATTAGACGAGTTTTACCGCTTGCACGCTTCTCAAAGCCACCAACACGCTGTACAATCATTTGCGTCCCAAAAGGGCATACATTTTCACTTCATACCGAGTTACAGTCCGGTATTCGGTGGGCTTTGGGAAAGCGGCGTTAAGAGCACAAAGCACCACTTAAAGCGCGTTATTGGGAAGGCGCTGCTCACTTATGAGCAGCTCAACACCGTGCTGGTAGAAATAGAAGGGGTTCTAAACTCGCGTCCACTCACAGCAGTGACGGCAGATCCAAACGACTTCTCGTACCTATCTCCAGGTCATTTTCTCACTGGCGCACCACTTAATACTTACCCAGAACAAGATGTGAGCAATAAATCGATTAACTTACTTAAATTTTGGTCAATAACAACTAGTATGAAACAATTGTTCTGGAAGTATTGGAGCAAGCATTATTTAAACCAACTGCAAAACCGACCGAAATGGCAGTCTGCTACGCCAAATATATGTATTGGTAGTTTGGTCATCTTACGTAGTGATAATTCACCTCCTCTGGAGTGGCCCATGGCCAGGGTCACCAACTTGTTCCCGGGTAAGGATGGTATAGTGCGCGCGGTCGAGGTCCAAACGGCAAACGGTCATACTCACAATAGGTCTGTTACCAAAATATGTGTACTACCTATAGAGCTTTAAATGTAACTTTACTTGAATACCAAGATTTGTGTACTACCGATAGTTTTAAATGTAATTTTACTGAAGTACCTTTATTAACTCACCTGATGTGCAAACAAGTTACATTGGTAATTGCATTATGTAACAAACGTCTTATTTTTATAATAAATTTAGGCAATAAGCATTCTCATCGCGTTTCCATGAGAACTTGTCTTATTGTACATTTAGAATTAAGTTATCCTAGTAATAAGTAGGGTTTCATAACTAAACCTTTTTTTTGTTTTACTTGTCTGTTTCAAAGGTAAGCATTATATAACTTGAATATGTATACTAAAATAGTAATGTCTATCTACAATATTGTAATGATAATAATGAAAATTCAACTTACTATCTATGGTTGTTTAGGTTGTTTTAAAAATATTACTTACCCTAAATATAGATTGCTTCATACTTGTAACTCATCTATAGAAGCTACACTTAAATGCTAAAGATAATTTTGCTTTGTCTCTCTATCCTTTTGAGTATTAAGCTCACCTTACAGTTCCTATACATAATGTCTGATTGATTAGAAGTAAAATGTGTAAGTGTTATACTGTAAAATTAAGTTGTTATACTTAAATTGCTTATTGATTAGGATTACAATAAGTTTCCTATTAACATTCAGTGCCGCCTCCCTTTGTTTGTATTATTATAACTGCTTATTATTAACTGATGCTAAGTTAAATGTTGTAATTTTGTATCTTTTTTGAGGCGCAGCTATGTTGGCAACACATAAAACATAATTAAATGTAATTTGCTCGTACTGGCAACTCTGTCTCTTCCGCCACCGGCCATCAAGCTGACCGGATCGTGTCTCCCATTAAAATAAGAAATAAAGTGTTAATAAGTGAAAAGGACGCGTTTTAATTATATGCAGCCACGCTTCCAACAATCACATCGTATTTTTTCTTTATCCATGTTGAGTAGCTATAGACGGGAGCTACTCCATGTTTTCGTACTTTATTTATTTAAAATTAAATACCTATACTCTATTTAAACCCCGACAAAAAAGAGGGATCTTACAAGTTAAACGTGCATATCTGTGTGCTTATGTGTGTATATACTTAGGTACCTAACAATATTTATACTTACCTACTTTAGGTTTGTGTAATTTATGAAAACTACTATGATTATAAATCATAGATCAAATTAGGTTTGGTCAAGTAGGTGACCAAATTTGAAAAACATGTTCGGACAACCCTGACGCCCGAGCGGCAATAGGTATCAGAATCTCCTAAAGGGCCGGAGTCGAGCTACTTGTCTATTTATACTATGTTCATATCATAAAATTCATAAGACTTCTAAGAAGAAAAAAATAATTCTAATTATTTTATCGACATAACAACTGCGATGAGCTACGTGCATCACTAAGTTGCGACAAAGAAGGTGTCTGTCTCTGTCGCACAAAAACAAACGTTATCGTTCCGCTACTCAACACTAGATGGCAGCACTTTGTAAGCTAACTTGTGGTTTTACATCTGTTTGTCATAAGTCGTAAAAATGCGTTCTATAATTTAAACTATGCTGCATGGAATTAAAGTTTACGTTACGTTAACGGATTATGGTGCATATTCTTTTATGATTTAAAATCCTTCGACCAATCAGTTTCAAGATTTCTTAGTGGTTGTTTTTATGATAGTGTGAGTTTTGGCGACAACCGTTCTCATAGTTAGCGAAGCTCATGCCACTTCCCCTGTTTTTTCTATTCCGTGGCGAACACCGTCACTGCGAGCGTCACGGTAGACCAAGGTAGGTCAGTACTCGAGAGCAGCCCCATCATCTACGTAAACGGGGACAGTCACAGTAAGGCTTGCAAAAGGACGAAAATTAACGGCTTTGACATATTTTATGTTGTTTAGGCAGACCTAATATTATTTTTTAAATACCGCCTCAACGCCGAGATTTTTATTATTTAAAAAACAATTCCATAGTAAATTTAATTTGAACTCTGTCACCTTAACCTAAAGCATTATTTACTAAGAAAGATTCATGTTGTAAGTAGCAATATCATCAACGTACAACATAAATTAATCAATCAATTTCTTAGTAAATAATGCTTTAAGCTAAGGTGACAGAGTTCAAATTAAATTAACTATGGAATTGTTTTTTAAATAATAAAAACCTCGGAAATTATGCGATATTGGACTACGTGTTATACCACATTATATACTCCATATAGGGTCTAGAATCGATAGTTAAAATCCTTCGGGTACGTCCCGGGCACGGTGTATACACCGGTCATATAATCGTGTTTTTCATCCATACGGGCTAAAAGTTAATAATAACTACTGAAATCTTATCACTTTTATTTATTAACACAAACAATATACAGAAAAATAATAAAAACATCGCATCGCATGGCTTTATCAGTTGTGGATTTTTTAACTTTTAATTGCATACTTTTAAACTTCTAACTCATGAAACAATGTAAGTACAATCGCGCAATGAAAAGGTTCGTTACTTTTTAACTTATAAAGTCCAAAAGTAAATGACCTTTTCTAACAGCGACTATAACACTTAAATGTAGTTGTTATTATGTTATAACTTAAGTACTTACTCAAATTCGTCCTCCATAACAGTGCTTGTATTTTCCGGAGCGGCAAGAGCATCACTGACAAGCCCCGCGCGCTGTACTTTTTACGTATCATTTCTGATCTGATGCTGCCTTAGGTACTCAAGACATTCGTTTACGAAAGGATGTTGTTGCATTACTAAGATTCGATTACTTACAATCAAGCGTGCTATTGAATTCCAATCCAAAACAATACAGGGTGGCCAGCGAAAAGATAAAAAATCCACAACTGATAAAGCCATGCGATGCGATGTTTTCTGCATAAATTATGTATATTTACGTTTTTTAGGCCAAAAGGGAAACAGCGCTATTGGGGGTCAATGTTTTTTTGATGCTATACCTACTCCCGTCCCGTAGCTCCCTGTTGATAAACTGACAAAAAGAAAGATCGGAGCATTTATTGTCACAGTAATTACAAATAGTAGAACTTAAAAACAGTAACACATATATATACGAGGCCCATATTTACATAGGTACATAATGGACAGCGGTGGTGCTTCAAGGAGATATGACATAGGTACTCGTACTCTTAAGTGTCACCGCATTACGAGCGCCTTGTGACAGCCTTAAATCGCCGTTACCGGGCCAAAAACTCGTGGCATGAGACGGCCACCAGCAAAAATCGAGAGTAATGACAAGGTACCTATAAGTATGAGTTAATAGGATTTTTCAACTCATCGGTATCGCACGTCCGCCCGTCTATTGGTCAGTCCGTCTACTTACAGCCACTCAATTTTCAATTGCGTTGAATAATACTCCATAGAGTACGAAAAAAAAAAGAACACAAACTTACTAAAGATAGATTAGATTAGATTATTTATTGCTCAATATAAAATTACGTTACAAATCGCACATGTTAAGTTACAAGATTTTACATTAAGGTATATATAAATGAAAATACATGACAGAAAAGCTACAGGTACGTTTAGGGAAAATAACAAAATACAAAATAAATTTACGTAATAACAAAGATGTCGAAGGTAAAAAAATAAAATCATAATAATAATAATATATGATAAAGAACGAATTATCCCTGAAATCCAAGGAAATCTCTGCAACTGGCAACACTAAACGGTTTAAACAAAGAATGAGACAGGTGGCAGCATTCTCAAGTAGTAAGCCATATGTATCAATTCTTTATCGCATTCTAACAAGTGCCTTGGGATTGTTCAAATGAAAAACCTATGGCGAAGACCTAAGGTTTAATTTCCGACGGGTAATGTCTTATCGATTAATATCGGGTGATTGGTTATTCGATACAAGCCTTTTAAGGGGGCATAATAGAGCTCCTTTGCAGCAAAAAAGGTCATGAAGGTCATCGAATAAAAAGTCAAGCTGTAAGTATACCTATACAACCGCTACTCTCTACGCTCCGCACCACGCGTCGCGCCATGCCTGCATCTTAATAACCAACATCATACCTTGCCATATGTTCGTGTTTGAACGTGTGATGACGCGGGCCGATGCACTCGTCTCCATAATGAAGCCGTCTGGCATTTTTTCAGTTGTGTATTGCAGTTGTATGAACAATTGGGCGGTAAAATGACTTAATTGGGTAGTTGCGTATGGGCAGTTAACAAATCGGAATTGGTTGGTAAGAAATAAACAGTAAAATTGTATGTTTCAATAATATGTGTATTGTAAAAAAGGAAAATGGTTAGGGTAAACATGTGTCAAATCAAAGTATACTAAGACATGAAGGCTCTTTTGACCTTGCCTGAGTCGACGGGTGGCTGGGCGGGACCCTGATCCTAGGCGGTTTGCCCTCCATACGTGAACATTTCATTTTTTTTGCCACTTTATCATTTTGCAGTGTCCCGCGACTTTGCATTTATAAAAGAAATATTTAGTTCGTTTAAAAATATATATATATTACTTTTTTTACCTACTCATAGTTCGTTTTATTAAATAAATCTCTTCTAAATATCAGGGGACAATCAACACACCAATTGAGCTAGTCCCAAACTAAGCTCTAGGCTTGTATTATGGGTACTAGCTGACGAAATATATTAAAACAATACAATAAAAGCTTCAACTTAATTTAAAATTTAATAAACCACTAAACAACCACATTTTCAAAGTATAAAGAACCGAATGTCCCATTCTAAAATCCTTTTATAGTCATATATGTCATATAAGAACTTTGAGTAAGCGTGTGCTGGTCCCTGTGACTAATATTGGTTCCGTTTAATCATTTACTTATATTCAGTTACTTATTTTTTCATCTAGCCTTTATTGAAATTATTAACTTAATTTTGAGGTACATTATACACATAGCCTTACAATTCCTCCTTTGTTACCAATGTCCTTCTTTGTTACTGTCCTAACATTTTTACTGACGTTATTTTCATTTTATTTCATTTCTATTCTATAAAAATAAATAAACCGGCTACCGATAAAATAAATGAATACGCAATTACAATTTAAAATACTAAATAGTATTCAGATATGCCCACTTAACATTTAAACAAAACTTTAAGTAAGTATACTTTGCGGTCAAGATAATACAGAAAAATAATCAGCACGAATTTTTCAAAAGAATCTATAATTGAATGTATTTTTTCACTTAATTATATTAAATGTATTTTATATTATTATAAAATATATTCATTGCAATTTTTTATGATATTACAAAAAAAAGTAACACGATAAGAACCCATATTCTTCTACTTTCCCTCAATATTTTGTGATTTTTACACAATAAAGCCTGCGGCCAGAATATCTACTGAAAACCCGATTCTCCTTTCATGCCGTTGTTGGCGAGGGCCGCAGGTTCTGCTTGCGCATTCGACTAGTGGACCAAAGAAGGTGACAGACCCCCCCCCTAAAGTAAAGCTTTCTTACACTTGAACATAGACAAGGAGAGAGCTAACTTTAACTGGCACATAAATTTACTTGTCGATTGTGAAACAGGCCCTTAATATCGTAACTTTACTAATTCTCGTACAGTCACCAGCGATAACATATTATTCAACATTGCGCTCAAAAATATCTGACACGCTCTTATACCTCTTACAATAAAGACTTGTGAGATATTTTTGAGCCCAGTGTTGGATAATATATTATTGCTGGTGCCTGTACATGGTATTCTTATTTTAACACGCTACATTGAAATGCAGATTGGAACGCCGTGAATCCGCTCTGCGGTATAATCCGATTCCAATCGGAATTTAATTACTGAAACTCATCGTAATTCCAATGCATTTTAGTAATATTTAATTGTATTAAAACGTCGGGAAACACCCCCCGACAAGATGCATTAACCAAACGTGACCGTCTATTGAAATCAAAGAAAATGTATGATAATGAATTGACGTAAGCTGCCGAATGGTCACAATGCCATACATATTCTTAGTGTTTGAGATAAAGATTTTAAAGGAATAAAACATTTTTTTTTAAATGTAAAACTATGCCAACATACAGTTTTGTAATACCAAGAGTCTCTGTAGATACCCTTACCATGAGTAACAATTACCGTACTCGCTAGCGTGTCGAATGCTCTGTCCCTCGCACTCTATAAGAATACTGCGAGGTCTGCGAGGGACAGAGCTTCTACTCGCTAGCGAGTACGTTAATTGTAACTCATGGTAAGGGTACAGAGCTAGACGAACAGACGAACATGGTAAAACTATAAGGGTTTCTTAATGACTTCGGTACTCTAAAAAGGTCCAGGTTTCGGTGGGACCTGTTTAAAAATAAAACAAGCTACATTTACTGGATCAAATCTTTATTAGGGTTGATGTCCACGACAATATGCGTGAACATAGACCGCAACCTTATTGAAATAGTTTTATAGTGACAATTGGCTAGACCGTCAGTCATGTATCTTTCGTGCAGGTCTCCTGTAGCGACCTGATTGTGTCTGAAACAAAATAAATATAATCAAGTCAAAAATACCTTTAATTTAAACTAACATGATAATCCTACTAATATTATAAATACGAAAGTTTGTGAGTTAGTTTTTTACTCCCTCACGCTGCACGGCTGGGCAGATTTGGATTAGCTTAAGTATATCCTGGATGCACACGTATAAGCTACTTTTTCATCCCGGAAAATTTAAAAGGGTATCAGGATTAGGTATCGAAATCTATGCGGACGAATTCGCAGGCAGACGCTAGTTGCGTTTATACACCGACAACCTCCAGACCGAAGCAAGAGCCAAGTCACAAGTGTGCTGGTGCGAAGTAGCGACGAGTGAGAGTTCTAGCCGGAGCCCACTTATTTTAAGAGAGGAATGAAAGTTATAGTAAGAATTTCGGTGGACATATACTTTTGGGTTCATTTACTTTGATAGAATAGCGAGATGGTCACTATGTTCATGTCCTAGTGCAATTAATTTAAGTTTACATTACGCATGCGTACATCCGAATGCATAAAATAGAAATGGGTATAGCTGCCACGATGTTTCGAGTGGGTGAATCGAAGTATATTTCTTGAATATGTGTTATTACCAGAGATTGGACAAGTAAGCGTCATTATTCGCAATAGTGTGGACATGACTCCAAAGATTTAAAAAAATAAATTAAATTAAATTATTTGATTTCTTACGTGATATTTCATTTTGATCCTTTGTAAAACAGTCAATAAATAAATAAATTGTACAGAGAGAATTTGTAATCTTCTTCGTAACTTTACTTTCGAATATTCTTTAAATAAAATAAGACGGAGGTATATTGAATAATTTACACAGTATACGTACAAGGAGAAATAAGAATCCGTTTGCAAGGAAAAATAAAAGCAATCCTTAAAATAAATCCAGAAATTGAGACTGTCAACACCTACTACTTAAAAGAGAAAATAGACTCTTAATCCTATTGGCATGACAATATTCCCATTAAGCTAGGTACTTAAGTTTGCTCTAATAACATCAGTGGATGCCAAACGAGTTTTTCAGCTCATAAGTTTATTTCAGATGTGAAAAGGAATAAACAGGACACGACCTTTACCCAGCTGTTTATTCGATAAAAAGTATTTTATATCAAATTTAATATGGTAAGTAATATATGGCATATAGGTTGACTGAAAGATTTCAGTCCAGTACAGTCCATAATAAAAAAAAACTAAAAATTAACTTTTTTTTTAATTCCTATTGCTTGTTTAATAGACCAATTACATACTAATCGAAAGTATGAAGCCTATAGAATATGCAAACGTTAGGTTGACTATTTTTTCCCATCAAAACCATTGGGTAGGCAGGTAAGTCGCTACTAATAATTTGCACTAAACCTAACGTTTGCATATTCCATAGGCTTCATACTTTCGGTTAGTATTTAATTGGTCTATTAAACAAGCAATAGCACTTTAAAAAAAAGTTCATTTTTCGTTTTTTTTTTAATTATTGACTGTACTGGACTGAAATTTTTCAGTCAACCTGAATAGGTTGACTATATGGCGAATGCCATATATTTTTTACCATATTAAATTTGAAATAAAATACTATTTATCGAAAAAAACAGCTGGGTGAAGGTCGTCTCCTATTGGGATCTTAAACCGAAACTATGTCGCTACGGAGAAATTAGAAAAAAACTGTTTATTTTCTTTAAAACATCTACACAATAACAAGTCTTTGTATCACGATAATCACGATTACACTTTAGGTAAGAAATCAATTAATTTAATTTAATCTTTTTAGTCTTGTCCACATTATTGCGAGTAACGATATGATATTTGGCTTAGCAGGGCAGAAATGACAGTGTGAAATATTTTTGTACCTTGTCCCGGACACATCTGGTTCAGTTAGTTGTGGCAACATGGAGTATAGACCCATTGACTTCTCGTATTTCTGTACAGGAAGATGCGCTGCACGCAATCTGTAAAAAATTAATGGATTTATTAAAAAAATGGACCAAAAAAAAACTCAAATTCTAAAAAAAAAACGGGGCATAGCATGTTGGACCATACTCAGTGTAGGGTTCCGATGCCGTCACTAAAAACAAAAGAAAACTATCTCAACAACAACATGTACCTATGAGTTTAAAAGTTTTGAATAAGTATATTTTTTATGAGTTTCGACGGATATGACCCGCGAAAATCGGAACTACACATTATACTTTCTAATATTATGACTTTCAACATTATGATTAAAACTAATTATGATGAAAAAGATTATGGACTGTAAAAAACGGAACTTTAATTTATGGTTGACAATATAGACCCAGTTGAAACGGTACCTCCACCACATATTACTAGCGTCTGCGCCCGCCGACCCCCAGTACAGGTTGGAGTAGCCGTTCACTGCCCTGAAGTGTTTGGCTGTGACGGACATAACCCCTCCGAAGCTAGCCACGTGCGGATACCTGGGAAAATGGATGTCTTTTTATTAATTAATTATCAGCAAGTTTTTAGAGTTATTGGTAATTCTGTAGCTCTGCCTACCCCACTCTGGGAATGAAGGCGTGAGTTAATGTTTGTTTTTTTTTATTTAACAGTTTTTTCACTATTCGTTTTTTGTAATTTAGTGTCACTGTTGGATTTGTGGCCTCTTAAGGCCATTCGGACATTCGCGGCCGGCCGCATACATACGTTTTCCGAATACGGTTTCCGCATTCGAAAAACATATACGGAAAACGAATGTATGCGGCCGGCCTTAATGAGACAATTTGTCATTTGGTCTAAGATCAAGAGAAACCAACTCCTCTTTAGATATTGTCGTCAACGTAATGTTAGTTATCAAGTATTAGGTCCTTACCTATGAAATTGAAATTATAATTTTATGAAAACGGTGGTTTTCATACATTTAATTTTGCGGATTATTTAGTAACGTCAAATGCAAACCAAACAAAATTCTGTCTGGAATATTGGACACTTCTAAGCTATATTATACATATCTTAATTACTTAAAAATAGTTATGGCGGCAACTAGACAAGTGGGATATCGTTGAATAGGTATTTAAAAACCTTCTTTAGGTTTCTTTCATCATTTTGCATTTTGAATGATCATTTAGGATTTATAACGATTTAAAATTGGATTTTTACAACTTGTTTTTTGTTTAATCTATTGTTAGTTTGTATGATGACTTTATAGATGCTTACGTTTTGTTGAGCCAGACGACGCTGGTGGTCATTTGCGTCGGGACGCTCGGGCAGGAGTAGGAGGTTACCGCGTTAAGGGGCAGCAGGTTCACATCGTGGAACACCATGCAGTCCCAGGTGCCGAACCGGGCCGCATGGTCGAAGCCGGCGTTGAACAGCCGACCCTTGTTGAACTTCTCGTGCCCTGCGGCCGATTATGGTCGTGTTTATCGACGTAGATAAGCGTGGATAAAGCATCTGTCACTTTCTGACCAGTATGTGAGTGCGAGAGTGACGGAAGCTTTATCCACCGCGATAAAGGCGACCATAATACGGGCCCTGGGGGCCCAATATGGCTGCGTTTATCGAGTGACAAAATGTGCATTAAACATCCGTCACTTTCTGACACGTATATAAGTACGAGAGTGAAGGATGCTTTATCCACCCGCAGGCTCGCTGTGCATAGTGTTGGATAAAGGCGTTTGGATAAAGCCGGACACTGTCAGGCTTTTTGGTTGCGGTGCGTCCGGCCTGTCCGGCTTTCGTTAGGATTTTTAAATATGACCGTTTTTTTACATTTGTCAGGTGTAAATCATAAAGAAGAAGGGCGTTCGATTGCATTAGTTTGCCCTTGCTATTATCTAAGATGTCCTTTTACGGGTTTGACGTAGCCGCGCTTAGATGGTTTGACAGTTACCTGTCCGGTCGTGCGCAGACGGTCAAGCTTCGGAAAGCGTCGGGAGGTGCTTTGCTGTCCTCTCTTAGTCCTGTGACTAGGGGAGTGCCGCAGGGTTCGATCCTGGGTCCTCTACTCTTTATATTGTACAGTGCTGACATTGTTACCAGTATAAGGAGTAGTAAGTACCATTTCTACGCCGATGACTTGCAACTTTACACTTCTAGTACGTTCTCAGATACAGTCAACGCCGTAGAGACCATAAATGCTGACCTCGATAGTGTTGCTTCTTGGTCGGAGAGAAATTGCCTTGTCCTCAATCCCAAAAAGTCCAAATATTTGGTATTTGGATCGAAGCGTCAAACCCGTAGAACTTTAGATAGCCTGGCGGCCGGGGATATTACTATCATGGGCGAACCGATAGAAAGGGTGATGGAAGCAAGTAACCTTGGCCTGCTCATGGACAGCGAGCTGCGCTTTGAGAGCCACGTAGCTAAAGTCGTGAGTAATTGCTTTTACCGCCTTAAGGTTCTTTATAATATTCGTGATTACCTCAGTGTTGATATGCGTGTCCACCTGTGTGAATCACTTATATTATCTAGATTAAACTATTGCGATGTCGTTTATGATGGTCGTATACTTGGTCGGTCTAAGAGGCTAATACAACGAGTACAGAACGCGTGTGCTCGTTTTTGTTTTAGAGTCCCTCCCCGCTCCCACATCACTCCGTATTTGAACGCCGCTAACTTGCTAAACATGGCTGCGCGGAGGCGTATGCACCTGGCGACCCTTATGTTCGGTGTGGTGCAACACATGACCCCGTCGTACCTCTTTCAAAAGATCCAGTGGTCCAGTAATGTACGCAGATTTAAAGCTAGGGCGATTATGCCGCTGCACCGAACCGCGGCGTTTCGGGGTAGTTTCAAGTTCGCGGCGTCCAAGTGCTGGAATGATCTCCCCCCTCCCATCCAAGGAGCGCCTAGCAAGTACACCTTTAAGCGTAAGCTTAAGGGTTATTTGTTGACGCTCCAAAAATCCTAATTTCCCAACCAGCACTTTGTAAATTAGAGTTTAGTTTTCTTTTGTTTTAGTTAATTGTACCAAATTGTCGATGCTGTATACTGGCTAAGTACGTACTCGTTTTTCTACTTTAAATACGTTTATGTAAGGTTTGGCTTGTAGTTTTTGTATTTATTTCGCCACTAACTATAAGTATTTGTTAAATAGTACCTATATAATTATTTATTTTTAAATTACACTTTATTCGTTTAGCGTACCGTCCGTCTGTCACACTCGGAGCTGGCTGAAAATCAGCGCTGCAGGTGTTTAACACCTCAGCATTATGCTGAGCCAGTGTCCGTTTCACTGCCGCGAAGACACACCCGCTACTTGTTTATTGCTGATTTCTGTTTTCACTATTTTTCTGTGTGTCTTGTGTGTGTAGTGAATAAACGTATTTTTCTTTTTCTTTCTTTTCTTTCTAAGATTGATTCATTCAATTTTATTGGAGCGAAGCGAACGAAGTAAGCGAAGCTCCATTCTTCCCCGATTCGGATTTTCGTTTGTCCGCATACTCCTCCCAAAAAATTAGATATATCAGGATCAAAATTTAGCCCGTAATACGACATCTAGCCATAGATGGTTTAGAAAAAATAAAATGGTCCGGCTAGACTGGCTGCTCTGTCAGCCTATTCGGTTTCAAGACCGGGCAACCCTAACTCATAACTGGCTATTAAGTATACAAAATGACTTATGACGTACTATTTAAATAAATGCTGTACTGAATATATGGAGAAACAACGAACACTCGGGATATCGACCACACCGAGGCAGAATAGACTGACGCAGTGTTTACAGATCGCTGCGTCTTCTGCATCATGTTTTTAACGCGTCTCTTACTATGGCCGGTGTTGTCCGGTACAAATTAAAGAACGACATGTAATTACACAAATCAAAAACAAAACCATATCTACATATTGCAAGATTTTGAAATACCTACTGTAAAATAACAAAATATTTGTATTTGTATATAATAATAATTGTAATTGTGTACTTTTTGCGATTTTGGCGCAACTCAATTTACGCAGCTTTAGCGTATTTTAAGCTTCGGTATGGTCAATCCTTAGTACTCCACACATGTAAACATAACATTGTATAACAGAAAGTAGGAAGGAAAAATACACTTTATCGCAGAAAAAATGTTGAAGGCAATTTCGTACAACCTCTGTGTTATATCGAGCGTACCGAAAATTTTAATTCGTTTCCGCGCCACGTAGCAGGGTGCAGCTGCGTAGCACAAATAAATTGCACAGGCGTAGCGGCGGCGTAGCGCTACGAGTGCACCACGTGCTACGGTCTGCATTTTGAAGACTATAGTGTATCATTTGTGATGAACAAATAGAGAGGGTAACGGCAAAGCTGGAACTCCGCCCCATATTAAATAAAGTATATTGTTTATTAAAATTATTTTTAATGAATTAATTATAGTTAATTTCAATTTTGTAAAAAACATAGCCAACCATTTTTTATATTAAAACTTTTAAGACATAGTAAGGTACTACAAAACATTGCACTAGTTTTTTTACGAGAAAGTTTTAGTTTAATTTAAAATTTCTTCTTTACGGAAATCTTTGCTTTTTTCTGGGAATGTTTTTTTGCCGCACCACACCACACAGACAAGTAACTTACCACTTTGCTCAATCACAAATATCCTGTATTGCAACATCTGTCTAGCCAGAAATGGATGGATATTGTACAGGAACACAAGCAAATTGGCCTTGCGGTTTCTGGAAATTTATGTAACATCAAAATTACTAATACTTTAAAGTTTAAACTATATACCGAATGAATTTGGTTTAGTAGTCCAGAAGGTATCGATTTTTCTTACTTTACTCTTAGCTTTATTTTTCACAAGTCTAACCTAACCTAACCTACGTAACGAATGCTTAAGATAACCCGAAAACTATAAGGTTTCAGCAGAAATTAGCTTTCGATGAAATGAAATTCGGTGAAATGACACATTCGATGAAATGTTTGTCGATATTTCAAGCGGAACCCCAAAAATAGTTAATGAGCACAAAAACCCATTTTTATTTAAAATGATATCCCAAAATTAACCATCTGTTCCCCGAATAAAGAAAATAAAACCAAAATTATTCAACGACCAACAAAATATAACGCCATTTAATTTTAAAATGTAGTCCAAATATTGCCATCCCATTATTCTATTAAAATAAATTAACCCAAAAATTGTAAATGACCACCAAAGTTTGTAAATTACCACCATAATAAGTGGGCTCCCATTAGAACTCTTATTCGTCGCTCTTTCGCACCGCTGCTCGCACACTCGGCTCTCGCTTTGGGCGAGATGTCGCCCGCTACGCTCGTCACCTCCCCCCCCCTTCCTACATTGCGATCATCGTGGGCTCTCGTGCTCAGGGTTTACTCATGAGCTTCTGGCTCCGTGATCTGCATAAACATAAACTCCCCCTTATTCATAAACTCAGTATAAACCTATTTTAGATAAAGTATTCTTCGTCCCTTTCTGTCTAGCTCAAATGTCATAATGACAAATAAGGACAGAGCATATTTCAAGCACACTTTAGAGTTTTAATTGCACGGTTATGAATAAAAGAATACATATCAAAATCATCCTAGGTTTCAACCCCTGTTATCCGTAATACCAAAATATTGTAGGGGGATATTTTTGATCCTTAGACATTATTGATGCATAATAATAATTAACAACAAAGAATAAATATGTGCGTAATAATACCTATATGGTACGATGATGGCGACCTTGCTTAATGGCTCGCAGCCCTGGGGTTTGTAATAACCCCCCGCCTTGATGATTTTGCGATAGCTGATGTCGAACTTGTGGGCCCTGTAGCTTACGTCAGGATCATTGCCTGAAATCGTGACAGTTCATAATAATCAACATCATCATTATTTTGAAAGCGTCCACTCCTGGGGCACTTTTTATAAAACTACAAGTTACAATTTTACAGGTCTAAACTGGCAACACTGCTCAAATGGCTGGTCGTCATTGGTCGAGGTTGTGTCAAATGGAAACTTGTAACCGGTAAATTGTAATTTTTAGCTTTATAAAACAGGCCCCTGGACACAGGCGGGGAGGCCTGGGGGCCGTTTCTCAAAACTCACTAGACTAATTAATCATTTTAGTCCATGCGACACATTGCACTAGTAGACTTGTAGATAATTTTAGAGTGAACAGTATCATGACTTAAAAATTTAATTTATATCAAAACTGACTCTATATTAGTTATTATAAACGTGATATTGTAAATATTATACCCATAAAATATCTTATGTTATCTATCTCAGTTTCATTGGTCGATAGCCCGCATACTTGTAGCAAACCATTGACTAGTTGTTTTGACATTATTGAGCCGGGAGCTATTGCAGCGATGCAATGTATCACGATAGCATACGGACTTTCGACCATAAACTAATCCTTTAGTCCTTAAACATCGTTGTTTTTATGAAAACATTTGATCGCCAATATCTCTTACGTTGAGCTACACCAACGAACAACATTACAGTCCGTCCGCTCAAATAGTTTGCAGTACTTACACCCACACACGGCTATGGAACCCATGTAGTATTATCTCAATAACAATAACCACATTTTTTAATAATTTAATATGTACATCATTTTTTGATAGCAACAAATAATCAAACAGGAGAAAATTAAAAAACACATATATATAATTTCAACATATTATTAATCATCTGAATCTTCTGAATCGCTTTGTGTAATTATTATTATATTTTGAATATTTTGATCAATTATCTTATTTATATTTATTTATATTTATATTTATTCTCTTCTTTAATAGCATGCCCTACATATTTGTTCGGGTGTTACATTTGTCATAAACGTGCAACGAACACACAACCACTTGCCGCAACTAACCAGCGCACACTGCGGATGTACAATCCTTTGATGTCGCCGACACCGCTATGCGCGCACCGCGGAGGCTTCTTTGTGGCGGCACATCAAAGCATGCAAACTATTTGAGCGGACGGACTGTATATTATATTACAATTTGTGTAGGTACTGACTAGAAAGCTAATGAGATCAATACAATAGTAGGTTTCGAGACGATCAATTTATAACCTTACCTACGATCTTTGAATTACAAGTTAAGTGTCCATTATTGGTGCAATGGTGCCTTCAGCTAAAAGTGTACATTATTGGTGCCGTCACCTTAGGCTTAGGGTGTGGCTCCATTTAGGCGGAAACGAGCAGAGCGGAGAGGAGACGTGTAGGGCTTGACCAATCATATTAGTTGAAATCCACATCCCGTCTCCACTCCGCTTCAATGGAAACAGTCAAGCGGAGATGAGCGGAGCGGAGAGGAGACGTGTAGGAATCGACCAATCATATTAGTTGAAATCCACATCTCGTCCCCGCTCCCCTTCAGTGAAAACAGTCAACCGGAGACGAGCGGAGCGGAGAGGAGACGTAACTGCATTACTACATTGTAATCACTCCACTCAGCTCCGCTCGTCTCCGCCTCAGTGGAATCACTTAGCTCTTTTCACAGCTCTGCTCCACTCAGCTCCGCTCGTCTCCGCCTCAGTGGAGCCGCAGCCTTAGTCGAACTATTGTATACTCTATTAGTAACCACATCTTTAAAATGTTTATACTATTATTATGCATGCATTCTTTGGTAGGACGGCAGAACAAGATGACTGACCCTTGTTTATTTCTATTCTGCACTTCGGGAGCTGCACAGTCGAACGAGGTGTAGAGGGAGCAGGATTACCGAAAGCCACGCGATCTGAAAAGCGTTAGTCAAAAATTACATTCAAAATCTCCACTGGATCGGGCAACATCTTAGAATAATCAGAGTACCTATAGTGCGCATGCATCTGAATTGGGATACACCTAAAAAAACTGCTTTTTTAATTTTTATTCCAAAGAATAGCCATTTATAAGGATCTAATTATAAAGCATTTCATAATTAAAAGTGTTATGTATGTAAGTATTAAGAAAGAAAGAAAGAAACTAAAATTTACACAAAAAGACACGGTTTACAATAAACAAAGAATCAGCCCATTGACACTTCATCGTACGTTAAATTATGATCGTACTTTACACCAACTTTGAGGTATTGAAATAATCTTACCGTAAAGTTTGTTTCTCCATACTAGGTATCCCAGTGTTCGCTTTTCACTTTGTATGGAAAAAACAACTTTACGTGATAACTCAAAAAAAATACTGAAAAAAAAAGGGCAAATAGTTTTAAAAACTTCGCTGATTCATAATGATTCGAATTATCTAAGATTCCACTGAAAAACTTATAAAATAAAACATGAAATTAATGATTTTTCGAAACATGGACTTAAGGAAAATTACAAAAATTCAGATTAAAATGATCAATATCTCCGAAACTAGCAAAAATCGCTTAACATACATAGGGGTTAAATCGATAGCTTTTTAGCTGCTCTATCAGCCCTAGGCGGGTTGACGTCGGTTTCTGGGACATCCTGTATAGGGGGACTATAGTTAGCTTGATTTCCTGGATGCATACATTAAAGGAGTTATCTGATGATGGCAGAGTTTGACATAGTGTGTCTAAGCGAAACTTTTATTCGTGGGGGTTTGAGAGCAATATAAAATTAAGTAAGTACATCATTTTAAATAAGCCGCAGTTTACTGTCGTGACAAAAGTAGGGTCACATGTATTTTATCCTTACTATAATATTATACATCCAAAAATCCCTTCTTAGTGCACGCCTAGGGTACCCAAGGAATATCCCCTTTAAATTTCAAGTCCCTAGGTCCAGCGGTTTAGGCTGTGCGTGGATCGATCAGTCAGTCAGTACCTAGTTTTAGTGGTGAAAGCACCCACCACCAAGCAGCAGTCTTCGCATTGCTGTGTTCCGGTGTGGGGATAAGACAACCGGTGAAATTACTAGCATAGAGGCATTTCATCTTAGTCCTCAGGTGTGGCAACGCATTTGAAGTCTTAGGATTCCAGTTTTGAGATTGTAGTCTTGAGATTTCAAATGTCTATGGGTCTCAGCTCCCACTTACCATCAGGTGGGCTGAGTGCTCGCGTGGCGTCTCCTTACCATAAAAAAGTCAGTTTTACCCCTTTCCATCCCTTCGGGGATGAAATTATCAAAAAACCTTGTTTAATTAAATTAATATTCAATCGTCGACCTAAAAACAAAATTTGAGGATTCTAACTTCAAAACTGACGAGATTCATACAAATTTTCATCCCCTATTTTACCTCCTTAGGGGGTGAATTTTGAAAAATCCTTTCTCAGTGCACCCCTAGATGTCATAAGGAACCTACGTGCCAAATTTGGAATATCTAGAGTTCTAGACCCAGCGCAGTTTTACCATATACTTACGTCAAAGTACATAATGAAATGATAACCATCCCAATCCTAAACTAATCGTGGTTTCATAATATATATATAGAGAAGATAGATAATAATAATAATTGTAGTCTATTTGTAAACAAATAAAGAAATATTTACATGACAATAGCTGTATTTGCACATAGATGTCAGCTAGCTATCTTAATTATACTAATAAGGTAAAATATTGGAGAGGTTTTATACGAGTACCTATATTTAATAACAAAAACCACAGAAAGGTTGATAGCAGCGCAATTCGGACCGCATTTAGCGGTAATTTCCTATAATTGATACATTGTAAGATTGTAACATATTTTTTAAATCTAACTGCAGCTGAGATTGATTCGGAAGCCTATTCCTCGAAATAGTTTCAAATTTTTATACTTTGTCAAAAACAGGTATATCCCACCATACGCCCATGATATGGCCTAGTTGACGCTTACGTAAACGATTTTCGAAAGCTGTCTAAATATATGGAATTGACGTAAATAAGCGCTCAACCCGAACGTCCGACAGGCTAATGTGAATCATATTATATAAAAAATACCACCTGCTATACTGGTATTCGTCTTGCTGGAAACTTCTGCCATATTGCAGCCGATCCCGCAGGCTGTTTTCGAACCTAAAATAATTAACGTTTCATTGTTTTATCATTCTACTTCAGACTAAATTGTGTAACTTTTGCTCTCATTTTAAAACTTGAGTGTCGACTCGTATGCGTAAGTTACGAGTTCGAACTAACGTTACGGTCAAAAATATCTTTACATGTTTGTAGTAATAGAGACGTGTCAGGTATTTTTGAGCCCATTGTAGTTTAATATATTATTGAAGGTGACTGTACCTACCTACCAATAAGTTTTTCCTAAAGGTTCGTTACCGGAGTGCTAACCGATATGCTCTTGCAACAAAGAAAAAACTTTCTAAGCAATCCTGATATTTCAAATGTCTTTAGCCTCAGGGCAAACCTAACATCAGGTTTTTGTTACCTTACTTGCCTTCTCCATTAAAAAAAACGCCTTTACCATTAGCCAACTTTACTCACTGATATATCGGATGATTTTGATATCCCTGTCATCTCTCTCTTCTCTGGTCTTCGACGGGAGCTTATACATCAAGACGTATAGGCTGTAGATCAAAGCGAGGCCTAGCACAAAGCTTAGCCAGGGTCGACAGCGAAAGGTCACATTCTTCATTTTGGAGACCTCCAAACAATCTACCAATGTGCCAGGCATTCGTTTTTTCTCTGAAATTGTTTAGTATGATTTTTATCACATACAAGCTTCCTTAGTAGTGCTAAAAAGTTATGTTCGTTTCGTGACCACGCCAGGATATCCACTTTTTTTTTGCAATGTCCTGAATGAGTGTTCCACTGGGCAAAGGGCGCTCTCAGACGTGCAGGGCTTGGAAACGGTACTAAAAATACCGGTTAATTATGATTCCTAACCAGAGGGCTTATTGTCTAACGCACTCGCAATCACGGTCGTTTTCATTTTGAAAATCGAAGGCTTGTCTGCATACAAAATGAAAACAATTGCTCCACTTTGAGGCTGGTTGCGATTGCGAGTGCGTTAGACAATAGCCCCGCAGGTTTTTCGTAATAGATTAGCGAGCGTTATGATCGCTGGGTATAACCTGCTTCTATTCTAAGCGGTAAAATCCAAATTGTTTTTGACCTGATATGGTATTGTTTTTAACACGGCCGCCATTACTGTCAAGTAAATAAGAACTACCAAAATGTTTACAATACAATAACTGGGCCTCTATTCAACACGGTTATAACCATATCGTCTTTGGTCTGTTACCGTTTTGTCAACGTTTTGATAGCTCTTATTTCCTTGACGGTAATGGCGGCTGACGTCAAAACAATACCGTTACAGGTCAAATACGATATGGTTTTTACCGCCGGGAATAGAGACGCAGGGTCAAAAACAATATGGTTTTCACTTGTCATGCTCTTAAAATGTTACTTTAGTCTCTTACTAGGGATTCAATTTTTTTTTATTTTATTTACTATCGAATCCCCTGAACATCCAATCACGGTGTATTTGAATGGAGGATTATCGCCATTTTCAGTGATTGTGTAAAGACAATTTTTAGGGCATGAAAATAACCTAAAAATTACAACTGTGCAAAAATATAAATAAAACCGATTTAATTTCGTGATACACGATTAATGATTACGAATATGAATATATTTAATTATATAATGATGAATACATTTTATTATGCATACTCCAATTAGTTTTAAAATAGTTTTCAAGTTCAAGTTTGAATCTGTTGGCTAAATATGCAAGCATTTAACGCGTCATTTTAAAACAAAAATAACCGCGGAACAAATTTTTAAGAAACTTTCTAATAATCAATTTTGTAATTTTGTATAGATAGTTTTTTTCCTCGCATTCAAAGTGAAAAGCGGAGTGTTTAACGCGAGACTAAACAACCATAATGACACTCGAGCTATAGCCACCCTCGCTCCGCTTGGGTGGCTAAACATCTCGCGTCATTGTGACTTGTTTTAGTCCCTTGTTGAACAATCTACTATTTTACCGTGTTGAATAGAGGCCCTAGTATTTTTGGTTTTTGATTCTTCCTGCAGTTGGATGGCGTGGCGACTTTGGCGTTTTAAAATGATAAGGCCGGCTGGAGCTCAAGTTGAGCAAGTGAAAATGCAACTAGAGGTAGCTAATAGGGTAGGAAAGGGGATAAAACGATGGCGGTGCGAACAAAATATTGAGCGAAATTAACGGTAATTTCGAGCAAGAACAGTTTTATTTTGCTCTTTGATCTGAACCGAAATAATATCGATTCTGTTCGAGCAGCAAATCGAAATGAAAATGCTCTATTTGAAATGTATGGCGTTTTTGACGAGCTGGTTAAAAAAATTACTAGGTTTCCGAGCCCTGCAGACGAGAATATTTATATGTATATTACGAGAAAATATTAAAGTTGTCAAAATTGACATTTTTACAATTTAGGCATGATCTTATTGCGGGTGCGCCAAAGTTCATATTAAATTGCAACTCCGATTAAAAATTCTCATAACATTTTACATCATAATGATCACTCTATCTAATATTTTTTTAAACATACTAATGATCGGAACTCATACTCATCTGAACTTATAACGCCAATATTCATGGAACCGTACACTTTTCAGAATTTCTTAAATATCTTACGTGTAGATAAAATTAGGTTAGATTAGGTTAGATTTATAACAATCTTCAAAAAGTAACCGTTTCTTAAAAAATTCATTATTATGAGTTGCGATAATTATGACTAAAAAGTATGAACAAAAAAGTATATGAGCAAAACTTTTCGAAGAAATGATGAGTATAGACACAAATCATTATTTATATAAAAAATCTAAAGACCAATTTTATATGAGCCAATATGGCCCCCTTATTATTATTAAACACGACATAAAATTCTTTGAAATAACCTTTTCCTCGAGAACGGAACCCTCGGCGCGCGAGTCCGGCTCGCCCTTGGTCAGATTTTTTTAACAACCTACTTGCGTCCTTTACTTACTTTTTAGTGCAGCAGGTTTCCAGATCATCGACATGATTTTCCTCATCGGTAAAACACACGTCATCGTACCAAAACCACTTATTTCTTCAACATTCGCGAGATAACTAACGAAGCCGGAATGTATGGAGGATGTCGCTGCGATCATTTACAAACAGTATAATTGTTATTGTTGTTTGTGTTGTCTTCATGCATTGCAAGTCAAATTACGAAACACTTGCTCTTAGGGTGTACTACCACTAAAGCGATGCTGAGCGTAGACGTGTAATACTTAGAATAATAATTAATAACACAGAATAATAGTTCCCTACAGCCAACTCGTTAAAAGCGAAGCACAAAATGGATTCATGTGGGTGTAATCAACGAGTACTTATGTACGATAATAATATTACACACAAGCACACAAGTAAACAAATAGTGTTGCTAGCGTAACAAATTTCCCCCGATACTAAGGGATTTTTTCATATAATAATATTTTGTTAATTTGATCTTTTTATTTTCTTCGCAGTTGCTTGGTAATACAAACGTTTATTAACACTAATGTTATTAGAAAACGTTCTGTATCTTTCTAATTCGCATTAATTATCATGTCTTTAGTAGGTACCTAGTTTAAATGTTATTAACGTTATAGTTTTTCCTTTACAAAAGGTTTATTAATTAGTGTAAGTGGTTTATAACCGTACTAGTTAATTACATTTATAATTAATAATTAAGGTACATAGTGACAGCACGCGACTTAAAGCCTGTGCACAGTAACGTTTTTCGGCGGAGGTGGTTCCTTTGTTTTAGCAGGCAATAATCGGATTACTTAGAAGGAAATCTTAAACGAGATAAACACGTAATATAAACAGAATTGAACCTATATACACACAAGTATTCACGGTTAAGCGGAAAAAAAACGTAATACTGGCAACATTTTCATGATATGGCTTTCGTAAACTTAGAGAATATATTAACTGGAGCCGCCATTCAGTACATTACCCCTCTGTCGAAAAACCTGCACAATGTGCAAAAAGTTATACAAAACCTATTTCAAAATCGATTAATGGTCATTCACAAAATCGCCGCAAGCCAGAGAACACTCATTGGAAAAATGCCTGCATGTGCTGTAAGTTCGTGAAAAAAACGATCAACGACTTCAAGCTTCGAAAAAGATGGCACAACATTTCATTTGTAAATAATTTTATAATTTTATATACGTAAAATAATATTTTTATAATAATATTTTCATCGCACGTCAAATTTAACGATTATATGCAATCGATTCCAATTGTTACTTGGTTTAGTCGGTACTCCTCACGAGACTCGGTTTTAATGCTTTGTAAGAAATGACTTAACCGTTTTTGAAATAAAGTCGATAATACTAATAAGCTAAATAATTGTTTTCATCAAAATGATGACGTCGGTGCACTCCCCCCGAGACTCGGTTAAAGTGATGAGGGTAGTCTCGATTAAATAAATAATTATCGACAATAAGGAAGATTTACTAAGGACCTGGAAATTACCTACTGAATACAATTTATTCTAAGTGTATATTTTACATATATACGTGAATTGAAAAAAATATGGACCGCCTGATGCAGCAGACAAGCAAATTGGGTGCCTACGCGTACTAGTTCCATATGTTCGAAACATTTTGATGCAAGTCAGTATCGAACGCTACCAAGCAAGAGGCGAAAGTTAATAGATTTTGCTGTACCTACTTTATGTTTATATGAAAAAGTAGGTATATTTAGTATTTTAGTAAGTATTTCACGTTTCACTCTTAAATATTTACTTATACAAATTAAGACCAAAAAAATAAACAAAGATAAATAAAAAAACATCCAACTTTTGCGTTATTTTTATTAACTATTTCATTAACCAATAATATCCTATTACGATGCTCGTAATAGTTTATAGGTACTAAAATTGTATGCTTGTGCAAATGTCAGTAAAAATATCGATATTAGCTATCGACCTAATCCTCGCACCGTAGGTTATGCCGCTTACATTCGCATTTACGTTATACAAAGTCTTTACATGTGTGATATGTTTGTGTGCATTAAAATGTATATGTGTTAGATTTTTGTCAAAATATTCGTGTGTAATGACACAGATAGTTTTTGCATTTGTAAGTAATCTTTTGCATGTGTTATTTCTTCAACCCCCGCAAATCTCGGCAGACATGATTGTACTCGAATATGACCTATAAGGCGGCTCCAGGTAATATATTCTCTAAGTTCGTAAATCTACATCTACAAACAAAGAGGAAAGATTTGTATTTTTGAATGTTTGTAACAAATAAACTTAAAAACTACTGGAACGATTTCAAAAATTCTTTCACCATTAGAATGATTAGGTATTAGAATAATAGCTATAAATGATTCTAATAAAGCAATTTAAATGGTTTAAACGTTCCGATATTTCAAACTTTTTTCATCATCGACCGCTGAAATCCGCATCAGAAAGTAAAACGTACATTTAAAAAAATATCGATGTCGATATCATCATAAACAGTAGTGTTCTCTCTCTACAACTTGTCAAAAGCCTAACCAAAATATCTGGTTCTAGATACCTATTAAAGACAAAACAAAAAAGTAACCCCATGGTAATTTAATGTACTGCACAGTCGAGTACAAAGAAATGTATACACTTTTTCACCATATTCCATTGAAATAAGGTTCAAGAATGTATACGTATCATAGATTAAGGTATGACTTTAAAATGACAAAGCACTAAAGTGTGCACCAACTTACAAGGCCGAACGTACTTGACTTATAAACTATAATGTAAACTTGACACACCATCTATGTAGAGTGGATACTGAAACATTTTCGTTCGTTAGTACTAAATATGCACGTTACTCGTACGGACCTCTATTCTAGGCGGTTTTAAACCATATCGTCTTTGACCTGTACCATGAGTTACAATTACCGTACTTGCTAGCGAGTCGAATGCTCTGTCCCTCGCACTCTATAAGAACACTGCGAGGTCTGCGAGCGACAGAGCATTACACTCGTTAGCGAGTACGGTAATTGTAACTCATGGTAAGGCTACTGTTATGGTATTGTTCGGCCGCCATTACTGTCAAGTAAATAAAAGCTATCGTAACGTTGACAACACGTTGACACTATGCGATGACACGTCAAAGGCAGCATGGTTTTACCCGGTAGAATATAAGCCCAGTGCAGTAGCTCTTAGAAGGACCTTCGCAAGACAAGACAAGTGTTAACGACTTTACTCGAAAAGCTCGAATCCGAGATATTAAATACCAATTTCACCAAACGATGTTAAATTTAATCAATGTCAATCGACGGTTAGTTCATACATTTTGACAGCTGTTAACGCTCTAATCTTCTGTTAAGTGGTTAACATCGTTTGGTGAAATTAGTACTTACTACCGCACTCAGAGACATCAATTAAATTTAATGCTTGTTTAGTGACGTGTCGTCTTATTCTATTGCTGTAGCAAAAAAAGTGACAGCAGCAACTTCAATCAAGCATTAAATTAAATTGACGTCTCTTAGTGCGGTATTTAGGGTGATAGAACCAGTAATGGACACTTGGGTTCACTAATGTTTTACCAAATCATCATTTGGTAAACAAAACAATGTCATTTTACAAACTTTCATTTCGCAAAGATGTTTTTCCGACCACATAATTTTATATTTTTTGCGGTTAATCATCTAACCTAACCTAACTTATTTAACAAGCCCATGTAGCCTGCCTATGTAATATATAATAGTTTAAGGACAATTAAATTTTTGCGGACTGAAATATTGTAAAATGACATCGTTTGCCAAATGATGATTTGGTAAAAAGTCAGGATAGCGGAATCTTGATTCTTATTTTACAGAAGATAAGGGTTATTAATTTGTTTTGTAACAATCAATTTAAAGGACCGTATGATATTTGAATTAAGAGTGAAGTGTCCATTACTGTCAGCTAAAAGTGTCCATTATTGCTGCCGTCACCCTATTAACTACTTATTGAAATTTTCATAATTAGCCGAAAGACGTCCACCTCTGTAGGCTCCTTCAGGTTTGCCATAGCACCAGACCTTTTACTTTTAGCAACAATTTATGTGCCTTATGTTATGTCATTTCCTATATTAAAACCGCGGATAGATTAGGTTTCTTCTATTTAAATTTGATACGTTTCAACTCAGAATAATCTTAACAATCCGCGATTCGAATGTTGGAAACGGGCTGAAATTTATAAGTGGGTATGAATTCTAGCCTGGTACACTTACCGCTACTGGTAGGGATAAGTGCACGTTTAATTTTGTAGATTTATTTCTACCGGTGGTAGGTATAGGTGTATCGTTTTCGCTACTTTATTACTTATTTATTTATTTATTAATATGAGGTAGGTTTAGGTTATGTTAGTTCTTTAGCAAACACACAAATAGAAATAAAACACTCTGTTAAATTTGATATTCAAATATAAATTATTGGTAGAGTGAAGCGAATAGTGGAAATGGACAGTGCACCTATCCCTACCGTTAGAAATAAATCTACTTACAAGAACGTGCACTTATCCCTATCAGTAGGGATAGCTCGGTAGGGATAAGTGTACTATCTGTAAATTCATCACCGTATCAAATTGTATCCACTTAGTTACTAAATATACTATAGTGGCGCACACACGAATTGACGTACGGTCAAGGAAATATATTCGAGTATTATCAAACCGCGATTAGAATACACTTCGGAAGTACCGCTAGCACAAAAGTACATCTAATGAATAAATATAATTAATTATGTATGTATGTATGTATGTTTGTATGTGTTAATTATTACATTATTTGTATTTTTTTAAGTACCTAGGTATTTTTTTCCCGACCTTTATAACTTCTTCGTACAGAAATAAGTTAGTATTTTCATTTATCTGCACACTCTACCATTGACAATGTCATTTCATGTATTAATTCAGAAACGACATATGTGCTCAATTATATTGTAATCACGGTTTGATAATACCTTTTTCACTCTTGTCACAATGACAATAAGAGTCAAAAAGGTACGCGAATACATTTCCTTGACTGTACCTATATGTGTCGCACGCCTAGAACAATTGAATCCACGTAGCTCGAGTGTATCGCGCGTGCCGCTGTGAAATTCAAGCTTTATGTGTTTTCAATCCCCGACGTCTCGCTCTGCAAGTCATATTAAAGTCGCACGGTTGCGTCAGTGTGTAAAACCCGGTCAAATGCGACTCGGTCTCGCGCTCCGAGGGTTCCGTACCAACGCACATTTCGAATCAAATTTTCGAGTATTACTTGTTTTTCTTCAGGGTTTGTGTAATGTAATCAATATCTAATATATAAAATTCTGGTGTCACAGTGTTGGTAACAAAACTCCTCCAAAACAGCTTGACCGGCGATTGTTATAAAATAATTTTGTGTGTATATTCAGTAGGTCTGAGAATAGGACGTAAAGTGTATTTCATAAGGTTAAAAAAAATACCCAGGCGGCGCCGGGCGCGGACAGCTAGTAATCACATTATAATCAACTCAAAATTGACGTTTGTATGTTTAACCGTTTTTACGATACAACAAAAATATAATTACGTTGAAAAAAACGTTTTTTGTATGGGAACGCCATTATTTCACTTTTTTTTTAAAGTTGTTAGTCCGCCGTTATAACACATTCTGAAGAAAAAAAACAACACGCTATCTATTACCGTTCAAAAGATACAGCTCTTTAAAGTTAGGACGGACTGACGGACGGACGGATTAATAGGGTCCCGTTGGGCCCTAAAAAATAAGAAGTAGGGATTGAAATCACTATAGGTTTACCTATAGGTCCGTAGCCAGTACCCTTACCAAGAGTAACAATTACCGTACTCGCTAGCGAGTCGAATACTCTGTCCCTCGCACTCTATAAAGATGGGTTTAGACCAAACGAGCGAATGCTCTAGAATATGTTTTGTCTTTATTTCTACAAAGAAAACGTAAGAGATAATGCATTGAATTCTTGTTCGTTCGCTAAATCGGGCCTCAGAATACTGCGAGGTCTGCGAGGGACAGAGCATTCGACTCGCTAGCGAGAACGGTAATTGTAACTCATGGTAAGGGTACTGGGGCCTCTATTCAACACGGTAAAAACAATATCGTATTTGATCTGTTATCGTATTGTCACCGTTTTGATAGCTCTTATTTACTTGACGGTAATGGCGTCATAACAATACCATAACTGAGGGCCCTGCCAAGATGCACTACGCTAACTAGCATTTCTATTCGTTTCATTTTTAAACCAATCGCGTCACTGGTAGGTCACGTGACTTTTCGTATCACGTCATCTACCAGTGACGCGATTGGTTTAAAAACGAAACGAATAGAAACGCTAGTTAGCGAAGTGCATCTTGGCAGGGCCCTCAGGTCAACTACGATATCGTTTTTACCGTCGGGAATAGAGGCGCAGGTCGGGCCTTTTTTGTCGGCGGTTCGCTTCCGTTTCGCTATCGCGCCACTGTGCTACAGGCATTAAGGTGCATGCGAGCGTAATAAAGTATCCGTTTTATCGCCATGTTGCTGATGGCAGCTGAAAAGTAACGCCAATTTCAAATTTCAACTTTACGGGAACTTGACGATGTGACGCGGTTAAGAAGTTGGTACAGTCAGCACTAGACACCAACAATAATATATTATCCAACATTGGGCTCAAAAATATCTAACACGTTTCTAGAGCTATAAGAGCGGGTCATATATTTTTGAGCGCAATGTTGCATGATATATTATTGCTGGTGACCGTACAAAGTGACTCTGCCTTCGATAAGGGCAAATATTTGTGAATGAGCACGAGCATCTTTCTCTCTTAGATTTTTCTCTGCTTACAGTATTTGTGTATATTTATGGTTATCTATCCATGTATGGTTGCGCCTAGTATGGTTGCGTTTGTCGAGTGACAAAATGTTGATAAAGCATCCGTCACTCTCGTACTTATATACGTGTCAAAAAGTGACGGATGTTTTATATTTTGTCACGCGATAAACGCAGCCACATTAGGCCCCCAGTACCCATTGTACAGTTGATTACAAAGAGATGTATCCACTTTTCACCTTATTGCACTGGTTCAAAAGTGGATACATCTTTTTATAGTCGACTGTGCAAGCCTAGAGCTAACTTTGAAACTAGTTCAATTTGTGTGAGATGTTCTTTTTAATGCCATCGACGGACAAACAGGTAGACGGCCCACCTGATGAACGCTGGAGGCGTCACCAATGCGTTGACCTGTAAGCAGATAAGTAACTAAGTCCGTCAATGGCGTTAAAATCATTGAGCTGACTTTCCACGAGGGCCTAAACAATACCTACAGGGTTCCATGTTGGTTTCTACAAAGCCATGTAACATAGTCATAATCTTAAAGATTCCTAAATGCCAATTAGAATCCCTAAATGCCGCTTACAAAGCAAAACCTTTAAACTTACGGGTATCTTAAATTCGCTATTTCGTTCGTCCGAATTTTCACTTGTCCTAAAATAATTTTTATCTGAAACCGTTTAACTTTTCTGGATTGTCATAAGCATAAGACTAACCTAACCTAACCAACAGGTTTAAACATCTTGGAAAGTTAATGGGTTCAGAGAAAAATGATTTCCGGACAAATGATGAAATTCGGACGAACGAAACAGCTGACAGCAGTTTTTCGACACCTCGATAGGTTAGCGTAATATTCTAATTACAATGCTGTCGAATTAATTATAGGGTGCCTTTTATATTTGGCATTATGTCTTCAAGCGAGGACCTGGGGACTTGGGAGGCCAAGGCAGGCAGGTACCACAAATAAGTAAGCAAATATTATCTATATAATTTTATCTATTCTCGAAATGACGTGGGCAAATTATTGCTCAAGATAAAATAATTGATGATCGTGCATCGTAGGACCATTTTATCTTGGCCTTCATTTCTTTATTATTGATTTGTAAAAGGTACCAAGATAATCCGGTTGCTTACTCTATTCAATAACAACAGTGAGCAGAGTTAAAATACAGACAGAATGAAATCCACTAGGCCTCTCTCTATCAATCTCATCTTAAATACTAAGGAACACAAAGGATAGCATTACCAAAGTATTCAGAATGTTTATCATCGGAGAAATGACTAATTATACCTACTTAGACATCTTGAACGATTCGGCTAATCACTGTAATTTGTTACAGAGTCTTAGGGATTGAGCCTTTGCACCCGAGGAATGAATTGGGGAAATTTAAATTGTTTTGTCAGGAAGTGGGTTTATATATGGACACGAATAAAATCTTACCATTGGTAGGTACTTGCTTAAATGTACGACTAGGTAAACAGTTTTCTTAAGCGCTTGACTACTCTGACTATGACCTACCTACTAAGGGTAGAGTTCACCAACTACAACATAATCATTGATTACTAAATCGCTCCGTTAACATTTAACAAATGTTTAAACAAACCCCGTTTTTTTGGTGTTTCTAACTAACCAAGCGTTTTTGAATAAATAAGTCTCTTACTTAAATGAGCGAACGTTTTAATATTACTTTGTTAAGATGACAATATATTTACATAAATATGCTTTTACCCAAACGGTATGCTTAAAATGGTAGGGTAACATTATTTCTTATACTTCGAAATGCAATGCTTGTTATGTCAACGCCATATCCTTAATGTGGACGACTAACTTTGTTGTTCTTTATCTTTTTCTATTGTCAATGTCTATATTTTTCGTGGAAGTTTCATTGCAATAAGCCCCTGTTTACACTTTGTCAAGTGCAAGTGTGAAGTTCATACATTCGCTGTCAAGTGGCAAGTAGCAATGTATGAACTTCACACTTGCACTTAACAAAGTGTAAACAGGGGGTTATTTATGTTTTTCAGGTAGGTACTATTTGTTACCTGACATCAAAGAAATTGTACCTACCTTGCTTAAGAAATCTTAGTAGAAAAGTGGCTCAATCATTCTGACGTCACAGGCCCCACTTTGAAAATCGAAGTTCGAAGTTACGTTAGCTCCCTGAGGCTCTACTTTGAAATCAGTAATTCGAACTTCGGATCGCCCCGTCACTTTCTTGCAAATTAGTGACGCTTCGAGAGCAAAAGGGATAGCAATAGACGAAGTTCGAATTACGGATTTCAAAGTAGAGCCTCTGTAATGTAACTCGTGATTCAAGACTAAATCTAAAGAAAGGGGAAGAGTTAACATAATTTCGAACTTCGATTTTCTAAGTAGGACCTCAGCATGGCTAGGCCACCTCGGCCACTACCTCATTTGGCGTTAAACCTAGTCCATCTATTTGTGCAGATTAAGTACCTAGATGTTTTTGATGCACAAATAGACTAGGCCCAAAACTGGAAAACGCGTCTCGCAAATCATGTAACAGTTGGGGTGACAACGTTATCCGAGGGTTTTGGCCCGGCAGAATTCGGATCTGCCTGTCGCCATTCCGAAATTTGAACCGGAAGTAGGTATGCTGTATCGGAAATGTCGTAGATTTTGTAAATCGTTGTTCTGGTATCCTAAAAAAGGTCAGTTTTTTATGGATTTTTAATATGTTGCAAAGGACAATATATAGTGATGGTAACCCAAATTTTTCGTCCATCCAGCTCTATGTCTTTCTCCGCCATCTTGCAAAAACTGTCACTTTTTTCTGTTTTTTGCCTATACTGTCGTTGAAGTTCATTCTAGTGTTGATCGTGGTTCGGCAATATTGTAGAGTACAGTCACCAGCAATAATATATTATCCAACATTCGGCACACAAATATCTGACACGCTCTTATATTATACCTCTCAATGTTGGATAATATATTATAGCTGGTGACTGTACAAAATTTGTTAAAACTTTTGGATTCAAAGATTTTTTCCACGACCCCTAGGGACGAAGATATGAAATCGTCTATGGGGAGCTGGCGTTAAAATTGATACTTCTTTCTAGTTTTCCTTCCATATTTACGTTTTTGTGCATTTTAGCGTAAACTGTAGTTGGGCAATATTATGTAGATCACAAAATTTGCTTTAACTTTTGGCTTGAAACATTTTTTCCACAACCTCTAGGAAAAGAGATATGGAATCATCTATGGAGTGCTAGTGTAAAATCATTTGCTTTTGCGGTACCTACTGAATATTAATTTAAAATCGGTAGATAGAATCACGGTCGGTAGAATCCTCACCTCGGTATTTTTATAATTTTGTTCAGCTGTTGGTAGTAACTCGTCAGTTTCACATAAGTACAGTCAAGGTTATGTGTAGTTATGTCACAGAACGAAAACGTTTGTCAGCAAATCTATTGACTATTCTTTTCTCAAGTAGTAGTAGTAGTAGTAGTAGTAGTAGTAATAGTAATTTTTGGTACCAAATAAGTACAAAACTTGTGATATCATAATGATGGGTGGGGTCGCTCGGTCAAAGCAGGCGTCTCGATCGATTCTTTGGTCTTTCCCCTCAGCTAAGCCGTAAGCGCTCCGATGTAGTATGAATCCGACCTTCCTGTTCTTCTAAAACTTGGGACAGCTTAAACATCTACACAGGAATGTTTAGCCATTTGGTATTCTTCATAATTTGGCCGAGTTCATAATTAATAATTTACTGGATATACGAGAATAACCGATTAAACCCGATTAGCGTTACAGGCGGTATTCCATTAGGTAAGTGCCAAGTGCAAGTTGCATGAAGTATGACGTCACTTGAATAAAAAAATTACGCGTGTGTGTTATAGGCAAGTCACCTTGCAACTTGCATGCAATGCAACATCATGTTGAATATTGGAATGGTAACCCTGCATACGAACAAACATACGGTACAAACTATAAGTTGCATTGCATGTACGGTCAGCGTCATAAAGTTAACAAGGTTTCAGAAATATATATACACCCTTATTCCCTCGCAGCAGAGTCGTGTTTACATATTTTTGAAAGTTTTACTGTGTCTATATATTTGATGCTGACTGTACGAGTTCGAAGTTGTAAGTATTCAAATGTGAAAATTGAACGCAAAAATATTTCGAATTGCGAACGAATGCCGTACGCGCATAATTGATATCTCGCGCTGTACAAAATAATCGAAAAATAATGGCGGCTAGATGGAAGTAGTATTCATGAACTGTCGGGAACTCCACTTGTACGCAAGTAAAACCTGCATACAATTTGTATGTGAACATTACATGCAGGTTTTACTGGCTCTCGAAAACATGTTTCCAATGCAAACAACTTGTACGCAAGTGTGACGTCATCCTAAATACCGCCTTACACGGCCAAAATACGAACAGTGGCAAGTGCCTCCGCAATACCGTTGTAACTAAACATTTAGTAAAATAAAGGAAGCAAACCGACACGCTAAGTAGTATTTTGTAAACTTTTATATTAACAATAAGAATATCTAACTACCTACTCAAAGTGTATCCATATTCACGTCAGTCAAGGTTAAATGACATTCATCGCTGAACCGCCGTCGCCTCGCGGAAACAGTTGAAAGGAGCTGAAAATGTAACGTTCTTATTTTACAACGTAATTTTTCTCACTTCTTCTGCAAGATTAAGAGCTGTGAACTTTCTGACTTTGTGCAGGAGTTTGCACATGTCTACGTCGCTGACAAACCGGCACACGTATACGTCACCGTTATCCGTTTCTACCTCCAGCCGCTTCAGAACTGTTTCCAGCTGACTAATATAGGGAGTGAACCTCTCAGGCGACTGGTGCCAACACCCGCAGTCTTCAAAATGCCAAGGCAAGCAGATCCTGAGAATATTCCAGATAACATCCTGGCTTACGGTGTATGCTAGAGTTAAGTCTACCCGTGGCGAGAGACTCCTCTGCTCCTCCTCTACAACCTCTTTCTCCTGAGTTTTGTCCTCAGCTAGGTCCTTCGAGTCTTCCGAGCATGGCGGGCAAATGAATGTAGTCTTTACATCAATCGCTGAGTGCGCAGCCTTATCTTCCGTAACTGTGACGCTTTTTTGCTTAGCCTCTCGTATAGTTTGAGGAACAGAATCAGCGGGTTTTTTAGCCTTCGTTGCTGTTGGAGGCACTTTAGGTTTCTTACCTTTTTTGTCCTCGACCGGTGTATATTCCATTTCTACTACAGTTGTTCCCTCGCAAGTGTTGACAACGCTATTAATGACCTTGTCAAGAAATTGATTGGTGCACTTAAGTGCGCATGCCATGCTTTCGTTTCGATACTTTTTTTGTTTAATCAATTTGCATACTACTTCTTCGCATTCATCTAAAGAGAAACATGTCTTTTTTCCAAGAGCCATAGACAACGCAGAAGCAAATCCTTCGATAGGGTCAGGATTTTTGCAGAAAGCTAAAAGAAATGCTGAATAATTCATCATATCCTGTGATGTTTCATACAACTCAAACAAGAAGTGCTTGATTAGGTTTTTTCTCAGTGTCGCACATTGGTCAAGTGGATCAAAGTCCTCCTCATACCACAGTTGTTCTTCAATAAAGTCGTCCCTAGAGATGAGCTCTGTCGACTCGACATCGATGCAGCGGAACGCGTGACGTACTTCGAGTAGTTCTTCGACCGTAGGGAATCTAATGTTTAAAGAATAAATCAAAAAATCCCTCCAATCAATATACGCAGACTCACCGAATAAAAGAAAAACCAATTTAGAAATCTGTTCAGGGTTTACCCTCATCAATGCGTTTGGTACGAGAGAGCCCTCGCATGTTTCTTTGCCAAAGAAAATAAAATCTTGCACGAGGTAAATAAAAGCCTGCTGCAGTGCTATTCCAGTTGGAGCTACAATCTTGAACTGAGTCCTTAAACGTGCTAATTGGCTTATTTTGAAATCCATGCCGGTCACGTAGTCGTCTACTTTAGGCGGGCCCGGTGGCGGCGGGTTCGGCGGGAACTGCAGGAGGTTGGGGTCGATGACGAACGTGTCGTGCTCAAGGATAAGGCTCTCGGGGATGCGGCGGCCGCTCTCTACAGCCAGTTGAAGATATTTACACAGACGATCAACAGATTGTATTTCGTTTAAATAATATGTGTTGATATCTTGTTGCACTTCCATAAATAATCTATAAATATTGTCATTAAATAATTTCATGTCTCGATAGCTCTTATACTGTAGAACTTGAATACGCATCGTAGCCCTAAACATCTCTCCATTAATACCCATTGTCCATTCTTCAACGCATTTAATACCGTTTTGCTTAAAAATCTCCTCTGAGCAGATGGATTCTACAGAAGTACTATCCTCCTTTTTTTTGGGTACGGGTGCTAATTTCGACAATTCAGCATATTCTCTACTAACAACTGATCGATATGAATCATTTGTATCTTTAATCACTTTTGTTGCAAGTTTTACATTGTTTTCGATGACTATGTTTAAAGGGTTATTGCTGTAATCTATTTGGATATTTTTCAACTGAAGCTCTAGAAATGCTGATCGCAGCTGTCTGAAAAGTTTATCTTCTCCACCCTTTTTACTTCCTGAAGTTTCATCTGACTCATGAAATACTTTGACCAAATCTTTACATGAAAGCCTGTCATTCGGGGGCATTTTTTTAATCTGAGCGTAATAAAAGTCGTGAAATGCTTGAAAGGTTAATATAGACCTAGAGATAAATAAATAAAATGAGAAATTTTACGCTTAATCACTTGAGAATTTTAACTTTTACCTAAAAAAAGTAAATAACTCACCTGTTTAGTTCAGTTTGCATGCACGAAATGTAGGAATTAACCATAGTAGTCAGCTCTTCCATAGCCCAATTTTCCATGATAAGCGCTTGCCTTTGTTGTTCTGCATGGAACTTTCTTTCGTCGCATATTTTATATAGATTTTGCTGTAATTCTTTGACTCTACAGTGCCATTCATTTTTAGTAAGATCGATGTCTCTCCAATCATTTTCAAAGTCGTTATATTCCTTTTGAAAAGTGCTTACTAGGTCCTGTTTGTATGAGGGCAGAGTTATGATTTGTTCCATCTTATCTTTAATAAATGTGAAGTATGGGACCAAGCAGTTCATTTGCAAGCGTATTGCAAAGAACAATTGTTTCATATCGTGAATGTACATTTTTTCGACCTGCTCCCAACAAGTGGCTAGCGCAACTCCGATTGTCTCTGCAAATGGCATTTCTCCATAATCCCAGTCTTCCTCTCCAGCTAAAACTTTTATTTCCTCAAAAGTTTCAATAGATTTTGTATCTTCTCCCTGTATCTCTTCTCCAACATTTGAATGTTCTTCTGGCAAATTTTCTAATGAGAAAGGCTCTTTAATGTTTACTGAAGATAATGAATATTTACCTTTTGACCCTGACCTCAATACGTCTTTTGATTTTCCATTACCTACTTCCGGCTTAACTAATTTAGCTTTGGCTCTTCTTTCCTCACCGGAAATAAAATCAAGTTCGCTGTAAACATTTTCACCAAACAATTCATCTAAGGATTTCTGTGGCATGTCACTATCGCCGATGATATATTTGCATAACTGTCCTAGCAATTCTTTATCTATGCCTTCATAGTACATACTGTAGTTCATTCCAAGAATGGCATAAAATCTGTCAATCAGCTCGGAATTTTCTTCACTCAGCTCCCAAATTACAAGCTCTTTAAGAATATCAACTGTTTCCTTTAGATTGATATAACAAGTGAAATAACTTTCAAAAGGTTTTTCGATTATTTTTTTATGAGGATCCTTAAGCAACTGAGAAACTCTTACTTCTTTATAAGGATCTTTTTCTTTTTTACGGTGCTTGGCTATAGTTTCTTCCAAATAAATGTCATCTCTGTCTTCAAAATTTTCTTCATTGGGTGGCGCGAGGCCAGAAAATGTTTCTTCAAGACTTTGTGCTTCACGATAAGAGTTTGGGTAGTTTATTATTACAAATCCTTGTATATCATCTTGACCTTTTATATATTCTACTAACATAGCTGCCAATAAATAATCAGTAAGAGACTCACCAGAGCTTAGAGCTTCGTAGGCATACCTTCCTAGGTCGGCTGCCTCTGATAATTTTATATCTTCTTCAGGTATTGTCTTTGGAGTTTGTGTTTGTTTACAGTTTGCCGGAATGGGGCCAATAGCAGGGGGTGGGCCATCATTACTTTTATTGAATGCCTCGTCTTCTGATTTCATCATCTTAGTTAGCTCTTTTTCTGGATCTTCTTGAGCTGCTGTTATAAATTTGTCAAATGAGAGTTCGATATCAGTACATCCGACCATTTCGGACTTGAACTTTCTGAGACAAAAATTTATGGCGGATTCCAATTTAACAACACATACTTTTCTAAACTCTAGTAATTGCTGCATTGCGACAGCAATAATCTTATCGGGAAGGTTGCGCAAAAGAGCCTTGGACCGAAAGTCAGGCAAGTCAGCTGGAGGCCGCGGTAAAGGAAAAGGATACTTTATTTCCAGCAACGTGTAGACAACATGCCCCAGCACATTCATGCCAAGATTTTCATATTTTCGTTCTTCAGAATCTGGGTCAAAATTAGGAATTAAAGTGTTTAACTCCCAAGGACCAGAATAAGTATGATATTCCAGGAATTCGCCATCATTCATAGCCTCCTGTCTTTCTAATTCAAGCCTTATTATTTCTTCTTCCTCCGGTTCAACCTCTTCTTCAAGATCAACTTCCTTAAGAAGTTCTTCTGGAGGCTCCAGAATTTCAAAGATAGCTTGTTTTTTGAAATATAACATTTTCCACTCGTGTATATAATGTTCAGGGATTTCAGCTCCGAAAAGTCTTTTAAAATAGGCGCATTTAATTGCAAAATCTATAACTGATAACAAAGTGTCATAGCAAATTTCATAATAGTGTTGCCGCTTCCGTTTCATTTTCTCAGCGTACAATTTCTTATGAAGCATATCTTGTCTTTGTTTTTCGAAATCTATTTCTACGTTATCCATATATAATTGGTCTCTGACATCATCGAGAAATTGATTGAATTGTCCGTCTCTTTGCTCGGCAAACTCTTTTTGAGCTTGAACTCGGTTTTGAAACAACGTGCGTGCTTGCTGCTTGGTTTCCATTATTTGCGTACACATTTGTTTTTCGAACTGCGACAGTTTCATTACTTTTTTTGCGAGTTCATCATCAAGTTTACTTTCTTCTTCATTAATAGACATGTCCCACAGAGAGCCACTAAGCGCATTTCTCATTTGCTTTTGAAATTCTTCGGACTCAGATTGCTTATTCATTTTTGTGTAAAGGTTTTTCATATAATCCTGGGCCCATGCAGAATCTATAAGTGATTTTCTTCTTTCTACTACATCAGCTTCCATATTAAGAAGTTCCTCGTAAGTATAGTTTTTGGATTTGTATGGGAATTTCTTCGCGAACTTTTCTATATCTCTTTTATCTTTTTCGGGAAGTTTCTCTGGTATTGGGGATTTGTAATGCGATTGCAAATTTTTTTCTTCAATCTTCTGAATCTGTTTTGAGTGCCTATACCTAATGTAATCATATGTGTCTTTTACTTGATCCGCTTTCTTTCTCTGCCATTCAATAAAATGCCTTTCATTGAGCAACGGTTTCGATAGATTTTCAACGGCTGGTTCTACTTCTTCTTCAATCTTACTAACCTTGAATCTTTGTCCCATTTTTGTTACCAAATTGGAGACCATTTTTTTTTCACGCTTAATGAAGTCAATGCGGTCCATTTTATCCAAGGTAAGAAATAATTGATAGAAAAGCCGCAGCAGGAATGTCCCCTTACCTTGCTTCACATTTTCTAAGTCATTGTCAGTCAAATATACGTCTAGTTCACGAAGCCATTCCTTCAAATATTTCCAATTGCTATTTACGTCCTCTGCGGCATCACTGGATCTTATCAGGAAATATTTTTCCTCGTTAATAACATGGTAGCTGAGGAGAACACACGCTACCACATGTCCGTTTCGCATCATATTGCCAAAATCCTCGGCCTCCCATGAAATTGGCCTTTGTAGTCTTTCAGTCAACCATTCCTTTAGTATTTCAGCCATTAATGATATTAATTTTAATGTATTTGCATGTTATCATAAGTAGAAAAAATAAACGTCAATCTTCGGTAATTTATTTTTTAAGAAAAATCTACGAAGTATGAATAATTTAATCGTTGAAACGTTATAACTAGGTATGTCATCGTTGAGCATGTCATGACCATAAGGATATTTTTAAATAATATATTCGTTTTTTTTCTTATAACGGAAAATTATTCAAATATTATTAGTAATAAATAAATAGTTCAACTGGTATTGATTTATCGAATTATATATTTTTTACAATGGCATTTGTTTTTGTAGTGATATTCTTGCGTCCGGTCTTGGCCCGCGCGTATACCTTTGAGATGGAGATAGAATCTATCCATATAAGTATGGTATATATGCAATCAATTCTGAGTTGCCAACAATTTGCTAAATTTCCCCAATAGCTATTTTTTACCCGACTTCAACAACCGTTCAATTGTGAGTCGGAAATAAAATCCTCGTGTGACTTTGGTTTTAGAAAGGTTTTAGAACATAAATTCAGAGGCCCTACTTTGAAAATCGAAGTTCGAAGTTAAGTTACCTCCATCCCTTTCTCTCGATTTAGTCTCGAATGACGAGTGACGGGGATGGGGCTAACGTAACTTCGAACTTCGATTTTCAAAGTAGGGCCTCTGAGGTCGGAATAGGTAGTGCTTATTAACCTAAACTTGACGCATGTTCATTCATGCGTGAGTGAGATAGGAATACGTTATTGAATGAAGATGCATCAAGTTTAGGTTAATAAGCACTACGTATTCTGACCTCTGAACATAATACACTATAATTTTCATACGGCGTTGCTTACTGTTTTAAATCACATTCGCAACCACCTAACCTTCAAATGTGTTTACGTATATTTGAATATCCAAAGTTACAGTATCGAACGGTCGGAAAACTATTCACTCTGCCTTTTACAACCTAAAATAATGCAGTTCACCATCACGAAATTGTTGTTTAGCACATTAAACGTAAACTCCGAAAACAGCTAAAAACCAATAAAAACTCATACGACTCGCATCCCCTGTCAGGGTTTGCCACAATTTTTTGTGGCAAAAACGCGTAGAAAACGTATACGCGCGAGAGGGACAATTAAAAGTAAGTGCATCTCGTTTATGTATACGTAATTATGTATAAACGCATCTCAGACTTCCCACGGTACTAGACTAGTCCAAATGCCCACTCTATTCTATTCCCCCTCAGCTGCCTTACGTATTCTTGGAATACTGGTAACATTAAGTCATAATTGTCAAAACGCTCGTTATTTATTATGACTTTTTTGTGATGTTTATTTTCACAAATTTTTGATGCATATTTCCTCCCATTGATTCTTATTGAAAAAGGCATGAAATGCAACGAGATTGAGAAAAGTGTATGCAAAAATCTTTAGTAAGATTCAAGTTATAACCTTGTGGTAAACAGCCTTGGTGGTAATCAATCCCTGCGCCATTGCTCGCTAAACCTCGCCACCACATGAATCTGGACAACTTGGACAAGGCGCTGCACGATTTGGGCATGCTAAGCGCGATAACGGAGGCTCGGCGGGATTACCTGCACGAAGCCAGGTCTAATTACGGCATGATGCGCTTAAACACGCGCTACGTCTCCAATGTCACGGTGGGATACTGTATGAAGCGAGTGACGAATAAGAACAGACTTTGCCCGTACGTGCTGCCGATGCGGCATAGAACCAAGAGTGAGAACTCCGACGCGATCGCTGGCGATTTATCGGAGAGCGGGCGCTACTTGAACGCGCTGTTGGAGCCGTCGACGAGCGTCTCCACACGGGACGAAGGCGACGGCGCGCGCTGCCCAGCCAAGCGCTGCCAGTCGCTTGAAAACCTATCCCTCCCTGCGGAGCCCCAGCCGGGGCCCGACACACCTGACATGGACGGAGTCTCAACACGCATTCAGAAACTTCAAGTTGATGAGTGACAATTATACTACCCTCTGTGTAGTGTGATGGTACCCCTTAATTATAACTGAAACTAAGCTAGAGTGACCGTTGGTAGCTTAGTGTGTAGTATAATGTGATCGAAGTAATGGGTGTTGGATTGTATTTGTCCCGATGGTAACCTGGACTACGATGAGCATTGTATGTTGATGTTCCTAGTAATTCCTTGATGTAATTGATTAATTTTGTGTGGTATTTGCCTCAGTGAGTTGGTATTGTTAAGGAAGTCTGTTTCGAGTCCTTTTCCCTAAGCATTTAACTAAATTTGCTCAAAAATATAGTAATGGGTACAAATTTTATGATAAAGAAAATTTATTTTGTATCCTATTTTAGGTAATTGTTTGATAAAGTAATTATTGAGTTAGCTAACCTTGAAAGTTCATTTTAATCTAACACAATATTATAGTTACCTTTAGGAAAAATACCACATATAAGAATTGTTAAGAACAAATACTTTTTGTTTCTTTTCTAAGTCACAGATGCACTTTGTGTCCATTCTCATCATGCACTATATACATTAAGCAGCTCATTTTATTATGAAGGTTTCTTGTAATAACCTTTGGAATGATCGACGTAAGGTCATGAAATATCGTTAATGTTATTTAGACTCCAAAGTAATAATTATATTAATTATGTGTAGGACGTGTAATGGGTTGATAAAAAAAAAAACAATTTATATTGCCACTGATGCGGATGCCCTTGCCCTTTTAACAATGTCAATAACTACTTGAAAGATAAAACCCCTGATATGAAGCCTAATATATCTCTTAAATAGCTTGAATTTTAATGAAACCTAGCTAAGAACCATTGTGATTTAACCATCTTTTTTTTTTAATGGCTTACAATCGGTCACACACATAGATGTACACATGTTTAAATTATAAAAGCCCTACTTTTTGTCAAAAAGAAATATTAAGATTTTTTTTTTATTACTTCAGTTGTTCCAGAGACTAACACACAGAAACACAACAACTTCACCTCTTTCAATATTATTAGTATAGATGTAAATTTTTAAGCATCCCCAGGGCCCATATCATGGTCGTGTTTATCACAGTGGATAAAGCATCTGGCACTCTCATATTTACTGGTCAGAAAGTGACAGATGTTTTATCCATGTTTATCCACATCGGTAAACATTACCACAATAGGCCCGCAGGATGTTTGTTGGTTATAGTTTTGCTTTAACTTATAAAGGGTTTATCAAATAAAATTTAAAATTTAGCATATAGAATGCCATCCATCAATTTGATATTGTTATTGGATTCTTACCCACCCTCGCTTTGCTTCAGTTTATGTAAGTTTCCTGTAACACCCGTACATATCCAGAACCTTCCTCTTGAATCACTAACTATTGATGAAAAGCACATTAAATCTGTTCTTAATTTGAAAGATCAAAGCGAACATTCAGAGGAACAGATGACAGGAAGCTTTGTTTTATACTGTGTAAAGATTATCTCTTGCTGGGATGTAGGGCTCGTAATAAAGCTCTCTATCCCAAGACATGCCCAGGAGCTCCAATTCTTGGTTGGGAGACTTCGTTATTGCAATGAAAAAGAAAAAGCTAAGATTTTTTAGTTTTATACTTATATTGCTACATTTTGAACATCTATTTATATTGGCAAAGTTTCTGTTCAATTGACAATCTGTTTTTAAATTAAAACATCTGTACATTTGTATGGAGCTGTGACCTTACTGGTGACCTTAGTTTGTAATTGGTTATTTGTGTGCAGCTCCGGTATGGCATCAATAGGGAATATGCATGGATTTTAAAATCGCATTTGTCAACAAAACGTAAAAATACCGTAAAAGACATCACCAAAAGTGAAATTAAAATCGGTCAATAAATACGGATGATACAAGCATTTTAAACTGCTAATTAGACAGAGTGCACCGGTGACGTCATTGTGCAGTTCGGCCATACCTATAAACTCCACGTAAAATTCTGTTTTGCTAGAAAGAGATAGTTGGCTTATATCTTGGTTATTTTTATAGCTATTCAAAAGTTTTTTCTCACCTGTTTTTTACATGAATCAGCGTTTATTGAAGCTGTAAAAAAAAACATGCATAATTCACTATTTGATTGAGCCCAATTATTGATAAGAAAAGTTGGCTGGTGTCGCATTCGCATGTTAATTGTTTCTAGCAACGTAAGTGCTTGTCTACTTGTAGCTGGCTAACTAGTGCTTGTCTACTTGTAGCTGATTAAACATGCTGTATTGCGCAAGCCATACATCATTATCATTATCACTTTGGCGACACTTCACTTGGCTGTTATCTATGTTCCATCTATACATACAGGGATGGACTTAAAACATACGGACGCCCTGGGCGACTCATTCATTTGGCGCCTTTTATTGGGTCCTTACCTATGAAATTGGCGTTATTTTTACGTGTTTTATTTCGTACAGAATTTATTCATTTCAATTTTAACACCAAAATTATTTTTAAATTTCATTAATACAGTATGTTACAAAGGTTTTAGATACAAATAATATGGTTTAATTTCTTACTTAGTGTTTAAAATTAAAGTGTGAACTCAACTCTTTTCATGTGCTGTGAGTTCAAGTGTTTCAATTACGCAGTTATGAAGCCAACTATTTTTAAGTAATTAAGATATGTATAATATAGCTTAGAAGTGTCCAATATTCCTTACAGAATTTTGTTTGGTTTGCATTTGACGTTACTAAATAATCCGCAAAATTAAATGTACTTATGAAAACCACCGTTTTCTTAAAATTCTCCATATGAAACGCCAATTTCATAGGTAAGGACCTAATATTATTATATTTTTTTCAATGGTGCCATAGCCGCGCCACTGAACACCGGTTCATAAGGTAAACGTCCGAGTGCTCGACATGTCAAAAGAAAATATTTATTTGCGTCGAGATATTACCTATGTTCATTTATACATCTACACCAAACATTTTCATGTGTTCTGGGTGATGTAATTTTCTTTTATTAAATTTAATTTGTTTTATATGGTAACCACATCAAAATTTCTGAAATTGAAAATACCTAAAATGTTAGTCAATTGGATTGCATGGGTAAATGTCAGGTGCTTTTGCTGGCAGTCCTTTGTTTATATAAAAATGTGCGTGTGAAATATCAGACCCACAGACATTTTTCATCGTTAAAATGAGGTGGTGATAAAAGTAAAGTTAATCTAATCTTATTTATCGCAATTAAAAGTATAGGGACAAGTACTAGTACAGCGACGAGCACCAGACTTTTTATTTGAATGAATATTTATTTTTAGTACACATTTGCAAGGAAAACTATATTCATTTTCAGGGCCATGGCCCCATCAAGCGTCTCGATAAACTACATTACAATTGTAAAATGTGTGTATGTTTACCTTTAATAATAAGTATTTAATTCTGTAAGCAAGTTCATTTGTTGATTGTTTGACTTAATTGTTGTAAATACATTCTAAAGATGTTTTCTGCAAAAATAATTGAACAGTTCACCTATGTTCATTAGTGTTGCACTGTTTGATAGTTGCCCCCTGATATAAAAACATTTGGTAGGTACCCACTATAATAGCAATTTTTGAAATGTGTTAATTACTTAATGGTTTTTAAGATTCCAGCATTAAAAGTTTGGTGTAGATAAAAACCATTAATAATATTTAATTTTTTACCATTTTTAAAACAGATTTATTCAAGTTGTTAAACGATTGTGTAGATCTCATTTTGTTACACAATATTTAGGTAAGTAGCACCTAGACATCATTTCATTATACTTACATATAACTTTATATTAAATTTGTATTTAGATCTTAACCACAGTATGCTCTTGTGACTTAGAAATACTTAACTTTGTTAACAAATTTTGTTATTTTTTCATATTTGAAATAAATATTGCTTTAATTTATTTCTTTTTTTTTTCATTTGCCTCCACTGTGTAATAAATAAAGTAAACTCTTAATTCGGCGGAAGAGCAATATTTTCCACATAAAACCGGGCAATAGCATGTCGGACCATGCTCAGTGTAGGGTTCCGAAGCCGTTACTACAAACAAATTAGACCTCGCGACATATAAGTTGGAAAACTGTTATCCCCATACATCGACATAGGTCGCGGTCAGGATCGGGCCTTGGGGTAAACCTTAGGGGAGGCCTATGTCCAGCAGTGGACGTCTTTCGGCTACAATGATACAGGGTGCAAAGGTATTTACTTCTTAAATTTGTACGGCACACGTTGACCAAAGTTATTGAGGCTAAAAGGCCCGACGTCTTAGGCCGCATTTCACCAAACTGGAATAAGACTTACTCCGAGATTAGTCTATACAAATTCGGCATTTAATCTAGGTAGGTATAAGACCTTATCCTCGCTTGGTGAAATCCGCCACTAGTAAGTTAATAGAGGTTGGTATGAGAGCATGACAAACAAACACAAACCAAATAGTGCAACTTAAATTCATTTAATCGAGCTCACTGAGTATGTAACACTTAGAGGTAAATAAATAACAAAACTGTACTGTAAATAATATTGCGTTTGACACATCACATCAGTAATACTCGTGTCCCGCCGGGCCGCGGAACACTGCGCAATGTCTCAATGCACATGTTTTGCCATTAGTGTTCGAAGTCTTTCGCTCATCGAAAAGGGGAAATGATCTTAGGAAATACTCGGAGATAAAGACGACTGCACTATTTCTTGCAGTCATCGTCTACCTATAGTTCCCGTCACGTAAAAAGCTGCTAACCTAACCTGCAAACAGCTCTCACCACGTACTACGTTTATGCGTACGCGTGGCTCAGTTTCGGTGTCACGCTGTGGGGAAACAGCAATGACACGCCCACCCTGTTCGCTCTCCAGAAGAAAATTGTCCGAACGCTGGTCACTATACAACGAACTGACAGCTGCAAAACCTATTTTTTATAAAATATAGATTACTAACCTTGCCTTCTATATTTTAGAATGCTGCAAATTTGTTCGCAAACACCCGCAATTCTACACAAGGCGAGATCTGCCCTCATGACGTCCAATCCGTCATAAGAACATGCTTGTCGCACCACCCCATAAACTCAAATTATTATCCTCTGGCCCTTTATGTAAGTACGTCTATTAAAATATATAATAAAATACCTGAAACATTGAAACAATCCAGCTACATAGTGTTTACAAAGAAACTTGAACAACTGCTGATACCAAAATCTTACTACACCATTAATGAATTTGTAAATGAAAATCAATAGTAGTAAGTTGTCCTCTCCCATCTTTGCGGTGCCCATCAGGGTTCATAATGAGCTATTCTAGTGTTGAATTCTAACCTAGTAAGTAAGATCTATGTAGAACATTATGATTGCATCGAATGATTGAGTATTGAGTATCGACGAAATTGGTGGTATGAAGGGGGCGGGGCGAGGGAACACCCCGCCGGTATGCTGCGCGCGCGCTATTGGTTGGCGACTGTACCCATGCGCAAACACATCCCGCTACATTGTCGCTCAGAGGTCTTTTTACGTGACGGGATCTGGACCGAGATCGAATAAAATCCATCGAGCTCGAACTGTTCAAACTCGGTGGGTCGTCGTAAGGAACAGCGGAGATCCTGTTACCACCGTTGACTCTATTATAATAGTAGGAGCTCCCGATCTATGTGGTGGTCCCTCACTCTTTATCCAGGCTAAATATATTTTTTTAACATTAAAACATATTAACATACACGATCCGCGAAGTGCAACGAAAATTTGATCCAGGCTATTTTTAATTTAAAAAAAAGCTGAAATTACACGAACTCTTTTCCTGTGGAACTTCGATTTTCAAAGTAGGGCTTCAGTTCATGAATAGGGCCCCTAGACTATTAGATCGGCTCTCAATCTAAACCTAAGAAAGGATGACCATCTCAAAACATCTGAAATGACAGCTTAACTATGACTTGACATTTACTATGATGGTTTTGATTTGAGCACATCACTCAAGTTCAGTTTATAAAGCCGTAAGACACGAAAATATTCCCTTACCGCGTTTACATTATGAACACCGATTTTAGCCCACTCCAATAGAGAAACTGGTACAAAATTGACTTGCAAGATTTTAAATGCACAAACATACATAAGAAACAAAATTGAGAAGTTAATAAAAATATAAAAAAGCTTGCAAAGACGTTTCATACACATAAACTCGTACAGTCATAATCTTAATTTACACCAGTCACAAAAATGGTATCAAAATTTACGACATGACAACACTACGATAAACAATACTAAGGTACAAACCAACAAAAATTTTTTGCCGCTGTGTCCAAGGTCTACAGAAACGTGTAATGTTTAAGTGATTCTGACCATATATTCTAGGTTTTAATTTATTATAAAACGCAATTTACTTTACAAAAAAGTTCACGTTTGTAATATCCAGATGTAACTGAAAATGACTGACATCGAAAGCTTAGTACTAAGACTAGGTCAATTTACAATACCCCCAGATATGTATTTATTATCTCACGACTAGTCTCGATATATCCCGTAGTGTAAACAAAATATGCACAAATGGCAAAACAAGTTGCATGGAGATGTTGCGGAGGCGGTCGCAGAGCTTAGAGCGCCTTTACTTTGAGTTGCTTCATTTTGGGGTTTTTACGCTTCTGCTGGCGTTTTTGTTCTTTCAGCTCCCATCGCCGTTGCTTCTCTGGGTCGTCCTCCTGGTTACACAATAAACACATTATTACCAGTACAGGTAGCACAAGTTGTATTTTCTCGCTTGTCGCTCAGTGCGTCTCTATCGTTACTGCCTAGATAGAAAGGGAGATCCGAGCGACAACCAAGTCGCGGGCAACTTGTGCTAGCACCACAGTGATCGGAATAGGTAGAGTATATTTACCTAAAGTTCGCAAACGGACATAATATAGAGTGGTTGCAACCGGGTGAAATATTAATTTATTTTATTGAATTCCGGATTTCCGGTATTTTTCTGGTACTAGTCGTAATGCTAAATAGGTTTATGTAATATATAAATAATTAATTAGACACCGATTAATTAGATAAAAGAAATGATTTACAGGCCGCTTTTATCACAAACTAACATAAAATATCCCGTACCGTGACTAAATATTACTTATATTAGTACCAGAAAAAAATACCACAAATCCGGAATTCCATAAAAAAAATATTTCACCCGGTTGCAACCACTCTATATTATGTCCCTTTGCGAACTTTAAGTAAATATACTTTACCTATTCCGATCACTGATTATTACATTTATAAACCTCTGGACAACATATAAGTAGAGGAACTTTGTAGAGATGGCATTGACTTGCTGTGCAACTTATGGCAATTTAAAATGTAAGCCTTAAAAGCTGGCTTTGCTGTCAAGTTCTTAGGGAAGGGTAAAAAATATTTTTAAATACTAGCTACAATGTCGATAATTATAGCTTTATGTCGATAATTTTTCTTTACCATAATGAGAGTCTAGGAGTTTAATTAAACGTGTTTATTTTATAAAACAGGACTATAATACTTGCAAAATGAATATTTGTTAAATATTTTTCATTTTTAAATAAAAATCTTTAATCTTTAATCATTACTAACAAATTATCGTTATCTTCATAGCACGAACCATTCATAAATTAATTAAAAAGTTATAATTTTTTTCTTCCGTTTTTTTGGTATTCTGCAAGAAGCGACTCCATTTCTATTATATAAAATATTTTATACGAATAAAATATGCTCGTAAACACAGGTAAGCACAGCAGAGTTGTAAGATGACATTGACTATCTATTGACGTAAATAGTTTATTATCAATATAAATGGTCAGTATTATATCCCTATTGAAAAGGTTTATCCCAAGAGCGTTCATGCACTGCCCTGCAACTCGAAACATTAGAAGAGTAAAATAGCAACCAAAGTGTTTTTGTAGTACTGATAATGGTTTACATTTCTGATGACAATGATTATCATGGATCCCAAAAAAACATGTTAAAATGTAGTCTAAAAAATGGTATAGGTACATATAAAACGAATTGTATAGAAAAAGTAAGAATATCGATATCGACATCATTAATATTTTATACCCATCCCTAAGAACTTGACAGCTACCAATTTGCACCTCCGATAGCGGGGTCTACTCATTATATTTGTTGCCGTAATTAAATTCGGACTCATCAATATACTATTTAAAAATCGACCAAACAAACATTCGGTTATTATTATTACCAATTATACTAAACATGTTTTCTACGATGTCAACATTCGTCAAAACAATGTTATACTAGATATGATATATACTTGACACCCTGTCAAATTAGTGCGTAAGTTAGGACAATGAGTGAGTCACCCACTGAATGAGGGAGTGAGCTAGTAATGGACGAATGAGTATGTACTTAAATCAGCCTGTGAGTGTGATTGGAGTGAGTTACTGAGTTAGGGTAGATTCACAATGAAGACACATTTACATGAATCCACCTTTATAAGTCGAATGAGTGTATGAGTAAATGAGTACAGGTGGATCCACAATGAAGACATGTTTACGTGAATTCACCTTCACATCTAATGAGTTCGTGAGTAAACGAATAAAGGTAGATTCACAATGACCCCACATTTACATGTAATGAGTTCGTGAGTGTATAAGTAAAGGTAGATTCACAATGAAGACTAAGCGAATTCAGGTGTCAAGTCGAATGAGCGGATGAGTGCGTGAGTGATGTGTGAGTGAGCGAGTACTGACGGCGAGTATCCGCTCCTTCTCCTGCTTGCGCTTCTCCTCGCGGCGCAGCGCCGCCTGCTCCTGGCGCGCCGCGTGCGCCCCGCGCATCCACGCCTCGGCCACCTTCTGCCGACGCTTCTCGCATTTTGCTAGCGCCTAAAATTGTTTATAGATAATGACTCGATTACATAAATACATACATAAATTAGTTTCAAAATACCTCAATAAATTAGCAGATAATAAATATCAGCGGACGATCTCACAAATTGACCCAGCCCCAAACGATGTAAATATTTATATGCAGAAATAAATAATGTATTTAAATACAAAGAATACATTCAAGACTCCAGAAACAAATATTCGCGCTCATCACACAACTATTTGCTACCTCGACAGGACACGGAAATACAATAATATCGAGTAAAGGAAGCATTTATACGGAAAAACATAAAAATTAAGAAGGTAGATTTACCTACTTTCTATCTCATCCCACGTATACATATTTTTAAGGCAGATTTTGTTGAAATGGATGAATCGTTTAACTATTTTATTATGCGTTGTTTGTATTTTCGTAGGTTTCAGGTGGCAACCGGACGCCATATTGTGAAAAAGAAAAGAAAACAGTAATTTGTAAGGTTGTTCTTTTCCTGTTATTTGTCTGTCTGACCTCCTTGCTGAGCTTAGTCCGCTTGATCTTCTCGAGCAGGTAGAAGACGAGCAGCAGCAGCGGGCGCAGCTCGGCGCCGCCGCCGTCCGCGCCCAGCGCCAGCGCCACCAGCAGCACGCGCTCCGTGTCCGGCGGCTTCGTCGGCGCGCTCTCTCTGCGAGAACACGATCGTTCATACAACTATAGCTCATGCAATTCACGATGGCGAGTGGGCTTTATTAGTGGTTGAACGTGTACATGCACATTGCGGTAGTGTGCGTGTCTGACGGAGCGATCAGTCGCGAGCGCGCCGTCGCTCGAGTTACTTGTGCATATTGTTTCCACGACGCTTACTGCCACGAACTACCGTCAGCATGTCCAATATCCGGAAAAAACGCAAAGTTATTCATAGCGAGGTATAACGGATTTTTATTTTGAAGTATCCTAAAATAAAAATAGTAAATTTATTTAGAACTGTGGGCCTATCCGTGTTTATCGCTTGACAAAACGGTAATAAAACATTCGACACTTTCTGACAAGTACATACATATAAGTGTGAGAGTGACGGATGTTTGATCCACGTTTAGTCACCCAAGAAACACGGCAATAATAAGCCCTCTAAAATAAAGATAAACCTACAGATAGGTTTTAATTTTAAGTAACATAAAATTGTACGTAATTTCAAGACAGAAAATACGGAGACATTTGAAATGTCATCTTCGCGACAAGATAGAGTTAGGTACATCAATTTCGTAGAAGATGCAACCAAGAAGGTCGCTTGTGTCGCTACTACATGTAATATGACTAAGTAGTTCGCATATCACATCAAGAACATAAATAAGTAGTTTGTTGTTTTATAATATTTAAGGTCAAACAAAAAAAGAATTTTTGAAATCGGACCATAATTGATGGAGAAATCAAATCGGTCAAACTGAGAACCTCCTTTTTTGAAGTCGGTTTAAAATACTTAATTGCATTATTTCTTATCATTATTTGCTAGAGGGTTTGCGACAGTATAATAAGTATAATGTGTCCAATACTTCTCTTTATTTTTTATGCTTACCATACCCGCTCTCGCTGTCACGCACACTTTGACACGTATACAGATATGTGTTTACCACAAGTAAAGCCCACTCGCCATCATAAATTGCATGAGCTATACATGGTTACATACCGCCGGCGCCGTGGGAACAACAATGTCACATTCGAGTAGGTTTGGCCAACAAATCAACGGTTTCACATTTCTTATAATTCTTATCTACGTCGCACTAAATAAACACTCTCGCAGATTTCAAAACAACATAATAGGGAATATGCAATACATGAAAATACCGTAGAAGGGATCAGCAAAAGAGAAATTAAAATCGGCCAAGAAATACGGATGATACAAGCATTTTAAACTGCTAACTAGACAGCGATTAGACAGAGAGATACGATATGCACTGTGACGTCATGTAACAGGTCGGCCATATAAACTCCATGTTAAATTCTGTTTTGCTAGAAAGAAATAGGACCAAATCTCTGTTGGATTATATCTTGGTTATTTTTATAGTTATTCAAAAAAATATTTTTCTCAACTGTTTGTTACATGAATCAGCTTTCATTGAAGCTGTGAAAAAAGTCATGAATATTCCCTATTAGGTATTTTGCATTTTATCCTATTGAACGCCTTACAGTTACATCGCATACAAAATGTGTCACACACAAACGCCAGACATGTTTGCTATGCTATGCAAATTACAACTTAATTAATACGAAACGGTCTCTTTTAATCTTCTGTTGAGACACAGCCCTCGCCAGAATACTTACTCCATCTGCTTGGCGCCCGCGTACTTGTCGGAGATGTGTATGTACTGGATGTGGTCGTGGTACTGGTGCAGCGCGGCGGTGACGCGCGCGTCCAGGATGGCCGCCGTGGCCTCGCCGCACTCCGACATCACGCACAGCGAGGACGGCAGCCCGTGCTTGTCGCCCGGCCGCCGCTCCGGGCAGAACACGCTCTGCGGACACAACCACATTGTCACATGAAAACCACAACAATATACAGGGTGATTCAGGCAGTAAGGGCAAGCAAAAGTCCAAAGGTGTTTACCTCAAGGGGCATCTGAATCACCCCCATGAATGTTCCGCGATTTTTCGTAGTTTAGGAGTTTTTTCTCATTTTCTAATAAACTGGGACCCAGAGACAAATTTGCTCATACTAACTACAATAAATAAGATAATTGTTTTTTTTTTGTGTAACTAAATAATAGATACAGGTGACAAGTATAAAACACCACCAGCTTTGACCGTTTCTGCAAAAATAATAATTAATAGAGGATGATGCCTTTCTCACACGCAGGAACATGGTGTTCCAGAACGATGGTGCTCGATGCCATTATGCGACAAATTGTTAGAGCACATTTAGAAGCACGATTTCCCGACAGGTGGATAGGCCGTGATGGGCCTATCACGTGGCCGCCAAGGTCTCCTGATCTTAAGCCTAACGGTTTTTTTCGTTTGGCTTTATTACAAAGAATTACCTAAAAGAGATATAAAACATAAAGGAACTAAGAGCGAGATTGAGAGTGGCGGAAGAAAGCGCGCAGATGACGTATCTTAAAATAAAATATGATTGGTGCCCACCAGGTCCTGCATCTCCTTGGCGCGGCGCGCGGCGACCCGCTTCTGCGCGACGCACAGCACGAACGGCTCGATGTCGTCCTTGCCGAGCTCCACGCGCGCCAGCAGCGTGTCCGGCGTGGGCCGCACCGCGCCCATCACCACGTGCAGCAAGTCTTGACGCTGCACACAGAACAAACAGTATGAAGCAATTGCGAATATTCATTAGGTTTTTTTCACAGCTTCAATAAAAGCTGAATCATATAAGAAACAGTTGAGAAAAATCATTTTTTGAATAGCTATAAAAATAACCAAGACAAAAAGCAACAAAGATTTCATATCGGATCTCTCTGTCTAATTAGCAGTATAAAATGCTTGTATCATTACACATTTTGTACATTTTCATTTTAATTTCACTTTTGGTGATACACGGTATTTTCATATTTTGTTGAGAAATGCGATTGAACCGAAAATTCTGCGAAGTGATACGTTCTATGAAATGAGTGTCACTGAAATAAGGGGACACCTATCTTAGGGTGCGGCTCCACTGAGGCGGTGACGAGCGGAGCTGTGCCAATATCAACCAATAGAAGGCGCATGCGGCCAAGTCGAGCGGCCCTTCCGCACGTTACTTTAGATTCTATTGGTTGGTTGGTTGGTTCGTTCTATTAATATTGGCACAGCTTCGCTCTACTCTGTTCATCTCCGTCTCAGTGGAGCCGCAGCCTAAGTATTATGGCCCCTCGACACGATGGCACATTATGAACAAAAGTAAAAGGGATACCACACGAGCGTTGCCGGTGCGTTGCGTCGCTGCCGGTGCGTTGCGTCGCTGCCGCTGCGTTGTTCTACATAATACACTAATTGTGAGACAACGTTGGTACCTTGATGAGCTTGAGCGTGAGCAGCATGCCCTCGCAGCAGACGCGGCCGCTGCACCACATGGTGAAGCAGTGCTCCGCCTCGCGGCGCCACCCGCGCTCCGAGCCCGCGATCGCCACGTCGCTCGCTGTCTCTCCTGGAACAAACCATCATCATCAACATCGTCAACATCGTCATCATCATCATCATCATCATCATCATCATCATCCTCATCATCATCATCATCATCATCATCATCATCATCCTCATCATCATCATCAAATCATTATCATTATCATCGTCAGAGGTCGGAATTTTCACGGCAAAACATAACACTGTCGCAATCAAACCAACAAAGAAACACAACAAATTCACATTTGAGAATTTCACTCAAACCCACTTGGATAATCAGGAAAAAAAATAAACATTGCCAGTCATAAAAAATCTAAATCCCGTGTGGTTGCCGGGTTACAATAGTGCCACTCCATGTCTTCCCGTGAATGTCGTAAGAGGCGACTAAGGGAATAAACGCTTGTAGTACTGTTAGGCGATGAGCTTGCAAACTGTGACTAATACGCTGGTAAATATCTTAGCCTAATTGTGCAAAATGTGGTTACAGAATTATCAACAATGTTGTAATCAAACCACTCACCGACTAGAGTAAAGTTATCATCTAACAGTGGCTTATGCATCTTGAGGAAGTTGAGCGCGATGGAGGTGTTCTTGCCGCGGCCCACGGCGTAGGCCAGCGCGTACGTCGCGAGCAGGCAGCACAGGATGCCCTCCAGCCAGTACGCGTCCCAGCGCGGGCGCACCATTATAGGAACCTGGGGGTAAATTGAAGTAAACAAAATGTTTCTGTCAAAAATAATAGAGATAAGCTATTGCTGCAAACGACTATATACATGTATACCCAACACAACAACAACAACTATATGTATGTATGTATATATAAATGTAGGGGTCAAATCATCAAAGTAGGTAAGATACCCTGCCTAAAATATAAACATAGATCACTAAATAAACTAATCAAACAGGTCTGTAAGTATATTTAATTTTGTTTCATAAAGACACTGTTAGATAGACCATTTTTGCACAAAATATATACCTATCGTAGCATGACGAAAAGTTATTTTTCTTGGCTTACCTTGGCAATAGTAATTTTTGGTTGCTCCGTGTTTCTGGGAATGCTGTCCTGGAAACCTTCGAACTCCTCCGGGTCTTGGAAGTGTTCAAACTCGTTGTCTTCATCCTGACAACACAGTCAAAATTACAAGATGTCTAACTTCAGTCCTCCAGTCACGTATCATTTCTTCTGAATAAACTTTTTTTTTTTCACCACAAAATATGATAAAATATGTATTTTTTCTGTCTATTATAATATGAACGATAGGAATTTTCTTTTTGCAAACTGCTTCGTTATTTCTATCCTATCTAGGTTATTCTAGATAAGACACATACCCTGATTTTTTTATTGACCTTGACATACATATCTGATTATTAGTCATTTAAAAATAGACCTCCTGCGGCCCGTTTCACGAAGCTTCAAGTTACAAATTTCAAGCGGAACTCTCTTGCTAGCAAAAGGAGTTAGAAAGAGACTTCTCCGCTTGTAATTTGTAACTTGTAGCTTCGTGAAACGGGCGTCAGATAGACGTCTTACACGACCGCTCGGGTATCAGTAGGTATTAACCGCAACGGTATTTGGCGTTCGAACTACACGGATCCGAGTATTACCCGTGTTAAAGTCCGTGTTTGAATCTGTGCACGGATATCCGTGCGGGCTGGCCTTATTTTCCCTCGGGTATTACCCGTCCACGATGGTTTGAGGCAGGCACGAGCTGTTGCCACAAAATGTTCGTACCTACCTACGTATTCATTCATTCATAGCTCTTTTATACCACGGCTAGGCTTGGCTGAGCCTTACCCGTCAAGGAAGGGCTACGGCCCACGGCTATTAAGATCTGCTGATCCGTGTCCGTACATAAACACGGGTACCCGGGTAATTACTACACGGGTACCCGGATACGGGTTATAAACACGTGTCCGTGTAACACGGAAATGGATACCCGGCCACTACCGCGAGCCCTACTTAAAACCAAATACCTACATGATTATACTACTACTTTATTTACCCTGTAAACGAATTACTATGCGAGCAATCAAAACTCATTAGATAATTTGCTTACTCAAAACTGTCACATATTAACGTAGATATTCATGTTTGTACATGACTTCAGTAATTTAATGCACAAGTAGGTACTTATCTTTTGTTTGGTATAATAAAACCTCAGTGTGGGAGGAAAATGATAGTTGTTGGAGTTATTTCAAACAACATACATTAATTAACTAGATAGCTTCACACTGACAAATGAATAACTGAAGTACTTATACCATAACCTTCACTTCTATCTTAACACACCAGTTTAAATTCCATCTAGAAACATCCAAATGCTAGTTTCAGCAAAGTGAAGTAGATAAAGCAAGGAAGAAATATTGAAGTTACCTCAACAACAATTTCATCTTCAATCTCTACCTCCGCTTCAAAATCTTGTGCTGGAACTGAAGGCTTCGGCTTTTGGACCGGTACTTCTTTTACTTCTTCGCCAAAATCTATTAACAAAGGAATATGCATGAGAATGAATGCCTTGCCTTCACTTATTTAAATTTACATTTAAATAATATTAGTTAACATGCATATGCAAATCAACTTATTTGTAAGTGAACAAGTACAGTTGGCTAAGTAAATGTTTGAATCTTTTTCATTTACCTACTAGCAATACCGTCTTTACGATAAGGGCACGCGGGGTCTGAAGGACCGACAATTTCTCTCACTTCAGGACCGACAGTTCAGTAAAACTGGAATATTAATAGTACTCTGCTGTTTATCTCTGTCACACTCTCTGGCATCTGTTAGTATATTTATTATGCCAGAGAGTGTGAAAGTGATGGACATCTAAATAGTATCAATACTGAGGTACTTAAGTATATCATAGAAATATACTAAGTTCAGGCCGGGCTATTCCGACAGAGGGTTAAATGCGCCACTTTATTTTTCCAAGGTAATTTAACGTTATAAACCTATTTATGCTTCCTTTTGTAGAAATTAAAGTTCTTAAACTACTATAAAAGTTGCGCAATAATGTGGAATTCCCTTCAAAAAATCAAGCAACGCAAAAACCCCTCTGTTGGAATAGCCCCGCTTGACCTTACTTTATTTTGCACAAAGACCATAGGTCTGGTGAATATGTCCTATTTTTGTACTAACCCCTTTCTTGAAATCTCATGTCACCTCCAGGCATGTCATCATCAGCATCAAACTGTTCAAACTCTGCAAAATCATCATCTTCGAGGTTGCTGTCTTCATATGCATGGGCCGCGAGCACCCTGCAGCACAGCAGTGCCACGAACAGCACGGGACGCATTATGTACCTGGGAATATAAATATGACTATTAAGGGACAATCTCACAATTTGACTATAGTAGTATTAATAAACTAACTCAGAGAAAGTGTTCAAGTTTATGGTTTAGTTTCATGGTTTACATTGTTGTGTGTTTACATTGATTTATAAATATGGAATTTGTTGCTTAAAATAAAGGTATTCTATTCTATACTAACAATGTGTCCATCACTATTTGCCTTTATAGTGGCAGGTTTATCAACAAGGCTAACCTAAAGGTCTATTAGAATATTTTAACCTGTTAAAAATCATTGCTTTTTCACCTAGTTTCTATAAATGGCGAGCTGTTTTCTATAAAAACCAAGAACAATTTATACAATGGTTACATTGCAAGGATGTATATTCGTGATATTTTTTTTGACTATTTATTTATGCATTTATGACAAGTGATAATTTATAAGAACCGAGAGTCAAACAATGGTATTTCCACAATTGGCCAGTAAAGCCTCATACGGTTCAAATAGAACCAATGGTCCAAGAAGGCTTGAAGGTTCTGGACTGAAAGCCAAAGTATACTCTGTAGTGGTTCAATCTTATCTCAGAGCAGTTTTATCATAAGTATCATAACCTATAGGTAGGTAAATGTTAAGTGTTTATGCGCTAATTACGTGCTTGGCAATAGAGAGAGTCACCACAGCATTCAATTAAAAGATAACGGCATTCATACCCTTAAAGAAGACACATAAAATTCACATTAAACACTTAGGAATAAGAACAAACAATGTTAAGACCAGAGACATTAATGATGATCAGAACTTATAAAAATTACAAGTAATTACCCCAAAATTCTTAACTCCAACTACGGGTAAGTAATTTAATCAGGGTATCTTTAAAAAGTTGATTTAATTTAGAACTAGAGCAGGGCCAACCAAAGAGACGTTTTTATTTCTATATTCGAAGCACATCATAATAATAATTTATAGAAAGAAGACAATACCCGTATCTTTAATTTCTTATTTTCAAATAAGATCACTTCATTTATCTAATTACACTTGTCCTATTATAAAATCTATATTAGCTATTCACGAGATCACGGGTACAGCACTGAAATGAAGTAAGCTGCAGTTTCCGTCATGTCAATTGTCATGTCATGTCACGTCATGTCAGACCGAAATGAAGTTAGCACCTTGAAACGTCAGCGATTTTGTTTGTCACGTAGGAACTTTTAGTTAGCGTTTTATTTTGATACTCAAACGTAACAAACTACAAAGGGGATTTAAAAAAGAGGAATTGCGCAGTGTTTTTAAGTCGTAAGTAATCTCTGATCAATATCGCTGCATCTACTTAATTTACCAAAGTCGCTATACATAATATCGCATGCAATTCCTCATGTGAATACTCACCTTAATTTCAGTGTGGCCAGCTGTGTCACAATAAAAATGCGGCAAATTGTAATTAAAAACCTTGCGCACCCAGGGTCCGTATCGCCCAACACACACCTTACCGGTTTTTTTAAATTTGCAAACTATAATTAAACCAGATGCTTCTATGTATAACAGCTTTCAATGTGAAAAATAAACCCACCAATACGCGTCGGACTCACACTCGAGTTTTTTGTATGGGGTATTTCCTCTTTTGGGTACGGAACCCAAAAGATACGTAGAAAAACATCCCCAATATGTTGGTATCTCCATTACCTACATTGACTCGACTAGCTCATAACAACGAACCTATCATTTAGACGTACAGTCGGCAACAACGTGTCTTTTTTTAATAAGAATTAAATTAAGTACTTATTATCTTTTAATGTCGCATGTGTAGGTATATGCATAGCATAAGGTGCTGAAGGAATATAGATGGACTTTGGCCCACGGCTTATTAATATCTTATTCCAGACCATCAATGTTATAGAGTTAGAGATTACTTCCTTTGCAGTTTTTCTTTCATATTACAGTTACTTTACCATTACCATGGAATAAAATTGATTTAGGATTTTATGAATAATGCATTATGCATTATACTCCTACCGTCATCGACCGAGCGTCGGATTACGAGGCCAGCCACCGAGTAATCGGCCGTGAACTTTGTTTATGTCGACATTATCTACATCTCACACCGTCAATGTATGGAGTGCCTTACCATAAAGTATTTAATCTTACATTTTCGCACGTCACGCCGCTTACTTTTTTATGGAATTACCATTTTAAGAAAGGGAATGCACTCTGTGAATTCTGGATTGTAGTAACTAGGTACTGTTCTAGTATCTTCTGATTTATCCATAGAAAAATTGAAATATCTGACCTTATTAAATCATTCTTTAAGAAACTACTGCTGGGCAAAGGCCTCTTTTTTCAACCTAGGTATGGTATGCTTTCCAAGATAAATAACCATCATTAAGAACGGGTAGGTTACCATATACCATAGAGCCGTAAGTCGTTTGAGGTTTCAAAACTATTTTCGGTATCCCTAAAATCATTTCTAGTTTAGCAAAATTTAGAGTCCACTCGTACTAAGTAACCATATTAACCATCACATGCAAACAATTAAAGTTAATGTTTCTAAACACGTCAATTAAATTTAATGCTTGTTTAGTGACGTGTTGTCTTATTCTATTGCTGTAGCAAAGAAAGTGACAGCAGCAACTTTAATCAAGCATTAAATATAATTGACGTCTCTGAGTGCGGCAGTAAGTACCTATACAATTATTGTGCCGCCCACTCAAATTAATTCATCCACGTAGGTAAATGTCACCTATTGTGCGCTTGAGACATAGTACCATAACGGGTCGATTCTGTATGAGAATTATAGAGCCTGGTACTGATTCTGCAAAGCAGAGATGCGTCATATATAGGTATCCCAAGGCATTATGGCATTGTTATTGTCTTGTCTCGGCATGCGGATTTGCACATTTATAATCATATCTACCGGGTTGGAAATGCTAACTGCATTGCTTATTTATCGCCATCTCCCAAGCAGAATCCGAGCCACGGGCATGTTAGCAAGTTGCCCGTTAATATGTAACTTGGTCTATTGAAGAGATTTTGCCCTCATCGGGCCTTAACTCAAGCAGGATCTCCACCAGATGGGATGAAGGAAGAAGCCTGCCCACCACGGTGACTAGTCCACCAACATTCAAATACACGCAGCCTGATAGAGAATATCTTAGGCTTAAAGATCTTAATCAACTGATTATCCTGACTGCGCCCCAGAATGAGTCTTAGCCTCCAACAGAAGAATAATTAATTCACACCCCTCCTAATCATGAAATGATGGAACGCACTGAGCGGCAAGCGCGAAAATACAAGATGTTCTCGTCACTGACGTATTGATGTTCACGCAAGACCTTCTCAACCGCATCCTCCCATGGACACAAGTGCCTCAAGAGGCGGTGGATTAATCCAGTCGTCTCGAGTACACTTTTGACTTCGTCGATCCTCTTTCATTATCTTAAGGTGGCCAAGTCACCATAGACGACGTGCTTTTATTTTACCCGCGATATTAGTTGAGTACTGTGGTTTAGTGCTATCATCGACGAACTATAGTTGTATATCTAAGTTGAAAATGAGTTTGTCAATTTGTTACGCCTTCACAGGTAAACCTTTACAGCGATTTTAATTAATGTTAATTTGGTTCAAGCACCGCGGAAAGCAAAGCAAAGCAAAAATAACTTTTCGTCCCTGAAAATTGAATATTCTGCGGAAAAATAATACCTAACCGAGTTTAATTCGGATAAAGTACCGGATAAAACTTAATTATTCATACCTAATGCATAGTCAAATTACCCAGATCAAACAGCCGTGGTCGAAGGAATCAGTTAGTCAGGAATGTCAGTCAGTGATCCGGTACCGTCCGAATGGGGAATTTTATTTCTCTTAAACGAGAAATAAATAAAGTCAAGTACATCCTCCCAGATAAGCATCACATCACGACAATCGATCGACGGAATCATGATGAATCCTTAAGTTCACAATATTATACCTATTTACATAACGCGAGTACGATTGCTTCCTTTTTCTTCGCATGTCCTTAATCGACATATATATTGTTGTTTTGACACATTCTTGTTTCATCGCTTTCCGTTTTCGACATATTCTTGTTTGGACACGTCCTAAGGGCTTATTTTCTAACGCACTCGCAATCGCAACTGGCTTCAAAGTGGAGCAATTGTTTTCATTTTGTATGCTGACAAACGTTCGATTTTCAAAATGAAAACGATCGTGATTGCGAGTGCGTTAGACAATAAGCCCTCTGTTTTCGATATAAATGATTACCTATAACAAACTCTGTCACTAATACATATTTTTATCAGTTAAGTAGTTATAAAATATGGTATTATTTATCCCCCGACGCAAAAAGAGGGGTGCTACATATAGGTTTAAAGTGTATCTCTGTGTCATGTATCTTTGTATGTGTCATGTTTTTTTAAAGCTAGTTAAATCAGGATGATTATTAGCTAAGTTTCATGAAAGTCGTTTGTTAAAGAGATATCAGTTTGAAATGGTCGCCATTAAATCGGGGGCTTTCATCAATAGTTTTGGCTAACTTTACATGTTTGATTTTAACAAAATAAAATAGCTTACTTAATTACGTTACCGTTAAATTAGAAACACAATGGTAAACCATCATAAAGATCTTGATGGTGATAGGTTGGCACTCCTATGAGAGGCTTTCGCGGCTTACGCCCAGTAGTGGTGGAAGCCGACGACGATTATGTGATTGGTGATAAGATCTTGTCATTTAATCACCACAATACTATCCTCGTAGCTAGGTAAAAAACAGTTAAGTAGACGCGGTGACTGGTAGAACTAGATAATCTCAAGTTTTACTTACTACGAACGGTGCCTTCTAAGCTATAAACTATTTAAGTATTATACTTTCCTTACGTTATTGAAATAACTTAGTTGTGTTAATTAAATAAATATGAAAATTTCACGGAATTGCTACCAAAGCGATCTTCAACCACAAAATGAATTCATTGTGTAACACCACCAATTAAAAAGTAATTATATGCAGTTTACTATCTTCCGGACACGGATGCACAATTAGGTAGTCCTAAATACGATTTTAAATTATTAAGTCTTCTATTTTAATTAGATCTTTCTGTCGTGGTCCTAAAAACCTCATTGAAACCGCTAGGTTTATAGAAAAACCAGTAACTTTCGTACTCTCTCTGACCAAACTAAAGGCAAGAAAGATTCTATATCTATATGACTTTACGCTGATGATTCAAAAAAGGGGTTCTCCAATCCAGGTCCATGCTCCCATCGCTTTCTCGATTCCTCCAACAATTTGACAAAAATGTACAGTTTCCCATTGATAAACTTGTATACTTGAAAAGTTTGGTGGTCTACCTAGTCTGTCTTAGTAAGTAGTCATTCAAGTTAGTCATACAAGTAATTATTCTCAGCGGGCCTAATATGGCTGCGTCTAAGTATATCGCGTGTCAAATGTGGATAAAGCATCTGTCACTCTCGTACTTATTTATGTGTCAGAAGGTGACGGATGCCTTATCCACACTTTGTTACGCGATAAACGTAGTCATATTAGGCCCCCAGGGCGACTAGGTATAACGTTATTTATGATCTGTTAGGAAAAGCCAGGCCTTAATAAGGACTGCCATAGGTAATAACTACATAATGACACACTAGAACTACTTGAAGTAAGTAAACTGCTATTAAATAAGGCGCTAGAACAATTTCATACGTACAATAGCCGTTAGGTGGGAGGTGTGATAATCCATAATAATACGAGTAGCAGTGCCGGATTAACCACAGCAAGAGTATCAAATGCTACGGGCCCCGCGCACCCACGTCTCCCTGACATGTATATCTACCAGTTCAGTTTTATTTATCACCCTAAACTTAAGAAAACCAAGGGCTTCGCGCTGGCTTAATCCGGCACTGACGAGTAGCAACCCACTTGCAACATGTTGGTTAAGTCATGAACTTGATTACACTACCTACTGCAGAGGGTCGCGCCGCCGTGTAAACTGACGCTTTAAATGCTTGCATATTTAGTTACAGATTCAAACTTGTAAACTATTTTAAAACTAAGTAATTGGACCATGCGTAATAGAATGAATTCATTCTTAATACATTTAAATAGAGTCATATTCGTAATAATTAATCGTGTTTCACGAAATTAAATCTTTTTTAAATATATTTTCGCACAGTTATCCTTTTGAGGTTATTTCCACGCCCTAAAAGTAAAAATTATCTATACATAATCACTGTAAATGGCGATAATCCTCCATTCACAAACACCGTGATTGGATGTTTAGGGGTTTCCAAAGTAAATTTTAAAAAAAACTTTAATTAATTAGATAAGTATTTTTTTTTAGGTCATGTATAAACATGACCGAACATGATTCGAATTAAAGTGGATAAACGATAAAACATTCGTCACTCTCGCACTTACGAACTTGTCAGAAAGTGACGGATGTTTTATCCACGTAGTAGGTATATCTACAGCGATAAACCAGACTATAATAGCTCCGCAGTTCTAGTTTGTCGACAAAGAAAGCAAAACAAGCTCAGCTGCCCCTCGAGTCTTGATTAATAACTCTCAGGTCTAATCTGTCCCATACCTTTATGTCAGAGGCCCTACTTTAAAAATCGACGTACGAAGTTACGTTAGCTCCATCCCTGTCACTCGTCATTCGAGACTAAATCGAGAGAAAGAGATAGAGCTAACGTAACTTCGAACTTCGATTTTCAAAGTAGGGCCGGCGGCGACTCGGCACATTTTCCCACGAGACCGGGGAAACTTTATAGTAGGAATGAACTACCATTAGACCTAGGGCTGCCACTGCCTTTGAGGAATGCTTACGCTTCAACCAGAGATATCCCTTTAATATGTTTCTGTCAAAAAATGTTTTTTTACGATAAGCTTTTGTTGCCGACTGTACTTTTTTTTGTCGAGTCATTATCTGCTTATCAAGACCAAATGAGCCCCAACACGGTGGGTCTACGTTAAGTATAGCGGAGATTCAGTCGCCACCTTCTGACTCCATCATCAGATCAGCTCCATGTCATAATAGTGTTGCATTGTCATCCAATTTACATATGTGTGCAAATTTTCAGCTTCATCGGAAACCGGGGAGTAGATCAACTATAACTTGCTAGATTTGACCCTTACATACATACTTACTTACATAATTATACATTGCAAGTTAAATAAAAGCTTGTAAAAACCGGTCAAGTGCGAGTCAGACTCGCGCACCGAGGGTCCCGTACCGCCGCACAGTAGGTATTGCTATATTCCAATATGAATCATAACAAATTTGAAGTTTATACGATACGACAAAATAAAAATATGTTGAAAAAAACCGTTTCCCCTTCCCCCTTTATTATTTAACTTTTTTTGTATTTGTTAGTAATATAAATAATATTCTGAAAAAACCCGCTATTTATTACTGTTTAAAAGCTGAGTGCTATGGACCGTGATTTCTTTTACCGTATCGGATACTGTGTGGTATTACTATTTGTAAGAGGATCAGTTTTTTCCAATCGCGTCATACATTCTTTGCTACAAAATGTTAATTTCTACATATTTGTTATTCTGTATAACAGCGGCATCCAAGCATGACAAAAGTCATTTATTTAAATAGATTTGTTAACGTTTGGTACTGTTGGTAGTCATTAGAAAACCATTGTACTGAACGCTACAATTCGCAGAAGTTTGGCTTGTTCGGATGATCTAAGCGGGCTGTGGTTTTGCTGTCAAGCTACCAGAATTCGTGACAGCATACTCGTAACTACTCACAATATAATTTGTAACCGTACCCTAAGTACTTAACTTACTAAAGGCCTTTAGACGTAAAACTTTAAGTCTGCAATCTATCGAATTGAATTACTAGACAACGATAACTATATTTTATAGGTAAATAAATACAAGTGTACACAGAAAACTTCCAAGAGTCAGAAGCAAACCCTAATACAGATTTTTTCCCTTACCGGAGAAAATATATAATATCATATTTCCAATGCAATTGGAGGATACAAGTTTTTAGGAGTATTATTCCTACAACATAATCCGTAAGTACGTTGCTGATAACGATTTATACGTTAATAGTAACTCAGAAGGCAAGCAGCAGTGCATTTTAGCACCTTGTCGCAGTAACGCAGATAATATTTCAGATTCAGTATATCAATAGCTGCGACAAAAGTAATGGTACTAAAATGTGTTAAATATATTCAAATAAAGAATCTTTTCGAAAATACGACAGTAAAAAAAATTTTTTTTTGGATAATCCCATAGTTTAATAGTGAAAACAAAACTATTACCTACTTAGTTCTACCTACATTTGTTTTTTGATAAGTAGTAACTCTAATTTGGAGCTAATAAATTAATAGATAATCAATTATGATCATTCCTACCAGCAAGATAAACTTGATTTTCGAAATCGGCGCAGGCGCTGCTCCCGCTTGCCCATATAATGGTCCTTAGCCTTACTGAGCCAGGTTCTTAGATATCAAATTTACGACTCTATGTCGACTCTGACTGGTTTCCAGAGGACGCGCTCAGAACAGCCAGTTCTCTAATAATAGAACATATCACATACTAAGTAAAGAGTCTAAGTAGTAGTATAATTGAAATAGGAACGGATGCAATCGAGTTTTCCCGAAGATAAACCCTAATTAAATTGATTTAGGTAGGTTCCACTTTTTTCACATGTAGGTATTCAAACTGAAACACCTTCATAGGTACTTAAGTACTTTTACAAAAATTACCAACATTAAATTTTTTATACCTCAACTAGATCCATAAAATGTACCTACCCTGTATAGGTATATAGAGTCAATGCTTTAGGATCTATAGGAAGGTCGAAAAAAAATTGAGTAAGTGCGTTTTCGGCTGGTTGTATTGACAAATAAATAAAATATTTAGGTATCACCCAGTGCCTCATATTAATGGCTTGAAATGAACTTGAAGCAGTGGGTCACAATCCCTTATCAAACAGGTGATCGAAATTCGCATGACTTAGTAAGATTGGTTAATAATAATAATAATAATAATAATAATAATAAATTTTATTTCAGGCAACGAGGCCCATATTTACAAATACCTTATAGACTAACATACATAACAATATAAAACTTAAAACTACACCGAGGTGACAGAACAGTGTGGTCCTGTTCTGCCAAAATTAATAATACACTTTCGCGGTGTCCGCTAGCCGGCGGCCACGAAAACGCCGAAAGAACAAGGCACTTGCTGGGGTTCTTTATGGTTGTCATCGTACCCTGTAAGTCCTGTAACGTCTATGCTGGATTTCGGATTCGGCTATAGGCAGCATAGACAGAGGCCCTACTTTGAAAATCAAATCTCTGTCACTCATCATTCGAGCCTAAATTGAGAGAGAAGAGAGAAGGATGGAGCTAACGTAACTTCGAACTCCGATTTTCAAAGTAGAGCCTCTGGCTGAAATGAAATCTGCATTATAAGTACAGTTGAGTTCAAAGATATATATACACTTTTGCACCTTATTTCAAAGTAAAAAGATGCAAAACTGTATAGTACAGTCATGTCTTTGTACCTACTCGACTGTACATGGATGACCTTAAACTGTTTTCCTTGAGGCGCCCAGATTTAACGATTTTAGTTTTGAAAATAAAGCGAGCTTGAGTGGTGCTTTGTGCTCGTAGACATGGAGACCACGACGAGACCACTTTGGCTGAGGTTCTTCGTCGATGATGCCTGCGACCAAATTGCTCACGGTATAACTAAATAGCTCACCAGAAATCGTTGACGAGTTACCAGGCGAGTTGTTTCAGTGAAATACATAAATACTTATATGCTGATATATATATATTCTACTAAGCTAATTCTTGTTTACAACTGACAAATTTCGTTCAATTTCCACGGAACATGATGATTCAGGTATCCGCGGCCCGTCCATATAAGCGGTGTAAAGGCCACGACCAATGCCAGTCCACCACTGTAGCGCGGGAACATCCGACGTTTACCAATTTTAGTTTTTTTTTTAAACTTTGTTTTTAATTTCCGCCGCAATGGCGTCAGCCGTGATCAAGATTAGTGCCATACTGTTTTTTGTTGCCGCGTGTGCAGCTGATGTTTGTAAGTTATTTTTTTAATTTTCTAGCAAGTTGTGATATGAAGAGGTTTGGATTAAACTTTCATATAAGTGCGAATGCGTAAGCGTATGTTTTAACTTTTCTAACTTGATTAGCTGATTTTAACAAAAAGGTGTGATTTTTTTATTAAAATTCGGTGCCTGCAAAAGATAGGTATCTTGTAGATTATCATAAGATCTTTGGGAAGGAAGTGAAGTCGGTAAAAAAAAAACTCTTTTCGCCCATGAACTTTGATTGAATATTTTAATTAATATTTTGCATACTAATTAAATTAATAAACCGATAAAACGTCAGGTTATATTTTAAAACGAAGATAACCAGTTGTCCTTACTCACGAGTAACGACGCGGTTCTTCCGCGTAATGTTAGTGAATGACTGCCATTAGTTACTAATAAATCTCGTTGGATATTGACAGGGAGTTAAGTCGTGGAATAACAAACACATAATTTTGTCGTAACGACATAATGGTGTAGTTTACTATGATTTAATTTGCTATATCAATTGCTTTGATTGGATATAGTTTGATTAAACAAGTTGATTGAACGCTTTATAAATAACAGGATATTTTTCTATTGGTTGGTAGTAACTCTGCTTACGAAGCTACCGGCTCCGGGTTCGATTCCCGGTAAGAGCAAATAAATGTGTGATGTGCGCGAATATATATATTCCTGGGTCTCTATTCCCGGCGGTAAAAACCATATCGTATTTGACCTGTTACGGTATTGTTTTGACGTCAGCCGTCATTACTGTCAAGGAAATAAGAGCTATCAAAACGTTGACAATACGATAACAGGTAAAAAACTATATGGTTTTTAGCGCCTAGAATACCGGCCCTGAGCCTTGGATGTTTTCTATGTATTTGACAATAAGTATTTAGTACTTAGTTTATCGTTTTGCAGTACCCATAGTTAAAGCCTAGAGTTTATTATGGAACTAGGTCAATTTGTATGAGTTTGTCCCCTTTTATTTATTTACATCTAAAAGAAAACTGTAAACAATACGATTGTTTCATGTCATACCTTAAATATACAATAACTCCGGAAACATCATACTGTGTATATAGGCTGTTGTACAATATATAAAAAGAATATGGAATGTTGCAAAGTTAAAAGCTCATGATTTTCCTCAAGAAAGAAGAAGTATCAGGTCTTATAGATTCAAACCACCAATAATAACCTGTACAGTTTTGTTTTACTCTTTTCAAGTTGCATCCTTGCAACCAGTTTATCAAGTCCTGTAATCTGTTACACAGTCGTACTGTGAACAAAGTTGCCCGGTGAATCAACTCTTAAGGCTCTCCATTTTGTTTTAAGGATACACTATACGGGGTGATCGATTCAAATGGGTACTAGGATTTCGGAAAGTATGAGAGTTAAATATGTGTTTTTTTTAACGTAGTAGTTTTTTCCTGACTAATCTCGCGTTTTGGTTTATTTTGGCACAACTTACACTATCAATTACAGCAATAAAACGGTGTGTGCTTTTTTCGAGAAAAACTACTTGGTTCGACTACCGGTTTGTACTTTTTTTAACCCTTAAATGCAGTTTTTCCTTTTTCGAAAATCGCGACCTTAATTGACCCCTAAGAACAGATTACATGAAATGTTATAGTTTTCGAAATCCATATACTAACCCATTTAAAAGGCTCACCCCGTATAATAATGAGTTTTTTTCCCTTAGCAATTTATATTTAATTTATATTATATTGGTGTGCAAATCCAATTCGCACTTGACCGGATTATTGTTTGCTTTGTTTTTGTAGGATTACATGTGGGCCGATAGTTTAGTGACAGCGATCCTTACGGGTCACTGACTCGGATTTAACGGCTACATATGTCATTTGTTTATTTTTGAGATCGTTTAACCTTAATTGGAAATATAATAAAATCGCAGATGACATATCTGTTTCTAAAGTCGGGTTGGGGGTCTCTCTGGGAGTACAAATTTTAATGTTGACACTATATTAATAATTTAAAAATACAATAAGAATTGTTACAGTGGAATATCACATTACCTCAATTACCACAAGGTGGTACTAGTCCGATTTAAAACTTAAGATATACCTTCCTACATATAATAATAATAATTAATTACTTCTAACGTAGCGCTTAAAACTAGGACTCCCTTTATATTAGGTTCGTGAAGGGCACACAACGACATAGATTTAAAATGTAAAATGTAGAAGTAAAATGCTAGTACCTAACTACCTACTTATACTTAAGTAGTTATGATAGTAGTACCTATCTGACATTGACGACGGCATAGAACTCGTGACCTCTGACTTCTAACTAGTGGGATAATCGTCAGTTTGACACATCACGATGTCAGCCAAAAGACGTCCACAGCTGGACTTATAAGTAGATTGTGGCACACGGGAGCAAAATGATATACCTATTTCCGGCAAGGACGGTATATAGAATCTGGGCCCTTATTATGGTCTCTTTATCGAGGTGGATAAAACATCCGTCACTCTTGCACTTACATACTGGTCAGAAAGTGACAGATGTTATATCCATCCTTTTGCACATCGAGAAACACGACCGTAATAGGCTCACAGAGCAAAGCGAAGTTTTATATAAATGTACGGTTCGCAGTGACACCAAATGGAACTAAGAGGGAACTGAGGGCCCTGCCAAGATGCACTTCGCTAACTAGCGTTTCCATTCGTTTCGTTTTTAAACCAATCGCGTCACTGGTAGATCACGTGACTTCTCGTATCACGTCATCTACCAGTGACGCGATTGGTTTAAACACGAAACGAATAGAAACGATAGTTAGCGTAGTGCATCTTGTCTGGGCCCTCTGAGGATGTTGTCTTGCGTAATCGGCGAGCGCGCACTCTTGACCTCAGCAGCTGTCGGCGCGTGTTGACTTACACTTGGCATCCATTTTGTTTATTTATTTACACATACATGAGGAAAGTGTTGGAGCAATCATTCCTTCTCCGACAGACAAACAATTTCAGCCTCTTCAAGTTAACACTTTTGACACAACTTAAATTATTGTAGTATATACTTGAATAAATAATATTTAGTAATCTGGCTTGGTAAATAGTGAATGAAGACTTTCACCCGTGTTACATTTCAATTCTTTTTTCTAGTCAATATAGTCCGGATAGTTGGGACTCGCGTTGATGTCTTTTGCATGATAAAACCTACCGTTCGAATAAAGGTGAAATAAAATATACAATTAAAATTCACCTGGCTGCATTACTGCCTCTCTTTCTTCAAATAAACATACTTTTTACAAAAACCAAATGACAGCGAGATAAAGGTGTAGGTATCAATTTCTGGTTTTACTTTAAGTACATTAGCTATTTTCTTTCGAGATAACTCTATAGACACGTGAATTTATGGACTATCATAGCACCGCGAACCCCAACGTATTTCTCAGTTTCAAACAACATCCGCGTACTATAAAAGGTGAACCCTGACATTGTATTTTCAAGTTAAATGTTAATTTGATCCGGCTGCGACCGGTCTAGCCGCGGCCGGCCCGTTCGATCGCATGCCTCGCTCCTTGGATCAACGGTAGATTTACTGCTTCTTTTAATAATGAAGTGTTAATTAAATGCTAATAAAGGACTATTAATAGGTGAGATTGAAGACCTGCCGTGTTGCTATGGTGTTAAATTTCTCTTAACCTAGCTCCAGATATGCTTACGAAAAGAATCCGACATCCATTTTAAATTCTTGGTTTTAGGTTTAGAAGTGCTACGTGCTAGATTCTGCGCTTATAATAAATAGGGTTTGACAAAGTAATAACATATTTAACAACTGAATATTTAGACCAATTCAATCATAGGTAGGATTCAGGAACATCAAACTGCGAACATGGTAAAGTAACTCGTGAATATCGTCCTGTTTAAATATTAATTATTTTATTAATAATAAATCTACCGTAAAAAAATATAAGTATTATTTCCGCATTCTTGTCTTTGTAAGAAAAGAATGTTATACAATATTTTATTTATGGAAGAGCACACCCTGTCCTTTCACGGCTCTAGCGACATAAAAGGAATGTGAGAAAAACATATCTTACGAGTAGAATCTGCTTTAATTGGTATGCTACCATTATGGTACGTACGGTCAACAACTATAATTGTTGAGCACCTATAGAACCCTGTCGCAGAAAGATAATCGTTAATTTTGACGTAATTTATCTCTTTAGACTTGACGCTGACGTTCTATAGGTGCTCAACAATTAAAGTTGTTTACAATATAAAAAGATACAATACAATGTATATTTTTCAAGATACTAAATATATTAAATATGTTTTCCATGATATTGTAAGTTAAATAATAATGTTTTTTTTTACTGAAGATTTGTTATTAATTAGAGAAGTTTGTCTATACTCCGTAAGTTATTTTTAAGTATCTGGACTTTATTGAGTAATGGCGGTAAAATTTGGGGTCAAAGCTAGATTTACGGAGATTGTTCATGTTTATTTTCTTTTACTTAAAACCTGGTGATATTTTGAACCAATACGTTAATCTAATCGTTAATCAAATCGTTAAAACCTACTCAAGCTCCACTTTTCGAACAGTAGACAACGGCTTAACATACACATGTCAAAACTTCTTGACGTCGACCTCTATCGTCTTGCTTCGTTTGAGCTACCCCTCGGGATACAATTATGAATGTAATCCCGGAGCGCACCCGTATAGCGAAAACCTCACTTCTCTACGTAACCTTTGCAAAGCATTACTTTATCTACAATCAAGTACTCGAACGAAAAAACCTTTTAATGACTAATCTTACGCATAATTTCAAACTCATTTCCGTTCTGTTTTTCCTTACACGCTAATAACTCAACTATCTCGCGGCTAATCTTTGTTTTAAAGAACAATCGCGTTCAAACTACGTAGTTCACCAGCCGTAATGGTCATAATCGCAGGCACCAACAAGCCGGAACTGAGGCATAGTCATGTGGACTTTACGAAAACTGACAGGAAATTTAGCAAGGGAAAAACCTGAACATGCTGAATTTGCCTTAACCGTGTGATTTTGAGCTTGATGCATTTCAGCCCACTTAGCTCTGGTTTTTACCCCTATTGCAACCGTATTGTTTATGACTCGACCGCATTTACGGAAGTAAGAAAGACCTATCATAACGTTAAGAATAAAGTAGAGACAATGTAGATTATGGGGCCAGTTCCATTGTTGGACCTTACATTACATAGATATACCTAACTATAAGTAATTTGGTAGTATCTTACTTATTTATTTTATCTTGTTTATTATTTGGTTTTACGATTTTTTAATTAGCTTTATTCATATTTAATATAATATAATACAATTAAAAGTTAAAACTAAACTTATTTAAATTAAAATAAAAACTAAGCTACTCAAATATTAAAGACGTAAATAATAATCACCACTATAAAAAGAACACCCCCTCTAGCAGGTCCGCTCGCGGCATGGTCCCTATGACACTGGCTGCGTTACCTCTCTGGATAGCTAGCCCAATCCTTTGGGAGAGGTAAGCACCAGCTCTAGGATCTCCGGAGGTGTCTATGAGCCGGGATGACAGGGCCTTAATAAAGCTTTTCATATCAGCTGACCAAGGTCCCATGGTCTCCACTGCAAGCGCCACAAATTCATAATTATTTAATAATGATGAATATTTGCGGCGCTTGTTGGTTTGGGCCTGATCAGCTGCTGCACCGGATTTTACGATTTGGTTTCGTAATTTGCAATGCCAATTTACTCTACTTACTTTTCAGTTTTTGTAAAGTGATCGATTCGAAAGTGAAAATCATTATCCTCCTTTAGGCAGTCGGGTGACAATATATTACAAGCTCTTTATAGATTCTAGCCAAGCCAAAAAAGCTAAAGTCAAGCAGTATTCATATTAGAACAACAAATAAACACTTATCAGTTCTGGGCAAACAAGGTTTAGCCAAAGCACCTTGACCTGCGTTGGATTTATGACCAAGCCGATTTAATGCATTTGCAATAATCCGAGTTACTGCATGCACCACGCGAGGAATCCGTAATGACGCCAGGAAAACGAAAATACATTTCGGCCATTTTCGGCATGGGTCATTGACACGCTATAAAGATACCACTTAACAGATAGGCATACTCCATAAATTATTTATTCACTTACCTACACGTAAATGAACAACATACAGCGTGTTCAATTCAGAACAAAACTCGTGTTTAAAATTGTGTTCTCTTTTCCAGCGGAGATCGTGAACAACCAAGCGCAGCCCGTGACAGAGGTTTGCCTGGGCTGCATCTGCCAGGCCATCTCGGGCTGCAAGCTAGGCCAGCAGTGCGAGGGCGACTCCTGCGGGCTCTTCCGCATCACCTGGGCCTACTGGGCTGACGCCGGCAAGCCCACCATCAATGGCATGACGCCTGACCACGCTGATGGTAAGAGTAAAAGCAAATAACTTCCTCTGTCCTATTTATACGCGATAAATAGCGTCAGAGAATTATGTGAAGCGACGACATTCCAAAAAGCTAAAACGGTAGATCTATGTACTATCTGAAGTATGATATAGATAAAGGAGGGAATACATACATACACATACATACCTTCACGCCTGCAATCCCAGAGTGGGGTAGGCAGAGCTACAGAATTACCAACAACTTTAAAAACTTGCTGATTATTCAGTAACCACATTTTGCAAAAATAGTCTAAGTTGTTTACCAGCGTATTAGTCACAGGTTGCAAGCCCATCGCCTAACAGAACTACAAGCCTATATTCCCTTGGTTAGTTGTGTATTTTGCAAGGAGGGAATAATGTTCAGGTAATACACATAATGTTTTTTCTCGTTTGTCGCTTCACATGTGCCTCTTTCGAAATAGACTAAGTTGAGAGTCATTATCATTACCCAGCGACAAACAAGTTACGGAAGGACAAGTTGTGCTAATATGGGGATAAGTCGAAGAAGAAAACTTACTGCGCCAAACCCAGATATAGAATAAAGACAAACAGCAAATATAACAAATATTAGAAATAAAGTTTTGTACTTGTGCAGACCATGGGGACCGAAAGTAACGTTATGTCCAAATTGGAGTAAAACAGGTAATATTAACTTTAAGTGTTAACTGTATATTTTCATTAATTAGCAGATGTATTGTCAATTTAAAATCAATTTATGTTTTACGATGAGAGGTTTGACAAGTTTAAATAGCGTTGCTAATTGAATTCTTAATAAATGTCAAACGTGTACGGAAACCGGATTTAAGAAATTTTTAAATAGAATACCTACAGTAGAGCACAAAAAATGATAGCACACAAAAGTGACATATATTCTTGCGTTGGTAAAAATCAACCTGTATTCTTAGAAAAAATGCTTTTAAATATTTAAAGATATTTTTTAACTATTGAATCAAGGACACACTGTATCGCGAAAATAAATATGAACGCTAACAAAACATCGGAAGGCGGAGGCGGAACATAACAACATTGTCTAATTAGCACAATTTCATTACCAACACGGCTAGCACAAGTTGCCCATGACTTGGTTATCGCTCGGATCTCCCTTTCTATCTAGTCAGTAACGATAGAGACGCACTGCGACAAGCGAGAAAATACAACTTGTGCTACCCGTGCAAATCGTTTGACCTCGTAGATTTTCACCGAAATTTTTCCCCAAAACAAAAAAAACTGTTGGCATGGTCTGTCTGTAACTTTGTAGCTCCCGCAAAGATATAGTCGCTTGTTCAGGGGAAAAAATGTTTTTTTTTTTATATTTGAAAGTTTAACCAAAATGTTTAACTGAATGCTTTTATTTTGTTTTCCAGCGTACAGCAGGTGCACAGTGGATCCCTATTGCGCCGCCCAGACCGTGCAAGGATACATGAGGAGGTTTGGCCAGGTAAGAAAAAAAACGTTAAAATTTAATTTGTGAATAAAATATGTAGATAATGACTGTGGTTGGAATCTTTAACTTGTGATAGTCGGTTCATTCCGCAGTTCTACTTAATATTTTGGTGATAACGGTGTTGTCCTCTCGGTTAATTTATTTGAGTTTCCCCAGCAGAGCCCTGGGACCCAATTCTCGTGACATCGAGATGATTTTTCATGCGAGATATGTCGAAAAAATGTATGCATTTGACAGTTAATCTCGCATGAAAAATCATCTCGAAGTCACGAGAATTGGGTCCCTGTGATTAAATTACTCACGGTGCTTTTTAACGGGTAACTGTTCACTGCAATATAAAGTCAGTAACTAAGTATACCTGTCCCATTTTAACTTCTTATTCTAGATACATGAGCATTAAGTAATTGTCATAAAATCCGTGGTGTCTGTGTATTTAGTAAACTATAAGTAGGTACTTTAAATGTGTTGGGAAATTACCAAAGGTTATTATTTCTTGATAATCATTTAATTAACAACATACTCTACATTAAATATATTTTTGATGATAAATCAATTTTTTTTAATATGTTAGCATACCTCCTATAGATATTTATTTTCGTGACATCTCTTGAGGATGTAATAAAATTGTTTAAGAAATTTCATACTAATTTAAACAGTAGGTAGACATTAAATGTGCAAAACACAACTTATTCTTAGGTGCTCTTATAAAAACTGTCCTTCCTTTTACACCGTGCGACGAAGACAATGGTTTATTATTTTTTGCTGCAAATTTAGTGGGTGTAGATTTAAATTGAATTAATATAACACTGTGACATTGTCTCTTGCATACAATATTTAACAGCAAGCTTTCTGACATCATCGGAACAAATAGTCGTGTGCAGACCTTGGCTTCATGTTAATGCTCTAAGGCCGTAAAATCAATATTCCTTGCCTGATAAAGTCATGTGATTTAATTAGTAAAATTAGTTTTTAGTGTTTAGGTATTGTAAATGTTAATCTTTTATTTATAATAACATTTTTATTGTGGTTCTTAGTCATATAATTAACATATATTTTTAAAACAAAAATACGTTACCCAAAAATGCATTGTTTCATGCTTGTATACAAACATATACTTACTTATATATAATCCATTTGGTGTTGTAATACTTTTATTCCTCATGCTTTCTAATTTATAATAAGAGCTACTTTAACTGCTGATTAAGCTTTAATCAGCAATCATATGTTAAACCGCTCGCCGGTAAGCATTAGATAGCTGTAGGAACCTTGATTACCTAAGTTAACGCCCGCTTGAGCTAAAATATCTCGTCTGCGCGTGTTAACGGATCAAGTTTCATGATCATCAACATATACACGATGGTATACCTAGAAAACAGAGTACTATTTTTTTTATCCTAACATTAAAATTAAAATGAGTCTGTACGTATGTTTCATGTTTAACAACCCTTTATACTCGTAGACGTATAAAATGAATGGGGACCTACTTACAGTCAACTGTTTTATTTTCTGCTTAGTTATTTTGCTAGTATTTTTTCTAGTACCTAGGTATAAATATTTTATTAATTAACTTATTAATATTGAAATAATATCCTATTTCTTACCTGTACTATAAATATGTAAATATTTCTACATACTTAAGTAGCTTTATTAAATTAATACAATTAAAAGTTAAAACTAAACTTATTTAAATTAAAATAAAATAAAACTAAGCTACTCAAATATTAAAGATGTAAATAATAATCCAATTCCAGGACTGCAACGGCGATGGGCAGGTGAACTGCTACGACCACATGGCCATCCACAAGAAGGGGGGGTACGGGTGCTCCGGCGAGCTGCCCTTCCAGTACGTCAACGTGTTCAACCAGTGCATCGCCGCCGTCGCCTCCCACCAGGGCTGAAACACCCACTCGGAGTCTACTCATATTGCTTTAAACATTAATTAAAAGCCAACACTAAAGTTGTTTTTTGACACTTGATGCCTTTTATCAGTCAAATTAGTTCAAAAACACAGTTGCAATGAGATTTAATTTAACATTCTACTGGTTAACTATATTAATTAGGCTGAAGTGGTTCGGCACTATCGGTAGCTTTGGAGTATTATTTAAACCGTTCTCGTTTTTATAGACTTTATGAATATACTCGTATCCAAAACTAGGGGGCGTAGTAAAGATGCATAACGCGAAGTTAACGATTTTCGAAAATCTACATAATGTATAGGATTAACGTAAAGCTCCAAAGATCGCGTCGATCGCTTAATGTAAACTCAACACATTTCTAGTCGAAAGAAAACAGAAACATTAGCAGCGTTTGTACCTTGGCTAGGCCTACTGGTCGGAATAGATAAATGTTTGAAAAGGAAATAAAATTAATATATTTTAGCAATGTTTGTAGCTTGTAGACGACATTCGTTAATTCGCTGTGAGTAGACTCTGTTATTACTCTTAATAATTGAATAGTTACTTAGTATTTAATTTATATGTCCTGTAGGTGCCAAATAAAAACTCAACGGTCGTAAAGATCGTAAATAATACACAACTCAATATATACAATAAAATACCATTAACCACTGTCGTAGGAACTATCTGAAGATGTACTTACTAGTCCTTATCAGGTTTTCACGACATGTAAACTGAAACATACTGTAATCTAATTCATATACACATAATTTATAGTTTTATGAATGCTCAAGACTTTTCATAATAAATAATTATTATAATGAAAAACTTGCTTTATTTATTGACCTTTAAACACATCATATTGTAAGAAAATAAAAAGTGTCATTCTCACCATCATGTCATCATATTATTATTCTCTTAAGGAAGTCACTTTTCAACTTGATTCACGCATTATTAACCGATGAGTTAAAGTTCTTTCGTCAGCGTACACGCATCATTTGAGAGCACGCATTCACAATTGGTAGCATAACCGTCGAGTGGCTCGCTCGCTATTAGTAAGACATGAATTAGACAGTGTCAACGGAGCTCCGCTACCGCGGAGCTCTTATTTCTGGGTAGTTTGGTCCTCCGGGTCTACTGTAAACCTAACATAACCTAAACCTAACCTAACCTGACTTTTTGTAAATATGTTTTGCGAATATTGTGTTTTGCTAGTAGGTATGATGTTATGGTATATGATGTTATGCGTAAGAACATGATGTTTTGCGAATGTGACATTCACACTATGAACGGCATCTCAATTCGCTGACTCCCGTGCAAAAGAGATAAAGATAAAAGATAAAAGTCATTTATTCAGTAAGTAGGCCGCACGGGCACCTTTACACGTCAGGAGTCTACCAGCGCTTCCCAAGAGGAGACCACTGCCGAGAAGAAACGCCGCAAGAAACTCAGCAGTCAGTCATTTTTTTAACCATATTTCCTATTACAATGATACAACTTAGTCTAGTATTATATAAAGCTATAAATATTAATTTAAATATAATATCAAATATCATGCGTAGATCAGCAGGAAAACATGGCAAAAATATTAGGAGAGATATAGACGGAGAAAAAGGCAAAAACAAAAAAATTAATAATAAACAAAGTTTCGACATGTTTTCCTACATCAACAGAGTTTATAGGAGATAAATTAACTAACTATAATAAAAGTTATGTTGTATTTCGGTCAATCTATGGCTATCTCTGTGACGGTTTATATAAAACATGTCTTTACATAGTATAAAACGAAGTCGCTTACTGCCGTCTGTCCCTCCGTATGTACGCTATCTTTCAAACTATGCACCTGATTTAAATGCGGTTTTCATTAATGGAGTAATTCAGAAGGAAGGTTTGTATGTATAACAAATTCTCGATTATGTTCGGGTGTTATAGAAAACTCACTTAAACCGAAGCGAAGCGAAGTCGTTAGTATCAAATAAACACGTGATAAAATATATTTTTTTACTTTTCTTATACAGGGTGCCTCTGACCATGGGGCTTTAAATGCAAGGAGCGATTATACTCGCAAAACTGAGCATCTTTTGTTCTGCAACTTTTTAAAAACAAGACGTTTTAATTTTTTTTGTTTTTCATACAAACTTAATGTAATTTTCAATGTACGCGATCCAATTCTCCATTTTCCTTTAGCCCCCGTACTAAGGAAATGTCGCCCCCGTACCATGAGATGGTGATTATATGGCCATGATTTAATACACTGATTTTACAATTAGACTTTTACATCAATTAGTTATCTAAACTTAAGTTATTTTTTAATGTTGCAGAACAAAAGTAGATCAGTTCAGTTTAGAGAGTAGAATCGATCGTTGCATTTAAAGCCCCAAGGTCAGAGGCACCCTGTATGTATACTTGATACATACCCTGCGATGTGACGACGTTTAGGGTGATGGCACCAGTAATGAACAAGGACCGATAATGGGCACTTGATTCTTATGGTACAGAAGATAAGGGTTATTCATTTATTTTGAGACAGTCAATTTATAACTTTATGACCTTTGAATTAAGAATTAAGTGTACATTATTGGTGCCTTCAGCTAAAAGTATCCAACATTGGTGCCGTCACCCTAGTACATTTTGAAATAACATACATACAAACATAAACTCACACCTTTATTCCCAGAGTAGAATAGACAGAGCTACAGAATACCAACAACTGTTAAAACTTGTTGATATTCTGTAACCACATTTTGCACTTTTTACATGTTTTACTATGAACTAAATAATTAATTAAACACTAACTCTACTCTTAATAGTGCAAGTGTCTTCAGCAATCTAAACACGTGTCCGACTTTGAACATAACAGAAGCCAACGTGACGTGATAGCCATATCTCTTGTTCGGGTGTGTCCCATTTGTTCCATGGAACTTCGCATTTTGTATGACGTAATGTTCAATACAAAATTCGTAGTTCCATGGAGCAAATGGGACATTCCTTCTTTTTCTTGGTACAACGAAACAATGACTTTGCTTCATCGTCAGTCGTAAATTTTGTTGATTTATACTATACCTAGTATAAATCAACAAAATTTAATGTTTATCAGAGATCAGCTGAATTAACGCACCCGGCGCAGTTTCACCGCGACATCGACCGGAACCGTTCGTCTTCTATTTGCTGTCCCCCTGGTACAATAAAATGGTACGTCATTCTTAAATTATACATAATTGTTATTTCCCGTCGTTACTTCTTCCATGGATGATGATTTATAAGTTCTTATAATCCACTAAATAATATAAAATTAAAAACTGGAGGGGTTCTTTACTGATTTCCCTTTCATCAGGGAACAGGGAACTATAATAAAAGTTATGTTGTATTTCGGTCAATCTATGGCTATCTCTGTGACGGTTTATATAAAACATGTCTTTACATAGTATAAAACGAAGTCGCTTACTGCCGTCTGTCCCTCCGTATGTACGCTATCTTTCAAACTATGCACCTGATTTAAATGCGGTTTTCATTAATGGAGTAATTCAGAAGGAAGGTTTGTATGTATAACAAATTCTCGATTATGTTCGGGTGTTATAGAAAACTCACTTAAACCGAAGCGAAGCGAAGTCGTTAGTATCAAATAAACACGTGATAAAATATTTTTTTTTACTTTTCTTATACAGGGTGCCTCTGACCATGGGGCTTTAAATGCAAGGAGCGATTATACTCGCAAAACTGAGCATCTTTTGTTCTGCAACTTTTTAAAAACAAGACGTTTTAATTTTTTTTGTTTTTCATACAAACTTAATGTAATTTTCAATGTACGCGATCCAATTCTCCATTTTCCTTTAGCCCCCGTACTAAGGAAATGTCGCCCCCGTACCATGAGATGGTGATTATATGGCCATGATTTAATACACTGATTTTACAATTAGACTTTTACATCAATTAGTTATCTAAACTTAAGTTATTTTTTAATGTTGCAGAACAAAAGTAGATCAGTTCAGTTTAGAGAGTAGAATCGATCGTTGCATTTAAAGCCCCAAGGTCAGAGGCACCCTGTATGTATACTTGATACATACCCTGCGATGTGACGACGTTTAGGGTGATGGCACCAGTAATGAACAAGGACCGATAATGGGCACTTGATTCTTATGGTACAGAAGATAAGGGTTATTCATTTATTTTGAGACAGTCAATTTATAACTTTATGACCTTTGAATTAAGAATTAAGTGTACATTATTGGTGCCTTCAGCTAAAAGTATCCAACATTGGTGCCGTCACCCTAGTACATTTTGAAATAACATACATACAAACATAAACTCACACCTTTATTCCCAGAGTAGAATAGACAGAGCTACAGAATACCAACAACTGTTAAAACTTGTTGATATTCTGTAACCACATTTTGCACTTTTTACATGTTTTACTATGAACTAAATAATTAATTAAACACTAACTCTACTCTTAATAGTGCAAGTGTCTTCAGCAATCTAAACACGTGTCCGACTTTGAACATAACAGAAGCCAACGTGACGTGATAGCCATATCTCTTGTTCGGGTGTGTCCCATTTGTTCCATGGAACTTCGCATTTTGTATGACGTAATGTTCAATACAAAATTCGTAGTTCCATGGAGCAAATGGGACATTCCTTCTTTTTCTTGGTACAACGAAACAATGACTTTGCTTCATCGTCAGTCGGGTATAGTATAAATCAACAAAATTTAAAGTTTATCAGAGATCAGCTGAATTAACGCACCCGGCGCAGTTTCACCGCGACATCGACCGGAACCGTTCGTCTTCTATTTGCTGTCCCCCTGGTACAATAAAATGGTACGTCATTCTTAAATTATACATAATTGTTATTTCCCGTCGTTACTTCTTCCATGGATGATGATTTATAAGTTCTTATAATCCACTAAATAATATAAAATTAAAAACTGGAGGGGTTCTTTACTGATTTCCCTGATGAAAAATCCAAAATGAGTGTCATTTTATCATCGTATTCACAAACTTCACTATGAGGTCTCTCAGTGCTCACGAACGCACAGGGTGGTTCAAATCCTCTCATAAACAAAAGGCCGGTCAAAAAGAACTAATCACAAAGCTGTATTGAACGCAGTGCGTTTACTCAGTGAAGGATCCCTTAAGTATTGTTTGTGAATACGGGTGTATCCTACGTACAGTCACCAGCAATAATATACTATCCAACATTGGCATAAATACCTGTAGTAATAAAAAAATAAAAAATAAAAAACGCTAATGTTTAGCGTAATGCATCTTGTCCTATCTTTTACTACTTTTGAACTCCAGCCCCAAAATGAGAAATGTTTTGTACATATTTTACTAAATTTCGTCCGTGAATTAAAGAAATGAAATGAAATAGCTGTCCTGTCCTGTCGCAGGAGCATCATCAATGTTAAACGCAATTACATGAGTGTACTTCATCTTCTGTTCGGTTCTAGTTCGCGACGAGGCTGTTTCTCCTGGTACTGGTGTGTACCCTGGCTGCTCTGGTGGTGGCCAATGCACAGTATTATTGCGGCAGAAGGTTAGCCCAAACCCTTGCTATCCTTTGCGGGGGTGGAAAGACTGATGACGATGATATTAATAAATGGCTAGGAGGACGATGTAAGTTGAAGATTATAAAGCTTTTTTTAGCGGACGAATTTTACCACTTGTGTCAACGTTGCGATATTGTTTAAACGAGTCCCCAAAATATAGTGTGCTAAAATGTCCCTAAAGGATAAATTCGTATTTTGACATAGAGTCCAGTTGAGACAGAGTGGGGAAGAAAATAGCGTACTTTTTATCCCGGAAAATTTAACAGTTACCGAGGAAATAGAGATAAACGACTTCAACAATGCAGCGAATAAATATCTGAGTACCTACAGTAAACACATTCAAACAAACAGTTAAGTAACATATGAGAAAGTTAAAACGAATTCTAGACCGGTAAAGATCGAAGAAGTATTCTTATGCCGTAAGCCGTAATATTTACATCAAGTTCTGGGACACACTGTAAGTCAGTATATATTATACCAGAGAAAGTGCGAAACTCCCACTCTGGTTTTACTATAATTATCTCAAATAGTTGTTGCTACGTAACTCTTGTGACCCAGCAAGAGTCTTAAAAAGTTTCATAATAGGTATTTTAATTTTTTTGATATTTATGTCATTTTAGTTAACTTTTCAGTCTTTGCTTGTTTACATATTGTAATTATGAGTTTTTCTTTTTAGACGAAGTGAGTTTCGAGACCCTCCAGAATATTAGAAAGGACTGCTGTGCGGTGCCGTGTCTTCTCGAAGATTTATTGTCTTACTGCCCGTCGTAAAGAAGTTGCGCCGGAGTACCTGATTTTACCTTTGAATAATATACTTACAATGTTAAAGTAGCAAACACACTGAAGTCGGGCGCGGGTCGGGTCACACGACGCGTCTTTCCGCCTCTCTCTACATGTACAACAAGACAGCTTGCGCAAGCCGCAGCCGTAGACGAGTCGAGCGCGGGTTCTAAAAGCCGTAACAGACTATTGAATTTGGTCCAGGCCGGACAGCGGATTTGGTTCGCTCCGAACCATATCTGTCCGTCTGTAGAGTAGTCTTGTGACCATAGACGGACAGATATGGTTCGGAGCGAACCAAATCCTCTGACCGGCCCGGACCAAATTTGATCGTCTGTTACGGCTTTAAGAAACATGACAAGTCCTGCGCCCGCATCGCGCCCGTATTCTGTGTGTTTTGCGTTTTAGTAAAATTATTGCTGTTTGCTTTCCTTAATAAATAAATAAATAAAATGTCGATTTATACATCAACCAAATAAGACACTTACTTAGATATATTTTGTGTAAACTGCATAATAAATAAAGCCTTACTAATACTCGTATTTTCTGCTTGTTCATTCATTATCGCTAATCGCCGTACTCCTGGTACCTACTACAAAGCTTTAATGTGCCTTAGTTATTTACATTTAAATTACGCCGAGAAAGTAAAAGGAAAACAATCTATCTAATTAACAAGCTTCTTAAGGTGGGTACAGACTGGTGAAACGTAACATGCAATGTGTCATGCAATGAAAGAATTCACCGTACAAAGTTGTTACCTTTCATGATACATTGCAGCAATGTGTACGGTGAATTCATGACACATTGCATGTTACGTTTCACCAGTCTGTACCCACCTTTAGACAGCGAAAAATAACTTTAAATAGAAGATTACTTCATTACCTACTTGTTGTTTTATGAGATAATTTTTGTGTTCGTAGTGACGGCTTCGGAATCGGAACCCTGGGAGCTAATTTTTTTACATAACTTTTTTGTTCATAGTCATTTTGGTTTCATAAAATTGTTATTCATAATTTGTATTATCGGTGGAACCCTGTGGAACCAAAAACTTTACAGAAGTTCTTAAATATTCAACGTGTAGATAAGGCTAGGTTAGGTCTGATGTATAAAAATCCTGAAAAAGTTACAGTTACTAAACAAATACGTTATGAATTCCGATGATTATGACTTAAAACACTTTAGTAAAAAAAATATGAGAGTCAATACGGACCCCGCGGAACCCTACACTGAGCATGGTCCAGCATGCTCTTGCCCTTGCCTGGTTGTTCAAACAAGTGTACTATCACGAACGTTATTTGTGACCCATTTCAAGAAAAATATGCTTGAAGTCGTCAATGTCATTAGAGATGTCAGTCAAGTCATTTGTAACTTTTAGGAAACTCAACCTTATTGTTGTAGAATGTCAGATTGACTTTGGACCTAAGGTGGGTACCAAATTAAAGTTCGCGACTGTACCTAAGTATGAAAAATCGTCACTAAGGAATGACTAAGGGCCTGTTGTTTGATCAGTAGTTAATGTAACTAATCGTCGAACACGGTACACAGTAGTTACGGTTTTCGACGATTAAGTGGTTAGTTTAACTACTGATCAAACAACACGCACTAAATCGTCCTTAACTGGCTCTGAGTGCGATCTCGCGGTGACTTAGCTATGGAAATATTACATACATAATTGGTGTGTGTTTTTGTTGTCATAGTTAATGATCCGTACTTTTAGCTATAAATCTAAGATAATGGTTCCCAAGAGTGATCATTTTCCGAGATAGTTCCCAGTAGAGACGCATAGATCACCTATTTAAAGTAAGTATCATATTAATTCGTATGTAACGCGTTCAAGTTCGAGCTCTAATCAACCTATATAGAACTGCCACATTATTCTCAACACAACTCTTTTTTAAATTCGACGGATGAATTATTAACCGGCGAGTTTCAGTTTCCCCGTCAGAGCATATTAACATATACTAGCAAAAAAATTTGGGCGTGCATTCTCAATTAGGTTAGTTTATCCGTCAAATGAGCCCGCTTGTATGAGTTCGCTCACCCGATCGACTGTTATAGAGAGAGCCGTTTTTAAAAGAACGACACTTCTGTACACTTTAATCAACATGTACATGTAGGCTACTTTTGGTCCCGGAAAATCTGAAAGTGCCCAAGGGAATAACGATAATCAAAATCTACGCAGACGAAGTCGCGGGCAAAAGCTAGGAGATTCGAATGCTTTGACACCTTAGCCACCTTTTTTGGTATGACCGTATGATATATGTGGCGTTATCTATGAAAGGGACCTTATTGTCGATGGCGCATCCGCCATTATTAATGATGCTCCGATATAAATACAACGTCGCGTAAGCGCCATCGACAAAAAGGTCCCTTTTCATAGATAACGCTACATATAAGTATTATCAGTTTCAGCTCTATCGTTACAGTTCTATGGTAGCCCAGGGTTCCATTGGGCTAATAGTACTTTTATCACGAGTAGATCAGGGGCCTCAATAGCTGCGCTTATCGCGTAAAAAAATGTGGACAAAACATCCGTCACTTTTTGACACGTAGGTATATACCTAAGTATGAGAGTGACGGATGCTTTATACACATTTTGTCACGCGATAAACGCAACTATACTAAGCTCGCTGGGGCTCTATTTTACACGGTAAAACCTAATTGCTTTTGACAAGTTATCATATTGTTTTTAGCTAGGCTGCCATTACTGTCAGTGTCAAGTAAATAAGAGCTATCATAACGATGAGTTTACCGAGTTTGCCGGTTTTACCGAACAAAATAAAGCCTGACATTACACATTTCAATAATTACCGGATGGACTGTCTTATCTACTGTATATCGGCTCCAGGGGCCCTAATATGGCTGCGTTTTGATAAGGCATCCGTCACCTTCTGACACGTAAATAAGTACGAGAGTGACGGATGCTTTATCAACATTTGACACGCGATATAATCCCAGCAATAGGTAGGGGAGAAGTGGTATGAAGGAGCCAGGTTTTGAAAGAGCCACTTGCATTTTTTCGGAAGTTTCCAAACCAAATTGCACAAGTTTTTATTCTTAAGTGGCAACACTGATTTACATTCACCCACAAACATTTGACACCTCTTCGAAAGCAACGGAGACGCTGATGCGTTGAGTTAAAGTTTTCGGCACTAACAAGTAAGTATTGTGCTTCAATTACTTTGTTTTTTGGTATTTTATTGTAAACAAACACAAGTATATGGATTGTGCATTGGGTATGTGCATGTATTTGGGCTTGCAGCTACGTAAAAGCTGAATTTATAAAGCGTTAACATTGTTTTCGTTTTTAAGATTATTATTTTTTGAAGACAATGTCATGAAAGAGCCGGTCGAAGGGGCTTTGAAAGAGCTAGCTTTTTCATAATAACTGGAAGGCTAATTATTAAGCAATGTTTTCAAGCTCGGTATAGAATTTATCTGTGCTATTTTTGATAAGATATATTATTATTTGATATTTTGATTATTATTCAAATGCTTTTTAATTAAATTACAATACGCTACCTTAAATTTAAAGCAGTTGTTAGGAATGAGTTAAAATTGTAATTAAAATTAATAAATTGTTAAAAATGTTGCTTATTTTAAATAAGAATTTGTTAGAATATTTTTTTTATACATTGCAATAACTGTTATTTTGCGTAATTTACAGATAAACTTAACTTTTTAATAAGTGGCTCTTTTATAACTATAAGTGGCTCTTTCAATACCGATTTGTTATGAAAGAGCCGAAAGACACATTGTTTTAAAACGGGTATTTTAATGTTTTGTGTATTGATTTTTGCGATTATTTGTATGAAAATACAAACTATAATAAATAAACGATCATTTAGACACAAAATATGTGTATTTTTTTTATTTAAACTGTATCTTTTGGCCCCATTTAGTAAACTGGCTCTTTCATACCACTTCTCCCCTACTAGGTCCGCAGATTAAGGACGAATTGAGTCCCAGTTGTAATAGACTGGTTTCCATGAATACACTTCAGAAACTCAACCCCTCTAATTGAATTATTTATCTAACGACCATTGTTTCAGCCATGTGGATTCATTGATATAGAGAAGCTAAAGGTCTAAGCGCATTTCGAAGTATTTTTCCTTGTTTACGAGCTAAGTATGATTCAAATAACCTAGGTTATCAATACCAGATAACTCTAACCAAGATAACCTTTGCAAATACACAAGTATCCATGTAACTTATTTAGCTCTAAGCATATCTACCCCTACTATATAGGAAGGATAAACAAAAACAGGACAAGGTATTTGGACACTGTCCACTCAACAGACACCTTTAGGTAAATAGGTATATTAAACAGGACCCCCAACGGCCAAACTGCGGCAAAGAGGAGACAACCCAACATGTCACATGTCCTAGCCGAGTGTATGATGTACTAGTTACTGACACACGGTACATTCGGGGAGGACAAGTTATCGACGGAAGCACTTAAAAGCATTAACCTACTGGACGAACTTCTGTTCTGTAGGAAAACAAGATGGGATTCATGCTCGATAGGAGCGTCGCCGGGCCAGTAACCTACAGCTCAACCAAGGGGAACTCCAGCAGAGCGTCCCCACTCATCATCATCATCATCATATCAACCCAACAATCCAACAATTGAAACAAAATTAAAGCTTGTAACGGATCTTAATTATTGCAAAATCTAGCATTACATGAATTAATCATGGCCTCGATTCTCGGTAGTCTCAGACAATGTCAACACGGAACGTTAAATCACGTGCAGTAACCAAACTATCTAATCTGATTATGAAAACTACATGTTGTCCTTTTGTAAAACGATATCAATTCGTCAAAGACTAGGGTATATGTAATGTGAGTACAGTTTTTTTTACATTTGGTTAAGTACACCTGGCACTTGTAGGGTAGAAGTTACGTTTGTGGCCACTGTACACTTTTTGGCCATTTAAGGTTGAATTGAGCATCAAAAATACTGTTAAATTAATCATAATATTAATAAATAGTTAAGACCGAAGATAAATTTTAAAATGAAATATAAAAATATGTTTGTCATTTCATAATGCTTTACATTAGTTAAAATTAAGAGTGGCCAAAACCCGTACTTCTACCCTAGATTATTGTAGAGTATATTTTATTAATTCAACTTAAAATGCCAACACCGATATAATTTCCCTGAATTTAAATTTTTCATTTGATTTTTCATCTTTGTAATGATAATAATTTATTTACTATAAACATGGTACAGCAAAAAGGTTCATGGTATGTAGAGGTACGAAACTAATCTAGAGTCCCGGGAATTTTTGGTATATTGTAGGCTAGTATTTCCGAGGAAAGGACTGTCTACGGCTAAGACAAAATACGTTGGCAAATGTATTATAATGACGGTAATCAAACTGTTACATACCACGATATGATTATGTACTTAGGTAATGTGTTGTGTTTGCCCGACCAAGACGAATAGAGGCCGTTACAAGAATACCCGTGAGCTACGAACTAGTGTTAGTTAAACTACGTGACGTACGCACGGGCCTTGTGTGTAATACCGCAGAAACTCTACCCGAGCTCAGCTAGTGTCGGTTTTTACTGCGTTTTTTACACAGCCGTCAACAGTAATATTAAAGTAGTTTTTTCTCCAAGAAGTCAGTAAGCGTCAGTGTCTGTTGGTAGAGCCAAAATGATCGAATCACTCGACAGGAGGGACTAGATAGTAAATAAACATTAATTATTTTAATAAATAATAGACGATTATAAAGATACAATGAAGTTGAATTTAAGAACTTTGTGCGGGTTTTGGTTGGTGTTGATGCTGAATTTATCTAGTGCTTTAGGTAAGTACTTATTTTAAGTATCTAGCATCCGGTTAAGATTGATAATACTTTAGATACCTACAGTTATTACTTTTTAAGTATAGCGACGTAAGAGGAATGTCTGATAATAAAAGAGTGTATTATGTATATGTAGTATGTATACATGTTCATATGGTGGTAATTTTTGTATTCGAGTTAATTCCTACTTGAATACGCGACCATAGTGTGTTTATCCAGTCACCTTATTTATCGTTGTATGTCAAAAGTTCGTAAATAGTTTTTTTCTACAATTAGGTATTTAGTTTTAAAAAGACAACCGCTTCTCCTTATAAGTAACTAGCTTCTGCCCGCGACTTCGTCCGCTTAGAATTAGTAATTTTGCCATCCCACGGGAACACTGTAGCCTATGTATTAATCCAGTGTATAAGCAAATTCCAAATTATATCCAACCAAATTCGTCCGTCCGTTTTAGCGAAGAAGTAACAAACTCACGCACGCATAACCATTCGCATTGATATTATATGTACGATAGGATGTAAATAGGTACATCCAGCGCACACAATCGCTCCGGCCGAAATCATAGTCGATAAAAATACCCTCGGTGTGTGAGTCCGACTCGCACTTGACGGTCGGTTTTCAGTATTTGACGCTTGTGTATTTTACCGTTATAACGATACAACAAAAAAAATGGTTCGCAGTTTTTTAATCTTAATTTTGTATAGAATAATACAAACTGACAATATCCCAAAAAAAGCAAATAGGACGAAGTTCTTCGATCAATGAGCGCGAGCGGGCTTTGCCGCTCCTATTTACACCCCCGGGGTCCGCGACACGCTGCGAAGAACTTTGTCGCTGTACATTATACTTTCATGTATAAACTAAAGTCGCACAATTTCACACTGAACAAATTTTACGATTTAGATGTTAATGCGTAATGTATATTACAGTAGATGTAGGTGCCCAATTAGGTTTTAATTCTAAAGTTGAATAGGTAATAAAGAAAAGTTAGGGTATTTCATTTTTTACATGTTTAATTTTCGGTACTGGGTGGTCAAGAAATAACTTAACCTTACTAAGCCTATTCGGATTCTGGATGGTCAAAAAAAAACTTTACCCTAACCTAACCAACTGTACTTACTCCCAGTACATTATAGCTCATAGCTATTAGTTTATTTAACTTCGATACATACCTCTATCCCCCATTTCAACTACTTAGGAATATTTTTTCAAAATCGCCAAATGTATTTTTTTTAATAACACCAATTTTAACGTTTATAACTACAAAAATGACGAACTCTCATATAAAATTCTACATCCCCCGTTTATCCCTTAGGGGTAGTTTTTCCAAAATCACTGTTAGCTATAAATTTTATTTTTATTAGTATATACCAATTTTGACGTATCTAACTTCACAAAATAAATGAGTTTTTGAAGGCGGTTTTTTGTTTTTTAAAACATTTATTTTATTTTTGACTTTTTAGAGATCATAATAAGCTTATGTTCCTAGTCCCACTTCTTAGTTGACATGAAACTTTAAGACATTTCACGATCGCCGCCAGCAACACCGCGGGGAAGTCATAGTCATATTTAAACAATTAAATGTCCTTCGTTGTAGTCGCTCAACTATCTTAATCGAGATATCTTATCACCACCCTTGAAAAAAGTATCGTTGAGGAGTTCCGGTGGCCATCTGTGGTCTTCATCATCAGTGCCATTTCACCAAATGATACTTTCTGAATGCAAATGCTAGATTTGTTACTAAAAATACTGAAATCGCTATATGTTTGCCTACAATATTTGAAGAGTTCCCTCAATTCCTCACTGATCCCCTTAAAAATTTACCCTTTAGGGTTAATAATATGAGCAGGATTAATAGGATACTCGTATTAGTAGGATTAGTGGATAATAGCTTCTAGTCTTCGTCCGCTTAGATTTCGACTATAGTTATTCCCTCGGGAACTTTTAAATTTTCCGGGATGAAAAGTAGCCTATGTGTTATTCCAGGGTATAAGCTATCTCCATTCTAAATTTCATCCAAATCCGTCCAGCCGTTGCAGCGTGAAGAGGTAACAAACACACACACACACACACACACACACACACAAACTTTCGCATTTATAATATTAGTAGGATACAGACCGATTCTTAATCTTTTGTTAAAAACATTTTAGGCACTGAGATTAGAGATTAGAGCAAAGACAGAAGTTCAGTATTAGCTCTTAGAAGGTGCTTCGGGTTTGTAATTCTCTCTCACTCACTCGCTCACATTCGCTCTTATTAAGTACAAACCCGAGTCACCCTTCCAAGTGCTCATAAACTGTATGTATGGTCGGCCTTGTAAGAAGCTGCACACTTTAGTGTTTTGTTTTGTCACTTTAACGTCATGTTTGAACTGCTGCACTAATCTGTCAAAGGCCTTAAAGTGACAAGGTACAAAAGTGTGCAGCTTCTTATAAGGCCGACTGTACGAGTATGCGTGGTTACCTATTGTACTTAACTAAAACAGCTGATCTCTCTCAGGGGTGTACATTTCGAACCTGAACGAGTCCTGCTTCCGCTGCCTGTGCCACGTCGCGGGCTGCGACATGTCCCACACCTGCTCCGGAGGATACTGCGGGCCTTTCTACATATCCCGGGTGTACTGGGTCGACGCGGGCAAGCCCACGCTGCCAGACGACGAACCCGAGAGGGAGGAAGGTGAGTGTGCTAAAACACCTTCTTGCGCACCTTATCCATGTGGAATCAGCTCTCGGCGTCTGTATTTCCGAACCAATACGACTTGGGGGCCTTTAAAAAACGAGCCTATTCTTTTCTCAAAGGCCGGCAATGCGCCTGCGATTCCTCTGGTGTCGCGGGTGTTTATGGGTCGCGATGATCACTTACCATCAGAGGCCCGTTTCACGAAGCTACAAGTTACAAATTACAAGCGGAAGTCTCTTTCTAACTCCTTTTGCTAGAAAGAGAGCTCCGCTTGTAATTTGTAACTTGTAGCTTCGTGAAACGGGCCACAGGTGACTCGCTTGATCTTCTGCCTCCTTTTTCACAATAAAAAAAACAAACACACCAGGATAAAAACTAGTGCTGTCCCGCAGAAATCGGGACGTCCCGATTTTCGGGCGTCTACGGACGCGTCCCGATTTACCCTTGATCCGGACGCCAATGGTCCCGATTTCCATAACTGGGTAGGTAGGGCTAGCGGACGATAACTGACGATGCCCGGTGAGGGAAGAGGGTTAATAGTTCAAAATGGATAACAATGTTGACCGACTCGGTGAGCCTAAGTAGTTGGTGCTAGTTGGTAGCCAGCGGTCCCGGGTTTAATTCCCGGTCAGTGCATTTTTTTGTATGATGAGCGCGAGTATCTATTGTTGTAACTGTATTGGATGTTTTCTATGTTTATGAGTAGGTATGTATTGCTCTGTATAAACATGTGTATCGTTACCCTATCGCTATCGGTACCCAAGTACATACAAGCCTAGCCCTTAGTTTGGGACTAGGCCTATTTGTGTGAGGTTTTCTCCCGATATTTATGCTGTACTAGAGTCCGTTATTGCTATTACCTCGGGAACTATCCAATTTTCCACAGGCTTACAAGTCGGTATCTATTCTTCAAAATATCGTTTAAGTTGACTTTCGATACAAGGAAAAGTACAAAAGGAACGCATACATAAAGGCTCGCTCGGGTAACCTTTACGCAAGCTCATTACGAATTTCGACTACTTAGAAATGGATGATGTCATGTAATGTCCGCTTTTTGCAGCGTTCGAGGACTGCGCCCGCGACTACTACTGCTCGATAAAGATCGTCGAAGGTTACATGTCGAGGTTTGGAAAGGTAAATGATAATTTAAATGTAGGAAACGGTTAGATTTCCTTAATGATTATATACTTTAAATTTTTGCATGACTTAGCCTCAGTCAGTACATTTTAATTGTACCAAAATCCATTACCTATTCCTGTGGCATATACTTGGCATATAGGTAATAATTGAAGTACTAGGATTATCTTTTCCGTCGTTTAGCAAATTATAGATTTAATGATATAAGTAATGATAAATAACATTGACGAAAATATTTTTATTTTATTAAATCTATTTATTCGTTATCATGAATGATTCCCTCCATGAACGCTTCATTGTATGATTACCGAGCATTTGCTATTCAAAAACTGTACGCCATTATTTCAGGACTGCAACGGAGACGGCGTGACGAACTGTTTCGACTACATGATGATCAACCACCATGGCAGCGCCTGCAACACGCCACTCTCGCTCGACCCGCTCGGCCGCCGGCGGCTGGCGCTCTACAGCCAGTGCCGCTTCTAGACCACAGACAACGCGGCGGCGCGGCGGCGCGGCGGACTGTTGACTACATGATGATCAACCACCACGGCAGCGTCTGCAACACGCCGCGCTCGCTCGACCCGTTCGGCCGCCGGCGGCTGGCGCTCTACAGCCAGTGCCGCTTCTAGACCACAGACAACGCGGCGGCGCGGCGGACTGTTGACTACATGATGATCAACCACCACGGCAGCGCCTGCAACACGCCGCTCTCGCTCGACCTGCTCGGCCGCCGCCGGCTGGCTCTCTACAGCCAGTGCCGCTTCTAGACCACAGACAACGCGGCGGCGCGGCGGACTGTTGACTACATGATGATCAACCACCACGGCAGCGCCTGCAACACGCCACTCTCGCTCGACCCGCTGGGCCGCCGGTAGCTGGCGCTCTACAGCCAGTGCCGCTTCTAGACCACAGACAACGCGGCGGCGCGGCGGACTGTTGACTACATGATGATCAACCACCACGGCAGCGCCTGCAACACGCCGCTCTCGCTCGACCCGCTCGGCCGCCGGCGGCTGGCGCTCTACAGCCAGTGCCGCTTCTAGACCACAGACAACGCGGCGGCGCGGCGGACTGTTGACTACATGATGATCAACTACCACGGCATCGCCTGCAACACGCCGCTCTCGCTCGACCCGCTGGGCCGCCGGCGGCTGGCGCTCTAAAGCCAGTGCCGCTTCTAGACCACAGACAACGCGGCGGCGCAGCAGACTGTTGACTACATGATGATCAACTACCACGGCAGCGCCTGCAACACGCCGCTCTCGCTCCGTACCTACAATGTACTCTTGTTTAGCATTTATAAACCCATGTCTCTGAAAGTTAATGTTAAGTATGAAGTTACGTCACTGTGACAAGGTTCTATGGTGGTTAAACAATTAACGTGTGATTGATGTAACGTGTACCGATAGGTCGGCACCTAATACATCACATCCTGTAGTAAACCGTTCATAATAAGTATGTTGCTTGTTAGATATATGTAATTGTTAAAAGTTATTTCATAGGAGATAAACCACATACCTGTTTTAAATTAACTTTATTTTAAATCTATATTAATATAGGTACATCAGTCAACTTAATTATAAATGTATGTCAGTACCTAACTACCATAAATGGCAATAAATTGCTTTTGAAAGCCTGACATTTTTGTTGTTTATTAAGATAACAATTATTTATTAAAACCTGGAATGAAACTACCTTAAGCAATATTCTGTTTGTTGTCTGTTAGACGTTGTACAATTTAAATTTCTAGCTTATGTTTACTACATGCACATTTCTTTACTTAGACGTTTTAGCTTTACTACTTAAATAACATTATATATTATACTTACCATAACTACAGAAATAACGAAAATAATGGACGTCTTTTTCCAGATCGTATGTAAGTGTTTTATTTACTGGACCTATTTGTTTCTTTTTTGAACGCAGTTTGTTTTTGAAATAGGTGGCTGATTAGATAGAGAACGCTCGGATAGTTAATATCATTTAACACCTACCTACTTAGTCGTTAGGTGGAAGACAACGCGGAAAACAATATGCGATCAGCGCAGGACTGAGGAGAGCGTAAAAACAGTGCCAGTGGCTGGATACAGCCTGTTTGGATGGCTGGATGTATTATAATGCTCAAGACCAAGCGATAGCCAAATGTCACCACTTCCACTATCCGTATTTACAGAAATCACTTTTCACTTTAGATCAGTTTTCGATATCTCCTACATTGATATCAAAATAGTCATATTGCCTTCGCTATGGGTACGTTAACCTAAAATATCTCAATATATTTTCGACGGCCTGTCAAAATCCATAAATCGACGAACTAGTTGATAGATAAAGTTTAAAAAAAACATAAGTAGTTTGCAGAGCCGGCTTTACCAATAGTACGGGCGCAGGGTCTTAGGGGGCGCCGAGCGCGCCGCTCGCTACACCTGCAAAGAGCATAAGGTCGCTCACAGCGCCGGCACTCTCAAAGACCCTAGAGGGCGCCATAGTATATTGCACACGGGCGCTACATGGGCTAGAGCCTCTAGTACTTTGTCAAGTCTGAGTTAATCTGTTTATGTCTATAAATGGCAAATGTTCTAGATGTAATGTTTATATCGATACGACCTTACGCAATACCATGGCAACATTTCGTTTTTTGAGTTGTCCGTCCGGTCCGTCAATTTATGGATCTATTTTAGCTTAGCTACACAATATGAATGTCTCAGCTTTATTCAGATCACACGCCAAACATTCAGTATTTGATCATTATTATAATGAAGTCTAATCTGACTTTTTCCAACTTTTACGAATGCCGAATGTTGCCAAGTGGTCCATGACTCGCCGGATCCCGGTTAGATGGTACTACCCCACCGTAGGAAGTCACGCGAAGGAAACGAGCGGCGCTTGCACGTGCCACTTACTGTCTTCCACTTCCTCCTCCTCGTCAGACTCCAACGGAAAACGCTCCTAAAAATATGTAAATGTTAGAAATGTGGAGCCGATGGTTCCAGAACTGCCTGACTCAATTAATATCCCCTCAGGCAAATAGAGATCACGTAGATACGCGATTTAAAAGATGAAAAAAGTTTTCGAGCAATTGTAGTAAGGGAGCATTTATTAGCAAATAAAATTGAATAGTTACCCATGGGGATGAGTGCTTAGCACTAGACGGTATTGAGCTGCAAGGGTTGGACTTCCACGCCTGAAATAGATTAATTTAAACACATCAGTAAATTGTTAAGGTCAACTCAACACATGTTTTTAGTAAAAACAGATTGCGTAGAGGAAAACCCCCTGCTAACCCTTATGGAAGGTGACAGTTTCAAGGCATCCTGCGCATTCAAACCAGATCCGAGTCATTGCGAGATGTTTTCTGTTATTCCTGGTGGTAGAGGAGTGTATCTGGTATATTATTATATACAGGGTGGAAAAAACAAACGCCACATGGACGCAGTCCCGGATTAGCCACGTAGCAAGAGTAGCAAATGCTACGGGCCCCGCGCATTGGGAGGCCCCGCGCACCCACATTTCCCTGACATATATTTCTCTACCATTTCTGTTTTATTCAGCACCCTAAACTTAAGAAATACTGCTACTCTTGCTACGAGCCCCACGCTGGCTTTATCCGGCACTGCATGGACGGCAACTACTTATCCTTAATATTGGAAATAGCAAATTCTACGCAAAGGTGACTTACTTTTATTTTTGAAAACAATAGTTACTGCATTTATGGATTTTTGAATTCTCCTTTGTGTGGAATTTGCTATTTCCAATATTTAGGTGCTAGGCGCTAGGTGCGGGGGTGTACCTGGTAGGCGTTGTTGAAGGCGTGCGCCACCAACAGGGCTACGCGGGGCTCGGAGCAACTATCCCTGCTGATAGAGGGCTGGGAGCGGGTGTACCTGGTAGCCGTCGTTGAAGGCGTGCTCTAGCGAAATGGCTACGCGGGGCTCGGGGCAGCTATCCCAACTAGTAGAGGAATGGGAGCGGGGGTGTACTACCTGGTAGGCGTAGTTGAAGGCGTGCGCCAGCGACAGGGCAAGAGCGCGCGCGTGCCGGCTCCGCGGGCACGTAAACACGTGCGCGATGTGCTCGCTGCCTCGGCCCTCCACCACCGCGAGCACGCGGGCGTTGGACGCGTCCGCTGAGCAGTACGAGATCCTGCAAATAATCATAAGAGATTCAATAAAATCCACCTATGTTAAATAACACTGTCATTGCATGATAAAGTCATTAATATCATCTTTTGCTGGACTAAGTGCATTGTAAAGAATGTAGGTGACAACCTAGGTAACTATTCATTTATTTTCACGTACATTTCTAAGTACATTGCAACCGTGCATCCCTTAGTTACTTAGGTAAGGATATTCCTTTCCCGGTATTAACTCATTTTATTTTGTTAACAACGAGGCCAACGTCGTGGACGTCGTGTACCTTTGGACCTTGATTGTCTTTTAATGTGCCGCTACAAGCATGATAAAATTGATAAATCAAAACCCAGACACATATATTAAAGCACCGTCATTATACAACTCTTTATCATTACTTACTTCAATAAATAAAATATATTACTCTCATCTCATGTTATTGACTCCCAACAAGGTGCTTAAGTATTATTTAATCAGTAAGTGGTGCAACAATGTAAAATACATCTGTTAACTAATATTGTAGTATAATATAAATAATAATGATGTCTCATACTTGACGTAAGTGTCCGTCAAAAGCGATATTTGTTGACTCAAAGGTGAGAGTTTAAATAACTAAGTAACAAGCCCTGAACCAGATTTGCCGTCCAAAAGATAAAGGCTTTGAACGTCAGTTTATTTTATCCTCATTGCACAGAAATAAGTACAAATGGTGAATTAATACCTATATAATGGCATTCTCTACCAGACTCTCTCTCGTTGGTCTCTGTACTGACCAAATAATGTAAGTGCACAAAAAAATAACACAGACAAAAAACAAAACTTAAAACATCATTGTCCTATTTATTCCTACCTAATACAAGTAAGTACTACAATAAATGTATTATACGATATACAGATGGTACTCTGCGGAAATAGTGTAGTAATTGTACGGTGGCAAATTATCATCCGAATTGAAATACATCATAATTTTAACACACATTTGCTGGCTGCGACTGCAATGGGGAGAACAGACGAAGATCGGACTGAGTGCCGTATAGGGAATGCAATTTAACCGGTTATTAACCGTTTTTGTATGAAAATAACCGGTTAAACGCGGTTATAACCGGTTAAAAGCGGTTATAACCGGTTATTTGCATTCCCTAGTGCCGTAGCATGGGCGAGTCTAGGTCCAGAGCAGACTGACGCGAGCTGATGACGATGATAATATTTTCAAATTAAAAACTATTCGAATTCAGAGACAATTACAATTAGAGGTGTTACTTACTGAACCACAATATCTTAACATAGTATAAAACAAAGTCGTTTCCTGCCGTCCGTCCTTTTATACAAAAGGACGGACGGCGGGAAGCGACTTTGTTACATACCTTTGTCACAGATTATATACAAGTTCTTTGTTTTGTACATACGTACGCTTAGATCTTTCAATCTACGCAACGGATTTTGTTGCGGTCACATCAGTTGGATCATTTTTCACGGAAATTTTTTATATATAAGTAATCAATTCTAGTTTAAGTACGAGTGTTACAGAAACAGATATATGAGGCAAGAGTAAAGGGCATGTTGGAAGAGGGCGGCCAAGGCGAACGTTCCACGATCAGAGGGGCTAGACAAGATGCATTACGCTAACCAGCGTTTCTATTAGTTACGTTTTTAAACCAATCGCATCACTTGTAGATGATGTGATACGAAAAGTCACGTGATCTACCAGTGACGTGATTGGTTTAAAAACGAAGCGATTAGAAACGATAGTTAGCGTAGTGCATCTTGTCTAGCCCCTCTGATCGGGGACGTATTAAGAAAGGGCCAAGTCAGGAGTACCCGAAACCTTCGCACGTGTATGAAGAGACTTATGAGCGCAGGAAGTGAGGGAAGCTTGTCTGGATCTGGAAGTGGTCTCTGCCTACCCCTACGGGAAAGAGGCGTGATATGTACGTATGTAACTGAAAACTCACGCGAGGGCGGGTCGCTAGTAGGATATTATTTTTCGACATGTTATTCTAGTTTCCTACGTACTTGTATATGGATATGCTGAGCACATTGTCGTGGGAGTCCGCGTCGGTGACCACGATGCCCTTGGCGCTGATGTCCAGGCTCACCCGCTGCAGCTTCTTGTTCAGGGCTGGAAACCAAACAACTTCAATTACCATCTTAATCCAAAGCAGGATGGTGGATGTGGGAGTGTATATTCTCCATTTCGATAGCGCCACGTGCCACGGGGCCTAGTCCAGGTGCATAACGCGTTAGGTATAAGTTAGCGATTTTCGAAAATCGACTTAACGTATAAAATTTACCGCTTTTGTAAACTCCATCGTTTCGAGTCTATAGAAAACAGAAGCGTTAGCAGCGTTTGCATCTTGGCTAAGCCTGCAGGGGTCTTTATTTATACAATTAAAGTGCGAGATAACGTTAGCGCCGTTTCTTTCCATCTTGGTACTCTATCGCGAACAAAAAGCGAGACATGAATAGGTAAATATTATATTTTTAGAAAACAAAGGGGAATAAGCAGAAATGTATGAACACTGGCCTCGAAACCAATAACAATAAGCAATATATCATCGGATATCCTTTTTAATTCTACAACGGTTTTGTGTAGCGGGAAACCTCATATAACTGTGAGAAATATTTAATGAATCTGGAACATCGGGACGCCAACATAGACGAAGTTAGCACAATTAGGTACTTTGAAACACCACTGTCTTCGCATGGCGAGGTGACATAACGCTTGTCCTCATTGGTCATATAGGTCAATTAGCCCACCCTCCTTTTCACATAGGTACCTATGTATGTTTAGCTGGAATGACAAATTCATCAATGTATAAACAAACATAGTAAAAGGCGCCTTCCGTAAATTTTTCTTACTCTTAGCTGTGTGTAGCGCTGACCGCACGGCGATTGCGGTAGCGGGAGCAGAGGCGGCTCGTTCCACCGGTGTGGCACCCGCGTACCGGACGTCTATGGTCGCGTCGCGCCCGCTCGTTTCACGTGCCTCGCGCCACCAACCCTCGCCCTCGCACTCCGCTAGAGCCCATTCTTCGCATAATTCTGGGAAAAAATGTTAAATAAGTTACCTACAGTATAAACCGCGGTGAAATTCGACACGTCAAATCTCTACAAGAAAATATTATCGAAATAAAGCAATATTTAAAAAAATATATAAAAGAATGACACAAAACCGGCCGTCGTGGAGATCCTTGGGGAAGGCGGACATAGGCCTTAGCAGTAACCGTCTTTCGGCTAACATGATGATGATGATGAATGTATGTTTTTATAAAATTCAAAATTTTATGTTTAATAGTCCGATAGTTATTACCTATCGGTTGTCCTTAGAATAGAGTAAGTAAAATATAGCAAGATATCAATTTAATAAGGTCTCTTTAATCTCGCTACTTTGCTAGCCCTGCGCTGCGCAGTATACCCACTGTAAATTCATTTGGTTCCAAACATTTTAAAAACGAAATAAAAACCTTTTTCACGCAACTGCCTAAATATATTAAACCCAGCGATTACGTTCTATCTACTGTCCTCACACAAAATTGAGACATCGATTAAGACAAATCTCGATACCAAAGTTCGTATAGGTTTTGCAATAGGAAACGAGTACATAGGTGTTTCGTTAAGGAAGTATATTTAGCCTTAAGCCCGACTCTCTAGATTGGCGTCTAAACATGGAGTGCCCACGAAACCGGCCGGCCGGGGCGGGAGCCTAGAAAACTTTAATAAGACAGATCTTTCTCCGGCAAGGCTGCTTAACTGGTACTGATATAAACTTAGCAAGCCAGTTATTAATTGCATCGACTTTAGTTAATCAAAGTAGGCAGACATGGGAGCAATCTGTCATTTTTAGGATTCCGTACCTAAAAAATAAAAACGGAACCATAATCTGTCTGTCTGTTTGTCAAAACTCTTTGTCTTGGGTAGGTACGCGTAGAGCTGTCGAGTTGAAATTAATATCAAAGCCTTATTAGATCTGCGCCTCTTGTAAGTGCATATTTCAACTTTCAACACTCGCAAATAAAACCAAACCTACTATGGGGTGCTTCTCGTTGACCTAGAATCACGAAATTCGGCAGCATGTGTAAAGGAAAATCGAAAAGTCGGTCATTTTATAAGTACACGAGAACAAACACTATCTACTTATAAAGCTATTTAAAAACAGACTAAGTGATGCTGTAGGAAGCACGATAGCGAGATGTTATCTGTCATTGTCGACTTGATATCTCGGCACAGTTGATCTTCTATGTCAGTAGACTATACATAATGACCCAGGGCCATTACCCAGATAATAGACTAGATAGACAATACATACAAGTATTAAATTAAAAGCCAAACCTACCAATCGCGTAATTGAAATAGTCTAATGACGCGAAGTGGCAGCAAGTCAGTGAATTTTCGAAGAATTCAGAATAAGGTTTAGGTTAGCACTGTTAGCAGTCACAGTAATCTGTTAATAATAAAAACAAAGCAATTACTCGTATTATGCATCTTTACAATAACATAGATATAAAATAATTAACCAAGGAAAAACACTGTGATGCAGATGGAATTTGAACCCAGAACAATTCCTCAAGGAATATTTCCTATTTTCCTTGTTTATTTTATGTACAACCTTTTTCCTACCATAATTATCACAAAAATATTGCCTATATGAGTCAGCAATAATCCCGACTGAAATATTGCCTACACACGAGGATACAAATGCACAATTTAAATATGGTGCGAAAAACTATTTTAAGAAAAAATAGGTAGTAGAGTAGAGCATCCCGGCACGAAAATTCATCAACGTGTCTTACTGACTGTGGCATTCCAAGGATAAAAAAGGAACTATATTGTCCATTGAGATACGGAACCCTAATAAAAGCAAAGAACTACCCAGGCGCCTGCGTAAGAGCAGCAGACGTTTAACGGGCGTTATTACTGATAATTTGGTACTAACTCAGGCAATTTTCCAAGCTCAGCCATTTAACTAGATATGATCGATCTAGTTTCGCAAGCGCTGGTCATGTAAATGAAGCCTATTGGCTACACTTAATTGAGCTGGGTCTTGATTTCCTGAAAACTATCCAAGAGCGTGTTCGAGCGGGCGCTGCGCACGCGCCACGCACACGTGTGTTATCAGATTTGTGTCAAAATGTACCTATGTAGATCATAAGTAGATACTCCCACAGCGACATACGCACGAAATGACTTCATTAACACGTTACACGCCCAGAAAAATTGAAAAGTATTTTTTTTTTCAAAAATTAATGTAAGTCTCCTTTGCGTAGAATTTGCTATTTCCAATATTTAAGGTAGTTGCCGTCCATGTGCAAACAGACTAATAATAATTGGGAATACGCCGTATTTTTTAACATGTTTCCAAAAATCTAAGTTATTTTTTTGTCTTTGCGTAGGTACTGCCTTAAATGCCATAAGGAGTCCGTTTGGTTTACAAACCAAGAACGTGGCACTGAATCCGTGAACAAATACGCAGATAGTCGGCACGAGTTAAACAGCTGTTTATCTTTTATTAATTATACCGAGACAATCGTCGGATCTTCAGTAACTGCGCCTAATAATGACCCCTGGCCCGTGCACTCAATAGTCTGGCCTAGATAAAGCGATAGCCTGAAATAGCCGCGATATTCGCATATCGGACCCAAGACCTTCGGAATGCGTACACAAAACAAAACTGAGCATCCATAATATTGTCTTAATATTGTTTATTTACTGTAAGTATGATTGTGCTTTTCCTTGCAGGGATTTATTGGAACTGCGTCAATTGTGACGTGTGGAAGTTTAGAAAACATTGAGTGGGTTATGTTCTCTTTATTTTCTATTTGTACCATGGAAAGTGTTTGTCATTTTATCGGACCCGGAGAAAAATAATAAGATCTAGGTACCTCAGGGCCGTCATAGATTCGACGTGACCAGTCACAACACGACTCCTCGCTAACTGTGTTTCCGGCTGCGACCACAAGATAAGAAGAGTCACGTGACCTACCAGTGACGCGATTGGTTCAAAAACAAAAGGAATAGAAACGCTAGTTAGCGTAATGCATCTTGGCTAGAGCCTCTGGGCCTCTATTCTATAAGACCATATGGCTTTTAACAAGTTATTGTATTGTCAGCGCTACGCTAGCTCTTATTTACTTGACAATATAATGGTGGTCAAGTTAAACACAATACGATAACATATCAAAAGCAATATGGTTTTACCGAGTAGAAGAATACAGCCCCAGCCCGAGCGATCACTTTATTACAAACGTTAGTTTGGATTGTAACTGCAATTCGCCGAACAGCGACAGCATGCAGCTTTACGCCTGCGCTTACCTACATTCGTGGGAGTTCAACTACAAAAACTGTGTCTTAATAAAAAGTAGGCGCCTTAACCTACCTATGCTACAATCAACAACGCCGCAAAATTCAACACCTCAATGCAAAACAAAAAGATATACCTAAGTGGACCTTATACTGAACTTTAAAATCGGGTCTATTAGAAAATCATAGTCCGAGCAGTATCGACGATATTTCCAAAAAGGCGATGAATGAGATCTCCTTAGAAATCGAAACCGTGGTCATGACAAACAACAAATATAGATATATACAAAGGTGCAAAAATATGTACACATAGACCTTATTGCCATAGTATTAAGTGTACATATTTTTGAGACTTTGGGGTGTACACATATTTCTGCCCTTGACTCTTATGTTTTACTGTTTTTACGATAAAAACACAAAAAAAAAACACATATTGGGATCACCTTTATTATTTCGCTAACATTCTTATTTTTATTTGTTATGAAAAAATATCTACCCGCTATTTAACGGTTTAAAAGATACAGCTCTTTAAAGTTTGGACGGACGGACAGCGTAGACAGGTATATTAATAGGATCCCGTTGGGCTCCCTTCGGATAGGTACATTGCGGAGCTCTAAAAAATACCTACACTAATGACCATTACCGGACACGTGGTTAGAGTCGTACAGTCACCAGCAATAATACATTATGCAACATTGGGCGCAAAAATATCTGACACGTCTTTACTACTAGGGGTGGAATACGAACGTGTCAGATATTTTGTGCCCAATGTTGGATAGTATATTATTGCTGGTGACTGTACATACAGCAGTGAAATAAAGCAGTCCAATTCTGGAAATACTACGCTACTTCAGCTTGTGTTTTGTTCATAAATGCAACTTTAGATGGAAATTATGGAATGCCAACCTACAAGACCACATGTCCCGCTAAAACAATCTCTCTTTTATAGTTTAATCAATAATGTATCACCTTCGCAGAAACGCGTGATAACGGATCTATAGTCCGCATCAATAGTTATACACGTAAGCACCTTGCCGCTTTAACGATATGATTGAACTGGCATACGAATATGCTAAAGGCGTTAAAGTGACAAAGTAAAATTTTGTATATTAACGATTCGGTTTTGAACTCCTTTGAAAACATTTCGTGTTTCGAGTTTTCGTCGGAGAAAAAATATTTTTTATCCAGAATCCGGCGGATACGACGGAGTCCGGAATTTCAAATATAAACGGTTATTTAATCAAAATTAACATTTATTTACATAATATTTAAAACATATTTTTTGTGCTTGTGTGACAGATATTTTTCAAATATTATTTTTTCTTTGAATCTTTAGTCCTTGGCAGTAAATGGAAAACTATTAATATAATTATGACTATATTTACAAAACAGATGAAAAAGAATATGGTAAATTTGTATTAAGTCCATAATTGCCCTCTTTACCTGTTGTGTACTATACCTACTGCAGGTATCTAGGGCGCAGTACCTATATCATTAAACGTTTAACTAGCTGAATTATAATTCATTCTTCTTTTTTGTGTTTTTTGTTACTCAATGTGGGTTTGACATATTGGACAAAAAAAAATAGTCTAGTATTTAAAGTGTAGGTACTATGCGATGTTTCTGTTCGGTCAGATTTTTTTAAACTTGCATCAAATACATTTTTTTTTTCAAATTAGGTATGTTGTTTCGGATGCTACAGCCGATATAGCTGAACAGCTACGAGCCCTGAAAACCCCTGAATATTTGTTTATGGTAACTGCAGAGTAGGAACTCTACGTACTTTAAATTAAGAATGTAGAATCCTTTCTTATCCATCGCCATAAAGTTTTAGTACCTATGGTCGCGTTTATCGCGGTGGATAAAGCATCCGTCACACTCGCACTTAAATAAATAATATTGACAGGAAAGTGACAGATGTTTTATCCACGTTTATCCACATCGATAAACACGACCATAATAGGCCCGCTGCATTGATATACATATACTGTACAACATTATTTTTAATAATATTATTAATGCGATGCGATGTTACTTACGGTTTCACGCCTAAAAAGATCTACTTATAGGAAATTTGTTTTAGGATTTTTTTTATAACCCGGAGATGGACATACGGTATATTTAACCTGAAAAATAGGAAAGTTCCTGAAGGAATAACGATAAACCACTTCTGCATGAACGGAACCGCGAGTACACTGCACCTTTAGATAAACGTTTTTTTTTTTACTATCTAGTTGACAATAAATAGCCTTGCAAGGCCTAGGCTACACTTTCTAAAATATCCCCATAACCTTCGCTTTAGTTTACCGATAACTACCAAAGAAATCTCCGACTATCATTCCAAGAACTTCTGCACACCTAGAACGCAGTTTGCATTTACAATGCGGCTTTAATACTCGCTTTACAAGTAGATATCTTAAAAAAGCAGCAATGGATGGTTGCATCAAAGTCAAGTTGCGTTCAGAAACCGCCTAGGTAAGTTTTTCTAGCCACTTCTAAAGCAGGCAGCGAGAGCTCCTAATTCCTTAGTAATTAGAGAGAAACCCGCACCCGGAGATGGCGAGCTGGCTGTATACGCCGACCGTGGTCCTAAACGGGAACAGTTAATGAAGACGTAGAAAAAGCTACGTCTACTTATGGAAAGGTAAAGGGGTCGTCCAAATGTAGTATAGATCATGTCACGAACTATATAATTAACTACAGGATGTCCCAAAAATGTGACGTGATCCTGACGAGAATGAAATGCTCATTAAGCATCAAAATAAATATTTCAAATTACTTATACCAATTTTCAGATAGGATTGATAATCACAACACAAGTCATCATAAAAGTTCTGATTTTACCTAATTGTTGGAACGTAAATTCAGAAAGGTTTTTTTGAATAATTCCCTCAAGTATTGTTATTATATCGTTAGAAAAGCTTATTATTTTACAAAATTCGCTTTAAACAAAAAATATTTTTTTGGATTTTTTATTCTTTAGTACTTAAGTGGTTGAACTGTTGAAGCAAAAAGGAAAGGTTCATAAAAATAGGCACAATCCATATGGTAAAACCTCGTAAAATGGAAGAGGAAGGAAATCTTAACATCCATCCATATTGCTCCATACCTACACTAGCACACTGAATAGTCCCCTACACGTAACGGGGGCATGTATTTTTTACACAAAGAAATTTTTTTTTTTGATTTTGTTTTGCCACTTTTTTGGCTTAAGTAATATATTCATGCCAAAAATTACAGCTTTCTAATCTCTGAGATAGGCTAGGACGGACGGACGGACATCGGACATGGCGAAACTATAAGGGTTCCTATTTTTACTAGGAAACCCTAAAAACGGTTACCTTATACCTAAATTTAGTCCGAATTTACGTTTACCAACATCCTTTTTTATTCCCATTTTTTAGTATTTTTATAAAGATATGCTAAATATTTGTAATGGGCAATTTTATTTTATTTTTATTTTATATTATTTTATATCGGGATAAAATAAAACTTTAAGAACCACCTTTGTGCACTTTTAACGTTAATAAATTGCTTTGAAGAACTTACTTTGATGCTTGGTGTGGTTATTCCACATCTTGCGCAGGAATGTTGTCATTTTCAATCAATTTTTCTAAACACAGACAACTTCAAAATCCTTGGATTATTTACTGTCGAAGCTTTCCCGCGCTTATGCCGGGGGTGCGTGCGCGCAGCTTGGCTCACTTCTCTCAGTGTGAGCGCGGCGCGAGATTCACCCAGTTTTACGCGCACTGATACCAACCAACCATTATCACTCAGTATGTACGGTTGAACGTATCCAGTTTTGAAACGGAGTTTTTGGTCTATAAACTTTAATTTGAAAATCCTTGATAGTGTAAACATCATTTATATAGTTATATAATTCCCAAATATTGGGCACAAGTACCTACCTAATGAATTTTTAAGTATTGTCTCACGCCATTCAAATAGGGGATTTTAGGGATTCCATGTCAGTTTGCAGATGTTTACATGTTTCCCAATGAGCTAGACTTGAACTTAAACCCCTTTGATAGTCTAATCTGACTGTGAAGCCATGGAATCTATAACTTTAAAATACAAGACTCATAAGAGAATAATGTGGCTAAATTTTATTGTATTTTAGATATAATTGTGCCCTTACCAGATGCATGAAACCGTAACTTTAATCTCATTACCTACCTACAGTAAACAGTTAGTTTATAAATATAGGTATATAATATAGGCAGCCTTATAATACGCGGCTCAATAGCAATCTCTTCCAAACAACCTTATAAGAGTACTATTATTGATACTTGGTACATACCATGTCTGTCACAAAAATACATCAACAATTGACTCATTATCGAAAACCTCGACCATTTTAAGAAACTAGTTTTATTCAATTTTGTTTTCTAGAAAAAAAAAACATTGTTAGTAAACATTACACAAACTCAAAAATATGAAAAAGCTGTTGAATCATATTCATATTATGTCATAGGTACTTATTTTGATTGTGGGTCAGTACCTAATGGCCCTATAAATGGTTTTTCATTGACCATACTGTCCTCATACAAAAAAAAGTACCTGCCTGTTACATTTCAGAAATCGTATTGTATCTGAAATCTTTACGATAATCGTACAGGGTTGAGAATATTTCAACTATTAAGTATGTACCTACTTACTTGTAGTGCAAATAGCCGCCTTCTTTGCTCTGGTATGACGCCAGCATTCTACTTGATGTTGTAAAAATAATAAAAATATGATTTAATCCCAATTGACAGCGTCTAGGATACGCCTAACACACTTCATAACATAATGTTATCGTCTCAAATATCGTAAGAAAGCCAGTCTGTTTACCGAAAATACCTTTATCATTTTAGGAAGCGGACGCAAGTTCAATGTCATGACTCCCGGGTAATATGTCCCCAATAAGTTTGTTTACTTCAATCTTTTATGTGGCAACATGTCATTTTATTCATAATATCCTTCTTATAGCTTCAAAAACATAATTAGGCAGTTAAGTACAGTCAAGGACTTTAATTGTTATGCCACTATGGAACCCTGTCATAATGACAGCGTCAAACCACATGAATGAAATTACGCCAAAATTAATGAATAACGTTATGCGACAGGGTTCCATAGTAGCATAACAATTAAAGTCCTTGAATGCACCTGTTTAATGGTGGTAGGACCTTGGTCCGTCCGGATCGCTACCACCATCTTTTCTTTTAACCTACCGTCAAGCAGCAGTGTTCGCATTGTTGTGTTTCGGTGTGGGGATTAAAAAATAAAGGTGGTTAATAGCTTAGATAGGGCCTTCCACCTTAGTCCTCAGGATTGGCAACGCATTTGCAGTCTTAGGATTGCAGTCTTGTGATGATAGTCTTGAGATCCAAATGTCCATGGATCTCAGAACCCGTTTACCATCGCGGCCTGATTCGGACACGGCTTTATTTTTATAGAAAACTAGTTTATGTCTGTATGTAAGCACTTCATTGTACAAAAGATAAAAAACCAGTCAAGTGCGAGACGTACTCGCGCACGAAGGGTTCCGTACGTATCACTTTGTTGTATGGGAGCCCCCTTAAACATTTAATTTAATTTATGTTAACTATTTATTTTTATAAGTGAATACACAACTAAATATTCTGTGATTATTTCAAGCGTCTACCTGTTGCCGTTATTAATATCGAGAAAAAAACGGCAAAAAAACACGTCTGTTGTATGGGAAATTAATATTTATTTTATTCTGTTTTTAGTATTTGTTGTTATAGCGGCAACAGAAATACATCTTCTGTGAAAATTTCAACTATCGAGCTATAAGTTCATGAGATAGGTACAGCCTGGTGACAGACAGACAGACAGACGGAATTAACAATTCAAATTCTATATTTCTCTGTTTTTTACAGAATGAGCCAATTTGTACATAACATTTTTAAAGCCACAAACTAGTGACTGTATGAAATTTGAGCACGCCTGGCGTGTCGCCGGCGCCTAACGGGTTAAAATAGCTAAGCGCAGACACCGGCGCACGCGCAGCCTGACGCAAGCTCCGTCAATTACCTCTCATGCGCGTCTGATGCAATTTCGGACCTCCTGCGCTCAGACGTGCCCAGATCAGGTTCGGCTCCTTGCGTTTTTTTACTTCCGAATAAGCAATTACCCGCAAACAAGTCTTGTAAACTTCATGCAATGCAACTTAATACAAAATATTTTTAAGTGTTTTTTTTTTAATTGACAGAAGCGCGTGGTGCTTACCCCATGTGCTTTTGTTTAGTCCACCAGAGACAATTGTCCTCGCGTGTGATATCCATGGACTTGTTTCTCTAATAAGTCTATGTTGATTGTCTAAAACTCGACATTGGCGAAACACACCTTGTTAAAACAAGGAGTGAAAGCCATAAAAAAGTGTTTTTTTATTGTTGTGGAAAGCTTACGCTGCTTACGTTGCAGACTGACTGTATTATTTTGCATAGTTACCTACCATCTGCTTATTGAAACCAATCACGGCAGGTCTACTTCGAGTAGCCAGAGCAAAGGTCCCATTTGCCACTTTCAAACTCCATCATTTAGATCAACTCTTAAATTTAAACACGACAATATTGTAAATCACCTACTATAGCTGTGGCGTTCTAAAGGGCCCGATTTGACAGGCGTCAACGCAATAGTTTAAGCCTAGACCTTATGCTTCGCTTTTAGGGTTCCGTACCATAATGGTAAAAACGGAACCCTTATGGTGAGACTTCGCCGTCTGTCTCTCTGTCTGTATGTCACAGCAGGTTTTCTCAACAACTATAAATGCTATCAACTTGAAATTTGGCATAGTTGTACAACTTGCTTGCCCGGATCTGCTTTTAGTAAAAAAATATGAAATTAATTTCATAAATCTTAATAATAGAAAAGGGGTCTAGAATGGGGGGGTAAAAAAATGGAAGTGGTTTGATTATAGCAAATGGGGTGTCATATGAAAGGGCTTAATCTGCACATTTCAAAACTATATTTTTTGTTAATTTTCTGTAATGTACTTTTTGATTAATAGCCAAAAATTTACAAAAAATGTCCGCCCCCCCCCCCCCCCCCCTTATCTCTGAAGCTTACCAAACAAGAAATCAGAAAAAATCCTGACGTATAGATAACTAGGTACTTATATTTTATGGGAAAAATAAAATGAACTGTTCATTATTTATAATTTTTGAGAAATAACAAAAAATCTTTAGTCAAAATGAACCTTATTGAAAAGATAATAAAGTTCATAACAAAATGAGTAGTCTTTTGCGGTTACCAAGTATATTTTCTAAACTACGGAACCCTCGGTGCGCGAGTCCGACTCGAACTTGATCGGTTTTTTTCCCATAATTATTAGAATATTAACGGTCATGTTACACAGCTCTCGTTACGACATTTGTCAATGGAATATGAGCCTATTGTGATTATCATAGAAACATTTTTCTAATTCGATTGTTAGTCATAAAAACAAAGGAAAGTCTATTTTATTTCTTATTATTATTTTCTTTATTCCAATGACTGTATATGTAATGTAAAAAAAAATGTACGCGGGGCCTGACGTGACGAGGTTAACGTAGATAATACTGAAAAATATACTAATTCTTGTTATAACTTAACTTATTTATATGAACCCTGCCAATATAAATGCGAAAGTAACTGTATGTTTGTTACGCTTTCGCAGCTAATCCGCTTAACCGATTTTAATGGCCATGGAACTATGAACTTTGTAAAACGGACACCTTTTACTGGTAGGTACTTCTTTTCTCCTGAAAAATTGGACAGTTCTCAGCATAGTCAGCATATCAATAATAAACGACTTCTACGCAAGCAGAGTAGCAGGTAACAATTAGTGTTCTATACTATGATATCTTATCACCAGCAGCGGATGATCGCGCTACAAACGGATTACTTGAATTTATCGCCTCTTCCCTCGAGCAACTTGTGGAGGTGCAATAACACTAAAATGAAATATCGGTCTATTTATAATGTGATTTATGAACATAATAACTGCAATAACAAAACAATCATTCACATTACTTGTTATCATTTATATTCATGCCCTAGAATAAGGCTTATAAAATATATAACTTTGTTCAGTTATCGTGGACATCAAAATAAAAGTAAACTCTCCTAGGAGCTAGCCATTTGCTACGCAGTCAAAACCCAATTATTCAAACACTGTTTACAAGTAACTACCAAAGTTAAAAAAATATGTGATGTTATTTATTTCCATGTTATCAGTAAGTACCTTAAAAGGCGTAATATTTTAAAATATTATTATTATTACAGATTATAAAATATGGTAAAACTGTAACAACACATGGTGTTCTACTTATATTGTCTTACTAAATATATTAACTCGCTTAATATAATAATATTGACTTCATAATAAAATTATAAATATAGCCCCAACAAACATAATTATTCAGTCACTTCGTAAACTTAAACAGGTCATGTTTCAGCGATAATTATTGCTATATTATTTATCCATATACTCGAAGGCTACTTCGCAGCAGTAGTCATTATTGCAAAAAAGGAAATCGAGATAACTAGTAAAAGCCTAACCAAGAATTTGAGTGACAGGCACGTCCTAAGTTTCATTTTCACCATCATATATTGTGGAAGCTTCTAGCTGCTACCATTTTAGTAAATATCCAGTTCCACAGAAGGATCGACAACTAATTCTCTTGCCAACAAAAAAAGGCTTCGTGAAAAAAGAAGACTGGGGTTATATTTTGGCTAATAATCGTTTATCTATTTTGGATGACAAGAAAATTGGAGGTCGTCAACTAGCCTCCCGAGTCCCCCGATTCTTTTAGTAAAATATAATTGCAACCTTACAAATAACTACAGGGCTACTTAAATATCCTCAAGCTAGGACCGAGGGATTCAGGAGGATACTGATGTCTTTGGCTTCTCTGACGAGTAAAATTCTAACAAGGCCGACATAAAAAAATCTGGTTAGGAACTTTTAAAAATTGTTTCTAAATCTAGACGACACCTAAAATCTTATTAGTAAATGTATCAACTATGTATCTAAATTTAACCATTCCTACTCACTCTTTGGATTTAATATCCTTCCTACACATTCAATACCAATAAGCATTACAATCAATATCCTGTTTCTGAGACTCGTGTTGCCATGCAAGGCAAGGACATGGTTCGTGAAGTGCTTTTGTTTCAGTAGTGAGCAAGTAAATTTAAGACTCAGAAACTCCAGCCACCTATACTTTTTTTTAGGTACTTAACTGAATGTATACCGTATACCAAACCAAAAACCACGGGTTCGTCAGCCGATAGAAGCAGTGTCCCTAGACGAGGCGAAATCGTAATCACTATCGAAAATGTATTGGATTGACGTAAGCTATGGTCGTGTCATGCGCTTATTAGATGTCAGTTCCATAATTTTTCGACAGTTTTCGAAAACCGCTTTCGATAGCGTTAAGCATCTGGTCTAGTGGCTCTGGGGCCTATTGCATATAAAATAATAGCTTATATTATAAGCGGAACTCTCTTTCTAACAGTATGTATTAAAAATAGACTTCCACTCGTATTACAAGTTATAAGCTTTTATGAAACGGGCCCCTGAACATTGATAAGTCAAAGCTCGAACCAGTTTTGACTGGCTTTTTGACAGAGCCGCGCGGTTTGTTTTGTTGCACATTTAGTTAAATACAGTCGGCCTTATAGGAGGCTGCACACTTTAATACCTTGCCGCTTTAACGCTTAAGTGCAGCAGTTCAAATATGACAAAGCACTTAAGTGTGCAGTTACTCATAAGGCCAAACTTTCCTAAAGAAATAGAATAGAGTAGTCATTGTCTTTCTCAAATTGCACATAAATAGAGGAGACAGTTTTTTTACCTTATTACAGTCGAATTCACCAACAATTCACATCAGCAACTTTAACAACAACTTAAGTATTGGAGTTAGCTTTATTGGGTTTGGTCGCAGATGGTGCCGTTCGCAAATCGTCGCAGACTCAATTCGTTATTTTCGTCAATCGTTCCGCTGATAAATATGGTCCAATTGGAATTGCCAAAGAGTTACTACGCCGGACTGTCCGCGACCAAACCCCTTAATATTATGGGAACATGTAAGGCTGGTGTGTGAATATTTGTGAGCTCAAGTGTACTTTCTGTCTTTTGCAGCAGTTCATCAAGCAGTAGTTTTGCAAGATCAATTTTGAAGATATTTTTATGTTGAGTTCTAAAGGCAATGGTAAAAATAGAAAAGGAAGTACAATTACACTAATTTAGTACCTACTATTTTACTTTACAATGTTGTTAAGGTCAAATACTAATTGAATAAATTTATCGGCATAAGCAAGAAGGCAATGATTAAATTATGGTTATGGATCATTTAAAAAGCGTCAAAACTCTTGAAAGACAAACTGTCACCAATTTCACATTACAGACACATTCATGTAGTCACCCTACACATTAATTATTACTGGATATTACAATTTGGACCCTAATTTCGCTTTATACAAGTACATAATTTTGTAGTAATAATAATGATTAATGATCAAACACATCTATCTCCTGGTATGATTATTGCATAGAGTCGCATAAATGGATAATTATTGCTATAAAATAAAAACATTGCCATTGTTTATAAGGCACATTTGTTAGGCTACGAGCAAACAGAGGCAGTAGCTGAGGGCCTGTAATCAATGCATAGTATGGAAATGGTTCATTGCAGCAGCTGGTATCAATGCTACAATTTGTATAAACTAGTAGGTGATGATCTTGAGCTCAGATGTACTGCCCATGCAACCGGGCCGCTACTACCTCTGTGTCTTGACAACGTAAGACCTATTTAAGTGGCAAAATTTTAGATAGATACCTAGTTAGCTACATTAAGACCAAGCCGAGCATCCAGCTTATAGCATTCAGTTATTACTATAATTATGTTTTCTAATTAACTACAGTCGGTATTGTCTTGAAATCAAAGGAAGGTTTTTGTTAACAAATGAATACACAATAATACATAGGGTATATGACATAACTTGAAAACAATTGAACTATGAGTGAGTAACTTAACGGAAAGTGTTTTTTCTTTGACTACACAAGATGCGTTATTAAACTTTGTCATATATGCAATACAATATATATTCATTTGTAAAACCAAAAACCATCCTTCGATTTCAATACAATACTTTAGTTTATTAGTAAACATAATAATAGTAATGAGGGTGCCACTGGAAACTTGGCATAGTCTTAAACAAAGACTTACACATTTTCAAAACATTAAGCTAATTTCTCCTCTTTAACATTAAGCTAATACGATAAAAGCAAACATTAAAATATAAGTCAGCTGTAGATGCAATACTCGTTTCAAACAATATCGTCGAACTATCCTCTGGTAAATACACTTGTCAACATTCTAATTGGCCTAGAAATTTAAATCAATGATAAGTCCCACTTACACAAACACAGTTTTAGTAAGTATAACAAAAGTAAATTCATAGGTATGTTCATAATTTTACAAAACAGATTTTGAAGTTCCTTTATATGACTTTAAAAGAAGAAAAAAAAAATAGAGCATAAGTATTGAGAAGATACATTACACATATTTAGACTTTACACTATACATATACCTATCTCCCACTTATCCTAAGTTTTTTTTCAAGAGAGTATACTCACCCAATTGATCAATTAGTAATTAGTAATATTTGTACTGTGAATGCATCAGATTTAATTATGTGTCTGACCATTTTCTTAATTTTAGGCATTTGTGTAAGTGGAAGTCAATATAAAAACTATTAGTTAACAGTTTTACTGCCCAGACACCAGATAGATTGTTTTTTTAGTTCCTGGCAGCAAAATTGTTAATGCATCAACACCATCACAAAACAAACTTATACCTATTTCATTTACTGACCAACAATTCCATTATTTGTGCGTTTGTTCGGAATCACTTTTGTGGTCACATTTTTGTAGAAGTGGCTGCAGATTTCGATTTTGTTTTTGGTTCGGTATGTAAGTTTACCAGACATCTTACAAATGTCCAAAAACTGCATCAAAATATATGCCCAATTCTTCAAAAATATGTCCACAAAAGTGAGGCGGTTGAAACGCTTGAATAATGACCCATTTGTAGGTATAAAAGACAAATGTAGTAATGGTAGAAAAGAAACATCTATCAAGCTAAATCACATGAAAAAGGCAATTTCATAGTTGTATTCGTGCACATTCATCATGTACAGGGCTGCCATCATGAGAAAAAGAATGAAATGCTATCAAAAAAAAATTGTGTTATATCTTCTCTCAGCATATTTGTTTACTGCATCTGTCATGAATACCTAGTTCAAGAGCTTGTGGCTGCAAAAGCATCACTTGTATCAAATCATTAAATAACAACAAAAATTTACGACAATTAGAACTAGCAAATTCACTGTTGCAAACAAAATTTAAGAAATTTAAACATGTCAGGAGTGAGGAGGTAAGCCCCAGATGAGTTAATTAGGTACACATGATCGATGGGTATAAAGTTACAATGATACTCTCACTCTTTTATCACATGATGGCAGAGATTATGGCAGTGTAACATTATAAGTCCTATTACTAGATTAGTATAGTTTAAGTAAAACAATATATTGATACCTCAAATTTTAATTTGTGTAAAGCACAAATGATGCATGCTTACATGAATATGCAAAGCATAATTTGTGCATTATGCAAATGAAAATTTAAGGTATCAATATTATGTTAGATTTTCCTTCTCATATAACCCTAATTGATTTAATATCATATAAAGAAAAAAATACACCAAAATAAATAATAATATTTACAGTTACATCAAATGAATGTTAGCTCAAATAGGGGAGCGCTTTGTTTCATATAAAAATTTGTAGTTCGAATGTAAATGTATTGTTATTCATAATCATCGCAAGTCATAAAGTGTTTTTTACTAAAACGGTTTTATTTCAGGATTTTTGAAATATCTAGCTGGTAAATGAGGTTAGGTTAGGTCAGGTTTGTTTTATAAAAACCCTGAAATAAAAACCGCTACAGTAAAAAACACTTTATGACTTGTTATGATTATGAATAACAATACATGCAGACTACAAATTTTTATATGAACCAATATGGACCCCTCAAATAGACTATCAAATGGTGTCACGTAAAAAGTACACAAATGTGAGCGAACAAGGCTCAGCAAAATTGATCAACACTCCTAAGGGCACCTACTACCACGTAAACAGTTTTATATTACTTTATATTTATCAAACATTATTAATTCATTTACTATCTAAAAATCCATCACACATTTGTAATGAAAACATTATTTTGGTAATTAAGTATTGGAAGTTAACACTTTACTTCTTTTTTTACTGGAACAGTCTTATCTGTGGGCTTGACAGCAGGTTTGACCGTGGATCATTTCTTCTTCCGATCCTGTGTACACTTAGGGCAGTACCACTTACCCTTAGGTTTGGTTTTAAGTTCAACACAAGCAAAGTGAAACCACTCAATCGGGCAATCAGGATTGTCACATCCTATCATCTCCCCATATGAAACTTGATGACAGAGGCAATAGGTCGGCTCGTTAGGGTCCACTGGCATGTCGAGTACGTCACTAGGATGGGCCATGCCAGCAACTGAGTCTAAGTCAGCACTTTCTTCCTGTTCTTTAACAGCATTGGCTATTGTGGTGGCACCTTTGCGCTGAGCCTTCTTTTTGGCGGCAGACCTGCCATTCACGACGGCGTCATCTTCGCTGGAGGCTCCGACTCGCTTCTTCTTCCCCGCGGCAGCTGCAGTCTTCTCACTGCCTTTGTGCTTCTTCCTACCTTTTTTAACAGTTGCGGTGTTGGTTTCCTGATCCGCGGCCGCCTGTTGCGCCGCGCGAGCGCTCATTACTTTCTCTTGAATCTCCGACTCGAAGCGCGCAAGGTCGGAGTCAAGGCGCCGTATGTGCTTGTCTACCAACTCGTAAGTCTGTATTGCGAGCTGCACTTTATCATCACCGTATTCCTTTGCCTTGTTGAATAGACCCTGAATTGCATTAACCTTGTCTTTTTTCGTTTCATCGTCCATTTTCGGAATATTGGGTAATAACTCGTCAGCCATAAGATCAATTGTCCTCATTAACCCGTGAGCCCGATCATCGAGATCTCGCATCAATTTAAAGTTCCTTTGTAATTCTATAGGTAGGTGCTGAAGACTATCAAGATAATGCTCCAAATAAAGTGCTGAAGTCATTTTGCTAAATTTCGTAACGACTCCTTTGGAACGATGAGTTCCAATAGCAGATTTCTGGTAAAATCTTGAATAGAAGCTATTTGTAACTTGAACAACTTAACTTTTATATCTTAAATATTACTTGATCCAACCTATTTCCACTTCTACTTTCACAAAACTTAACCAAAACACTTCATTACAAATTATCGGCATTTGTAGCAGGTAGCAGAAATACAAACTTCTTTCAGACAGAATGAATGAAATGAAAGGAAGGAATGTTACAAAAAACTGACATACCTTGTCTATGCTTGGATCACTTTCGCCTGTGTTCGCACTGGCAATGCTGAACAAATATTCAAATTTTTAAATAATATGACCCTGTAATTATCATCAAGTTGAACATATTTTAAATATAAGTAATTTTTGCCTTTCGGCAAAACTGTGTTTGATAGGTAACATAATTTATTTAAAGAACGTTACTTTTGAGTTGGGCTATTTTCTTTGCTGCTGGCAATACTTTCATTAATCCATAAACAAACATTACTTCCGCTACACTACACTGATACCGCGAAAGGAAGCAATGGGAAGCAAAGCAATGAATAGTGGTGAAACTGGTGAATAGCAAAGATATCAAGCGCTTAATGTGATTGGCCGAGACGGTTATACGAGCGTTTTAACGCGTGCAAGCCCTCACTGTGAGTGTTTTATCTATCTAATATGTTGTGAATCAACAAAATATCAACGTGGCGCCTAGTTGTCGTCCCTCTAAAATCTTTTCATTTCGTTCTTTATCATGACGCCGAAACGAAAACGGCCTTACTTGTACAGTGTGCTTTTTTTTCGTTTAAAGTTCGCTAAAAATCCATTGTTAAAATCACTAAAAGTTTGTCGCGGTTTAAACAATAGTTTGAAGTTGGGGTGGGTGTTTAGTTGTTTTTGAAGGGCGATAAATATTGTAGTGAAATAAAAATAAATATTTCGGCCTAGTAGTAATTTTTTGCTCAAGTGTTTTTCACTGCTTTGTTTTTTTATGCCGCATATTTTTCACTCACTCACTTCGTACTCTTTCCATAAACCTAGAATCAAACAATTAGGGCGTATATCACACTGCCGCCGCATCCCGTTGCGGCGTACGGAGCGACGAATTCGCGTACGGTGACGACGCACCAGTTGCCCGTTTCACGAAGCTACAAGTTACAAATTAAATGCGGAATTCTCTTTCTAACTCCTTTTGCTAAAGAGTTCTGCTTGTAATTTGTAACTTGTAGCTTCGTGAAACGGGCCCCAGCACCACCATACCGGTTTACTCCGTATCTCTGGAGCTGCGGTGCACGACTAATCCACATACCCTTATAAATGAGATACATTTGCGTTCGATTAGCGGACGTGAATCGGGGCACGAATCGCGACGAGAATCGCGCGTGAACTCTTCTCGGCTCCAGATTCGCAGTGTTCACGATATAATTAGAGGCTCTACTTCGAAAATCGAAGTTCGAAGTTACGTTAGCTCAGTCTTTGTTACTCGTCATTCAAGACTAAATTAAAAGAAGGGAATAGAGCTAACGTAACTTCGAACCTCGATTTTCACTTTAAGCAGTCGGGAACCGACTGCACTTCGTTGCTATTGGTCGATTTGCAGTTTCAATGCTCTAGAAAGTCGGAAAACGTATACGGAAAACGTATGTATACGGCCGGCCGCGGATGTCCGAATTAGGAAAACGTATTCGCAAACCGTATACGGAAAACAAATGTATGCGGCCGGCCTTATGGTTAGAACATTAAATTTAATAATGTCTAAAGGGCCTCATACACGGAACGATACGTCGTTACGATCAATCTGAAACTATATCGTTACGATTCACATTTCTATTGAAATTTAGATGCGATATTGCCACACAATCCATCGCTCGACTTCAGTCTGAACCGACGGATCGTACCGTATATGGGGCCCCTAAGGCAAAAAGTGGCCGCAGTCGACCGCACCCTGAGGCTCTACTTTAAAATCCGTAATTCGAAATTCGTCTATTGCTATCCCTTTTACTCTCGTCGTGTCACTAATTCGCAAGAAAGTGACGGGGCGATCCGAAGTTCGAATTACTAAGGCTCAACTTTGAAATCCGTAATTCGACCTTCGTCTATTGCTATCCCTTTTGCTCTCGACGCGTCACTAATTTGCAAGAAAGTGACGGGGCGATCCGAAGTTCGAATTATTGATTTCAAAGTAGAGCCCCTGATTTCAAAGTAGAGCCCCTGGGGCATACTAAGGGCTGATTTTTCAATCCCCAGATAAAGCTATCCGGAAGATAAATTTTAGCCCTGTCCTTTTCTTTCATATTACTTCAGAAAAGGATAGTAATACATTTAACTGACTGATAGTTTTATCTGGGGATTAAAAAATCAGCCCTAAGTAAAACCATATTGCTTTTGACATGTTATCATATAGCCAACCAGTGGTGTAGCATGGGGGGGGGGTCCATGGCCCCGGGCGGCAGATAAAAGGGGGCGGCATACGGAAAATATTATATTATTATAATATCGGGGAATATACATAAAAAATATCCCGAAGAATTGAGAACCTCCTGGTTTTTTCGAAGTCGGTTAAAAATAGGGGGCGGCGAATTTCTGGTCGGCCCCGGGCGGCGAAAACCCACGCTACGCCGCTGTAGCCAACGTTATGATAACTCTTATTTACTTGACAATAATGGTGGCAAAGTTAAAAACAATACTATCACACTTCACACGCATTATGGTTTCACGGTTTTACAGAGTAGAATAAAGCGGCACTTCTATCCCACTAGTCCCATTATGGTCGAACTGAGACAATTTCGTCCCAGTAGTCTCATGGGACAAGTGGCAATAATATTATTGTCTCGGAAGTCCCAGGTAGATTTAGGTTATGTTAGTTTTGCAGCAAGCCAGACTGGGCCAGACCACCCAGAAATAGGAGCTCCGCAATAGCGGAGCTCCGTCGACACATCAAATTGATTTCGGAAATGAAGAATGCGAAAACACGACAGAGCTAAAGAAAAAAAAGAGACTTTACAGTGATGACGCTAATGGGACTTTTGAGACTAAAATAAAATCAGTGGTCAGTAGGACTACGCAGTAGGACCACGGGCAAAAAAGGACAAATTAGCGGGCATCGGCGTTTTTTTCTCATTGGAAGTGGGAATAAATAAAACTCAATTTGTATTAATTTAACTTAAATCATATTAGCAAATAAACAATTTATAAAATATTTTCTTATTACACGTAATGACATTGTTTCAGCGATTACAACAACTTGCTTGGACTTAAAATTATAAACATTCAAGAAAAAATGCTAATAAATAATCAATCAGCGCTTGCCAGTATTTGGCAAAGTAAAAAGGCGTTTACATAATCTACATAATATAAAACATGCTATATTTATTTTCTTAATACTATAATTTACATGGCTTAGACTAATCGTGATCATACAATACACTAATCTATTCTATAGCGTTGCGCATACCCTATATAATGCAACGAGAAAATAATGCAACAGGGTCGACAAAATGGCTAAGTGTTAAGAAAACACCAATGATATTCATAAGAACCGAAGCTGCTCCATAAAGAAAATCCCTGTGGTAAAAGAACATAAGAACAAAGTAGTCATATTGGTAGAAAACGCATTTTAGCGCGCTCTTTCACAGGTCGGTATGTTTGCGGCAAAAGCACGCATTCGGTGTGAATGCTGCATGTGAATTGGTAGTTTCGTATTTTACTGCATGCATACCGACCGGCGACCCCTGGCGGGCGGTGTTGCAACTCGCACCGTCAACCATAAGAATCATAAATACCTACATTAAAAAAATGAAAAATATCTACCTAGTTATACAACTACATTCATATTAATTAGAAAAAATTTGGTACACTTTCGTTGCTCTTTTTAACATTAAAATTACAAAAAGTTTGCATGGTGAGGATGCTAAGCAACAAAACACTTGGAATGCATATTTTAAACAGTCAGACGATAAAACATTGATTTTGAGTTTTGGGGTATAATTATGTTTGTATAAAAGGTATAAAAAGAATAAATCTTCGAGATTCCCCAATGCCAATTATTCAATAACCACCGAAATGACAAATTGATACCCGGAGCTTGTCTTACTTTTTGCTTTTATCTAATAGCTAACTCATAAGCACATTTGTTTGTAGTACATTGCGGGTATCTATGCTCAATAGACTACACATTATTGCCCATTTACACGCATTCTACGACAGCTAAAACAAAACTCTTTTCGTTTTGACACATCCATTAATGAGTATTCAAACGCATTGTTATTATTAGCGGAACTAGTTCGCGCATTCACTAATCCAATACAAAATTGATAAAAAACTGGAAGTTACTGATTTAACATAGATCAAAATATACAATAGATATAATTGGCACTACATATACAGGTCACATATTATATGAAAATACAAAAATCGTACACAGTTACTTTAAAAATGGAATCTTATATTATGTATACCTATCTACCTACTTATCTGTTAGCAAAACCAATATCCGAAAAATTAAAGTGAATAAGAGTTTATTTCGAGAAAAAGTGAACTAAAGTTATATCTCGCGTTTACATAATTTTTATTTATATTCATATCGACTAGCAACTTCGTAGTAGATAAAGTAAAACTTTTAGTTTCAATAAAGCTTTTTTCTCGTAAATTAGAATACTAATTAAATCTCAAAATATGATTTCACAACCGCTAATAAAAATAAATTTCAAGAGGTCCAAGTGAAATGTTACGAAGTTATCAACAAGCAAAGCACCATTACAATTAGATTGTGCTCAGGTGGGCGTAGTCTTGCTTTCTATACAAAACTGTTACAGTACTAGGTTAATCGTAATCATACATATATAATTGACTCAAAAATAAGTCGAGGTTCTAGGTATTTGTCACATTATACTTACTACTTACTGATACTCAAAAGTAAGGGTTTACAACACGAAAAATGTATGAAATGCAGAAAAGTCGCCAGCTTCTATTCTGGTTATTTTTATAAAGATTTTACTTTTTAATATTTTTTGCATTACAATTTTAATACCACCACAAAGAGACTTAATATTCCATTTTGAAAACTATTTTTTAATCCAAATATTTGGCAAAGGAGTGTCTTAAGAGTCATGAAAGAATTTTACAAACAAGCCATCATTTCATTATAATTTATGCCTACCAGTCTGCTGTAGAAGATAATAGAAGACCATAGTTATTATTAATACTAACTCTAACTATATTCCGTCGGTACTAGAATTCTTATATTATTTATATATATTTGGTTTACAATGAAATAAATATTTAATAACCCCTATTTTTTTTGCTTCATTTTCTAAAAGAACAATCATAGGACTAGCTGATAAACTACGACCCAGCCATATAATATGAATACAGATTTAATACACCACATCGATTATGTAAATAATATATATCGTGATCACACATAACGATCAACGCATTGCACCAAGATAGGTCACTCTCCCCGTAACGCGCCTGCGGCATCGCCGCCGGCACACCGTTTATCACAATACTACGCATGGAATAGGGCGCTGGAGTACAGTCAACACTGAGACATGGAAGAAACCGCTCGAGATGGAACGCCGACCGACTAGGGCCGGTCCTGGTCCGAGCGGGTGTAATGCTACACGAGCGTCTCGTACTTGTCGAGCACCTGCGCCGAGGCGTGGTCGTCGCCGTGCGAGCGCGAGCGCGGGCGCGGCGCGGGCTCGGCGGGCGCGGCGGCGCTGCGCGCGCGCGTCTTCTTGTCGTGCCCGCACGTGCACGCCACCGACGTCTGCCGCTTGAGCGTCTGCGCGCGCGCGCCGGCCCACTGCGGGTCCAGCGACTCGCTGCGCGCGTACATCTGCCGCTTGCGCCCCATGGTGGCGTGCGTGAACGCCGGCGCGCCGTGCGCGTGTCCGTGAGCGTGCGCGTGCGCGTGCCCGCCGTCGGACGCGGGCCGCAACGACTCGCTGCGCACGCAAACGTTACCGCCGGCGCGCCTGAACGAATCTAGCACCCGCTCTTCGATCTCCTCTATATCCTTCTTTTTAACGAGCCAAATTTCCTCGGAACCCCGAGTGAAATAACTCGACCCTTTGCTCACGGAGTATTTCTCTTTAGGTTTCGCCTTGCAAATTTTCAAGTGATTAGCAGCATTGAGGTCCTCGTTAGGCTTGAGAGCGGCGCGCGCGGCGTCGGGCGAGGGCGTGGCGACGTTGCGGAAGGCGGTGCCGTGCGACGGGAACTGGTCGGGGATCTTGGCGCCGAGGCTCGGCGAGCGAATCGTGACGTCGACCGGCGACGACATCGGCTTGAATTCGGGCTTTATTATCTTCTGCGGTTCCGGTTTTTTAATCTTGTCTTCGGCGGGTTGGGTTTCGGTCCGCGGCCATTTTGGCGGACTGTTTCTAGAAACGCTCTGCTGCCGGACCACGGTGCCCAGTTCAAAATGCACGTTATCCTTGAAGGGCGTGGCCGGCGGGGGCAGGTCTTCCTTGGGGTCGGAGCCGCGGCGCTCCGGGCGGGCGCGGCCGCGCACCGAGCCGGGCCGGGACAGCCGGCCGGCGGGCGCGGCGTCCTCGGCGGCTCTCTCGAACTTCTTGATCTTGTCCCCGACCCCGTTGGACTCCTCGCTGCCGGCGGCCGCCGCGCCGCCACTCGCCTCACCTACATTATTAGCATCGTTATTCTTATTAATTTCATGATCTATAGCACCTCCATTGTCAGATATAGATAATTTCTCAGTTTTTATGGGTACTTCCTTTACAATTCCGGTTTCTTTCATAATAGATTTAGGAGGCGCGCTGTCATCGTTCCTTTTGATTTTAAATGTCGCTACGGGTGGTGAGGTTTCTTTTTTCGGCGGAGACGCGACTTGCGATTTCGGTGGAGAGGTGATTTCTGTTTTGGTAGGAGACATGACATCGTTTTTGGGAGGTGTATTTTTAATCTTTGGGGGCGATAAGATGCTTTTCCTCGGCGGCGAATTAGCACCTCCTTCAGGGAGAGGAGTCGTTTCCTTCGCAACAGCAGGCTCTGATATAGCTTTGACATTATTGACAGGTTCCACTTTAGTCTTCTGCGCCTGAATGTCACGACTCAAAAATGAGGAATTCTTCACGTAACACTGTTCTTCGGCCTTCGCTTTAGTCGAGTCGATGGACGACGTCCTCGGCGGGGGCTTCTGGACGCGGGCGGTCATCTCGAGCTTCCGCGCCTGCTCGCGCACCGTCGGGCCGTCGGCGGGATCGTTCGGTTTATCGACTTTGTTGGTACGCTCCGGTTTGATGACGATGGCGACTCGCTCGCCGGGATTTACAATCTCGGGGGTGGTTTCTCTGAGTTCCGTATCGGGCTTCGCTTGCGGATGTTCGCGCGGCACGTCCTGGCACAGGTCGGGAGCGTCGACTCGCCGGCGGCGCGGGTCGCGGCGGGGCGAAGCCCTCGGTCACGCGCGGGACTCCGTGGTCCACTGGTCCGAGTCGTCGGAGTCGGAGTCGGCGCCCGAGCTGGTGTCGCTCAGCTCGACGGCCACGCGGCGCGCGAGGATGCTGGCCACGTCGAGGAAGGCCGGCACGCCGCGCAGCGTGTCGTAGCGCCCCGCCGACTCGTCGCCGCGCTTGTCCACTTTGCGCAGCTTTATACCTGCGGAACCGTTTATTGCTATTTAGTGACCGAACTTAACAATACGAGACATCATGAATAAACAACATGTTTGGAACTATTGACCAGCGAGCCCGGGGGTGGTGACTCACCGTCTCTGATAGCCTTGAGCAGGTCGGATCTGGGGTCGGGCTGCGGGTCGGCGACGGGGCGCGGCGGCTTGAGCGCGGAGGCGCCCTTGAGCAGCGAGCCCGGGGAGGGCGGGCGCGGGCGGTCGTCCGCGGGCGGCGGGGAGGGCGCGGCGGGCAGCGCGGGCGGCGCGGGCGGCGCCGGCGGCGGCGGCGGCGGCGAGCACAGCACGTCCGGCTCCTCTGACATCATACCTGTACACGAAACATTACTCCCGTTACTCTTGAACATTTTACAAACACCAAAAGTAATAAGATTTCAAAAATAGAAGTGATAAGATTCAAAAATTGAGGGGGCCGCGTACGCGAAATAAGTTTGAGAACCATTGGTCTAGTTGATAAGAACCCTGTCTACAAAGCTAACAGACCCGGGTAGGCCATGATTATAAAGTAGGCTCAGTGCACATACAGTCTGTACGTGAATGACATTCATGAGACTGTCGACTTAAAACTGCAAAGGCCCCAGTAGCAGAGCATAGTTACCGATGACAGCGTGCATGTGATCGAGGTGCGCGTCGAGCGCGGTGCGGTGCGGCGGCGACGCGCCGTTGACCATGGGCGGCGACGTCGCGCCCTCGGGCGGCGGCGGCGGCGGCGGCAGCGTCGACCTGTGTGACCAGCCGATATCACTAACCGTTCAAAAACGCTTGCGTGTGTATGTGTGAAGTTAGCTACCACAACGACGTCTGGTGTATGAGATGACAATTTAAAATTAATTATTTTATTTGGGACCTCATTTAAATTTGACAGTTGTCTATTGTCTAATGACTGAGGAAAAAAAAACTCTCACAATACGAGCGTTCTCCGATCGACAATACCCCGACAGGTAGATAGGGCGGGCTGGCACTATTTCATGGCCAGCCCGTTCACCCGACTTAAATCCACTCGTTTTTCTTTTACAAGGGAGTGCTAAAAGAAACAGTGTCCTTGAAACCAATAGAAAATTTTGACGAGCTTAATCTAGCAAGTGCCAAACCATTCTGAAATCCACACTAAATACGCCTTCTTTTAAAGCTACTTGCCAAAATAACCTAGTACATTTTTTTTCAGTACAGTCTTTCAAGTTGGACTATTAATTAATTTTGTTTACATGGTTGGGTTAAAAATAAATATTGAATTTAAAATTGAGATAGTGATTGATGAATTTTTATTCCACCTGTATATGATAGTTAGAGTGTACCTGGTGGGCGTGTGGTTGGCGGTGGGCTCGGCGGGCGGCGCGGGCGGCGGCACGGAGGGCCGCGGGCGGCGCGGGGTGCCGGCGCCGCTGCCGCCGTAGATCGGCTCCACCGACCCGTACGGGCTCTCCTCCAGGACCACTGGGGGACCGACACGACCATTACCAGTGACCCGATCTAGGATGCCGTTTGGGGTGAACGACCTCAAACGGTTTGCTTAACATGGATGTGACTTGGGATTACAAGGTTAACAAAATAGCAATAATAATACCTGTATAATCTGGTAAATAAATAAAAATGGTAAAAATACCATAAAAGATAAGACGTGCAAGATACGTTCAGTTCTTTTATGCAGTACTGTATTTTTTTTGTTATTACATATTTTGTTAATTTTATACTGTAAACTACTTAAAATTAAAAGTTATTAACCTTTTTATAAAGGTAGGTAACAAAAAGAATCGCGGGATTGTAAGCCATATTCATATCCATCCATGTTAAAATAACTAGATCCGATCACTGCCTATTACAGATCTACTCTATAAACAAATCATTCTGACCACGCTATCAGCCTGGTAAGCCTGGTTGGTAGTGGTCTACCTACGTAGCTAACGGTCACGGGTACACTTTTTTTTATTATTGAATGAAACTGTATTTGGGTCTTGAAATACTTTGAATGCCAAGGACAACAAAAATTTTACATCCCAGAGCATCATAAGCCAAAGCAAAATGACTTGCTGACGGTTAGGCATTTTTGTAACGCGAATACGATTTCGAACCTCGCCGACAGCGGCGGGCATAAGGTAGGCCATGAAGCTAATCATGATGGTATGTCCGTGAGTAACTCAGGTCTAACCTACTTAACACCATTAACTTGGTGTTAGTGATGCCACATTTTCCTTTGATTATTTTCGGAAATGTTTACTCGCATATCCTTGCCTTGCTTATTAATAAAGACCGGATTATATGCATTTGCATATTTGCATATGCATTTGCATATTTAAGCCATCCTCAGCGGTAATAGCATATTTTAAGTGTCTTAGTAGATAACTGACTTTCCTGGAACATTTACATACGAATGTTTTATATTGTCGAGTTTGCAGCAAAAATATTTCGTGCACAAAAAGATTCCTAAAACGTATCATTTAATTTTGCATATTTTTCATGCATATTTGCATGCATATAACAAGCTTTTTATGTTGCATATAATCCGGTCTTTACTTATTATCATAAAACAAGTTACCAAACAGGGGGGCTATTGCCTAACGCCCTCGCAATCGTTTTCATTATAAAAGCCGAAGGCGAGTGTTTTTTTTTTCAGCCACAACAGCCTTTACTTGCTGGTTGGAGTCTTCATACAAAATGAAAACAGGTGTTCCACTTTGAAGCCGATTGCGATTGCGTGTGCGTTATGCAATAGAGACGCCGGTCAAGATCATTTTGAGACATAGTAAAGTCAGCTTCAAAAGTATATACGAACGTTTGTATCTTATCGCTTAGTCAAGTAAGCAATGTCAAACAAGATTGTCAAATGTGTTAATGCGACAAAATACAAAAGTAATCAGCTACTTTCGACGCCGACTGTACATAATACGGTCAGCGGCATACTAGTTTTACCATATCATTCTGGAAGTGTGAATATGAGCCTTAACTGCAAGGTATTAAGGTAGTTACCGTGGCCATTGCCCGTGAGTCTGGTCTGTCGGTTCTGCTGGTTCTCAATCTCGATGGAGTTGGGCCGCGCCGCCTGCGACGACGGAGGCCGGTTCAGACCCACCCGGTAACCGCCGTCCGTGACACTCGTAGCTAAAGCACAATATCAAAAATTATTCACTTGTGCAGCAGTGGGTCTGCGGCACTAAAGGGTTAGGGCGCATAACTTTCCATTCGCGGAAAGTGCTCTCTACCAAATGTCTGCCAAATGCCGCAGCATAAGTATCGAAATAGGCAAGAGCTAGCTTACGTATTTGAATGAATTAATTTATTTTATTTCACTAAATAATACAGATTAGGAATAAAGCGAAAGTGAATACATTTGTGAAGGGACTTTTTGGTAAGGGGATAATTTTGCAGAAGCGACGTTTTGTGAAAGGGACATTTAAGAAAAGGGACCTTTGCGAAAGGGATAAATGAATGAAATCTGCCATTGGAAACGTATGCGCCCTAAACTACAGAAGTAACTTAAATTGCAAATTGTAGTTTACTACAAAAAAGTCAACCTGGGTAATACTATGAATCACTAAAATCGTAACTCCAGATGGCCACTGTCATTGAGAGTTAATCCGGAGAAAGTGAGTCGTATATGTGTCGGTGCTGTACTGACCGTGGTAGAGCGGCTCGGGCTTGTGCGCGGGCGGCTGCGGCTCGATGTTGTAGTGGCGCAGCTGCGCGGGCGCCATGATGTGCTCGCCGCGCGTCACGGCCGCGGCCTTCTGCCGCTCGCGCGTCGAGTGCGGGGCGCGCACGCGCCGCGCGCCGCGCCCGTCCGCGCCGGCGCCGGTCCGGGGCTGGCGCACCTGCCGCACACAACATACTTATCGACTCTACGCTCCTCTTCACAAATCAAAAAATATATCCGCAAAAAAAATGAAAACATTTTCGAGTTCGATAATTTATGCAACTTTATGCCATACTTTCGCCCGCGACGTGAACTCCTTAATCGAGTTTCTCCTTGAAACTATCAAATTATCAGGAACATAATGACGTGTATCTAATCAAATCGTAATTCTGTAGCAGTTTAATTTCCACCAATGGACATAGTTCTTCGCCAAGGATCGCCCTTATTGGCGCTATCAGAATTCGAAACAAAACCTAAAATTACGAATCTTTTTGTGTTGTTGTTTATCGTCTTATATTGTACCAATAAACGTCTTCCATTTTTTCTCGGCTGTGCGCTGTTTCAGACCTCCTCTTTGTCAGGGTGTTGGCAGTTTTAGGACATTAGTCATAAAGATTGCCATTGCTCGTAGAACGGTATGGCTAGTAGAGCCAGAGTTCTCGAATGGTGACCACGAACCGGAAAACGCAGAGTACGTATGCCCTCTGAATCCGCTTGATGCGTACAGCACGAGACCGTTTATGTCAAGACCCTTGGTCAAGCCTATGTCCAGCAGTGGACGTATTCCAGCTAATATGATGATGGTGATGAATCTCATCAGATACTAAGAATAAGTAAACAACACCATTACACTTAACAGCCCTAAAATGGAAATCCCTGCAACTTTGGGGTCCATCAGCACGCACAAATACAGCAACAGTAGACTTAAAGACAAATTCTATTACATGAAAATGTCTTTGGCAGGATTATGATTCTGCGACTTCTAAATTCGTAGTCGACCGAGTACAGTCGTCACCCGGCTTGTTGGCCAATCGACGTCTATACTCCAGTAAGAACCTCCAAAAAAGGATCACATCATTAGTTACCTTCTTCCCCCGATCGTGCTGGATGCGCTCCGTATCCTGCAACATCTCGCGTCGCCACAGCTCGAAGAAGTAGTCCGGGTCGGTGTAGAACTTCCTCGCGTCGCGGCCGTCGTCTCTGAACTCGTTGAGCCGCTCCAGTGGCGGCGGGCGGTCGCAGCGCGCGTACGTAGCCAACATAGCCGTCGGCATGGAGTTGCGACTGAACAGCTGCTGCTGGAAAGTCCGGGAGGACCGGAATGCCTTCCGCATCTGAATGTCTTGGATGGATACTGGAATTAGAATAATTCGTAGCATGAATACGATGTGTTACTTTTAAGTAAGTACTATGGTAACTGATACTGTATAAAGGAGGGAAATTTCATGACATCAGCACATTCAGTTCTCTTAATGTGTTACCATAATTAAATTAGTCTAGTTCCCCTATCACAAGTGTTAAGGTGAGACGGCAGTTGCTCAGTGTTAACCGGATCTGTCAATTGTAAAATCATGGCCAAAGTCTACCCCGAAAATGGAAATAAAGCGCTAGTAGAATGATGATTAGTATAGGTAAGCCTTTTGAATATAGTAAAATCTTTTAATCAAGCACATAGGTTTTTTATATAAAACCCAAATAAATAAATGATTGCTATGCAGATCGGAACCATCAGCAGTAATTTGCCAGGTAAGACAGATAGAGACAGATACTCTTTTAAGACAGATGTTCAAACCCTAATTGTGAATTTCCTACGCACAATTTTGAAACATGAGACCCTCTAAGTGAAGCGCTTAACCTCAGCATGACACCGTTAGCACTTGCATGCTTATGCTTTCAGCGAACCTACGTGCCCATAAACGGGACATAGGCCTTTCGCCTATAGTTTCTGAATACATTGAGTATGAAGAGAAGATATTACCTTCCTCGACCCCCGAGTCGAGCTGCGTGACCTTAATAGCGAGCCGGTCGATCCGCGCCTGCAGCACGTTGGTCCGCTCCGCCAAGTTGCCCGCTTCGCGCGTCAGCTCGCCGAACATGTCCTCCGCATGCCGGGAGAGAGACGACAGCTGCCTGCAACACGATTCAACTACGTGGCTTAAGAGATTTCAAGTAAATTGTGTTGTCAAATGTATGGCCAACACAGTCACCAGACCTGTCAAAGTCATTAGGCTGTCTGCCTGTTTACGGGCTTTTGAGGCAACAAAAGGAGTGGTCCGCGGGTAAGCCCATATGCGGACAAAATGAAAACCTGAGACGCAGCGATGGCACGAATAGGCACAGGATTTTCTCTTGCCAGTGCTGTGTAGACCAGCCTAGTCTGAGAGTAACTTTAAGGGACTTCAGGGAGCAAACTTAGACAAAATCCTGAACCCAACCTCAATTTCAATGTGTGATTGTTACCAGAACGTGTTAGTCGGTGCAGGGCATAGCCCAGTCAGTCATTCCCCACCACCAAAGTACCACAGCCCGAATATAAAAGGACTTTACTCAAAAATGCTATGTAATCTTGCTATAACACCAGTAAAAAGTAGGTTGACGTTCCTGTACAACTGGAAAAGTGTCCAGTAAAGTTGAGGAATTTCGAATTTGGAATGAAAAAGTGTCCAGTAAGTAAGTATGGAAATTCCATAACATATCATATTATTTGAATTTGGAACTATCTGTACAGACTGTGACAGCCTTCAAAAAGGCTACTTATACTACATGAAAAGCTGATCATTCTACTCCAAAAGTACCAGGGCATCATAAACCAAAAGTGTTATCTCGTTCAGACCAGACATCGCGCGATTTCTCTTCATTTCAGCATCGCTTGCACCGCACCATCTCCGTTTTATGTGCGCCTAGTACATCTCGACCGGTCAGAAGAGTTGTGAATCGTTATTTTTTTTTTTTTAAAACCGGGTAATCGACCGGCTAAGAGTCGGACTAGCGCCCTGAGGGTTGTGCACATGTGGTTATCAATATTTTAACACATTTTAATCATTCTACTTGTTCTATTTTTGAGTAAAGCACTATACATGCTTCGACCATTAAGAGCCATCCTGGCCTCGTATGTAAAAAAGCCCTCGCCTGGCGGCTCGGGCTTTTACCTCATACTCGTCCAGGAAGGCTCACACTGGTCTTTGCAGTAATGTACTATTATTGGTGTCTATTACCCAAAAGCCAAGGACTTAGCTTAGCGATAGTTAAATTTAGATAATTGTATTCGATTGTTGAAAGGTGGTTACCTGACGGTGTTGGCGAGCGTGCCGTTGGTGACGGCCTCGAGCTCCGACGGCACGTTGAGCCGCTCGGGCACGGTGCCGCGCGACACGTGCACCGGCTCCACGCATCGCTTCGGCAGCGGCATGGCTGGCGCGCTACCGGGGGACCATCACTGGAAACAATAAACTCACATTGAAACACATACTGCAAGTTTCCAATTGTTCTAACTACTTTACTTTATATTATTATTTACATTTACTTGCCTTTACGTTATTTTTTATCTGTGATTTAACTTAAACTAAGCTTAACTTTTATTTTTAAAATACCTACTCATTGCAACGCTGATAAATAGACTAATAACAATTATACATTTTTGCCTTCATTTTTTCAATACAATAAAGACTTATTATGATTTATAATAATATTATAAAGAGGAAAGATTTGATTGTTTGTTTGTTTGTTTGTTTGAATTGAATAGGCTCTGAAACTACTGGACTGATTTGAAAAATTCTTTCACCATTAGAATTCTACATTATCCTTGATGAACATAGGCTATGTTTTATTTTTCTGCGCGGACGGAGTCGCGGGCAACAGCTAGTGATTTATAATTTATGATCTATGATATGAGGGCTCATTTACGGAGAAGCGCAGTGTCTGCGCATTGTAAAGGTCAAACATATGGCGATGTATAAAAGCGATCATGTAGAGAAGCAACAACTAAACCATTTTTTAGCGGTTAATCATTATATTTTTTTCTTAGTTCATTGAGAGTAGCTCGCCATAGTGGCTCTGGAATCAAATAAGTTTGACTGTGCTTATCGCTTAGCAAACAGTTCTAACAGTTCCTCATTTACATTTAGAGTTTATCATTGTCAACCTAATCAATCACCAACGAAGGGAATTACTAACATTTAAAACCCGATTAAACATAGCTGCTGTTGCTCTCGAGCTGATCTTAATTTAGTTCAAAGCATTATTTATCATCGGCTTAACTAGCTTACGCCGAAAGAGCCGCACAACCGGAAGATTCTAAGTGCCAAGCATACAAGCGGTTTCCCGGAATTTCACTTCTTTCCGTCACTTGTTCCCGGCAATTATCCGTTATTAAGTTATCTTCCGGCTCGCGTGCCGTGACGCCGTCAGAATATTCGCGCCGCTTAGACAGCGCGCTTTAACACGAATCGTTAACTCAATTTAGGAAATATGCAACTAATTTAAAGCATGATTAATTCACCTATTGTTTCGTTATCAATTGCGACCCGCCCTCGCTTTGTTTCGATTTATGTGAGTTTTCTGTAACACCCGAACATAAACCAGAATTTATTATAAGTAAAAACAAAACGCAGCAAAATCCGTAGCGAGCTTTAGGAGTAGTTAGCGGATATACTTACATCAGACAGCCATGAGAAACAGAAAGACGCGTTTTTATACTAGCTAGGTATGTAATATATAACATGTAATGATGATAAATAGTTATCAAAAGATTCATAAGAATTAGGATAATTTTATTGAGACAAATCATAGTTCTCAAATGTATTTTAGGATGGTACGTGGCAAGTTGGTTTAAGTTACAAAAGGACTCTAAACAAACTGCGTTAGGTTAGGTTAGGTTACTATCAACAAAGGAAATATATATTTTTAGTGCAACTGGTGTGAATTATCTTTTATTTCCATCGTGTAGATGACATACCAAGTCTTATCAATACCACTGAACTCGACTTATTGTTAGCAAAAGGTGTGGCTGCAAAAAAGTAGTTGATAATTACATGAGATCGATTCTGCAAACATGATAGAGATAAAAAAAGAAAACGAAACGTTGCTTTAGCAACACTTAAGTATTTACGAATATTTTCTTAATATACTAAATATATCGCCAAATTGATGTTCTTTATTCCAGACATTCAACGAAACGATTCTAACGTAAGTACAATCAATAATTGAGCCTATGTATTTGTCAAATATTTATGAATTATGACCTACTTATGGTTCAATAGCGACCGTCGCATCCTAGCCGAGCCAGATCACTAGTTGTTTATTTAATCAACGAGCTGCGAGCTCATAGGCACTTTAAATAGCATTTCAAAAAGCGCACAGCATTGTATCCGTTGGACTAGTCTGGTGAAAAATTAGTTTAGTATGATAATTAATAGAAAGTGTCAGAAATTTACATAATGAATAGTGATTTGCATTGGTTATTGGACTTACTGCGATCATGTAACCTCCAGCGAGGAGCTGTATCGTGGCTCGATCATGGCAGTGCGCAGAAATGAAAGGTGGTGTGCAGGCGCAGGCAACGCGGCGCGGGTTACTGAATGTCAGTGCCACACGGCCGAATCACAACAACGCGATCCAGCGAGACAATCAACCAATAAAGATAGCTCGGACTGAAATTTACATCGATCCCTCAATTGTTTATAAGAACTTCAAATGTATAATGTGTGTATGTAAAAACTTTATTGCAGGTACAAAACGCAAAACAAAATACAATTGTTCATAAAATAGGGATGAACAAAGACGATTTTATCACTCTATGCCATAGAGTGATAAAATCCCATAGAGTCTATGGGATCTTTTGCAGCTAATGTTTGGGCTTCTTAAATTACTGTCAAGTTGTCAACTGCGTGTTTTTGCTAAGAATAGCAACCTCTTACTTTAATCCTATGCAAAGTTAATCGATTTGTGCAGTCGCTTAATTTGCAAAAAAATAAAGATTACAAATTGAGAAATAATTATACAAGATAACACGAGCTTGTTAACTTGTTAAGTTAAAAAAAACGACTAGGTGAAGCTGCGGCTTTTATAAATAAAGAACTCTATGCCTGTAATAACGATGAACCATTTAATGATAAAAAATAAAGTGGTTTTTGTATTATCCTCGCCCCTTATTATTTGTAAACACTGTCAATAGGCACCGGGTAAACGTCTTCACAGGAGCGCCGCCGTGGGCATGGACCCTTTATCCTTTTGTACAAATTTATGGCAAAAATAAGAGCACACAAGTAATGTTCAAATTATAACAAATCTTATACATTTTGGTTATTTTCCTTGAATATGGGTGGAATAACTAAAAAACAAGGGAAAGCTGTGAAACTTAGCTAAGATTCCCCAAGTGCTTACCTTACCTACTGCTTTGTCAACATTGAATTTTTTTGTACCTACAAGCCAAGCACTCCAAACGAGGTCAAATTTGTATAAAAACGATGGGGCCTAGCATTGTACAAATAAAGGTACCTATGTGACTTCAGTTTCAGTTACCCAGCAGCGTGCCAAAAGTTTTTGATCCTGTCAACAGCTGACAAAACTAGGTAAACCTCATATTACACGGTGAGCCAGTGAATAATAAAATAGGCCTTATTTCTTTAATCTGTACAAATGAACTTCGACCCTAGTTCGGTAGTCTTATGTCTCGGATCACGCTAACACGTCGAACCGGACACGTCCATTAGCCGACACTTGGCTCCCTAATCGAATGAACCCGCGTTAGCGGTAAACCACGATCACGGCTAAATATAGTAAAAATATAGGTAGATAGAATTCTATCCGTACAGGAAAATCCTCAAATGTCATTTACGTATTTGGGTTAAGACAATAAGTCCCTAACTCATATGAATTAAACCTAACAACATTGCAGTAATTAATAAAAACTACTCAAATAATGTCTAACATCTATAATATCTATAATATAAAAATGAATCCCTTAATGTGTTGCTAAGCGCAAATCTCGAGAGCAGCTGAACCGATTTCGCCTGAAAAATTTAAAAAATCCACCGGGAAAGTCAGAAATTTCCAGCAGTGCGAAGCCGCTGGCGGGCCGCTAGTGTAAAAATAAAAATACTTAGTGGCAAGAAATTTCAGCTTTAAACAAAAAAAAAACAAAGTAAGTACTAAATTAGGTTAGAAGCACGTGGTCGGTATTTGGAGTACAGGGACGAAATAGGTATAGGTATAGGTACGTTCTATTCCGCATTCTCTTGCGTGCGTGTATTACTTTCGCCCTCGCATTTAAAGCAATTAGAACAAATTAGGCAAACGAAACGAAAACTCTTTCTCACGACACATTGCTAACCGCGTATTCCTGCACATAGGTGGTTTTCAAAAAAAGTTTACCTATAGTTATGGACTAAAATTAAGAAATGGTTTCGTTACTCACATGACTATTACTGCTAAAGACAAATGGTGGCATCTTAGAAAAAAATTATGTAGCAAGTGCGACCATATTACTAACGGGAGAGGATTGAATCTGGCACGTTTATTGAATTCGATATATCGCCTATTGGCGTATTAGGGCACTATATACCTAAATGTATGACTAATTTTCGTGACTCATGTGACTGACTGAAGTTACCGTTTCTTAATTTTAGTCCTAGACTAGGTACACTTTTTTGAAAACACCCTATGACCACACCAAAATGCACTAATAACAAGGTAAAATGACGGCCCTGTATGTGATACAGAATATAGAATTGTACCCAAAATGCGCTAATATAGACTGAATCCACAAGCGCTTCAGACAAGACCATCATTGTAGTGAAGCACGCCGCAGTGAACTCTATCAAGTACGTACCTATCTACCTAATTTCCTGAAATCATCCACACTCCACATTTTGTCCCTTGCGCACGCAGTGTCAGAAATTCGTAAAAATGATCATCGTGGGCGTTAAATAACCAAGCGGGTTTTCTAAATATTACGTCTAAAGAAATATTTTTTACTTTTATGTAACAGCTGTCATACAATTCGATAGAGACTGTGATAAAATTAATAAACTGCATGGCATCTATACAATACACCTAAATCTGGCGGACTGGCTTGACTAATCTACCTAGTGCACGCGAATAATCCGCTACAAACGTGCTTCTAATGGTTGTTGCATATTTTTTCTGGTTAATTTTATTCGCCCCAGCGTTTTCACCGCACGCATGGCATGTTGTTATGGACCTAGCGCTCTGATACGTCTTCAACTGGAGCAGTCCGTTGCGATCCATTGCACTTTTTGCAATATGAGATATTGGGATCTTTGTGTAGTAAAATCACATCGATAGTTTAAAGAAGAGAGAACTTTAGTAAGATTGCGTGGGCTTTGAACGAGCGAAGCTAAAGCAACTGAAGAACTGCGTAGAAAGAGGACTTCATACTAATGCATACAATAATCTGAATATTTTCATTAGGGGAAGATTGGCACCATTCGTACACGGGGAACATTCATACAGTCGCAATTACAACTAATCAGATCGGAGTATTTACACGATTTTGCGTGTGTGCGTAGCCACTGGTGCCAGCCAGTTGTCAACAAAGTTAGGCGACAATGCTGCCATTGCGAGCGACTAGGTAGGACATTGTGTGTTTTGGCGTGCTCAAAGTAAATACAGTACTGATGTTCAGGCGTGTTTTGTGGCTCAGAAAAGTAGAAATTACAAAAGAATTTTTATTAAACTATAAGTAACCATGGTCATGTTTATGATAACGCTTCAATTTTCTTGCTGTTTGTCAACGTTTCTTGTGTAGGTTGTGATATTTTATTTTTAACCTTCGGGGTAGTTTCATACACCATATAAATATTTATTTCATACTAACTTTGTGCAGGTTTTTTGTAGCGTTAAAAAAACATATTATCATATATATTTATTTGTGATTAATAAATCACATTTTTGGTTGTAATTAACAGAGTTTTTTATTTGTATGAAGCTACCCCACACCGTCTGAACGTATGAAAAATAAATGTTTTAAAAAACAAAAAAACCGCCTTCAAAAACGCAAAAAATAACTTCTACTACTAGGTACTTAGTAGTAGGTACCTATCCTATTAGGTTAGTCCAACTGAAGTCGGCTTTTTGTTGAAAATATTGTGGTCGCCGACTTCAGTTAGACTAACCTAATAGGATAGGTACCTACTACTAAGTACCTAATAGTAGAAGTTATTTTTTGCGTTTTTGAAGGCGGTTTTTTTGTTTTTTAAAACATTTATTTTATTTTACACTTTTTAGTGATCATAATAAGCTTATTTAGTCCCACTTCTTAGTTGATATATGAAACTTTAAGACATTTCAAGCTCGCCGCAAGCAACGCCGCGGGAAAATCATAGTCATTTTAAAACATTTAAATGTGCTTCGTTGTAGTCGCTCAACTATCTTAATCGGGATATCTTATCGCCACCCTTGAAATCGATACCGTTGAGGAGTTCCGGTGGCCATCTGTGGTCTTCATCATCAGTTCCGCTTCACCAAGTGACACTTTCTGAATGCAAATGCTACATTTGTTACTAAAAATACTAAAATCGCTATATGTTTGCATACAATATTTGAGGAGTTCCCTCAATTCCTCACTGATCCCTTCATCAGATTCAGATTTGCTGACAATGGGACCACCTCGGAAGTATACTCTATCAAACCAAAAAAGAATTTTTAAAATCGGTCCACAATTGACGGAGTAATCGGTGAACATACATAAAAAAAAAAAAAAAAAAAAAAAAAATACATACAGTGGAACGTATAACCTCCTCCTTTTTTGAAGTCGGTTAAAAATGAACATGTACGAAAGTACCCCGCTTATGGGGTGGATTCGTACATTTGCCACTTCACACTTAAACTCACTTTATTAATATATTATAAGAGTTATTGAAATCAAACTTTTTTATAACATGGCTAAATATATGTGTAATGATTTTATACCTTACTGGGGAATTTATATTGATTAGCTTTTTAAAAAATATATATAGTCTAAAAAGTGTACGAATGGTGCCAATCTTCCCAGAGACAAAGTTTATAAAAGATCAAAATGACTAACCCACTTTTTGCGTTAGGTATTTCACATTAAGCAAAACTTAAGAATTAGAGTTAGAATAAACTAATGTGACACTACTAATTCTTTCATTGTAGTTTTACTGATAAATGAACGACATATATGATGTTTTATCGCCGCTTTGTACTTAATTTCTTTTGACAAAACATTGATAAGTTGTTACTATCCCCCTATCGAGGTAAATTAAGTAAATTCGTTGGTTGTTGCACCTTACGACAAAATACTTGATGGTACTAGGTATACTCTCGTATCATTATGATACCGAAACTTACATACGATGACAAAGAAAGTGTCACACTGATTTTACATTTTGGTTTAAAACTAAGTACCTAAATATTTTGTAACATAAGTACTAGCGACCCGCCTTCGCTTTGCTTGGTTTATAAATGTGAGTTGTCTTTAACACCGGTGCAAAATTTAGAATTGATTAAGTATACATAAAAACCTGCCTCTTTAATCACTCTTATCTATTGATGAAAACCGCATTAAAATCCGCTGTGTAGCGTAGTTTGAAAGATCTAAGAGCGGCCAGATGGCGGGAAGCGACTTTGTTTTATACTATGTAAAGATAAAGATGTTATTTAGGTACGTGCAATAAACAATTTATGCAACATACATAAACGACCTTTCCGATCCTTAACGCGATAGGTAAGAGGATGTCACAATCACGTTTACATATCCACAATCGAAGTGTTGGTCTATATCCGGCGATGGGTAATGTAAATGAGGGGACGTCCGCAGTGTATGGCACAATATTAATAATCGTGTACACAGTGATAATGCGGAGATTAGTATGCTAAGTCAGGTGGCGTCACTACTTGAAAGGGAAAAACTCCGTGTCGTGCAGTTAGCGTTCGAACAGCAGAATGCTAATAATTATAATTTATACCTTATTAAGTAGGGTTTAACGATTTTGCCTCCAATACGACTGTCCCGTAGCGTTTTAAGGAGTTTCAAGTTTGAGGTCTCCCGAGGGTAAAATTATCTGCGCTGCGTTTCGCTATGTGCGCCGGCCCGACTCACCTAGCTTTTTGTAGTTCAACAGACTTATTTATGAGATTCTTCAAAAAATGTAAATAGAGTGGAGAGTGGATTCTAAATAATTAAATCATATTCAAATCTCTAACCTATCGCCAACAATTAAGAAAGCGATGTTCGTATAAGTCCAAAGGATTTAAATTTTTATAATAAGATATCATTCCTATCATCTGTGGGAGAAGCCCAAACATTTTTTAAGGGTACCTCCCCTACACGTAAAGTGGGGATGTTCTTTTATTTCTTTTCTACCCCATAGTGTGGGGCGTCGTAGGATAGGTCTTACAAAAATATTACAAGTTTACAAAAAATTTTTTTTTGATCCTGTTTTAAAAATATTAAGGTTGAAAGTGCTCAATTTTGTTAGAGTCAAGTGTCCCTCCCCCCTCCCACTATAGCCAAAACTACAAATACTATAAATCTGAAAAATATTTTAATTGAAAGCACATAATATAAGAATTTTTAAGGAAAAATATCACGACTAAGTAGACTTGATTGGTTCCTGAGAGGTGACTAAAGTGTAACGTACTAAAATCATCTAAGACAGCACCAAATAACTTTAAATTGAGAATTAAGTTCATACTTACTTGTTGTTTTTGAGTAAGATTTTGTATAGTAACGGCGGATTTTTAATTTTTTTGAATGAAGTGGACAAGAGAACGATTTTTTTTAAATAATAAAAATATTGCATATAAAATTACCATTTTAGATAATCACATGACGATAAAAACGGTATTAGATGATGCAAGAAGGTAGGTGACATTAGTTATATTTAAATAAGAGAAATTGTGTCAATTATTATAATATTACATAGGATCAGATTAGAATTGCAAATTTATATTTTATGTAATGCTTTTAAAACATAAGCATATTATTCAATTTGTAAATTCATTAAATTCAAGATGACTAAACTTAATATTCATTGATAGTTGATACCTATAATTAAACTTTTATTTTAGGAAACAAGTGAGAGAAATTATATTTAGTAAATGGCAACTCATAGAAAACCATCATCTAACTTGTGTTAGATGTCTTACAAATCAAGTTCATTCAGATCATAAATCATAATTCATAAACCTTAAGTGGCTCAAACCTAAACCTCAAGCTTGGTGTGCTCTTGAGTGACTAATTAGCTTTAAATTTAAATAGAGTGAGCCAAGTTCTATTAAAATTTGCTAACTGTGTAAACAAATTAGTACTGTTTGACACATAACGTCAAATATTCACCAAGCGTTTTTTTATTAAAAATAACGTATAATTAATAGTTATTTCATCTTAAAAATGGTTTCAAAGACCTCACTTGATCTTTAAAAGTATGTGATTATCGAGTAATCACGGTGAATTGGTTCATTTGGTTTTGTTTACATAGTTCGCAAATTCTATTGATGGCGACTTTAGTATTAAATATTTTATGTACTCATAATGATCTTTGCAGGGTTAGGCAATTTAGGCATTAACAGCTTATTCAACTCTACAGCAGTTTCCTCCCACATGACAAGGCAGGATGTAATACATTGTCATAATCAGATCCATCCATTTATATTTGCATGTTTTTTGTCACAATATATTTATCTTATTCTAACCCATTAATAGCCTAAACTGAATAAGCTTTATTATGAAGCAACTTTATTTTATTATTTCCTTAATAATATTATTTCCTTACATCTAATACCTTTAAACGAGCAATGCTTGTATAATATATATTTATAATCTGAATCTCGGAAACGGCTCCAACGATTTTCATGAAATTTAGTATGGAGGGGGTCTCGGGGGCGATAAATCGATCTAGCTTGGTTTAATTTTTAGAAAACTTACCAAAAAAAAGTCATCCATTTACAAATAAGTAATAAAAGGAATGGTGATTGATCAAAAGGAGGTTTCTACTCCCAAAATCGAATTTCAGACTTTAAGGAATAGCCCGCATGATATAATTTAAGTACATGAAAATAAGGTGACCCAGGGTTATCCCGAGATTATTGTAACTTAAATAGTCATACATCTTAGTCTAGTTTGCAATCTGTTTCAGAAAACGTTTTCTTTGCTATCTACTGTAGATGTTCAATGGAGTATTCCCTTATTAGATGACGCTTACAACATATACAAAGAAGAGGCTAATTGTTTTATTGCAGATTGCCACGGAACAGAAATATATCAGAATTAAAAACTAGATGCCACAAGGGCTATGTACAAGACACAAGTAAAGATACAACAACCCCTGATGAATTTAATGTAAATGAGTTTATCATAAACCACGCTTAAAAAACTCAACATCCCGTTTACGTTTTGATGTACTGTGTCATATCAATCAATCAATCAACCAATGAGCCTCTCTTCCTGAGCTTAATTTGTAATGCATTTGTTTTTATAATATGACTCTTAGCTCAGTGTGCCTCTTGGCCAAGGCCTCCTCTAACAATTTCCATTAGTTTCTGTCTTTAGCAACCTGTCTCCAGTTAGGACTGGCTGTGAGCCATCCCATCCCATCCCATCTTTTTCGTGTTCTTCCCCGGGGCTTTTACCATCTCTGGGGTACCAATCTGTCACCACTATGCTCCACTTTTCCAGGTTTCCTCTTAATAAGTGGCCAATAGGGTAAGCTAATTTTCTCTATACTATTTATTTTCTTAAAGCATAAAAATATAAGACAGGATTGTATTAAGTATCTGTTCTGTTTGTCCAAGCCTACTTAACAATAACAACTCATAGTCATTACGAAAACACACAAAACTATAGACATATTACTAATTAATTTAGTATACTATGCATAATCATTAACAAGGCGTTGGCCGACGGGCATAGAATACTTTCATGATAAGTATAATCTAGATCTTTTAAGCCCTTTTGAACAATTCAGACACAATATCAAGCTCCAAACAACATCACAATCTTTCACATAAATACCATAAATTTAGAATGTATACCTATGAAGTAGTGAAGTAGTGTAACTAAAAAATTATATATACTGATTGTATGCCTGCCATTTCAAGTCTTTATGTTAGCACTTATAGCAGTATTTTTGATAACGCAGTTATTTAATTTGTGCCCAGCCACCAGCCATTGGTGGATAGCAACCGGGACACTGGGTTTCAGTAGAAATATTTGCTACAAAGTAGTGGTGTTTTCTATAATTGAATTAACTTAATCCATGTACAATTCATTTATTGCATTTTTTTCTAAAAATTCAAATATTTTCAACATCATCATTTCTGATTAGAATTTCATCATATTCTGAATAGAAAAGTATCTTTTGTTCTTCCTCAAGGTTCAAGCAGTTTAGGAGTAAAAAGTTTACAGACAGACAGTTATTTTTTCAGTTTTAGTATAGATAGATATTTATAATATTAGTTCCTTTACAAATGGATTATAAGTATGTAAATGGTTGCATAGTAGGTTCACTATAACTAGGTCAGATTGTATGAAACTGGATAAAAAAATCTTATTCAAGAGTATCTCAACTACTCATCATCTCAGTCAGACACATGAATAACACATACTTATATGGAATTATCCAAAAAAAAATCCTCTATCAAGAATGCTTTAGTTTATGGTATCTTATTGTTTCTTAGACAATAAATTATTTACATAACTGATATTGAAAGTTGTTTGTTTTGTCTAAGACTGGCCCACTATAGAAAATGTTTGCTCTCCCAAGGAGTGCCAGTGTATACAGCCAGATTTTGACAAGAGTATTTTTTATAAATAAGAACATCCAACTTTTCCCTTAGGAATCAGAATATTTTTTTTAAATTGTCATTTGACTGGACTCACTATGACAATAAGAATTAGGTCCTCAAGATTGTAGTCCAGAATGAGAGCTCAGTATCCCTAAGTACCGAAAACTAAAACTAAATACATAGCAAGATCTTAAGAAAAGAATAGCACGTAGTGATAAAGCATGACTAAATGAATGAATACATCATCTAAAGGCGTGGTGACAATTTACCAACGATCACCGACCGACCTACACACATAACGCCCATTTCGCAGATTTAATTGGCGAATGAATTTGCTCAATATAATGAGCCGCAACCATCACGCATTTTGTCAAAACTTACATGTTCCAAATAAAGTAGGATAACCATATAAGACAAGAAAATCTCTTTTAAGGACAGAATTATTGAAGGAAGTACTCACCCTATTCACTCAAGGAAGTCAATAATCGTCCGTTGTTATGTGATTAGAATAACTTCCACTTTAATGATTCACCATGAAACAAACACAATACACTTTATTCTCGACACTATAAATAAATGCCAGATATTTTAGCAATTTTATACACTAAAACCGCCGCCTAACCGTGCCACAAAACGAAAATGGCAGCGTTGATTGAATAAAAAAAAACATTTTATATTTAGTTCCAAACTTCTCCGCTGTAGCGCCAGCTGACAAAAGTTTTAACCTAATATTTTTTATATTCATTATAATCTGTGACAATGATTTTTAACAATCATGATATTAAAAATTATTATTTTTTATTCTTGAAAAGATGTGCATAATGTTCATGGCATATAACTCGAATCCATCAATATTAAATTTAATGTAGTTATGTCTTTCTTCGTGTCCGTAGTCGGGGGTCGTTATAGGTGTAAAACCCCATATTTTGTAAGAGGGAGATTACACGCTCAGTACCTATTTCATCAGTCCAGGGACCCAATTCTCGTGACTTCGAGATAATTTTTCAAGCGAGATGAACTGTCAACTGCATACATTTTTACAACCATATCTCGCATGAAAAATCATCTCGAAGTCACGAGAATTGTGTCCCAGTCCAAAGATAATATTATAATCACGACGTGTCCAGGGGCTCTACTTTGAAATCAGTAATTCGAACTTCGGATCGCCCCCTCACTATCTTGCCAATTAGTGACGCGTCGAGAGCAAAAGGGATAGCAATAGACGAAGTTCGAATTACGGATTTCAAAGTAGAGCCTCAGTCCATCAGTTTGAACCGGAGAATGATCGTCTAACCCACGGGCTGACGAACTGATGGTCCGGACTAATGAAAATTAAATATTTTAAATTATTTCGTTTAAATCATTGCGACAGGTGAAATATTGATGGGAAACTGATCATGTAACCCATGTAACCCACTCGTATCATTCTCACGTCACCTCGACGACGAAATGGAGCCAGACGTGTCACACAACAAAAAATATTTACTTTTCATTAGCCCGGACCATCAGTCCATCTGTCCGTGGGTTAGACGATAATTTTCCGGTCATTATGACCAAGCGGATGGACTCAACTAATGAAATACTGAGCATGTAATGTCCATCTAAACGGTGAGTGGTGGACGTGTTATCAGTCTGATATCAGTCTTGGATTGATCGTGTAACCGTTCGAACCATCCATCATTCTGGCATCAGTCAGTTTGACCAGAGTGACGGACTGAACTGATAAAATACTGAGCGTGTAACCTCCCTCTATGGACCTGCTACACGAAGGCCCATCATGGGCCAGCGTAAGGGACGGAGGAATGCGTATGAGTGAGATATAAGAACATGTTGCTCGCTCTAAGGTGTAAATGCGTCCCTTACAATACAATACAAAACACTCGAAAAATAATACAGGTAAACAACTGAAAATCGAAGTTCAAAGTTACGTTGGCTCCATCTCTGCCACTCATCATTCGAGTCTAAATCGAAAGAACGGGATGGAGTTAACCTCGAACTTCGATTTTCAAAGTAGGGCCTTAGGCCCAAGGCGGTCTAATCGAGAGAATTAGCGATCTCTTCCAGACAACTCGCGCCAATGCAACACGTCCAAGCCATCCGACGGTGGTCCGACGGTTGGACGAACAATCAGTTCGGGTGTTGGGCGATATTGTAAAACTCCACATCATCCAATCCAATATCTCAACTCCAAACTGTCGTCCAAAACGCAGCAAACATTTTGGCGATCTTCAAATCAGTTCGCTAAATTATCATCATTTCATCAAATACAAGAACTTCAATTTTATCTCCGAACTTTGAGTAAAGGACTCCTAAGCTGCAAACGCACTGAGACCGGTAGAGGCGCGGTGCGGCGCGTCTTCAGCGTTTCCAGAGGGTGGCGGAGGCGTTTCTTTCTTGTATGGGATAAAATAAAATAAAATGTAAATGTAGTCTCACCCGTGGCTGTAGCGCTATAAAACTAAATAAATTGATTGATTGGTACTTTACCTATAGAAAATAATTTATGAATTGAAATCTGAATCATTGGATTGTTATGGGCCATTAAATGCATCGCAAAAAAAGTTTGACATCTCGGACTCGGAAAAACGGATTGACGGGTAATCACAGTGAAGTGACATTGTAATGTTTTTATGTTTTAGGTGTGGTATGGTGTAGATGTACGTCCGCCGTAAAGTTTCATTCTGTGGCGCAATACAACAATATTTTGTTAACAATTAAATAAGTAAGTAAATAGCTAAGCTATTTGAAAAAATGAGCGCTGCAAGCAAAGGTGCAGTGGAAAACATGGAGGAAGACGTTACCGATAATTTACTGGTAAAGTACTTACTACTACTTGAACTACCTCTGTTATTATGAATGAATCATACGTTTGTGACTCCAAATTATAACTTAAGATGTTTTGTTACTTACTAGATGGAGACCGATGTCGTGTTTAATCGTAATCGTAATCGAAGCTGTCAGACAAGGACCGCTAAGTGGTTGGCCATCGAACAAATCTACGAAAAACTTCATCGTCCTAATTTCTACAACATCGGCCACACCTACCTCAACGACGTCTTGGACTTCACGTTCACAGCGAAGGTTGAAAATGTCGGCTCAATATTCGTTCTTCATATATTTCTTTCGAATAGATACGAAGCATTCGTGATGATATCAATCAATGAGGGCAGTGACCTAAAGATTGACAGGAAGAATGGAAAAGCCTTCCTTTCCTCAATCTCCAGAGAGCATGCATTTGTGGTGAATCCTATTCCACCTATTCCTTATGAAGGAACCCCACATTATGTCACCTCCTACAGCTTCTCTGAATTAGATGTTGAGCTACTTAAGGACAAGAAATTATACATAGCTTTTTCTTATGTTGAAAGCAAGGGTCTGAAACAAGAAGTTATAGATGATGTTAAATTTAGCCATGATTTTGGTGCAATACTAACAGAGTCAATAGGTTGCGATTTTAAAATTAAATCAGCAGATGGAAAATCATTTCAAGTTCATAAGGCGATGCTGGCGGTACACAGTAATGTTTTTAGGGCAATGCTTAAAGAAGACACTGCGGAGAGTCAAAACAACTTTGTTGAACTGAATGATGTTAGTAAAGAAGACCTCAGTTCAATGTTAGAGTTTATTTACACTGGGACTTTAAAGGATTTGAATAACACCAATTGGTATAATTTACTGATGCTATCAGATAAATATGATCTCAATGGCTTGCGAGAGTTATGTCAGCACGCCTTAACTCAGCAACTGGCTAGAGACAATGTTCTGGAACTCTTGATTGCAGCTGATATGTACAACACAGATGAATTAAAGACTGCATGTTTGAAATTCATTAAAAAGAATATTCCTGTCCTCAAAGAGAGTACATTCAAAGAGATTAAAGATGTAAATTTAATGCGTGAGCTCTGTGAATATTTAGCTCACTAAACAAGCTTAGCGGAAAAGTTGTAGGGATAAGAGCATTTAAAGTACATTAACATATTATTTAAGGGTTGTCTAATCCATCTCGGTTGAGATCTTCATCTTGGTTATTTAAAAAAAGTGTATGCATTTGAGTCTAAGTACCGTAATAATTATATTTATGACTGATAATTGTCTTTCAGATGGCTTTTTAAATATAACTCTTAAATAGATAAGAACTGATGTAATCAAAACTAGCTAAGAACCACCCTAACTCTCACCCTCGCCCAGCTATTTAAAAAATCTTGACTAAATTGGTTCATCCGTTCGAGAGTTATGTATGATGCTGCAGACTAACTTTTTGCCTGTATCAGTGTCACTAAGAGCACAAGACCACTAAGCCCAAGTGTGTGGGAGTCAAGACCGCTAAGCCCAGTCCCACTTCAGCTTAGCGGTTTTGACACCCACAGATACAGACATTAAACTTATAGCAACTCTATTGTTTCAGGGGTTTAAAATAAGTAAAAAGTATTTATGTAGTATTTAGGTCTATGTCGCTAGGCAAATCATGACAGAAATCTCATAAAAAATATCCTAATATAAATGTTAGAACATAAATTATAAGCTAAATGTTAATAAAATTTAAACATAATTATGTAATAATTGATCAAAATAATTATAATTGACTTCTTTTATTTTATTAAATATAAGGGTTCCTTTTTTACCATTTTGGTACGGAACCCTAAAACTAGCTATCTGGTCTTGCTTCGCTCCAGTTTAACAGAAAAAAATAAAGCCCATTATTATTCAGGAATAATGTAGCTTGGTATAGCTAAAAGATTTTTTGAATCTGTTTAGTAGCTCCAGAGGTTACCCCTAACATACAAACATACAATTTTACCTTAATAAATATTAGTACATAGGCTAGCTGTGCTCAGACTTTAAAAATCGAAGCTCGAAAGTAACGTTAGCTCCATCCCTTTCTCTCGACTTAGTCTCGAGTGGCAAGTGATAGCATGTGATAGGGACTCTGCACCCAAAGTTTCGAACATCAAATTGATTTAAATACTATTCATCGGGTATTATAATTAATTATTTCAAACAATAGGTATCGTATCGCCGATTTGACATAAATAATAATCGACCTAATATTTTTAGTAATAAATGGCGAAGAAATTATGCTGCGTCTGTGATCCGTATTTTGATTGTGATTTAAGCTGTATTTAATTCAGTTTTTTAATTAAATATTATTTACCACGGTGCAGCAAACTTTGCTGCAGTAGAAGTAGGTAATTTTGTCGTATTTTTTTGCAACTGGCAACTGAGTCCCTACTTTAAAAAACGAAGTTCGAAGCTACGTTAGCTCTATCCCTGTCATTCGTCATTCGAGAGAAAGGGATGGAGCTAACGAAACTTCGAACTTTGATTTTCAAACTAGGGCCTCTGTCAACCTCAAAGGCCGACGTTGACCTTTGTTTTGCCCGAAGGCGTTATTCCGAAACCAAAGTTCGAAGTTACGTTAGCTTCATCCCTTTCTCTCGATTTAGTCTCGACTGACGAGTGACAGAGACTCTGCATTCGAAGTTGAGAATTTAGTGGTCCGTAATAAATTATGATAACCATCCAGATAAAAAATTGCTTGTTTTCAAACTATCTACGTGCATATTACGTAAAAAAAAAGGTTTTTTTCAACTTCTAAATTTAATAACATTATGTCAAAACATCTGCGTTTAGGACCAACACCCGAACGATCCTGATCTGACCAATCAACGTCAAGTGTCAGACAAGTTTTGGCTGTCGTCACTTGTCGGGAAAGAATACAAATATATTCGCGATTTCCGCGCTAGAGTAGACGTATTTAAAATCTTCAAGTTTATATTAATTCTAATTTAAAAATGAGTTCTGTAGAAACGGTTATTGCTCCTGTAAATATTGCAGTGATAAAATATTGGGGAAAACGCGACGAGGACCTGATTTTACCGTTAAACGATTCCGTTAGTGCTACTTTAGACACAAGTGTAATGTGTGCCAAAACATCCGTGTTTGCTAGTTCGAAACTCTCCAGTAATGAAATATGGCTGAACGGGAAGAAAGAATCGTTCGAAAATAAACGGCTGTTAAATTGTTTGGAGGCCATTAAATCCATAGCGGCTAAAGAGAAAAGTGTTGATGACGATTTCTTAACTTGGAAAGTTCGTGTCTGCTCTGTCAATAACTTTCCAACGGCAGCGGGTTTGGCGTCTTCTGCAGCCGGGTACGCCTGTTTAGTAACAGCGCTAGCCAAATTGTATAAAGTGAAGTCCGATGTAAGTTGTATAGCACGATTAGGTTCTGGTAGTGCCTGCAGAAGCGTTTATGGTGGATTTGTACAATGGCACGCTGGTACAGATCCTAGAGGAAAAGATTCTATTGCAACTCAAATTGCTGACGCTCACCATTGGCCTGAAATGCGCGCACTGATTCTTGTGGTAGGAGACAGTGCAAAGAAAACTAGCTCTACTGGAGGTATGAAGATTACTTCAGAAACATCAGAACTTCTTGCACATCGTATCAAGTTTTGTGTACCTCAAAGAACTAAAGATATTGTCAAAGCTATAAAAGAAAGGAACTTTCCTAAATTTGGTGAGATAACTATGAAGGATAGTAATCAATTTCATGCAGTATGTTTGGACTCTTACCCGCCTTTTGTGTACCTGACTGAAGTGTCTCACAAGATCATAGAGGTGATTCATAAATATAATGAGCTGTGTGGCGAGATCAGAGTAGCCTATACATTTGATGCAGGTCCAAATGCCTGTTTATATCTACTGGAGAAAGAAGTTCCCAAAGTAATATCACTTGTAAGATATATATTTCCCTCTTCTACTCCAGACAGCTTTATCACTGGTCTTGAATCACAAGAAGAACCACTGAGTGTAGATTTCATTGAAAAGCTGAACCTAGTAACAGGGTCTAAAAATATGCTGAAATATATGATTTACACAAAGGTAGGAGAGGGACCTACTGAGGTCACAGATGGATCTCATCTCTTGGACAACTTAGGTAATCCTGTAAACTAAGTCAGACTGGTTATAAAGGATGGAATTAACTTTCAGGGGTTTACAAATAAGAGTATGGTATTTTATGTATAACTAATTTAATGTATAACTTAATAAAATAAAGTATAATTAAAGCTGTTATTAAATAACCTAGGTAAGAATTCACTTTAGTAGTCACACCATATTGAATGATAAAAGTATATAAATAACAATTTGCTTTCAATTGAATAGGGCATTGTCATTTTAAACAAGACTATCAGATACTAACATCAATCTATACAATTGGTTTGAGTAAACTACTATTCTATTGTTTAACTTTCATAGAGAAGGATGTTATCTACAAACATACTTTACATGCCAATAGAATGATTGGAAAAATCTTTTTTTAATCCTAATGACTTTTTAAGATAAGGATGTTATGGTATCACAATGAAAACAATTTTTGTCAGTCCTTTCATTTATTTTTCATTTTCATATTGAAATTAGAAGCCTAAAAATAAATGAAATCACTTTATCGGGCAGAGACTGAAACCTGCCATACTCGGATGATGTTGTCAGAGTATCCAGCAAAGAGGGTCTGGCCATCTGTGGACCATGCCAGGGAGAGGCACTGGGGTGGGTCAGACTTCTGGTTCTGTGTTTGGTTGATGATTTCTGGGCGGAGTTCCTCCACCATTTCCTTGCTCTCCAGATCCTGAAAAATTTAAAATTAGAAGTTAAGTTTCCAATTAACATAAACAGAGGAAATCGTTATTATTGAACAGATAAAGGTAAAAATGTGATTTGCCAGACTACTTACCCAGATCTTGATAGAAGGTCCAAATGCAGCACAGAGCCAGTATCTGTTAGGCGAGAAGCACAGGGCAGTGATGATATCATTGTGGTCCAAGGTGTGCAGATGCTTGCCATCATTGAGATCCCACAGCATAGCCTTCATGTCCTTGCCACCAGATGCACAGAGAGAACCATCAGGGGAGACAGTCACTGTGTTCAGGTATCCAGAGTGGCCAAGGTGGTTGATCTTGAGCTTGCAGTTGGTAAGATGCCAGACCTAATTGAACAGAAAAAACAAAATTAATTAGTTTAACACATCAAGCACTTAACATAAGGCACTGTTTACACTTAGTTAAGAGAAAGTGTGAAGGTCATACATTCGCTGTCAAGTGGCAAGTAGCAATGTATGAACTTCACACTTGCACTTCAGTGTAAACAGGGTGTAAAAAGTTGATTGTCATCTCTAAATAATGCCAAATAAGAGATACATGGTGCACCATAGGGTTTTCTCCACGAGTTAATTAATTAATTAGTATGTCAATAATTAAAACAAAACAAAAGTAGCTATTGATGGGTAAACCAACCTTGACAGTGCGGTCCCATCCAGCAGACACAATGATGGGGTTGGCATGGTTTGGCGAGAAACGGACGCATGACACCCAGTCACTGTGGCCATCATCCTGGATTGTGTACTTGCACTCAGCAAGAGTGTTCCACAGCTTGATTGTCTTGTCCCGAGAGCCAGACACAATCTGTCTGTTATCCACAGAGAAAGCCACCGACAGGACATCCTGTTACAATAAAATAAAATAAGTCCATTGCAACTCAAAAGCTGTCATTATACCAAATAGAGCCTTACAACTACTACTTACTGACAATAGGTATCAGCGTAATAGTACATCTTCTGCCCCGCATAGGCACTTACACTACACCCCTATCCTTTTATCTTCAGCCTCGCAAAGGCGCAAACTATGTCTTCTGCCGCGCATCGGCTCTTAACACTACGAAATAGTTTTTTTAATCACACCTTAGTATGGTCTTCGAAACGGCGGGTGGTCTTGCCCGCAGCAAGATCCCAGAGACGCAGAGTCTTGTCCCATGATCCAGAGAGAGCGTAGTTGCCATCACTGGACAGAACCACGTCGGAGATGAAGTGAGAGTGACCGTAAAGACGTTTTTGTGGCACGCCGTAGTTGGTCTCGTCTCTGGTCAACTTCCACACAATGAGAGTCTTGTCTGAAATATAAGAGAAACCAGGTGAGCGTAACTTAACAAGCGATAAAAGATCACAATTAGTAAAGATATAATTGTCAGCCCCATATCCGCTTGCCGCTCAGGAATCGCGTGGCAAAAGGTTTTATCATCATGTTAACGAGAAATATGACTAGTAATATTAGATGCAGTGTTTATTGAACCATTTAAACATAAACTAGAGTAAATTAAAATAAGGATTCAATAGATGAACATGGATGAGAGTTAAGTTTAGGTTATAATCTTACCTCGAGAAGAAGACAGGATCATGTCAGGGTACTTAGGGTTTGTCGCAATCTGCGTAACCCACCCATTGTGGCCACAAAGGGTGCCTCTAAGCTTTAATGTTTCGGTCATTTTTATATTTTTTTAACGGCTGAGCACCGATCCGCGACACTCAGCAACGCTACCAAATGAGAAAGAACGAACGATTTACAGATAGGTAAGTAAGACCATAAACAATACAGATAGATGAATATCACAGATAACGTAAAATATGAAGACCTAGGTCGGCACACACACATCTCGGTATGGATGTGGGTTTTCGCCGATGGTTTTCGCACTTAAGATCTAGAATAAAACGATCTAAGGAATAAATTACGATGTTCATCAGTACAAAAAATTGATTTAAGATTCGACATTAACGATCACATTTTGCTAAATTTTTTAGCACGACGCCGCGCTAACTCGTGCAATGACCGTCAATAAACAACGTAGGAAATATGTATGTAGCACCCAAAAAAAACAATCCACATATAGCTCGGCAAAAAACAGTTTGAAGATATGAGCTTTTTGCCAATTAATACTTTAAAGATCCGAACAGCAGCAGCTCGTTAATTTTTTTCAAACTCTTGTAATTTTATTCAATTCTGTTCCAACGCGGTACAGTATATGTGTTACACCCCTTAAGTTATGATTGGTTTCTAAATGAGTTTGTCTATGATTGAAAATAAAAAAATAAACAAGCGTGAGAATATCCCGCTTGGGCCAAAGACGTTTCGTTTTACAGGGATCCGTAGGCAACAATAAGGGTTATGAAAACCCCTAGAGTCGGATGATTAATATATCCATCCGATTTATTTAACTCACAATAACTAGTACCGAGTTGACCCCAAACAGAAACGTTACAATTATTCTATTAACTTCGTTATCTCCTGACCTGATGTGAGTTGATTCTTCGTTTAGTAGAATATAATAAAATATATTAAAATTTAAAAGAACTTAACAAATAGCGTAATAAGTTACATAATATACCTCAGAAATTACTACTAACATCAATAAAATGCTTGCAGCATTTCCTTCACATAGCGATCTTAATACCTTTGCTGAGCAAGAACAATTTGCGTGTTTTGTGTGAGTGCTTTGGTCACCTATACTGTAAATTAGCTAGGTGCTTCTTGAGCTCAGCGTTTGGGTTGGTTGGTGTTAAGCATTAACTGAATGAGTAGAATGTATAATGGGCCAGGGTGTCAATCATCATCAATCATTATCTACCCAAATCAGCATCTACTAGTCTGGCTAGCGAAAGATGAGACTAAAATTGACCGCGAAATTTAAAATTGTACCTATGGTATGCCTGAGTGCGCTAGAGTTAGACAATGTTAATGCTTTTGTTATTAACTTATAACTTAATGCTTAATGAAAAAAGCTTCAACATTGTCTAACTCTAGCCCATACAGGCATACAATAGGTACAATTTTAAATTTCGCGGTTAATTTCAGTCTCAGCTTTCGTTAGCCGGACTCTAATATTATGTACTTATTACAAATGTTGTATGTTAGTTTTTAACTCCTTCACGCTGCAACGGCTGGTCATCTTTTTGACATACGTATCTTTATGAAATAAGTAGCGATTAAAATGTAACTTGTGAAATTTTAACAAAGTTTGTTTTTATCAAATTTAAGTACCGATTTCACCATAAGATTTTACCCACTTAACAGATGATTAGAGCGATAACAGCGGCCTGTTTTATAAAGCTACAAATTACAATTTACAGGTTACAAGTTTCCATTTGACACAACCTTGACCAATTTGAGCAGTGTTGCCAGTTTAGACCTGTAAAATTGTAAGTTGTAGCTTTATAAAACGTGCCCCAGCTGTCAAAATGTATGAACCAACACAGTCGATTAAGATTGATTAAATTTAACATCGTTCGGTGAAATTGATACTTAGTCTAATAAGCTCTTATTAACAAAGCGAAAAATAATAATTTAAATTTAAAAAATAAATTTTAAAGTCTATTTAAACCTAATGAACATATATATGATTAGAAGTAAAATGATTGTTTTAATTTAACTTAAATACTTGCAAATAATAGGAAATGCAAGTCCAAAGTAGGTTATAAGGGTTACATATCTAATTTATAACGTGTTATATTATAACTACTAATATTATAAATATTTGTTGGTTCCGTCTTGACGCCGCCATTGATATTTAAATGGACAGATGTGATATTTTGATTTATCCTAGAAAATAGGATACTTAATTCCCAAAGAAATAATGACTTCTACGTGAGCTGAGCCACTGCATCATACTTTATTAGAGCTGGTGGAAAATTAAGTATCAAGACTTTTTGAATCCTACTACCCCGGAGTTTCAAGGTATAAATTTAAATTTCCCGTTTTTGCCATTGGATTCTGGTAGACCTATACTATAGAATTCTACAACCTATGATCGCACGCGCGTCGCGGTACCCTAAATTATCAATATTAGTCAGAAATACATATTTTACAGAAAGTGCTTATATTGGAACGTATTTGTGATCGTTTGAATAGATTCTTCGTAATAACTGACGTCACGCCAGTGGTACGCCATTTTGTAAGTGTCCGCCGTAGTCAGTTTTCTCGGTAGAGTGAAAAATAGTTTATTCGCATGGTTTTGTGTACACCTAAACGATAAGACACTTCTTTACCTAATTTAACGTCTCGTACGTTAATTTCACAAAACAAAAGTATGGAAGACAAGGCGGCGTTAAAGGAATTGGATCAATGGATAGAGCAGCTAAATGAATGCAAGCAATTGACAGAAAATCAAGTGAAAACGTTATGCGACAAGGTAACGTAGCTTTGTTAGTTATGTTTTATGTTGGGGGATGTGTTTTGTGCATGTTTTAGTGAGTGTTTTGGGGTTTCCGTTTCGATCGAGTGTATGTTGTATGATTCATATACCTACATGAAGTAGTAACAATAACGCACACCGACTTGGGTCGGAGCGGTGCTAACTGTCGGGAAGCTACCGTCTGATATGTGACGAAGGATGATCAGGTCTGCATCGCATCTAATTGGGAGTGCATCGATTTATAATGATTTATTCAAGGCACCACACCCAAACATCAATCCTTCCAGTGTGATATAGCCTAATTGGACAAGATATTTTTAGACGAGTTGCGGAAATGATGCTCGCTATTTATTAATTCGCTAATAGAGCTTTTGGGGTTCATCTTGATAAGGTACCTATCTGTTATTCATCTTTATTTTTCTATGAGGGGGGTAGGTAAGGTAAGTACATCAGGTTCTATCAGTATGAAATATAAAGACAAAAAAAAATACTGTATTTGTGCATTATGTTATGGGACTTAACTAGTGTAATATTGAGTCATTGAGTTATTACAAATAGATAAACTTTAATTAAATTCTTGTATGATGCTTAATTACGTAAAATAGTAGTACATCAGGCTGCTCTTTTGAAGATCTGTTTAATTGCAACTCTTATTTTATAACTAAGTATTATGCTGTATCATTAATTTCTACTTATTCAGCCTAATAATTTTGCTGTTAATTAAATTGGTTTATTATATCTGAGTACGGATTACCAGAGTTACTATTTCTATCTCTAAAGTCTACTTGTGTAGTTGTTACATGTAGAACACTGGCTATTAAAGAGATACCTTTGCCTAGTTAGGAGATTAGGGTTTAATAATTAAATGTGTAATAATTGTTATCAGAAGTATTAGAACTATTTTATATACAAACAATGTTTAAAAAAGCTTACAGCAATATATGACCTTTTAATCCTCCACTAAGCATACAAGGGTGTTAGAAAAATAGCTGTTTCTCAAAAATAAATATGTTAATTAATTTCTAGGACAAACATATTCATATGATTTATATAACTTATTTAATACATAAATAGATTGTATAATTATTGTAGGTTCAACAAGTATAGGCCAAGTGTCTTAATATCTCTACAGCCATTGCAAATGAAATGTTTGTACACACAGACCTTATTGTTAGAGGCATAGATTTGTACAGATATTTTTGAGGTCATGTTTGACTTCTACTCTATATAATGCAGTATCCAGATACCTTCAACTGATGGTTTACACAATTTTAATTTTAGTTATCAACCTTAAATTTCAATTTAAGGTTTCAATACACAGATTGCCCACGGCTACTAAGTTTGTTTGCACTTGCTTGTGTTGCAATTGTTTGTTTTTCTTCATGAAAAGGTAATAGTTTGACTGTGGTGACTCAAAATCAACCATATGATTTAATTGAAAGGAACTTAAGAAGTCAGTAAAACACCTCATGCAGTTCTGAATATTGCCTGCTGTAAGAAATTAGTGTGTGAGAGTTGGGCTCTTTGTTTTATTGACTTCTTTATGGTGTATTCTCCTTAGATAGGCTAAATGTTTTGAGTAACTTGAATTTTTTATTGATGTTATTTTACTATGGCAGTAGATGTGTTTTGAATGAGATGATGGTGATGATGATTACATTTCGTCCTTCACAAATAATGCGGAAGTCCAGAAGGTATAAATTATTCTGTCACTAGCGACCCGCCCTCGCTTTGCTTCGGTTTATTTGAGATTTCTGTAACAACCGTACAATAAACCAGCATTTATTATACATATAAACCTTCCTCTTGAATTACTCTATTTATTAAAAAAAACCGCATTAAAATCCGTTGCGTAGTTTTAAAGATCTAAGCATACATAGGGACAGACAGACAGACAGCGGGAAGCGACTTTGTTTTATACTATGTAGTGATAATTGACCTTGAGAACAGGAAGTGATTGAATTGGGTCCAGTCACAGGGACCCAGATAAGTTTAGTGGCAACCTCAATTTGAACCTATTTGCGTTTATCAATAGCATTGAGTTAAATGAGACTATTATTGGTTTGTGATAAGGATAACCTATGCAACACATTATCTTCATACTGGGATAGTATAGGTGTACTAATCTTCCTAACTTTATTAACTGCCTTGTTGGTAAGTTAACTCATTATTGAAGATTTTAAGGTATTAACTGCCGCACTCAGAGACATCAATTTCATTTAATGCTGGATTAAAGTTGCTACTGTCACTCTTTGCTACAGCTACAGCAATAGAATATGACAACACGTCACTAAACAAGTATTAAATTTAATTGACATCTCTGAGTGCGGCAGTTAGTGTTAATTCAGTAAATCTGTTATTATAAAATATTTCTTTATAATGAACTGAAAAATCGCCACCAAAGAAAAGTTTTACTGTTAAAAACATGGTAGGTAACAATGGTAACATGAACCCTGAACATCCTTTATTTGAAACAATAGCATCTACCTACCTAGTAGTTTACAATATATTTGTATTATTTTTCTGAATAAAATTGCTGGCGAGCTCTTACACAAAGAGAAATGACTTGTCAATGGATACAAATTACATGTTCGTGCGCGTCTCATAGCTTGGTTGAACTGCGTCGAAGTAGGTACCTACCTAGGCGAGAGCGAGGCAACTTTAGCTACTTGTCCAAGTCTTTACATTTTATAGAGACCTTAATCACGCTGTATATTCTACTCCCTTGCCACTTGAGAACTCTTCAGTTCTGTTGGCCGGTTTGAACCTGAATACCTATCTACACTCCAACATTGGCTATCTGTTTTAAACCTATTCAACACGTTCGGAATAACCTCGCAAGTCGACCACGGTCAAGTGGTCCTTGGTCGAGTTTGACCAATAACCCTCCTTCTGACGCAGTCGGGTAAAAAATGATCGTGTAGACGTCAGTCAACCAAATTTAATGAATTGAAGTTGAGAAACTTAACCTTGGTTGAGTTACGTAGTGGTTCAGACTGTGTAGAATAGGTATTAGAAGTGAAAACACTCCTATATCAGGGGCCCGTTTCACGAAGCTAAAAATTACAATTTACAAGCGAAAGTCTCTTTCTAATAGAAAGAGAGTTCCGCTTGTAATTTGTAACTTGTAGCTTCGTGAAACGGGCCACAGGGGCACGTTTTATAAAGCTACAAGTTACAATTTTACAGGTCTAAACTGGCAACACTGCTCAAATGGCTGGTCATCATTGGTCGAGGTTGTGTCAAATGGAAACTTGCAACCTGTAAATTGTAATTTGTAGCTTTATAAAACAGGCCCAAGGGCGTCTACCTGTATAATAGGTAGACACCCTGGTGGGTATATAGGAGTGTATTCACTTATAATACCTACCTTTTCTAAGATCTCAAAATAACTACCTATGTCTTAAAAAGACTTCAAACATCATAGGTACCTAATTAGACTAATATTTGTGAATTCATCGATTCACGTTGGCTAGTTAAGAATTCTACATTCCGCGGTCACTGTAATGCTGAACTCAAAATTAAACACTCACTAGGTACCAAGTTAACTTTCCCATTTGGAGTATAATTTTATGTTCACGTATTGTATTGAACCTGAAAATAAATCATTGAAGGTCTGATTTCCGCTTCCTGCGGGGGGTGCGGCGGTGCGCGGTCGTTGTCACCCGATCTACCTATAATTTACGCGGAAGCTTTTGTTTTGGTCATTAAGGTAAAACACCTACGTCTGCAGCCGGGGTGAATGTACAATAGACATCGACCATCGAGCCATTATGCCTCCTAACTCGGTCGTGATAAACGAAAATGTAAACAAAGAAAACGCAGTATTGTTAAGTCGTTTCAGCATTGAAATGCCAATAATAATGATTATGTTCAGAGTTTAACAGCTAGTCTTAAAAAAAACACATCTATAAAAAGTCAACGTGACGAACTTGTCTCTGCTAAAGTACCTACACTGCCTGCTTCAGATAGCACAACTTTTTTTTTTGCTGGGAGATCAGTGCGTCTCCTTGGTTGTGTACTAGGAACATAGGAAGGCGTACGACAAAGTATTCGATAGCAAGTTGCACTAGCAGACAACATACCTACCCGCAACCTTATTATCAAGGTTAAAATACTCGGTTAATTCGATTAAGTGGTCAACGTAACTAAGATTTTATGTCCCTATTTGATACTTGCTTAAGCTAGGTAGGTATAATGGAAAACAAAATCTATCGCATCTATGCGTTCCATCGGAAACGCCGTAGGTGTCCCCACTGATTGGCTAGTAGAGGACATTCATATTAATGATACAATTATGCATTATTAGAACGCAAATGCTAAGAGGTTCTTGCACTTGGTTGAATAGCACAGGCGTATTAGTAATCAAAAGAAAAGTACGATTGGCAGTTTTCATTTACTTCATATCATAACCGAAAATGTAACCAATTAATAATGTATTTAAAATAATAATTGGCACAATAGGTTTAACGTAGATTTATAGCTGTCTTATTCATATGTGGTACATGTCGAACAAGATAGCACACTGGCGGTTGCAACCAATAATAATCGCGACCGAAATAAGTCTCTGGTTCGCGTTTTGATCATCTCTCTCCGTCAAGATAGGTACTACATACATAATTTTCAACTCAAAAAGTACCTTAGTACTAGTACCTACTCCCATTTGTCAAAATTTGCTTGCGCTTCTAAAACACATCATAGTTACCTATCAGCCGAAAAATGTCTACTGCTGGACATATGCCATAAATCATAAAATCTTATTGTGTATGGCATTCAGCTAGGAATGCAGTTACATTTGGCTAACAGTGTTTCACCAAACCCTGTCTTCACACACAGGACGTATATTCCAACAACCATCAAGAGAACTTAAATTTGTGTCAAGCTGTAAATACATATTTCTTTCTCTGTTGCAGGCAAAGGAGATCCTTACCAAGGAATCCAACGTCCAGGAGGTGAAATGCCCCGTGACGGTGTGCGGCGACGTCCACGGGCAGTTCCACGACTTGATGGAGCTGTTCCGCATCGGCGGCCGCTCCCCGGACACCAACTATCTGTTCATGGGGGACTACGTCGACCGCGGCTACTACAGCGTCGAGACTGTTACACTGCTTGTTGCACTTAAGGTAACTTTGTTCATTTACTGCCAGCTTCTTTTGTAGGGAAGGTTCACTTGTGTTGGTGACAAGGGAAACGATAACTCGTTTGGTTGGTGGCAAAATTCAGTTACTTGCACTGCTTTTAGCGTTACGGTCACTCAGCTTTCTGCTTCCCTGGTAGCAAGATATGGCCACGGTCCTCAAGATTTACGTCGCATTTCATTCAGCGGTATATTTATAATATTTTTATGGCTTGTGGGAAAATATAAATAAATATCCTAAAATGTGGCGTTATCTATAAAAAGGGACCTTATTGTCGATGGCGCTTACGCCGCACTGCGTCACGTGACGTTGTATTTACGAGCATCTTTTTGATAATGGTGGAATCGCGATCGACAATAAGGTCCCTTTTCATAGATAACGCCACAAATATCTTCAATACTGATTATTAATTGCTGAATTTATTTCTGATTGCTTGTTCTTTCAAATGTATAGACGTACATACTTAGAAATTGTAAATGCATAACTCCAAGATATCATTTATGTAAGAAACAAACTCCACCTCATTTGAAGGGTATTATGAAGATTAATTCAGATGAAATTATATCTAACCAGCTCGCCGAATAACATTCACAAAATTCACAATTTAAATATTGACGAACTCAACATGGCTGCAATGAAATTAATTAGATCGTATTACAGATTCCTCATATCGTTATGTAAATCAGTTTTCGTTTTCGCATGTTTCATTGTTTTAACACGGACGCGATGACTGACCGCGATTTGTTTACGAGGGAGTTAACAGAATGCTCTCACTTCTGAAGTTAAATTCAAACGTTTTTTTATAAGGTAATTGACCGTAATTGAATGATACGGTTGTATTGTATCTAAAGTTCGCATTTTCTATTCCAATGATTTCCGCTGCAGGTTGCCCGTCAGTTATTTTCACACGCTCTTTGTAAACACTAGAGAAACAGAAACAGCTGTATACCGCTAAAGATTCCCATTACGATCTCGACTCGACATTTATGTGACCTTTTTGAAATCGTCTTAGGTAATATTATGCCGCATGCTCACTTTGCGAAACTAATTAGTTGTGTTTAGCGAAAAGATACGAGCGGCCTCGAGGATGCACGCCGCAGAGGTCAAAGAAGGAAACATTCAATTTAATATCATATTTCCCTTCTTTTGACCTTACGTGTTTACTATATAGGTATACAAATTTATATTAGAAATGTACTACTTCTTATTCATAACGGAGGGGTACTGCGAGATTTAAGTTATGTGGATGTTATTATCAAACACAGCTAAAGCAATATTATTTTAATATATAATTTATGAAAAACTGTTCTTATTTATTCAATAAACACTGTAGAAGAACTATTAATGAAATATCAAACCCATTGCCGACACTTCTACAGTTGTTATTTGGTATACGTGAGAGGAAACTACTTTCTTATCATTATCTGAGATAATGCGGTGTTGACATCACACCTTATCAGACGAGCTAGTACATACTTTCGTAATAGAGCGCTCGTATTGGTCCTTAGCTATTTATATTGTTTGTTTATGTTTATGAGGCCACGCCTTTGTTTTTTTACTTTATTTTTGGTTTTAATTAGCTAATGCGGTGGAGCGTGACTGTCGGACCTTAGCGTATCACAGTGGCCCGCCGATCAATGAATGAACGTGACTTTAGGTTACCTTTACGTCGGCAGGCGGTGACCCATGCCGGTAATTTAAAATAGCGCTCCGTTTATATAATGGTGCACCTGTGACATTGAATATTGGTCGAGGTTAATCAAAGTAAACCGGGTGACTCACACCTAATAAACTAATGTTTTATGATTTTGAAATACAAAATATATCTCATTATTTTCCTACATTATGTTTTTAATTAATTTATAGTTAAAGTATTAGTAGGAGTTATGTTTATGCATACTACAGTAACGGATAGATATAGTTAATTTGTTTTCAAAATAACAAGAGTCAAGACGGTCGAGCTTATTTTCACAACGGCTGGCAGTTGGATGGTGAGAGCGGAATCTGGTTGACTTATAACACAATAACATTTCAGGTTAGATACCGCGAGAGAATAACAATCCTGCGTGGAAACCACGAGTCCCGCCAGATCACTCAGGTGTACGGATTCTACGACGAGTGCCTGCGAAAGTACGGTAATGCGTCCGTGTGGAAGCACTTCACGGATCTGTTCGACTTCCTGCCGCTGACGGCGCTGGTGGACGGCCAGATCTTCTGCCTGCACGGCGGCCTCAGCCCCTCCATCGACACCCTGGACCACATCCGCGCGCTCGACCGCCTGCAGGAGGTGCCCCACGAGGGACCCATGTGCGATCTGCTCTGGAGCGACCCTGATGATAGGTCAGTCTGCTATACTCTATGTATTTTAAATATTCTTCCTATTAGGTGCAGTTTTGTGTATTAAAGATTCAACACGTGCATATTTAAAAAAGTTTTACTATTCAACAATATTTGATATTTAATGTTGAACTTGTATGAATAAATTAAGTTTTATATCAACATTATATCTTTGATCCAATCATATTTTATCGTCTATCTAGGAATTCGAATCGATATTTTGTAATAAGCAGTTACGTTTAGATATCGTTAGTTGCTTAATTAACGCGCATATTCGGAGAATGTTATAAAACCACCAGTTATTATCTGTATACCACTAAAGATGACAAATTCGTCTCGATCAGCCCTATTTAAGCACCTTTGAATGAATGAAATAGTGGAGTAATTCAAGGTCACCTCGGCGGCATTTTCCGCGTTTTCAATTAGCCCAGGCGAAATGTGCAAGTTCTAGAGATAATTGTGTTGTCTCACTCAAACTGATAAATACTATCTACGCGCGATGAAAGCACTCATTGATTTTTATGAGTTTGTTGCTCTTTTTTCCATGTCATTTTGCACGATAACCTTCTAATTGAAGTGGTGCAAATAGAGATTTTTCCATAGTGTTTGGAACTGATGTAAAACTAAAAATGCACAACACTTCAAAACCTTGTTTAAAAACAAAATAGGAGATTCTGAGTACGCGTTTCCCACGATTATAGCAATTAGACTCTGGTTTACTTGCACTTTTGCACGTGGAGCGTTGAGTCGAGTAGGTGTAGGAACGAGTGAATCATTATAATGATTAGCACCTACCTAGTGCATGGGCCGGATGATAATTAATTAATGGTCCACGCGCTACGCTGGAAAACTACGAAGTACTCGTAGTCGGGTGTCATGAATTGACATGCGTGACTCAGGAAAGTTTCAATTTAAAGTAACTAATATTGTAAATAGGTTGGGTTGTCTTTGTCAAAAAAAAAACAGAGAGGGTTCATTTTTTTGGTTTGGTAATTGGAGAGTGATATATAGGCTTCTTTATGGGTTTATAGACACTCTTTATACTGGTAGATAACGTGGGCATCGTGGGCAAATGCTAGTCAATAATTAATAATTATTATGTATCATTTGTTGAAGTATGTTCAACAAATACTGAACTTAATACTAATATAAATATTAAAAGCATTTATGATAAGAACGGGAAACATTTGTTAGCAGGCTGGATTTGAAGCCAATAATACAAATAATTTTACATGTGAATAATGTAAAGATATTCATAGTGATTGTTAAGTTTTTGCATTTTAATGAAAAATTTGGCTGCGCAAATATTTATGAAAGGTAAGTAGCAGCAGCAGCAGGCATAACGATGATAATAATGACGTAGTAGTTGTACAAACTTTTATTTAATTCATTCATGTCAGAAGAGAAAAAGACATACTCTTTCTGGTAAAAATCTTACAAGTCTGAACAGTAATCGGAATGATGTTTCAGCCCCCGTTATTGTTGTCTTCAATATATTAATAATACCTATCCGCATTTTTTGCTGTGAACAACGGGTAGTTTTCATTCCATTTAAAAGAACAAAAACATTGATATTTTTATGTGGAAAAATATGCCAAGACAATGATGTCGGCGGTTTAAACGCCGAAGAATCACCCAAAACCAAAGACAAAATAGTCTTAAAGAGCTGATCTGGTGCTGGAGTTGGAAGATGATCTCTGTACATGTTTTAACTAAACCCTATGTACGTACAGAGGCGGATGGGGCATATCGCCGCGTGGCGCCGGCTACACGTTCGGGCAGGATATCTCCGAGACGTTCAACCACAGCAACGGGCTAACGCTGGTGTCGCGCGCGCATCAGCTCGTCATGGAGGGCTACAACTGGTGCCACGATCGGAATGTCGTTACCATCTTCTCAGCGCCTAACTACTGCTATAGGTAAGCCAACCTGTCCTTGCTATAACGCATACTATCGTTAGAATAACATGAAAACGTGCGTGTACATGTAAACTTTCAAAATATACGTGCTAGAAGGTAAAACAGTGAGTCTTTTCCTCCGGGTGGGGGATTCGCCATTATTTTTAGTATACTTAACAGAACATGCTATCAAGGGCGTAGCGAGGTAAAGTAGTATTACGCATGCAGCATTTACCTTAGATATATTCTTGGTTTGTGTACGCCTGCCCCCCCCCCCCCCCCCCTTTACAAAATTTTAGCTACGCCCTTGCATGCTTTTCTGGTTTCTCCAAACACGGGGAAATAGCATGAGGTTGATAGGTTATAGGATGTAGTTTGTTATTTTTCCGCAACAACGTATAACCTAGCGTTCTCTATGCTTTTCAGGATGATTGTTTATGTTTTTAATGCAGAGTATAATAATTAAATTATTGTGGATTAGATTATTTTTGATGAAACTCTTAAAGATTGCATTATTTATTATGTGAATTTAGTTTTTACATATTTTAACAATTATTAGTATTTAAGTATGTACGCATAATTTAAAATTATTTGTCAGAAATCAAATAATACCTAACCTAATGTGTTGTTGGATTAAGAACACTTATACTGTTTCATAATCCAACTTATGTTAGCAAGACCATTATCAGAGTTAAGATTAGTCAGTACTGATTAGGTCTAAGGTCGATGAAACAAATAGAAACCTTATAAAATGGCGATCAATATCAATATTGGGTTTTATACAATATGCCACAATTGGTATGTATAGTCTGCGTCAATTGAAATTGATTTGATTGATTGAAAATGTAAACAAATTAATACCGTTTAACACATAACGTCAAATATTCATCAAGCGTGTTTATTTAAAACTAGCTGCCCGCCAGCGGCTTTGCCCTCTATGCGAACTTCAGACTGTCCCGGTGGAATCTTATATTTCTTTCTTCCATACCAACTTTGTCCTGACGATAACAAACACATCAAAAAAATAATTATCCAATTCGCGCGTAAATACATTTCGACGATTCATGTGTATTTATATAGATACCTTATAAACAATTAATAGTTATTTAACCTTAAACTTAAAGTAAAGATCAAGTGTAAAAGTCATTGCAAAGACCTCACCTGATCTTTAAAAGTAAGTGATATCCGAGTAATAATGGAAAATTTCAACTGACGCAGACTATATAATTACAAGGATTTGTTAACCTGGCATCAAATAATGAAGAGTATATGGAAACTTACCTTGATATTATGTCGGTACAAATTATGCTTTCATCCAATTATCTATTGTTTAAGCAACAACAGGTACTAGTAAAGGATAGGACAATGGATGTTTGTGTCTAACGTGGTTGTTTCTGCAGGTGTGGTAATCAAGCAGCCATTATGGAATTGGATGATGCCCTCAAGTACTCATTGTAAGTATTTTACTATGCTTAATTATTTATGTATAATGTGCCACTGTTTGAGGTTTGTTTTAAATCGGTAAGTACCAAAACGTATTTGTAGTAAAATGGTTATCACAGCATACATTAGGTAGCGAAATATCAAAGCATTCTAATAAATAGCATTTCATACAAGTAATGAAATATTTTTAACGCAAAGAACGTACTAAGTAGCTTAATGTCCAATATTAAAAATGTCAAAATAGTTGGTGATTGACTGCTTCCAGATTCTTGAGTATTACGTCGCGGGAGATCTGGAACGTCGATTATTGTGGGTCTTCTGTGCTGTTTGAGCTCTTTAAGACTTGCTTAAAGCCGTTTAATTCACTTATATTTCTATTTTCAAACTGTTATGTACTTTCGAATGTTTGTCATTTTACATATTTGTACTTTTGGTGACAAATGTATGTTTTATTTTTTTCAATATTTTGCAACATAGTCCATGACATGTTGTGGTTATTTGCTATATGAACGTTTCGGTTCTAACTCTTTTAAACGGAGTAGTTTTAAAATATCTTGGAAAAAATATTCAGAGGCCAAACAGGCTTAAACCATTTTATGATAAAACTTGTTTACATATATTTTAATTTATTCATTTAAACTGGAATTACCGGACCTAATCTTTATGGAATGATTATAAGCGCAAAGTGATGACAAAGTAAATTTGATTGTGGTGATCATATTTACAATCGGCTTTGTCGATTATTTAACAATGGATATTGAAGTTTATGACCTGCCGAGTGCGCAGGTGGGCTGCGTGTGTGTTGTGTGTGTGTGCTGACGATGTTTGTGTGTGCAGCCTTCAGTTCGACCCGGCCCCGCGGCGCGGCGAGCCGCATGTCACACGGCGGACGCCCGATTACTTCATGTAGACTGCACGTGAGTTTATGTTTAATGTTTATCTTTTTTAAATTTTAAGACTAAATAAAATATTCGAAATATATTTACATAACTTATTTTGAAGTTGGCTGTTGTGTTTATCTGTTACTTAGTGCGATTATGGGTCCAATTCGGATCAGTGCGTTCTATTTAGAATCGAGAGTAACGTTTATAAATTTAGGTTTACAGATGTTTAAAATTAGAAAATATTGATGTAAATTGATTCTTTTATTCGTTTTGTCTTGTATACTAATACAATGATCAGAGATGAAAAAGTAAAATAGGTTTAATGAATGTTATATGATCATTCGGAACGGGGAATAATTGTTTTTAGATATACTGGACAAGAGTTAGTCTAGAGCAAACCGTTGTTGGATTTACTGTTGTAAAATTACCTTCATACAATTTAAATAGCGATGAAGTATATGATGGCGGTGATGTAGTGATAAATAGAAAAGCTGTTTGTCTTCGGAGTTTCTGTTACCTATCGCTTTTCGCTCTGAGGGTGGCGCGGTTGTATATTTCTTTTACTAATTGCAAAACGATTAAACCCTTTCGGTTAATTTTTTTATCAGATAGTGGTATCTAAGAAAAAGTGGTTTCATAAACGATCAGGACTCCCTCGAAACTAGGGATGCATCGATACGCCTTTTCGCCGATACGATACCGATACCGATACTCTTATAAAAATATCGGCGATACCGATACCGATACCGATACGCTTTTTTGTGAATTCAAAAATGAAGGTATAATAAATAAATCATAAGACAGATTTATTTTTATTAATATAAGAAGTAGATGCATAGGTTAATATTAGATAATTAAAAATTTTAGTAATTAAAATTAACATTGATAAGATTTTTGTTTTAAAAAACAAAGTAGTCTTAAATTTTTCGGAGAAAGGCGATTTCGCAAGTCTGTTTGAATAAGACCTGGGACCCAATTCTCGTGACTTCGAGATGATTTTTCATGCGAGATCAACTGTCAACTGCATACATTTTTTCGACATATCTCGCATGAAAAATCATCTCGAAGTCACGAGAATTGGGTCCCTGCGCTTGAAAATAGTCTCTCAGATGCGACAGAACTCATTTGGAAACTACAACGACAACGATCAACCCAGCGAAATATTACTGATACGCGAGTGCGAGGCCAAAGCGGGCGGGAGAAACAAGACACGGGGTTTCCCCGAGCATAGTTCATGCCTCGTTTGCAACGAAATAGATGAGACAAAACGCTCGTTATACTACATTTTTAAATTAAAAAGTATCGTTGAATCGGTCATAAAAATATCGTCGATACCGATATATCGGCTAACCCGAAGTATCGCCGATATATCGGTATCGGTATCGGTATCGGATGCATCGCTACTCGAAACCTTATCGCTTATGATTCGTCCTGTTCGCAGAGGAGGCGCAGTTAAAGCAGTGGGCGGCGGCGGGCGGGCAGGCGCGGCCCCCCCCCACGCCCCCCCCCCGGGCCCGCCGCGCGCGCCCCGCGCCCGGCTCGCGCGCCGCGCGCCGCCAGGCCGTGCTCAGCCTGGCGCGCGTCGCGCACTGGCTCGCCTCCGTCTGACTCCAGGGAACATGTCGCCGTCCCGCCCGCCGAGTCGCCGCCTGACGGATCTGTTCCTCCCTTTTGTGTCGAGACCGAGCCGACCGAGCGGCACGATTCAGCGTGCCGGTCCCCCCCTTTTGATTCTAAATTTGCCCGCAGCCGGCCCCGTAAATCTGCCCTCCCGCGAGGTCGCGGCGCCGCCGGCCTCCCCGTCGAGGGGGCGGCGTCCGCGCCGGTTCGGGGCCGACCGGAGCGCCTCGAAATCTACTCGATAGATTATAGAAATTTGGAGTTGAAATACTCGAAATTTCTAGTTCCACCGCCCCCCGCGTTCGAATAGATCCGCCAGAAGCGAATCGCGCCCCGCCAGAAAACGTTGCTGAGATCTTTCCGTATTCAGTTGTAACTTGACGGTATGTTCTCGTCTGTCGAAATTATTATTCGTCCCTGAAATGTTATAGAGAAAATATTGTTCGAGTTCCGAATGAGTATGTCGCGTTCTCGCGAAGTGTCGTCGCACTCGTCGCTCGTGCTAGTTCGGTTTGTGCGAACACCGGCCAGGAGGCTGCATGTTGATCGATCTCATCAACGTCCTAAATATTTGTATTGCACTCGCGGTTACGGTTACGTAAATTATCCAACTTGGCCGCTTTAGATTCACATGCTGGCTTCAAAGGCCGGTATAAACTACCATTGGATTGTAAAATGCACTAGAATTCTGTAAAATGACATCACGCTCGTTCCTAGCATGAGTAGTTGCAAAACTTTGCGTTTCTTTTCCTTTGTGTAGTGGCCGTTTTGCTTTTGAAGCGAGTGACTTGTGCTCTGCGTGTGCTTCCTTGTCAAGTGTTGTAACCGCCGTAACTTGCCATTGGAAACACATACGTAACACCTAGTTATTATAGAAAAAACAAACATAAAATTCAGTAAATTCTCTTATGTCTGGAGATGTGTTTTGATTATGTAGCGCTATTAAAAGCTTCTTTTTTTTTAAATATTATTAGATGGTCTTAAAAGTATGGCGAGGTAAACTAATGTCAAATAATTTAAAATTACCGAGTTCCCTGGAGCGTGTCGCGATCAGTGCCTCCCAAGTTTATAAACTCGAACCCCGCTCGGTCCTAGTTCGCGGATGCGTTCAATATTGTAATCCGGGCGGCGCCATCCCTATATCTCATTCAAGTCGACTCCATTACCGACATTCTGGCTAACAGCAAAATAGCTTATTACTTTCCGTAAGAAAAGTTCTGGTGATGACAACCGTGAACGCAGAGTGGCACGGTTCTCAATAATATCAAAAGCATGTCGCTAACGGAGTCCACTGTGAGTGCAACACGCGACCGCCAACTCCGGCGCCCGCGGGCGTTGGCGTCGCTGCGGTAACAGTTAGTTTTAGCATAATTCCTGTTCTTGTGTCTACTTATTCAGCTGTAGAGGAGCGCCCGCGCGACGTAATTTATGCTGGTATGTTCATTATAATCTGTCCGACAGACCTATTGTATGTATACTTGTGTATCAAAGACACTTAGACCTCATTAAACAGCGTGCATTTGCTATCACAGTCGTTTTATTTCGCTACCGACGACAGTGGCCATTGACCGCAGCCGCGGGTCGCGCCGTCAATGGACATACCACCATAATGAGCCGCGGCCGCCGCGCCGGCCCGTGCCTTCGACGAGACGCCCCACGAGCTAGCAGCCTGATAGTAGTTTGGCTATTTTCTTTGGTGTCTGGTTCAAGACATGTGCCCCGGCTTCGCTGAGCTCGTGTCATACCCATTAGTTGTGACCGCATCGTGTCACGAGATCACGACACTACGTTTATAATTCTTTTGCAAAACTAGGTTACTGTAGATCAAATCCTGTGAAGTCCGTTTTATATCTTTTATTTTTTGTTGAACTCTTTTATAAAAACTATTGAATTAATGTCTATTATTTGATAGCAAATTTTAATATTATTATGGACTTTGTTTTTACTCGCGGCAATCCCATAGAGCCCTGTTCGCGGTCGTTGAGCACGCGCACGAGTGCACCCGAGTGTGTTCCGCGGTCGTCCGGTACAACGCGCTCGTTTCACGACAGAATGCTAGTTAGAGTTATGTGTGGACCGCGCCCTCAGCCCGGGCACAAGCTCATTCTGCCTTGAAACGCACAGGCGGAACACGCATTTTCGAGATTAATTTTCTAAATTCCATTTCTTGTGCCACAGTACTTTTACCACAGTAAAACAAAAAGTTTTACTTTCACACGAGTGTAGATTAACATCTTTTTTAAATTTTATAATCACTTATTATTTTAGGTAATCTTGTAAATACCTAAAGATCAAGGCATTGCATAAGTTGTTATTATTTAAAAGTAAGTTCAGAATGTCCTGAGATTTGTAAATCTTTTTTTTAACTATGTAAAGGCAAGGTAAGTTATGAAATTATAATAATAACGTTTTTATATGATGAACGTAAAGTAATGAAATCGGGAGTGTTTTGTAAAGTGGGCGCCCCACGCCCGGCGGTAACTTAGATGACTGATCAGATCCAGGTCCGTTCGTTCGTCGTCTGCTGTACCGACGTCGGATCACTTATTCAGGCGTTTAGTAAAGCATTTGTTTTGCGTAGAATTTACTTACATGAATTACTGTAATTTATTCCATTACTCATCTAAAATTTTATAATTTCGACAAAGTCTTTTAACCGGACTGTTCGTCGCGACTTTTGTTGATAATTAATTTGTGGTTCCAGGCTTACAAAAATATTATAAAATGTTGGTTTATATACTTACTTCTAAATCGCACTTCGATTGAAACGCGTGAGTAACTTGTTATACAAAGACTTTACCCACCAATGTCACCTGAAGCCGCACGTTTCGTTGATCTAAGTATTAAGTATGTAAGTTGTAGGTAAAAAAAGTAATTATATTACGCAAAAATACAAAAAAAGAGTATGTATGATGCAGAGCTTCGTTTGAGCGAAATGAACAAATTAGAACTTAATTACTGTACGCATAAGGTTGATTTGACTGCTAAAATTTTGGTGTTTTATTTCCCCCGTTCGAAGCTCGAATAAAATTTATATTAAGGCTTTCCTTGCAAACGGCATGTAATTATAAATAACTGTTATAGTAATGACATTTTGTAAGACCCGAGTTTCGATTTAACTGAGGATCGAGGAAACCGCAAGTATATACGCTAATGATAAGTATAGACCCAAGAGTCCCTATGGCCGTGATGTCAATGTAAACAACCGGATACATACATTTATTCTTGCAACTGTATTATGCCTGTTGATAGGAGAATTAGATATTAAATAAAATTAATTCTAAACCACGACTTTTATTTGGCTGCCTCTTATGTCGAATTTCACCAACAACTTAACAGACGATTAGAGTGTTAACAGCTTTCAAAATGTATGAACTAACAGTCGATTAGCATTGATTAATATTTAACATCGTTTGGTGAAATTGGTATAAGTCTCACACTAGGTAAGGGTTTATCAAGAGCTCAACGGCTAGCACGTTTTCGCGACTCGCTTGGTCTCGGATATTCCTTTCTAAATAGTCTTTAGCGATAATCACTCGCTGAGCGACAAACAAAATAATGGCACGAATGAGTAAACTAAATTACGTATGTATGCAATAGTAGATTGTTACCTAAGGGAAGAAAGTGATTAATTATATCCTAAGATTTTTAGACTGCACGAACGCCAGCGACTGGTACAAGATTTGTGAGTTTAAAGGTGCGTTTCCACCGGCGAGGCGAAGCTAGACGACGAGAGACGAGAATTGAAATTTGTATTCATTAAAAAATGGGAAGTAATTAAATGGTCAGCCGTTATTAAAATTGATTCGCAAAAAAAAGACAAAAATACAAAGGGGCATACAAAGATTTGGCTGGCAATAAACAAAAATCGGGCTACAACTCTTGTTCAGCAAACAATTTACAAACGGTTAACATTTTGACCAATATCAATCTGCTATGTTTTATCATTTGTCTGCCTAATAAACAGTCAAGCTGCAAAATAATTACTTGGGCAGCAAGATTTTACATTTGGTCAGCAGAGAAAACATGTATGTAAGCAGTTTAATTGAGAGGTGTGCATATCAAAATAATGGTTATCTATATAAATAAGTGGATTACGTGACTTTTAATTGTAATATTACAGTGAACGCACACTTATCCGAGTCGAACGAAACGAATTTTAGAATTCTGTATATAGGTTCTGTTCTGAATAGGTTATGAAATCGACGCGGGCAAGTGTGCGAGGTTTCATAAATTTCATAATAAACAGAATTCTAAAATTCGTCTCATTCGACTCTGATAAGTGTGCGTTCACCTTAAAGTCCTCGCGGCCTGTCCACCTCACGGTATACTGACTGGCTTGCATGTTTCCGTTTTTCCGGAGGGTAATAAAAGTACGCTGTTGTTCAAGAAAATAAGTTTATTATTAAAAACAATTCTCGCAATTCGTGTTTGTTTATCTGAGGTATCTGATACACTTCAATACTGAACTTGTGTGTCGTCACTTTGAGAACAGTTTCTACTTGGTTCTACGCCAAACTGTCTATGATATACAGCAATAATACAAAATATAGGTCATTATCAGCGACATGTATTTTTTTAAACGAGTTACATGGAAACAATTTTTACAACCCTAATCGTTTTATACAATCAACAAAAACTTAAGTGGCGTCTAAATTTTAAAGCAAAGAACAAAGCATATTCAAAACAGAAGAATAAACGAAGGTTTACCCTGTTTAGGCTACTACTGTTCCTATGTACCACATTTACCATAATCAGAGAGCGAGGGCATGGATTATTTTTTATATTGGCACGTTTAAAGCTTTGATATCGCTTTAACGTTGTTGGCCGGAACAGTGTGACGCTGAACGCCGTGCCAGAGGGCCCTGCCAAGATGCACTACGCTAACGAGCGTTTCTATTCGTTTCGTGTTTAAACCAATCGCGTCGCTGCTAGATGACGTGATACGAAGTCACGTGATCTACCAGTGACGCGATTGGTTAAAACGAAACGAATAGAAACGCTAGTTACCGTAGAGCGTCTTGGCAGGGCCCTTACTATGATGGACTCGTCACACGCCACCACGCGTCGAACGTCACTATAACGTTCTACGGGGACCAAGATCCAAGATTAAGTGCACAAATAGAAATAGTTTAACTAACCCTGAATAATTTAATGTAAAATTTACCAAAAATAAAAATGTTTTACGTCTGTATTAAGTAGCAAGAAAAGCATTAAAAAAATATACTTTAGACAATTTTAGAATGTCATACATTCACTATACTTACCTAAATTTTATGTCAAAGCGAAGAATCTTAAAAACTTTCCTAGCATTTATTATCTAATAAAATGCCACAACCCCATACATGTTACTTATTTTATTGCTTGCCTCGAGTAGATCATAGAAAACAAAATAAGTGAAGCCTATAATATGGAATGATTTGTTGTAACTTTACAATTGAAGTAATTAATTATTATTTATTATCTATATTGACTGCTTAAGTAATTCTGGTGATGTGCGTATAAATAATCATTTTCCTAAATATTTATATAGCTTTACATTACACTAAATAAAACATAATTGTCTAGTTAGGTAGATATAATATTTTTTAGCCCTTTACATGTGTTTAATTAAGAATAAATATTGTACATGTTTTGGTAAGAAGGGTGCAAATACCGTCAAGGTATCGTTAAAGCTATAACCGAGCTCCACATTATTAAATAAATTAGTTTTTGTCATGGTATCTTACAGTGCAAGAACATGTTTCGGACCAGGGCCTCTATTCTTCTCGGAAAAACCATATTGCTTTTGACACGTTATCGTATTGTCGTTACGATAGCCCTTATTTACTTGGCAGTAGACTAGTGGCGGCCGAGTTAAACACAATTCCATAACAGGTCAAAGGCTACCTATATGGTTTTACCCGGGAGAATAGAGGCCCAAATAGCGTCTATCGCTGTTAAATTAAACCATATAACTAAATAAATACAGGTATAGTAGATGAAATATAATTTGCACTGATACATCAATAAAAACGAAAAATTATATTTCCTGAACTATATATACATTGCGTAAATACAATACAATGTCAAAAAGTAGCTTGTGCAATAACATACCATAAATCATTTAATGATTTACGAGTAAATAGTGGAAACGTAGATATAATACTTTAAATAAAAAAATGTGTCGATTCTAAAATACTGTTGAAAGACAAAAGATAACAACTATTTATCAATATCAGAGTCACGAGACTGTTTCTTACCTAGTGATAAAAGGAATGGAATATTATACACCGCGAACAGCGTATCTATGACCAACAGTCGGACAGACAGGCCGAGAGGGACGCAGCTATATGTTATAAACGTCTATCACTCCAACAGATAGCTGCCTCCCTCACTGTTGCTCTGGTGGGAGCCTTTATAATCATTCTCCCTTACAATTTAATTGGTAACATTCTTCCACAATCTGTTGCTTTGACTGGATATTTTTTTGTCTTAAATTATGTCGTCGTCTATTCAAAGTTTTGTATGCTAGTAATGGTATTTTTGAAACATTAATGGTCCTCTAAACAAATTATTCATAATTTTACAATTGGCCAGCTAAGACATTAAGAGCAAAATTGCACAGTTCACTTGTTATAATTATTTCGATAATCACGTAACATTATACCTACGTAAGTGTATTCGGAAGAAGATTAGATAATCATACATTAACTATATCCTGCTGGTTCAGTCTCTGGATTACAAATAACTACGCCAGTGTTTTTGTTTATGATTAAAATAATAATAAAAGCAGTTAAAAACAAGATCATATTTATACTCGTAAAACTTATCCTCTTGCACTTTCTGTCTGCGATTATATTCACTAGGTACTTATAAGTTAAGTTAGCGTCAAAAACTTTAAGCAATCGAAATTATCAAGCCAAAAATATCTGAAAAAAACACTCCAATCTCTTGAATATAAAGTGTGCCGCTGATTGTTCGTTAATGACAATAAAATTATAATGTCAATTGTCAAACATTTTTTTTTATGAAAGTGGGAGGCAGACGAGCAGGCGGCTCACCTGATGGTAAGTGATCACCGTCGCCCATGGACAGCTGATACACCCGGGGGGTAAAGGTGCGCTGCCGGCCTTTCAAGAAGGTGTAGGCTGGTTTCTTGAGGGTTTCCATGTTGTACTTGCCACGGGCAGAAGAAATGACGAGCGGAATTAAGTCCTCCCCAGAATACGAAAAAGAATCAAAAACTTAGTGGTTGTGCAATGTGTCAGGATTGATTTCTTATCTGCCTAGTAATTATAGTTAACGAAAACATTCCAATTATAATCATAAACAAAAACATCGACGCCTACCTATCGCTAACCAGTCACAGTTCTGTACCTAAAAGCCATAGTCGTATTTTTTATTAGACGAAGTAATCTGACAGTTCATTTATGACTTATTCCAAATGTATTGAAACTGGGTTGTTAAAACAAATTTTGCTTACATGTTCTGTTAACTTTTACTCAAAGAACGCCTCCGTGAACTGTCATATTACCTTGTCTAGTAAGATATATGACTATAGTGACCCAAGTCCACAAGAACGTTTACATTATTCTAGAATATAAACTTTCAGCAATAAGCAATATTTTCGCATGCTAAACCAAATAGACTTGGGTTAGTTTGGTTCTCAGGTAGAGAAATATCATTAGATTCCGGTCCAAACATGGAACTTACGACACGTTCATGCCGGTGTCTAGCTGCAGTAGCTGCTTCATCAGCTCGTAGGTGGAGAAGGAGGTGGCCACCATGGGGATCGCGCGGATGTAGTTGATGCTCATGCCGCGGTACAGGCCCCGGGCGATGCCGTTCTCGCGGTAGATCAGCGTTAGGGTCTTCACCATACCGGTACTGTTTCAGAAATACATAAAAGGACTTAATGGTACGGTCGATTTAGCTGTATAGTCACGGTATCTGAAGGATCGTCTCTTTTAGACCCTAATAGCGTTGAAATAGAGTCGAAAAGTGACGAACCTTTTCATACCGTGACTATACATTCTAGTACCTATTCGCAGCTATTAATATACTAAATACAAATCACAGTCACTTTAATTTGTTAGTGCCACAAGCGACAAGGTATTATAGGGTAGGGGTCTCCTCGCATATATATTTTTACGCATAATAATCATTAACATAAAAATCATAAAACGGTTTTATTTTAATTATTATTAAAAACTAACCTTACCTAACCTAACCTAATCTACACAATAGACGTTTATTAAATTTTGCAATGTCAACCTAAAAGAGTGTTATGACAATCGATTTTTGTAGTAGTAATCGATTGCGTAGTGATTATTATGCGTAAAAAAAATATGCGAGTAGATAGGCCCTCGGTCTGAGTTCGACTGTAGGTCTTTTATCTACAGATCAAGTGAATAAACAAATGAGATCGTTTCGTTTTTTCTTGCTTTCTAACTTTGCTTACCAAATAAATTTGGTAAGTAAGCAAAGTTAGTGGTCTAAAAAATTCTAATTAGTCCGACAGTTAGATTATCAAAAAATATTGAACACGTATTTTTTATTTTGTCACTCAAACAAAAAATTACGAAGATATAGTGCGTTGAAGTTCCGCGTGACGTCACGCCGTGGTACACTTGTTACCACGTTGTGACGTCACGAGCCCCGAACTTTGACGCGCGTTATCTTTGTCAATTTTGATTGTTTTGATAAAACAAAAAAATACGTGCTCAATATTTTTTGATAATCTAACTGACGGACTAACTAGTGTACAAAATGTTAAATTTGCTTTCCGCTGTTAGATGTTATACTGCGTTTGTTAAGGTCCTTTACTAAATGTAAACAAAGCGGACTTGTCGAGCTTTGTTCTATACCTTACTTATTAGATTTTAAATAAAATAAAATACAGAAAGGTAACCCAGCACCAAAATACAGCAAAGAAAGTGTTTACGTATTAAAACAAATACATTAAAAAAATACAGGAAATCAACCTACCTCCTTCAATGTTGCCATCACCATGTGCAAAATTCATGCAATAAGAAAATACATTATTATTATCGTTATCCCAGTGCTGGTGCCAATACATACAAACACACGTAAATATAAAATAATGGATTTAATACACTTTTAGTACATTTAGACACCGATGAACTATTTAGATATACTATTCTGTCTCGTTACCTCTAAATTAGCACAAATCGTAAATATACAATGACTGAATACTTTTAATACATTTTAACTGCCCTCCTAAGCCAAAAAGTGGAATCTCATATTTAATTTCCAAAGCAGATTTAATCCTCTTCAGCTAGTAATAAGGTTGCGATTGCTACAGGAGTTTTATTTGAGATGCCGTCATTTGGATTAGCAGGGCAGTTTAGTACAGTCGACTACAAAGAGATTTATTCACTTTTACAACATACAGCGTTGTATAATAAGGTCCAAAAGTGGTTACATCTCTTTGTAGTCGACCGTACATTTAGATAAACTATTGTGAATCGTTACCTCTAAATAAATTAATATAATTGTTAGTCACATAAAGTTTATAAGTTATATAAAATATAAATAAAATAGAATCTGGCGGGTATGCTACAGCTATTTTGTATTAAATTAATTAGGACATAGGTACAAACGATCACTAAAATCTCATTATACTGTTCAAAATTGTTCTCCCTATGTTTTGTCGACACTCATTTTATAGACCGTATCATACATACATACATACATAAACTCACACCTTCGTTCCCAGGGAGGGGTAGGCAGAGCTACAGAATAATCACAGAATTTTCATTTCATCGACGAATTATTCTAGGCGCAGGATTTATGTGATTGTCACGTCTAACCTAACCTTACCTAACCTGAAAACAACACGGCTTCAGCAGAAAATAATTATAATACTTTCGAAGAAGTAAAATTCGATGAAGTCATACGTTCTATGAAATGAGTGTCGGTAAAACAAGGGGACACCGATCCAAAGTAGCCCATTGTATCCACAAATAAATTGTAAATGTAATGTAATGTGTAAATTGATTAGACATTATTGATTAGGTTCAGATTTAGACCGTATTGAGTTTTATCCAGACGACCAGTCCTGACGTAGGCACATAATGTATGTAAATGCATAAAAAACATGGGAGCGTTCAGACTGATACTGACCGTGTCCGTCTACGATACGCAATCCGATTGGCTACAGTACGCCCTCACCGTGAGGATAAGACTTAATACGCTGCCATAATACCATAGAAGGCCGCAAACTATAGTAATAGTATAAGCATTTTAAATGTAATGTGGTTACCAATAGAGTATACAATGCTTTGACTACTACATTGCAGTTAGCCTCCTTATTTGGTTGCGGCAGAACAGCCTTGAGGACCGAATGATCGTCACAGACTCCACCAAGTCTTCAGCAGTTTCAATACGGTAGGCAAACTGGCAAGAACTGCATCCAAAATATAATTCGCAGCTGGATCGCAGTTTAAATACAGACCTTAATATAATTGAAATCAGCCAGTGCTCTTTTAAATCATACAAAACGATGAATTGAGATCTTCATCACCGTAGACCAGAATACCTTTAACGAACAGAACCAGCTAGCTCGTCGTAGAACAGCTGTTACCTCGACCACCGACCAGTCGCCGCTGACCCGTCCACTCACCCGAACTGCGCCGTGGCGGGGTCCATGCAGGCCAGCTGCATGCGGCGGCGCGTCACGTCGAGCGGGTAGGACACGCTCTGCGCCACCGCTCCCGCCAGCCCGCCGCAGAACAGCTTGCCCGGTACCGTCAGCACCAGACCGCCTGTCGACAACATAAGTACATACAAATTAGTTCGCCCGAACGACCTTACGATTCCCCCTCCTAACTCCGTAACCCCTGGCCGATCCCGTTCAATACCGTTCATGTTCTAACAAAAAATGGTATTTGCCTCGAATACACTTCTACTAAATTTCATGAAGATTGAACCAACAATACCCAAGTTATTATCGAGCAAACATACGAGTGCAATCTCAATTGACTAATAGACTTCACTTCGTTCGGTCGAAAGATTCTGATGAGAAGCCGTATTATAAAGTCTCAATACCTGGTTCCAGGCAGTGAAGGGGACTGCTGTCACCGCCTGACCCCCAAGGGTCTCGCTTGAGGACATATTACCAAATATAAAAGGCACCCTATATGTATAGTCAAGAGCCCAAGGTTTCAATAACAATATTACCAAAATAGGTATGTCAGGTCTTAACTATAATACGGCGCTGGGGAAAATCTTACAAATATCTAGCGATCTTTGCCAATCAGCTCACGTTAACCTACTGCAGGGCACATATATGCCTCCTCTCTCTCGCGCTTAGCTGTCCTGCTTACCTCATCTAGCGCCTTCCTTACAATCTAACCAGATCATCTGACAACCACACAACAACCACTAACTACATAATAAATTAATTCTACCCACCAAAGTCAAAATGCAGTATAAGCACTTCGTACTATTATGCCGCCTTGTTATTTTGTTATAGCAAGCAGTAGAAAGCGACTGACCCGTGTTCCTCTCGCACTTGCGGCACAGCGTGGTGGGCACGTACTTCATGCAGAAGTACTTGAGCGACTCGAAGCAGTAGAAGCTGAACCCGGCGTAGGGCACCATGCCGCACAGCGTCGGGACGAAGCCGCGGTAGAGCGCGCGGATACCGCCCTCCTGGATACCACAGTTTGCTTCATTAGATTCGAAATTCTTCCAAAACATATTGGCAGAGCCTTTATAGGAGGTGGCTAAATTTTATTATGGGTTTTTTTCTAAATAAGCGTCGTCAAATATGATAGCCTTTTTTATCTACCATTTTTTTTCAATGTGCAATATTTGTAAGTGTTTTTTGTATTTAAAACATATGGAGAAGACATGCTTAAGGTTTAACAAAGCTTCTAATCAAATATTGAGGAAAAAATATATTGAAATAACACGTTTGTACCTAAATTGAAGGGCTACAACTAATGAAAAAAATAAAATCCCCCGGCATAGTTGCGACAGCTTCTTTCAGAACTCGTTGAATAGCTCTTAAATGACCCAACCGATTTTATTCAAATGTAGCTACCAGAAGAACGACCACCCTAGTAAAACTAGCCTTAAATTAAAAAGACCCGTGTCCAAAGCAGTTCATCAGTTTGGAAGCTACGACACTACAGACAGATAAACAGTTCTCGAGGGATCATTAAACAACTTGGACGGATTCACGGCCAAAAGCTTGTTTAATATAAGTAAAACAGTTATTTTATTTTTATAGTACTTATGCATTTTTAGGCTATTCTATCTCTAGATTTGTATACATGATAAGATAAATATAAGGATGAACAGATTATACTTTAAGTACAATATTGTTTAAAAATCAGGCGACTATCACACGAGTGTTATCACAGATTAAGGTAATGTATTCGATGCAAGGGACCCAATAGCCGGTTGCATAGTTCTGATTATCGATATCTTAGCAATGAAAGTGGCAAAATTATGTCTACAACTGAAACTGGTCGGTATGTAAATGTTAAGAAATGAAATGAGAAGACCTAGTTTATTTGTTGAGGTAGGTGTAAGGTAAGTTGTATGGGGTTCACTCCTTAAGTGTTTACCTATCCTACCAACTGCGCCAGACCGGTTTGAGCCGACTAATATAATGGCCCCTCTACACGATGGCCCATCATGGGCCAGCGTAGGGACGGAGTAATACGTAAGAGTGAGATACAAGAATATGTTGCTCGCTCTGTGGTATAAATGCGTCTCTTACGCTGGGCCATCGTGAAGAGGGGCCATTATAGAGCGCTTCGCGGAGTAACGTGTGGTCGACTACGGAATTCCTTTACCACCTTTGGACTTTAAGGTCCTAGAAATAGAGTCGAAAAGTGGTAAAGGAGTTTCTTGGTTGAATATATGAGGGGAGGAGGCAATTAGGTGTTAGCGGGAAAGGCACCTGTTCACAACGTAATGGCATTTACCGCCCTTCCTCGATTGTATCATTTCATCGCACGCTATTTCGTGCTGAAACCATGTTTTCCAACGTTTGCTACCCCGAGGCAAGGTTGCACACGAACTTGAACAACTATACATCCCGACCCGACGACGTTTTTCTCGGTAACCCATTATTTTATCGAATTATACTTCATCGATTGTAGCATTTCTCGGTGGAACCATGTTTTCAGGATACCATTAATTACTTATGTAGGTTAGGTAGGTTACATTTACCTACCAAAAAAAAAAATAGGTAAAATAAAAGGTACCCGTTTTTCTCCGGTCCTTTTCGATCTGTTAGGATGATTGTGCACTACAAGGAATTTTATTGTCCGGCAGTCCGATTTATTACGGTTACGCCATAAGCACTAGTGGGTTCCCTTCATCTGGCATAATATCGATTGTCCCAAATACATTTCGCATAACAGTTATCGCAGAAACATTTTTAGCCGAATGATACTTTAGCATAATAGTATACTTAGCATAACTGTCATAACGCATAACAATCATTTGGCACAATTTTGAATAGCAGAATACTAATATCGCCGACTTTCATTTCGCAGAATTTTATGTAGTAGAATATACCTTCCGCCGAATTTATTATGGCATAACTGTAACATAGCATAATAATGAGTAACAAACCGCTACCAGTAAAATAGGTTGGGTTAGGTTAGAAGTTCTACAATAACAGCGCGCGAGCCGAGCGTGCGTAGCGAGCGTGCCGCGGCAGCGGCCGGCGAAGCGCCAGGACCGCATTGCAATTGGAGCAAATTAGGGGTACAATCAAGGATGAAGTACCTAGTAAAATATTATTCTGCTTTATAACTTTATGCCAACTACATAGTATGCCATACAAAATTCGGCTAAACTATTGTTCTACCATAGGACTATTATTCTAATCAACGTTATGCCAATGTATTATTCTGCCAAAGAAAATTGTGCGAAATGATAGTGTGCCAAGAAATTTAGGCAAAAAGCAATTGTGCGAAATGATGATTGTGCCAATGGTTGCTATGCGAAACGAAAATGTGCGAATAAATTTTGTGCAAGACATTAGTAACCCAAGCACTAGTATGTGCAAAATCGGACTGCCGGACAATAAAATTCCTTGTGCACAATCGACCTTAATGTTAGTTTACACGAACCGTCCGGAACATGGTGGCGGCGGTGTGCGCGATGCCCGTGTACCGGTGCTCGCCGGTAATCTGGAAGGCGAGGCGCGCGCGGATGGTGTCGAGCGGGTACGTCAGCGTGACGGCCGTCACGCCGGCGCCCGCGCCCGCCACGAACTTGTCCCCGTGCTGGACCAGCGGGATGCTCAGCCCGTTTAGATACTGGAAGATGAAAATAAATGTTTCATCTCGTAAAGACCACGTCAGTTCGTTAGTTAAAAAACCGATAAAGTGTGAGTTGAGCGCGCGCACCGAGGGTTCCGTACCGCCGCACAGTAGGTTTATTATACCTATTATTATATTCCGATTTGAATTCAATTTTGAATCGAATCAGCGCGATCACAACTCACACTTGACCACTTTTTAGTATTTGTTGTTTTTCTTCTGGGTTTGTACTAGAATCACGCGAGACGCTTGTATGTTTTATTTACCGTTGTGATAAAACAACAAAAATAAAAATACGTTGAATAAAAACGATTCTTGTATAGGGAGGAATAAAACGATCCTTTATTATTTCACTTTATGTTTGTTAGCAAATCCGGTGTAATATTAGTACTTAATTATACCGGAAACTTAAATATTCTGAAGAAAAAAAGGCCACTATCTATTACGGTTCAAGATACAACTTTTGAAAGTTAAGACGGTCGGACGGACAACATAGCAGGTATATTAATAGGGTCCCGTTGGGGTCCCTTCGGGCACGGAACCCTAAAAAAGAATATTACATCATTCACCTTAAGTAAAGTCACTTTGACAAATAGACACGACATGAAGACACGGAAAAATAAATAAGACATCTTTGTAATTTGTAAAGGCATCCGGTTAATGGGTGTGTTGAACGTAACTTTTCAAACTGTGCCTAATTTGTTAAAGTGTCATATAATTACTTAAAAGGTGCGAAAAATTTATACTAATAGGTTATGTTCGTTTTACAAATGGAGACTATTAGGAATTCCAACTCTAGTTACAAGTTTAATAACAGTAATTTAGGGGAAATGGTGTTTTAAAATGAATGTTGCGTTCTTATCCTTATTTATTGGTAGTCCTAATTTCTCGGGTTTACTCGAGGTCCGTTTTTATGGTAAATGACTACCCTTTTTTACCCGACTGCGGCAAAGTCCAAAAGGAGGGTAATGTATTTGACTTGTATGCATGCCCTTGTAAGTACTAAACGGCTAAACCGATTTTAAAGTCGCCGTCAATAGAGTTTGCGAACTATGTAAACAAAACCAAACGAACCAATTCACCATGATTACTCGATAATCACGTACTTTTAAAGATCAAGTGAGGTCTTTGCAACGATTTATACACTAAATCATTATTTTCATAATAAGTTTAAGATGAAATAAGTATTCATTATACGTTATTTTAAAAAAAAACATGCTTGGTGAATATTTGAGGTTATGTGTCAAACAGTACTAATTTGTTAACATAGTTCTCAAATTTGATTGACGGCGACTTTAGTAAATTATGCGTGGTTAGATTCGTCTTAACCACTGGAGTGTTATTGGCTATATTAAAATTATTGAAAATCAAAACGGCGGATTTTTGGCGCCATGAAAACGAACATTATGTTGACGACATTATTCAAACAGCAGCTGGGTTTTCAAAGCAAGCTTTTTGTTAGATTTGTTAATATTAAGCTACTCTAAGTCGCGTCGTGATATAGTTTTTTTTAGGTGACATTTTCGAAAATTTCTGACTTCGATGAAAATCTCGAACTAAGATATTCGGGGTTCACACACCGACCAGACACGTTCTTGTCAAAGTTATCTCATGAGCACCGACTTCACGGACAAAGCCAGGGCTTGTCCACCTGTACTTTGGTCCCGCAGCGAAAGTGTCCGCAAGCGGGTCAGCGGGCCGCGTCCGGCGACCTCTGACGTCACCCGAAGGAATCCGCTTACGGTATTGTGTGGCTACTGGTTTTCGATGCGATGCCTATTGATGAGGCTACGAGGAGTGTCTGCTGTTCGGAACAAATATTTTTGGCCGAATGTATAATCTCCGTAATGTTAATTTGCTAATAAGCTATTTCCCATCACAGCTATTTTATTTTTATTATAGTCACAAGTCTGACATTACCTAAACGTCGCACGACGTCGTCGTAAGCGGTTTGGGTATCCCGGTAATAAAATAAAAACAATGCAAAAAGCAGTTTGGGTAATTATTGATTAGACAAAAAAATATTTCGGCCAAACGACAGGCTCCCTGATGAGACCTTTCCTAACAAATGTGTACAGTCTGTGAGCACTTAGAAGGTAGGTATGTCGGGTTTGTTCTTCTCTCTCACTCGCTCTTAATTAGAGCGTATGAGAGCGAGTGAGATACAAGTATAAACCCGAAGCACCTTCTAAGAGCTATCGCACTGTAGGTTGTGTTCTGAGATTGTGGTACGCAGTCTTTAAACACATTTTTTTTGGTGTCCGGCGTTTACCGGCGTTACATCAAAAACATCAACAGCCCTCAACAGTTTTCACCTATTGCACGCTACTCGGCCCGACCTGCGGCTCTTTACCCCCGCAATCTCTGCCAGCAACGCTGCCTATATCATCACATCATCCTTCGTCGCCCTACACGTTTACAATAAAAAGTTGTTTACAATAAAAAGTTCTAAAGCTAAAGGCTGCTAATGGTTGGGTTCGTAAACATTTCAATCAATAAAATTCATTTAATTTCAGGTTAGATAGGCTAGACTGACCGGTCAAGAGGGATATAGCTATCTGTTAGAATGAGAAAGTTATATACGTGTCTGTTCTAATACGATGAACTGACAGGCCAACACCGGCCGGCGGACTGTCAGTCTATATTACCCAATACAGAATAACATGGGTATGCGTATAACATATACGGTCACGAGCGTTAATTTGGGACCCATTTCAAGGAAAATATGCTTGAAGTCGTCAATGTCATTAGAGATGTCAAGTCATTTGTAACTTTTAGGAAACTCAACCTTATTGTTGTAGAATGTCAGATTGACTTTAGACCTAAGGTGGGTACCAAATTAAATCTCGTGACTGTACCTACCTTAACACTAACATATCGTGTAAGGATTAGCATAATTTAATCATATAATATGTAAAATTTCTCACAGAACATGATCGTCAGATACCATGTGTCACTTTGTATAAATAACAGAGGCCACCAAGGGTTACGCGACTATGGGAATATTTAATTAATAACCTAAGGCACCAAAGTAGTTATTGTGTAAGATTGATGGACAGACAGATTTTCCAATACCTAAATAAGGCAAAACATTTAAGTCACAGAAACAATGATTGTACAGTCGAGTTCATAAATATGAGTACACTTTTGTACCTTGTCACTAATAATCGCTGTGATTATTAATACCTATATATATAGTAGTTCAAAACATGACATTAAATAGACAAGGTACTAAAATGAACATATATTTATGAACTCGACTATACCAAATCTCAGCCAAGATCAGTTTATTAATAAGAACCTAAGAGGGTGGGGCATTCAAAATTTTAAAATCCATCGTTTCTGAGTTTTACCCGTTGTACCCACTAACGAACGTTCCCAATATAAAAATCCATCTCTTTGTTTGCTCTACAGTAGGAGGGAACAGTGTCTCAATAAACTTGTCTAATATCCAAATTTATTTAAAAAAAGTACTGACGATCGAGGATAGCAGGAAAACGGCCCTAAGGGCCGGCGCACATACAACGAAGCGTAGCGCAGATAATTATTCACTGCCAAAGCATCATCGTCTTTGGACGTGTTGAAATAAGATCGAAATCCACTAACACCACAAATACTCTGCGCGTGCGCCGGCCTTAGATCGTACGATTCGCAACAGACAAGCGTTAAGATAAAATGTAGAGTTGAATGACCGCCAAATGGCAAATGATTAAGCGGTCCGATCATTGGCGGTACGTTACGCTGTCGTCAGTCATTTCATTTCATTACCGCTAGTTGCCCTTGATGCCCACATTTGCATCTATAGTCGTTTTCAAAAATATTGTACATAATTAAAGGCTTAATGAAAACAAAATCACGATCGCATCCTTTGTGTAACGAAAGTTACTCATACAAACTATATGGGTAACTTTCGTTACACAAAGGAATCAATTAAGTTTTGTTTTAATTAAAGCCCTTAACTATGTACCTACAATTTTTTTGAAAACGACTCAACTAGCTTTAGCCCGCGACTTCGCTTGCGTTAAATTAGGACTTGTTATTGTTTTTATTTTTATAACTGGTTTTCTTTTTATTCATGACTTATATATAAGCATTTGTTCTCCCAAACCCTTAAAGGGATAAGTTCGCCTTTGTATTTGTTTCTGTTTAGTTATTTTGCCTGACCTTTGGTTCTTTTTTTTTCGTGTACAATAAAGAGTATACATACTTCTTTCTTATATTGCATAGATATCCTCCGCGATAAAATGTTTAAGTAGAGCTGCTAGTTTTTAAATCTAATTATATATATCCCATAATATACAATGTAAGTTTCAGTGGGGCCAGTTGTTAATTGTTTTGTTAATTGCGTGCTAAAATAAACACGACTGACATTAAACCCTATAATTATTAAGATAAGAAGATAACATAGAAAACGTGGTAAAACAATGGTGATTTAGTCCTGGGGGCCTAGTCAAGATGCATAGCACTAAGTAAGTTACCAATTCGAAAATGGACAAAATTGATTGATTGATTTGCGTAAGTTGATGACAGATCACGTCGAACTCAAGCCAACTGCATACATTTCAAGTCGGTGGAAAACAGCAACGTTAGCTGCTTTTGTACATTGGCTAGGCCTAGTGGACGCCTAAACAAGACAACATATTATTATACTATAAGGTACTTTTTTTAACGGTCAAATACACCTTCTGCCAATCTTATAGTAATAATAATGGTACCTAATAGTGTAGATTTGACACTTGTCGATTGATAACATCTCCAACTGATCTTGACCTAGTTATTATTATCTGAGTTTATTAGTTATTTTTTATGTATTCTTTACTGTAAAATAACGAACGACTTTACACGTAGGTATCTCATAGTGTTTTCAATCCATGAAGTTTTGTTACATCACTTTTTATACATTGACGCAACCATGCAAGTGCAAGATAGACAGGGTGCGCCGTCGTGGATTCAAAACACTATACAGTCAAGGACTTTAATTGTTATGCCACTATGGAACCCTGTCATGACAGCGTCAAACCACATGAAAGAAATTACGCCAAAAATTAATGATTAACGTTATGCGACAGGGTTCCATAGTGGCATAACAATTAAAGTCCTTGACTGTCCCTACCTGCCACTATAGTCGCGCTGTTGTTCCGACTAACTTAGTACCCACAAAATATGTATTCGAGGTTATATTCTGCATTGCATGGGCCTCGAACAGCGCCGGGCCAACTTACTCTACTACTGCTTAAGTATATGAAAGTAAAGGCAGTTTTAAAACAAAAAATGACTGTATGCTGCCTCTCGCCGATCTCGATTCTTGGGAAATAATGAATGGATTTCAATCTGGTTTTGGTGATTAGTTTCAATGATTTGATGATTACCGAGAAAGTTGCGCGGATATAATTATTAATAAAGCACCCACACACGACGGGTCGCTAGACTTAACATATTATAAATGCCAAAGTATGTTCATCTGCACCTTCACGTCAAACCGGATTGATGTGACTTTTGAAAAAAGTTACTGAATTAAATTAAATACGTTGGTAATAGTGAAGCAGATGCTCCCGTTGGCAACCAGCCCCCTATCTCATAAAAGTTTCCGAGTGTACAATTAGACAAATTTGTACGGATTTGAAAGTACAAAAGTTATCAATTTTTGCAAATTGTACCTAGTAAAGTTTTGTGGGATAGGTGCACAAAAAAAGTTTGAAAAAATTAAGGGCGCCGTTTGGAGTGAAATTGGCCACATGATCCAGTTTTCACCCAAAAATTGCTCGTTAAATAGTTGCCAATTGCCACTGGCTTGAGAATAGTGTAGTTCCACCTGTCACCATTTAAAACTCTTCTTATTATTTGCAGCATAAATGTTACCATTTCTATTTTTTTAAATTCAGTAAGCATTCTATGTGAGTGATGAAGAATTATCACACTTTACACAATCGGAAAGAAAAATCACTTTACCGTTCTGGTTATTAACCAATCCGTAACTAAAATGGTTATTAAAGTATTTGTTATCAGATTCAAAGAGTATTTCCTCTCCATACGTCGGAACTCTGACGTGTCGTGATTCTTGGCAACCTCGCAATAATTTGTGAGGTTACATAATTTCTTATTTTTAAATCAGCAATGGGAATGTTCCGTGATTTTCGAAATCATTTCCGAAGCGTAAGCGATAACCTTTTTTACCTCAGATGAAAAAGAACGGGTATTGTGTTTGTTTGAACCTTTTATTTTTGCGTCAGTCAGTCTTCCCTGTAATCGCGAGGGTCCATAGTAGAACTGATTAAAGTGCGTTTCGTCTCTCGACGGGGTTTGTTTTGGGTTTTTTTATGGCAAGGAGAAGACAAACGAGCACACAGACCATCTGACAGTAAGCGGGATCTGAGACGCATAAATAGTTGCATTCTCAAGACTTCAATCCCATGACTGCATCTAAGACTGCAAATGCGTTGCCAATCCTGATGACCAAGATGGAATGCCTTTATGCTGGTGATTTCACCGGATTGTCTTATTCACACACCGGAAAACAACAATGGGAACTTTTTGCTTGCCATGATTATTTATTCAAATTAAGAATCATCTGTAAAAAAGTATAAAGACACGGTATTTTTATTGTTTCAAAGATTGTCTGCAGCTTTGAGTACGTAACCCCTGGTAACACCACATTTAAAAGCCGTGGTGACAATGGAGTCACGATTGCACAGTCGGGTAACTTTGTTTAGAAACCCAAGCAGGTACCTACCTGTGCCTACTAGAGAGCATACAAACGGAGTTCTTGTATATATTAGGTTTCTCGTAACGCTGGTATTGTATTGTGCCTATGTGTAATAATATGGCTGTTATCAATTGGTTGCAGTGGGCTTCCAATGAGTCATCGAAACGATTAGCTATAAATTAAAATTACCTTGGAAAGTACGAGTACCTAATCACACACGTAATTGCTATTTGTGGTTCGGTGAAAAAAACCTAATAAAAAAAAAATTGTCACAGAGATGGCAAGAAATGTTAATGCATTTTATAGGAATTATTAATTACCATCTTTTATTTAAGGCCTTTTTCTACTTCGTCTCTACACGTACCTGTTGTAATTGCAATGTTTTCGAAAGTCAAGTAAATAAGAGCTATCATAACGTCGACAATACTATAACAATAGGGTCAATAGGTGTAAAGTCAAAGTAAAGTCAAAGTAGAATAACGCCCCTGAAACGCTTTCAAAATAATTTTAGTTCCATTATTTGTACTAGGTAATTAGCAAAACTAAAAAAATATGAATTGCATACCTCGTATTTTAAAAACCACTAAGGTATCTTTTAAATTCATCATCTAAAACAATTTCGCTTGAATATTCAGTGTTGACCAGTGCATTATTTTGCACTGACCAGGAATTAAAATTTTTGGTCGTAAAAGTTGGTATTTATTTATCTTGCTCATTCAATCAGCTTGAGTATTTCTCTATAAGCCAATTGAGAAAGCAAAACGAAAATGAACTTGTCCGACAAAATACTGTGTCTTATGATTATGCTCTAAATCTGTAGGTAGGCTATTTCTATCTCCATTCTAGCTATCGTTTTGTGACACTATAAAAAAGTTGCTAAGCCGTTCCGTCGCACGTTCGTTTCACCATTACATGGTTTGTCGATGAACCGCTATTCCTTCTTACACGACTACGACGAATCAAAAAGGAGTGTTATGATTTAAGCACTTTTTTATCTATATTAGTAAGTATGTTAGTTTTAATCGACCGTTGAGTAAACACATCGTCAAAAAGAGTCGTTAATTGAGATACATGAGTCGTCTTCAAAGATATCTCTATTGGAGAGTAAAATGCGCTATAGTTTATACATTATCGCGTGCGTTATCACTTCTGATAGGCTAGCCACATGTTTATAATTCACTTTCGCCTTGGTTAGCGTTCGTATTAATAGTTATTTTTACCTACTTACTTTTTCTTAGTTTATACCACGTTGGAATAAATAATACCTCTACTGTCGGGTACACTACATAATTCCGAAGAGTCATATTACCGAATTGATCAAAATTCCGAATTTTCACCGAATGCAATGTTTTGATAGAAGACTTTTTTTTGGTATCGGCGTTATCGCTTATAAATCAAACCTAACCTAACCTACGTACAATTGTATAGCAATTATATTAAGCATTTAATCTAATAGCTAAAATAGCTTCAGCATAACATAGCTTTCGGAAAAATTAGAATTCGGAATTTTAAGGTGTTCTCTTCTACTGTCGTAACATAATGAAGGTTGATAAAGTAGAAGACAATTTTAATTATCATGTGTATTGAAAAGGATAACCTATGTTTATGTAAATCACTAATTAGACAAACTTTCCTACGTCGACAGATAGTGAACTTTATGTCATAAGTGTCATGGCCACATCTTACCAGTACCAACCTACATCCAAGCTATTAAAAAGTATTCGACTATGTCTCTGTTTTTAAGAAACGAGTACTTTTAAAAACAAACTGGTTAAAGAAGATTTTGTAGCCGTCAATATAACTGGGTGAAGGTATGTAGCGCACTAACGAAATAGAACTGGCATAAGATGGAATATGCAATATGTAAGTGGAATATACGTTCATGGTTATGCTTCCACATACATACAAATGCATCACCAAAGTGATACACAGTGTCCACGCGAAAAACGTAAAAAGGTGTCACAGCAAATACCTCCTAGCTCCTACAAATGGAACAGCCACTACAAACATTCGCACTAACGGTCTCGGCCGTGACCGCGTAGGCCGTCCGGTGTTTAACAACACACCGGCACACAACCGGACACTGTGCTCATAAGGATTAGCTAGAGAATGTTCTTGAGGCAGCCAGGCTTGGAGAACTGCAAATAAAGTACGCGTAGCTTTTGTTGGGACAACGGCAACGTTAAAATTATAGTAAAAAAATCACAAGAAGAAAAGAGAATTATGATGGGACACCGCCTGATATAATGTGACAGTTTGTTTCTGAAAATATTAAATAATAATAAATACTTATCAGGGGACAATGTCACACAAATTGAACCTAATCCTAAACTAAGCTCTAGGCTTGTACTATGGGTACTAGACAACGATAAACTTACTTATATAGAGAAATACATACTTAAATACATAGAAAACATCCAAGACGCAGGAACAAATACTCGCGCTCATCACACAAATATCTGCCCTTACCGGGATTTGAACCCGGGACCGCTAGCTTCTTAGACAGCTCTACCAACTAGGCCAACGCGTCGTCAGAAAAAAGACGAGTTATAATATAAGTTCAACATGTGTATTTGTATGTCTGTCTTTGGATAATCGTAGCTCCTAAACGAACAAGCCTAGAGCTTAGTTCGGGACTAGGTCAATGTGTGATTTTGTCCTCTGATATTTATTTATTTATTTTTCGGGGTTAAAAAGTGGAAGAGGGAGACCTAGGCGTACTTTTTTTGGCCAAATAAGACAGAAGGATATAGATATAGTCGTAAAATAACTGGCAGACAATATAGAAAAGTGGCAATTACTTTACCGACAAGAGCATAGCTCGACTATTTTTAGCTCACAATCAGTAGTTATTGAGGTAATTTGTTCAGCTGTTAAAAGATCCTTCAGTTATTTGTTCTTAATCTAAAGTAATAATTATGTTAAATGATTTATGGGTAGTAATTTAATTTTTGATGAAAGTTATTATTTTCGTAAATAGGCATGTTGACATTGTTGACAGACAGGTCAAATTAGCTACTTTTTATGGGATAGAAGCTTTCCGTCCCCATCTCGATATGACTAGGTAGCAAATACGACCTGATCGCTTTGCGACTACATCTCGGTCTGACTACATCGCTTTGTGCCTAGATCGCAATACGACTAGATCGCTTTGCGACTACATCTCAATAGGTCTGAGTCGCTAAATTACCACTTTGTTTTTTCATGTTATGTCTGTGTTAGCAATGTCGACGGAGCCCCGCATGGCGGGGCTCCTATTCCTGGGCAATTTGCCCTTCGGGCATTTGAAGTTACCTAACGAACCTAACCTACCTAGTAACGCAAGCGAAGTGGTCAATTTGCAACTCGGCCTTTTGAGATGTAGTCGCAAAGCGATCTGGTCGTATAGCGATCTAGGCACAAAGCGATGTAGTCAGATCGAGATGTAGTCGCAAAGCGATCTAGTCGTATTTGCTACCTAGTCCTAACGAGATGAAGACCTAAAGCTTCTATACCCTTTTTATCACAAAAGTATATACGTGATGGTTTGCAATGGACTTTTTATGGATGTAAGTCGGAACTGGCGTTGAGAATTAATCTTAATATCCGAAATAAATAAAACCCGGCACGAAGTACACGAAGGGTTCCGTAACATTTTTGATGTAATAGCGGCAATTCAACGGACTAGGTACTTATTAAGGTTTATGGAAACAGTTCGCTGACCGATAGACGACGGACGGACGGACGGACGGACGACAGCGTCGGGTCTTATTTGACCATAAATTACAGCCGCATTGAGTTTACCAAAAGCTGTAACATATTGAAGGCCCATGTTCGTCATTTCTATAGACTTATGACTACCCTGTGCGCCACGGGCAGAGAACAAGTTAAGGATAACAAAACAGCATCCAGGAAAATCCAAACATAAGATTATAAAAGGATTGTGTTTAAATCTTTTATGCCATTGTTAAGACAAGAATGTCGAGTATTGTCAAGATAACCCTACGACGCGAGCCAGCCCATAAATACGTTATGTTAAGTTATTTCCTACTTGAATAGAATACGAATGTATTAATGACGTTATCGTTTGCGATTAAATCGATGAAATCTATAGTTTCCTATTCACGAATAAAGACTTCAGAAATCTGAAATACTCGGGTTACCTTTGTTTCGGCGAAATATGTTTGCCGAATGTATCGTTTCCCAACCGTTTCATTTGCCAACCCACTTTGTTAGCTTTTAAAACGTTTCATTATTGCGACAAGGTCCTAGGTGGTACACAAATGTATTTTGTTGACTGTACGAGTAGAGGACAATTGAACTTATCTTATGTTGATACAGATGGATGGATGGATTTCGGAGACACTTCGACCCTATAAGATTTTTTGTGTACCTACCTAATCATCCCTTTTGCACATTGAGCTGTTCGAATGAACTGCAACTGCTTGCAATTTATTTATTTATTATTTGTATTTGCGTACACCAATAGATTAAAACCTTGCCACAACAACAGGTCACACCACTCAAAACATGCTGTGACGTTTAATATGTTGACTCATTACGAAATGGTTCTATTACAAGTACTTGAATAGTAGAGTTTTTTGAAGCGCTTCTTCTCAGCAGTGGTGCCTTCTTAGGAACCGCTGGTAGATTTTTGACGAGTAAAAATGCTCATGCGGCTTAGATACTGAATAAACATCTTTTAACTTTCGTCTTTTTGTACATGACTAAGTAAGTACTAGATTATTCACCATTTCATAATAAAATTGTGCAACTTCGGAAACTTGTACAAACGGAACTTCGTAGACAATAGAATAGAATAGCTCAATCGCATGTCTAGGGAACAATTGTATGAAGTGGCACATCCTATCTAACAGAAAACAAAGTCAAACAAGGTGTCGACAGAGGTTATGTATTTTTTAGTCCGAATTTTCGTTTCTCAACAGCAATTTATCAGGAAGAATATAATGTAATACAATAGTCAATAGGTTTTTCAAATTACTGAAAAGTTAAAATTTTCATTAACAAATGCATCATAATTTATGAAAAGTTGACAAATTAACCAGTTGGGAAATGAAACTTCGGTCTTAGTAGTATTCAAACAAATGTTTTATCTATAATTTCCACTTACCCTTTTGTAAATTTCGAAGCTAGTAAACTGTGTGGCAGCATAGGGGAATATCCTGACCATCTGTGCACCGTTCCCTTTGTAGAGTGCGAGGAGGGACTCCTGCTTCACGATGGCAGCCAGCCCGCCGACGACTCCGTGGTGCTTGTAGCGCGCTGACTGGGCTTGGAGGAGGATCTTGATCCTGTCCAGCGGGGCTACGGTGGTCTTGGCGCACATGCCTGCCACACCTGGGGGAAAATAATGGATGAATGATTTCTTTTCAAATTTTATGTAGCCTGAGAATACAGACAATTCAATAAAAAGTGGTCAATTGTGAGTTGGGCTCGCACACCAAGGGTTCTGGAACTTACACTTGGACAGATTTTATTTTTTGCTCTTTTTGTTTAGGGTTTGCAGATTGCATTATTATATGTATAACCGTTTTTATAATAGAACAAAAACAAGTTTATCCATGCGTCATACTGTGAAAAATACAAACATGTCAAATTGAGAACCTCCTACTTTTTGTTTTTTTTTGAAGTCAGTAAAAAATTAAGTACCCAAGTGCAATAAGACTTAAGAATTTTTTCCTCCACCAACTGAAAGTAGATCTTAATTATGTAGTTATATTTTTTTTAAATCTAAAGCCTACAATTCAAACTGGTCATAATGTTTCCATTTTAAATTAAGGATTATGTAGTGAGTTCTTGAGTTGAAAATACAAGAACACAAAGTTGGGCGTGAAGACTTTGTATTCTATTGTCTCTTCAAAGTCTTCAGTTGCAGATGCATGTGTGATAACAATAGAAGCTGAGATTTTTATAAAAATAAGTTTAAGCTATTTTGTGTATTTTGTTGTTATTTTAAACAGAAGATTTTGTGGTTGAGGATACAAAACAAAACAATGCATTCAAAATACGGCTTGTAGATCAGAACCATAAAATTCATACTATAGTTGTGATTCAAGAACTTCAATATTTTTTGGACAAACTATGTTAGTGATGTGAATCCCTACTTAATTCTTGTCTTGTCACTTCAGCTTTTACTATGTTAAACACAGTATTAATAAATAAATAAATAAAATCTTTTAATTATTTAAATCAAATTAAAATTAAAAATCATTGTTTTGGGGCAGTTGGATCTTACACCCCAACAAAGAGAAACTTTCTATAACATTTAAGACGTATCAGCAAAAAAAAATGCAGGAAATAAACTTTATACTAAAATGGGAATACCAAAACAAAGATTTTGTTTTAATACTTTAACGAAATACAACATACACATCTGGAGATTCTTGACAAATATACATTACTTGATAATTCTAACAAAAATTAAACAATAAATGCATTCTGCTCTAATAATAATTAGATTAAAACAATAATTAAATAGATATTTAATAACATTAAATTTCCACATAAGGAAATAAGTCTTGATCACCACTATATTAAAGTGACTACTTTGAAAACTTCCGAGCCCTATTTCTGAACGTGGCCCTCTATTTTCCAATCATTATCCTTGTCGTACTTCTACTTCTGATTTTCAGAATTCTGCTATGACCCTAGAATTGACAGGTCCAAGTAACGATAAGTAAAAAAGCTTTCAGTTGTTATAAATGTTATTGTAAGAATAAGTGTTTATTACACTAATAAAAAAAAGTGTAAGTAAATGGTATAGTGCAGTAGGAATTGATTAATTATTATTTTAAGGATCCTAAGAACTTTTAACCAGAAATATTTAGAGGAAATAAAACATTTGTAATTTATAGGAATAAATTACTTACCTCCAGCTAATAAATTCTTCATAATAAAATCAAGATCACTTTTCTGTTCTATTTTCAAAGCCATTTTGTTAGATTTTCGCCTTTCAGAGTTCACTTTAATTAACTTTTTCACTTGTTGGTTCTTCACGGAAAATTAGCAAATTCTAGCAGAATATTGTGTTTTTATCACCGCGCTGGCTAATCCATGATTTGTGTCCTCTAAATTCTTGATTTAATACATTCCCCACTGGTCATTTGGCAGGCTCATCGCCACTTTCACCTGCAATCAGGTAACGATGCTCAGCTTCCTCGAAAATATCGATGTATTTACTGCACTTAAACACATTACAACTCTCAATAATCTCGGAAAAAAAATCTCCAAGCAATGGATGTGCCAGCACATAGATAAAACTGAAGCGGTAAAGTAAAAAACCGAAATGAGTTGAATAAATTTAAATAACAAACACGAAACATACGATCCCGTTAACGTTCCACCGAGTATTAAAAAATACTACCTTTTGTTAGATTTCGGTTACTGTTATTTGTGACCTTGGAAATTAACAATTGTACTATAGGTGGAACGTTACGATTGCGAACGTTTTTATTGGATAAAATGTAATTCGCGGTCAATGAGCGACGACATGATAAAAATATTTTTTAAAGAAGGAATTGAGAACAAACCGAATCTTGTTTTGACATTTGTCAGAAATGACACTTGACAGCAGACGCATGTTTTACGAATGTATTTCGAGTCAAAGTTTTGTGTTTAGGAGTGTTATGTTTATAACTCAGACTTAAATAGTCTGAGATTAACGACGAATTTTTTTTACATTTCCGAACTTAGTTATACATTTATAACAACTAAAGTGTATTTTGTACAACAATAAAATTGCGTAGAGCGGAACGGTAGAATTAGCGCCATCTTTTGATAATCTTTCTAAGTAGTATTCGTTCAGCAAGAACTAGAGGCGTCCCACCCAGTGAAACCCCAAGAGATGTCACGCTAGTCTATGTGAAAACTTGGTTATTTTGGACTACCGGGAAAACCACTCCCTAAAAAAGTATAAGGGCTGTTCTAATTTTTAACCCTTTTAATCACGCTCTTATGAGAAAAATATACGACATCTTAATAATTAATCAATGTTTTGTTCAGATATTTATGATAGACCGTATCATGACGTAGTGTAGTATTTTTGATCGGGCATTTTGATGAAAATGCTTTCCAGTTTCATTGATCTCAGACAGTTTGTGAAGGTCACCTTGAGCGCGAAAGCTCAAATGAGAACGAAGGAGTAAACCCGCCACTGCCGAGGAAGCTTCGCATGCTGGCGCGCACGTAGAGTAGTACACGAACTATATAACGTAAATAAATATTTAAACTTGGTCAGAGTGATTTTCGTCATGATTACGGATGGTTGCGCGATGTTACAATAATATACTAGTGTTTAGTTAGTCTAGTCACTGGATGCGACGAGTTAAGGCCGGTGTTTTGAACTTTACAGTAGATCCAAAATAGAAACAACTTAATAAAAGTTTTTTAGTGACCATGGAAGTGCCGGCTAAAGGAAACGTTTTAGGACGTGAGTTATAAAACTGAATTATTTTACTTTAATAGTTGCATGGCTTGTGAATTTAATCTCTTTCAATTTTGTATCCTTATTTTTAACGCAGCTTTGATAAAAAAATGTGATAACCGGGAATAAGTACCTACAATTTGCAATTAAATTGTATGAAGTAAGTAGGTACCTAGGTAAATATTGAGCTTTGATAGGTTTGAGTTCACTTTTAGACTCTGTTCTCATTTAGAAAAATTAAACAGCGGTAAATGAAACTTAATCGAGATAGTTTTAAAATATTATATTATAAAATCAAATTAGGTTAGTACCAAGCGTTAAAAACTACTTAGCATGTTATTATAAAAGGGATAGAACTCCTTTAATATTGTTAAAATTGTTATGAATAAACAAAAATGGAATAGATGCTAGAATCAATGGAATCGTAAACATTTGTAAATAAACAAATAAAGTAGTTGGTAGAAAAAAATGGAATCATAAACAGTTGTAAATGAAACCCACGGTCATTAACTCTCACATTGTTCTTATAATCGTATTATAGTACAGCATGCTCATTGTGATGCAAACAAAATGACGGAATCACTCTGTATAGTCTACCTGCCTACACGTGCGTAGTCGTCATGTTATAACCGTTCGTTAACCTTTTAAATATTCAGTGGCGAGTATAGCCGTATAGGGTCTATTTTACATAGCAATTAGAAAGCCTGGCCCTAAACGACTTACATGATAAAGTAATAAATAAGATTTAAGAGTGGTTTAGTTGAGGTTTTTTCTCCATATGTTTCTATGAAACTAAGAACCCGGATCCTTAGAGCTTTATTTATTACTTATTATTAAGCTTTAAAGATTTTTTTACTTTTTTAATATCTTATGTCTGAAATAGTCTAAATCAGCCTGTGTAGTAATACCTACCTAGGTTGAGGACTTAATGATGGCGTTGTCCGGATTAGGGATTTTTTATTTATTGATGGCTAGACTTACCTAGGTAACTATTTTTTAATTAATCTCTACCTTACCTTTCTGGTTTTACCCTAAATAGCGCTTTGTTTACTAGCTTTGGTTATAAGAACGTTATTGTCAAGTTTGTAAGTTACTAGGTATGCTGGCTTTTTGTGCTCTGAAATGATAGGTAACGATCGTAATAATATGAAAACCGTTCGATATACCGATACCTATCGTAAAAAAATCCAAATCATATTTATTTATTCATAAGCAGATACAGTTGCACACACAGAATGACCATATCGACCATTATGGGTTTCTGCACGTTACGGTCATAAACTGTATATAAAGTTATTTATATTACTTAACCCTTTATAAGGCCCCAGTTATACAGTTATGCTACGTAAAATTCAAATACAGTTTCATGTTTGACACTTCCTAGGGAATCATTTAAAAGCAAGTAATTTTTCGTGCAAAAACCAATTAATAAATATCATATATTGTACGTAAGGTTGAAATTCTATATAAAGATAATGTCGCCTCTACCTTATAAAAAAGGGTCCCTCAAATCTCAAGGTAAATGTTAAGAAAATTAAGGTTAAGACCTAGAGCTAAGTTTAGGACTAGATGTTTTTTTTTGACATTTTCCCCTGATATTTAATTAAGTTACGTTAAATAATTAAAATTGATATTTTTTAAGTAGCAATATAAATTATCCAAAATTAGCCTTAAAAATAGTTGACACGCTCTTCCCAGATTTTTTACCCTATTTTTTTATTACCTACTGGTACCAGTCACCAAAAAATCATGGATCAAAAGAATTTCTCTCATTTAAATTAAAAAGGTGCTTATTCAAAAATACTTTTTCAACTTTGCAATCAAATAACTCTCGTAGCAAATAAAACCCGAATGCGTTGATGTCTTTTGCTAGAAAAACCTTATGGTCAAGTTAATGTCACAGACGAAAAAACCAATACCTAAATATAAACAAACATGGTTTATTTATCAAGAAACTTACATTCAAATCAACCCACAGATTATATCGGGAATACTAAACTCAGCGAAGAAGTCCCGAATGTCCTTGTAGATACGCTTTGAAGGTCGAACACCCGCCGAGGCCAAAGACCTGAGGGACGAATTTGAATTCATATTATGTGCTCTATTCCTTCCTATACCTGCTACTATGTATCTTCGGCACTTTTGATTTGCCTTCTTCAATTTCACAATTCGTTTAAAGCACTGATCCCCAAAGTGGTCTAAATAGACCCCCAGTGGTCAACGTCGACCAGAAAGGGGTCCATGTGAGCGGAAAATAATAATGGGGGTCCATGAGATGAAAATGGGGGTCCGCGATGATGGATCACATTTAAGCAGGTCGTGACTTTAATTTTGGCTTTCCATTAATGGAATAATCCATATTCATACACAGATAAGAGGTACTCACGTTATACATTCTTATAAATATATAAATAAACACGTATATTTCTATTTAAATTACGTTTTTATTTTCTGTGCTTGTAAGTTTTTATTTTGTAAGTAAATAATATTTTTTCCTCACTAAATTTTAATTGTAGTCTGTGTCAATGCTTTATTGACTCCCATTTTATTCGTGCAAAAGACCCCGAAGATTTTTTTGATATTAGGTAAGCGGGGGGTCTACCCAAAACCGAAAAAAATGCTAAGTGGTTTACTACTCAAAAAAGTTTGGGGACCTCTGGGTTTAAAGTAATTCCTGCGGGATTATCAAATTTTCTGGGATATTTATAATAAAGCAATATTAAAAACGAAATACCTAATAGATATTAACCTAGATATAACAACGTTAGTATTAAACTAAAAAGTACCTTCTGACCATTTTCAGGTCAGCTTAGGCACTAGTTAGCTACAGATAGGTACCTATCTGTTTTGTGGCTTAGGTTATTTACTATATAGGGTGTAACATTTAAATCGGTCAGTATGGGAAAGTCGAAACTGTAAGACATACGAAGATTTGTTCTTAGGAACCATGTCATCGATTTTAGTAAAAAGGAAAACTGCATTCATACATTTAAAAAAAAACTTGTGCCTACTCAGCTCAGGAATCGAACCCGGACGTTTTGAAAAATAAGTCTGTACGTTTGCTTTCACACAAAAAAAACGTACAGACGTAGTTTTTCATAATAAAGTACAACATATTCAAAAATCCTGGAAATCCACTTGATTTAGGGGATTAGAAACGTTATCGCCCGGAGCTGTATGGTTTTTTTTACAGCCTCGGGATTTAAGCGTCCTCTTAAGAGATATACGCTCTAAAAGAAGGACTCGCCATGATATCGGGGGCTTTTATGCATTTAATAGTTATTTTCCAATATTCACTTCAGTCAATAGGTCAGGGGCCCTAGCCTAGATGCATTACGCTAACTAGCATTTCTATTCGTTAAGTTTTTAAACCAATCGCGTCACTGGTAGATCACGTGACTCTTCGTATCACGTCATCTACCAGTGACGCACGTCGAATAGGAACGCTAGTTAGCGTTATGCATCTAGGCTAGGGAGGGCCCCAGAGTTTGCCAAACTTTTTGCTTCGAGCCTCCCCGGATAGTACATACCTAAATAATATAATTCATGTCCTTTGGATTTTTTCGTGACAAAAACAAAACGCCGACCGTCGACATTACGTTGTGATACAGAAACCGAATATATCGCAATCAATGTGTTATTACCTATATTATTTATGTTATTATTTACACATTAAAGTAAAGGTGTTTTTGAAAATTTTAATCATTCCGCGCCCACTTAAGCGGCGCGCCCCACTGGATAGTGATTCTCTCAAAAGCAAAGGTGAGCGAATGCAGGAGTGAATGTCCAAGCGCGTTGCTTTTGAAAGAATCACTACCCTGGTTGGGAAACAATCAACTACTGTGAGTTTTTTTAATGTGCACATAGCTATTTTGAATTTTCTATGTTTTTTTAAATAAATATCAGGGGACAATGTCACACCAATTGACCTAGTCCCAAACTAAGCTCTAGGCTTGTACTATGGGTATTAGACAACAATTCAATTCAATTCAATTTTTGTAGGTTATGGCTCCATCGAAGTTGTCGATGATTTCGCCAACGTCAATGTCAAGAAAGGCACGTAATTCAAAAGAGAATGTATGACATAAGACAAAACGAACTTTTATTATTATCCTAACTTCTACAATAACAGATTGTTAATTTTAATAAATTTACTAAGAACAAACACAAAAGGGGAGTAGACTAATGTAATATTAGACAACGATAAACATTTATTTATTATTGGGGGGGTTTGTATGGGCCTTGTGTGTCACATAATATGTGTTCATGTAATTCTACAATGTTTATGACTGAGATACAACTTTTGTTATCAGCGGTCAAACAATAGCCTTCCGCACTACTCACGTGCTACGATGTCGCAGGTAAAAATACCACGTCCATTCGTGGTCGTTTCGATGCTAATTTTTTTTTTAACGTCTTTTGTGTCGATAAAATTGGGTGTAGTTTCTCCCATTTTGCTATGTGCACATTAAGAAGACTCACACTGTAGGTGATTGTTTATGTTTCTGTTATGACTAAGTATTACCTGTAGGTTTTTTTGGGAGAACGACTATAGTTCCCACATTACTTCGTATTAAGATCACACGGCTACGTGCACTATTTAATTGCCAATATCCAGGAAGGAAGAAATAATTTATTAATGTTCTCTTTATTATCATTTACAAATAGCGTGCAAAATATTTGTTTAAACGATGTAATCATCGGGAATACCTATTTCACGTCACGTCATCCATCAAGTCCATCAACCGTTAACTAAGTATATACTTTTACAAATAAAATAATCGTGATACTTTAATCGTCATGCGTACCGTACCTACTAGGTATAGGTACAGCGGGTTTGAGCAAGTACGTTCCTCTTGTACTTGTACGTAACATGGCTGCGTTTATCGCGTGACAAAGTTTAGATAAGGCATCCGTCACCTTCTGACACGTAAATAAGTACGACAGTGACGGATGCTTTATCCACATTTGACACGCGATATAGATGCAACCGTAATGGCGTACTGAAGAAAGAGTTACATCTTTTACCTTTTTTACATACTCGTAGTATGAAACAGTCTCTTCGCGCCGTCTGTCCCTCTGTATATACGCTTAGATCTTTCGAATTACGCAACGGAATTTAATTCATTTCATCAATAGATAGAATAATTCAAGAGGAATGTTTTTATGTGTTATAAATTCTGGTTCATGTACGGCTGTCTCAAAAAACTCACATAAACCTAAGCAAAACGCGGGCGGTTCGCTAGTTAAGATAAGTAGGTACAAGATAGACTTGTGCAATTCTTGCTATATCGTAAAATTACAGTGAAATGCAAATAAAATTGAGTGGGCGCAGGGACCAGTTATTAGTTAAGCATGTTCGATTCGAGTCATGGCCGTTAAGACAGCGGAATGTACACAGATACAGGGAATGAGCAAAAGCCATTCCAGGATCGTGTTACTCTTTTTATCCGCCGACGGCGAAACAAAAAGATGGGTTATGATTATAAGTCCATGTAATGTATATGTATGTTCATCTGTTCCCTCGTAGACTAGACTAGGAGAGCTCCTAGTCTATCTATCACATTTTGACAAATGAGGTGTTGCTCTATGCTCTATGCTAGTGAAAATATGTTTTCCTTATAAATGTATAGAGTTTGGTATCAATAGGGATACACCAAAAAAAATATTACCTATTATTATTTAACATTTTACCCTTTTATAAGGATTTCATTTAAAATATCACATATAAAATGTATTTAAAATGGATTCCAAACTTCCAATCAAAAGTTTCTACAATAAAAATTGGTGCCGTGTCGTCATTCTCTGGTAGTTAGGTATCATTATCACATAACCTATGTACAAGTACCTACAAGTACAAACTGCACAGCTTGCAAGAGAGCTCAACTTTCAAGGTTACGCACATTTTTGCTACGGCAGCGTAGCGCTTGCATCTTGAAAATAGCCTGAAAATAGCCTGAGTAGCTTGAGTAGGCATCTCACGTGTGTATTGGCCCTGAGTAGATCTACACATGAGCACAGAATAAGTAATAGTACAAGTAACATGAGTGGCAATATAATGGCAAATATTGCAACATTATTTCATAAGGCTGCACTATTTTACTTTGAATGAATATACCGACTTATTGTGCAATTTAAAATTGTGTTTAGAACTTGGAACAGCTTTGATCGTCGTCAATTGCAACAGGCTTTGCCTCTTCAACGTCACCCTGTATATTTGGGGGGTACAATCAGAACGTAATAAAAACTGGCTAGTGTGAAAAAAAATATTAAACTTTGACGGCTCCATATTTTTGTCCTCGACTAGTAAGGTCCTTAGGGTGAAGGGTTGCCTTTACGTTATATGAACTTATATCACAAGGACCATCCTGCCTTTTTTGTTTTGAATTGTGTCGTTCGGTTCCTATTTGCCACGCAGCAAAAAGCATTTCCTAAACCCAGTCACTGACAGATTACTAACATTCATGTTACCTACTAGCCCTTTGGGGCTAGCAAGATTTTTTTCTGTGCTTGACACAATCTTCATTCATAGAACATACATATGTAGGTATACATATGTGTACGAGTACGCACGGTAACCGTTAATTAATAACAAATGATTAATTGGTATGCAATTATTTATATCCTATGGGAGTACCTATTTCCGCTTAAAGTCTTGACAGGAAACTGCTCTAAGTAAAGACCACCTAGGTAGGTAGATTGAACGGGAAGTTACTTTGTTTTTATAGTTTCGTACCAAATAGGTACCTAAAGGGATGGAAAAGGAAAGCGGAAGGAGGATGGGAATGGTGTTTTAATCTACAAAGGTGCGCCCCGCCATTCTATTGACATTAAACGGTTGCCTCAATAATCGTAAAAATTGGTAGTGAGGTGGGGCATGACTTCGTGGATTGAATTTCATATTTATTATTGCAATGAAAAACGTTCAGGTATACTCGTATTTTACAAGCTTTTATTTAACTTGCAATGTATGTATGTATGTTAGGGTCAAATCTTGCAAATTAAATTTTATCCACTTCCCGTCAACGGAATGGGCTGAAATTTGGACCACATATGTAAACCCGATGACAGTGCAATATTATGGTATATCTATGAGCTGGTCTGATGATGGAGTCGGAAGGTGGCGACAGGATCTCCGCTATTCTTGCCGTATACCCCCCGTGTTAGAACTCAATAGTTTGGTCTTGATAAGCAGATAAAGATTTTGCAAAAAAAAACAGTCAACAACAAAAAAGCATGTCCCAAAAATGATTTTTTTTACAGAAACTTATTACATCCATAACAGGGTAGATTTATAAAATCAACGAATTTGGAGATATTTTGAGAAGTCGTCCCGCTCTGACGGAACAATTTACATATATCTCTGCCTGTCAGCAAAGTTAGCGGGTCAGATAGCACATTCTGTCCAAGGGATTACCAGTAATCTAGCTAGCTCATACTTACTAATGTTGTTTGATTGTTTTTTTCCGAGAAATGTGAACTTTTTTTTCCAGTGATTTTCATATTTTTTTTGTATCTAGGGTTCGTCCCAGCGCGTTACATCCTAGCCGTGCTGGGCTCGATAGGCATGGCCATCGTCTACGGGCTGAAGGTGAACCTCTCGGTGGCCATGGTGGGCATGCTGAACCACACGGCCATCAAGCAGTTGGAGAAGGATTCCGGGCACGGCGGGCACACGAATAGCAGCTCGGAAGACATTCAATGTGGTGGCCCCGCAGCGCAGGAGAGCAATGAGGTAAGGGGAGGCCTACCAGCTGCGGTCGTAATATGTTGTGGTTAGAGCTTTAGGGGTTGGGAGCGAAATTCCATTATTACAAAATGCATTTATCTATCTGGGTGAATAGATTGAGTAAATACCTATCTACCTATACTCGTACTTATTATTTTTGGACGTAATGCGATCACTTCTTGTATTTTTTATTTAATTCACGTATTGTCGAAGTTTAAATAGATTGACAAACCATTTTATGATTTTACGAGTGCATTTATCCCGGCCTGCGTCGGCGTAGAACTTGTTTTACGTTATTCGTACAGGAGCTATCTAATTTTCCGGGATAAACATATCCTACATTGTAATCCAGGACCGATTACCTGGTTGCAAAATTACAGTCTGAACAAGAAATACAAACATTTAAAGATCCTCATATCGTATCACATTTAGTATATTAGTAGGATTAAGTATGTATGTGTGTAAATACTTTGTTGTACTAAAACAATTAAAATAAAAGAAGTACAAAGGCTATAGTATAAAATGGATGATTGTAATTGGGTATTTTCGCTCAAGTACCTACCAGCGGTAGGTGATAATCAGAATTCGTGGTAGCGGCTGTCTACGTTTTTCCTGTTTTTATTACGTAATATGTAAAATTTTATCACTTTAATAATTCAATCTAAACAACAAACTACACGTCAGCCACTGTGTCATCCTTGCTTGGTGAAGGTCTACAGATACTACATAGGGCCTGTTGTTTGATCAGTAGTTAAACTGACTAATCGTTAAAAACCGTAGCTAATGATTAAATTTCAATGAAATGTGTCAAATTTTCGATTCGATTTTCAAATTTTAACCATTAGTTCAGTTAACTACTGATCAAACAACAGGGTCTTAAGTCTACACCTACTAATACTTGGAGAATGGCCGGAAGACGTCTAGGAATAACAATCCATAGACTTTTATACTTACTAATATTATTACGATTCTATATTCTATTCGAACGTTATTACGATTATGTATCTATATTCTATTCTAAATAAATACCAAAATAATTCGAACCGATTTCGATGAAATTTGGTATAGAGATAGCTTGAGTCCCGGGGAAAGACATAGAATACATTTATCCCGGAAAATTTGTCAGTTCCCAAAGGAATAGCGGTAAATGACTCCTACGCGGACGGAGTCGCGGGTAACAGCTAGTAATAAATTAATCGCATTCGAACGTGACATGAATCGTCTTTCACTAGCTTTAAATTAGCTGTTGGGAAACATGAATGAGCATATTTGCTGCGGGCCTAGTAGGTATGGCTGCGTCTATATCGCGTGTCAAATGTGGATAAAGCATCCGTCACTCTCGTTCTTATTTACGTGTCAGAAGGTGACGGATGCCTTATCCACACGTCACGCGACAAACGTAGCCATATTAGGACCAATGACCAGAGATGTAGGAACACTGGGGTCTAATTCAGCAAATTGAGGTTATTTCAGTTGTTTTGTTATAAACACTGTGCGCCGATTGGCACAAATAGCTTGCGTCAATTGGGCTCGTTGCATTACAATATGTGCGTACGCATTCGCCGTTAAACATTATGATAGGAATGACCCCTTTTCGTTTAGTATGCACGCTTTCCTTCAAAACAAGTTCGCAGACGTATAATTAGGAACAGGGACACATACATTTCAAAGATTTACGTTTATTATACAACTAGAGGACGTCCGCGACTTCGTACGCGTAGAATTAGTTTCCGCTACTCCCCCCATTTCTTCCCGTTGGGGGTCGGTTTTCGAAAAATCCTTTCTTAGTGCTCATTTACATCACGAAAGGAACCCTTGTACCAAATTTCAAGTTTCTGGGTAGGTACAGTAGTTTCGGCTGTGCGTTGATATATAAGTCAGCCAGGTTTGCCTTTTATATAATATAGATTAATTATTACACAATACGGCCACAAAATAACATGCGTTCTCATTTTGCTTTAAACCAAACCAACCCCCCAAGAAGAAGGGTTTTTGGGTGTATGTATGTACGTAGGTATGTGGGTATGTAATTGTAATTATTACCTAATGTCTAAATACTTGGGGCTCGGCCTTGTACTATTACTTATTCTGTGGCTCGGCGGATTTTTAAGGTATGAGGTAGGTATACCTACCGTTATATTGGTCTTTATTGCGGGAGTGTTAACAGTACAGTCGAGTTCATAAATATGCGTACATTTTAGTACCTTGCCACTTTAATCGCTATGACAATTCAAAATGGCATTTTAAACTTGACATTAAATAGACAAGGTACTAAAGTGTACACATATTTATGAACTATTTTGGAACGAACTTAAACATTTAATAGCCTTAGAGATACTAGAAGGAATGCACATAGTTTGGGGATAAAAACTTATGTTGGTCGTATGCGCTAAACTTATTATTTATTACTAGCGACTCGCCCTCGGTTCGCTTTGATTTATTTGAATTTTTAATACTTACATACAAACCTTCCGTGAAGAATTATCTACCTAACGGTGAAAACCACATGAAAATTCGTCAAGTAATTTTTGTGATTATCTCGAACGTACACAGACAGACAGTCAGACGCGGCGGGAGCCTTTGTTTTATTAGTGATTAAGGAAAATCAACGCGTCGAACCCTCAATGGAATTTAACGAAGACAAGTGGCAAGTGGCACATCAATTATGAGATTTACGAGTGTTGTGATTGGGTAGTGTCGATGTGTAGCGAATTTGGGCACGCCGGGGACACGCGATGGTGCCGTGGACAGTGGCGGCTCATTTTATGCTTGGTGACATTCCTGTTTCAATAAATTTGATTGTGTTGTTGCTCCCGGAGAAATGAAGGCCGTTTAAGTCACGAAAATAGCGCACTAAACGGGGTTAAGTATATATTTTAATTACCATCTTTTTAGGGCTACCGTCTGTTATTTTTAACTACTGACGAAAGAAGAGGTACTTATACATTTACTTACCTCTAAGTTAAGTTTTGTCTTTTTGTCTGTCTGTTTATGGAATTATAGGCCCTAAATGAATGGACCGATATATTTTAATATATTATTATGTATGTATGTATGTATATGTATGTAAATACTTTATTGTACAAACGAGAAAATAACAAACAACAAAATAGAAACACAAAAGGTATGTACTAAGGCGAACTTATCCCTTTAACGCATCTCTTCCAGTTAACCTTTGAGCGATTGAGAAATGTCCTGACGTAGATAGTTACTTATATTTTATGGGAAAAATAAAATAAAGTGTTCATTATTTACAGTTTTTGAGAAATAATAAAAAAACTTCGCAAAATCTGTATTGAAATTTGGGGTTGTCAAAATGGGCCTTATTGCTGAGACAATAAAGTTCATAACATAATGAGTGTTTTCTTTTGTGGTTACCAAGCATGTTATCTTAAATACGGAACCCTCGGTACGCGAGTCCGACTCGCACTCGACCGGTTTTTTTAAGTTATGTCGTTGTTAGTTTAAAATACTAATATTATCATGGTAAAGAAATTTTACAAACGTTTGTTAGTAAGTATCAGTTCGAATGTAGATAAGTCGGATGAATGGCCATGTTATGTTACGGGATTTTTTTCATCATTTACTATCAACGTTGCTATCGACTCCATCCGCTATGGAACTGCCAAGTCTTTTAAGATAAATACAGAACCTTATCGCGTCGATTAGTTCCTCCATTTTAACGTAAATAAGTTTCAGTCAGAAATTTAATTTTTGGGACAAGCTTTGGTTGTTGTACAAGACGACTCTAACGAGCCCTAACACGACGGGTTTAGGTTTAATTTAGGAGTTCCTATGGCCACCCTGAGTCTCCATCATCAGACCCGCTCGATGGTAAGTACTATAATTATTATTGTATTGTCATTAAAACTAAAGGTGTATGCAGATTTTCAGCTTCATCGGAAACCGTGAAATGGGTCAAATTTAACTTGCAAGATTTGACCCGTACATACATACAAACATACATACATATGGCAAGTTAAATAAAAGCTTGTAAAATAGAACTAATTAACAATTACACTATCGCATTTTTAACAGACGCTTTACATTGCCCTTCCAATACCATCCCAGAAGTAATGTAGGTACCTATATTCTAATGTGTCCCTATATTTGATATGGGAACATCATGTTGGTTACAAGTTACAATGTTTTAAATCCCTGAGCGTTTATATTTCTGAAGAAGTCCTTTTACTTTGCAGGTGAACGGCCCGTTCGTCTGGGCCAGCTCCACCCAGGGCATCATACTGAGCTGCTACTTCTGGGGTTACCTCGTATCTCAGATTCCCGGTAAGAATTGAAATTCAAATGCAACTGTACTCTGTCTATCGTACATATAAGTTTATGGTGTAGGTTTATGACAATCGTAATTTTGATAGCTTCACGCACGGTATAATCACGATAAATAAGCCATTTTGGCTTATCCGTAAGGTGGGGATATAAATAAGTAGAATCATATTTCTTTAAGAAGCCTTAAACTAATTTACTAATATAGTGCAGGTCAAAAATGAGTATTTGGTAATGGAATAAGTTGATAAAATATAATCATATTTTTGACGTCTACCGTACAATATTTAAACCAGTAAAACCTATCTATCAAACAGAAGTGGGATCTATGACGCATAGACATATGCATTTCAAGACTGCAATCTTAAGACTGCAATCCTATGACCGCAAATACATTGCCAACCCTGGGGACTAAATAGAATATTATGCCCCTATGCATGTAATTTCAACGCTTGGTGGTAGGTAGGGTAAGGTAAGGATAAGATGGTGGTAGCGACCTGTTCGGATCTTGCACAGGGTCTACCACCACTGCCTACCACCACCTAATTCAGCATAGAGCAATTAACAATTTTCTGACCATTCCCGTACAGGTGCCCGCATCGCAGAGCTGTTGTCTGCGAAGTGGGTGATGTTTTTCAGCGTGACGATCAACGTAGTGTGCACCCTGCTCACGCCGGTCATGGCCCAGTGGGGCTACGTCGCGCTCGTCTTCATGAGGATCGGGGAAGGCATTGGAGGCGTAAGTACCTATACTTGTGAATCTACTGCTAGGTATATGGCGTAAGGAAAATTTAGAAACATGCTGGGCTATGAAAGCACTCTACAAACAAGTTAGTAAGCAAGGATCCGACTCTGTATTGCATCTTCTTTACATAAATAGTATAAAAAAGTCGCTCCCAGCCGTCGGTCCCTCTGTATTTACGTTTAGATCTTTCACACTAGGTACGCAACGGATTTTAATGCAGTTTTCATCAGTAGATAGAGTGATTCAAGAGGAAGGTTTTAATGTATAATCAAATTTGGATTATGAACGGGTGATACAGAAAACTGACATAAACCGAAGGGAAGCGAGGGCGGGTTACTAGTAGGTACCTAATAAACTAGACCAAGGTATCTTGATGTATTTAGTAGCCAGCTATACGAGTCTGATATGAATTGAAGGTCGAGTATTAGTTACGACGTTGCGGTTGCTAACTCAAATTTCAAGCTTGTACAATTTTCACGATCAAATATAGTTAAAGACGCATAATATACGACTTTGCAGGGTGTGACGTTCCCGGCGATGCACGTATTGCTGTCCAAATGGGCTCCCCCTGCTGAACGGAGTGTGTTGGCCGCGTTAGTATACGCCGGAACTTCTCTTGGAACTGTTATCTCCATGCTCTTGGCCGGATTACTTACTTCAAATTTGGGTAAGGAACTAACTTAGCAGCCCAAGCAATCTCTCTCTTTAGGACACCTGCGAGGCTTCTTCTATTTTCTACATGGCATCTTGTTTTCTAAGAAAACGTATCGTATCGTGAATATTAACGACCCTATGTGTCGTTGTGTCGTTTTCGAAGGTTGGGCCAGCGTGTTCTACGTGATGGGCGGCTTGGCTGCCATCTGGTGCTTGCTGTGGGTGGTGCTGGTGCAGGACTCACCGCAGCAGCAGCGGCTCATCAGTGCCGAGGAGCGCGCCATGATCGTAACCGCGCTCGGGGGCAAGGTCGGCGAAGAAGGACACAAGGTATATTGTCAAGTACAATACGACTGAAAAAACAAAAGAAGATACCGAACAGATCGCCTAAAAGTAGTAGTATGTAGTGATACAGTGACGTCAGTGACCCGGATGGACCCTGTACAAGTTCCTTCTACTATGTACTAAATAAGTTCCCTAATCGTATTCTATTCCGTTATGTAGAAGCTGCCGATCCCGTGGCGCGCGGTGCTGACGTCGCCGCCGTTCCTGGCCATTCTCGTGGCCCACGCGTGCTCCAATTGGGGCTGGTACATGCTGCTCATCGAGCTGCCCTTCTACATGAAGCAAGTCCTCAAGTTCAACATGACCGAGGTCAGTCTAGGAATTTCTAGCAGCTTTTATTTGTACCAAGATTGCATAGGTAGGTACGGATATTGTGAAATATAAGATCTAATATTTTTTCAAACTCTTAGAGCGATTTTCCACTTGTCGGGGGTAGGGTAGGATTCACACCTATCCTACACCGATTGATGTGTACAGTACAGTCTCATATTGCCACTAGCACACCCGATATTTTGTCGGATGTGATAAGTGGAAACCCGCTCTTAGTGTGTTATAGAGTTCTTGGTATGATCCACAAAGATTCGAGCCACGACTTTAGTTTACATTGCACTAACTCCTGTTCACCACAACTAATGTGGAAGCATGTTGCAGAACACCTTCTCGACGGCCTTGCCGTTCCTGACGCTGTGGTTCTTCAGCATGGGTCTCAGCAAACTGCTGGACTTCCTGCGAGGGCGGGGGAAGATCACCACCACCACTGCTAGGAAGATTGGCACTTTGTTTGGTAAGAATACTTGGTTTAGTAGTATTAATGAGATATATACCTATACATATACAAGTGGCACACGTGACGCAATTTAACTAATGGTGTTGTGTTGGCCAGTCAGGTAGAAAATAAAAAGGTGCCCAAGGATAGGTGCCTGGTTTATTATTATTCTCTTCATTACCTGCCTCTGATACGTCTCCTTATAGCGACAGAGCTCTAAGATGGCACGCGAATACAATTTATAAAGGCTCAATGTCATTAGTTAATAGCCCGCATGCGTGCAGCAATCCATTGAGGAGTTGTTTTAACATTTTTGATCATGGAGCTATTGCTGCGAGGAAATGTATCACGAAAAGCCTTAGAAAATGAAACCGAGCCTTAATGGTGGTTGTGTCCGCAGCGTCGGCGGTGCCGGCGGCGTGCATGCTGGCGCTGTGCTACATCGGCTGCGCGCGCGGCGCCGCCGTGGCGCTCATGGCGCTCGGCGTCACCTGCATCGGCGGCATGTTCTGCGGGTTCCTGTCCAACCACATCGACATCGCGCCCAACTACGCCGGTCAGTGCTCTCAATTATAACATGCTCATAAAGTTACGGTTGGGTATACTTACTAGCCTACACAAGATGCTTAACGCTATCGAAAATGATTTTCGAAAACTATCAAAGTGTATGGAACTGACATAAGCGCTTGTTACGTACATCTGGCAGCTGACGTCAATCCTATACATTTTTCGATAACGATCTCGCCACGCATCTTGTATAAGTAGACCAATAGTGGGACCGGATTTTTGCCCTAAAAGTTTTTACAATTCTAATGTTGGAAAAATGTTGTTTATATGGCATGGTACATATTTCTAAGCATATTTGTAAAATATGACGAAAAGTTAGAACGAGCTTTAGGTATAAATTTGGTATTTATATTTTTTTATTGCTGATTAATGAATATTGAATTAGAGTACAAAGTTTTTGCTTCATCATTTATGATATGTTGGTCACTTTATGCTATTAAGTTGTTAGATTTTTTTTTAGCGTGGAACTTTGTCAAACGAATATTGATGTATAATTGTGCCAATATTGAATTAGAGTTTGAAAAATCAACAACAATATCTCTCAATTCTTATGTTAATAGACAAAGCCAAAAATTTAGAGCAATAAGATATCTGCTTTAAAAGATATATGCGTTCGCTGTCATAAAACCTCTAATATTGAATTAGAGTCTGTAAAGATAAGTCTACTAGAGTAATAGAAGCCTATGCAGCCATACTACAGAAATTTAGAAATTTCTGTGTTGAGCTAGTAGTAGGTACAACAGTACAATCTATTCAAAAAGGCGCGAAATTCATAACCGCGCCGCGCCGGCCCTTGAAGGCGCCCGGCGCGCGGGAGCGGAGCCGACCGTCCCCCGCACTGCCGCGCACGCCCTGCGTTTGTCAAACATTTCGCAATAATTGTTTGTTTACGTGCGCATATTATTAGATGCAGGTCCCTTCATAAAGTGAATGTAAAAAGTTTTTAAGTGTATGTCGTACCTATTCCATCTTTAAAATGAGTGATAAATGTTTGATACGTGGACTGGTTATTTGTAGTGAATATGTAATAGCGATATCATCTAGGGTAAATTGCCTATTACTTACCAACCTCTAAGTATAACTAACTGGCCACTTTGCAAAAAAAATTACAAAACAAAATTGATCATTTTGTTAAGTAGTCATTTTGCAATTAAAGTATAAAACTAGAATCAAAACACTAGTGTCTGTCTGGAGCATTGTTAAGTTATTCATAGTAGCGGCTTCCAAAAAAATATTGATGGCCAATAGTCCGTCCGTCCGTCCGTCCGTCCGTCCGTCCGCAGCTTAGCTCAGACTCTTAGTACTAGAAAGCTTTTATTTGGCATGAATATACATACATATTAGTCACACAAACATAGTGGTAAAATAAAATCTTAATAAAAGGTTAGGTTACCTTACCTCCCATTATTGTTATTTAGCATGCCTCCAACGACATATCAAAAGAGAACAAACTCTAATGTTATCAAAACCTATTATTGTTCCACGACTGGTCTAAAGGCCACTGATTTATTTTTATGGCGATACTTATCATCGCCCATCGGAGTTTTTGGGAACAATGGGAACTTAAATAGGGACCATGCCGCGAGCGGACCTGCTAGAGGGGGTGTTCTTTTTATAGTGGTGATTATTATTTACGTCTTTAATATTTGAGTAGCTTAGTTTTTATTTTAATTTAAATAAGTTTAGTTTTAACTTTTAATTGTATTATATTAAATATGTATCTACTTATGTTTATACTGTTGAATAAATGGGAACTTTGTTTATAACTTTTAAAGACTGACGAATTTCTTTGAATCTAAGCGCCGAATTGTAAATGTTATCTTTTCAGGAACCCTGATGGCCATAACAAACTCAGTTGCCACCATCCCCGGTATCGTCGTTCCTATCTTCGTCGGCCATGTCACTGAGGGAAACGTAAGTGCTTTTAAATAGAAAAGGTAGCAGCCAGCAGGGTAGGCAATATCAACAACAGCGTTATAAATAATGTTGCCAGGTCTAACCTATAATAAATCGGGACTGTGCGAGAAAAAAATCGTGCGAATTACAGGTTCTTGTAATGCTAATTGTGACAAACCGTTTTTTTATTAGTACCTATCTTATTGGCGTCCAATTGGCGTCCCGACCCGATCAAGAGTAAATCGGGACTTATCCATAGAACCCTGAAAATCGGGAAGTCCTGCCGCAGAAATCGGGACGTCTGGCAACACTAGTTATAACCGACATTTCTTATTCCAGCAAACAATATCGGCCTGGCGTGTCATATTCTTCGTCACCATCGGTCTTTACGTGCTGGAGATCCTGGCGTACACCATCTTCGGCTCCGGGGAGGAGCAGCCCTGGAACCGGATGGAGGACTCCAAGAAGGAGCACGTGGAAACCGAGCTGCTGAACAACGACTCGGAGAAGACTCACATTTAAAAACACAAATCTTGCTGACGACTTGAGGCCCTACTTTGAAAATCGAAATTCGAATCCCTTTCTCTCCATTTCATTTATCTTAGTCTTGAATGGCCAGTAACAGTGATGAAGCTAACGTAACTTCGAACTTCGATTTTCAAAGTAGGGCCTCATGGAATCGTATTACGGTTGCCTTTATCGCGTTTACGCATCCGTCACTCTTGCACTTAAGTACATACTGGTCAGACCGTGACAGATGTTTTATCGACTTTTATCCGCATCGATGGACACGATGAAATTGAAAAAAAAGAAGTTTTTTTAAGAGTTTTTCATTCGGCCTTTTTGTTTACGTACGCTTGTTAGTCGATTTCTTTATTAAAATCGTTACATATTTCATTATGATGCATGTGCCAATTTAAACGGTGGACATTTTTGTTTTGTGTCAAAATGGAAAGACCACTTTGCACACTGTACCTACGTACCAATTTGCAATAAATACCCGCTACCTACATAAAAAAACTACATCGGAGCGTACTTTTACAAAGTTAAACTTGCATTTATTTAAATATACTGGGCGTTATATGATTCTCTTAAAAAAATGTGAAGTAAGTAAGTTTATAATTTTAGGGCTACCTTAATTTTATAGGGTATAATTTTATAAGCAATGTTCAATTTATTAAATAACTAAATACTTTAGTAGGAAATTTGATACATTTAAGTTTAATTCGGCTAATGTATTTTTAAGTTTGATTTTATTTTAATGTGTTATCTTGCTGTATGTTTCCCAAATATATAAATAAATTAATAAATTTTGATAACAATGACAATATAGGTACATACTAGGCCTATTCATGACTTTTTTAAATCATTGGTACCTCAAGCATATTAAATACCTACTCGTATGTTATACAGCAGCTAACCTTTTTGTTCTTTTTAAGAAAAAGGATGATGCGATATGTTCAATTTGACAATTCGCTTAGGTTTAGGCTATCTGATCTATAAAGCCGGAATTTCACTGCGGCGCACGCTGCGCATGCTACGCACGCACACGCTTCACACGCGTGGGCCACGCGTTAGTCGTGTGTGACTAGAGTCATTTTGTGCGTGTTCGGCGCGTGTGCCCCTGTAAGGTCGCCGTCAATAGAACTTGCGAACTATGTAAACAAATTAGTACTGTTTGACACATAACCTCAAATATTCATCAAGCGTGTTTTTATTAAAAATAACGTATAAGGAATAGTTATTTCATATTAAACTTAATATAAATATAATGATTTAGAATCGTTGCAAAGACCTCACTTGATCCTTAAAAGTACGTGATTATCGAGTAATCATGGTGAATTGGTTCCTTTGGTTTTGTTTACATAGTTCGCAAGTTCTATTGACAGCGACCTTAGGAGTATCTACATACATTTTGATACGAGGTAATTTCATATCCCGCGTGCGTGCTGTGGAATTCCGGCTTAAAGGTACGCAGCCCCGGTACGGTGTTACGGGAAAATATTTGTGAGACGTGGAACGTGGAAGTATTTCAGTTTATACATACATACATACATACATTAAATCACGCCTGTTTCCCAGAGGGGTAGGCAGAGACTATTTCAGTTTATTTATCTATATTATCTATGTACGAGTATATCATTGCCTATCTACTTATGAGATGAGTAGGTAGTGCTTAGTTTGGGTCGTGGTGAATTTGTGTGAGTGGGATTGACACATTTCCTGAATGGATTTGCGTGTATAATTAAATATATTAGCGTGTGCTTAAATTGATGTGCTTTTGATGTTCAAGGCATATTTGTGTACAACTTGTACTTGGTTTTGTACTTATTAATAATAAACATTTAAATAAGATGGCTTACCAAAGACATTTCTATATTTATATCTTATAAACATGCTTAAGTAGAAACTTTTAAAATGTTTTTACATTGTAAAGAAATCTGCAATTAGGTAACCAGTATCTTAAAGTTATGAATGTATTTACTATTTCTAAAAGATTTTACATCAGTAGGTATATCAGAAATTATAAAGATTATGATAATAACATACATTTACAGAAGTTTTTTTTTTCAATTTAATACCTTTTCTACTAAAAACAAGCTCAGAGTTCAGAGTAGTAAACTTCGGATGATATTTTTTTATTTGATATTCATGTGTACCTTTTTAATTAAAAGGCGGATATACCGGAATTGCACTGCGGCGCATGCTACGCACCCAAACGTCACGCACGCACACGGTAGGTAGGTACACACGCGAGCCACGTGGATCAATTATTGTAGGCGTGTGTCACTGACGTCATTTCGTGCGTGTGCCGCTGTAGGAGTATCTACATACATTTTGCGTGCGTAGCGTGCGCCGCTTTAAAACTCCGATTTGCTTTTTTCTTTTGTTACATTACTTACTTACCTCATTATTACCCTAATTTATTTAATAAGATGTAAATTAACTATATTTTTTATATACCCAACATACTTTTCCTCCTACCCTAATAAATTGATACATTTAATTTAATAACAAAGTGATAATTTAAATAAATTATTGTATAAGTACCGATAGTTGTTTTTATTTTGATTCACCTTTGGTTGAAATATCTTTATTATTATTTATTTAATCTTTATTGCAAAGAATATATAAAAGGCAAACTTAATGCCGTAAGGCGTTCTCTACTATACAACACACAATCTCTACTTTCTCAAAGTACAGATTTTGTGCTGTATGGCGGCTGTGTATGGCGAAGACGCAGAAATCGTCGTCCAAGCAACACAAATCTCTGTCCCTTACTGTAGATCAGAGACGTTACCCGCTAGAGCAAGAATACCCACGATTAGGAAACCGTCAGGGAGGGCAGATGGCCGATTGAGAAATGACCGGCTTTTACTTTTGATTTATTGTAATTTGAATAAATAAATAATTAAAAAAACGTAGGTAGGTATGGTTCTGGTAGGTTGTACTTAGTTCGTCATGCATTCAGGGCCTTTATTCCACTTTGTCTGAGCTAATCTTGCTTCCTTATCTTATTATATTATTGCACCAAGGATTTACAAGTAAAATGCTGGCTTTATACTATCGTCCAAAACCGGGTACTAACTAGCAATCTGTAACTGTTACTGTTGCACGCAAATGTGAAGATCGTTACTGTAACTGCTACGGTTACAGTAACAGTTCGCTAGTGAGAACCCGGGTCAACACCCGAACTGATCGTCCAACGGTCAAAGGGTCGGCTCCATGGTGGCTCGGCTCGGACGCGTTGGTTCGAGTTCAACTGAGTTGGCTAATCAAAGGAGTTCGGACCAAGGACGCGTTCGTGCACTCGTATTAACCACAGAAATGTATAACCGTCGTCCCTACGTAACGTCAGTGCGCGCGAAGCTGTCAGACATACCGTTATATAATCTGTGGTTGCCTTATTTTCATGCGGCTGTAAACTTTAAACATAGTAATTATAAGCGGTTATGAGGTACAGCGAAATTGCTTCTATCGCTTTTACGTCTGCCATGATTATTTTATTGTTTACATAAGTACATACATTATTAGAAGGAAGTCGCACAAAACCAACTGTCGTTCAGATCCTCGGGGAAGGCGTATTTCTAGCATTGGACTTTCATCGACTAATATGGTCATGTTACATAACTGGGATTTCACCCAGGTTCGGAGAAAAGTTCGGAGTTCCAGAGTGGCATGATCATGTATTGGACTGGTTTAAAGACCGCTAAAAATATATACAAGTTTGCCGCGCTTTGGACGATAGTTTAAGTCGGGGTGTTGGACGATATGTACTCTGTAGCATAACGTTAACAATTTGATATAGAAGTAAAATAATCTAAAACGAATTGGAATAGAGCCTCAATTCTCGGAAGCTGCTAATGTACACGTATACCCAGCCGGCCTTAAACTCGAGACCCACTAGTTTTCAACATGGAACAAAATACAAATACGAACCCATCAAATAACAAACAAATAGATATGGAGCAACAGAGTACGAGTACATCTCCTGTAATAAGTAAGCATAATAGAAAAAAGTTGGACTTTATAGATACTGTATTTAAAATGTATGTGATTTGGGACCTTTGCAAGACTGGAAAGTACTGGACCTAAGTCTGCTCGTTGAATGATGATTCTCGTTTGATGCTGGACTACATAACGTCAAACTCAGGTGATCATTTCAAGGTCACGATTGGTAGGTACTTATTATTAGGCGGTATCACCGGTTTACCTATAATCCACCGTTATCGTTTATGGGTGCACAGATCAAAGTTATTCGTTTGTAACTATTTATTTGATTAATTAGCACATCCCCGAACATTAGTACCGTGACCTTGGAATTTTAGTGATTATTTAGAGAAGCCATGACACCTCCTTTCGTTATTATCGAAACAATGCATAATTACACAGGTTGCCACGCCACGGTTCTAAAGCGTATTGTGCGTTTGAACCGCAGGTGCAGCAGTTTATCCTTTCAGCTCCTTCCTTTCTTTATTACACTAAGTTTTTGGTTCGTGTTCAGGGCTGGTCCCAGCGCGTTACATCCTAGGCGTGCTGGGCTCGATAGCCATGGCCATCACATATGGCCTGAAGGTGAACCTTTCGGTGGCCATGGTGGGCATGCTGAACCACACGGCCCTGCTGAAGTTGGAGGGGAACAAGACTGAGCAGGACAACGAGTGTGGCCACGCTATTGCGAATCATTACGAAGTAAGAAGATAATGGAAATGAGTACAATACAGTACCTACTTACTTGGTAATCTTGCGAGCGGGAAAAAAAACACCTTACCTACTCACAATAACGTAGTATCTAGGTACCTTTAACTTAAAGATAAAGATAAACTGAAATTTATTCGCAACGACGGGTTTTTAGCTTTCTGATGATGGTGGTAAAAACTATTGACGGTTGGAATTATAGATGGGAGAAGTTTAAAACTCTTCCGTTTTTGTTTTTACAGTAGATATCCTTTACATTTACAGATGGATGGCCCATTTCTCTGGTCAAGCTTAACTCAAGGCATCATACTAAGCTGTTACTTCTGGGGATACCTAGTATCGCAGCTCCCTGGTAATGTTTTAAACCCTTAAAGGGGCAGGTTTCTAAGCATTTGTTTAAGTAGATTGTCTGCTGTACATAGATGAAGACATAGGTGGTAAATGTAAAGCATAATAAATGTATCACCTATCATGACCAACTTCTTTAAACTATCGTGGTTATTTTTCATGTTAAGTATTAGATATGTACTTTCATAGGTCTATGGTTGCAAGTATATCTTAAAGGGGGGCCCTCTAGGCGGCTTTTTCCTTTAGATAATCACGCTGTTCTTTCGAACAATGAAGTTCAGAAGGATTTCTCATGCCTCTATTTCTCTTATCTTTGCTATTGCTACGGTCAAACATGAAGTAATTCAGCCACTCTGCTATCTCCTGTGGAATAATATATTTTTGATGTTTTAATGTAGGCGGCCGCATCGCAGAGCTGTTCTCCGCGAAGTGGGTGATGTTTTTCAGCGTGACGATCAACGTGGTGTGCACGCTTCTCACGCCGGTCATGGCCCAGTGGGGCTACGTCGCCCTCGTCGTCATGAGGGTCGGGGAAGGCATTGGAGGCGTAAGTGAAGAAACTAGAACCGAGAAGACGGAGATACTTCAGAGTCTAGTGAATACGTGTAAATGCGTACCACTAATAGGTATAATTGAATTCTGAGCTTAGAGGTCCTAAGGAATGCTATGCCACGCCATATTAGATCGAATTGTTTTGATTTGATAAAATATTAAATGACTTTACAGGGTGTGACGTTTCCAGCAATGCACGTAATGCTGTCTAAATGGGCTCCTCCTGCAGAACGGAGTTTCATGGCCGCTTTGGTATACGCCGGGACTTCTCTTGGAACTGTTATCTCCATGCTCATGGCTGGACTGCTTGCTGCGCTTTGGGGTAAAGAACTAAATTGAATACTTTGACTTACTCTCACCCTCTCCTGTGTTATATACCTAAAAATCTCTCTTATGTAAATTTCTTATGAAACAACAGAACGCCTCTGTGCAAAGAGTGAAGTCATGTTGGCCGCTTGCTTGCGGACAAGTGACAAGGTGAATAGAGTATTGTTTGTGTGGTTCTGTAAGGTTGGACCAGCGTGTTCTACGTGATGGGCGGCTTGTCTGCCATCTGGTGCTTTCTGTGGGTGGCGCTGGTGCAAGACTCACCGCAGGAGCAGCGGCTCATCAGTGCCGAGGAGCGCGCTATGATCGTCAGCGCGCTCGGAGGCAAACTGGAAGACCGTGGTCATAAAGTAATAGAACACTAGCTTCTGGAAGTTAAACATTTACATTTTGACTAAGTTTGATATGTAGTCAATATCAAACTTAGTCAAAATACTATTTTAAAAGAATGATTCATTGCAATCATTCCTATTGACCCAACAGATCATATTTGTCATCACGGATTGCATTTAAATCTTAATGATTCAGAATCAGAATCAAGCAGAGCTAACGAGTAACTTGAAGTTAAAAATTCAAAAGCAACTGGCGCTTTTTCGTGTTATTTCGATTTATAGAAGCTGCCTGTGCCTTGGCGGGCGGTACTGACGTCTCGGCCGTTTCTGGCCATTCTGGTGACGCACTGCTGCTCCAACTGGGGCTGGTACATGCTGCTCATCGAGCTGCCCTTCTACATGAAGCAAGTCCTCAAGTTAAACATGGCCGCGGTTTGTTGCAGCAATTTTTCCTCTTCCTTTGAACTGTGAAACGGTTACTGAGCTGAAATAATTAAATTAGGGATACTTACTTTTTACCAATATAGTGATACTTTTCAGCCACCACGGCAAAGCTATTATAGTACATTGTAGCCCAGGTACAGAAAGTAAGCAATAGATGGACGAGTTAGTTCGCGGGCCGAGCCGCAGGTGAGGACCGCGAAGATACGAGTCCATCTATTGCACTTTCTACCGAGGCAATACTATGTGCTTTTCACGCCTAATGTAAGGAAATAAAACAGGTTAGGACATAATACACAGTTTAATTAAAAGTAATATTGATATTTGAAAGTTCATCAAAGTAGGTCAGCATTACGCTTTCAGAGAAAGAGTTCGTTTTTTTATTTATTTGCCATGCTTTGAAATTTTCATACACTTTCTGATATTTGCGACGGGATTTTATTGGCAGTAAATTCCGAATTACCGACTTTGCCGTATCCTGAATTTCAGGCGGTGTAAGATCCATATCTGTACTTGTATCACTCATTTTTGTTGAATATCGTACAAATTTCCAATCAAAAGTTCAAAAGTTTAGCGTTTGTTTCCAATTAAAAGAACAGAAGTAATTTTCATTCCCGCCTTTTTAACTTTTTTAATTTTTACCTTATTTAAAGATGCAAAGGCGTTTTTCACGTACGCCTTAAAAACTTACATAAAAACACGTTTACAATCGCAAAAATACACTTTCACTGAGCGGATTTGACGTTTTAATTTTTTAATTAAACGTTCTAATGTCATATTTGTTAAACATTTTTTTATTTATTTCCGAACGAGTTACTAATGTCATAAATAACCGACCAATAGCAGAGTAGAAAGTAAACTGGTCTAAAAACACTCCATTTTACTTTGCAACTCAACATTGTTGGACTGTTTTTGTGTTGTACTACTAAGAGCAACTTTCTATTCTGATTTCGATCCTTCTTTGGCCATATTTCCGAGCAGTGGCGTGAAAAGTTCTTTTCAGCCCAACTAATATGCGAGCATGTTGTAGAACACCATCTTGACCGCGATGCCATTCCTGACGCTGTGGATCTTCAGCATAATCCTCAGCAAGACTCTGGACTGGCTGCGTGGGAAAGGACGGATTACCACTACTACTGCTAGAAAAATTGCCTCTGTAATTTGTACGTATAATAATCAACACAGCAGGGCCTCTATTCAACACGGTTAAAACCATATTATTTTTGATCTGTTATCGTATTGCCAACGTTTTGATAGTTCTCATTTACCTGACAGTAATGGCGGCCGAGTTAAAAACAATACCATAACAGGTCAAATACGATTTGGATTTCACCGCCTAGAATAGAGGTGCCGTATAGCTTAAATAAGATTTGATACCGGTGAAGCCGGTGTGCTACTACTATGAAAACTGTAGAGAAATTATAGTAAAACTTTGCTTTTCTAAACTAAACTGAACAGGCTATTGCTTTGCTTTTACATGACCTGAGCACTTTACGCGCAGGCCCGCGTTCTTATTTCACGTGTAACGTTTATAAAGTTTCCTATAATCTCGGGATATCTCGATAACGGCACGTCTCTTGGTCAATGTATCTATGTTGGCAGCATCAACTATTCCGGCATTGTGTATGCTGGTACTGTGTTACATCGGCTGCGCGAGGAGTGCAGCCGTAGTCCTCGTCACCATCGCCGTCACAAGTCACGGCGCTATGTTCTGCGGATTCCTCTCGAACCACATCGACATCGCGCCGAACTACGCTGGTCAGTCCGCAGCCATCAACAGCGTTACTTTTTAATAATGGTTGACTGATATTTATCATTAAAGCATCAGATTAAAAGAATCCACAGAATTCCCCGTAATTTCCTCCCACGTCCGTTTGTATTATCACCATATCAGCCTTCCCTCCTTCCCTATTTAAAGGTTTCTGTGACGTTCGGTTTTCTGCTATTCTCATCCATTGGTTTCCCGCGTTCTTCATCACATCACCTCACGTTGATTATTATCAGGTATGTCATGTCATGAGAGTTTATTGAAATATTTGATGCCATTTCAGGGACCCTGATAGCCTTAACAAACACAGTCGCCACCGTCCCGGGCATCCTAGTCCCTATCTTCGTCGGCCACATAACTGAAGGAAATGTGAGTGTTGCATATAAGTAAGTTTCGACGCGCCCTCGACGAAAGAAACGTGACGAGCGAAAAACTACAAGTTACGAATATGATAGCCATAAAGTAACGTCAGTAACATGAAAACACGGTCGCTTCTTACTATTTCAGCAAACGATATCGGCCTGGCGAATTGCATTCTTCGTCACCATCGGCTTGTACGTGGTGGAGCTGGTGACATACATCATATTCGGTTCCGGAGAGGAACAACCTTGGAACAAAGTGGAGGACTAAACCGCTGCGTAGATTCTGAGTAGACACACGACGATTAGTCAGTTACCCCCTTATTAATAAACGGACATTAAGTAGCTAAAGTAGGCAAGTAGTCAAGTAGCAGTTTAGAATTGATATTCAGCGAGAAAAAACATTCAATTGTCACATTAACTTGCATGTGAGCAAATAAAAAACACGCGGTGGTTATTTATTAACTTATTTTTGTTAATATGCGAAAAGTAATCAGGCTACTCACATACATATTTTGTTAATTATTTCATTATTGAGGGTTTGCATTTTATTCAGTACGAAGAGGTTAGGTTAGGTTAGCTTCTTCATACTTTAAATGATGATTTCCACCAAACGGCTCGCATCGCATCGGATCGGTACGGATTTTACAATCTTTAAACGATATTAAATCATGTACACAGTATTTAAAGTCTATATTACTGAGCCGCACGCAGTAGCGTGACGGCGGGCGTCTTCCGCGACGCGCGATCGGAGCCGTAAGTATGCTGCGTGCGACACGCGATCGGCCCCGCTCGCTTGTCGTCGTGTGCGATCGGAACCTTTCGGCCGTGACCGGACGAGCCCACTCATTCTCGAAAGTGCACTCAAACACGTGGTAGGGTAGAGGAACGAAACTATTTGACTGAGTGCGGTTACGTTCGCAAGCAACCGTACGGTGCCGATCGTGTGCGTCGACATCCTGTCGACCGCGAACGGCTGTTATCGCCCGATCGTATGCATCGACATGCTGCCGGACACGATCGGTGGTCGCCGCATCCGTTCGTATTCTTTCCGTTCCGATCCGTTGCGGGCCGTTTGGTGGAAATCATCCTTTGTACTTATTACTTATGTGAAGAGTGATGGATGATCAAAGAATTGATTACATATTAAGTAATTTGTGCTTCTTTAAGCTTAATATGTTTGATATAGTTGTGTTAAGAATGCATGAGGACGAATTATATTAACTTTTATACAGACTAACAATTGACTGTATGGCGAGACATGAGCGAAACTTACAACGTCGGAATCAAATCAGGACAAAGTTTAGTGTCTGTTACTGCTTAAATTGTTTATCTCAAGACGTGCGGGAAACTGCAATAAATATTGATAATTATATAAATGTACTTACCGAAGATAATGTCTATTTTTTTTCCTTTTCACCATCGCATCCGGTCCCAAGCCTGACGTTATATACTAATGCAAAGTGCATGTAGCGTAGATAACTCGGGGACGCCATGGTAACACAACTGATGTGTGGTTGTTTATAGCTAACACAAAAATTCAATTGTAAAGTCACTAAAGAACATATACATCAATCACAAAAACTACTTTTTTCAAGTCGGTTAACGAGTTTCAAATCACGAAAAAAAATTCGTCGAATTTTATCATTGGCTTTCTGCGAAGGGGTTCTATAAAGACGAGTTGTTTTGAAGATGAATAAAACTGCGATATTTTATATGTATACGCGTACAATTTATTTCAATATATTTACAAGCTTAATCTATAAGTCTACTTGACTCTAACGAGCCTAGCGATGTAGGAAGGGCCGAAGTTGGCGTCGACGGCGGGCGCGACGAGCTGCCCGTAGCGCGGCGCGGCGGCGCCGGCGCCCAGCGTCAGCGTGCTGGCCAGCCCCGCCATCGGGCCGGACAGGTCCCTGGAATGGAACATAGATGGCGCTGATGTCAATAACAATACATAGCCAATCAATAATTATAAATATATATTATAGTAATTATATTATATTGCGTTTTTAAGGTTAACTTGATAAAAAAAAAATACGGTAAGCTCACTAGCGAGCTGTAACTCTAATAGTTATAAAGTGCAAATTAAATTGCATCTACTTTTTCCATCTCACTCACGGCTGACTGAATGACACGCGGGCGCGCGTCAACATGGCGTCACTAGTAACCAATAATAGCACAGAATACAGACGCGCAACGCGTGGATCATGCTGATTGGTTCCCGCGCTTCGAAAATTCGTCTTCTGCGCACGTACATCGGTAAGCCATATCAGTTGTGTTTTACTGTACACATCACGATTTTACGTGCAACAGTAACTGTTACGCGTCGCTAGTGAGTACCCGGCTCAAGACTGGTAAAGCTGGTACTCACTTGACGGTGGCGAGGATGCCGTGGGTCTCGAAGGCGTGCTTCAGCCCCATGTGCACCACGCCGTCGTTCTGGATGGGGCTGAGCGAGCACGTGGAGTACACCACCGCGCCGCCAACACGCACCAGTTTCAACGCGTTCCTGGAAATAATGGTTTCAAAGTCTATACTCTTGTATGTATTCACATCAGGGGGGTTACAATGTAGCTTTGCAGTTCAATTTACGCTGAAAGAAAAGGAGAGTTATATTAATTACCCTACGAACTGTATGAAAAGTTTTCTTTGATTTGTGGGTATTCTAGTACTCTAACCTAAGTTGGTCTCAAACTGCCTCACTCAGAGACGCCAATTAAATTTAATGCTTGTTTAGTTACATGTTGTCTTATTCTATTGCTGTAGCAAAGAAAGTGACAGCAGCAACTTTAATAAGCATTAAATTAAATTAACGTCTCTGAGTGCGGCAGTAAGAGTATTTTAATCCTTGAAAGAAATGGAACCGATTGGCGTTATAAAAATACTCAAAACTGACGATTTTCTCGCTGATTGTACATTTTATCAAAAATCTGTGAATGTGGATTGTTATCACTTAAAAAGTTAGTAAAGGTCTCCTAAGAGCATTTTCGCGTAGCAGCAAGGGATCTAGTAGCTGCCCTTACTGCCCTATCTCAACTTTCCACCCTGTATGTGACGCGGTTTTTATCATCTTTTAGACCCGAGAAACAGAATCAATAGTTATACTTTGATATTTCACCCATAGAGAAGCAGGGCCATTGTAAAAAGAACCATAATTTAAAGAAGACAGCGTCTAATTTCCATGGTCAAACATTGTGTGACTTACGCGAGCAGTTGCGACTGTAACTCCGGTATGCGCAGGCGCTCCTTGACGCGGTCGGGACGGAAGATATTGTTGTCGTCTTCGTTCATCGAATGCCTGTCAGTCGTGCAAGGGACGTCCACTAACACCTGGAGATAAAACATCGTTTTAAAACGATACAGAAAAGAAAGTCTAAATAGAATCTCTTGCAACATTAAGAGATCTAAAATGTAATAAAAATTAGGAGTATACAATATATAAATAAACCTAACGTTTCTAAGTTCATAACCAGAGATCGGAATAGGCAGAGCTAATTTGCCTAAACTTGATGCATGTTCATTCAATAAAGTATTCCCTTCTCACTCACGCATGAATGAATATGCGTCAAGTTTAGGCAAATTAGCTCTGCCTATTTCGATCTCTGTTCATAACTCTTAATTGGCCCAACTAAATTAATAGAAACTTAACTGAAAAACACCTCGATAACCCTAAGAAATAAGAGCTACAAATCTTAAGTATCGTAACATTATTTATTTCTATTTTAGTAAACTCTTAGCTTATATAACTATTCTATATTTACTAGACTAAAGTACTTATGGTAAAACCAGAACATTAAAAATAGGTACTCGGTTGTCTTTCGCTGACAAACTCTTTCTGCCGTCAGTCAGTTTTTTTTTTTAAAGAGAATAGGGCAAACGAGCATGCGGATTACCTGATGTAAAGTACCACCAACGCCGATAAACACCGGCAACTCAAGAAGAGTTGTCGGTCCGTTGCCGGACAAGAGAAATCAAAGCTCTTTTTTGAAGGCATTCAAGTTTGATTTCTCAACAAAATATAAAAATACCGTGAAAGAGATCACCAAAAGTGAAATTAAAATTAAAATCGGCCAAGAAAAAGGGATGATACAAGCATAATTAAACAGAGAGAGATCCGATACGCCGTGTCACGTCATGTAACACGTCGGCCATATAACACTGACTCCACACATGTTAAATTCTGTTTTGCTAGAAAGAGATAAGAACAAATCTTTGTTGGCTTAGTTAGATCTTGTTTATTTTTATAGCTATTCAGAAACGATTTTTCTCAACTCTTTGTCACATGAATCAGCTTTTATTGAAGCTGTGAAAAAAGTCATGAATATTCCCTATTGCAGAGGCGTATTTAAAGATTTGGCGCCCCGGGCCAGTTAGATTTGCCGCCCCATAAAGTAGGTAACGAAAAAGTATTTACAGTAAAATATTCTCGGGTACCTGTCATGGCGGCGGCGTTCGGCGCCTGAGAAGCCTGCCGCCCCGGGCTATGGACCCCGGCGCCCTGAGAAGGCTGCCGCCCCGGGCCATGGCCCCCTTGGCCCTAGGGTAAATACGCCTCTGCCCTATTGTTATGTCACAGAGTGTGAAAGCGATAGACAGCCGATTGCTATTAATACGCTGTACCTTGTCGAACCCGACGTCGTCGGTGAAGTCCCGTCCGTCGCAGGTGGTGAGCACGACGCGCTCGCGCCACACGTTGGACGTGGGGAAGTCGATCAGGTAGTCGCGGAACACGCGCGCGATCCTGCCGGCCAGGGGCGGTTACAGCGGGCTAGCGAGGGAACAAGTGTGTGCACAGGACAGTTCTTGGATACTATAGTATGCGGAGTAAACAACTTTTAATTACACTCTTGAGCTGCTTTGCGAGCTGGACTGTCAAGTGGCTATGCGCCAGATGTGGTATGTCTATTTGTTCAAAAGTATGTGGGGAAAACATAGTGCACATAGGTTTATTATTATTGGCTAGGTTATGTTAGACTCGTAACCAGTTTTTTTTAATGGAAAATTATAGTTTGTGAAATGATGATTTAGCTTCGATGCAATATTCTAGTGAGTATCCGACGTATTATCTTCACAACACTACGCTTTAGTTTTATTAGCAAAGGCGCTGGTTTTTATAAAACCCTGTTGGTGCTCATAGTTCGAACTCTATTTTTCATTTTCGTCACATACCTAATTCGTATTCATTGGAACCCAACCCAGGCTACTAAAAAGACACGCCAGGTCGTCCCGACGAAGTGCGTTGCGCCTGCTCATTGTTTGATGACCCCTCGCCTTTATGATGACAAGACTACAATAAAACTGTGCAGTCTACGATCACGTCAGGATAATACACGCCACATTTTCGTTTCGACAGATTTCGTATTCATCAGAATGTCAAAGTTATATTAAACAATAAGTACTACAGTGCTTAGTAATAAAATAAATCATTATTTATTATCAGTTACTTTAACATTATAATACATTTCTATACAAAAGTATACACACTTCAGGGCAAAACAAAATGTGTTCAAACAAAAACATGACGAAAACGGAATCAATCGACGCTTCAATGAAAACGAAACTACACTCACCTATTAGTCCTCGAAAGAGAAGAATCATTGCACACCATCACGTCGGGCAGCAGCGTCTGCAGCGCCACGAGCGCCTTGCCCCCCGGGCCCGAGCACAGGTCGAGCACGCGGTCCCCCGGGCGCAGGCATAGAGCCAGCACTGCTACCACGCTGCCGCAGTCCATCGGGTAGTAGTTAAATACCTCTGGAAACGTTCATTATTTCAATTGAAACATTATTTTATTTCGACATATTTTTGTTTTTCGTCGTATTTTTGTTTCGACAACACCGACAACCAGGTTAACAAAATCAACACGCGCACACAACTTGAAAAGGCTGCGAACTATAAGTTACACTTTACCGACAAGAGAGTAGCTTTTAAGTTATGATGATAATCCTACCTTTACTCACTTACGGTGGTGCCGAGACATGGGTCCTCTCTCGATCAAAAAAATTGAGAGAGATCTACAGGGCAATTATAGAGGTAGCTAGTAGGAGTAACATTGTAAAAGATTTTCTGGCTGCTATCGCTGGTTAACAAAGTTTGAGATATATTATCCACTTACTGGTTTGACATCTCTTTGGCTCAGGGAACATGCTCCAGTCGCTGCCCATCTCATAAGTATACACTTTCAGGTGCTCTGGGAACTGGAACTCGGTCTCAGGTTCTATTGTTAGTGGAAAGTCCTTATCTTCTGCAAACACAAGGAATGAAGCTTGTAAGACCCTATTTTTTTCTTAGCAGTCCCTTATGCTTAGATTAGACAGTGTTTGCCACAGTGCACAGTCAAACTCATAAGTAGTTGTATATCTTAGTACCTTGTCGCAATAACATATTAAACTGAGAGTGGTTTGAATTTAGTGTATCAATAGCTGCAACAAGGTACTAACATGTTCACTTACTTATGGATTCAACCATACATACCATTGAGTTTTTTTTTGTTAGGTTACAATTTTACATGGTGTTCCTTCCAAAATTTCTAGAGTTTACTATTCAACTTTTTTATTTCTGGCCATTTAAGGGTTAAAGTTTCAGGGTTTGTCATTCCTAAATAATTGAGAATAAGGTTTAAACAAGGTTTTTTAAAATACACACCTTTAGGAAATGGTAGACACCAATTTTAGCAAGGCACATTTTACATTTCTATTAAAGACTTAAAATTAAAGGTTTAATGTACTTACTGATATAATATGAGTAGTGAAGAGACTCTGGTACCCACTCGTCCATGCCTTTGAGCTGTGTTGCGGGCAGGTAATGGTACAGGGCCTCAGACGTGATGCCCATGGACGGGTCTATGATGCGGGACGTGTCAATCTGGGCTTCTGACAATGATTGGTCCAGTGTTAGATTTAATGATGACCTGAAAGCATGTAGGATTTATATGATAAAGTGTGCAATCTCCTTAGTTACAAGTATGTATAAATAGAAGGCAATTTTTTTTTTTACTTTCCATTCATTATAAATATTTTAGATCAGCGGTTGGCAACAGGTGGCCCATGAATGTTTTGTAAATAAGTTATAAAACTTATGAATATTAAAATAATAGAGTCAATATCACAAGTGCGGCCCGCCTTCAGTTTATTTTACCACCTTGTGGCCCTTGCCTGCCAAAAGGTTGCCGACCGTTGTTTTAGATGGTTTAACAAAGTTAATGACTACAACATGCACTCATTATCTAACTACAACAAAAAAAAACAATTGGTAGTAGAAGACCACAAATAAATTAGTGACAGTACTAAATAAATTTATTTGAAAACCATGGTCAGCATTATTGAAAATTTTCAACATGTTTGATTTTAACATTTTACTACCATAGGCTCCGATTTTTATACAAAACGGACCCGTCTAGTGGTTCGATGGCAATCAAAGTGTGTACAAATGAATGATACTCACACTTTTTCTTCCTTTTTTTCCTCTTCATTAGATCTCAATGTCATATCGCTAGTCTCTAGTCTGTCTGGCATGTCTCCCTTTTGGTATATGCTGGATATTTCATCCGACTGTAACTTAGCTGTGTATTGTTCAAGTCTACTGTTATCTGTGGGTGTGGTTGGTGTGGGTGTAGGGGGATATTGGTTGTTAAATTCTTGCTGTACAGTCATTAAGGTTTTCAGACAGTGTGCTCCTGTAATAGAATTATTTTAATATTTTTTACACCTTACTTACATCTTATTTTGATGTTAAATATGTATACATTTAATATTTTTTACTAGCTTTTGCCGCAATTTTGTGAGCACAGAATCAAGCAAGTTTTTCATGGTGTTGAAAAGTATTTGAAAGATTTTTTTCATAATAAACACGTAGTACAGTACAGGATAAATATAGCTAACCTCTCTGGGTCAGGTAGTCGATTGTTTCTTCAGCGTCTCCGTAGTTGTTAATGACGGCGACGTACTTGGACCGTCGCATCATCGCCTCCTTCATAGGCTGCCATTTCTCTCCAAAAACTGACCCGTAGAATTCATCAAAGTGATTCTGAGCTTTGTACTTTGGGCTAATTTTCTTTTTCAGTTTAGCCTACAAGTAAAAACCACAGTTAGATTAGATAAAGATATTTATTCTAATGAATGAACAACAATTTCTTACAAAGTGAAAATGAATTTACCCAATGTGTTTTAGATTTAAACCTAAGTTGTAATGCTAGGAATGAACTGTTGTACGTATTTTTACAAACTTTTATAGCTGATAACATCTTTTTATGTTGATATAAATAAACTAAACAACTTTTTTTAGGTTATATTTTTCAACACAAAACCACAGATTATACAATTTATTCTTAACGTCAGAAGTAGACATCTAAATAATGTTGCCATCGGTTTGAAAGCTGTTTAAGCGTAGATTTTAAAAGCTGGGTGTACAAAATTAATTGTCAATTTGACAGTGCTAGAGCGAGTAGTGCTTGCTACAAGGCACTCTCTTTGTCACACTTGCGCCCGCGAACAGCAAATTGGATTATTGATTTGTTTACAAGGGGTGAACCCAGCCAGAGATTTCAAGTATCTTATAATTTATAGGTATGTCCTACAACCTTGCTGAAGCGATTAAAAGATAATATTCCGAGTTAATTACAACCTTACGTGTTGAAACGTTATCAGCTGTCCGTACCATCTGTGCGCCGCGCCGAACTAACTTTTGAGGGCCTTAAAAGCTTAATTAGCTCTGCCTGGGTTGAGTTGTTTTATCGATTGCATGCCCCACTTATGTGCCCTGATACGTTTGTGGATCTCGGAGCCAGTACGAAGCTCGATAAGGATCTAAAAATGCGTTGTGCATTGTCGTCGATTGTCACACGAACGAACGAAAAACTGGGTCAACTGTAAGTCATTTTAAAGTGCGATTTCATGACGGTTTCGTGAGCAATATTGTAAATTATTATTTGTTTGTTTATAAAGGTCTTACAATATCAGTGCGGCGATGGAGGCCTCAGAGCTTGTGAATTAAAGTGTTTGGACGAATTAACAGTAGTCATGTATGGGATGTTGGTAGCTGGAGCGACGGAGGGCATTAAGGAATGGATAGCGGCAGGCTGGAGGCAGTCCCGCCTGGGGCGCTGCACCTGGACACAGTGAGGGCGCTACACCAGACTGTGGTCTCTCTGCGGACTGCTCTAGAAATATCCAAGAACGAGTTGAAGGAGCTAAAATCGAAATATGAACAACACTCAAACTGCATAGAATATGCTGATGTTATAGAGAAGTTAACGTTAGAAAATCACATTCTAAGACGTAAAATAATAGATTCTGGCCCTGAAGACATAAGTCCTCAGAGAGTGAAACTTGAGGTGACTTACAGTCCGCGGTCTCAGCATGTAGATGATTTCAGTGGAAGTGAAGTAGTGATCAAAACTGCCACTAGTGAAATAAACAGTACTATAGAAGCTATTAACCCTGACCCTGAATACAGAGAGGATATTGAGGTTACTTCGTCTGAAGACCTTAACGTAGAGGAAACACCTGAAGTTAATATATCAGCCGAATTTTCTGATAAAGAGGACTCGTCGCCAGTCGAAGGGCCTGACAGTCAAATAACAAGTTATAATAAACAAGAAGCTAAAGACAACCAGCCTAGTTTCCAAACAAAATTGGAACTTTTATCCAAGTTTGATGTTCGGATTAAAGTCCGTACATTGAAGGAAGGGACAGTTCTATCAAGCACCACATCAGAAAGTGGTTCCACTTCTGAAGATAAGAAAGACAAGGATACAGAAAAAGAGTCTGAGGGCTCAAATGCTAGTTTCTATTTCAAGGATCATAGAGAGCATTTTGAAAACACTGAGCGTGTTAAGGCAAGTAGTGTGAAAACAGTTTCTGAGAGTGTTAAAATGGCAGTTCCCAATGAAGGTGATGCTAAAAAAGTAGACAAGTTTAATGTTCAAGTGCGTATCACTTCAGAGGAAAACTTAGTGGTAAAAGAACAGGTGGAGAAGAGTCGGAGGAAAGATACGCTGAACTTGGATGTTGATGACTTGAGCCTCAGGTAAAAAACTTGTTTTATTTTGTATTTTTAGGATTCCAGAACATATTATTAAACCTATGCTGTCCATCCCTCTTCTGTCTTTAAAGAGTTGTTTTTTTAAATGTTTTCTCAGTTGGTCATAGTAACCAGTAGTTTCTTAAAGCTGCTATACAAACAATTTTAATTACCGGTTCTACCTTCCCATTTAAACTAAATGACTGTTGTGTTTGTAAGTTAAGTGGGTTTTTGTATTAAAAATATTTTTGATCAATGACCAGCCAGAAAAAACTGCCAGTTTAGGTACATCTGTTTTGATAAAAAAAAAAACTCTATTTTGCAGTGTTTTATTTGTTTGAGTTTGAGAGACAAGGGTTCAACCAAACCATTAATTTAAATGGTTTTCATTACCCGACTGACCCAGAAGGAGGGTAATGTTTTTCTCGCGTATGTTTGTATGTATGTATGTATGTATGTGGGTACGTGCGTTCCGTTGTGATCTGTAGCCTAAACGGCTTGACCGATTTTGAAGAGTGAGGTGTCGTAAGATTCGTCTAGGTTGTCGAAGTGACATAGGCTATAATATTTTAATCAAAAGAGAAATTACATTAAAAAAAATAACATTATGTTGACGACAATATCAAAAAATGCAGTCGGGTTTTTTAAAGCTTGCTTTCCATTAGTTATTTTGTTAGCGAGGTGACGTGTTCAATGTTAATGCCGACTGTATTACATTACATGTAATTCTATACAGATCACTTTCTGAAGGCGACAACTCAGTGTTCAGTGAAGGCGTTGTCACACCTGTAGACCCGCAGGGCGATGAGAAAGAGATAGAAAACGTGAGCGGCAACGAGTCGGAGGTCGACGATATCGAATTGATATTCACCGCTGATGAGTCCAAGGATATGAGTAACTTGCAGGTATGGATGGCTTCTGTAAGGACAACATAATTTTTTTATCTTTTCAATATGCCAATCATCATTTATATTCCCAGGAGGACTTAGTACCGATCCGCGAGACAGACCAATGGGAGCCTACATCTGCATCCACAACCCATTCTACACCAGTTCTCATTAAATTCCATACGCTAGACCCCGACTTCCAACCAGGTGAAACTACCGACAACGCTGAAAACGAAAACCAGGAGAACAGCGCTCTACAGGGGGTTCGAGTTGATTCCAGTTTGAAAAACAAACGCGTGTCCCTCCCAAATGACAAAGAGATTCGACATGTTGCCTTCCATAGTAAAGGAAGCTTGGATTTACCAGGCAGGGGGATATTAAAAAGCTGCGACAACCGGTCGGATAACACGCTGTACAAGCGAAGTCCGAACACAAGTACTAGGAGACTAGACAGCGTAGACAGTCTCACTGGCGAATACAACAGAGGCCATAGCTTCGATAATACCAAGTCTTCTAGCTTTGAGATGGGCTCCAGCCTGGATATACTCCACAGAGACGAGAGTTTCGACAATTTTCACAAGACGGCCCACCTTGGACACAGGTTTTCGGTGTTTGCTGAGAGGGACATCTCCAAATGTGGGACTTCGGAGGATGATTTGTACAATAACATGTTTATGAGGAGGAACACCTGCCCTAATCCGTTTCAGTACAGGTCAGTTTATACAACATTGAGGTGTTGGGTTATTCAAGTTCTGAACTATTTGGAAATAACGTTTATTTATTAGTACTGTACCTAGGTATTTGAGTTGTTATTTAGTAACATTAGGAGACAAACAAACACTTCCTGATACCATGCTTAATTTTTCCATATGCCGACCAATGCGAGCGGTTGGTACCTACCTACTTGTTTTTGACTACGAGCGTTTCTGCGATGTTTTTTTTACCATTAAATTGCAGATACTTTAAGAGGGCATTACTATAATAGACGTATGTTTCTACACCCACGGTCAATATTATTAAGATCTTCTAACTGGTAGTTTACAAAGAAAAACGTCGTGTTAACTTAGGTATTATATGTTTTGCTTTTCAATAAAGATTTGGTCGGTTTGGTTATTAAAACTTGAAAAATTGGCATCTTTATTATTTAATTTGAGTAGTACTCGAACGTGTTCTATCTCCAGCGATGCTGGTTTAACACGGAGGCAGAACAGTGGACAATAGAGTACTGCTACTGTAACAGCACGAAACAGTAACTTTACTGTCTCGGAGTATGCGTTCACACAACAGCATATTTTCTGCCTCCGTGTAAAACCACACCCCTACAACTCTTTTGTCCCCGTAACAGGCCGGCGGCGGCGCTCCGCCTGTCGTCGCGCGGGCCGCTGAAGGCGCCGGCGGCGCGCGCGCGGCCCGTGCTGCGCGAGGCGCCGGGCCCGCGGCGCGAGAGCGGCGCGCAGACCGACGTGTGCGCGCTGCCGCCGCGGTGGAGCTCCGAGCAGTACCTCACCAATAAGGTATGTCGTCTAACGTGAAAAGACATGAAGAAGGAACCAGGTGAAGAACCGACATAACATAACCGAAACCTATCTTATACATATTTATGATAGGTAGTAATCTTGGTCAGTAGTATCGCATAGTAGTGCTGTACCATAGTTGTAATGGAAGATAAAATAGTTGTGGCGGTAGGTACATTTACTGTTATGTAAGGTTCACCGGATATAACGTAAGGAACACTGGCTGCAAGATTATTAACTACCTAGGCCGGGCCTCAGGTACCTAGTACCTACATCGGCTGTGATGCACAGTATCAAATCGATTGAGTTGTAAGGTAAACAATGCTGGTAAAAATATATGGTATACCAGCTGTGCCAAGAGGAACACTAAATCAAACCACGATTTGGTAGAACAAAAAAGGATTCTATTGTATTTCAATAATATACACAATAGTGTTTAGTGATCGAAATAGGTGGTGCTAATTTGAATAAATCCGAACCATGAAATAGTTACGTTAACGTAATTGAAAATATATTCCTATTTCAAACGCCAATCGTGAATGAACTCGCTTCAAGTTTAGGCAAAGTAACTCTACGTATTCCAATTTCTACTAATATTAACACTATGCGGACTGTTTAATATATAATAATATTAATAATGTACCGAAATTCGTATCAACCGAAAGTTTTTTCCGCAAAGGTGCCTTCCATTCTATTATTCCTAGTCGGGAGTTGGTTTCAAGTTGGCACCGTGTAACAGATGAGCGCGGGCGGCCGCGCGGCGGCGCCGACGCTGCCGACGCGCGCGCCGGCCCGGCGCCTCACCGTGCCAGCGCCGCGCGCGCGCGCGCCCGGGCCCGGCGCCGACGACACGAGGCGGGTCCTGCTCAGCGATATTGGTTAGTTATATTCCTTAGCTTTCTACTTTTCTTTATACTGCGTACCGTTTCTGATTTTGTATCCCTTCCAGACCCAGCCAATAAAATTATTAAGCAGCCTATAGAATTGTTATCACGCGATCAAAAACAATGCAAATTCAATATTATCTGTCACTTGATAATACTGAGTCTGAATGCGTTATACCGGTATAGGTAAATGTGATCTTCTTAGTGATATCTTACAGTTATATTTCTTAAATCTTACCAACCTCGCCTACCTTGTCGAATTTGTAATTTGAATAAATATTGGGGTACAGCAGATGATAATAATGGCGATATTGTTGATTTAATTATGATGGCTCTGATGATGTTGGTGATAGCGATAATGATGTTATAATGATGTTTTTAAGGTAGTGATATAGTAAGTGATGATACTGTTGATTAAGATTTTGTAAATGAAGATACTGTTAATGAGCATCATGATGATGATGCCAAACAAGATATTGTTGGTGTTGATGGTGATGGTGCTGAGTCCTGTGCCCGCGCAGGGTTCACGTCGATGGTGCCGGAGCTGTCCCGCTCGGCGGACCCGGTGTGGGCGCTGGGGCTGCGCCAGCCCTCCGTCGACCTGGACGTGCTGCCCTCCGCTGACTCCTCCAAGTATTTACTCTTTACGGCTTATGCCTCCAAGTATTTACCCTTACATTGATAAACACGCAACTGCTAAAGTACTTTGCCAATTTGTTTAATTTACATTGCGAAAGGATATTTTACTTAAATGGGTTTTTTATTCGTTTATGAAAGTATGTATTTATTTCTCTATATAAGTATGTTTATCGTTGCCTAGTTCAAGCCTAGAGCTTAGTTTGGGAGTAGGTCAATTTGTTTAAGATTATTATAATTATGTTAAAGGGTCACTTACATTCTTGTTCGATATTTTTACGTTTATTCTACCGACCAATACAAGATTAAGATTAAGCTTTAAATTTAAAACGTTTTAAACAAGATTTAAACCAACATATTTTTAATGTAGCTAATACTTGCGCACTTGCGGCACCATTTCTACTAGCATATCATTATTCGGGCAAAAGTAACTGATGAATAAAACTTGTTTTTTTTTTTTAATTCAAATCGGTCAATAAAGCCGAAAGAAGAAGTACTGGGAATGCAAACAAACAAATTATGAAACAAATACACGGAATTAAGATCCTCCTTATTTTCATTAAGTCTGTTACAAATAGAGCTTATTTTTACTATTTATAATTCCAGCTGTTCGAAATTCATATCGCGCTCGTCTCGCTCGCCGTGCGTCAGCATCGACCGCAGCTACGACCGGTTTCCGCACACCGGCTTTACACCCTCTAGCAAAGGTACGACATTTTTTCTTTGGACACCTAGAACCCTGGCCTCAAAACTTTCTGATGGGTTAAAATTGGACCAAATTAAGAATGCCAACTAAAAGTGTATTTTTCTTAGTTAACACGAATAAATTAAATAGGTATTATAATATTCATGATATTCATATTTATTTATTTATTTATTTATTTTATTAAGGTTCACCAACAATTGTTTACAGTAATACAACATTATGGTTACTTAAGTTACTTCAGTTAGCTAAATGCAACAATTACTTAAAGGTAAACACCGCATGCTAAATTTATAACAAAAGTAGAATCGAAATATTAAACTTAACTAAATAAATTAAAATCTAAGTGTTATGTAACCTATGCACTATCTAATTCTAATACACGGTCTCTTATTGACCTGTAAAATTTACCCACAGGGTCGAAGTGGATGTCAGTGACATTACTACAGCTATTTACAAGCTTGCAAAGTCTGGCGATTGGAGAATTTGATCCCAAGACTGTTCTTCATATCAAGGAAAACCAGTAGCAACACAACAGCAAGTTCATTTTTGAGGTTGGCTCATCCTGAACGACGACTCCAATCCATTGAATCATCATCATCATCATAGGGTAGTCGCCACGCAGACCGTCACACTTTCGATCGTATGCGACAAGTTCCAACGTAAATGGCCCCTGTAAGGTTTTCCCCGTGTTGTGTGCAGTGGAGTGCCGACTGTGGCGCGGCTCGCTGCCCGACGTGCGGCGCGACGACACCGACGAGCTGCTGGAGGAGGCCGAGACCTACCTGCGCCGCTCCATCGACAACCTGCGCTCCACCAACAAAGACAGTCAGTGCTAACATAACGCCCTTTATCATCAATATTATATTGTAGCGTCTGAGGGTTTCCCATCTTAGTTTTGTTAGGATGAAACTAATCTTTTTATGTCTTCACACTCTGTTTCTATATAAAAAATAAACGGAAAACCTATATCTGTTCTTAATATGCCGTTGGCCACGCGAATTAGTGACCTATGATCATGTAGCCTGTGTCCCATTTTTCCTTATCCTACTGCTACTGAAGTATAACAGTTGTTGTATGTATGTGTGCAGTGGATCGCGTGCAAAGCCAGGCGGGGCAGCCCTACATCCCGGCGGAGCCGCGGCAGCTGCGCCTGGGGCATGCCGTCAAGGTCATCGCGCCGCACGGCCGCATCGCCGTCGGTCGCGTCAGGTGCGTTTTTTTTTCCCTTAATTAATGGCTTTCACTCCTTGTTTTAATAAGGTGTATTTCGCCAGTATCGAGTTTTAGACAATCGCCATAGACTTATTAGAGAAATTGTCCTCGCGTGTGATATCCATGGACTTGGGATATCACACGCGAGGACAATTGTTCGGTTAAAGAGACTCTGGTGGACTAAACAGAAGCACATGGGGTTAGCTCCACGCGCTTCTGTCAAGTCCAGGTGCGTATTAGTTAACTGCACTATTTTGGTATGAAACTACTGCTCTTTATCAGAGTGAGTAAGCTGCTCTACATCTGTATGAGTTATCGCTCCCAATCTGTATAAATAGGCCTTCTTACATCTGCTTGCGTTTGCCGCACTAAATCTGTATGAGTTAACCGCACTACTTTATCTATTTCTGCATGAGTTTCGTACTTTCCATCTGCATGAAAAGGCCTATCTACTTCTGTATGATTGTCGCTAGTCACAAGGTATTTTTTTAAGGAACTGTTACTTTTTTAGGACTCTTTTAAATCAAACCTAACCTAATCTAACCTAACCTAACCTAGCCTTATCTACACGTAATACATTTAAGAAATTCTGAAATTCTGAAAAATATACGGTTTTAGTGATGTAAAAGTGTGTCCTTCAGAATCACTAATAACGTTTGTCCTAATACATCGTTTGTCCGAATTTTCATTTGCCCTAATCTGGTTTCCAGATGAGTCAGGAAACTTTTTAAGTTTTCCAATTATATCCGCGGTGCGGTTAGGTTAGGGTTGTACTATAACAAAACTAAAAAGTTTTAAATTTAAGCGTAAATGGCTTTAGGATAAACGAAAAATTCGGACAAGCGATGCATTAGGACAAAGACGATTAGGGATTCCATAGGGGAACCGATATAAAAACTATGACCACCAATATAATTGTGACCAAAAACAATGGGGAAACAACGGGCTCCCACTTCATGTATTTGCTGCTCTTCACCTGTATTTGCCGCTTTACATCTGTATGAGTAAGAGCGTTTCTGATCCGAATGCGCGTATACTGACGTCCGCGTTATCCAGATACGTGGGCATCGCCGGCGGCACGGCGGCCGCGAGCGGCGTGGTGGTGGGCGCGGAGGTGCCGCACGCGGCGCACGCCGGCCTGCCGCGCAACGACGGCACGCACCGCGGCCGCCGGTACTTCCTGGCCCCGCCCGGCTTCACCGCGCTCTTCGTGCCGTTCAACAAGGTCGTCATGGCCTGGGCCAACTAAGTCAGTGCTTATTTTACATTTTTAGGGGTTCGGAGAAGGTTTAACCTGTTGACAACGCAACGTGACAGTTGTAAATAAACTCGGGCATCCTACAATGGGCCTTAGGTGCGTGCGCATAGAAAAGAATTATCGCGCCATGAGGATAAATCTGGGAAATATTTTTTGGAGTCGTTTCTAGATCAGAAGGTTGAACGTAGAGTTTTACTCTCTGTATTTAGCTTTTACCTACCGTTTCGACCTAGATCTCGTAATATTTTAAATCTCATATTTTTTATAAACTTAAAACGGCCGTGAAAAGGTTGAAGATGTTATAATAGGTCTGAAATAGGTTTTTCGTGTTTAACGTGTTACCTCATATGTGTGTGAGGACATTAATCTATTAATGTTTATATGGCGTTCGTCTGTAATTATATCTCAGAAGTCATTGTTCTAATACTTTGAATTTGTTCAAAAAATATGTAAAGTTCAATTTTCAAAGAGCTCAGTAACTATATACCTAAGAGTATAAATTTTACCAATATTTATGTGGAAATAACATTAGGGTACGGCTGTCTATATAATAAAGTCATGTATATATTAATTTAATAAGTTTTACTGATGGATTAACTCTTTCCAAGGACTTTGGTACCTAGTAAACTGTCTGTTATTGCGAAAATCTTCGCAAAGATTCCTACTTCTCCTATTTTTTCCAAGGACATTCGGTAGCAGAAAACGTACCAATCGCAATCATGTAAAATACATATTATATCATTGAAATCTATATTTTAGTAGAATTAACAGTGATTGGAATAGGTAGTGCTAATTTGCCTAAACTTGACGAATGTTCATTCATGCGTGAATGAACGTGTACACACGTTAGGGTAAATTGGGACTACCTATTCTGATCAGTTGATATTAAATATCTACACAGTATCAAAGTAAATAGTTACGATGATGTTTAAATGATTAGTTAAATATATTTTGCGGTATTATGGCCTCTTTCAGTAGAGACTGATCAGCAGAAATTTCAGTCAATTTAGTAAATCTGATATCTGATAGATTAGACAATGTATCGGTGTTTAATGGGAATTGATGTAAACTGTGTTTTGATTCAATGTTATCGATTCTGTAATAAGTATATATATGTGACGTAAAATATGTATTACTATGTTTTGAACAGCAAGTAGTTGGAGGAAGCGCAATTTTAAGTTATTTAATAAGAATATGTACGTAGATTGATGTGGTAGCGTACCAATTCGACAATCGTCAACATGTAAGCGTCATAAGGAATTATACACCCTGCCCTTAAAGATTTAAGGTTTCAGATAGTGTTTAATCGTGTTTACATAACGGTGTTATAGGCTAGTTATATGCATGATAAATGTGTATAAATGTACGCCTGGAGTAGCTAGCTTAGATCTCTTACCTTTATATTTCTTCAATATACAGGCAACAGGGATTTTTTGGGAAATTTTCATGGTAACGATAAACATTACGGCCTCTACGTACATATCTAACATATTTTGTACACTTATAAAACATTAATATATACATATGTAAGTATATGAATATTGCTCACACTTCTCTAAATTATGGTGCTCTATTCTTAGTCTATGATTATTTTTTTATATTTTTATCGCATCAAAGCCGTGGCTATTTTCTGAGCTGTTTACTGACGTACTCTTATTTTATTAGTTTTACGAGTATATGTTTAAATGAAACGTATTTTTGTCTATGCATTTTGTACTTTTTACTTTAATGCGTATCTAGTTTTTCCAAATCCCTTTGCCGCTTTTCTATTGAGAACGTATACCGCAACATTAAGGAGATGTAGCAATGTATGCAACGTATATGTATCTAAAGGTATGTATTATTTATAAGTAGTTGTTCATATGCGCTGAAGAAGAATAAGTTCTTAGATGGTGTATTTTATGTATAGAGTTAATTTGTAATGACTTATTTATTATACCTACACCTAAGATCTCAAATAACCAAATACTGGCACCTAGTCATGTAAAATCGTACAAATTTATTTTTAATATACACAATATACTTACTTATTAATCGAATGCTTAATTTTTTTTTAGCGATTGTACTGTTATAGTAGAGATAAGTAGGGAACGTATACGAGGTAATTTTTTTTTTAACCGGTATTGTTTCTTACGCAGAATATTATGATTTGAGTCATATCTTTCGACAATTTAGCCGGAATTGTCCGGTGAACGTAGAAAAAAATATTCAAAGTTAACTGCAATACGTAACAGAAACTCCCAAAGATGACCTACTTTTCTATTTATACTATGGTTGTGCTCACAAAAGTAAGTGTCTAATTGGGCGATTGTTTTTTAATTGATTGACGTCTCATTGCTCATGTCATGTGCTCCTGGTAAGATTTGTAAGGAACCAGGAAGGTATAACGGAAACACGATGTGATCGTGTGACAGTGTCTTATTAGAATAGAAGTAGGCTCTTGGATTAGGAATAGTGGAGAGGGAACCCACCTATTTGTTACATTTTTTTTTTGTACTTACGTGATTCATTTGTTTAGAAGGCTAGAGACTACCTAAAAAAATATAGGTCATTTTTAAACCTTTGTGTTTACGCTTGGGTTTTACGTTTTTTTTGTCGATATAAAGTATCAATTGCCAGTTTCATGTAGGATTAAATATATGTATCACTATTTATTCCTTCGATTATACTAATTTTATAGGTGGGAAGGAAAAGCTGTAAAAAACATCTTGTAAATAAGTTTTGAGAGCATATCGGTATGTGAAAGATCCTTAGATGACGTAGAATGTAAATTATAGGTAAATGGCTCGTTTTCACGATTGACGTACTTTGCGGAAGTTGTTAGTGTGTGGAGAAAATACCGTTTTTGAAGGAAGGAAGATTTATTTCGTTTAGAAAAGCTTTAATTTATATTGATGTATTTTATTGTTGATCTCATTTACATTTTTAAACTATTTTTTTAAACGTTGTTTTTTGTTTCTAAATATTGTTAGAAGCTTAAACGATCAGTATTATTTGTGTTCAATGCACGATAGATATTCGAGTAGTTATTATAAGCCGGCTCTAAATGTGCAACGTCGGCCTCTTAACTCTAGTAAAACGATTTATACAGTTTTATCAAAATAATGGTTGTGTTTTGCTTTTAAACTTGTATTATTTGCAGTTGTTTTAAAAATGAACATACTACCTAGAACTAAAGTTCTGCCGAAGAAAAAATAGCTACTTATGAAAAAAAATACACTTCTGACTTGAATGATGAACAAATATGTGTTAAATGTTAAATGTTATAGCGGATAGGTTTCAAAAATTAGTGTTCATCAACTTGTGCCAAACAACTTGGCTATTTGTCAATGGAATTAAAAATGTTCAAATTTTCTTGTAATATACCATTCATGGTCATGCTTTTGGGCCAAAATGTACAGAGTGTATATTTGTCCTATTTGATGTCATAAGTCGCTTTACACTTTGAATGTGGTGAGTTAAATTTGCAAAATTGACTGTTTTGATGAAAACACCTCGCTGTCACAAATCTACTTGTAGTTGTACTTGTTGTGTTGGCACAAATGACACAACTTTAGTTTAAATATTAAATCCTTCTGATCTTTTGATTCATGACGACCGACGTTCGTAATTTTATATGTACCTATAAACTTAAGTCAACATCAGTGGTTGATACCGTACACACGCATCTTCTTCAAACGAAGTCATTTAAGGAACAGTTGTAAGTCATTACATTATTACTTAAATACTTTTTTTTTATTCATGAAGTGTTTAATTTTGCCGTCATAAGTGTCTAGCGGCTTATGTACCTGACTTACCTTCTAAAACTTGGATTTCTTCGGCTCCATTTCAAATGTTAGCATATATGTATCGGTGTGTCTACTTGTTAAGTGTATAAGTATAAGTACTTATTATATTCCTGTAGACCGAAACTCTGTTAGTACATACCTATTCTAAAACCGTGTACTGTTAACAAGATCAAAAGAAATCTATTTTAAATATCAATGTACGAAAATATATGTTATCTGTATGAGAAATAAACTGTAAAATTTCAGATGTGGCCTTTAATTTATACGCCGCAAGAAGTCCATTAGAAAATAACTTTTGTGGTTATGCATCGCCAACTGCGCTTTAAGCTCCTTTACTTGGACGTAAATGTAATTTATTCGTAAAAACGTTGATTTAATTTTATTTGGAAACGGTGATACTTTTTTGATTAGGTAAGGGTAGTTTTGTGAAATAATAATTCCAGATAAACAACAACAATTATTTATTAATCAACAACAAAAATAACAATAACAATACTGTGAGAGAGAGAGAGAATAATGAAAGGAAAAAGAGCATAAAGAGACAGTAAAGTCATGTAAAGTGATAAAGAGTAGCAAATATGCAAAGAATAGAAGAAAAGGAAGGAAAAAGACGATAAGAAATAGAAAAAGAGATGAATATAGGAAGAAAAGTAAAAGATAGGATAAGTTTTAACCCAGAGTTGGCTAGGTTTAGTTGTATAAACACATTCTGCAATTAATTTCTTCCTCAGTATGTAACGCGGAATCATTTAGTGATCCATAATAGCAAATAGCTATACTATGGCAAATTTAATGTGAAAGAAAAAATAAGAGATAATAAGATTTAAAGCAATAGATAGAGAAGGATAAGTTGGGATACAGAAATAAAGAGAAGCAAAAAAGAAAGTAAGTACTTAATTTTTAAAATGGTCAAAATGTAATAAAAACGTGGATAGAAATAGATAGTGAGTTTGGAAGTTTAATAAGGAGATGATAAAATGAGAGATAAGAAAAGTAATACATAGTAGTAGAATTGAAGTTGAAATGGAGAAAAGGCAAGGCAAAAAATTATGCAATAAGTCAAGTGCAAAGCCAAAAGTAAAAAATACAGTAAGTAATGTAATGATACATTTAGTTAACATGAAGAGAGAAAATAAATTTGGTTGTACATTGTACCTATTAAATATAGTGAAATGAATAGTGTAAAGAAGTAACGTGAAAGTTTCAGTAGTACCTATGTAATAAAAATTTAAAATTATGGTTAAATTATAAAGTTTAGTCCAGTGAAATAAGTTGGAATTAGGAAATAAATGACAATGGAATTTTTTTGATGGACTTTGTGAAAGAAGAAGTTATAAATGAGAAAGGGATAGAAAAAGAAAAAAGTGTTACGGACAAGAAATAGGTATAAATGGAAAAAACAAAATGAGTGAGTAAAGTTATATCATAATAGGTGAACAAGTTATAACTGGAAAAACATTCCTGATTTATGTAAAAAATGATATTGATACGCAAATAGCTGTTAAAATTTAGAAATGAAAAAGAGCAAGGAAAAAGAAGTATAGAAATGAAAAAGAACTATGAAAAAAGTAAGACAAAGAAACATGGATATTAAGAAGAACTAGGAAAAAAGAAAGACAAAGAAATATATGTAAAATTGAAAAAGAATTAGAAAAAAACGAAGACAAAGAAATATAGAAATGAAAAAGAACTAGGAAAAAAGTAAGACTAAGAAATATTATGTAGAAATGAAAAACTGAAGATAAAGAAATATGGAAATGAAAAAGAACTAGGGAAAAAGTAAGACAAAAAAATGTATGTAGAAATGAAAAAGAATTAGAAAAAAATTAAGACAAAGAAATATAGAAATGAAAAAGAACTAGGAAAAAAGTAAGTGTAAGAAATATATGTAGTAATGAAAACGAACTAGGAAAAAATGAAGACAAAGAAATATAGAAATGAAAAAGATCTAGGAAAAAAGTAAGACAAAGAAATATATGTAGAAATGAAAAAGAACTAGGAAATAATTAAGAGAAAGCAACGTTAAAATGGAAAATAATTAGAAAAACAGTAAGACAAAAAAATATAGAAATTAATAAGAACTAGCAAAAAAATAAGAGAAAAAAAATAGAACATAAAAAAAACTAGTAAAAAGTAAGAAAAAGAAATATAGAAATGAAATAAAACTAGGAAAAAAGTAAAACAAGGACAAAAGTAAAACAACAAAATACAGAAATTAAAAAGAATTACAAAAAAGTAAGACAATTATATACGGAAATGAGAAAAAGCTAAGAAAAAAAAGAAAGTTAAATAAGTTTTATAAAATAGTGCCAAAAGAGAGGAAAAATTAAATGATAATAAACTTAATAGACTCAAATGATAAGTTAACAAAAATAAATAAGGACATATTAAGATGTAAACAAGTGTTAACAATCTGAATCATAATATTGCAATTTAAGTAAAGATATTGTTTTTTTTATGTGTCTGTGCGCATTAAGCTTATTAAAACGTAAGTGTTGTTTAAAATAACTTGAGTACAAACATACACATAATGAATTTAGAGGTAACACAATAATAATAAAGAAGATGAATGAAACAGTGAAATTAAATGAAAAAATAAAGATGTAAAAACCATGAAGGATTATAAAAACGTAAGTATAAACAATCATAAAATAAATTAAGTAAAGAAACCTCAGCTAAACTAAAGACAAGGTAAATTAGCAATGTTTACGTAGTACTTATATTCGGAATCAGATTAGAGATTGATAAAAATAATAAGACTGATCGAAACAGAAATAGAAAATAAAATCAAGAGGACAAGAAATGGTACGTCTAGAACGTTACAGCATCTTCAATAATCAATACAGATCCAATATGGATCTTCTCGGGCATTTGATTAATTTTAATCAATCTGGCTTGTGCGACTTCATGTATTAATACCACCTTATCCCTGGTAAAGCATTCCATTATAACTTGGCACGCTGCACTCACAAATGCATTACAATTTCAATATTTCTGTTAACAACTCATGTTAACTCACTGTGTTTTCACTGGATAATCACCAATAATCGCATGATAAGTCGGTAAGGTGTTTAGTTAAAGTGTAGAAAATAAAGATTGGAAAGAAGAGAAGAAGTAAAATTTGTATAGGTTAGAAGAAACTGAACCGAACAGTCGTACCATTATTGGTAAAAAATAATGAAATGAAGTAATGGTGAAGTGTTTGAAAAGGTAATGATATATGATATGAATGATGTTAAATTGATGAAAATAATGTAGAAGGAAATACTTGTAAAAATGAAAAGAATGTGAAGAACAGTATAGGTAAAAAAAAACTTTATATGCTGTAATATGATATCGCGGTAAAACAACTTTCAGTCGATTGAAAATACTAAAGAATAGATAATTAGTAGAAAATTTTAAAGTTGAAATTGAAACAGGCAATATGATAATGGTGACAAGAAAGAAAAAAGTAAACTTGTTGGTAGGCAAAGGTTACGAAAAAAAATAGAATGAAAAGCAAGAATAGAAAATGCAAGAAACACAGAAGATAGAACATAGCAGTAAATCAACTTTTATTTGGTTGAAAATACTAAGAAAGAATAGATAGCAGCAAATTTGAAAAGCTGAAATGAAAAAGTCAAAATCGAATTGTGACAGTAAAGAAAGATAGAAAAAAGTACACAATGACATGTTGGTGAGTACAGAGTCAGGTTAAGAATGTAACAAAAATAGAAAATGCCTTACACAAAAAATATAAGAGACAAGAAATCTTGCTTTAAGATTAAATTTAAAAAATAGGCAAAAGATTTAAAGGTATATGAGACATGAGAAGGAAATTGAATTAAAAGAAGAAGGATTCAAAATAAGAAGTTAGAAAATAAGTATTAGAAAACCACTAGAAAACATGAAGACAAATATTTCAAGTCAAAGAATAACAAAGAAGGTAACGAATGAGAGCCGTCCTTTGTTTTACATTTGGTCGGTAATAGTAGGTGAAAAAATAAAATAGTGGAAAGAGGTAATTAGATAAATTTGAAAACGAATATGTCGTAATCTTGAATATAGATTAGGGAAAACCGCTTTAAAATTAAGTATATTGAAAAAAAATAAGTAGAAGAGCAAGACAAAGAGGAGAAAAAAAGGTATTAAATTCGAGACTGATCAGAAATTGTACAGCTAAAATACATTAAAAAATAAGGTGAAGTTGGTGATAGTGATAGTAAAGAAAGAAATAGAAAGGTAAAATATAGAGCAATATCTCAAGGCATAGAGTATATGAGAGACAAAACATAAGAAGTTACAGCTAGATAAATAATTGAAAAGTAGCATTTGATTTATACAAAGATGTTAATAGATAAACAAAAAAGGAAGTTTACAATGAAATAAAAGTAAATCGAGATACAAGGCCAATAATATTGAGTGGTTGAAATGATGTTGATAAATCAAATGAAGGTAAAAAATAATGTAATAAAAATGATAAAAATGAACTTATAGAAACGTGAAAGTGAGTTTTGTGAAAATTCAATAGCTAAGAAAGAATAATGAGACATAGTGAAGACAAAGTTTATAAAGAAGAATAACTTAAGAATAAAATGAAAGCGATACATGTATCGATGATAGTGTAGACGATAAAAAAATTACTGACAAATATGAAAGGAAAAATCAGTTTTTAGATAGATGCATTATAGGTTATCAAAAATATTTTCGCCCTCTTTGAAATATATTAAAAGATTGAAAGAAAGCTTTGAAGAAGTGGAATACATAGAATAAAGTATAAAGTATATTTACGACATTTTCTTTAGGAGTAGAAGTTTGTCGCTTTCAAGAAGTAAAAGGCTGTATTTTCGTACAATTGTAGATGAATAAAGGAAATGTATCTACACGCCTCTATGACACTCGTATATACATATTTTTTTTGACGCGATGGCCATATGGTTATTATTGACTTTGGCAGTACATAAACATCTCATTCTATAACAAAGTTTGAAGGAGCGAAAGTAAGAAATGAAGTACAAGCAAGCAAGTGTGAAATAATGAAAGACTGAGTGAAATGAAAATAATGTAATACAGTGAAATGAAGAAAATGCAGTAAAAACAAGATGAAGAGTTAGATCTACACAAGTAGGTTCAGTACAAGTTATTGAAATAAGAAAATTTAAAAAGTAAAAACTAAACAGTGCAGAAATAAACAGAGGTTAAGGCAATATAGAGAATTTTAGTACAGATGTAAAGGTATAACAAATGCTAATATAGTTACATTAAAGAATTAACTACAAACATAATAATATGAATAGTTATTTTTTTACTTTTGTATCTATCTGTCTGTATCTTTAAGTTTGAAGGGATTCGGAGTTAATACAATTTAAGGTAAAAAATAAGAAAGGAAAAAAAGAGATATGAAAAGAGATGCAAGGGAAAAACAGAAAAAATAGATAGGAAAAAATTATATAAGGCACAATAAAAAATGATAAATGAAGATTAACTTGGTACGTATCACAGTGTTCTTTACAAACGTCTTATACATAACAACGAGGAACTAACAGTTTAAATAAAAAATAGTGCGACGCGGAATTAACCGTTTTGAACAAATGTGCGGTAATTCGGCTAACTATTCTATAATAATATCACTTGGAACAAATACTGTCTTTGGTAATACTCCTAAAAAATTAAATTATACGTGCTCATAAATTGGCAAGTGCTTTGGGAAGGCGTACCGACTGCGAGCAAGTGTTATCCTACCACCAAATAGTATCCAAAAGATAATAAATGCATCGTTTATTATAAAAATAGAAGTGATTTTCAAACACTGGCGCAGTCGGTAGTTCAAATGGTTATGCTACTTCCTGTAGCTGGAGTCGTCATGGCCGTTGATGGGGTAATCGGCATACCAGCCGAAGGCGCCGTTGTCTCCGGTGTGGGCACCGAAGTCGACGTACTCGCCGAAGTCAGGCGGCCGCGCGGTCAGCTGGCTCGCCGACCCCGCCGCGTCCGCCTGCTGTATTTGTACTATCCTCCCAGGGGCTTCTGGTTCTGGTGCCAGTTCTACAGCTGAAATACCATAAATACGTTGAAAAAAAGTGCTTTTAAACAAGAACGAAATAGAGTAGTGCCATAGCAAAGTTATGGCAGGATTCCAATGCTTTAGTAGCTGGCAAAGTTTTGTAGGTATCGGTTACTTAAAATATGCTAGACTAATCCCAATAGTTTAATAGTTTATCCATGAAACCAACATCGCCCATTCTTCACAGTTATTAATCGATCTCAAAAGGCAAGACCTACAACTCCTGAAGGTGAGAAGAAGCAAGCAACGTCGAGACATAGGCGGGTTATGAAATGTTACAAATGTACGAGTTTCAAATATTACTAGTATATTTTATGTGCCATTAACTAAAGTTACTAGCACATTGTGCTGGCATGTTACAATACAATGGTTAAGAAATATACTGAAAAGATTAACACGTCCCGGAAACAATATTTTAGCATAGTTAGCAAATGTAAGTGATTTGCATGCATACATCAATTGTTAGAGAATTGCATAAGATGTTTAGCGTGTTGATCCTATCGTTCAAAGAGGACAATAGAAGAAAGCGAGCGTTCGGGTTCTCGTCTTTTGTTCATTTTGAAACCGCGACAAAAAGTTTCACGTAGTCGTAATGAAGTCAGTAAGCAGCTATTGAGCGTAAAACAAGCTAATTACGGCACGGTATCGGTGTTCTAGAAAGTTCCTAATCCTTTGTAGTCGGAGAAAGCGGAGGTCACAATGATATCTATACGGACTGAGCGGATTATGAATTCATTTCGCTCTCTGACTTTGATATTTATACCTCGCTAATTGTTAATAGTGTTGCGAATTTCGAAAGTGTTATTGTTATGATTATGACCATCTGGAGTGTGTGCGTGACCTTTACTAACAATAGCGTATCATTGCGAATGATCTTCTCGAAATAGTTAATTCTATCAAGAACTCTATTTTTTGCATGATTCGGCACATTGCAAATAAATTACTATACAAAATAACTCCTTTGACTAAAGACTATTTTACGACGATTTTATATTTGGTTTATAGCTGCAATAGACAGAAATAAAAGGATAGACGGATATAGTAAATTATGTAAATAAAAACTTTGAAAAACACATACGATACACTCAAGATAAAAGAGGGATGTACGACGGCGAACTTATCCCTTTAAGGGATTTCTTCCAGCTAACACTTCAAATCCCCCTTCCCCTAACACCTTTTCCTTCTTCCCCATATTCTTTTAAGTCAATAGGTCTTGTAGGAACTGTTTAAAAGTTGGCCTGAGCATCTTCGTCAGCAAGCAATCGTAGCATCTCCATGCTTTAAGACATTTAATAAGGACACATCAGAAAGAAAGCTGTTATTAATGTACCTAATGTTACCTAAACTAATAATGCTTTCTTTCTTGTAATTATTTAAACTTACGTTGCTGCTGGTAGTGAACTGGCAATGTAACTGGCTCGTATTCCTCCCGGTACAGCGCTTGTGGTAGCTGTTGGTACTGCGGGGGTGGCGGGGGCGGGGTGAGCGTCTGCCGCGGCACCCGGCGCAGGCGCAACGCCGACAGGTCCACGAACGCGATCTGGTCCGCAGGGACCGCGATGTATGAGGGCATGGCGGTCGCTGTGGCCACGAAGGCCAGGAGTATAAGGGCGTGCTGTGGATGGAAAATTGATTAAAGAGGTGTGTTGCAAAACTTATACCTTATGATAGAATGGTGGTGGTGCTACATGCATGCCGTAAGATGTGTGCTAGAAACTGGCCCTAGTAGGTAGGTACGATAGTATTTTCAAATGCTACGCTTGATTAGTACCTACATAATTTCAATTAATTAAAAATGCACTTAATTGATAACGTGTTTTATGATGTATTACTTTATTCATTCTTAATTTAGATTTTATATGATTTGAAAAAAAAACTTTCTTTTGAAACTAATTGACATTAGCGATGGCGGGAACAGCTTAAATAAATATTTACGATTTTAATTAATGCACTCCAACGCCATCTATGTAAAAGTAACACAAACCGATTACGATTTTTCTACATTCTTTGATTCGTAGTAAACGGTCTTACGTCGCGAGTCCGGCGCTTGCGCAACAGTGGGCAAGCAATTGGATCGTCACATTGCGTTACGCGCTCTGTGACACCCATAGCTGATAGTCGATTATCGCCTCAGGTTTCACCTACTTTCGTTGCAGTTCTGTGTGCCCTTACGGTTACCTTACTTTGTTAGGACATGAGTATTAAGTAACTTGCACATGAAAAACGACAATTTCAAGGGATCTATTGTGGATAAGTACCTACATTAAGTTTATGTAATTGGTGACAGGTGACAGGTTGATGATCGTTGTTTTAACGATAAGCATTTTTTTTTCATGGTCGCTTTGATTTGGTTTCCTAGCTTTGTTACAGCTATATTTACTAGCGGCGGTGAAAAGAGAATCCATACTAATATTATAAACGCCAAGCAGCAGTGTTCGCATTGTTGTGTTCCGGTGTGGGGATACGACAACCGGTGCATTTATTAACGTATTATCATATAAAAAATGCGCCAGTAGGTAACTCTGTTTGTTTGATGCGTTATCACAGACTTTTTTACAGTTTCCGAAGGAATAGCGATAAACGACTTTTACGCCGACGGAGTCGCGGGCAACAGCTAGCTATGGTAACTATAGTTACCTCTATGAGTATTTGATAAACCGAATAATTTTAAGAGTCCTTGATTTTTTTAGTCCGAATAAATTATGATTTTCTTGCTGATTTATGCGTACATATAATTTGGTCGCCAAATTATGTGGATATTGAACGTTGATAGGTAGGTATATCCTGCTGGCCGGGACCGGGTCAGTGTCGTTCGGCGTGGGAGCTACGCCCACACTGCCCTTTCCGTTTCCCAACAACTGTAAATTGAAAGCTGTATACGCCTACTCGTTTAACAAAGAACAAAGAACTATAGCAAAACCATAGTTTTGGTATGGACAATAGTGGATATATTTATCTTGATAACTCGCTTTTCAAAGGTCGAAAGCGAACGTATTTAACGGCTTAACTTCTTGGTACTTGAGCATTTAACGTTTCTTATTTATTATATATTTATAACTTTATAAAAAAGTATCTATAGTGCCCTAAAAACATTACGTTGGAATTGATACAGCTTTTCTTATAAATCGGCCAAAAAGATAATGGTAAAGGTAGGTTGTTATAAAACATGTTCAAAGTACCGAAACGAAATACGTTTTAACGAGTCAGAATAAATAAACAAAACACGATCTTACGAATGTTTCAATTGAAAGTGACTCGTACTTTGCTTTCAAACTGTCTCTAAAGCGAAATTGCCTTACGTAATGTCAGATCACGGCCGATTTGGCGCCAAAATAGCCGCCATGTTGCTGTTACTTTTCAAAATGTGGCAACAGTGTTATTTGCTTTTAGAAAGTAAAGTACGTTGGAGTTTAATATAATACTGGTTAATTATTCGTATTGCAATTGCAGCTGATTTGTTTATAACTTGTTAGAGAGCCTAATTAATTCAAGTTTGCTATATTTGCTGCTGACCTTAATAAGCGTGCGCTAGTTGTATTTTATGATAAAGTATTTAACCACGTTAAAGTCCACGTATGTTAAAATAATCTGACCCTGATAAATATATGTATTTAGACACTTGTCTAAAATATTCAAGCTGAAGAACAAATTAATTAAAATTAAAATGCACTTTATAAAGACGGCAGTCCAACCGGTTCTGTTATAGATGCTCATCAAGCTTATAAGTATTCACTAAGTATGTAACACGCCTAGAACTTGACCTTACTGCATATTTCGCTAATTATGAACCACCGACAAATAATTTAACGAAATTGCAACCTTGTGTGTTCTCGCTGAAGCTGTTACTTCCTACAAACGAGGCGTGTCAGACAAGTGGTTTTGCTGTAAACCGATATGGCTCTGATACGGCCACTAGTGAATTAGCCCGTTCCTGCTCGCCTTCGTGTTTCCGCGGGTGAAAGGGCTCAATGCCGCCAATATCGGGACAATAATAAGAATCAAGGCCAATTATTGTGGAACCGATGTTGTAAAAAGCGCAACTGCTCGAACCGAATCAAGGTTTTGTGCCTATTATAAAGTTTAATTATTATTTTAATGGAATTCTGCGACCATATCCAATTAAGCAATTTATCGTTTTATTGTTTAAGTAATGGCTAAATAAGTAATTAACAAAAGTTATATTTTCTGATGTTGGAGCTCGTACATACATACACATACATACATAATTATCTTCACGCCTATAATCCCAGAGTTGGGTAAGCAGACCTACAGAATTACCTACAACTTTAAAAACTTGTTGATAGTTTAGTAACCACATTTTGCATTCGTACAACCCTTAGAAAAATAAGTAGAACACGTTTTTTACGATGCTTGTAATTGATAAGTTTTAAATGTATTCTAAGTTTAAATATTAAAGTTTTTGTCCAACAAGGACAAGGTTTTTGTGCAGACTGTATTTTTATTGCACAGTAATCAACTGCTCGTTAAAACTTCATGTTTACAGCGAGCATCCTGTGACTACGTTCCGATTCCTTCATCAGATCAATTCTTTTTAATAACAGAATTGTATTGTCTTACGACTTACGCACAGCATGCTGTGCTGCAGCACAGCTGAATCAGAACACAGCCCGTCTAAAGCAATGAAGCAAGTTAAACAAAAGCTTGTCATTCAATATTTTAACTTAAAATGCAACATCGCATGTCTTATTTAATAGTAGAGTAAGGTGGCCTAATAACAAATTTAAATAATCCGTTAATTTAATTCCAGTCGATTCCACGTAATTTAAAAAATGTATGAGTGTTGTGCTGTTTCCAAATTCAACGTGAGAAACGTTGAACAAACCAACACTCAAGTTTTAGATTGTAATCAATTAATATGGAAAATAATAAAGTAATTTGTGGAAACAATAGAACCTATGACACCGGCCGGGAAAATGCAATAGTCCGGCAAAATTGTGTAAAGTTAGTTTACTGGCCTTGTGTTTGGCGGGTTCACGCTCTGGTAACAGCAGTTAATTAACCCGCAATAATAATTAGCTCAATGCAACCGCGTAATTAAAATTATAATACGAAATCGGGTTACTGCGTTTCAGATGATTGAAGGATATTTTACATCTAATAAACACCGAGCTACAAATTTTTTATAGGTATTTGATTAAAGGTGAAATGTACTTTTTTTCACAACAATTGTTTTTAAAAAACGATAAGTAATTTAAATTAAGTAATTACAGAAAAACACAACACAAAAAAACTTAAATATTTTACGAAACAATTAACAAGAAACCAAAAAAGAACTAAATTACGTCACGAAAATCGATCTATTTAAAAAAACAAACAATCGAAAGTGAAATGTAACTGACCATTGTGTCCCTCCGCTATGTTGGCACTATACGTCACTGCGGGCGCGCTCGCCTCGACTGAGCTCGCTATAGCGGCTGCTACAATTTTTATAGCAACCTTTCGACAAAGCGGTTTCACTTTCTACTCGGGTCCGGTCGAACGTGATCCACTTTTTACAGGCACTACTGCCTTTAAAGGTAAACAAAGGCTTGCGTTTAAATCCCATGGTCCCTTCGGGATTGAGTCCCATGCTTGCCATACGGCAACCAAAGGAAGTCCGGTTCGGTTTGTGGGATCGAGTGTAATAAGTTCTTGTAAACTGTTGCCGTCCCTACATCTGTCAGCTTTAAAGGTTTTCCTTACAGTTACTGTGGTTAATCTCTAAAGATCGTGTAGTTAGTTTTGGGCATGACATTGCCCAACACTCAAATTAAGTGCGAAATAACTGTGGCTCTGATAAGTAAATAACAATTAATAGTTCCAGATTCTTCCCTAAGTAATTCCATACAGTAAAGTTTCGTGTACCTTCCTCCGGATTTCACATCCTGCCATTGCTTCCAGATCTAGTTGAAAGCTCTAGATATTTTGTCTTAAATCTAAAATTGGTTAACATAAGGAAGTAATCATTGAAATTACGCCAATTTTGGTTTGGTTAATCAAAAGCTCAACAATGGCGTTCCGAGGAGCACAATAGTGGTACAATAAAACATTTTATTACTGGAGGAGGAAGACCCACAATAAAAAAATATGCGGAGCCCCGCGACATCGGCCCACTAGAACTAGAGCATAATATGTTGATGAGTTAGTTAGTGATTAGTTAGTTTCTTCATCTTTGCTTCATGCATTGCTTGATAATATACATACCTCGGTTACTATGTGCAATTTAATAGCAAAGCTTGCATTCTTGTTTTCATTTGTTAAGTAAGTATGTCAGATGATTTATTATTGCGGTGCACCGTGTAGTTAAATGTGGTATGACTTTTGCCGTAAGTACAATGGTCTTTTGATCATTAGAGAAATAAGCATACCGAGCAACATTAGTCCAAATATGAAGTCGTATGAAAGAAATAAAAAACTGACTGTTCCCAGGTTCAGGCTTCGAAACGAGCAATATTTTCACAACAATATGTGCGGCTTATAACTATTAGCATCTTGCTGTAACATACGAATACTAATTAAGAGTCAGCCATATTAGCTGGCCACGCATTACCTTGAAAAGATGATCATTTACCAGCCTCTTTATAATCTTATGATGGTGGATATTTATACACGACTACCTTTGACAATAGATGAAGAAGAAGACCGTAGAAGCACTATGGACTTATTTAATTACCTTCTTATGTGTTATAGGTGATGACGATAAGTGATGACTGGTGACGTAGGTAGTTGTGAAATGTGTTCTGTGGTCTCGCATCAACATTTTTAAACATTACTTCACTGGATAGATACTTCGTGACACTACTCAAAGTGAATTATGGCTGATTTACATTGGTCCTACAAAAGCATGCCAGTAGAAGTACATTGCGTCGTTACAATAGGTCTCGCCTCAAACGTGAAAACCGACTCGTCAATGTACTTCTACCGGCATGCTTTTTCTGGACCAATGTAAATCAGCCATTACCCGCAAGCGACAGTCGTTTTGCAATAACTTCGATTGATTGTTTCTAAACTATCCTAAAGTAGATACGTTTTACATTTACTAATAAAAGTGGAATAGTTACGGGTCGATATGTTTTCCGCCTTTAACCTTTGGTAATATTTAACTGTCCACCAACATTCCAAGCTGTTGTATTAACAACTAAGGTAAAATGACTTTACATCTTGTTGGAATGTACCCTTTGGCAAATGAGTAATACTACAACCTCGATACTTTTCTTGTCCGGCCCTCCCAATACCCTGACCTTTATCGTCGAAAATACAACATACTTATCTATAAGAATGCGATCGGCACATATCGATAAAAGTATGTACAAGTACAGAAAAGATGCTTATCTAAGAAGTGAACATTGTGTAGAAAGTCACGATTTTTGAAGTAGGTAGCTACAGTCACCATAATGTACGCGCTTTAAAACTTTTGTATAAAAAAATCTATATTTTTAAACTTAATAACATCATTGGAACTTGTCGTCTATGTATCTTCAAGTTCAATTCTTTGATATATGGCTACTGTCTAATGGAACAATTCTGCCAGTTTTAGGTTTTCGCGCCATTCGCGTTCTAAGAAACCCGATTTGACGGCTGTGAAGTGAACGCAGTACCTACAAAATATAACCTTAAACATGCCCCAAACCATCCCAAACACATGTTTTGTACCGTTATACTTTTAGAAAGGCCTTACACTTTAGGTCTACTACTTTTTACCAATGCTTTATACTTTTAAATCCGTCCTTTTTTTTATTTATGTTCCCAGCCCAACCCAGTGTCACAAGCAATGCTGAGGCGAATGTAAAATGACCCCTCGTTTGTAGAAATCTGACCACCCGTTTAACCTCTATGAGGGAATAAAGAACCATACATCGCAATGGGTAAAAACTTATGTTCAACTCTATTGTTAAGACGATAACACCGTGTTAAGTTATTTTTATGCACTTTTGTCTGCTGCAATAAATGAGATAGCGACTGTGCAGGTCCAAGGGCAGATCGCGATCCGCTATGAGATATAAGTATATGATAAAGGGCAGGTCACGTTAGTAGGGCCGACGGCACTTGACGGCAGCTGGTTTTTGAGGCTGAAGTGATTAAAGGGAAAAGTGTACAGTCACCGGCAATAATGTATCCAACATTAAGCTCAAAAATGTCTGACACGTCTCTATCACTAGAAGCACAGCGTGTCAGATATTTTTAAGTTGTTTGTCAGATAATAATAATATTTTTTGATCTCTAGGGAGTATTTTTTCTTTTTAGTCTTCTTGAAAAGCGTGAAACAACCAGCTATATATTGAAAATAATCCGTGATACTGCTAATATCACAGATGGTGAATATGCATATGGCTAACTTTAATCTCCAACGCCGCACTCTCCGTTTTAGGAACCTCACGCACGACGTATTTTTAAAGACTTATAATTGTACCTATAAAACTTGAAAGGTTCCAACTCGACATCTTTTAAAGGTAAGTTTTTGATTTTCTCCCCTTAGTAACTGTGTTCTTCGGCTCGTCGTCGATCAGGTGGTTACTAAGGTTATCTTCTGGGTCTAGTCTACAAGTATTCGGGTAACATCCAGCAAGTTGAAAAACAGGCCTTCATTAAATTACCACTTTTACCCTTTTTAGGGCTGATTTTTCAACTTCCATATAGCACCTCGTTCTGCCAAATAAATTTTAGCTCTATATCTTTTTTATTCATATGACAAAGAAAAGGAAAGTGATAACTTTAACTAGAATGTGTGGGTGGATTGGAAAAATGAACCCTTAGCTATTTAATAAAACTTACAAATTAACCAACTCGAAATTAACTTGACCCGCCATTACTACATAATTCTGGTTTCTACCCTTTCCTAATCTATATGAATAAATGTATTCAAAGTGCACAATAGGCTAGCTATACAAACAAGTCTTGTAGATTTATAAACTAAGCATTGTTTGTTATTTCCGCAACACGTAGATTATTGTAATGTGAGATAGATACGTTATCCACGCAACAGCCGGCCGCACCGCGCACGCCCGTTGAATACCACTGCTCTTTCACAATATTTTCTACTTAGAAATAATGGTCGCCTTTTTGGGTTTGTTTGTTTTGGTTCAATACGCAAGAGAAAAGGAGAAATCTATTGCAAGTAGTCGTTTGTATAGATACATTTTGTTATCAGGGCTGGCTGATACTGCAGTCTGGAGTAGGTAAAGTCTAAAACTTAAAGTTGTCAACCACTTCCACATTTTACAACAATACGGTTGAGTTTCCAATAAGTTAAAAATGACTTGGCATCTCTAATGAGCTAATGACATTGACGACTTCAAGCATGTTTATTGAAATGGGTCACAAATTAACATTCGTGACCACATATCTTTGGTGTATCATATACCTACACGAAACAATGTTATTGCAAAAAAAGGTAAGCGGTCAGTTATGTTACCTAAGACAGGAATGACCAAACCAATTAACATATTTCCTTATCTGTAACATTCCTAATGCAAAGTGTGCCTCCGTCTATCCATGTGCAAGTGAATGGGGCTGTTAATACTTATACCTAATTACACGGGATGGAGAGACACGAGTGAAACGCAGGTTAGCTAACCTCATGTCACCCTGCCGCCGTAACAGCTGGTGCAATGATTACCATAGCTGCATTCCATCTTAGTACTTAGAATCGGTAACGTATTTAATTTTTCCAGTTTTATGAGGTCTATTGGACCTTAGGGGGCCTAGTATACGCATAACGCAAAGTTAGCGATGTTCGAAAGTCGACAAAATGTACGGGATTGACGTAAGCTTTTTTATTTTTATACAACAGACAGCAATCAAAATTTTGAAAATGAAGAATCAACAGATATATGTTATAACCTAGATTACAGTCCAAAACAATATGTACACAGCATGGTCAGTTACGTTTGCGTAGATTAAAAAGAACTAAAAGTAAGGAAAAATATTCCAATTAAGTACAGAAATAAAACACACTATTGAAGATAACTGTTCTCCTTAACAATCATCTTAAATATATGAAATTAAAAACCTAAAGACATCAAGTTCGCGATAAACCCTACACATGCGAACAACGGGATTGTAGAAGGAAGTACCTATTATTCCTGTATTTAGACAAACTAAAAGTGTTGGGTTAATTTAAGAGTTTAGGAGAGATAAAAAATATGTAGAATCGATGTAAGAGTGGATATTTTTGTAAAGGTAGGTAAGGTCATATTGCTTTCACCTCGGTTTAAGAGATGTCATTTATTAAATTTAGCAAGGCTTTTGTCATAACCTTGCTAAGCCAAGATGCGAACGCTGCTAAATATTCTGAGGCCCTGGCCAAGATGCATTACGCTAACTAGCGTTGCTATTCGTTTCATTTTTAAACTAATCGCGTCACTGGTAGATTAGATGACGTGATACGAAGAGTCACGTGATCTACCAGTGACGCGGGATGGAACCGGTATCGAACAAGGACCCATGATCGACATTGATTCTTATGTTACAGAAGATAAGGGTTATTCATTTCTGTTGAGACGTAAAATTATTACCTAATGATCTTTGAATTTAGTGGTTAAAGTATCCATTATCGGTGGCTTCAGCTAAAAGTGTCCAACATTGGTGCCGCCACACTAGGCCATCGAATCGACTCCCCTTCTCCATTATTTCTGACTATGAAAGCCGTATGCGTATACTCGTACATATTCGTCCAAGTGTATTGCATCCTTTCTTTTCCCTCACTCAGGACAATTAATTACGATACAATGCAACGCGGATGCACGTGAAAGTTTGGTTCGGCGGATCTCGTTTCCGCTGCAGATAAAACGGTCTACGTGCACATTTTATGATGTCACGGTGCGAGCTAATTGTCATGCCGGAACGTGCTTCCAATGTCTTAGCTAAGAATTGATTAAAAGCGGTTGAGATAGCGAAAAAAGGGTTGAAGGTTGAGGATGTGATGATGCAATCTTTTTAATGAAGGGAAAGTTACTAAATGTAACGGAAGCAAGTTGGGTTTGAGAAGAAAATAATCAGACATTTTAGGTTAGGTTTTCTGTTCTGTTACATTTTATACGTATCATTTTTAACCTGTGGCACTATCTAACGACACCTCATTTTAGTCGATATCGGGAAATTAAGCAGATGTTTAACTCCCGGAGAGAGTAAACTATACAGGGTGGAAAAAACGAACGCCACATGGACGGCAACTACCTTAAATATTGGAAATAGCAAATTCTACGCATTTTTTTATTATTATTTCGTAACATCAGAATTGTAGCAGAGGTAGACCCAGAAGGAGATGGCGAGATCTAGAGAGATGAGTGATTTTCGAGAGATTGGCAAGAGTTCGCTCTGGATAGGGACGAGTGGCGAAAACGAGGGGAGCGCTTTACCCAGCAGAGGGACAAAAAAAAAGGCTAGCAAAAAAACATTAGAAACATTTATTATTTCTTGACAGAGTGGACAAATTCAGCGCAACGAAAAATTCTCTCAAACATCTCGTTATTGAACTCGGCGCACCAAATATTAACCGGCGAGTTGAAGTTGACCCGTCAGAGGGTAAAAATCAGCTTACCCGCTTTACCGTTCGAGTGAGTGACTTTGTTCACTCGATCGACCGTTCGACAGAGAGCCATTTTTAAGAGAATAACACCTCCGCAAATACCTTTAGCCTATAGGTAAGCCGTTATGTTTTCGTCTAAACACAGGACCTTCTTCATCACGCCACGGTTACGTACATCAAACATTTCTGGGCTCTTAGCAAAACGTAGTTGCTTGCAGCCACTCCATTAATACACGATAAGGCTGGTCCTGAGGTCTCAGAGGTGACGCAAGAAGTTATGGCGCTGGTTATGGTGTCGATCCAGTGCGCCGGCGACCGCAAACCGTTTGTAAGTGTTGCCAACTCTTAAATTAAAAATGTGCCAGTCGTACATCCAGAAGTTGTCAAAGTTGCTAAATAAATATCAGGACAATGTCACACAAATTGAAGTAGTCCCAAACTAAGCTCTAGGCTTGTACAGTCACGAGATTTAATTTGGTACCCACCTTAGGTCCAAAGTCAATCTGACATTCTACAACAATAAGGTTGAGTTTCCTAGAAGTTACAAATGATTTGACATCTCTACTGACATTGACGACTTCAAGCATATTTTTCTTGAAATGGGTCCCAAATTAACGCTCGTGACCGTACTATGGGTACCTAGTATACCTACTACACAACGATTAACATACCGTAAAATGGGGTGAATAGGGTTCGCGGGGTGAATAGAGTTACAGCCTAAAACAAAGCATAACTTGTTACTAATAAGAACTAGTATTACATTGACAAGTCTTTTGGAAAATTACGTTAAAATCTCAGTCTTTTAATTAGTAGAATATGATTGGTTTTAGGCTGCAACTCTATTCACCCCGCGAACCCTATTCACCCCATTTTACGGTACCCACTTATACCTGACTATTTTTAGTAAGTTCTTAATAAATAACGAGTGCTTAAGATAAAAAAACCGGACAAGTGCGAGTCGGAGTCGCCCACCGAGAATTCCGCACATGACACGGTTAACTTAATTCAAAATTTGGACCGTCGTTCCTAGCATAAAGACCGTGTCGTGCCGTGTCTTTTTTTTACGTTAATCTAGAAGTTTGATTTTTTCACAACTTCAATGGACTGTAGACCGGAGTATATGCTTTTAATTTCAACTCGATACCTCCACGCGTTCCCGAGATAAAGGCTCTTGACAGACAGACAGACGGACAACAAAGTGATCCTTTAAGGGTTCCGTTTTTTCTATTTGAGCGAAACAGTCAGTTGGCAACACTGACTGCTTCGAGTAGAACACGCACGCGTGGATTGCGGTATGTGCCTTATTAAGCTTCGTCGGGAAAATCGTGAGACCGTTATGAGTGTTATGACTGATGCGTTTTTGAGTTTGCGTAACTGAGCGAATATTTGTAATGGCGTAAGGTAAATCATCATAGTAATATTTAAGGAATTATTCGACTGGCGACAACTTTAACCGAGTATAAGCAAGTGAATAAGCTATGCATGAGGACCTTAAGTACGATTGTGTTCTTTGTTTTGACCCGACTCCGCGACGCAAAAGAGAGTAAATAATGTGTTTATCAGCCTATATTATGTTTGTATGTATGTTTGTTACTTTGTGGCGCTCTAGAAACTAAACACGTGGACCGATTATAATATTTATAATAGTGAAATATGTACTTAAATACATAGAAAACATCCAAGACACAGGAGCAAATATTTGAGCTCAACACATAAATATCTGCCCTTACCGGGGTTTGAACCCAGGACAACTAGCTTCGTAGGCAGGGCCAATACCAACTAGGCCAGCGTCGCCGAAATGTCACTTTCAAATAAGTATTTGAAACAGCTAGTCATCGATAAATTTAATATAGAAAGGAAGTCCCTAGTCAATTGACGTTATTGCCACAAAAACTTGTATGTCTGGTCATAAATTCATAATAAGACTACACTCGTTGACAATCTCGTTGACCTTGTAAGTAGTAGTTATATGGTTATCTGTGCCGTAATTAACCTTTCTCATACATGCTCAGAAAGGATGGGCTATCTTTTAAAAACGAAGATGGAAAGAGCCTCATTTTCTTCACAAATTTTCTTCACAGAAAATAAAAGTATGAAAACCCAATCTTATCCGCTGCGATGTAGTTTTCAAAAATGTCTCTACTGACTATTAAAAAAATCCCATACAGCCCACTTAATAATAGGTGAGTGCAGCGTTTGGGCCGGTAGGAGGCTGCACCGCTGCGGGCGGAGGTCGTTGTGCATGAAATTATCTTAATAGTCGTAGTTTACAAAAAAAAAATCAAAAGGAGATTCTCTCTCAATTATTCGAAATCTTTTTTACAAATACTTATAATGATGTATTTGTATGATTTCCTCGCTTTGTTTGAGAAAAGCATTTATGCCGTGGCGGAATCGGGATTACCCGACTCCTATTTTAGCAGGCCTCGCCAGGACTCGGCCCGCTAACTAACTCGTCAGGCAATCCCCTGCTTTCCGGGCCAGGCAATAATATATGTATCACGTGTGTATCACCGAGGAACTACTTCCTTATTGTATGATCTTATTTCGTTTTACCTTTTAATGACGAATAAATTGATACCCGTTCGATTTTAAGTCACGGGACTTTATAATCTTTCACGGTGTAATAGCACTTGTTACAGCATGGCACAAACTTTTCGTGACTGGGCGACACTTCGCAGCGTAAAATCGCGTGCTACGTTCAGTTACGTAATCGACTCAGAAATAATCGATGCAGTAAACCGAACCAACGGTTGCAGCTGTTATTATTTTTACATTTAACTTTACGTAACATTGTTTTGAATGTAACAAATTAAATTAAATGAATATACTTCAAAATTTCTTAAGCTTGCGGGGTTCAAGCTATCACCAATGCAATTTTCAATCCGACCTAGCTTTCGCAACTTAGTAACTAGTTGCCACATTTCTAACCTAGGCCGATATGGCGTGTTGCTGATATCTAGGCTCCCCCTAAGTACCTACCTACCCACTTAGCTGAGTTTCGAGAAAGCAAGCCAAACGCTAACACGACAAACTGGACCTTATCATTAATGGACGCAAACTTACGATATAATTTTAATTTGCTTAACTTAAAGCAGAATCTCTTTGAGTTTTAGTCACAATTATCATAAATTCCTCAGCCCTTCACGGATAGGATCAATAGGAGTAGAATTCTTTGACTACGCGATGCACGCACCTAAAAGAATGAAGTGAGTGACGCCCGACCGACACATGAAATGACAATCATTATGGATCCCTAACTCCTTATTAGATATCCGTGGTAACCAACCTTGAATGGTAGGACGAAAAGGGAAACCTGCTGTTACTTTGTAACTGCGAGTATATGAACGAGTATTACGGGTACATTGAGCTTTCGATTTCTATTGCGGCTCATGGTAAATTATGGTGTCAGAAGCCGTCAAGCATAATTAACATAAGGAGATATCTAGCCAACCTCTCATAATGTACACGGCTTGATATCATAGACTGGTTTGCACTAGGTTTTGATAGATATGTAACTACGAGTAAGTACAATGTTTACGATGTGTTTGGTGGATTTTTTGTTAAGTAACTTTAGTCAACGTGTTACATTTGGCACGCGCTCAGGCTTATAGGTAAAGTACCAGACTTAGCGCTGTTACGATTCCATAAGTCAATTTAGCAAGACCTTAGGAAGAAGGTGCTCGGCTATCTCCAGGATTTTACAGAGTCAGAGTCGCAAGAGCATCTAGACTTTTCTGCTTTGATAACCGATCAACGAGTGTGATTCCACCTCTACAATAAAAAGCGAGAGCAGGGAAAACTATCAGGAGAAATTGTTGGCACCATGCCAATTTTTTGACATCATGAACTTTATTATAAGGTAATAGAGGCGATAATTCTACAATCATTAAGTGCCAATAACTAGTATTTTGGATGGCAATAATTGGGTGTTATATATTTTACCCTTGTTATTAATTATTAAATAACTACTTTAATCTGTCTCTGTTGGTTGGCAAACAATAGTTGCAGAACGAAACGACTCGCTTGCCCAAACAAACCTTTTGCAGGAGAAGTCGTCGACCGCAGTGCCCGCAGTGTAAACGTCCTAACGAAACAGAAAGCATGGTGTTTGTTACACCACAGTTAGAACTGGGGAACTAATTGCCGACTCGACCGACCCAGGAAGAACCGCTTTATGCTAGCGCCAGCCAGCGGAAGATTGCATTTCACGGGGCTGTTTTGCATAACGCTTTCTAGCAATTCGTCTCGTTGCGACAAAATTATCTAGCCCGATGATTTACTGTTGCAAGTTGGCTACGTAAGTAGTCATTTAAAATAGATCTACTAGTAGGTACAATAAAAAGTAGTGACGGTTTCTCTATTATTTCTAGTCTAGATTAAGTATACTCGTAAGTGTTACAGATTTCAACACAACTAATAAATCAAGTTACGCTTATCAATTCTGCCGTACCTAGTTGCAATCAGTGGGGTTAAAGGAGGCTCACGAGAAACGTGTAAAGGTACAGTCAGCGTAATAAGGTAACATTCAAAGTGCTCAAATAGTTCGGTACATCCAATGAATTGTATGGTGTATACTTATATGACGCTGACTGTACAGGGGCTCTATTCAAGACGGTATTGCTTTTGACGTGATATGATATTTTTTTTAACTCGGCCGCCATTACTGTCAAGTAAATAAGAGCTAATATCTAGCTAGCTTGACAATACAATAGCAATATTGTTTTATCCCAATTGAATAGAGGCCCATTAGGTATTTCATCCAGAATAGGTATGCATTTTAAGGAGTCCAGAAAATATGGTCGATTTAGACAACAGGAATAGCTAGAGTGGTTTTTTAGGTAAGTTACCGTGTGTAATAAATAAAACATGACGTTAAGGTCGAATTTTATTCGCAGGCATGCAATGCCAACTCAATAAAATATATCTTGTTGCAGCTATTCGTTTAATCCGTACTCAAGCCATAAAAGGTAAATACCTCAATATGCAACCAAGTACTATACTTACCATAAAAGGTGCAAACATAATGCCATGTAAGGCAGCCTTGGGTGCAGGAGTATAATAATTTGGGCGGAGAGAGCGGCTTTCTGTGACGGTCGGCGGTGACCGTCGAACCATTGTTTTCGTTTCGATTGTTGGAGCTAAACTGAGCTAGTTTTAATCGTTGGGAAGTCCACTTTTACCAGTTGGAACGTACGTAACAGCATTACATAGCTGTGATTTTACGAGGTCAGTAGCTTTTTGAAGGGCTCCGTATTCAACTTCTTAGTATTAATCAGTTGCCGTTTGGTTTTATTTTAATATTAGTATCGGTAACGGCAGTCACCATAAATTGTCATGGAGATGATCACGTCTCCATGTCTGCGTCCGAATTCACCGATCTAAGAATACACAGAGCTTCGAGACGGGGTTTCTTCACCATGCCAAATGTGGCAAGTCTCTAGTCACCATAAGCAAAATCGAGTTTTTCTTGAGTCAAGTCTATTCTCTATTCTATTGTAGTGCCAAATCATTTTTTTCAAAACGACGCCACAATAAAAAAAAGCACAATCACACGAACTTAATCGTAACGTACTTACCAGAGAATACAATATTCGATTTTGGTATTATTCCTATTACACGCGGAAGATTCTGAAAACTTATCTATGAAGCAATTAAGACCTATTCCTTGTGTTAGACCATCTTGCTTTGATATCGTACTGATATTGTTGACGTTATGACAGCTATTATTTAGTACTAACAATTAGTTATTAAGTATTACAGTACTTTACTAGGTAACAAATTATATGGATAATTTTTGAGGTCAGAAATAAATATGCTTTATTTATTTACTTGACAGTAACAGCTTTCATAACGTCAGTGTGATGGCGATATCGAAGCAAGATGAGCTAAACCGAAGTGGAAGGCCCCACGGAATTATTTGTACGACCTTATGTAGGGTAGTAATGGGTACTTACTTATAATATATAATTAGGGGTTCCAAATTAAAACGATCGGATAGATACTGAGACTGCTTTATTTCTGACATTAGATACAACCTGTAATACTACACGCACATGTAGCTATTGAGACTCAAATTATCTGTAGAAAATAACAATACTTATGTCCATCAAATATCTTAACCGATTAGAAATAAAATAACCAAATTGCAAACTGTTAACATTTACAACGGTATTAGCTAAATCCCGATAAGAATAACCTTGCTTATACTGCCCTCCTACGAAAAAAAGGCACATCTACTATATGAATTGTATTGCACTTCCAACCTTATTTATAACCTTTGAGAGTTTAATATGCTTCTATGAATTAATTGCACTTGTGCCTTTTCTCCGTAGAAGGGCAGTATAGTACTTCCAGCCTCTTAATACTTTTCGGCTGGATATCGTTGTCACGCTTGCACTCGCAACTGAGAGGATATTTTACACTCGTTTCATAGAAAAACGAAGGTTGCCGATTACTAACTAACTAAGGAACGGGCAGTACTGTACTTATGTGATAGTGTTTTGTAATCATGGACTTTACAGAGGGTAGAAGTGCTCAGCTTCAGAGGTCAACCATTTCTAAGCCACTATGGAACTAAGTATGTCAAAAATTCAAATCGAAAAAAAGTGTTATTTTATTCATGGCGATTCTGTAATTAATGACTTCGCCAATGTCAAATGAGTGAGGGTATAATCAGTAAATAAAATAAAGCAAAGGTAAAAGCCGGACATTTTTCATAGGCCATAGTTCCCTGACGGTTTTTCCAAGTGTCTTTGGATTCGATAAATTAAGTAACTTTGACATTGTTCCATTAGTGGTCAAGAAATCCATTTGGTTGACTGTACACCTGTGAAATTTAAGTAAACACTACAACATATACCCCTTACTAATAAACGTTGAGTAACGGTGGTATAGCTATACAATGTTTTGTCGTTATCTGTCAATGTGACATTTGAATTTGACAGATAAGGACAAAACATTGTATAGCTATACCGCCGTTACTCAACGTTTATTAGTAAGCGGGTTAGAGGTTTTCTTATATTGATTTGACTATACAACTAACATTACATAACAAAACAAACAGAAACAAAAACAGAAAACTTTTGAAAATATAATTTGTACTTAAGGTTATGGCACCAAAACAAATAGCGAACTTAGGTTAAGTACATACAGTCCAAATTCGTTTACGTTATGAACTTTACTGTGACGACTTAAAGCTAGAAATAATGTCCATCACAACATTGTTTTCACAATGCGATCATAAAGTGAATACTGAAGGCTTACTGAGTCACTCTTAATTTAAGTGTTTTATAAAGGAGTTTAACGACAAGTTATTTGTTTTTTGTCTTTATTTAAACTCAGAACATTGCAAAATATATACTAACTCCCTTACTAATAAACTTTGAGTAACTGTGATATAGCTATACAATGTTTTATCCTTATCTGTCAAATCTAAATGTCACAATGACAGATAAGGACCAAACATAGTATAGCTATAGCACCGTTACTCAACGTTTATTAGTAAGGGGGTAAGAAAAATCAAAATTAAAGTAATGAAATTGCAAAATAGAAGAGACTGATTTCTTGAAATGGTCCATTTTAATGTTTTTATCATAAATTAGGTATTTTTAAATCGAAAAAATAAAATGAAGGATATTTTCTTGACTAATAATAACTAATAGGTGATTCAGGATATACCGTAGCCCTTGATATTTCTACTATAGTTTTAGACCAATAAAACAAAAGACTACTCCATCAGCAATCGACATCCAGCTTGCTTTTATCATTTTTTGTTTTATTACTCTCTGCCCTATTTATGATTAATTATAATAAAATATAGAAATACAAAATATTTAAGTAACAATGGCATAACATAAATATAATGTAATGATGCAATACTAATTCTAAAAGTACGATGAATGTCCGTTTTATATACATAAAAAAACGTGTTTTATTCAAACACCTCTTCAGGGTATATAATTAAATTCGTTAAAGCAATCTAATTTCTACAAAAACTTCGTATATATTTGAAGAAAACCATAAGCATATCTTACATACGCTAAGGAATCTACGAAGCAATGAGTTACAGCCTACGAAATCTAACGTTAAGGACATCACAGATATAAACGGATACACTAAACACGCAAGCGGTAGTGCAGAGTCCGATCCGATGGCAGATCTATAAATTCAATATACAAAGTACCTGTCATTACTGCAATCTGTGCGTGGAAAATGTGTGTGTATTTTTGGAAAATGTCTAAATGTAATGAAATAATTGAATTTGTTTTGATTTGATGCATGGTAAAACTTACTACAGATATAATGCATGAACATGCGACATCGTATTTTGTCGGATAAGTTCGTTTTCGTCTTACTTTCTCAATTTACTGAAACTGTCTGAGAAAGCAAGTTAAATACCTTTTTCCGTGCAAAACAACTTATTGTTTTTTTTAAAGGTATACAAGTAAATTTATTACGTTGATACAATTAATTTTGATCTACCGTATTGATTGTTCACTACATCTGTAGCTGCTTTAATAACATCGGGTCGACAGGTCAAGTTCGCTTGCCCGACCAAATATACGCACAGTTGATTGACCACGCGTAGGTAGTGTCAGGCGAAGTCGACTTTCCCAATATTCAAATCGCGGATATTAATAAGACATTTGCCACATGTATATAGTTGTGAGCACTTAGGTGCTTTGGGTGTATTCTTCTCTCTCAGTCGCTCTTAATAAGAACGTATGAGAGCGAGTGAGAAATAAGTACAAACCCGAAGCACCTTTTAAAAACTATCGCACTGTAAATATAGGAAAAAATGTGTTAATTTCGGTAATAGCAGTTTGAATATTGGGAAGCGTATGTGTAAGGTGGCACCCTACTTGGTGTAAATAAGACGAACGAGCAAACGAGCCATAACTTCAGTTCTAACATTTAATATAAGCATATTTTATCTAGCCATCAAAATATGCATAAATAAAAATATATAGCTATCCTCGTCGTTCTTGAGACGGACAATGACTGAAAAATATGTTATTACATGTCAAGTAAGTATAAAGAGACAAATTTTATATTGGAACGTGACATAGTTTCCAATATGAACAGTATTTGGTGGAATTTCAGAGGTATCTAACTCGGATCGGACGCCACACCCTCACCTTATGTAACATTCGGGACATAGTTTAATATATGACATGAAAATTACAACACATGCCTTCGGGGTATCGACTAAGCTCCACATCCATTGTCTCTTTGTGTTTGTCACGAAAAGACGGAGAGAAAAGGATAAGCTGAAAGACCATCACATTATAGTTGGTGACTCTTCTATCTTAACAATACTCGTTATACTATCTCAACATACTTTATGTTGTAAACATATGTCGTTAGTTCAAAAACGATATGTGTATATTCTACCTATCAAAATTCATCTGTATTTTGCCCTGCAAAATTTCTTTATTATTGTCTACACATCTAAAAAATAAAGTAACTGGGTTATTTTGAGAAATGTAACGTTTACTATAAGAAATTATAAAAAACACTATTATTTATTATATTCTAAAGTAAACCAAATAAACGCGAGAATACTTAGCATACTATCGCTAAATTATATTATACCGACATTCCTGTACTTACAAAGGAGAAGAGTTAGTTTAGTGGATCACACACCAAATAACAATACAACAGAAACTTGATTCAACTTTTAAAAGTGAGAGAATAGCGATCATACCCATCACTAAAGTTAAACACATATGACATGCATGACTTCACTTCACGTTCCATATCACTTTGACCAATGTCAAACAAAAGCCCTAGTAGAATCATATTTAAATAGGCCTCTATTAAATTGACAACATCGATGATCAACTATTCTTACCTTTTCCACCACTTCGCGTAGATCTCTTTAGTCTATGGAAACCATAATCTAAGAAAGCGTCGAACAACAACTTTTAATTCAATATTATGAAAAAAAAAACTAGTACGGGTTCATGTCATAATCATGAACAGTTTAGATTTTTCGAAAATGTATAAATAAATCGAATTAGCTTGCCATGAAGTCTAAGGACATGACCATTTACTCATTACTGACTTTTACAAAATCTACGTAATACGTTCGTCAGACCATATTAGACGCAAATATATAGTGATCGGATAATCGGTAGTCAATTTAACAAAACTTGGCGTATTTAAAATAAAATAAAACCAGGCAATAGCATGTCAGACCATGCTCAGTGTAGGATTCCGACAGGAGGGCCACAATATTCGAGTTCAATAATTTCTAAACCGTCCTCCAAATAAAATAAAAAAACATGACATGTACATAATGTATTTAAGAGGTTTCCAATAATACCTCAATCAATTTTATAAATACTTTAGCTTTATATGGAAGGTACCCAATAGGGTTCCTAGTTTGACTTCGGAACTCTATCAAAGTTTATGTGGTCTCTAAAAAAATATGTATTTTATAAAGTCGGAATCTCATTGATCTGTACATGATCATGTTTATTATATATTAAAACTTATTATCATGTTTTAACCCCCATAAGGGCCGTTCGCTAGTGTGTAAGGGCCCTAAACATTAGAATCATGTTACTGTAAGTAAGGTAAAAAACCAGTTATTCGTCGATCTCGTAAACTTTGTGTTTTACAAAATCAGCTACCACGACACTGCACAGCGAACAACACGGAAATTCAGGTAAATCGACTCCCGATTATCCACAATCTACAGATAAATATACTCATCTGAATTTCTTAAAAATAAAGACCAAATACACTTTATAACTCATGCAATCTCCCTAACGCCTCTAAATTGCCGTGATGGGAGTCGATTCTGTTAATATTCGCTTTTAATTCATCGATAGACGCCTTGGAAAGGACGGGCGTGTGCGGTACCAAGGTCGCGATACTCGCGTTCTCGTCCTGCAGCCGCCGCTCGGCGTCGAGGAAGTCGTGAGAACCGTTGGTGGGCCTGGGCATGGACAGCTCCAAGTTGGACACCGACGTGGGCGGCTGGGGGGAGGTAAGGCCTGCCAGCGAGGCAGATGAAGGGATGCCGTTGTTTACTGGAACAATCACATCTTTACAACACCTGTTAAAAGCTTATAGTCTTATCTTATCTTAACTAGATGGGCCCTAAGATACAATTCGATCCTGTGTATATGCAATTTACCCTTCTTACAAATTTAGTTAGCGGAATGTACAATGTATTTATGTTACTGAAAGAGTGTAGATTATCACAAAAAAACTCCGATAGTGTATGGTATTTCTGTTTTTGGTTCGGCACATCTACTTGAGTAGAACCACATATTGTGCAAACTAAATGGCTCTGTTTACACGATATATTGTTCTCAAATAGATTGTGCCCAACCAAAATAGTTATTTATGTAACTGGTACATAATGAAGCCTCTTAAGGTACGAGAGCCGAGGTTAGAGCGCGAGCTTGCGAGCGCTCTAATTACAGGCACGAGTACCTTAAGAGCTAATTATGAACCGTTGCATACATAACTTTTTCTACAAGCTTAAAATGATAATGATAAAAATAAACAATCGCTAACTTTTCTCGTATACTTTACTCGATTTTTCTGCTAACAAATTACTTGTCATCGAAGACATTTTCACTATTCCGATGCGCGGTAATAGTTTGTGAATTTTATTGATAAATGTATACAAATTTCATGCGAATTTTAATAGATAGTAAAAACAGTTCTATCAAATATCATAAACAAGTTGGAATGCCAACCGAAACGCCATTTTGTTAATATCCATATTGAACGTAACCATGGTAACCAAATAACAAATCGATGGATATTAACCATCTATTTTTAGTAATTGAATAAAAATGTTATTTTAAACACATAATTACTCATAAAATTAATTTTGTTTTTAATATACGTAATTGTTATTGGTGTTAAATGTTTTTAACGGTTTATTATACAAATTATTAGGATGTCAAGTGTTAACTAAACGCCAAGACTGATATCCGGAATGACCGTTACCATGGTAATAACAATGCTATAATAAATTATAGAACTGTTATTACCATGGCAACGCTCATTATAGAATTGTTTTTACGCTTCGGTTACGCTATAGGTGGTATTCTGACACCATTAACGATATCAATATTAGCGGTTTATAGTACGCGAGTAGAAAAACTCTAATACTACACCTACTTACGTTAGGAAAGAATTAGTATCTCGCGATCATGGGTCGATACCTCAAACCATGTGGCTATCACCGCTCTAACAAGGATACAGTAGTTCTCTGAAATCTTGTATCGCTTCGTGAAAATGTCGTTAGTTGAAATTGGAACATGACTGACATGTTTTAAGGGTTTTTTAGCATTATGAGTCTGCTACCGTCCGTCCGTCCGTTTCTATTTGTTTTTTTACCTTTTGAGTCGGCCGCGGCGCCGGGGCCCGCGTGGTCGTCCTTGTGGTCCTTAGGCATAGAATTGGCGCGGCCTTCTACCATCCCGAGCACCCTGCACACAAACAACACGACGTTATACAAGTTTAATCCATTAGCAGGTATTTTATTTATAATTTATCTAAGTTTGTAATTAACTAAATGTACGACTCAGTACGCTTAGCAAAACAGGCCAAACAGATAAAAAACGAACAAAGTAGTATCCGCGATTTCAAAGGGTTGTACTGCACACTATTTGAACGAACGAACTGTACTCGTATATGAGAAGTAGCGAGAAATAATTTAATTAATTTTTAATAAAAATAAAAACATCTCATACTACATTTAGATTCAAAATAGTGACCGAAACGATAATTAAATGGTTTTATGGGATATGAGTATCAGTTTAACTTTCTCTCACTCCCCCACTCTTTCGCCCATTAAGGCATTGTCTAGGGCATGTTAACAATATTTGAGTTTCCAGACGGGGTAAATTGGGTTGCAAAATAATTTAAATCATATTTTAGTGCTACCGTTCTAAAACTACAAGTATGCGAGCGAATGAAAGATGCGGTGATTCAAAAGGGAAATAATTCATACTAATATCATAAGAGCATTTACAAAAAAAAAAATGTGTTTTTTTTTAATTATATTTAATTCTTAATTTTAATTTGACATTTGGAGACTGTTTACATCTCCGAAATTGTATTATTTATTATAATCTGACATTTTCATATATTTAATTATTATTACTACTGGGACCTGTACATCCCTGTGACATTTAAATTATGTAGCTTAAGTTTAGTATTGTAATAAGTGATTTATTTGGAAAAAACGGCTTACTGTTGAGTTTCTTGCGGCGCTTCTTCTCAACAGTGGTCTCTTTGGAAGCGCTGGTAGACTCGGACATGTAAAAGTGCCTGCAGGGCCTACTTGCTAAATAAATTATTTGAATTTGAATTTGAATTTGAGTTAAGAAAGTTGTACATCAATTAAGTTTTTTAACAGTTGTTAATTTTTCCTAATGTGTTACCACTTTTTAGTATGAACATGAATGTATCTTCGTCGCTTTGTCCTTTTGTAGCGACAAGCCTAGGATCGACGTGAGTTTTTGCGTAGAGATAGCTAAAGAGCGAAAATGTATCTCGAGAAATTACACACTTCGAGTTCAAACGACTTCTCAGCGTACGAAGCGGACCAAGTGCGACTCTTGTACGTAGATTGTGACGCCGGTCATGCGTCTTTCATTCACTTGCACCTATATCTACACTAGTACCAAAGCTAAATTGTATGACCAAAACAAGTTAATGCTCAAAATACTTTTTTACTTACTGGTTTCCTGCGTCGGGAGCGTGATAAATACAATGATATGATAAATACATAAATATGTAAATATAGCAATTTTTGGGTATCGTGGTTTTTAAAAGGTTTAAAAATGTAAATCTTGTGCACACAGAATGACATAACTAAATAAATACACAAAAGCTCAGTAGGATTATATAATAGCCATAATGCCTCTTAAATTAGACTGTGGAGTATTGATATATTAAGACTGCGCCGAGCAAACATCGACCGTCCAGTGGCGCCCTCATCACTATTATTGTTTTCTAATTAACTAAAGAATTTCGTTGCAATCGGACGATGCTTTTTTGTAGCGCAAGTAAAAACACAATTTATGGGATACGTAACAAACTTTCATAACAATTACCCTATGAGTAGTCAGCTTAACGGGAAAAGGTGGCCACTTTTTTCCGTTAAGTTGATAACTCAAAGGCCAATTGTTATTAAACTAGCTGATATGTCCTATAAGTTGTGTTTTCATTTGTAGTACAAAAATGCAGCGTCCGATTTCAAGAAAATACTTTATTTTATTAGAAAACACAATAATAATGATGAGGGCGCCACTGTACATCCGGCGTACGCTCGGCGTAGTCTTAAAATGACATGGAAAATAGCGTTTGACGTAAAGTAATTCTGTCTTTGTAATAGCGTTCAGATGGATACCACTTAATAAATAAAATAATTATTAATTTATGATAGATTTCATAGAAAAACGATGATTGCCGATAACTAGGAACTGGTAGTAGGTACTGTATCGTGTTAGACTGGGAGATAGTGACACAAAAATTTCCGGTCATTTGTACCAAGTATGGCGACACTTCAGGGGTCCAATGTCGTAATGACGAAAAGGAAAATGATGGCCATAGCGCTGGTACCGTGTCGTGTCGTGTCGTGTGTGGTCGTTAATCGAACTCGTCGGATAAATCACGAGTGTCGAACGATTTGTGACACAAAAAATCATGTATTTTCCGATAGTTGATGAAAAAAGAAGTAGGTGGTAGCGTAATGCCATACTTTTCCGGTGTGGCTTGCAGCTCGCCATACCGACGAGAACACATTAATTAAAAAAAACAATTCTACCATTTGTACCAGGCTAACTTTTGCGCACCTAGTCATCGTCGAGTAGCTATTCACGATTTCACGAAATCACCACGCCATACTTTTCCGACGGTTCCAAATGGCCGCTATACCGCCGTATAGGAGTAATTTTATTATTTTTTGCAAAACAATATTAACCCTTTATAAGGCCCCAGTTATACAGTTATGCTACGGAAAAATTCAAAGACAGTTTCATGATTGACACTTCCTAGGGAATCGTTTAAAAGCAAGTCATTTTTCGTGCAAAAACAACAGAATTTGTATCATATTCTGTAGTACGTGAGGTTGAAATTATAAATAAGTATATGTGGTCGCTAAATCGCCTCTGCCTTATAAAGGGTTAAGTTGATAACCCGCAGGTCAATTGTTATTAAACTACGTGATATGTCCTATAAGTTGTGTTTTCATTTGTACTACAAAAAAGCACCGTCCGATTTCAAGAAAATACAATAATAGTAATGAGGGCGCCACTGTACATCCGATAGTTGCTCGATATAGTCTTAAATAGACATAAACGCCTAGTCCTGGAATCTGGACTAGGTAAAGTGTAAGATTATTTCCAGATATAAAATGGATGTATGTAGTAGGTCACCTGGAGCAGCCGAGGTCCCCGAAGGGCGTGGCGGGCGCGCGCGGCGGCGAGGCGCGCGGCGAGGGCGGCGCCGCCACGGCCAGCCCCTCCGCGATCAGCGCCGCGCCGATGTCCAGCTCGCCTTCTGCCACACATACTACACCTTTACCCGATCATCACCTTACCTTCATACAAATACATTACTTTATAAGGGAAATAACCCAATTCCTGATTTCTATTTTGCACGTTTAGAACCGCCTAGATTCATAAACGGTACCTAAATAATTATAACCCACTTCGGCGGGTAAAAGCCATACAGTCTACCGGGTAAATTGGGAATATACCCGGTAAATATCCGATGTCAACGAACTTTTAGGCATTTAACCGGGTATTTGCTCATCTCTATAACCGTGAACCCGACTGAAGGGACGATATAATATTTTCGATATAAGATGTCACCACTCAAATTAACGTGGCATGATTGCATCAATGTAAGTAAAAATTAGAAGTATGCCACCCAGTGAACGGAAATAAAACATGGAAGCATTACGCCATACAAAATTGACGTTGAAATATGTCCCGTCTCCCACAATTTTTATAGCTAAAACGACTTATGTATCGAGTTGTTTTAATAATCAACTTAATAAACATTACGTTTAGCTCAAAAGTAGTTTATCACATATATTGGTGACGTAGACAGCGGTTTTGCAAAGGCTTAATACCTCTTCACCAATGAAAAAAGTTTGTGATGCTTTCATTGGTCACAATCACTTTGACATGAGATTTGATTTGCCAACAGTTTCTTTTATTAAAAAGCTGTCTACTTGAATACGGCTGTCACATGGATGGTTTAATACAATAATGATCATTCAAAAATAAGTTGGTAGGGTGAAAGGCTATTTGTTTGAAACGATTTTTTTGCAATATCGAGTTTGATATATATTAACAAAAAACTTAACTGCAATAAAAAAACAATTGAAAAGCGAAAAACAAGCTCTTTAATTTACAGAAAATTGTAAGAGCAATGTACTTATTGATATTTATAACAATATAAATTTAACTTGAATATTGGAAAAGGTATTGCAGGCGGGGACAAGCTAGTCCAAATGTTAAACTTTTGGATTAGATTTCTTAAGTTTTCGGTGTATTAAAAGCTGAATCAATATCAGATGATAATATGTTTAAAGGCGTAACACATAGTTTTCTGTCCGTATTTTTTGGCCATAGCGGCGATGGTTGTCGTCGATGAAAAAGCATCTCACTTGAATCTTCCACATCAACATGACCTGGAACACCAAAGTGATGCCCACAGTTTGGACAAGAGACCTGAAAAAAATTACTGCGATAGGCATAACGAAATAAATTAATATGAGCGAAATTATATACCAATTTTAAAATAACTCGTTTTGCATAGCACCATCCCGTGAAAAAGAAAAGTAGAAACCAAATCTGTTAGTAAGTAGGAGTTTATAACAATAATGTAGAATTAAAATCAAATAAATTCATAAATTAATCTACTTCATTTGGCATAATGTTATCCCTATAGAGAAAATGTGATATTTTTTTTGTAGGTTTCATCGAAGTTATCGGTTGATTTACTTGTGGAGAGTGATCCCACTGTCCTTGGAATGATCTGAATGATTTTTGCACCCCTTCACAACACATAAAGGCATTTTTAATGTTAAAAAATCTTGTTTTGATAAGTCGTCCGTCACTCACTGTCATCCCGATCGAACTGAAGTCGTATGCGGTAGAGTTTGTAAGGACTGCCCACCGCGGTATAGTTTTCGTTGCGCTGTAATAGAGCGGTCAGAATGCTTCCATGTTTTATTTCCGTTCACTGATGCCACCACCTCGTAGATTAAGAACACTTATGTTGATGACGTTCATTACTTCATAATTTGATTGATATTTATCAATAAGCTTTTCTACTTTCTACGCTTACAACGATGAAGATATGAATATGCACTTTTCGAAACATTACGTAGATACCACTTACCATCTGTGACATCATATAACTTAATTCCAGGTATTTCCTTTTCTTTCTGGCCGTCCTCCGTAGCGGTCTTCTTGTACGAACACGTTTTCGAAACTAGCGCTTTCCATCGAGCCACCTGCGAATTAATAGTACGTTGTTGCAGAGAACAGAAAATAAGCAATAAATGGACGAGTGATCTAGAATATAGAGAAAGTCTTCTAGATTAAAATCTTTTGCCGTGAAAACAACGTGAAGTTTCCTTGAAGGAAACCACTTAGTCAAGCACTTAGTGACGCGCACCACGTCCTCCTCGCGGCCCGCCAGGAATACTCCATCGGTGGTGAGGTGATGGTAGAGGGCTGCAGTACCTGCGCGAGCTGCTCGAACCGCTCGACGGCGGCGTGACGCGCACCACGTCCTCCTCGCGGCCCGCCAGGAACACTCCTCGGTGGTGAGGTGATGGTAGAGGGCTGCAGTACCTGCGCGAGCTGCTCGAACCGCTCGACGGCGGCGTGACGCGCACCACGTCCTCCTCGCGGCCCGCCAGGAACACTCCATCGGTGGTGAGGTGATGGTAGAGGGCTGCAGTACCTGCGCGAGCTGCTCGAACCGCTCGACGGCGGCGTGACGCGCATCACGTCCTCCTCGCGGCCCGCCAGGAACACTCCATCGGTGGTGAGGTGATGGTAGAGGGCTGCAGTACCTGCGCGAGCTGCTCGAACCGCTCGACGGCGGCGTGACGCGCACCACGTCCTCCTCGCGGCCCGCCAGGAACACTCCATCGGTGGTGAGGTGATGGTAGAGGGCTGCAGTACCTGCGCGAGCTGCTCGAACCGCTCGACGGCGGCGTGACGCGCACCACGTCCTCCTCGCGGCCCGCCAGGAACACTCCATCGGTGGTGAGGTGATGGTAGAGGGCTGCAGTACCTGCGCGAGCTGCTCGAACCGCTCGACGGCGGCGTGACGCGCACCACGTCCTCCTCGCGGCCCGCCAGGAACACTCCATCGGTGGTGAGGTGATGGTAGAGGGCTGCAGTACCTGCGCGAGCTGCTCGAACCGCTCGACGGCGGCGTGACGCGCACCACGTCCTCCTCGCGGCCCGCCAGGAACACTCCATCGGTGGTGAGGTGATGGTAGAGGGCTGCAGTACCTGCGCGAGCTGCTCGAACCGCTCGACGGCGGCGTGACGCGCACCACGTCCTCCTCGCGGCCCGCCAGGAACACTCCATCGGTGGTGAGGTGATGGTAGAGGGCTGCAGTACCTGCGCGAGCTGCTCGAACCGCTCGACGGCGGCGTGACGCGCACCACGTCCTCCTCGCGGCCCGCCAGGAACACTCCATCGGTGGTGAGGTGATGGTAGAGGGCTGCAGTACCTGCGCGAGCTGCTCGAACCGCTCGACGGCGGCGTGACGCGCACCACGTCCTCCTCGCGGCCCGCCAGGAACACTCCATCGGTGGTGAGGTGATGGTAGAGGGCTGCAGTACCTGCGCGAGCTGCTCGAACCGCTCGACGGCGGCGTGACGCGCACCACGTCCTCCTCGCGGCCCGCCAGGAACACTCCATCGGTGGTGAGGTGATGGTAGAGGGCTGCAGTACCTGCGCGAGCTGCTCGAACCGCTCGACGGCGGCGTGACGCGCACCACGTCCTCCTCGCGGCCCGCCAGGAACACTCCATCGGTGGTGAGGTGATGGTAGAGGGCTGCAGTACCTGCGCGAGCTGCTCGAACCGCTCGACGGCGGCGTGACGCGCACCACGTCCTCCTCGCGGCCCGCCAGGAACACTCCATCGGTGGTGAGGTGATGGTAGAGGGCTGCAGTACCTGCGCGAGCTGCTCGAACCGCTCGACGGCGGCGTGACGCGCACCACGTCCTCCTCGCGGCCCGCCAGGAACACTCCATCGGTGGTGAGGTGATGGTAGAGGGCTGCAGTACCTGCGCGAGCTGCTCGAACCGCTCGACGGCGGCGTGACGCGCACCACGTCCTCCTCGCGGCCCGCCAGGAACACTCCATCGGTGGTGAGGTGATGGTAGAGGGCTGCAGTACCTGCGCGAGCTGCTCGAACCGCTCGACGGCGGCGTGACGCGCACCACGTCCTCCTCGCGGCCCGCCAGGAACACTCCATCGGTGGTGAGGTGATGGTAGAGGGCTGCAGTACCTGCGCGAGCTGCTCGAACCGCTCGACGGCGGCGTGACGCGCACCACGTCCTCCTCGCGGCCCGCCAGGAACACTCCATCGGTGGTGAGGTGATGGTAGAGGGCTGCAGTACCTGCGCGAGCTGCTCGAACCGCTCGACGGCGGCGTGACGCGCACCACGTCCTCCTCGCGGCCCGCCAGGAACACTCCATCGGTGGTGAGGTGATGGTAGAGGGCTGCAGTACCTGCGCGAGCTGCTCGAACCGCTCGACGGCGGCGTGACGCGCACCACGTCCTCCTCGCGGCCCGCCAGGAACACTCCATCGGTGGTGAGGTGATGGTAGAGGGCTGCAGTACCTGCGCGAGCTGCTCGAACCGCTCGACGGCGGCGGCGGGCCAGTGCTCCCAGCGCTGTCCCGCCGCCGTGACGCGCACCACGTCCTCCTCGCGGCCCGCCGGCCGCACGCCCGCCAGGAAACACTCCATCGCCTGCGCAAACCGAAGATTGATACACACACATAGTCATTCTAACTGCTTTTCTACCCATATTGCAAGCGTTTTGTAATTGTGTTAATTCGTGTGGTGATTTCCTATGCGTTTCCGCCTATATTTCCACAGCTCAAGTGATCTGACCTGGAATCGAAGCCGCAATAAATCGGCCCGCAGCTCGCACAGTTCGTGCGTCGCAACGTATTCGCTGTCACCGTAGTCCAAGTAAAAGACGTCCGCCACCTGCGATTACAAAAATCTCTATGACGCTTTTGATTATGCCTCTAACAAAAACATAGTAGAAAATATATGAAAGTAATATGTTCGAGATTAATAAAATACAATTTAAAATGTATTACGCTCCTAAAAAATTCTCAGGGCTTAGTAGCGGCATAAATTAAACTTTAAAACATTTGCTTTAGGTGTACCGCAAGGAGCGCTCTAGGGCCACTGTTATTTTTATTTCACATAAACGGTCCTACAAATATATCGAGTTGTAGTTTTTCAAATATACGCCGATACAATAAAATTACATTAAATGATGACCTGTTTGCTGGCGTCGAACTCGTTGGGCCGGATGTCGTGCACGCGCGCGCGGTACCAGCGCCCGTCGTGCCGGAACACCGCCGCCACCACCTGCCCCACTGACACCTGGGACAGCTGGAACAATTATACATTCACAATGTTATAGCAACATAATTGAACTTGTGTAGTCACACTGCCTCACTCCTTCGAATCAGAGGAAGCTATTGTTACCTTCATAGGCGATTTCTGTTCAATGTTTGTAAAGTTCTTGACTAAATATGCTTTTCAGTACCGGACTTTTGATATTATTACTCGATTAACTGATAATATGTGTCACGTGGCACCAAAATATTTTTTGGTTGGTTGGTTTGTAATTGAACCCTTTCTTCCCTTACACCAACCTATAAGTACATCTGCGGATCCTATCTTGTGAGTATTTTCGAGGAGTTGGATTGCATGCAAATGAATAGGAATTATGCCATAGAAAGGGAAACACAGAGTTGCTTTTAATGCGGTTATGTTAGGAAGAGCACCTTATGTACTTGTTATAAAAAAACGACAAGGGGGGGATGCAGGAAAATTCAACAAATAACTTCTACACAGACGGAGTTGCGGGAAACAACTAGTATATTGTGCGATACTAACCGCATGCGCCTCCCTGTTCTCCTTGTTCCCGTAGTACTCCGTCATCTGGTCGACGAGGTCGTCCAGCTGCGCGACCTGAGGCCCCACGAACTGCACCCAGAAGCGCGACGGCGACGACACGGCCGACACGTACACTTGGATGCTCAAGCTAGCTGCCTCTGTCGCACAAGTCATATTACAATTAATATAAGGAAGAAAAGTGTACGGATGGGAAAATCATGACTTGGATCGCTAGAGGGAACTGTAATATTACCCAATTTGGGCAATTTGTTGGGATACCTAACTTAATGTAAATAAATACGAGTAACACCACGTGATATAGTTCGTCAGCCAAAAGAAACAGAGGGCTTATTACAGTAGTGTTTATCGCTGTGGATAAAGCATCTGTCACTCTAGCCCTTACATAGTTGTCAGAAAGTGACGGATGTTTTATCCACAGCGATCAACGCGACCATAATAGGCCCACAGAACGTTTATTCATTAACGCGCAATAGCTAAAGTGTGCTTATTCTTCTTTTTTATTTGTGGCTGTTTCGTAGTGATTTCGCCAATTTCAAGAGAATGAGAATATAATCAGTAAATAATACAAATATAATCCGGATTCCGAATCAAAGTGTGCTTAAAATATATGCTTTGTCCTTATCTATCTTATGAAATTTGACTTTTTTACTTTAGCTTAAGTTTATTGTGTGTTTATGAATAAGGGGGTTAGATATAAGGTAATAAGTAATAACTAACCCCTTATAAACGCACATAAATTAAAAATATATAGTGTTTTCAATCCATGACGACACGCCATGCCAGTGACGTTGATATGGCACGGTTGTGGATTGTGGATGCGTCAATGTTTTAAAAATTAAGTAGAGGGCGAAGAATATCATCACTATCACATAATTATTTTAAAATATTTATTATATTTATTATTTAAAATATGTTTTAAACTGACAAATATCATGCAAACACACAAAAAAACTGCAACTAAAACAATCACTACTCCAATTAAACAATCCTACCCTCGCCCTTGCCCAACACAACACACAAACTCACGATGGAAACTTCACTATATCCATAAACCTATGTATCTTTCTTCACCAGCTAGCATTTAAAACACATGTCTGTGTAAAGTATTACCACTACACCGCAAAAACAAACCCAGGGGCAAGTTAAGACGCCACAACACGAGGAGAAACACAAAAGGGATCAACCAAACTTACTCAAGATTTCATAGTGAAATAAATCAGGATAAGTTGTCGTCACTCGGGAGGTTTCTTCAGAAATTTATACTTCTATGATTTTCATTTGTTTTTTTTACATGCCACCTGCGCCGGTATTCAAGGCGCTAAAAACCGTATCGTCTTTGATCTGTTATCGTATTGTCAATATTTTGATAGCTCTTATTTCCTTGACAGTTATGGCGGCTGACGTCAAAACAATACCGTAACAGGTCAAATACGATATGGTTTTTACCGCCGGGAAAAGTGGCCCTGATGGTATTTTGAAACCGCAATTAGTTTGGGATTGGAATAGCTGTCAATGAAGAATGTCAGTAGGTACGCCAAATCGCTTGAAACTTTGTAACAGTAATGTTTATAAATAAACAAACATAATACTTTTTATTTCATTCAAATAGACCCAGTAGTTTTGATTCTACAAACGTTTGAAATTTGGGTCAATAATATTAAAGCGCGTGGACGCCATCTTGCTTGAGTGACGTCATCGTTCAACTGCGGTACGCGCCCTTATATGAACGAGTAAGTTTACAGGGCTATATATTTTTAACCGTAATAAGTAGCCAGTTGAAATTTTTACAGGATACGTGTTATTATAAAATCTATCGTTTAAAACTATAAAATGAACAATAAATCAAATCCCAAGAGGGGTCCCCATACAAGAAACATGAAAAAATATCTTTATTTTTAGCATTTTTATACGGATTGTATTTTTATAATGGCTTCCTATTTTGATGCTATTTTAAACTTAAATTGTAGTCTAATTTTCATTGTTTACGACTAAATAGCAATCTTAAGTAAAACTTCGGCAAATATGTGACAAAACTGATTTTATCAACACGATGGTTTAGGCGGTCACCCATCCTGTTTTAGACTACGCGTGTAGTTGCTTAACTTTGGAAGACGAAATACGGGTTGTATTTGTATGATAGCTTTTTATTTCGGTGTCACATTAAGCTTAAATGATAATCTAAACTCCATACTAACACATATAGTTTACGACCAAACAGTAAACTGTAGTAAATCTCTTACAAATATGTTTAAAAGTGCCTAGTTTAAATCAACACGATGTTTAGGTAAGCGGTGGTTGCTTAACTTTGGTGGTAGGCCTTTCTTTACAAATTTCGTTTTAAGTAATGTAGAATTAATATCGCTACCGTATAAAAGAACGAACTATAAAACATGATTTTTTTGATTGACCTAGTAGTAGTTCTGATACTTCGTGTATTCATTACATCGATTTCAAATTTCGCGCGCGGGCGCTACCAGGTTCCTCACTCAAGGTAGTGTGTGTTGGTTTTTTTTTGTGGGACCAACGCCCTTTGTTACACTTTGGTACAATAGAGGACAATCTTGACTTCTACGGCTCCGACATTTTAAACGAGTAAGATCACTTAAAACTACGGGTACGCTGTACGAGACCGCGTATATAGCGAACTGCGTGAATCATAATATTGTTGAATAGTACAGTCGAGTACAAAGATATGTATACACTTTTTCACCTTATTCCATTGAAATAAGGGCCACAAATGTATACATATCTTTGTACTCTACAGTACCTACCGCTGCAGGCTCGGCCGCCTGTGTCTCGCGTCGCGTCTCGCACTTGGTTTTTAATTTTTGGCATGTTTCACCTTAGCTATCAACATACTTTATTGGTATTTTTATGTAAAAAACGGTGAACCCAAAATTAAAACTGCCTATTTATTATTCTAATTTTATTTAATCAACTTACTCGACAAACATTACAAACAGAAAAGCCGGTCAGTGACAGAAAGTTTGTTTAGTTAAACTGTATGTAATACAAAACAATAGATACCTAACCATAACTACCATAGTAACATCAAAACGAATTCGTAAAAATAATTACGAGTATTACGACTTACAAAGTTAAGCAACTACAAGCGTAGTCTAAAACAGGATGGGTGACCGCCTAAACCATCGTGTTGATAAAATCAGTTTTGTCACATATTTGTAGAAGTTTTACTCAAGATTGCTACTTAGTCGTAAACAATGAAAATTAGACCACAATTTAAGCTTAAAATAGCATCAAAATAAGAAGTCATTATAAAAATACAATCCGTATAAAGATGCTAAAACAAAAGATTTTTTTTCATGCTTCTTGTATGGGGACCCCTCTTGGGATTTGATTTATTGTTCATTTTATAGTTTTAAACGATAGATTTTATAATAACACGTATTCTGTGAAAATTTCAACTGGCTACTTATTACGGTTAAAAATATATAGCCCTGTAAACTTACTCGTTCATATAAGGGCGCGTACCGCAGTTGAACGATGACGTCATCATCCGTGAGCGCTAGCCGCCGTGTTTCGAGCGCCGCATACGAAGTTTAAAATTCAATATCTCGAAAAGTATTTGACGTATCGACATGATTTTTTTAAAGCATTTTTTTGTTTTTAATGAAGAATACGATAAGCCAAAAATCTAAACTGGCTGACATTCTCTATTCATATGCACTTTGACATAAATATATGGTAAAACTGTCACCTCTAATCCCTTTCTAATCGCGGATAGATAATAAGTGGGATCTGTGACCAATAGACACTCGCATTCTCAAGACTACAATCATAAGACTGCAATCCTAAGGCTAGAAAATACGTTTCCAATCCTCAAGACTAAGACGAAATGCATTCCGCCTCTAAGAATCTTGCATCTTGATGAATAACCCTTACGTATAGATACGTGCTAATATAACAAAGTAGATTCTTGCTTGTATAAGGTAAAATTAATGATCCAGTTACGAATTAATTGTAACAATAGTTTTTTTGCATTGGTATAAAATATTGAAGCACAAAAAAGGCTTGTACATTCTAGGATTTTATAAACTCTATGTGAAAACACGAATCTTTACGATTAAAACCGAGATGTACGGAGTGTCAAAGTGGGAATAATCGTACTGTAAAATACGATATTATTTAGCAGAGAAAAATTACAAAAGTTATACACGTCGTTATATTTGTCATCCTTGACTTCAAAAGCAGAACCAATTAGCACGTCGGATGCGCGAGGTCAACATTGTAACAGTATACACATATTTGACTTGTAAATATAGGGACAGTGTAATTTGTGTATCAGGAATAATGGTATCTGCACCAGTAGGTTATAAAACTAGGCACTAATTTATAAAGGGAATTAATTATTTATGTATTTTTTCATTTAAATTAATAATAGTAAAACATGAAACACACTCGTGTAGCCAGGCTAAAATGCATTTAGGTCCTTGAGATAACTCAATTTACTTACCATATTTCATATATTTATGAAGTAAAACAAGTTGAAACCATGTGCCATTCGCAACGCCGAATCGAGCCGAGCCGAGCCGAGCCGAGCCGAGCGACGACTTTCACGTCTCTCTTACTGCACGGACATAAAACTTTTTCTACCGGCTCAAGCCGATTCCGCGTCGATAGGTCTGGGGAGACCCTAACACGTCAAATTAATTTGAAACATTTTCCAATTCCTTGTTAAAATAGGACATTTTACCCTGACTACACCTCTAAAATAAAATCAAAGCATGCTGTTAGCAAATCTTACCAGGCCGCTTATACTTGACGCGTTTGGGGTCACCTGGCGAGTCCTCGCTGGGGTCCGCGGCGGGCGCGGCGAGCGGCGCGGCGGGCGGCCCGGCCGGCGGCGCGTGGCGCGGGCTGCGCTTGGACTGCTCGATCTCGCGCCGACACTTCTCTTGGGCCACCTTACATTGAGGAACGATTTGTTCATTATTGGAGCTGACGGAAGGTAAGAGGTTAAGATCGCAGGAATTCGCTAGATGCGGGCGGCACTGGATAGATACTTTTGATGCCCAGGGAGGCCTACGTCTGTCATATATGTCTTGTTCATTAAATAGGACGCTTGCGTACATGCTAGGTTATGAGTAAGTTATCAATATTATTCTTAATATTCCTGCATAAAAGAAGACTTAAGGTCACCCTTAAAAAATTTCAAAGCTTGAGTGACAGTGGGTGAAGTATATTGCATGTAGAACCATACCCGTTAGGTAAATTTTCTTGAGTGGCGACCACAAACCGAAGGGGACTATGACAGGCTTGCCACAAGGTGACAGACGATACAAGAAAGGTTGTGGGAAACCAGTGAATACAAGTACTAGATGACCAATCGTGATGTCACCACTCGTTGGAGGTTTTTGTCATAAGAATATGTTTTACTAACATAAGTAAACTACTGGAACGGTTAAACCTTGACTAATGCTCTTATGGTGAAGGATAAAAAATATAGTAACTAACCTATACATTCTGCCAGCTGAATATATAAGAGCAATTACTCATACTACATAAAATATCATACAGTGGGTGCGTATCTGTTTTAGTTTTAAAGATGACTTACGCAACTCTGGACGAGTCCCTTGGCCACCTCGATCTGCTCGCGCGTGCCGCGGAAGGATATGTGGCGCTGCAGGGCTCCGTCGGGCCCGGGCGGGCCCTCCACCTTCACCCGAGCGCCGCTGCGGTGACTAATGTCGGTAATACTCTCGCCTCCGGTGCCTGAAAATAAATAGGCTCGTGTAATATTTTCAGAGGCTCTGGTTACACTGAAATGAATTAAGCATTACATAATATTATGTTAAATTATCTCTGCTGTGGGTTTTCCAGGATATTCTTATTTTTAAGTTGCATTATTTGCAGTATTTAATTAATTTCATGAATAAGTTATGCCCTGTTTTGTTTACTTGTTACAATGTAACAAATATTCATATTGTAAAACTAAATAAAACTCTAAACATACACTTGGGAGCAAAGAAATCAAGCCACTTAGTACTGAATTTCCATAGAAAGTGGCTCGATTTCTCTGCTCCCAAGTATAGTTCTATCAAAAATTTAATATGAAAAAGAAAAAAGTATCAACACTGCTCTTAATGATCGGATATGAAGATCAATAAGCAAGGCTCAACTGAGTCAATTGTGATTTTATGGCAATACGACGTCATCAATATATGCATGTTTTTTCCTGTTATAGTTTGTATGCACCTACTACATGCCTAATGCGTTTACATGTTTATTTTTGTATACCACATGCAAAATAGGCCCTTAATGTGGAATATCAAGAACCAGACTGCTAAATAAAAAACAATCTTAATTACCAATGATCCTCCCGCAAGCCCAGTTTGGTACAACCAAGGTGTCCTCCACAATGACGGGCTGCTGCTTCATGAAATCGTGCACCAGATTCTCAGCTGTTTGTGACGTATGGCTCTCACCGCGGATCACACACACATCGTAGTCCTTGTCACTGAACTTCTTGAAGTGTATCTTAGCACCGGACTTGTGCTCTATTTCCTTTATGTTGGAGCCACTGCGACCTGTGATTGGGTGTTTGTTACTAAAGATAATGTTTAAAGCATTCTGTTGGTTGCTGTAAGGATAATATTCCAGTTGGGATCATTCACATAAGACAATCTGATTTATTTATTTATACATTTATCAGCAAAACTTGATCCCTAATGACACTAACCTAATCAGATTATGCATACAATTATAATAGGTGAAAACCCTAAAAGTTTAAAACCAATTGGAATGAAACTAATTGACAATTAACTCCAAGATACGGTGTCTATTTAAATGTTGGCTCTTGTGTGAAAACATCCATTTGTCTTTATGACAGCAATATTAAAAGCAGAGCTGACTAATATCTTAGTCATGATCATAAATACCAAGCTCAACACTACAATAAATTTATGATAATAATAGCCCACTTATCAAGAAAAACCATTAAGTATACTTGTCCTTCACAGATAATGTGTGGACAAATTAAATCATTACTTCATGGTAACACAAAAGCTAGACATTCAATATACTGGAATCATAAAACTTTAGTTTTATTCAAAATAATAATATATTTGTTTAATATTTTTAACCCCTCGTATGCTTAGGGCACAGATCCATGCTCAAAATTTGAATATCTTTTTGTATTTTTTTCAAGCCTAATTTTATGGACTATATCGTAATCCGAAGAGGCTAGAACTTGGTACTTTTTTGACTTCACGCATATGAGGGGTTAATCTGGTGTTTTGGAAATATAGTAGGTGTTTTGAAATTTTTGTACTTTGGGAATGAGAATTTCAAATTGGAATATTATAAGGTATCCAGTGGGTTCAATTTAAGAGGTGGTAACCCTCCATTTGATAGTTAACTAGATGTAACTCTACTCACAATTATGAATAGGACCCAGACTATTTGCAGAGTTTAGGGCATGTTCACATATAAGTATTAGACAATAAAATTGCTATATTAAAACTACTAACATAATAAAGACTAATTATTGGAGAGAAACCAGTTTAGATGCAGTTTCACTAATACTATCATCCAAAAAAAAAGTCAGCATTAGAGATAATGTCCAGAAGTAAATAAAAAACAAAAGTATGTTAATCAGCCTTCTGGCTCAGCAACATGTCATGAATAGCTTTGCAACAGTTTTTTTATGTCAAAGAAAAGGCAAACAAGCACACAGGCCACCTGGGGCACGTTATATAAAGCTACAAGTAGTAATTTTACAGGTCTAAACCGGCAACACTGCTCAAATGGTTGGTCGTCATTGGTCGAGGTTGCGTCAAATGGAAACTTGTAACCTGTAAATCGTAAATTTGTAGCTTTATAAAACAGGCCACTGATAGTAAATTTTCATTCACAAGACTATTAAAACTACCACCCTTAGGACTGAGATAGAATACCTATAAGCAAAAAAAAACATACCAATTAAAGCAGGAACTAGACTTTTAGGAACTTTGACTTCAATGTTGTTGACCCGAGATGTTGCAATGGGCTTCTCCTCTGTCTCGTCATCCTTTTTGAAGACATAGTAGACAACAAACGCTGTGACTGTTACCAGGGAGAGACCAAGGGCAACTGGCACAAGGAGTTTAGCAGCCGCAGGCATTTTCTGTAATAAAATTAACTTGTTAGACAACCCCATGCATCATTGTATGTCTAAATACTTACAAAAAGGTACATGTTTCATTCATAAAAAATATAAAATAATTAAAATGTGGTTATATTTACAATCAGTATTTTATTAAACACCAATGAGTCTTGTAATCTAATGATTTACTATTTAGTCTTGTAACCTGAGCCACAGCTAGCCTTGAGATAGGCACCAAGTTGCAAACAATGTTTTTTCAACGGATAGGTATTAGATTCACTGTAAACCAAACCGAAATACTTAAGTTACCTACCTACTTAAATCGCACACTTATTGTTCTTATTGTGAAGGTTCTCGTGGGGTGAAGGGCGATAGAAAGATCTACAAGCGAGACCTTTTACTGTAGTATTGATAACATAACCAAATGTTTTAAAAAGTTTTTGTTACAAAGTACTATTCTATTACCAGCTATGACATAATAACAGAGCAAAAATTACTTCATAGAAAGAAATGTGACACCCGCAATAAGGCAAACTTAGAAATTACCATCATTTATGAGGATAAAATAGTTTACATACCGTTTCGTATCAAGATTTTACAGTATTTCAAATACAATTTGTTATCTCAACACGCATGCTACTATATACAATCGTAAATAGATAAAATTGAAAAGAAAACGGCGCTGGGCACAACTTTAATCACTCAATTGCGTTTCGTTCGTTCATAGCATTCGTATATAGTAGGTGTGAAGTATTAACTGTCTGACATTGACAGATGAAATGACTTTTGCTACAATAATGCAATAACAACATTTGCGTTAGATCGTTTTCAGTTGAACCTCAAATAGCGTTAACACTAACCCAAATATCCAAATCAAACCGATAAGAGGGCGCGGCAAAATTAAAAAATAATGCAGAGAACTTTACTATGGAACGCTATGGAACCCATGGAACCGTAATAGAGCTTATTTTTTTTATTTTTTTTCACTTTTGATTTATTCTGTTTACTGATTTACTCTACTCACTTGACATTGGCGAAATCACTGCGTAATACCGCGGTGGACCGCCATTAATAAAAAAAGAAGAAGAAGAAGCTTATTTTTTTTTATCTAACGTCACTTCGTCTGTCAAATATTTTTTGAAAAACATTGAGTTCTCTCTCCGTTAAAACGTGTGCCTTCCTTAACCTGACATTGGCGGAATCATAGTGGCAACACTAATGTCATATGCCACTAAACAAAGATCTATCTATCTAACATTGAGTTTAATATTTTTAGTGCTTTTTACCTGTATTTAGATAGATATTTATTTAATTTTCTGTAAATTAGGTTTCGTACAATAAGTTTATTATTATTATTATACGCCTACCCCACTCTGGGAATGAAGGCGTGAAGGTATGTATTTGTGTATTATTATACGAAAATAGGATAAAAGTTAGTTTAATTTCAACGACATAGTACCTATTTCAAATTACCAATTTTATTCGTAACATTTTTCGTGTTTCTCGCATAAGAGTAGCAGAAACAGTATTATAAATATTATAATAAATTGCGTAACCTCTCTAGGGTTGCTAAAAGTCGGCTTAACTTTTTCAGAAGGCTTATTGTAGGTAACAATTAGGCAATTGTCCAGTACCTACTCTGAGCCCATAATGTACATAGGTAAGTTAAGAAAAGAGTGGTATTGTTTTAGATTTGACAACACATAAAAACATATTATAGGTCATTTGCTTGTACTGGCAACTCTGTCTCTTCCACCACCGGCCATCAAGCTGACCGGATCATGTCTCTCAAAGTTAAAAGTGTTAACTAGTGAAAAGGACGCGTTTTATTATTATGCAGCCACGCTTCCAACCAACAGTGGCCACCACTGTATGTAGGTACTTGTACTACTTTATTGTACAAAAAAGTACATTACACAATTATTAAAATTACATAAATAAAATAAGACTATGGTAGTACAAAGGAACTAATCCATTTAAGGACATGTCCACATCACCACGTTGAGAATCCGTTGCCGCGTGTCGTACCACGGTATCGGGATCTCTTCCAGTTAACCGCCGCTTGTCCAAAGCGCTAATAGATTCACTCCATATTATCGACGTGTTTACCCTTCATGTGGCTATAATTTACTAAAATGCGAATATAAATGGTGTATTCCAAAACCTTGCCAGAAGAAAGTGCAGTGAGTACAAACATGTAAACGCTTTTGCTTCTTATTTCATTGGATTAAAGTGCAAAAGTGTCTACTGTCTTTGTACCTTATATCTTTTTACTCGAAAAAAGTATGGCATTTCTTTATAAGACGTTTTTAATAATTCTCTTTTCTCAATGAAGTACCTAATTCATCTTTCTGACAAACAATACGTAGGTACCTTACAACACGGACCTAAAAGGTTTTTAGGTCCGAGCCTTACAAACAACGAAACGTAATTTCGAATGAGACAACCCTATTACCTAGGTACCATATAGCAATTTGCATAATAAACTCGATCGCGTGCAGAAATCTCGCATGTTCGGTAGGTATCGTATTAGACTTCGTTATTTTTTTAATTTTACCAATTTATTTTAGCACGTTGCGTTTTCCCATGCTTGCTTCCTTGTCAACATAATCAGTTATATTCTGGTATAAACCCGTTGCAAGCACAACTGAAAGAGAAAAATGTCGTGGGATATAACAGAAGGTAAGAATAAAATAATCTAAACTAAACTAATATATCAAAATATACCTATGTTTGTTAAGTGCACGAGTTTTTTTATGCGCCTCTAGATCCCGATTATGATCAGCCGTAATAAGTTCTAGTGGAAAAAACATCTAAATTGTTATAATTAGTTTCATCATCATCATCATCAGTCTCCTGCCCTTATCCCACTTATTTGAGGTCGGCGCAACATGTATCATGCTTCCATACCTACTTCTCTATTAGTCGTCATCTCGGTAGTCCCTCCCTTTCTATCCATATCATCTTTCACGCAGTCCATCCATCTTTTCTTTGGTCTTCCCCTACTCGTATAGCCATCCACATTCATACTCAAAACTTTCCTGACGATATTTTCCTAATTCCTCCGCAGATTAAGTTATAATTAGTTTCATACCTAAGTCAAAATAAACAATAGTACCTAAATACTTACTTGATAGTATAATAACATACCTTTTCGGCGACATTGGTGCGGTGCTTTGCCTACGCTTATTTTGGCCTCGATCTGAGCCATTACATTTACCATCAGGCGGCCTGTGTCCTATTTTGCCTTCGCCATGCCATACAAAATGAGAAAATAACGAATTTTATGAAGACGGAGACGTGAGATTACATCAGTAACAATAAGTGGTGATATTGGTTACGACAACACGCATTGCCAAAAAATTAAGTGTATCAGGTGCCTACATACACGTAATATTACGTACATGCAATGTCAATAATTGACCTACTTACTAGGTAGGTAGGTACTTAGGCCTTTTACTCATGCTACTTTTCCATTTCCATAAAGAATGTTTTTACATCATTTGAATACGATATACGATTTGCCGTGGTGACTATGATTTCGTGAAAAGGAAAACTTTTTGTACAGTAAGCCAAATGCCAATAGAAAAATTACCAAATTAATCAATCAAACCTTAAGAGCCTATCCAGATTTAACAGCGTGACTTTGGCATAGTTCTATAGTCACTAGGTAGAATACACAATAATGCGGGGTCCTAGTGAAAAAGGGTACAAGTCGACTTAACTCGTAATAAAAAAGGGTATATACATGAACGGAGTATACTAGACTTAAACCCTTTTTCACTTGATCTTCAGACGACTTATACCCTTTTTCACTAGGACCCCAAATTATGCAATACCGAATGTTCTAGGTTATTATTTGCACACATTGGCTTATTACACGCCTCTTCAGAATTATAGTGACCCAATTCACAAATTTTGGATTTCGAGTTATTCGAAGACCAAGAAGAAGCTACATGGACCAAATCAAGGAGAAGGTGCATGTCGTGTCGTATAAAAAGGTCAAGGAGCTGGCAGAGAGGAGAGAAGATTGGAAACTACTCCACCGACAAGACCAAGAATTAAGAGGAGAGAGAGAGAGTTATTTCATTTTCTCTATAATAATAAATTTATCTATGACTCGGAAGCTGAAATGTTGAATTAGGTGACTATAATTCTAAAGGTGTTTATAAACTTGAAAGGATACTATGGATAGCCGATGAGGTCAAAAAGTTCACAGGTTGCGGGGCAATGTGGTGATGAAGTAGGTTAAGTTCGCTGCCTGCATACAGTTTTGGGCGTTTTGGCAGACAGGAAGCGTGATGCCATGTTTTTTCAGCTGTGAATATTATTGAGCCAAAAAATACGACTTAGATTAAAATAAATCTCATCTTAATTTATACTTTAAGGCCTGATTACTTGCACCAGTCTTGTCAGATTTAAGCTGTCGAATGATTTTTAACGCATATTTTCAACAATCATTGCCCTCCCTCTTAGGCTATGGGGTAAAAATATCAACTTTCAACTAATGTCCTACATGAACCTGCGATATGCACATCCCACTACAGAACGTGCGCCCCAATAAAACGGTAATAGCCGTATTCGTCATATTTTTATTGTGTTTGACAATCACGAACCCCGCGAGTCAGTCGGCGGCGGCGGTCGGCTCGCGCAGTATTAAGTAGAAATCGCGAAAAATTACAAAAAAAGTATTTATTTAAAAGTAGATAAATGACTCGGGCACCATGCAGCGGCCATATGTGCGACGATATCTTCGCCCAAATACAATGCACGAAGCTACCTTTGGCGGTAATTAGAGGATACGAATCATAATCATGTTCTTTTCCCTCTGTTAGCCGTAACTATACTAACGGACTCACTCGGGATCAGTTATTGACCATAAAGTTGTTCGTTAGTAACGCTTCTTCAACCGAACTTCGAGAACGGAGAAGGTTCTCAACAGAACTCGTCTGTATTTTTTGATACACAAGTTTGGAAAAGGAACGAGTTAATTGTCTTTAAAATCTAGTGAAAAACTAGAAATGGTAAATGATACAATGTCGAAACTCACTCTGTTCTTGGTTTAGATTTCGAGTATGTAGTGGCCAAAAAGGATCCTCCTAGAATCTGCTTCGGCACCGGTCTGGCCCGGGAGGTGCTGCCTACGGAAGGTCCCGCGATGTCTCCGTTCATGCGAAGAATAGGGACAAAGAAGAAAATGCCGCACCTTGGCCCCGACACCCACCACAACGACAGACGAAGCGCTTTCTACGATCTCACGCATAGGGTATGAAATGAACTAAAGTGTAGCTTGGCAAAGATGAGTTGCAGATCATTACGGAAAATGTTTTTTTAAGGCAACCGAGCGCCTGATGGTACTGGTGAGATCTGAAACCCATGAAATTTGCCTAGACAACATAATTTTTACCCAAATTCAACTTCTACCTACGTACTTACGTACCTAATGTTGTGGTCGCTTCTTGAAAGTCGTCGTTTTTTATGGAACTATTTTCACGGCAAGCTTACTATTAAAACTAACCCCCTAATATTTGGCCCCCATTTTCATAAACGTATAATAAACTATTTTAGTTAAAGTAGTTGTCCCTTTCTATCAAATTCAAATTATCATAATGACAGATAAAGACAGCATATTTCAAGCACACATCAGATGGTACTTTTCCCTTTTTGAATAGATACATTGACTCTAGGGCATACTTACTTTAAAAAGCTAACTACCTACGCACGCATCTTATTTCTCCTAATTTAGTAACGAAACAACAAACATATGAGGCATTCGAAGTTTCGAATTTAGTGCTTCATAGCACTTAACCACGTGCATTAGCTACGCTTATCTTACCTAACTAGTTTCACTGCTCGTCTATCTTCTGCGGTTGTGTTGTAGCACGTCAGCAAACTTGGTCTCGGACCCCGGAGTCCCCGGTGGGTGACGAAACATGTGTACCAGCCGCCCCCGCAACCACCCAAGCCCAAATATATCTTTCCTCAGAACTGCGCTCCTTTCAACCAGACAGGAAAGAGGAAGGGGTTTTTTACAGTCAGCCCATATCCCGCGTAAGTGTTGAACAAGACTTAAACAAGTAGGGGAAGAGGAACAATTATTTTTTGGCAGGACTGGGATAAAAGGAACGCTTGGACTCTACTTAATACGTGTCCGTTCACACATGTGCGATAATCGCGCGGTTCCACAACAGCGCGGTTCTTATTTACTGAAACATCTTTTAGGCGTTCAGATGTAGATACCTATATGACCGCATAGTTTTACTAACAAATAATAATAAACCATGTCTGATCGGAGCCTAGGGTACTATCTAAAAATAAATAATCCCACAACCCCGTTTTACGAGTATCTCATAAAGGGGTGATAGACGGTCGAGTAAGTACGCGTACTTAAAGCTCGACGACTTTTCTCGCCCATGATTACCTTTAGAAGTTCGCGTACCTACTTAGGGCGAGTAAGGTCGCCGAGCCATAAGTACGGCTACTTACTTTCATGTTTATCTGGGACTTTACGAACATATTTTTTAGTTATATCTCCAGATAAAAATATCATACCGTTTTTTTTATTACAGATCTTGCGAATACTGTCCTCAGTTAAAGAAGAGGGAAATCAAATTCGCACATTGTTTCTTAACCCAGAAAGTTCTGCGTTGCCCCGTTATGGTGAGAACAAAATTGTTATATTGACCTCTACCTACTTAATTGTTGGGCCACATCTCCGGAATGCGGCTCAAATTTGTGTTATTAAATATGAAAGAGACTCCAATATGGATATTTTGCTCCCCGCAAATGTGGAACAGGCGTAAAGCAAAATTGACGCTGAAGGTGTAATTCTGCAGCTGACAGCAGACGGCAACACGTTAAGCGTCCGACACCTGTAACCGTACCATGAGTTACAATTACCGTACTCGCTAGCGTGTCAAATGCTCTGTCCCTCGCACTCTATAAAAATACTGCGAGGTCTGCGACGGACAGAGCATTCAACTCGCCAGCGAGTACGGTAATTGTAACTCATGGTAAGGGTACTGCTCTACGATCGTGATTGCGCATCCGACCCGACATTCTGTGCCGTACGTATCTCATATTAGTCTGTGCAGACAGCAGACGGCAGCATTAGGTGTCGGACGTCTGCCATTGCCGTCTGCGATCGGCTGCGGAATGACACCTTAACGTCACGTTATCTAAATATGTATAGGTATGATATGAAAAGTAATAAAATTAATGTTGTCCTATAATATAGATAAAATGCGTTCCATACAACCTGGATACGTGTGCCGTCTGCGGGTGCTCGTGTTCTGCCCAAGGAGACTATTGGCAATTTGAAAACCGGATTTCCCTCTGCAGAAGACATTATGACATACTTTTCAAGCATAGCCTCGCTAAATTCCAGGGTGTAAAATTAGCAGAATTCAAGGTTTGTTAAAGAATATTACTTATGTGTAGTTCAAATATCATGGTTAATTTAAAGATGATGTTGCATGTATATTCCTCAGCCCGACCTTAAGGGGTGATAGACGGTGGAGCAAGTTCGCGTACTTGCGGCTCGGCGATCTTACTCGCCCGTGTGTCATCCGAAGTACGCGTACTTAAAAACCACCAAGTTCGTCGGAGATCCAACATGTTTGAATTTTGCTCGTAGCTTTTCTTGGCTCGTACGTCTGTCATCGCCACGAGTAGCGAGCCACGATTTTCTTTCAGTACCCTTACCATGAGTTACAATTGCCGTACTCGCTAGCGAGTTGAATCGCAGACCTCGCAGTATTCTTATATAGAGTGCGAGGGATCTGTCCCTTGTGCATTCGACACGCTAGCGAGTACGGTAATTGTAACTCATGGTAAGGTTACAGCAGTCTGTGGGTGAGGTGTTTGACATTTGTGTTGTGTTGTTTGTTTATTTTGGTTCAGAAATTCTAGTTAAAACCTAACATTTTAAAATGATGATTTTTAAAAGGTGATAAGTATGATATAATTCCTTAATCACTCAAACCTTCCTCTGTCCATGACATTTTGCGTGTGAAGTGTGAGCAAGTAAGCTTCAACGTGTGTCACCGACGCGAAACGAGCAAGTTCGCGAACTTTAAGATCGCGATTTTATAGCTCATGCGTCTACCACTGACGACGCAAGCCGAACAAGTACACGAACTTTAAGATCACGATTTTATAGTTCGTGCGTCTGTCACTGACGCGAGCCGAGCAAGTTTGCGAACTTTAAGATCGCGATTTTATAGCTCGTGCGTCTGCCACTGACGCAAGCCGAACAAGTTCACAAACTTTAAGATCGCGTTTTTATAGCTCGTGCGTCTGCCACTGACGCAAGCCGAGTAAGTTTGCGAACTTTAAGATCGCGATTTTATAGCTCGTACGTCCGTCGTCCTATAAGATCGCGATTTTATATCTCGTACGTCTATCACCCCTTTTAGGGCCGAGTTAAACAAACGGATTTTTAAAATTTAAACGTGTTTTTAAACCTTAAACGACTGATTAACGATATTTTGGTGTTCACCACGCGTAGCCATCGATTACTTAAGTGCCGTAACCGACTGTTTTACTTTAAACGAAGAAATGGACTTAATTTACTTACAGCTCCTTAAAGTGAAATTGTACTGTATCCATCACTCTAGGGTTAAACACAATAAAATGGAAGGCGCTTTGAATTTCATTTCATTTCGATTTCAGTCTGAACCGACGGATCGTACCGTATATGGGGCCCCTTAAAACGTTCGGTCATTTAAGTAAGAGATTCAATCAAAAACGACGGTTAGTTAACCGTTGTTCGTTAGAAACGGTTGGTGAACACCAAAAAAACGCGGTTTGTTTATACACTTGATAAATGTTAAAGGCCCAGCCACACCGGATGCGTGCGCGTAGACGTGACGTGCGCATTCACTTTCCACTGCGTTGTATCCTAGTGGCATGTCGTATGAGAATTCAAACTATACACCGCAGTGGAAAGCGAACGCGCACGTCACGTCTACGCGCACGCATCCGGTGTGGCTGGGCCTTTAGTGTTGGTTGACCCTTAATGTTGTAGTTGCCACTTGAAAATATTTTTGCCTAACTATAGGCACCCACTTTGTGCTAGTTCATTAAACTTGTGTTGTTTCCATTAAGTATAACATAAATTACTTTTTTTTAGTCGGTTCGAGACTGCTTCTTTGCTCATGCCCACAATAGTTGCCTGGCGTCTGTAAAAATTATGAAAAGCGTAGAAATCCAAAAGAAGCTGAGAAAGGAGGCCTACCTCGACCTTTATTTTCCACAACGACGATTCTGCAACGATTAAGCGCTTTTGGTGATGTGATGTGTGTTAGTTTTTAATAAATATTTAATTTTTAACTTTTACCTATGTTAAATATTGTTTTAGTTTTTAATTAATATTTAATTTTTAACTTGTACCTATGTTAAAAATTGTTTTAGTTTTAAATAAATATTTAATTTTAAACTTTATAACTATGTTCAATATTATTTTAGTTCTCGTGATCTATTGACCCTTAGAGCATAATACAATAGAAAGAGTACATTATGGTACAATTTTCCAAGCAAAAAAATCTGCCGATGTTGGTGCGTTACGAGGTAATACTACAATAAACCGCTAACACACTGATGCGAATAATGTTCTTATTCTTGCGCACCTACGCTACTAAAAACAATAAAGCTTAAGCTACGAACCTAAATCAGGCATACAAACAAACAATAGTCAATAGTTATTTGTGCAACAAGAGATCAAAGTTGGTTTTTGCTGCGAGTGTTGATTTTCAATCCCGAGCAAGCGAAGGATTCTATAATTGAATCACGAGCGTAGCGAGTGATTCTAGGTAAGAATCCTGAGCGTAGCGAGGGATTCAAAGACACGAGATGTAAATAACTTTGGTCTCGTGTGACACATACCTACAACTTTTCACCTCAGCAGCGATATATCCATCCTCAGATCATAAACTACCGCGGTCGCCATAAATAAATAAATAAATAAATAAATAAAGTGGCTGTTGAAGTGTTGAGCTGTGAAGTCAGAGGCTTTACTATGAAATCCGTAATTCGAACTTCGTCTATTGCTATCCCTTTTGCTCTCGACGCGTCACTAATTCGCAAGAAAGTGACGGAGCGATCCGAAGTTCGAATTACTGATTTCAAAGTAGAGACCCAGTTTCTTAATTGTCATGTCATGTCACTCTTGTCATCATTTCGTTTCGAGAAAAGAAGGATGTATCCCTTAGTAGTCTGAGGCTCTACTTTGAAAATCGAAGTTCGAAGTTACGTTAGCTCCATCTCTTTCTCTCGATTTAGTCTCGAATAACAGGTGCTCTACTTTGAAATCCGTAATGCGAACTTCGTCTATTGCTATCTCTTTTGCTCTCGACGCGTAACTTATTTGCAAGAAAGTGACAGGGCGATCCGAAGTTCGAATTACGGATTTCAAAGTAGGGCAGCTATGTACTGTGTATGGAGCTTATTTTTTTCAAAACTGACATCACTTTGTCTGTCAATCGATTTTTGAAAACAACTGAATTCAATATTTTACTTAAGTATATTATATTATTATTTTACATACGAATAAGATAAAAGTTGGTTGAATTGCAACGACATAGCATTTATATTACTAATTTTACTCGTAATATTTTTCGTGTTTCTTGCATAAGAGTAGCAGAAACAGTATTAGGTATAATAAATTGCGTTACCTCTCTAGGGTTAGGGTTGCTGAAAGTCGGCTTAACTTTTTCAGAGGGTTATTGTAGGTAAGTGCCTATTTAATTATAAGTAAGTACGTACCTTTAGGCGATAAAGGTACCTACGTACAAGAAGCTTATATCGGTGAATTAAAAAATATTGTAACAACACAGTTTAGGACTTAAGACAACGTTGACTTTGTTCCATTGTGTAACGAAAATTAGTCATATAATCATATGGTTAATACAATTTTGGAGGTAGGTACCTAACAGTAGTAAATACCTAAGCAGTTGTAGTAAAAAAGGGTTTACCCTCGAATCGCCGACACTCATTTCACCGAGTTTTCATTTCATCCAATTTTCATTTCATCGAACAGGCATTTCCACGTGCAGTGGCCCGTTTCACGAAGCTACAAGTTACAAATTACAAGCGGAACTCTCTTTCTAGCAAAAGGAGTTAGAGACTTCCGCTTGTAATTTCTAACTTGTAGCTTCGTGAAACGGGCAGGAGTTATAATTTTTTGGTGGTCACAGGTCTAACCTAACCTAACTTGTAAACCATGCTTAAGATAACCTAAAAACAATAAGGTTTCAGCAGAAATTAGCTGTCGATGAAATGAAAATTCGGTGAAACAACGCATTCTTGAAATGAGTGTCGGTGATTCAAGGAGCACCCGTAAAAAAATCCTGGGTTGTGATTCTTTTAAAAGCAAAGGTGAGCTAATGCAGGAGTGAATGTCCAAGCGAGTCAAAGTAGTCCCGTCAGAGCGAGCAAAACACATTTTAGCGCGTGCATTCTGAATTAGGCAGCCTTATACGTTCGAGAAGACATGCTGCCAAATTGAATACACGCGCTAAAATGTTTTGTTCGCTTTGACGGTACTACTTAAACTCGCCGCTCCGCTTCACTCCTGCGTTCGCTCACCTTTGCTTTTGAAAGAATCACTACCCTGTATTGGTAGCTCAAAACAGCCGCAAACACGTTAAGACGAATAACCGCACCAAAATTGGTCCAGTATTACTCTCAGCCCCTAATGTACATGGGTAAGTAAAGAAAGAGTGGTTTCGTTTTAGCTAGGTAAGTATCCAAGTGCTGATTTCGTTTGTGTTTGGTTATCTGTGATTTTAGTTTATGATTGAAAAAATTACGTAGGTTTTTTTGCGGCGCTTCCTCTCTGCATGATGGTTTTGTGTGTATGTACCTAAGTATGTAAGTAAACATTTGAATGTGCAAAAAACTACATTAGGTACACGATTATTAAAATTACAGAAATAAAATTAGACTATGGTAGTACATAGGTACAGAGGTGAACTTAAGGTCTATGCATACGTAACGTGATCAGAGGGCCCTGCCAAGATGCACTACGCTAACTAGCGTTTCTATTCGTTTCGTTTTTAAACCAATCGCCTCACTGGTAGATGACGTGATACGAAAAGTCACGTGACCTACCAGTGACGCGATTGGTTTAAAAACGAAACAAATAGAAACGCTAGTTAGCGTAGTGCATCTTGGCAGGGCCCTCAGGGGCCTAATATCGCTGCGTTTATCGCGTGACAAAGTATGGATAAATCTGTCACCTTCTGACACGTAGATAAGTACGAGAGTGACGGATGCTTTATCCACATTTGACACGCGATATATACGCAGCCATACTAGGCTCGCAGGACGTGGATGGGACGGGGACGGGACGTGGTTGCATACATTTTTGGTTTACCCGTCACGTTCCCGTCCCCTCCGTGTAATCGTTACGTATGCACATTCCGATACATTTTCTATGAAACGCTATTGTTAAAATTCCCCGTCCCGTCCCGTCCCGTCCCGTCCCCGTCCCCGTCCCCGTCCCGTCTACGTATGCAGAGAACTTTATCCCTTTAAGGGCCTGTCTACATTCACCACGTTGAGAATCCGTTATCGTGTCACTGCTGAGGCCCTACTTTGAAAATCGAATTTCGAACTTACGTTAGCTCCATCCCTGTCACTCGTCATTCGAAACTAAATCGATAGAAAGGGATGGAGCTAACGTAACTTCGAACTTCGATTTTCAAAGTAGGGCTTCAGACGCACGACGCACGTGTGGTGCCGCGTCGTACCACCGGTATCGGAATCTCTTCCAGTAAACCGCTGCGTGTCCGTAGCGCTAATAAATAAATCACTCCATATTATTAACGTGTTAATAGCTTTCATGTGGCTAATTTACTAAAATGCGAATATAAATTGTGTATTTCGAATTACCTTAGTTGCAAGAAGAAAGTAAAGATGTAAACGCTATTCTTTTGCTTCTTATTTCATTGGATTAAAGTGCAAAAGTGTCTGTCTTTGTACCTTATATCTTTTTACTCGAAAAAAGTATGGCAATTCTTTATAAGTAATTTTTAATACTTCTCTTTTCTCAATGTAGAACCTATTATAATTTATCTTTCTGACAAACATGTACGTAGTTAAAGGTACCTTACAAACAGCGCGAAAAAAAATTCGAATGTGACCATTACCTAGCTACCTATATTTGCATATTATTAATATACTCAATGGGGTGCAAAAAATACTTAAATCTCGCATGTTCGGTTGGTATCGTAATAGACTTCGTTATTTTTTAAATTTGTTTTAGCACTTTGCGTTTTCCCATGCTTGCTTCATTATCAACATAATCAGTTATATTCTTTACAGGTAAACCCGTTGCAAGGACAACTGAAAGAGAAAAATGTCGTGGGATGTAACAGAAGGTAAGAATCAAATAACCTAAACTAAACTAATATATCAAAATATATATTTGTAAATGCCAGAGTCTTTTATCCCGATTATGATGAAGGTTAAGTAAGTTGTAGTAGTTGTAGTGCGCTTCTTACAAAACATGGCGATTTTAGTTATGAAATTAATAGTTATAGCTACTTATGCAATTCGTAATTCGAAAAGTTGGTAGCAATGAACTTTTAGGCAAAGTTAAATGGCTAAAGGTATAGATCGGTGGTAGATGATACAATGACGAAACTCACTTTTCTTGGTTTAGGTTTCGAGTATGTAGTGAACCCAAAGGTAGCTCCTAGAATCTGCTTCGGCACCCCGTTGGAGCGGGAGACGCTGCCGACAGAAGGTCCCGCGATGTCTCCGTTCATGCGAAGATTGGGGGGACCGAAGAAAATGCCGCACCTTGGCCCCGACACCCACCACAACGACAAACGAAGCGCTTTCTACGATCTCACGCATAGGGTATGAGATGAACTAACGTTTAGTTTGGCAAGGAGGAGTTAGATGGGAAATTTGCCTGGGCAACATTTTTTTTTCCCAAATGCAACTACGTACTTACCTAACGTTGTGGTCGCTACTTGAAAGTCCTCAATTTCTTTTTTACCGAACTTATTCACGGCAAGCTTACTATTAAAACTAACCCATAAATATTTATCCCCCTTTTACATAAACGCACAATGAACCTATTCTAGTTAAAGTATTCGTTGTCGCTTTCTATCAAATTCAAATATCATAATAACAGCAAAGGACAGCATATTTCAAGCACAAAAGCTATTGCACGTTTATGATTAAGAGGATACCTTTCTAATTTTGAATAGAAACATTGAATCCAGGGCCCTACTTTAAAAAGCGAAGTATCTACGCAGTTAAGTTATCATCTCCTAATTTAGTCACGAAACAACAAACAGCAGAGGCATTCGAAGTTTCGAATATAATACTTCATAGTACTTAACCCCCTGCATTAGCTGCGCCTATCTTACCTAACTAGTCTCACTGCTCGTCTATCTTCTGCGGTTGTGTTGTAGCACATCAGCAAACTTGGTCTCGGAACGCAGACTCCTCGGTGGGTGAAGCCGAAGGAAGCTTACCAGCCGCCCCCGCAACCACCCAAGCCCGAAAAACCCTTACCTCAGTACTGCGCTCCTTTCAACCGGTCAGGAAAGAGGAAGTCGTATTTTGCAATCAATCCATATCCCGCGTAAGTCTTGAACAATACTTAAACAAGTAGGGGAAGAGGAACAATTATTTTTTGGCAGGACTCTGGGGTAAAAGCAACGCTTGGATTCCACTTAATACGTGTCCGTTCACACATGGGCGATTCCACAACAGCGCGGTTCTTATTTACTAAAACATCTCGGCGTTCAGATGCGTATTATGTAACCACATAGTTTTACTAACAAATAATAATAAACCATGTGTGATCGGAGCCTAGGGGACTGTCTAAAAATAAATGATACAACAACCCCGTTTTATCTCATACGAACATATTTCTAAAGGGGCTTCTAAACGGGCCATATTTTCACTGCAATATGTGGCCGGCAACTATTGGTGTCTTTCTCTAACATACGAATAAGAGAGGGACACCGATTGTTGCCGGCCACATATTGCAGTGAAAATATGGCCCGATTAGAAGCCCCTTTAGAGATATCTCCAGATAAAAATATCATACCAACTTTTAATTGCAGACCTTGCGATTACCGACCTCAATTAAAGAAGAAGGAAATGAAATTTGCATATTGTTTCTTAAACAAGAAAGTTATGGTTAACGCCGTTAAGGTGAGAAAAATTATATTGACCTCTACCTACTTTAAGCCAGTCTATATCAACACAGAAAAAGGCAAAAATTGCAAACGCGCATGTAACTACGAATTTTGTATATGTTGTTAGGTCTCTTGAGAGTAGTTAACACCCAATCCAAAGTGCCAAAATTTCGTAGTTTTTCGAGCACCATTGGGGTAGCACACGGTTTTCAGGGTTGCAAACTTGGGTGTTAACTACTCTCAAGGGACCTAAAACAACATAAAATATAAAAAAATCGTAGTTACATGCGCGTTTGCGATGTTTGATGTCGTTATACTCGTTATGGACTGGCCTACTTAATGCTTGGGCCACATCTCCGGATATCGGCGTCGATTCGTTTTGGTGGTTCATAAATATGAAAGAGACTCCAATACGGCTATGTTCCCCGTAAATGTGGACCGGGCGTAAAACAAAATTGACGCTAAAGGTGAAATTCTGCAGCCGACCGCAGACGGCAACGGCAAGCGTCCGACGACGCCTGCTCTACGGTCGTGATTGCTCACTCAACCCCAGAGGCCCTACTTTGAAAATCGAAGTTCGAAGTTGGGTTAGCTCCATCACTTTCTCTCAATTTGGTCTCAAATGAAGAGTGACGGGAATGGAGCTAACGTAACTTCGAACTTCGATTTTCAAAGTAGGGCCTCTGGCAGCAGATGGCAGCAGTAGGTGTCGGACATTGGCGTCACTAAGGTCTGCAATCGGGCGTCAGCGACGCCTGCCGTTTTCGTCTACTGCTGCCGTCTGAGGTCGGCGACACTACTGGGTCCGCGGTCGGGCGTCAGCGACGCGTACGGTTGCGGTCGAGCGTCAGACGTCGTGATGCTCGCTATGAAGATATTTCATATGCCGTAGCCGCACTGTGAGAGGCAAATATATGTTAAAGTGAGCACGATGTATTTATATCTCACTCTAACGTACAGTTGCGTCTAGCAGTGTTTGTGGCAAACACCAATGGCCCGTTTCACGAAGCTACAAGTTACAAATTACAAGCGGAACTCTCTTTCTAGCAAAAGGAGTTAGAAAGAGACTGACATCGCCTTCTGCGATCGGTTGCGAAATGACACCTTAACGTCACGTTGTCTTAGCCCCGAACCCGATATTCAAACCGTGGGTAGATAGGCTTACTTCGGATTAAAATTTGACACATTTTGTATGGGCAAATGTCAATTTTTAACCCGAGGTACGCCTTATCTATCCGCGGTTTGAATATAGGGTTTGGCCGTTAGTAGGTACCCATACGATATTTATAAAAAGTACCTAATCAAATGTTGTCCTATAATATAGATAAAATGCGTTCCATACAACTTGGATGCGTGTGCCGTCTGCAAGTGCTTGTGTTCTGCCCAAGGAGACTATTGGCAATTTGGAAAACGGATGTCCCTCTGCAGAAAACATTATGCCATACTTTTCAAGCATTGCAACGCTAAATTCCAGGGTGTAAAATTGGCAGATTTCAAGGTTCGCTAAAGAATATTATGTGTAGTTCAAATATCAATGTTAATTTAAAGATGATTTTAAATGAGCTAACGCGTTGCTAACAAATCGAAAGCGGCGCGACTCAGAAGTCTCAAGTCATGTAGGACACTGGGTAATCGAGCTGCCCCCAATTCTCGTTTTTCTAGCGTATTTTACACGTATGGGCTATGTGAGTACCTAGAGTTTATACAACCGTTTAAAGGTAGGCAAAAATGGGGCACTGTTCGAAATAAAATTGGCAACATGATCCAATTTTATGCTAAAATCTGAGGCTCTACTTACTTTGAAATTCGTGATTCGAACTTAGTCTGTTGCTATCCCTTTTACTCTCGACGCGTCACTAATTCGCAAGAAAGTGACGGGGCGATCCGAAGTTCGAATTACTGATTTCAAAGTAGAGCCCCTGTTACTTTTGCTTAGTTCATAGATTCCTACCTCTATGGCCATTCTATGGCTTCGTAAACGTTATGGCTCCCTCTACCTTTATGGCTTAGTTAGTTAAATTTGGTAGTTGACATTTGAAAATTGAAAATATTGTTTTTCCACCTTGTCACCTCGTCAAACTCTTATTTGCCTAATTATAAGCACTGCACTTTGTCCTAATTAATTAAACTTGTATTGTTTCCATTAACGTAAATCACGTTTTTTTTAGTCGGTTCGAGACTGCTTCTTTGCTCATGCCCACAATAGTGTCTTGGCGTATGTAAAAATTATGCAAAGCGAAGAAATCAAAAAGAAGCTGAGAAAGGAGGCCTACCTCGACCTTTATTATCCACAACGACGATTCTGCGACGATTAAGCGCTTTTGTTGTTTTAGGCATTAGTGTAGTTTTAAATAAATATTTAAGTTTTTACTTGTGTCTGTGTTCAATATTATTTTAGTTCTCGTAATCTATTGATTGACCCTTAGAGAATAAATAGAACAGAGGGCTTATTGTCTAACGCAGTCGCAATCGCAACCGGCTTCAAAGTGGAGCAATTGTTTTCATTTTGCGCTCAGGTTCAGTTTGTCCATATTCTCATCTCGTCCACATTCTCATCTCGCCCACTTTTCTATCTCGTACACATTCCCACCTCGTTCACATTCCCATTTCGTCCACTTCTCATTTCGTTCACATTCCCATTTCGTCCACATTCCCATCTCGTCCACATTCTTATCTCGTCCACATTCTTATCTCGTCCACAATCCCATTTCGTTCACATTTCCAACAACTAGTGAACAACCGAGTGATCGAATTGATATCGAAAACAGCCCTACAATCCAAGTTAGGTTGCAGACGAGTTAGGAATGAGGACCAGTTGGGAATTTGGACTAATTAAGAATGCAGACGAGTTGGGAATGTCGACGAGTTGGAAATATGGACGAGATAGGAAGAGGACAATTTGGGATTGGTATGTGGACGAGTTGGGAATGAGGCCGAGATTAAAATGTGGACGAAATGGGAATATGGACAAAGTGAACCTGAGCGTCATTTTGTATGCAGACAGGCCTTCGATTTTCAAAATGAAAACGATCGTGATTGCGAGTGCGTTAGACAATAAGCCCTCAGGAGTAGGTACATAATGGTACAATTTTCCAAGCAAAACTGTCCCGGTGTTTGTGCGGGACGAGGTTATACTACATACTTAAAATTAACACACTACGGTAAAATAGGCTTACTCTGCTCCTTACTAGGTAACTTTGCTCCAATTCTGTATTTAGTTTCATTGCCCTGCAAGTACTGATGTGCAAGTTGTGGAAAGTTTCCAAAATGTTGGAAAAGTTCCAAGAAATTTCCAAAATCTTTCACTGGAAATATAGGAAATTTAAATATATGAAACGGAAAGTTTCAATCACCACGTACAATTGTGAGAAGTTTCCGAAATTTTCCTACATGAAATGTTCCGCAATTTTGGAAAGTTTCGTTTGGCACATCACTACCTGCAAGTGGAAGTCTTTGGTCAGTTCGTCAAAATTGCTGAAAGTACTTATTCGATACCTAGCCAGCAGTGTTTGTGGCAAACACCATGGCCCGTTTCACGAAGCTACAAGTTACAAATTACAAGCGGAACTCTCTTTCTAGCAAAAGGAGTTAGAAAGAGACTTCCGCTTGTAATTTGTAACTTGTAGCTTCGTGAAACGGGCCCCAAGCATGTGGTGTGGCTTATAGAAATACATAGAAACCAGTTTAGACGTCTGAGGCTCTACTTTGAAATCCGTAATTCGAACTTCGTCTATTGCTATCCCTTTTGCTCTCGATGCGTCACTAATTCGCAAGAAAGTGATGGGGCGATCCGAAGTTCGAATTACTGATTTCAAAGTAGAGGCCCAGGGGCTCTTATCTTATCTTATCTTATCTTACAGATGGGCCCTTTCGGATACACTTCGACCCTTTAGGATCTTTTGTGCAATTACCCTCTTACACACTCATCCTTTCGAATGTGCAGGTTTCCTCACGATGTTTTCCCTTCACCGTAAGAGCGTCGGGTAATGCACTTAAGTTAGAAAAACTCATTGGTATATGGTGACCGCGGGGATTCGAACTCGGTACCTTACGATCACGAGTCGACCCCCTAGCGGCCAAACCCTATATTCAATCCGCGGATAGATAAGGCTTACCTCGGGTTAAAATTTGACATTTGCCCATACAAAATGTGTCAAATTTTAACCATAAGTAAGCCTATCTATCCGCGGTTTGAATATAGGGTTCGGCCATAAGCCACTAGGCCACCGACGCTCTTGGCCCAGGGGGTCTACTTTGAAATGCGTAATTCAAACTTCGGATCGCCCGTCACTTTCTCGCGAATTAGTTACGCGTCGAGAGCGAAAGAGATAGCAATAGACGAAGTTCGAATTACGGATTTCAAAGTAGAGCACCTGAGGCCATACTTTGAAAATCGAAGTTCGAAGTTACTTTAGCTCCATCTCTTTCTCTCGATTTAGTCTCGAATGACGAGTGACAGGGAAGGAGCTAACGTAACTGCGAACTTCGATTTTCAAAGTAGGGCCTCAGGTAACCTTGGCTTGGATTCTGGGTCACTTTGGCATTAGTAGCCTGTTAAATAGTAGTATTTAATTTGTTTTCTTATGGCAAGATCAGTCATAAAAATACTGTTCATGGCAACATTTTTATCATCAATCATCTGACTTCGTGCTAAAACTAGATTATTTATTATTTATTTTGAAAACGAATCAATATTTTGGGTGTATCTGCTAAACTTGCAGACTATAATGAAATTAGATTCTAATAACAAGTTGATCCGTAGTGAAAGTGGCTCCGATACTCCCGAAGATGTCGTAGATCCGCGGCAAAATGCGGAGGATATCATTGATGAGATACTCGCCGAGTTTAGCGAGTCGCGGTCGCCGGACGGGCGCAACGGGCACGCCGTCCCGGACTCGCTGTTCCGCATGATCCAGCCGCCGCAGACGCGCACGCCCGCCAACTCCGTGTCAGAGCCCGCCTCGCTCGACGACATCGACCCCGCCTCAGACCTCGGCGCCTCCATACGAAACAAGTGCCAGGAGCTCGAGGAAATACTACAGAGCCTCAAGACTCGACTGAACCATGTCGTCTTGGACGAAAACATAGTACTCAGTCCTGATGCCAACTCCATGGAGGCGCAGTTGGAGCATGATTTGGACACAGATTGTCAAGAGGACCTATCGTTGCAAGAATTCCTGGAACTGCTACATTCCCAGAACGAAATTAATTCCACCAGTGTACAATGATGTACACTCAGAATTTACTATGCATAATATAATAAGTAAGATTAACATGATATTGTATGTAAATCTGAGATAAGAATATTATATTGAATGAAGAAAATTTAAATAAATAGAATTTCGGGGCCTAACATTTAAGCATTTGTTTTTAAATTTACATTAAAGAAATGAAAATTATAAATTCCATTGCCACAAATTGATGTAATCGTTTACTAAGCCTGCCCAAGGCTCAGTTAAGGATTATATCAGATTGCATGATGTCTTATAGTTTAGACTTTCGGGTACAGGTGTTGGTTTCTTAGTCACATAAGATCATATGAGACTGAATGAGAGAGGTATGGTCGGTTCAATTGAAATGAATAAAGATGTAAACAAACCAATTTACCACTATTACTCCATAATCAGGTACTTATGGCAATTATTATGTGGTTTTATGAATGATTTATATACTCGATTATCACTTTCATAGTAAGTTTAAGATTGATTAAATATTAATTATGTTTTTTAGATAAAAACGCACTCAATGAAAATTTTGAGGTTGTGCATGTAATGGTACTGACTTGTTTACATCTTTGGAAATTTTAACTGACACTAACTACACATACCTGCAGGTCTTTTATAACCTCTTGAATGCCACAGGTGGCTCTGGCCAACAACTGAAAGTCGTGCCAGTGACGCCACAATGGCTACAGCCGTCGAAAGTTGGAGATTAAAAGAGACTTTGTTTCATATAAATAAGGTGTATTTTGCACAGCGTAGCAACCGTGTTTGGCATGTAAGTGACACATTTTGTATCTGATGTAAGGCGTTCAAAAGGTTGGGAGCTATTGCACAGAAGGTACTTCACCATGATTTACAGATGTTTTAGTGATTAATCAAACAGTGCAATAATTTTTTTACAAAATGGTATTGATCATGCTATCTCAGGTAGCTTTAGATAGCAAACTGAAAAAGTTTCTGATAAGAACATTCTTATTTTAATTTAGAAAACATCAAAAAATGTATAACAAATATTTATGCTTGTCACCCAGTTATTTGCCCTTGCCAATAATTAAATAAAATGATACTAATGATAAATCAATCTTCTTTATTAAAAGGTACCATAACAAAACTTAACATTTAAATGAAATTTCAAAACAAAATCTTACTCTTCCTGAATTTGTAATCTGTGGGTCTGGTGGCTGAAGTTGTAAATAAAACCCCAATAACCAAGTAAGCTTGAAAGGGGCTTCACAAAACATCATTTTATTTTAATTCTTAGTATAGCAGGATCACAATAATTATAACTATGTAAAACTGAATATATATAAACCTAACAATTAACTCACTTTTTTGATGCCTAATATAATTTACTTAGCAACTTTTGAAATCTTCCATAATACTTCATAACTATTGGTGTAACTAAATTTTTAGGCATTCAATCTAAAAATGTTTTAAATTTCATCGAACAAATCATTAACCTCAGGTTTTATAGACAGCTCTGTGTCATCAGGCACAGTGTCATTCTCATACACTTGACTGTCCTCATTGCTATCTACCTCAATTGTGCTCAATTTGTTTTCCTGTTTCAAAATTAAACTCAAATTCTTTTCATAAATTTTGTCACATACATCAACTTTGTTGCGACAGTTTAATGCAATTTTAAATGTTTGCAGCCAAGTGTTGTAAGGAGATGGGTCTGCTTTCACACATTCATTTCTAAAATATTCCATAGCACTGAATGCTTTAGAATAGTTTCCATCAAAGTTACAGTAGACCAAACTCTCAATGGCTTCTGTCATGTCTGGTACTAGATCTATTAATGTCTTTCCATTATTGACAAGTGTTTGGAAATCATCAATTGGATCTACAGTTCCAATGCGAACTACACCTTTATTGTTATTTAATGGCAGTTGAATTTTAGGCATATCCATTTCTTCAATTGACTGGTTTGGTTCTCCAGATTCAATTTGAGCTGCTACATCATTTTTGGCTTGATTTTTAAGCCTACGCTTTTGTTTTGGTTCTACTTTCTTCAGATCCAACAACTTTTTCAAATTGTCTAATGGATCCCTAGACCGTTTTTCAATCAATGGAGGTATTTTAAAAAGCACCATTATTTCATCCCTTGGCTGAGGCAAGGGTTTACCAGGGTTCAGTGCTCGGAATGCAATACAATCTAATACATACTGAGCTGTTGGACTGACTGTTCCTGCAATAGGGAATGCTTCTGAATCATCAAATGTATCATCATAAGCAGATGTTAAATCCATGGCCTTTATAAGATCTTTGAAAGCATTTACTTGGTCTTCTGTACAAGCAAACTTCTTTTGTTTTGTTGGTGGAAATGACATATTCTTGATATCTTCTTTGAAACAAAGTCCTACCATTGACAAGCAAATAAAATCATTTGTATCTATCACAGGCATGAGAGCAAACATCTTAGGAGCATTTCCATTATTCCATACTCTCCTTACAATTGCAACCAAATTCATTTCATGGAGGCACTCAACAAGACACCTTATTGCATGCTGGGCTTTTTTATCACCCTTTCTTCCAAATACATAATTCAGTCCATCTCCATTGAGATTTTGCCATTTGATGTTACTGGCATTTGTAAAGCCATATATTGATAAACATTTTTCTCCTGGTTCATAAAACATGGTTTTATCACAATCAGATAATGGAATGATTGATTGACCATAGTGATAGCCCTTTATTATGTCTTGGACATTAACAGGCGCTTGGTTTTCTATGCTAATGAACACCTTGTCTGTTTTCATGACACCCTCAGTAGTGCTTGATGTAGATGTTATTGGGTCTTTGATAGCTTTCTTCCAGGGTTTCACTATAGGTTCATCTTTCAATCTCACATATGACGAGACGGGAATCTTAATATTAGGGCCAATGCTTAAATCAACATTCCATGGTGATGCATTTCTTGCCCTCTTTCTATGGAAGAGTAGATACTGCATGGCATATTCAAATGTAGCTGTTGCACCGTTGGTTTCTTCCACAAAATGACGAGCCAACTTAATGTCATCACCCTTGTGACTTTCATCATGGACATCAACACCTATCACATCAACCTCAAAGTTTTCCTCTTTGAATCCATTAAGAACCTGCAGAGGTAGAATATATAAATTTAAAATACAACAAGCAATTGAGTAAAAACTTGTACTGTACAGCCTAACCAGGAAAACTAAAAACACTCAAATAGAAGTAGCTATCACTTGGTTTTTTAGTGTCTTTTGTGAATTGCTATGAAAAAGAAAACTTATGAATACGTTTTTTGCAATATGGCAAGGTTTTTTTTTTCTATTCAACATACAATAACACAACTGTATTGGCTTACCAATTCAACCTGACTGTCCTCAATCTGGGAAGGTGATTGGAAGTTAGTCATCAGTATTATCTTTTTGTTCACTATGTTAACTGACTCCATACTCTGCTTGAACATATCAGCAGCTACAATCAGTGCGTCAAACCAGTCCCCTCTGTGCTTGGATGGCTGAAATAATAGTTGCAGTTAATTATGACTCTTACAATAAACCTTATTTTTCATGTTTAAGCTGTGGAGCACCCTAAGCTAAATTTAAAGATAACGTTTGTGTACATATTGTGCACAGGGCGCTCTTACCTCCACTGGCAAGTCTCGAATTATTTTCCATGTAGGAGACTGCAGGTCTGCAAGTGCCTCAATACGTCGGAATGCTCCCTCGCATTGTTCTGCCATACTATTATTAGTGTTTTTAGATCCCAATAATATAACACCCACATAATTATTAGCCTGGGTTATTACTTTGCGCTCTATTATGCGAGCAGTACAATCTCTTGCTTTAGAAAAGAAACTGTTTTCTTTACTTTCCTCCACACAAGATACATTTTTTCCAACATCGAGAATGATAATAGTACCTTGATCTACTTTCGGCATTTTGCTGAAACAGATATTGCTGTCAATAATTTGCAAATACATAATTCGAGTTCCGTTAATTTTATATTTTGGTACACTGTACATAATTAAGGTCCCTTTCGAACATATGCAAGAGCTATTTACGTACGAAAGTGACGAAGGAATATATAAAACATATTGGACCATTATCATTTTACTTACCTGGAATTTTGCAATTTGTTTGCAAGGCAATATGAATTTGAGCTTATTCACTTTTCTTTCAGCAAGCTTAGCTACTGATACTACTACTCACAGATTATAGGATATGCTACTAATATGTTACTACTGATCAATTTTGTTCGCACGGGGAACGCCGCGTGATTTGCGCGTCGCGCTTCAAATTGAAATGAAATGAAAAACCGAATGCAATCGAATCCAAACCAAACCAACTACAAACAAAACAACGACTACGTTCAAGCAATACCTAAACATAAATACCATACCATACATACCTATAATGACATGAAACCAAACCGGTGCGAGTTTCGACTTGTTTTGCATGCAATGCAACTGACTGATGACACATAGTCTGTTCAGGAGTCATACAAAAACGCTCAAAAAGTAAAGTTCTAGGTGTCAACACTTATTGACAAATTGTCAATTCGGTTATACTTTATCTGTGACCTGTGACCGTCTCTGTCTGTAGTTCGCTGTCAGTGTCAGTCAAAGAGAATATAATCACTACGTTTTAAGAGGCCGAACTTCATACAAATCATTTTCTGAACGTTTTGTATGCCGATACCAAGAATGATGCACCAACATAATAAAAATCAAATGTTGCCATGCCATTCCAATTGCAGTTTGTCAAAACTAGTGCTGCGAAAAATCGATAATAGTGATTTCCATAACCGGTAATAACGGATTTAGCCATAACCGTTCGTTCATATGCAACCCGTTTTTTTTTTAGTATAAAATAAAACAAATAATTCTATAATAAATTTTATTTCTTTCTTTGGTACATATATATAATTATAAACTTTAAATCATCCTCATTACTAACTTTCTCATTCAACTATTATGTATTTACTCTAATAACAAAATACTCAATTAATCAATTAATCAATTATTATACACAGAATTATATCAAATAACTACGACTAGTAATTTGATTTTTCCTGCGTGGTGCAGGGTTAGAATGCACCACCTCATTTCTTCCTATGGGTGTCATAAGAGGGGACTAAGGGATTCGGGTTAAAGTGTGATGTAAGGTAGGCGATGTGCCAGCAACAAGTCACTGCAACATCACTCTTGAACTGTGTTACCTATATCACTGCTAAAAGTGGCATGGGGACAAATGTTCCATGTGCTCTGCCTACCCCTGTTTTGAAATATAGACGTGAGTTATGTATGTATGTAGTTATTTGATTTACAAAGCCATCCTTTTTTCAAGTTGATTATTTATGTAAACTTGCACAATACAAAAAAAATACAATTGTGCATTCTCCTTCAGTCAACCAACAGGCAAAATAGAAACATTATATATATATATAGTTTACAGAAGGCCTAAAAATAGAACAGTTTTTGAATAAATAGATATTGACCTGGCTATAAAACGGCTGTTTGTATACAGTTTGTGTGCAGTTGATATTACTGCTGACCGAACAGCATGCTAACTGACCAGATGTGATGCAGTCATAGAACTCCCTAAACAGTCTGTTATCAGTTCTATTGCAATCGGTTTACCAGCAGTCCGTGCCAGAAGGCTGACGATGTCGCGTGCATTCAATAGAATTTAATCGAAGCCAATCGCGTTCCCTTCCCTGGGTTTACATTAGTTTTAATGTGATACTCGTGCGAATTGAACTCTATATCATAGTTGGTATAGTATAACCTACTGTGTCCTATTCCAATAGATTAACATTTACTATCACATAATTTAATTTGTTTAAAATTGGTCTAGGTACAGTCGCGAACAGGGATTGTTGAGCCACTTGCAATTGTTCATAATTTGGCCGTGTAATGCAAATCGAATAGCTGTCAGCCAGTCGGTGACATCTTTTATTGAATTAAATTACGAACAATGGCAAGTGGCTTAACAATCCCGGTTTGTGACTGTACCATCGGCCAAAGCGTCACTTTCAAAATGAAATTGTTTGCACGTGCTGATCTGTGAGACACTGTATTGGCCCGCCCCCTCATTGGACCTTGCATACAAAATGCACCTTTAAGGTGGTCAACCGACGCTTTGGCCGATATGGTACATAACATTCTTATATTTTACTAACAAATATCAATATATTGGTAATTTGGTATGGAATCCTAAAGGTGCGAAGTCCGACACGCACTTGGCCGGTTTTTGTTTTAGATTTGTTCCCAAATGTAATGTTCCATAATTAGATTACCCAATACCAATGGAGTATTTTGCATCTAAGGGCCTCCGCTAACTTGCGCGGTTGCACGGAGCGGGTGCACGCCTGCGGGTGCGAATTCTCCAAAAATCCGTTGCACACGTCCGCGCCAGTTAGCGCTGCTTATACAATTTTTCAATAGGTGTTTCAACCCGCGCAAGTTAGCGGAGGCCATAATACAGTCAGTTTCAGAGACACGTGCACAGATCCCACCCCAGACGTATAAATATACTTAAACGCAATTTCCACGACCAAAATTACATAAAAACTTGTTTTTACATATTTTACTTCCCGTAATAATAACGACGTATGACGCCATGATCATAACTTACAGAAATTTTGTATGGGTCGTTTTGACGGTCGGCTGATATGGCTGTCTTTTCGGTGGAGCCATCTCAATCTTTATTGGTCCAATATACACTCAATAGTAATGAAATCTGGTCATATTTTTTTTGGGAAATCCTATACAAACTGACCCGATTTCATTGCTTTTAAAAGTATTAACATTCGGCTTGAGACGCTGAAATAATTGAAATTTTAGAAAAAAATAATGCAAGTCAATTACTACCTAAAATCCTCTCGAGACATAAATAAATTTGATGCAAAAATTGCTATCTTCAATATTTGTGGTAGGTATTCGTACTTTATCTCTAGGTATGGTCATTATAAATCACCTAGCCATTCCCTGCTGTTGCGCTTTTTTGTTTTTGTCTGCTAAGTCTTCTTCTTGTGCAGACAACTTCGTGTTTATTCGTTCACACTGTCTTCTGATCAATAGCATTGCCAGGCGTACAGATAGTACATTAAATATGTTACTGCGATGTTCATGGCATTTTATGAAAGAACTATCCCAATTAGCCATAAATAACGTGACTGTTTGGCTGCTTATGTTGTCCTGGTGGAGAATGGGTATAATTTCATTTTCAAATATCTCAACACAACGTTCTACGTACTTACAAACATTAATATGAGGATATGTTAATGAGGACTTGTCTGCCCACCACTCTCTTAATTTGATATATATAAATGTATCGTCGTCAAGATTGACGGTGGTCAGACACTTCTCACATATCGGACAGTTGTGTTTTTTTAAAATGGAACTGGCTAAGTAACCACTAATGTACACAATGGGCTGGCCTTCGACAGTTAAAAGTTTTGTTACAGTCTCGTCTTCATAATTGTCGGGTATATGAAGCGTAAAATACTCAGAGTCTTCGTTTTCTTTGTTATTATCTTCTTCATTGTCGTCGTGTTGTTTCTTTTCTACAGTTCTGCAGAGCTTGGATGTGGAAACTGGATCGAAGACTAAATTATGTAGGTCCGTCAAGATAAGATTGGAATCTTTTTGACAATTTGAACCTCTGCTGTGCGGGGCAGACATACCATTAATTATTGTAGTTTTTAAGGCAGCCACAAAAGCCGTAACTGTAGGGTTTCTATTTGTTGGGCTATGTTGCCGTATGACTCCAAACAAATTCTCGAGAGAGTCCTGGTTCAACTGCCTCAGATTTAAATACTTAAATCCGAGGCGTTGAACTTCACTCCATATGTCTCTAAATGAGCATAGGGTTGTTAGGTACCCTTGAATGCATCTGACATTTTTCGCTTGTTTTCCATTTTCTTTATTTACAAATGTAACTGTTTCCAACATTTTCCTGTAATGGGCCCACGCATTGACATGATTTGTTTTAGCAGAAACATTTTCTCGCTGTCCTTTTTTAACATCCTCCGGGCCAGAAGGACCATTAGTGCAATCAAACAGTCGATCCAAATTGTGCACTATTTCTCCGGACTCGTTAATTTCTTGCCTCATGTTCGGGCTTTCTTCTGCCAGCGCTAACAATTTTAGAACTGCTGCGACTGTGTTGCTAAGTGTTTGTGCAGCATACTTAACCTTCATTTTAGCCCTGTATTTAGGCTGTATATGATTGCGTGTAATTTTACTGAGGTAAAGAAGATTCCTGTTTCTTTCTTCTACTTTCTTCATGTGTTCCCATTTCGCCTTTTTCCCGTCCATTTTTATTATACCGTAGTTCATGAAGTTGTTTCTGATGGATTTAAAGAGGTGGGGTACATCATAAATCACGAATATATTTTTACTCGCCACATTAAAATAATTTTTGATCGAGGGCCCTTCCTCAGTTGGAGAATAATCTCTTAAGATTTTAAGTGCCCCCATATTGGTGGGCCCTTGATCGCAAACTGTGGCGAGTACTTGGTAGCCGGTATCATTTACAGCACTGATTATCTCCATGATAATTGCAGCTAACTTTTGGGACGAGACCGTCCCTTTCACAAAATAAAATGCAACCGGCTGCTTAAATTTCTTCCTTATGCCTTGGAGCATGAACACCAAAGCATGGTCTGCCAAAGAATTGCTTCGTTCTGACTTGCCCATGTCAGTGTATCCGTCTACTTTATCGCTTCTGCTGTTAAAGTTCAAACGTGGTTTTATTGCTATTTCATCAAAGAGTAGACAGCAGTATTTATCTTTGATATATAAGGCTGAAGTTTTGCGTAGATGTTCTAAAATCTGCATACTAATACCAGGCTCCATTGGAACTTTTTGCAATATACTTTGCAAAGTTTTGACACTTGGTAAAGGTACCAAATGTTGCAAATACTTGTATGCCTTTGGCGATCTTTTTAAAATGGCCAAACAAGATATTTTGTATTTTGCTGTCCATCGGTAACCACGGGGTTTTCGTTTCTGGTTTTGCAGGGCCAATGTAACAATTTCTTTAAGCAATGGCGATTCCAAGTTCTCCATAAGTCTTGCATTTTTCTTAAGTGACCTTATAGTTGCCTTAACTTCTTTGAGTTGTCTTATTAACTCATCCTTCTTCGTATTGCAATCTGTAAACAAGAGTAAAAGGTTAATTCTTCGTTACAAAACGTTGATTTTTGCACTTCTTGTCAAAAAGACCTCTTATTACAGTTGCGCTTATTGAATAGCATATTTAACATATTTTAGTAAAACTTGTGAAATTGTATTCCGATACAACGTTACAGTATAGAATAGGATAATCTAAAATTTTATTTACTGCATGATTCCTAAATAACTACTTTTGGCTAAGTAAGTAAAGTAAGTAAGTAAACTCTTTATTGCACAAAAAGAAATCGTTTCATAAATAAATACTTTTATGAATATGAACTATGTACAAAGGCGAACTTATCCCTTTAAGGGATCTCTTCCACCTAACCTAATAACTTTTCGGTAGGTATAAACATTTAAACCGTTTGTAACTCAAAAACCAATGAAGTCTACTAAGTCGTGATAGTTTTCCTATTAAATTCATTATAATGTGCTTTCATCAAATATAATTTTCAGATTTTTAGTATTTGTAGTTTTGGCTGTAGGAGGGGACACACACACACTTGACTCTAACAAAAATTAGCGCTTTAAAGCTTAATATTTCATAAACCGATCCCTTAATCGAAAAATTGTTTGCACAAACCCGCAATATATTTGAAAGATTTATCCATGGACACCCCACACTATGTGAAAAGGTAGACGAGAAAAAAAATACATCCCCACGTTACGCGTAGGGGAGGTAGAATAAAAAAAAAATTCAACATTTTATTTTACCATTTTGGTGGCGTGAATAATATGTATATTCATGCCAAATTACAGCCTTCTAGTACTAAGAGTTTCTGAGCTAGGCTGCGGACGGACGGACGGACATGGCGAAACTATAAGGGTTCCTATTTTTACTACGGAACCCTAAAAAAACCGGTCAAAGGCGTGCCGGGCTATACTCAGTGGAGGGTTCCGTAACCGTTATTAAAAAGAAATACACTACAGAAGAAATAACTGACTTCTGTCTGAGCACATGACTTTCGACTGTTCAGTGTAAATTTCAGTGTAACCTTCTCCCACTACAAAACTCTATCCTCAATAAATTTGCCGAGAACTGTGCTTAATATAACTCAAAATTTATTGATATATATTGTTCAAAATAATTATCATTAAAAGTAACCAAATTGGGTTTTTCATGATTTTCAGGGTTCCGTACCCAAAAAGTGCCAACGGGAGCATATTAATTATTTATTATTAGATATTGACTTGAAATTTTCACAGAGTGTGTATTTCTATTGCCGCTATAGGAACAAATAATAGACAAACAGACAGACATGATGAAATTATAAGGATTCCGTTTTTGCCATTCTGGCTACGGAACCCTAAAAATCGGAGCAGTGGTAGTCGAGTGGGTAAACCATGCGATTTTCAATCAGAAGGTCCGCTGACTTTACACACATATAAATGTATGCACAATGATCCGATTTGGGGATACCCAGAATAAACAGATAGACACAATCAGAAGATTAGGTACTTACCAGTGTTTGGATTAGCTTGCTCTGTTTTATGGCGTTCTGAATCAATTACTACAGCAGTGCTCGATCCGGGGAGTTCATTTGCAATACCAGGGCGTTTTGTTGGTACTGGCGCTGAAATAAAAATAATACATCATATAAGAGAATATGCATCATTTTTACCCGACTACGGCGAGGCAAAAATATCATATAGCCTATATGATTTTGACCGGTATGTATGTATGTTTATTTGTTCCCTTATTACTTCTAAACTACGTATCGTAATTTGATAGATGAGATATTGTTGGAAGCGTCTTGATCGTCCGCTACATAAAGGCTATGTGACGTCACATAAAAATGAATTTGACATAAAGTTATGAACTAAGAAAAATATTTTCTTTCATTGTGCCGTGTTGGATATCAAGTGAAAGGGCTTAATTAGTACTATCAGACCATTGGAACCTTGACCCACCATATAACTGTTTCACAGAGACGTTATGATTCAAGTTATAAGAAGTGTCAAACAAATTGTTTTATAATGTCACTGTGACACCGTTCCATGGTGGGTCAGGGTTCCATTGGGCTGATAGTACATTTCAAATATATATATTGTTAGCTATTGCTCGCGGCTTCGCTTGCATGTATTTGATCATTGGGAATTTCGATCATAATATATTGCTGAAAACTCTCATGACTAGGAAAGGTTAAATAAATAAATACTAGGGGACGATTCACAAAAAGTGACTGACGATCACAAGAAGTGAAAAGATAATTACCATTTAAATTTTGAATAACAGATGTTGACAGTGGCTCTCTGCTCGTAGAAGGCGTAGGCTCAAAAGAGGCAAGCTGCTTCTCCACAGGAATAATCGAGTCTGCAGCTGAAACTGATATTCATTGTGTACGGTCAAATAACATAAGCTGATGTTCAGCTAATAGAAGATGGATTGCACACATTATTATAAATATGCTGTACCGAACTACCTAACCAAGGCTTTACGTTTCCCAAATCCTGGTCAACGTGTACCAAATTGTTCCCTACCCTTTGCACCCACTATTTCCTAAATAAATAATCTTTTGAAAATTGATCTTGTTTATAGTAAATACGCTTAAATATGGCCAATTGATCTGTCTAGGGATTAAAGAACCTACATTAGAAACCGTGAAATAACCCATTTTCTTTTATGATGAGTACCTGATGAATGATGTATGCAAAGTAAAGCTTATATTCAGATCCGAGGTTCAGTTAAATAATATTCCATTCTGCAGTCCCTTAAACCATTTGTCAGCATAATCGTCTCATAAATACAATTCTCTTGTAATCAATTTATATAAGTAATATGGAGGACATTTTCACATGTTCGTAAATTCCCGTGGGAATAAATTATGAGTTTCTTTGCCTACGGACAGCGTTCAAAGAGACCTTGATCTACTATTGAACTCTGGAGCATCATTCAGTGTCCAGACTATGACTCTCAAAGACTCTTATTATATCCAAGAGAAATTATTTATGCAAATCTTTCAGTTTAAGAATTTGTAGGAAACTTCATGACTGCAAATAGCTCAAGGACTCAGTAATAGAAATATTATAAATATCTTTATAAAATCCTCAGAAAGATAATTAAATATCATAGCTAAAATACCTTAAATAGTTATTCAACATATCTTTACAATTTCTTATAAATGACTCTTAGAATTCAACAATAATCTATACCTAGCAACTTATAAATAAATACATTTCTAGGTTATAACAACTGGAAATCCCTGATTATTTTAGCTGAAATAAAATTTATATATTCAATGAGAATTAAATAATTATTTCTTTTCATTTTAGTAAGTATCCTTTAAATAAATATGGCTTTAGTTGAAATAACTTGAATGATTTTTTAGAATTTAATACAAGATAAAATCTATAAGAATTTTTTTATTTGAATAATACAGAATTTGAATCGAAACATTTTAAAATTGTAGATTTAGATCCCTAAACTATATTGACTGACCTTCTAAATTTAGTTTATATGTTATTCGGATTAAATATTTATTATTATTTTTTAGATTTTACGCGGATCATATATTTTACTCCTATCTAACTCTGAGAACCCAAGTATTCTTCTAAAACCCTCCCCAATCAAAACTAGAGGTCCGACCTCACATTTACATTAAACTCGTAATCCTCAACTAGCTAAACTATAGGACTGAGATGGCGTCTCGTGTGTGCCTATCGCCCTAAGCCATGTGTGTTGGTGAGAAAGCCTCGGCCGAAGCCTGGGATGAGACTTCCTCGGGAATAGGAAATGAGGGTTAGCATCAGGACTGAGATCATTGATTTTCTATCAGGCAATGGTTGACGAATCCACGCCTCGTGCCAGTACCCTAAAGAGGGCAAGACCCATTGCGTTGGTAGCGAATCAGGAGAAACCAGGTGCAAATCAACACCCAAGCCGCTACAACACTGCAGCAGCCTTTAAAGGTGGCTACTTCTTGCACAGAAAGCAGGCTTAACCCGTAAGGGTTTTAACAGAGTTGGCACCGTTAGGCGCTATCCAACTCTGCCAGCGCACTCACGCTGTAAAACGATAATCTTTGGCGAATTTTACTTTCCAAAAGGCACTAGTTCTTTTAAATCGAATTTCCCACTTAATTTAGTAGCATGTTCTTTATAACGTACTTCTAAATTGTTTATTTAAAATTTAGAAATGAATTTAGTATTTTCTCAATAATTCCCTTTTGTTAAGGAAAAATGACAAAATAAAAACAAAGCTTACCCACCCCAAAATTAGAATAAAAGATTTATCGTCACGACGCTCCGAGAGCCATTACGAAAGACCTGGAGTCTTCTCCGTGCATCCATTATATACCTAAAAATCTTCCGACGTTTTGGACTTATGATGCTTCAAATCCAGAAACATTCTAAAATTTAAATATTTCAAAATTTATGCTTTTTATTTCAGCCTAAATTTATCCTTTGAAGATATACCTATGACAAAAGTTTTGCTTACTTATGAAAGGGACAGACAACTAAGAAAACGCCGCTATGTTTACACTATCTCTAACTGATATTCTACTTATCTACGCTCTAATCATAGACTTAATATTTGTGAGAGACACAGACGACTAAGACTAAGTTGTAGTGTCACAATGCGTTGTGAGTCAAATATTCTTTAATTTTACATAATTTCCACAATCCCAAAAATAAAGTGAAAAAAGTGCTCAAATTAGGCAATATAGGCCAATTAAAACACTGTCCGCCATGATAGCCTAAATCTTATTCGTGCCATGTATGAGAAACTAATGCTGAACTACTTAGCCTGTACCTTAATCTGTACTCATTAAATATAAATATATATATATATAACAGTTGGGAGAAATCCTGCGATGCTGTAGGAATATTTTGTGATCTTTCTAAAGTTTTTGATTGCGTGGATCACACAACCCTTAATTTAAAATTAGAACATTATGGATTGTTAAGTCTTATATCTTCGTATCTAAGTGATAGGACTCAAACAGTTGTTGTAAACAAAACGCAATCTGTTGGAGCTATTATTATTATATTATTTTTATCTATTTTAGGACCTTTCTTATTTTTGGTTTATATAAATGACTTTCCACCAACAGTAGATAAACTTTGTGATATTGTACTTTTTGCTGATGATACTTCACTAATTTTCAAGGGAGATAGAAAATCCGTTGACTACAGAAGGATAAACGCCACACTAGTTAGGGTGGGTTTTATAAAGATCCATTAGATCAAATTTCGGTTAGGAATGTCAAAACTTGTATGAAGTTACTAAAAATTGATCTGACATTTACTAACGGACCTTTATAAAACCGGCCATTAATGTACTTAATTGGTTTACTAGCAATAAATTACTACTAAATGCTAAGAAAACTAAATGTGTTAGTTTCGCTTTGCGTAATGTTAAGCCGGTAGATTGTAGTATTTTTCTAAATAACGAGTGTTTGCGAATGGTAGATAAGGCAGTTTTCCTAGGCATTACAATAGATAAAAATTTGCAACGGAGTCCCCATATAGCTGTACTGGCAGGTAAACTAAGTTCGGCAGCTTACGCCGTTAGGAAAATTAGACAACTAATCAACGTAGAGACAGCTCGCTTAGTCTATTTTATTATAGTTTATTATTTATATATTTTATTTATTTCCATAGTGTCATGTCGTACGGTACTCTGGTTTGAGGTAAGGCAGCTGACATACAAACTACATTTGTGTTACAAAAAAGACCCATTTGTTCTATTTACAACTTAAATTCCCGTGACTCCTTAAGATAACTTTTTAAAGAAATTAATATCTTAACTGTAGCGTCTCAATTTATTTATGAGAATATTATTTACGTTATTAAGAATTTAGATTCTTTCACCAAATTTCATCAAATTTGATACCGCACATAAGTTCCGAAAATCCCAGCCGCAGCCGCAGTGCGGAGCCGGGATCGAACCACCGAACCTCTGCTTGAGAGGGGCGCGGGCGCATCCGATTACTAGGCTACCACGGCTTACAAGAAAGAATACAACCAAAATGTCTATACGTGCATATGATATTTAAAGAATCATCCTCCAACTGCTAACCGTTAAGGAGTTGTACCTTCCATCACCAGCTCATCATCATGAGATGATGACTACCAGACGCAAATACTTGTATAGCTTTAGAAAATATATAAAACACGCAATCGTGCCTATAAAATTTAAGGGTTGCTCTCGATTTACCTGGGATCCCATCATCAGATCGTGACTTGGTGACAATGGGACCACCTCAAAGTGAATACTTTTCTATTGAATTAAAAATAATTTTGAAAATCGGTTAAAAAATAGGCTTTTGTCACGCACTAAAAATTATATCACTCATCTCATCAAAACGAGTCATATAAAACCAAACTCAAAGGATTTACTAATAGCCACTGAAGAGCTCCCCTATCCATTTGATCAGCTCCAAGATACCAAATTATAGTATTGCCATTATCCTAGTATGAATTACAAATACATACAAAATATAAGTATGGCTAGTCAACATATTTTTTCCATACCATGATAAACCCTAAACTTTGAAATTTAAAACAACTATACCCCAATATGGTAATCTAAAAAAAATATTTGGCACATCACCTGCATGGTTTATTTTATGCCTTTTTGCTTCTTTCTCTGCAGTTTCACCCGGTCTCTTTACTGCTTTTGCTTCTACTGGTGCTAAAAAATGAAATAAAGTTAATAACCCGTCGCTTGAAGTAAATATATCTGCTTAATAGATCCTATAATACTTAATTGCGACGACGCGGTAGAATAAGTTTGTAGTGACTTTGCCTACGAAACCAGTGCTCCATGTCGAATCCCGGCAAGGGCAAAAAGATACAAGCTCTGCTTAGTTTGGGACTAAAGCTCGTTACAGACGGAGCTATATTATATATATTATATTAATATACCAAAATATATGTATATTTTGGTATCTTTGTTATGTGTGGTGCTTAGCTATAATGCCTATAATATAATACTCAATAGCTTTATTATAATATAGCATTTCGATATCTTAGGGTATATTATATATATCGACGGTTCTGTGACTCAACCTCGTATATTGAATATTGTCCAGTATAAACTGACACGCACTAAGCATGCACTCGCGTACTAAGTGAGTGTCAGTTTATAAAATAAAAATAAACCTTACATTTCTTTAACATTTTCTATTTATTTTGAAGAAATATTGCTACTTTCAAGCAAGTGCCTTGTTCATAGAGTGATTAGATTTAACAGAATAGTAGACTTTATTAAACTGCAGCAGAGGAGGTATTAAGTTTTTGTGATGAAAATAATGGAATGTGCATGTATAAGAATATTATTGTAGATAAATAATCACGACGATAACAAATCTACTTTTGCTATTACATAACGAAACGAAACCGTGACAGAGAAAAATTATAACGGAGAACGTAGCCATAGCAACGAATAACATAGACTACTAAGAAGGACATACAGTCTCTTCACAGGAGGAAAAAGAAATTGTACATATTTACCATTTAAATTTTGAATGATGGTTGTTGACAGTGGTTCTCTGCTCGTAGAAGGCGTAGGCTCCATAGTGACTTGCTGCACTGCAAGCGATGATCCTGGAGCAATTTTTGATATATATAAAATATGAATTTTATTTTGTATTTGTAAAAGTAAAAACAATAATAAATATAGCTCCAAGATTAAAAAGTGCACTACTACAGCCCTTCGCTTACAATACTAGCGCATAACATGACATTGATTTAAAAAAAACGCAACAAGAAACTGGATTATATTATAGCCATAGAGCTCTCAATTAATCTGGAATGAAGATAGTTTGCAGGGGAGTGTGTCCACAGAAGTAAAATTGTCTGAATCTGAATGATTGATATCCTGATGCAAATCTGTAATCATGGCATAAGATTTGGCCATACTTTAGATGTCATAGTGAGGTGAGGATTATTTTATTTTATAAGAAAGTCGGTGTTGTTTATTTGGTTCCTCTCAAGCCATATGGTACATTTGGTGAGTTTGATGAACAATAACTTACAGGTTTATATTAGTAGCTGTGCTCGTCAAAAGAATGTGCCAGCATAACAAACTATTGCAAACCATTGTTACCAAAGTTCTTACACCAGCTCTCTGTTAAAGGCTCCGGCACACCAAACGCGTGGCAGCAGCAGCGCGTAGCGTCGCGTGGCGTCAGGGAGTTGTAAAACAACAAAACAAATGGAACCCCGGCACACCGAGACGCGCGTGTGCAGCGCGCGAGCCGCGCGTCTCGGTGTTTAATTAGGACTAACTAACTGGAGTAGGTCTACTACTCACCCAATTTGCTGGCAACATGTTGTGGGAAAGCCCTTAATTGGTGATCAGACAATGGTGATGCTGAGAGGTTCAATTTCGGATAAGCTCTTTTCTTTAATTTTCTTCCTGTCTTGCCAAAGTCTCTTTTCTCAAAATGGTCACCACAAACATGACGTACTTCATGCAGTTTTTCAATGGGTACATGCACAAGGTCTTCTTTGCCCACTAGTTTTACCCAAGCTTTACACCTGTAAGCAAATTGTACTCAATTAAATCATTATAGTATTGTACACAGTCAACATAATACTACAAGTAACAAGTTACTAACAGCAATTATCTAAAAAAATCTTAGTTGTTCAGGTCTTGCCACGCACACCACATTTCATATACAACATAATAACAATAATGAAACTGAATCAACTCAGAGGTAATAAATAATCTACTAAGACAAAAAAGGGCTGTAAACGCGTATCAAACTAGCGATAGTAAAATAATATCACAAGGATAAGTAAATTTCACACTTGCTAAGGCAAAAACAAAGGTTATGTTATTGACTTACCGGGATTCATCTATCGGAAAACTGGCAAAGAATCCTCCTCTTTGGATTTCTCTGACACCACATATCTCACAATATCTGCTTTTACCAACCATAATGTAAGATAATCATAAAACACCAAGATTGACTTTCTCAAAAACACCACGAGTCTCTATCTCAAAAATAACACAAGCGTACACTAAGTCAAACGGAGGAGTAAATTTACTCAACTCAACGCTACACCGTGAAACACTATAATACTTAATTATGATAAAATTAAAAGCATAAAGAAATTGAAGACAAACAGAAATGAAACGAACGTTTTTCATTTGAGTTTACTGTCATATCTGTCATGTTGAAAACTCATCAGTGTTGCCACCAACATGTTTGTCTGTTATGTTGACTTAAAAGGAACTCGATTGCCTTACAAAGTTTTTTTGTATAAGAGTTTCCAACCACTAGTTTAGGACCTATAAAACAGATAGTATGTTTATAATTTATAATATAATATAGGAATGACTGGTTCTGTAGGGAATATTCGCGGATTTTATTTTTCGGGGTTGTAAGTTATAGAAAAGAAGTCAAAATGCAAAGTTTCTACTTAAGTTAAGTTTCTTATTGCGTATAGGAAAATGATTTTAATGAGTTGTGTAGGCGTCACTACGAATCTTTGTTCATAATATCGATACATACATGTACCAGAAGTTGGCAATGGCAATGCCGTCAATATTGTTTTTCTAAAAAATGACGCAGTGATTTATAATGTCCCTAACATTTATAAACAGGAGTAAAATGATTGCGGAGATAATGAGGTTTTCATTTCACCACAGAGCGTTTTATTGTTACGTTGGAATGAGTATATGGATTTGTTTCTTGATAACAGGTAAGTCTCTTCTTGCTGTAATAAATTCTATAACGTTACAAATAATTTGGGGGTTTGTGACACACTAGAACATGATCTATGTTTTTTTTTTAGTCATGTACAAATACATATCAGTTGGAGAAGAGACTGCAGCAATTAAAAAGATTGTACAAAATCAATACATATCCAAAAGTGACATAAAATACAGGAAAATTTATCTCAAGGCTTGTAATCCTCCGGACAGCATTGTGCGGGGTGCTGAAGGTAGAATTTATTTACATAATGATTTTGCAGTATTATGTTAAACATTATTATCTTTTCCGAAGCTATTTAATGTTTGCTATGTATTAAACTAGAAGATATTTGTAGTTTAGTGAATTAGCTCATATTTTAACCCCTCATAAAACCAACAGAACCAAGATCTGGGCTGGGACTGTGTAAGGGATGTTAACGGTAGTACATTCATGTTACTCCTTAAATAAGAACTGAATGTTACAGGGGTTGTGGACAGCGACACATGGTTGCTGCAAGGGGTGCTCGTGTTGACACGGCACGGCGACCGCGGCCCTCTCACGCACCTACATGGGGGTGATAAGTTGCCATGTGACACGCAACCTGTCTCTCCATTGCTGAGGACGTAAGATGACATGCATTTATTAACACACACTGCGACATAACAAATGTATTAGTTACTGTTATTCCTAGTGTGATGTGTGTAATAGAAAATAATGGAATTGCTGTACAGGCTATTGAAGAGAGCTTTGTCTCTAATATAAAGTAAATTTAGATGGATATCTGTTGATGACATTTTAGTAACCACAAATTATTTTATTATGTTTAAGATTGAAATTAGTGTCCGACCGAAGTTTCGGTTCCGGTTTCGGTTTCGGCCAATTTCGGCCAAAAAAGTGATTTCGGCCGCAGTTTCGGTTTCGGCCAGAATCCGGCCGAAACCTTCGGCCGGGCCGAAATTGCTTCGCGGCCTCTCGCGGCTCTCGCATCGGGAGCGCTCGGCTTAATTCGGGCGCGCTCGGCCGGGTAGGTATAGGTAATGCATCGGCGGCCGTCCCAGCCGGGACCACCGACAGTAGGTATTCATATTCATCCCGTTTGTGACGTTTGTTTGTGAATCACGTGGCGCGCGAGAAAATATGGTGAGTGTTGTTTATTTATTATTATTCATATTTTTTGACAAAGCTGATTTATGTTAAAGTAGCATGAATGCTGTGATTTCTCTTGCAATGTTTGACTTTGTCACACGAGGTATTATTCTAAAACTTTGTTTAAAGATCACTGATTACAGTGATAATACTTTATTTATGTAAAAGTTGATGTATGTTTATGCTGTGATTTATCTTGCAATTTGTGATTGTGATTTACTTTATCCAGGTATTATATTAATTAGGTAACTTTGTTTAAAACTTTAAAAATTTGATTTTATTTGGTTTCAAATTTCATAGTTTACGTCTAATTATATCTATTTTCATTTAAAAAAACGTTTTTTATTTTGTTTAATTAAAACAGTAGCTGTTCTCATATAAGAAATCCTTGCACCTTTTCCTTACGATTTGTACAGTAATTTTGAATAATTTCATAAGTCTTCAAAAATTTCGGTTTCGGATTCGGCCGAAATCAGAAAAAAACCGAATATTCGGTTTCGGTTTCGGTTTCGGCTAAAAATCGTGTTTCGGTCGGACACTAATTGAAATATGAAATTAAGTAGGTACAAGTTAAGTTTATGAGGTTTAGAATAGAAAATAATAAAGGAAACTGACTGGGAGATTAGGTTTGAATAAAATACTCTGTAACCTTCCTTGAAATTAGCCCACTGATGCACTGATTCATGTGAAATGAGCCTCTACGATACATTCATGTTCAGATATTTTTAACCTCATCGAATGCTCGGATTCAATGGCTATATCTGAGTAAACGGCGTATAACTCTGAGGTCACCCAATAAATATGTTGAGCATGCTTAGAATCTTGTTATTGTGATCGTAATGGCCATGCCTATGCTTGTCATTTGATGTTCAGATTAATATGATAAGTTATTATTTGCCTAGAAGGTCGTAATAACCTTGTTTGGTGTGGTATGTTCAGTTACGAGGAGTACGTGGGCAACGCGAGCTCGCTGGGGCGCGCGTGGTGGGTGGCGGGTGCGGGCCCCTTCCACAACTTCCCCGCGCTGCCGCCGCGCGCCGCCGGCACGCGCTGCGCCATCGGCCAGCTCACGCCGCGCGGCCTGCTGCAGATGCTTACCGTCGGTCAGTGCGCTACAAACTCTCGCTTTCTCTCTCTCTCTCTCTCTCTCTCTCTCTCTCTCTCTCTCTCTCTTTCTCTTTCTCTTTCTCTTTCTCAACCTATCGCCACCCAATGCTTAATTTAGGTCTCTTCTAATGCACGCCATCTTTTTCGATTTTGAGCTTTCCTCATCCAATCTCTCCCCCCCATTCTTAACGACATCGACAGTTGATTGCCTCCCAACGTTACTTCCGCCGGTGCGAGGTCTCCACTCGAGCACTCCTGTACCCCAGCTGTCATTCGTAGCAGACAGCTTCATTCTTTTTCGGATTTCTATACACTAACTGGCTCTACTCTCTCTTTTATCAAAAAGAAAATAAGTCGAAAACGGTATTATTACATTTCTGTAGAGAGCGGGAAATAGGCCGTTGCGGGACGAGTATGATTAAGTGCATCAACTGGTTTTAGCACTACCACTACTACCAGCGCTCTTGTATATTATATTATAGAAAAAATATAGTATGTTATACTCGTACTATTCATTTTATTACCTTTTTTATTATGATCTAACTCGACTTGTATCCTTTTTCGCAAGCGCCACAGTCTGCTATGGCCGATAAACATGTTTGGCGTGTGAGTAAGGCGAACAAAGGGTTAAATTCACTCGATTTTACATGATTGTACGAATGAGATCCTTCACTGAGTAAACGCACTGCGTTCAATACAGCTTTGTGATTGGTCCTTCTTGACCGACCTTTTGTTTATGAGACGATTTGAACCACCCTACGCGTTCGTGAGCACTGTACGTAAAACTAGGTGGTGGAGCGCGTTTTTATTTGTTTGTTTCAACTTCTAATTGCCGATTTAATGTCTAAAGCAATTCTTTACCAGTCAATCATTAAGCTGTTGTTAAATTTGAATTTCTATATTGAAAACTACCACTTTTGTAAAAATATAATTTCGGCCCCAGGATTCGATTTTTCAATCTTTGGCAAAACTCCTTTTCAACCCAGGGTCCCTTGTAACTTAATTATTATGTCAGATTAGCATATAAGTTGGTAAAATGATTTTAATCGTTTTATTTGTATATAGGTAACATCCTGAAGGACGCATATGGTGAGAAGCTCGGGCTGGAGAATGTAGATCCGACGGAAAAACGAGACAATGGTTTGTAATATCTGATCTGTCAACTTAAATGCTTCAGATAACTTCGTTACCTTCTGATTCTATTTAAGATGTTTTATCTTATCTTACAGAGAAATAAATCAAACATTCATATAATAATTTCAAGACAGTGGATTGGATCTTTTTTCCGATTTAAAATACTATCCCTGCCATAGTTGTGGGTCGGTTCCTGTGTGATTTTAAAATAACTTGCCGCTATATTTCCGAATCCTTTTTGCTGATCGACAGTCTAGAACCCTAAGGAACATCGCGGCATACTCAACTCCACTTCCGATCGTTTTGCGGATCGAGTCCTTTTCGTTTAACTACGTCTAAGTGAAAAAGGTTTAAAATCTAGTATAGGTACTCCGTTCATGTATAAACCCTTTTTTTTACGAGTTACGTCGACTCTTACCCTTTTTTACTAGGACCCCAGATTTTAGGGCCCATGACACTGAGCGAGTTTCTATCGTTAGCGACTTACGAGTATTGTATCTGGACGGGTGTGCAGGCGAGGTGGTGGTGTACAGCACGCGGTACCGGCGCACGTTCCAGTCGCTGGCGGGCGCGGCGTGGGGCGCGGCGCGCGGCGCGGCGGGCGCGCGGGTGGCGCGCGCGCGCGAGGCGCACAGCGTCGCCTTCTGCTTCCGGGACTGCGCCTGCGCCGCGCACTACGCGCTCGCCAAGTCAGTACAGCGGACTACATCCGACTCATCCACTCTTGAGCTTACACCCGTATTCACAAACGTCACTATGAGGTCTCACAGTGCTGGCGAACGCCCAGGGTGGTTCAAATCGTCTCATAAACAAAAGGTCGGTCAAAAAGGACCAATTACAAAGCTGTATTGAACGCAGTGCGTATACTTTGCTCAGTAAAGGATCCCTTAAGTATTGTTTGTGAATACGGGTGTTAGTCAGTCAATTAAACTCTCATTTCCCACCAAGTCAATAAATTAAGCTCCCGACTTTTACAAAGTGAGTAAACTAAGCTCTCATCTCTCACCGAGTTAGTAAACTAAGCTCTCGTCACTCACCAAGTTAGTAAACTACGCTCTCATCTCTCACTAAGTTAGTCAACTAAGCTCTCACCAAGTTAGCAAATAAGCTCTCGTCACTTACCCAAGTTAATAAACTAAGGTCTCATTGCATCTCTCACAGAGTTAGCAAATAAGCTCTCGTTTCTCAATAAATTTGTAAACTACGTTCTCGTTTCTCACCAAGTCGATCAATTAAGCTCTCATCTTTTACAAAGTTAGTTAAATAAATTCTCATCTCTCAACAAGTTAACAAATTAAGCTCTTGTCTCACAAAGTCAGTAAAGGTCTTGTTTCTGACCAAGTTAGCAAACTAAACTATAAAGATCTACCAGATACAGCAGTAAAGCTTTCATCCATCGATTAAACTCAACAATTAGTCCCCGTACTAAAATGGCAACCGGCCAGACGCTGAATAAGTAATTACAATAAATATGGAATCATAACAATAAAGTCAATGTACATTTACTTTACAGGAAAATCAGTTTACAATCAAAGCATCGTCTCGACAATCACCCAGCCTTAAAAGACCTCGTCAACAAACTGTCAAAGGTGTTATTCGAGTCCCAAGAACGACCGGACGCCGAAGTGGTACGAGACGGCATACTAGCCCATATGTGTCACGACGCGCCCCTGCCCTGCATCGGAAAACCAGAAAAACCAAAACTAACCCTCCGGAAACACAAACATCTCCATCTCCGCAAAGAAACCCTACCACAAAGGAATTTACTTGACATAGACATCGACACGCTCAATATGGAATTAGACTACATAAATAACCAGCTAGACTTCAATAACGAGATAGGCAGAAAGGCTAGAGATATTATAGGGAAATATGATACAAAAGACAAGAAAGCACCGCTTGATTTCGACGCGCAAATGGAAAGAGAGAAGCTTCTTTACTACCAACAGAGGTATTTGGACAACGCCGATGCATACGATGATGTTGTGATCGTAAAAAAGAATCTAGACGCCGATTTTAATTTCCCGAATGATGCCCGAATGGATACGGACTTTGACGAGGATTATAGAGAGCCCACGCCAGAAATAACAGAGGAGTTCTGCGTAAAGAAGGAACATGTTACATCACTGTTTGCGTATTTGGAGTGGAGTTACCGACAGGAGATAAAGAACTTGCATAACAGGAAGCGTGGGTTGTTGTTGGCGTACGGGCTGATACATAATATTGTGCAGAATATGATAAGGATGATCTCTGAAAACAAGCCGAAGTTTGTGTTGTACTCGGGTCACGATAAGACGTTGAAGCCGTTGATTTTAGCGCTCGGTTTGTCGGACTACCAGCATTACAGCGTGCAGTACGCGTCGAGGATGATATTCGAGGTCTACAGGAAAAAGGATCTGCGCGACGAGTTCAAGTTTACCAAAAGGAAAGCGGTGGCGCAGGACTTCTACTTCCGAGTAGTGTACAACGGCGAGGACGTCACCAACAAGCTGAGTTTCTGCAAAACCAAACAGAACATCGTCATGACAGTCATGGACCCGATAGATGACATGAAAGTGTATGACGCGTATCTTTGTCCGATTGAGAATGTTGTTCGATTTTTACACGATGATTATTTTGCGATTTTTAATGTGACGAATTTTAAGGATGCGTGCGCGAGCTACGGAGCCGTGAAACATGTTTGATGGGGTTAGTGTCATATTAAAAGATTTGGGTACATATCTGAATATCGAAAGTTAATATCTCCAACATTAAAACATCAAAGTCCGAAACATCGAAAGTTAACTTCGAACGGTTACTATGCCGATGGTTGAAATATCGAACGTAACGAAATTTTGGACTTCGATATTTTAACTTTAGATGTATCATCTTTCGATATTTGAGCACAAAGTTTAAAAAAACTGTTGGTGTTTGTATCATTCGATATTTTTAACGGGTGATATTTTAATCGTAGGCATTTCAGACGTATATATTATGACTGTTGATGTTTTGGCCGTTCGATATTGTGGCTTTCGATATTTTGGACTTCGATATTTTAATTTTAGATATATTAACTTTCGATATTCAGATATGTACCCAAAAGATTTTCTTTTGCTGTTGCTAATATAAAAAGTCGATTTAAGATTGATTTGATGCACAAACATATTTATTCCCTCATCTGTTATCGTATACATTCCGAAATATCGTTTTTACGCGAAAAAGTGATACTTAAGAGATTTTTAATAAGTAGGTATGTATAAGAATTAAAAATTAATTGTTGCAGCCTATCGTGTACCACAAAAATCGTTCCCGCATCCTTAACACGAATGCGATACGGCTTGAAGATTATTATTTATTTATTTATTTTAATTATTATGAAATAGATCTCACAAATGGTTAAGTTAACTGTGTACCTAAACATACATATCAATTATAATTAAGAGTGAAGATTATTGTTACTAGAAAAAGACAAATATTTACGTCTTTAACAAATGAGACTGTATACAATAATTTTGCTGAACGACTGGTTTAGTTATGGTCACTGATATATTTGTAGCCATCATTATACACGGATCCTTTTACCAGCGGAATTTAGACGAGCAGATATTTTTGACGCCTTAGGAACATTCAGTCGGCAAAATAAGCTAGCCATAAGTTTGACATTTATTATTATATAAAAATGTTGCTAGTCAACCTTTTGTGCCATAACGTGCAGACGAAATTAAACCTTAGGGAGGTACACCACCTCGATCGTACTTATTATAATGTGTAAAAAGGGCATTAATCCACTTTAGCTGGTAATTAAACCGTCCTATTTTCCCTTGATAGATATTTTGCTCACTAAGCCAAATGTAACTCAAAAGCAATGGCTAATTTTACTACATAAACCTGACTACTCTTTAACTAATTGCCAATTCCTTTTTAGTTTAGTTAAAGGCGCCTCCAGAAGGGGGGGGGGGGGGACAGGCTCCAAAAGTACAATAAAAGTAACATTTTTATGGCAAAGATCGAGTAACCTTAATCATATTTCTATCTTGTATCTTGCTCAGGCGTTCCCTCCCAGTATTTGGTTTAACGACGAAAATATCAATTCAGAGCAAAATTGGAAAGTTTTATGTCGTCTGCGGGCCTAATATGGCTGCATCTATATCGCGTGTCAAATGTGGATAAAGCATCCGTCACCCTCGATCTTATTTACGTGTCAAAAGGTGACGGATGCCTTATCCAAACTTTGTCACGCGACAAACGCAGCCATATTAGGGCCCCTGGACCCAAACCTTGCCCTCTGAGGCCCCGAAGAATCGAAGTCCCAGGGTTTCTCCTGATTTACTTACAACCAAAAGCGGACAATCAAAAGGGTCTCCTTTACTTGATTTGAATTTACATATCGAGTCTTCATTTGACTTCGTATTTCAAGTTTTTACTTCAGATATTTTTTAATGGCGGCTACTTTTTATTAAATGTCAATTATGTTCCTAATATTTCCTTGAATGACATCTCGCAATGCACTCCGTTGTACAGTTGACCAAGAAATTATTTTACCACTGTTCGAATTTATAAGACGTTATGTTCATAGTAAATCTAAATATGTTAAAGTATTTTCTTAGTCGACTATGCATAGGTTCTCCGAATGATCGTCGTGAAATGTTGTTTGTATGTTTTATGAAACATTTTACTTGCTGACTTTTAGCTAACTACTTAAAGTTAACTAATAATTTAGTATTTATTTGTTATTTTCACTGACCAGCTGTAATCTCAAATTTCGCATAAATTTTGTAACTTATATTAATTCTATTGTTAGAGCAATACATTCCATAGTTTTAATTTTAGTTTAATAACCTCGTTACCTTTATAAGACTGGACGTTTTTAAATACGTGATTTATGCTAGATTTTTTTGATATTGTAATTTTTTTATTGTTATTATTTTACTCAGAAATGTGTATTGACATTGGTATTTAAGTATATCTCTCGCACTTAAGTGGTGGCACAATTTAACGAATTAGAAAGCTTATGAGTTGTAGAACTGTGTTTGAATAAGGCACTATTAATAACAGCATGTATAAAATGATGTTAACTACAGTTAATTTAATTAATTAAATGCAAGATCAGTTGCCATTCCAAGTGATCGCACAGATGTTATTATTTAATTTAACCTTGCGGGGTCTCAGCTTCATTGTTTCGTAACCGTCGCGAATCCGTTAACAACTGAATCCAGCCATATCTCGAATTTATTTTATTTATTATTGTATCCGCAAAATGTTAAACCTGTAATATTCAAATGGCTACTATTTCTCGCGTAATGAAATTTCTATTAATCGCACAAGATATTATGAACGTGCTTTGTGTCTACGTCTCTACTTGCTATTCGCTTAACTTTCCTTACCTTCCTACTTGCCACAATTAGGCATGAATTACAAAACGGGAAGTTCAAACTCAAAGGGAAAATAAGAGCGTGGTAAGACATGTGAAGCGATTCTCGATCGCGATCGAGATAGATTCTACTCGTTACTTTGCAGAGAATTGACATCTAGTCGTCGTCTGTGGATCAGAATGGTGGGCTGCAAAGGAAAATTTAAAATTAGATTCATAAGATCGTGATACCCATGTTACTTCGACAATTAAGACGAATCGAATCCCACCTCATATTTCAAAATTCGTCAATCCGTTTAGGCTGCAGAGTGTGCCCAGAAATAGACGTACATAAATACATAGGCTCGAAAAACATAACCCTCCTTCGGGCAGTCAGGTAAATACTGGGGTCCTAGTGACAAGTCGACCTAAGGGTCTCCCCAAACTTATCGACGCGGAATCGGCTTGAGCCAGTAAGAAAACGTTTCATGTCCATGCAATAAGAGCGAAAGCGACGTTGAAGCGAGCCGAGCCGAGCCGATTGACGTTTGTTTCGCTCTTATTGCGTAGATATAGAGTTTTTTTGATCAGCTAACGCCGATTCCGCGTCGATAGGTGTGGGGAGACCCTAAGGGCGGTAGCACACGGCGTCTTTTTGTAGCGATGCAGTCGCGCGTTTCATATCGCTGTCACTTATGCTCTCTAATATGTGAAAGTGACAGCGATACCGAACGCGAGACTGCATCGCTACAAAAAGTCGCCGTGTGCTACCTCCCTAACTCGTAACAAAAAAGGGTATACAACTATACAAGAACAGAGTATACTAGACTTAGGGCTGATTTTTCAATCCCCAGATAAAGCTATCCGGAAGGTAAATTAGCTCTGTCCCTTTCTTTCATATGACTTCAGAAAAGGATATTAATACATTTAACTGACGGATAGTTTTATCTGGGGATTCAAAAATCAGCCCTTAAATACTTTTTCACTTGATCTTCAGAAGACTTATACCCTTTTTCACTAGGACCCCAGAATATAGGTTAATCAGCGATATTAAACTCAGTTCCATAATATCGTGTAAATTCAATCGTGTCGACTCGTTGTATTAACTTACCGCCCACGTCCCATTGATTGCAGTTCATCTAAGAAGGTCGAAGCCAAGCAAATATTAGTGCAAGTGTTCCGCCGCTCGTCCGCACGCCGTTGTTTGACTTGTTAGCCGTGAGTCATCTCGATGCCGTTGTGGCACGAGGCGGGAGGTGTAGTCGGTCACTAGAGCTGGAACTAGTGGATGAATGGGTGAGAGTAAGTATACAAGTCAATCATCAATCAATCATAAACTCACGCCTTCATTCCCAGAGTGGGGTAGGCAGAGCCACAGACTCACCAACAACTCCAAAAACTTGTTGATAATTCTGTGACCACATTTTGCACAACCAGGTTAAGATGTTATCCAGTGTATTAGTGACAGGTTGCAAACCCATCGCCTAACAGCACTACACAGCCTTTAGTCCCTTAGTCGTCTCTTACGACATCCACGGGAAGTATACAAGTAATTAACAAAAAGCAAGCTTTAAAAAACCCGACTGTTTCCAACCAACTTTAAATCGTTATAAATCTTAAATGATCATTCAAAATGAAAAATAATGCAAGAAACCAAAGGATGATTTTTAAATACCTATTCAATGATACCCCACTTGACATAATTCGTCGACTAAACTTTATTGTTTTTTACAATACGGCGTCTGGTTGCCGCCATATTGAATTTTGATTACTGTCATATCTTTAGTGACACTCACAAGATGAAGACAAATCGATTGACATAAGAATCATCAAAATCGGTGCACGCGTTTAGTTTCTAGAGCGCCACAAAGGAACAAACATACATTTATAGACTGATAAACACATTACTCTCCTCCTTCGGCAGTAGGGTAAAACAAAAACAGGATTTGGTTTCGTATTTACAGACGGGCTCGTGGAGCAACTATTCTGTTCAACTGATACTTTATGTCCTAGGTTTGTTAGCGGATCTGTCGAATTTGTAAACGTAAAATATAAAAATTTACTCCTGTTGGAATTAATTTTGTTCTTAAATAATAAACCGCAATTTAAGTTTTCAAATCAATTTAAATACCTTTTGCCGCGTAAAATAACCGTTCTCGCTATCAAATATACCGGAGTAGACAAGCAGCCAATATCTGAACTTTGCTCTATTTTAAAATGCTATAGAGCATGTTCTAATATTTTTTTTAACTAAGTCTGCTCCGATAATGCTCCTTCATTTGTTTCCGTTATGTTAAAGATGTACAAAAGCATTGTGATATCATTATCGCTCACAAGTTCCTATATTTAATTAAAATTGGGCTGATTGTCGTGCGTTTAGTAAAACCGCAACAAAGCCCCGAGTTTCATCAGCCGACCGGAATTTGGGTTTAATTTTAACAATCGCAAACTGCGCACTAACGATCTGCTATTTTAAACAAGTTCGACAGTCTCCGCAACAGAAACAGAACCATTTACTTTCCTTGTTTTATATGCTCGGCTTATAGCTACGGTACAGTCGGCCTTATAAGACGCTGAACACTTTTGTACCTTGTCGCTTTAACGCCTTTGACAGATTAGTGCAGAAGTTCAAACATGGCGTTAAAGTGACAAAACACTAAATCAGCTTCTTATAAGGCTGACCGTACAGGGCAGGGAATAAACACATACTATACCTAACTAGAGGACGCCCGCGACTTCGTACGCGTCGCATTAGTTTCCCGCTACTCCCCCATGTCTTCCCGTTGGGGGTCGATTTTCGGAAAATCCTTTCTTAATGCTCACTTACATCATGAAAGGAACCCCTGTACCAAATTCTATCTAGGTACAGTAGTTTCGGCTGTGCGTTATATATATATGTATATATATATACAGGGTGTTCGGAAAAAGGTCTGACAAACTTCAGGGACTAACTCTGTAGGTCATTCTCATCAACTTTTATTATGGGACCAACATCCAAATCGCGAAAAAAAAAACAGCTGTTCCATACAAACTTTGAGAGCTAAAGAGCCGAAATGTATGGAACAGCTGTTTTTTTTTTCGCGATTTGGATGTTGGTCCCATAATAAAAGTTGATGAGAATGACCTACAGAGTTAATCCCTGAAGTTTGTCAGACCTTTTTCCGAACACATAGTATATATATATATATATATATATATATATATCTCCGCTTTGAAAGCTTTAGGTACAAACAATCTTATTAGTAGGTATGGATTAACCGAACTAAAATGTATTTAGTTTAAGTATTTAGATAAATGACAATAGTGAAAACCAAATTCAAAGTGGTACGAGTATGTTTATATTAATAATTAGGAAATAGCGACTCGATGGATTCTAGAACCACGATAAGTATGCTACTAAAACTCCTAACCCTGTTTTTGTTCACCAGGCTCCGTCTTGGACTAAAAAAAACAAATTTTACGTTCGTCAAATTTTTCCTCTGACTTAGTCGCGTTAATTAACGCATTAATCGTTCGAACCATGTCATCCCAAAGTTTTCTTGTAGAAGTAGTTTCATCTAAAAAAAATCTGTAATGGTACAGCCACGGTTATAAATTAATTGTTTTTTTTTACACGGGGGGTTACGTTGCTGGCTTATTTTCCTCATTGTCCAGATAACAAAGTGGCGAAGCTGAAGCCGGGTTAGTAACCTCTGCGGTAAATATAGCTGCGGCTGTGGCTACGTGCACTTCAGCGCGTTACGGACAACCGCCTGAACCCTTACTAGGTATTTTACTCGCTAGCGAGTCGAATGCTCTGTCCCTCCCACTCTATAAGAGTACTGTGAGGGATAGAGCATTCGACTCGCGAATACGGTATTTGTAACTCATGGTGAGGGTGCTGATGCGCTGCGATGGGTTTGTGTTGCCTTTTATTAGGATAAAGAGTACCAATACTCATCAAAGCATGTGTAGTGTGTTCGGGCTATTATGGCCGTGTTTATCGACGTGGATAAAGCACTGAGCACATGTCACACTCTGACAAGTAAAGTGCGAGAGAGGCGGCTGCTTTATCGTGGCTTTATCGACCGCGATAAAGGCGATTACAAGAGTGATACTAAGATCGATAAGTATTGTAAAGATTTAATAATAGGTGGTACCTTTTGTCCACGATACCGTCAGCGCAGTAACTAGTTTATCCGTACTCGTAATTCCCTCGGGAACTAAATTTATGCACCCTGGGTTCAAATTATTTTTTTACCAAATAAAAAGGATGGTTTCGTTTCGCCTTTGTACTTGTATGTTTTTAATGCCTGTGTTCTTCGTTTCTTTGTAGAAGAAGAACTACATTCAAACATACAAATTTCGTCAAAACCGGAAAAATGGTTCTGACACTCGAAAACTTACTTTTTGCATTTATTGAATTTTGGTCAATTTGTGAGAGATTGTTTATTTATCTATATAAAATATACTTGTTGGTCTTTATTTTCAAAACTATGTAGAATAGTGACCAAATAGTTAATGTTTACGGTGTTTACGTAGATAAATCGAAGAACTTGCATGTTTTCATAATTCTGTTCTGCAGCAATAATTAGATTTACGCCGTAAATGAATAATTACCCCTATTTTCGACGTTCTACGCAAATATACTGAAGTTGCTGAGTAATAATAATAAAATAATGTAAGTAGGTACTTATGTTTTTTAAGCATGTGCAGTAAATTAATAGAGGCATGTTAATGTAGGAGTAGGTACATTGTATTAGATAATACTTACTTATTCAACAATATGGCCTAGTTCGAGTTGGTGACTACGTGGTCAAATATTAATTATATTACCTATACCTAACCGTAAGATCGCCTGTGCAATATCTCCATTGCACCTACCTCCTCGTAGGTATTTTTTAAGTAATTTTTATGAAAATCTTCCGTGTCAGCCGAATTAGCTCAAATACTAGCTCGTGTGGTGAAAACTTTCTGTCGGTATAATTATCGGTCTTTGGGTTTTTTGCGTTTCGGTACCTACCTATAAATAATCGAATCTAACCTAACCTACCCAGGTTGCAATTTTTACTATTATTCGTTCGACAACGACTGTACCAAGTATTGTCAGGTCAGTAATGTTATGCGAAATTAGGTCAACGAACGGTTGGGGAGCCAAGTCGATCATTACCCGGCGACGCCCATTTGTCGGTGGTCGGCAGCCGGCGGTGCAAGGGGGCACAATACAATTTTGATGGATTTATGGGCCCCTAGCTTCACGCATGGAATTTAAAATTTTAAACCAGAGTCTGTGTTTGGGTACCTGTCAGACCTGTCAGTTTACAAATTGTGTTCTTAATAATTGATTGGGAAAAGTAAAGGTACTTTTAGTTAGACGCTTTAGTTAGACTGTCATTTTTGTACCTACGCCTACGTCCTCGCCCTAAAAAAACATCTTATATTTTATCGTAGAAGGTATCTAAGGTGTACCTGCATTTTTGAAGTAGGTAGGTACATAGGTATTCAATACCCTTCCATTCTGTGGAAGAAACAAAAAACAATAGCCCATTCTTCTAATTAACACGTCTAGCGTCCCCTTTCTGAAATCATTTACAAACATATCCCCTGATGATGTAGGTAAAAGAGGAAAGATGAATGTAATTTCTTTTTTAATAAAACCTAAGATAAATTACGTACTTACCAAATGTATTTAGTTTGCCCCGCCCGAGACATGTACCTTACCTACCTACAGTCACAACCAACAAGGGATTGTTGAACCACTTGACTTGCCACTGTTGTTATTTTAGCCTTGTAATGCCATTCGGGTTTAGTCGGTTTTACTCGTATACACAGTATGTACTCGGCTAATTTATGAAAACTAGCAAGTGGCATTGTATTCCCGTGTTGTGACACTTATGACCGTCGCATGCTGTCGCGTCGCGTTAGTTCTTGTCCATGCAAGTCCATTGATTGAAGAAAGAGATAGAAGTCGCTAACGCATTTCGCGTAAGCCGTGTCGCGTCGCGTCAGTTGTAGAGGTGAGACGTACTAGGCAAATCGCGTACTAGGTCTTGCGAGTACGCGTCCACAAAAAGACTAGCGCCAAAGACTAGCTCCACGAGTATTTAGGAGTACGGGACTCAACGCGTACACAAACCATTCCCGTAAATGCGCGTCTAACGCGTCTTGCGATTCTTGCGAATACGTACGTATATAAAATGTAGCGGGTGTTCCTGTTCCAAAGCAAATAGATATGGTGTAAAAAAAATGATATGTGGATTAATTGAGATCTACTCAGGTAGATAATAGTAGTATGTATGTATGTAAACACTTTATTGTACAAACAAAAGATATAACAATTATAAAATAGACAAAAATATAACAGGGATGTACAAAGGCGAACTTATCCCTTTAAGGGATCTCTTCCAGTTAACCTTTGAGCGATTGAGAAATAACTATTACAACGAATAAGCAAATAAGTACAACACTAAAATAAATTTCTATAAATATTAACAGATTTAATAAATAAACACATATAACTATATACAATATAACTAATAATATAATAAATAAATATAAATAAATATATACAATAAGCAGGAAAAAGTTCAAGAACAAGTGTCAAGCCAGAACTTCTTTAGTGTAGATTTGAAAGAATCTACAGACTGAGACTGCCTAATTTCAGTAGGCAACAAATTCCACAACCGCACAGCGTGAACCGAAAAGGATTTAGAATACGTTTTGGATTTATTTGATGGGAAAGCAAGGGAAAGATTGTCACTTGAACGCAAGCGATTCTGAGATCCAGAGGCCAGTAAGTTAAAACGTTCAGAAAGGTAGGGTGGGGACTGAGGATAAAAAAGGATGTTAAAAAGCAACGACAGGACGTGAACATTCCTTCGAAAGCGAATCGGTAACCACTCAAGTTGTGCACGAAAATGAGACACGTGGTCAAATTTTCGCAACCCAAATATGTAGCGAATGCACAAGTTAAGGAGGCGTTCCAGTTTGTTTAGCAGGTCTTCATTTAAGTCCAGATACGCGATATCACCGTAGTCGAGGAGAGGGAGGAGTAGGGAATGAGCAAGAGTAATCTTGGTGCGAAGAGGAAGGAAGTTCTGCAAGCGCCTAAGCGAATGGACGGATCCATAGACCTTACGACTTACCGCAGCTACCTGAGCCGACCAAGAAAGGGTCTGATCCATAATGATACCTAAATTTTTGACTGAAGAAGAAAAAGGAATTAGTATATATATATGTATATTAGTATTAGTAGTTTATGCAACAGTTGTATAAGAGAGGTCAAAAAAGACGAGTGGTGTGGTTACGATGTGAGCCGCAGGCGGACATCGTAAAGCAAGACGCCACGAGTATTTTTTGACTTAGTTATACACCGTTGCATACAATACTTTTTCTACGACTAGGTTTCAAATAAAATGCAAAATTAAATTAACAACATTTTATTAATATACCTAGGTTAGAATGTAAATGCATCGCACTTTCTTGTTGCAATTTCGGCTAGCAACTGTTTGTTTTGTTTTTAAAATTTGCTAATTCGAAGTAAATAACCAAGTAAACTCACATCAAAACAAATAATTTATCAAAAGAAACCGGGCCTTATTGCGTTAACGCTAAAAGTGTTATTTGAAAAACGAAAAGTTCGTTCCAAATTCCCGGAATTAGCCGTGCGGCGGCCCGGCTCACCGTCTCGGGCGACCCGAAGTTGCCCGATGCCTTCCGACAAGTTCCGAACGCACGACATCATCGAATCGAGTTGCGCGCCGCGCGGAACGGTATGAGCCGTTGAGGCGCCGAGACGGCGCCGGCGGGCGCCGTACTCCTAAATACTCGATACGCTAAAAGACTCGCAGGCGGGAACGCGTACTTACGCGTCCAGGTCAAAACCTGTTCCAAAAACCTATTCCAGTAAATACGTCTCACCTCTAGTCAGTTGAGCCTAGGCTTTCGTTAGAGAGAGATGTATTTAGTGTAGTGCGGGTCGCCGACTGCGAATGTAAGTAACTAATTCACGCGTTTTGGTTTTCGAAAATTCGAATTAACACGTTCGCGTTTTAAAAATCAACCAATAACTTAAGCTCTGACAATTATTGGTATACATTAAGGACTTAAGTATTTAACAACTAACTGGATCTTGTAGTTTTTACACCTAGTTACAGAACCTAGTACAAGAAGTAATGTTTAATTATCAAAAATCCCTAATAGACACCTCTGATTCACGCGTCAAAAATGAATGCGTTAATTAGTGTAACCAGCTTTGTCGCTTTCTGTCAGATTGAATCTTGTACCCGCACTTCACGCTCGCGCGAGTCGACGCGAGGCTGAGATACACTGCCGTTTTTAAATACGAGACGGACTGTAAAAAAATTATAATAACATCAATGTATCTCGGTCTCGACTAGTCTCGCGCGAGAGTGAAATGCAGGCATGACAGAAAGCGACAAAGCGGGTTACACTAATTACCTAACGAGTTCATTGCAAATGTCATATGGACAGTTGAGGACATTATGTAATTTTATTTGTGCACTAAAGAGCAAAGTTGGTTTATGCTGCGAGTGTGGATTTGGATCTCGAGTAAGCGAAGAATTTATAGACACGAGATGCAAATAACCACCCTGACAATGACAGGTGACAGGTGACATTTCAGTGCACATGGCACAGCTTAAATGTAGGTATATATAAAACCCAGTGATGATGTATCAGCGAGTTAACTTTGCAATGTATACCGAATTATCACCTGTCACATGTCATAGTCAAGATGGTGAAATAGGGGGCTGATGGTAAAAAAATAAAAACAACATGGTAAAAATTAAACCACTTGTAATACCTACTATATTTATTTACAATCATACAAATTCATGGGAATTATCTATTTACAAAATGCTAGGTAAGTATAGTACTTACTAGGGACCTGCCATTATCATTTTCATATGATTTACTGTCATTAGATTCAAATGGAAAATCGTCCACTTGAAATTATACGTCAGTTCAGAAAAATGACCATTTGAAATACAACAAAAAGGAAAATTGCCCATCTTGAAAAACGTCTAAAATGGAATCATGTCCCATGGTAAAATTGTCCAATATGACATTGGACGAAAAAATTATGTCTATTTGTATTTACGTACACTCAGAAATATGACCAATTGTAAATACGTCCTTCCTGAAATTTGTACAATTTATATTATAGTATATGGTCTTGATTCATATTACACTACATTCACTTGTGCGTATTTCATTTTGGTCATAATTTATAATGGACAAAATTCCATTGGGACTTAATTAATTTACAACGAAAATAAATTTGGTTGTAAATACTTTTGAGCACAATTACATTTGGACTAAATTCACTTTGGACACTATTACTTTTGACCGATTTTCAGAATGGTTATTTCACGTGGACGATTTTCCATTTGTACCTAATGACAGTAAATCTTTCATATTTGTATAAATCATTTATTAAAACCAATCGCAATAATCAAGCTATATACTTAAAGTAGAATGTCTGTATGTATAGCCTAAATGGCTCGACGAATTTTAACATTATGAGGTGTTTTAGATTTATTTAAAACTTCTAGTTTATGTATATATTTTTTAGATTTTCGGGGTTTTTAATTTAAAAAAATACAGATGGATGGATAACGTAAAAATAATATAATGTTATTTATACTATTTCTTAGAACAACCTTAGGTCTTAACGTTTTATTTGCCATTGATTTCGTCATTTTTTTTGGCTTATGTTTAACAGATCACCAGATATAGTAAAATATAACGCCAAAAAAACACTTTTAACTGCCGAAATGGTAAATGATCACTGAAACCTAACCTACATAATCTAATTTGGTGATCGTTTACTATTTTTGGGTCTCGAAGATAATTTTGGTGCTCATTATATTTGTTGCCTTTTTTTTTAAATGAAACATTATTAATAAAGAAAAGTATACCTATGTAAAATTTCCCTTGCAGCATGGGGAATAAAAATAAAAATGGAGATGCTCGTGAGAAAAAGATAGAAAGAGATCGTAGAAGAAGGGAAAGAATTAAAAATGATCCTGAAATGTATAGAGAATACAGGGAAAGCGAACGAGAAAGGTATCTAAGAAGAAAGCAAGAAAAAAAAGCGTTGCCAGTAAGTGAACTACCGATTCAAAAACAAAAAATAGTAAGGCAAAGAAATAGAGAAGCAGCTCGTGCCTTTTATCAGAGGCTTAAAGCAAAAAGATTACAGATTGAAGTAAACTCTGAACCAGGGATCACGTTACCGCAACAAACGGAACAATCGCAAGTCAAAGATCCTTTAACATTACCTCCGGCACTAGAGTGTTCCAGATATGATCTTCGTTCAGGTCATCGTGATATGACTGATATGGGTCCTGAAAAAACTGTTTCCGCAGACTCCCAGGGTTCATCCCCGTTGCTGGTCCCACATTCATCGACTGCGCTGACAACGCTAAGCACACTAATTAAAACTTCTGGATCTGATTTGGGACAAAATCTAGAGAGGTATTCGGATAATGCTAGCAGTGAAAATGAAAAATTCATCCCTCGTTCAACGCATAAAAATGGAGACGCTCGTGAGAAAAAGAGAGAAAGAGATCGTAGAAGAAGGGAAAGAATTAAAAATGATCCTAAGATGTATAGAGAATACAGGGAAAGCGAACGAGAAAGGTATCTAAGAAGAAAGCAAGAAAAAAAAGCGTTGCCAATAAGTGAACTACCGATTCAAAAACAAAAAATAGTAAGGCAAAGAAATAGAGAAGCAGCTCGCGCCTTTTATCAGAGGCTTAAAGCAAAAAGATTACAGACTGAAGTAATCACGTTACCGCAACAAACGGGACAATCGCAAGTCAAAGATCCTTTAACATTACCTCCGGCGCTAGAGTGTTCCAGATATGATCTTCGTTCAGGTCATCGTGATATGACTGATATGGGTCCTGAAATAACTATTTCTGCAGACTCCCAGGGTTCATCCTCGTTGCTGGTCCCACATTCATCGACTGCGCTGACGACGCTAAGCACACTAATTAAAACTTCTGGATCTGATCTGGAACAAAATCTAGAGAGGTATTCGGATAATGCTAGCAGTGAAAATGAAAAATTCATCCCTCGTTCAACGCCCACTTCATGCTCCGAGTCATCTCATTTAAGAGTTAATGCACACAGTTTTGTTTGTACCTGTAATTCTGAAACTTCAAAGGTAAAGATAAAACCAAACAGACAGGCTTCTCCGTCGAGGCTGTTGCTCCTCAGGTACAGACGTGAAGCAAACAAGGAAATTAATCACTTGAATAAAAAAATAAGTGATTTGAAAATTATGAATAACAAATATAAAAAACAAATTCAATGGTTACGTAAAAATCAAAGAACCAATCCATAAACTAAAATAAAATATCCTGTTATAATAATAAATTTGTTAAAACTGACCAGAGTGTATCAAAAAAATTGTGAGCTTGTTATGTGACTAGGTATGTGTGTTGTGTTGTGATGGATATTATTTTTATGTTTATAACAGATTTGATATTGCCTTATATATGTTTAATAAAGGACTGTCTAAAAACCGTTTTCGTCTTAATTTATTAAAAATATTTTTTTGCCAAGTACCTAAATTAATCCAATAAACACATCGTTTTTAGGGTTCCATACCAAAATGGTAAAAAAGGAATCCTATTGGTGAGACTTCGGTGTTTGTCTGTTTGTGAATACTAAACCTATCAAATTAAAATTTGGGATGGGTCTATAACTTACTTGCCCAAATCTATTTAAAATAAAAATAAATAAAAAAGTTTTATACTAATTTTAAATGGGATCTAAAAGGGAGGTTTAAAAATAAAAGTAAAACATTTATAGTAAGTGGGGTACTTATCATAATTTTGAATTGAACATTTTATAACTATTTATTGTTATTTTTATTGCAGGCAAGTCAAAAAACATGTCACTGCAAATAACAACAACACTAAATAAATTCTATTAGAAAGATTGGAAATAACATTGTAATTGTCTAGTCATCATAAGCAATTATAGACATAAGATAAGACTACCGACCTAAAATATTGAAGTTTCTCCTTAACTTCAATGAGTACATATTTCATTTTTATTTATTATTTTGTTAATTACTACTGCCTCGACTTGAATTAATTCATTATAACTAAACTTACTCTCAACATTGGTGAATAGTTTTGATGCAAACCATATTAAATACGGAACCCTCGATTTTTTCAATTCTTCTCTCAAAAGCGAATAATTCTAATTAACGCGTCGCTTTTCTAATTAACAAGTCACACAAATATTAAAACCTTTCTAGCTACTTAACCACTTAAAACAAGTGCCCAATAAACATAAAACTTGAATGGTTGATTTGTTACACATTCGGTATAAAATGTATTAAAAAGCAGGTGGAAAAAAAGCGACGTGCTAATTAGACTGAGAATACATATTATGATACTGAGATAGAGATAGATACTAATGGCTTCTTTAAACAGACCTTGGTTTTGTGTTTTATTTTAACCTTTATTTTTATGCCAAACCTGTAGTACCCTTACCATGAGTTACAATTACCGTACTTGCTAGCGAGTTGAATGCTCTGTCCCTCGCAGATCTCGCAGTATTCTTATAGAGTGCGAGGGACAGAGCATTCGACACGCTAGCAAGTACGGTAATTGTAACTCATGGTAACTGGTATACTTTAGTACCCTATTTATTCATTGTAAAACCAAAATTGATCCGATTCGCATCTGTCTACCCTACTGCTTCAGCGTGATAATCATTATTTATACCTACCTTTATCAATGTCTGTGCGAACTTTTGATAGGTACCATTATCATTCTGTCACACCCTATGAGTAAGGTAGGTAATTTATGTAATGTTTTTCATCGCATTTCTTAGAATTTTTTTAATATTTTTTTTGAAGTTTCCTCAACATTTTTGTTTCATTTTCATTGTTTTGTAATCCTTAGTTTCAAAACATGCCTAATACGGTAAATATGGCCGTATGTATATATATATATGTATTAAAAGGTCAACAAGAACATTAGGCTCAGCTGCGAGTGTAGGTATGACGTCAACTTTGACGAAACAAGAGCAGGACAACTGGACCAAGCTGTTTTGATACCTCGATACTCGTAGTTCTTGAGATTTTAACTTATTTTGTTCCTATATAATAAATAATATCATGTCATTTAGTGCGCAAGCTAGAATGTACCTAAATATGGATTTCGTTGCTTGAAATAAAGGTACCGCCGTTATAAAAGACATTTTAGAGACATTTACCTCGTTCCTTTTTCAAACTTGGTGTGTTACCAATTAAAAAGCGTTACGTTAAGGAACGAAGTATCTTTCATCAACTGAATTTCTGCACGGATAGAACAAGTTGTATTTTCTCACTTGTCGCTCAGAAGTGCGTCTCTATCTTTAAAGACTAGAAAGAAAGGGAGATCCGAGCAACAAAAAAGGCGCGGACAAAAATGTGCCAGCCGTGCTGTGCGGCTGTGCCGCAGTTAGACATTAAGTATGTGTAATGATTTCAAAAATGACACATTTATTTTCAAGCAGATACTATATGAAACATGTGTCGTAAGCCTTTCATCCCTACTCTACTGTCCTTTAAATGTTGATAGCGGAAAGTAACCATTTGTTGTCCTTTATAATGTAATTTTTCGGGCATATTAGACAATATCAAAAGTATAATATTTTTTTTACAGATTTGGTATTGTTGTTCTATTTTTTTTTGTATAATCTTACTTAGCGATGGAGAAAACAATATTGTTTAGGCCATGTTGCGTATAATAGTATAGCTATAAGCTGGTGGTTATACAAGGGAGATAGCTTAACCTCAGGGCTTTGTTGTTTTTTTATCTGGTCTCGTTTTCAAAACAATATTAGGTACTTTATTATGAAAATATGATGTGAGGTTTTTTTAGTATGTAAGACTAAGATAGAAATAAACAATATGGGGATTACAATAATATCTAGTCTAGAGTTACCATTACGTTAAACATATAGTTAAGAAAACGATATGGTTTACGTCAGCATTCCATCTTAGTCCTCGAGGTTTGGCTACGCATTTGCGGTCTTAGGATTGCAGTCTTAAGATTGTAGTATTGAGAATGCAAATGTGTATAGGTCGGGCCTGTGTGCTCGTTCGCCTTCGCCTTCACCATGCCATGAAAAAAGCTTACGCAGACGGTATGTTATTAATTGTCATGTTTCATATATGTTTAACCGTACAAATTTGTTAGTTAAGAAGTTAGTTTAATGCAAGTTTATCGTTATGTAATAACTGCAGTGCTCGTCAACAGATGGCATTAGTAATCGTAGTTGTTGCTGATTTTGAATGTTATTTTTCATACAAGAAAACAATAGAGTTAAGATATTTTGTTTAACCGAGTTCTCGATAGATGTCGGTATTACTCGATTGCTACATCGCGCTGTTAAGATTTACCCAGCGATTAATATAAGGCTCGGCAACTTTCTCTTTGTTAACCTATTCACTAGCTCATACGATATGAATTACTGATTAAACGTATCGAAGTATAATGCTGTGTGTTTTTTGGACCCTCGTTCATGGTCCTTCGAGCCGGATCAATCCTAGAAGTTCTGACGATGTGAGTGTCTTCGAGTGTGCACCGACGGAGTGGCGGATTGTCACTAACGGTGTAGTGCAGTAAGAGAGAAGACGACTACGTTGGAAACTATGTAACGTCATCACCGAAGGCATCGTGGAGAAACAGCAGTGACGTAAGCAAAATACAGATGTGATGTGAAGTGATAAAACTGTAAGTACATTCAATTATTAATTGTCAGTGGGAACAAACTTGATTAAAACTTTCAAATTGCTATCAAATTAAATTCATTTAATTGGGACTTAGTAAAATTATAAATTACGCGAAAAGTGTTGAGACGGGGAACCTACGCCAGATTTGGCTCAGAGTTACAGCGACAAGGTTCTAAACACTTTGAAAATTTGGCGAACAATTTGGACTTCTAAATTTTTTGACTTCTTTTCTAATTCTGAACTGGTCTTAGAAAAGTTGACTATGGAGGCCTTAATCAACGTGCAGGATGACTTGGCTTCTCGAATAGAGAAAGCTTTAGTTAATTACAAGAAATCTCCTAAGGAACGGCTTAATTCAGTGCAATATTTGAGTACCAGATTGGAACTACTGGAGACGTTATGGACACAATTTGAGACAACACATACCAAAATAGTACGGGAATCTAATAGCTCTCTATTGGCTGAGACTTCGTACATGAACAATGATGTTTATGAAGCAACGGAAGAAACGTTCATAGACTACAAAACGGCGTTGAAAATGCAGTTAGGTATCTTAACGGAGTCACAGTCACGTAGTCAAACTGATTCGGTACAGCAGCCTAGTAACAGCAACTCTTGTGAACAAGTTCGATTACCGAAAATATCAATTCCTACATTTACTGGTCAATATTCGGAGTGGATTAGCTTCCGGGATCTGTTCATATCTCTTGTGCATAAAAACAAGTCACTGGATAATGTGCAGAAGCTCCACTATCTGAAAGGTCATCTCACCGGGGAAGCGGAACAGCTACTGCGACACATTCCGATCACTCAAGATAATTACTTTTTATGTTGGGACACGCTAGAAAAGAGATATAATAACAAAAAATATTTATCGAATTGTATTTTAAAGCGTTTTTTCAGTCAGCGGAATATAAGCACAGAGTCGGCAGTAGCGCTTAAAGAACTTCTGGATACATCCAATGAGTGTCTACATGCTTTAAATAACATAGGTGTAAATATAAGTGGTTGGGACATAATTGTGATCTATATTCTATGCCTGAAATTGGATGTTGAAACGAGGAAACAGTGGGAGTTAAAAGTAAGCGAGTCCTCGGATGATCTTCCCACGTTTACCCAATTTCAGGAGTTTCTGGAAACAAAATTTAGAGCGCTTGAATTTATAGACCCAAGGCTAGCAAAAAATAATGTAACTGTCAAAGGTGGTCACAATCATGCCTCATACCCAAACATTCACAAGGTACACCATGTAACCACGCCGCCATCATGCGTGTATTGTTCTGAAAGCCACAAAATAGCATTTTGTAAAATGTTCTCTAAGCTAGATACTGACAATCGACGTGGCTACGTACAATCCAACAATTTGTGTTTCAACTGTCTAAATAAAGGTCACTCTGTGTTCTCGTGTCGTCAACCTACTAGGTGCCGCATATGTCAGAAAAAACACCACTCATTATTGCATCCAAAAAATCACACGGTTTTAACTGAGTCTAAAGTCGGGTCAAATCACTCAGTTGAAAAAGTTGTTGCTACTCATGCAACACAGCCATCATCATCTCTCGATGAAGCTAGTAATAACATTACAGCCTGTGTTTCGACCAGTTGTAGTCAAGTTTTGCTGGCTACGGCTTTAGTAAAGGCTCAGTCGAAATCAGGCGCGGGTGTAACAGTTAGATGTTTGCTCGATCAAGGCTCACAGGCTTCGTTTATTACGGAGTCTGCCGTTCAGCTACTTGGACTGAAAAAGGTGCCGCACACAAGCACCATTTCGGGTTTAGGAAGTGACCAAGGCGCTTCACTGGCGTCTAAGTCGATGGTCAATGTAAATATTCAGTCACTTCATGATCCCAACTTTTGCATCAGTGTACAAGCATTTGTGCTCGGCAAACTCACATCAATTCTACCCGAAAGGAGAATTGTAGTTGAGCTGTATTCAGAGTTTGCCAACCTCAAATTAGCAGATCCAACCTTTGACTCTCCGAATAAAATTGACATGCTCCTCGGGGCTGATATTTATGGTCAAGTTCTTTTAGACGGAATGATCAAAGGTCCATTAGGAACACCGACTGCGCAAAGAACCGCATTCGGTTGGATTCTCTCTGGTCCTATTCTAAAACCGCATACTTCGCTTTCCAATCGTATCAGCGTAAATCACGTTCAAGTTAGCGATGATGATTTGTTAAAACGATTCTGGGAAATTGAAAATGATAGTTTCACTGAGAACACCAAGAAACAGTACACCGAAGAGGAAAACAAGTGTGAAGAAATATATGCAGCAACTACAAGGCGAGACAGCTCTGGGCGATACATCGTGACGCTTCCATTTCGCGATTCAAATCCAGCATGCACTCAAGGAGATTCTGATGTTATAGCTGCGAAACGCTTTTCATATTTAGAAAAAAGGTTGGAAAGGAACTCCGAATTAAAAGAAAGATATACAGAGGTTATAAATGAATACCTTCAGCTAGGTCACCTAATAGAGGTAAAAGATCCTGAGCAAAATGTACAAAATTCCACGTATTTGCCCCATCACGCAGTCATTCGAGAAGATAAAAGCACCACGAAAGTGAGAGTCGTCTTTGACGCATCATGTAAAAACAATAAAGGAGTGTCCTTGAATGATTCGCTGATGGTAGGACCAAGGTTGCAGCCTGACTTGCGGCATCTAATATTAAATTGGCGAAAATTTCCCGTCTGTCTTGTGGCTGACATTGTTAAAATGTATCGGCAGGTACTAGTTGATGAAAAGGACGCAGATTATCAACGGATTCTGTGGCGCGATAATCCAAATGAAATCCTGAAACACTACAAACTATTACGTGTCACTTTTGGAACCTCCGCTGCGCCATACCTCGCAGTACGTACGTTACAACAGGTAGCTTACGATGAAGGTAAAAACTTTCCTGTTGCTGAAGAGATAGTTCTTAAACAATTTTATGTGGATGATGTTTTAACGGGTTGCGAAACTGTAGAGGAGGGAAAAAGGCTCTATACGGAGTTAAATGAGTTATTGGGAAAAGAAGGTTTTGAACTACAAAAATGGAGTAGTAACTGCGATAAGTTAATGCAGCAAGTAACGGAAGGAAAACGGGAATTGGAAGGAACAGTTGAATTCAAGCTGGATGATGTAATGAAGATATTAGGCCTTACTTGGAACAGAAGTAGCGACGAATTCGAATACTCTGTTCAACTGCCACCGATGAAGTTGCCTGTAACAAAAAGAAGTGTAATCTCTGACATATCCAGACTTTTTGATCCGTTAGGTTGGCTAGCGCCAGTAATAATATCAGCAAAGATTTTTATTCAAAAATTATGGCTGTCAGGAATTGAGTGGGATGACAAGGTATCACCTCAATTATTAAAGGAATGGCTGAACTACAGAAGTAAATTGAATCAACTTACGAAATTTAAGCTACCTAGATGGATACGTACCCGTAAAAATGACAAGATTCTGGAGTTGCAGGGATTCTGCGACGCTTCCGATAACGCATATGCAGCTGTCGTATATGCACGCGTAGTAGACTGTCAAGGTAGGGTACACGTATCGTTGATAACGTCGAAAACCAAGGTGGCTCCAATAAAGACAGTGTCGATACCGCGACTAGAGTTATGCGGGGCAGTGTTGCTTGCAAAACTTTTGGTAGAGGTTGCAAGAGTTATGAATATAAGCAAGATGAACATTCACGCATGGACAGATTCATCTGTCGTCTTATCGTGGCTTGATAGTCGACCAAGTCGTTGGAAAACCTTCGTCGCGAATAGGGTCACTGAAATTATTACCTTGCTGGAACCTCACCAATGGGCACATGTTTCCTCCAAGGATAACCCAGCAGACTGTGCCTCAAGAGGAATAGAGGAGTTTAAAGATGAAAAGTTGTGGAAAGAAGGTCCGGCATGGCTAAAACAGAATAACATTAAGTATAAAAGGGTAGTCATAGACGAAACACGTTTAGAAGAAAAAACCAATAAGGTATGTTTACTAAATACCTGCAAGAATGTGGAAGACATAGATGAAAACATCATGACCAGATTTTCCACGCTGAGAAAACTTATTCGAGTAATTGCATATTGCAAACGATTTATAAAACATGGTCGAAAGGAAAAGGTTAAAGATTGGCTTACCAGTGAGGAGCTACAGGATAGTCTGAGGACCTGTATAAAAATAGCCCAAGAAAAGCATTTTCAGGAAGAATTAGATGACCTGAAAGAACATAAAATTATAAAGAAAAGGAATAGCAAACTTACCACGTTGAGTCCTCTTATTGATGATCTCGGGATCTTGAAGGTTGGTGGCAGATTACAATATGCGGGAATTAGCGAAGAAATGAAACACCCAGTAATATTACCACGCCGGTCACACCTTACTAGTTTAATTATCGCTGACGCTCACGAAAAAACGCTGCACGGTGGACCGCAACTTATGCTCAATTATCTGAGGACGAAATATTGGGTGATAGGAGCGAAAGATTTGGTAAGAATTTTTGTACGTAAATGTATACGTTGCATCCGTTATGCCGCGTTGTCCAATCAACCTCTCATGGGACAATTGCCTTCAGCAAGAGCAACTGCCAACCGCCCTTTTCTGAAAAGTGGAGTGGACTACGCAGGGCCTATTAATATGAGAACCTCTAAAGGTAGAGGACATCATGCCTATAAAGGTTACATATGTCTTTTTGTATGCATGGTAACCAGAGCAATTCACCTGGAGGCAGTTAGCGACTTAACAGCTCAAGGTTTCCTAGCCGCATTCAAGCGTTTTGTTGCAAGACGTGGTCATTGTGCCGAGTTATTTAGCGACAACGGAACCAATTTTGTGGGCGCTGCGCGTGAATTAAAGATGTTGTTTGCGGACGGGTGGTCAAACACTACTAGAGAAATTGCAGAACGTCTTGCTAGTGATGGTACTTCCTGGCATTTTATTCCACCGCACTCCCCAAACTTTGGCGGGCTCTGGGAAGCCGGCATAAAGTCGACAAAACGTCACCTTAGGAGAGTGATCGGTGACACAACACTCACATTCGAAGAAATGACGACTGTGTTATCTCAAATTGAAGCATGCCTAAATTCTAGGCCTATTTCTCAGATTACGGAAAACCGAGACGATCCGATCCCACTAACCCCAGGTCATTTCCTCGTAGGAGAACCACTTGTATTAATTCCTGAAGGTGACTACATGAACTCATCCTTAAGTAGTTTAAAGCGTTGGCAACTCACGCAGAGAATGGTACAGGACTTCTGGCGTCGTTGGTCGCGGGAATATCTAACCCAGTTCCACCACCGTTATAAGTGGGTGCATCAAACCCCAGAACCGTCAGTTGGAAACGTAGTGCTCGTGAAGGAAGATAACCTTCCCCCATGTAGGTGGTTGTACGGCCTGATAGTTGAGAAACATCCTGGATTGGACGGAGTTACTCGAGTTGTCAGTCTCAAAAGCAAGGGCAACATTTTCAAACGACCTGTAAGTAAACTGTGTTTTTTGCCCATAGAGCGCTAAACAACTATATTGTAATTCCTTTGTTATGGCTATAAGTAAAATGTTTTGTTTAATTATTATTTTTCTCATTTGTTTCATTAAAGTTAAGGATATTGCATGGTGGGCGGATTAAGGACATTGTTCCTCATTTTGTCCTTGGTGGGCGGAATGTTTAACCGTACAAATTTGTTAGTTAAGAAGTTAGTTTAATGCAAGTTTATCGTTATGTAATAACTGCAGTGCTCGTCAACAGATGGCATTAGTAATCGTAGTTGTTGCTGATTTTGAATGTTATTTTTCATACAAGAAAACAATAGAGTTAAGATATTTTGTTTAACCGAGTTCTCGATAGATGTCGGTATTACTCGATTGCTACATCGCGCTGTTAAGATTTACCCAGCGATTAATATAAGGCTCGGCAACTTTCTCTTTGTTAACCTATTCACTAGCTCATACGATATGAATTACTGATTAAACGTATCGAAGTATAATGCTGTGTGTTTTTTGGACCCTCGTTCAATATATGTGCTGTGGTGTACAGTCGCCAGCAATAATATATTATCCAGGGACCCGACCACCCATTCCCCGATAAAAGCCTTTAAAAGATTTACCTCTCGAAGTATAACTCACTAAAATAATAACCCATTTTGAAATATATGACTGTTATTTGTTAAGCTAACCATTTACATAAGGGAAACCTAAAGAGCTACAGCTCAGATTGTCAGCAGTAAATTAATAACCGAATATAAGGGTAACCCTTATAAATAGAGCTTGAAAAGCCAATCGAACGGCTTTTTATAAGGGTAACCTTTAAATAGCGCTTTAAAAGCCAATCGAACGGCTTTTTTATGTTAAAGGGATATTGGTATCACTCAAAATATAGCGCTTTAAAAGCAAAATCGAACAAAACTTATACGAAACGGATTGGGAAGGGTAACCCTTATAAATAGCGCTTTAAAAAGCAAAATAAAACGGCTTTCAAGCGATACGGCTTTCCTAAACAAATCCTTATAAAAACCCATTCGAAACCCCTTGAATGGGTTAGCGGGCCGGTCCCTGATATTATCCAACATTGGGCTCAAAAATATCTGACACGCTCTTACGCCTCTAGTAATAGAGACGTGTCAGATATTTTCGAGCCCAATGTTGGATAATATATTATTGCTGGTGACTGTACCTCATGTAAAATAAACAGTGGAATAGATGCTCATGTAACGCTTATTTACTTCGTGATTTACTTCGCAAACGCATTATTACGTTGGTAACTTTAACCTTGGCTAATGTTGTTGTTAGAGGGCAAATCGTGCACTTCACTACCACGATATAATTAACATTTATATTGCATTTTACCAACGTCATTTGAACCGGTATCTGCCCGTAGCAAGCCATCTCTAATTAATGGAGCGCCTCCGTTATTTGTTTTATGGTTGCCTTTAATTATCCGCTAACCTACATCCGTAAAACATAATGTCAATGCCAATGCCATTAAAACAGCTGACAGTCGACTTTTTTTTGTATGACAAGAAAGGCGCGCAAGCACACAGGCTATCTTGAGACTAGCATTACAGTCGAGATCAGTTTATTAATACGGGCCTTAGATGGAATTCCTTTATGCTAGTATTTTCACGTTGTCTTATACCTACACTGGAACACAACAATGCGAGCTGTTGGCTAAAAGTAAAGGGATAACTTGATGGTAGCGATCTGGACCTATTTATTGGGGAGAATTCGCTTTCTTCTCTATTTTGTGGGTTATCAGTCCCAATTATCAGTCGAGAGACTAAAGAGACGCATTCAAATTCACAGACAACCTTGACTCTATCGCTTCATTTTCAGCGCCAAGAACTCTATTACGTGTACATTTAGTTTGGGAATCAACAACCCGGTACTGAATGTACTTCGTCACGTTATCAACTCGCTATCAACGGATAAAGTTCGCTCCGAGCACGACCACGTGCGGCTTGATTTGAATACAATGGACTATCTCATCCATAACACCAACAAACGAATGTATTACGATATATCTGTTATCTTCTGAGTAAACAGCCATCAATTTTGTGTATGCCAGATATGCCATAAGATAACGTTATGACTTGTTTACGTGCTTTAAATTGAGAACTTTATGAATCGCTGTAGGTACCTACTGTATTCCTCTCTTCGTTTTGAAGACACCAGCATAATTCTTTATAATCTTTAACCTTACTTCCATACTAATATTTTAATTGCGATAGTATCTCAGTTTGACCGATTTTAATGACATTTAGGGACTATTCTCCCTTCTTCGCACCCTTATGAACTAGTGGGATTTTTCCCCAGTTGTTCGCACTGCAAACAGACGGGATAAAAATCCACGAATTCGCACCATTAACTTTCTACTAAGTAGTTCGCACTCAATGTTGACGGTGCAGACTAGTGGAATTTATTTTCTCATATTATGTTCCCATTGCTGGACCACAAAAAAATCCCACTAGTTCCCAGTGCGAATAAATTGCTGCGGGCAAGTGGGATACAATGATAAACTACTTCAAGTCGAACGGAGTCCGGGTAACAGCTTGTCATAAAAAAAATCCTTTGGTGTTTGTTGGTTTTTCTCCTCTTCACGATTTAACGCTTTAACCGATCAACATAGTACTAAGTTTACCACCCGGAGACACATGTCTTCTACGCGGACGGAGTCGCGGGAAAAAGCTAGTGATTGATTATTAATAATTACCTGAAGACATCGTTGACCCATACGCACATGAAACATACTTGTGCTTTAGAGCAGAAGCTCTAGCGAGTCGCTCAAATCGGATTTCCTGCGGCGCCCGGCTTCGTGTAAGTGCAGTCTGCCGGGAGAACGGACGTCCGGCCAAGACGTACCTACCTACATACAAAAAAGAATGGGCGTATAAGAACGTCTAGTGCTCTTTAACAAATCTTGAACAGGCTCTGTGGCACGACGTAGTTCTATAAAAACGTAAAACGTAACGCGCAATATAGATGGCAAACGAGTGTAACAAAAAGCAAGCTTTACAATTGCAATGCTTTTTATAATATAATACCGTCGTCTATAAACGTACTTTAAACTAAAGGAAATGAGAAAAAGGCGGATCTCAATAAAATGTACATGCTTACATATATAAAAGAAAAATATATAACAAGAGTCTCTTACACTCTCAGCTGTTCGAATGTGCAGATTTCTTCACGATGTTTTTCATTCACCATAAGAGCATCCGGTAAGTATTTCAGTTAGAAAAACTCATTGGTATATAGGTACATAGTGACTGCGGGGGTTCGAACTCGGTACTCTAAACTCTACCCAAAACCACTAGGCTACCAACGTTCTAGTGTTCATACTTACAAGTAGCTCAAAAACTATACCTACCATCCTTCGAAAGTCAGGTAAAAACAACCCTCTTTTTATCAATTGGGTAACAAAAACATACCATGTCTAATTTGCTCGTATATCTCCTAAGAATCGTTCATACAATAGTGGCCTTTGCACGTAAAGTTAGGACCGCGGGAAACGCCACGCGCCGTTCCAAACTTCGTTCCGAACCGTACATTTTTTACTATTTTACTATTACCGTTGCATTTACACGTACGGTTCGGAACGAAGATTGGAACGGCGCGTGGCGTTTCCCGCGGTCCGAACTTTACGTGTGGAGGCCGCTAATATTTGGTTGTGTAATAACTATAGAGTGAGCGTGGCGTAGTAAACTGCGAGTAACCTTGCCATTGACCGACGTGGCTGCCATTGCCAGCACAGATGACTAACAGATTTAACGCCCGATCAAGAATGAGATAACTTCTAATAAGTGCTAAACATTACTAAACACTTTATTAACCCTGAGCTGAGATTCTACTTCGTATAACCTTATTGCTTTGACGTGTTATTGTATTGTCAACGTTTTGATAGCGCTTATTTACTTGACAGTAATGGCGGCAGAATTGAAAACATATCATAATACGTCAAAAAGCAATATTGTTTCACCGTGTTGAATGTATCCCCTGAGCTGAGATTCAACAGGATACAACCATATTGCCTTTGACGTGTTATCGTATTGTCAACGTTTTGATAGCTCTTATTTACTTGACCGTAATGGCGGCCGAGTTAATAACAATACCAACACGTCAAAGTCAATAAGGTTTATCGTCTAGTATCTCTCCCCTGCTTAGGTAAGTGGGTAGCAATGGAAAAGATAATATCACATGATAGGCCACTATAGACTATGTCAACGCGTAACGTTGTAAACCAAATCATAAGAAGTCTCTTAAATTTTGGTCGACAATAACACTTGAACATAGTCCATAGTGGCCTAGGAATCAAATTCTGTTTATGTCGAATAATGATTATGATATACCTAGTGTAGCACAAATAATACAATACTAGTCAAACAATGCAATTAAGTGAGTGACGATAACACAATTATTACATGTTGTGTAGTGTGATAGATCATACTTACTCGAGTGTATATCCAAAAAATTTGACTAAAGCTGAACTGGGGACCTAAAAAAGTTTCATAATGCCCACATTAGCGACTTTTGTAAACTGTAAAAATATGGAGGCCCGACGTAAGCTGACGATCTATCGTTTTTTGAAAATCGCTAACGTTAACGTTAACGATTTGCATCTCCTCTAGTCCCCGAGACAGAAGTACGATACTAAACTTAGTGGTAAAGCTACATGAATATTATATAAGTTATAGAGAAAGGAATAGAAATAAATTCCATAATTCGAGAAAGATCTAATCGCTCTTGAATGCTGTGACTGCTATCCGCTAACCGCTAACCTTGGCAGTGACCGGAGTTGGTTCCGCATAGCCGATGCGTCGCGCTCCGCCGAAACAACCGCATTAAATAGCTTATCATAACAGCATTCCGGGCTAATTCGACACATTATAAACAGAAAACATAAGAGGAACATTCCATAGGAACTTTCTGTACAAGATGCATTATTTGCTAAATGCCTAAACTTGGGAATGTTTGGATGTTGCATGCGACATGTGACTTTTTCACGTAGAGACTTCTCTTCGATTTCCTCGGAAGCTGCTTGATGTTTCGGGCAACGCATGAATATAGCCATCGGCCTTGGTGTTACTAGCGTTTATAAACCACCATATAAATATGCGGTGGTAACCACCCTGTTTGCTTGTCTCTGCAATAAAGTTAACAATTTAAAATTTGTCTGATAAATTTTGATCCTGAGATCCGGGAAAGGACATAGGAGGGTATATTTTATTTCAAAAGATCGAATAGTTAGTTATCTAGAGGGAAACAATAAATAAGTTGTCGGTACGTGGGCGAAGTCGCGGCCAAATTCTAGTAAGCTATAATTATCTCTCAACATTCATTGATCTTGGTCTAGTAGTTCAATAATAAACACTCTCGCTAACGAAAACGTGAATGATAAACATCGTAACTATAGGGATTTCATCAAGGTAAAAGATACTCCAATAGCCTACTGAGAGTTTAAAGATAGACGCGAGCTTAAGCCCAGGGTATGTTTATTTCTGCTGAAAATAAAATAACATCCCAAACAAGTTTATTTTTAAAGTCTGACGTCATATATTATTTTTGACGTTTGCACTAGATATAGGTAGGACAAGGAACTAACTGAAGGGAAGTATCTCAAAACACGCGAGCATTCGTATGAAATTAACAACATATGGGTCTATATTCGGTGTTAACTAATATCTGCAAATTATTTTGCAAAGGTGGCCGTATCGTAAGAGCAATAATAATAATAGCAGTAGCGTATTGACTAAAGTAGAATCAAGGCCATGACGTACCTATTGTAAAAGGCAAGGTTTTATTTAAGTGTTCAAAATCCCAAAATATTTATTCAGTAAAATGGCCACATGAGGGCCACTTACACATTGGTAATATGGAGTGAATCTACTAGCGCTTCGGACGAGACCATCATTTCGGACCATCATTGTTCAATACATTTTCATCGAGAATGTGAAGAACTTCTAATGCTCGAAAGGCTTATGCCCGATTATTACATTGTTGATTACGTAGCTCGATCCATTCAAGTGTGAATCACATTGTAGAATTAATTGAAGAGCTCACTAGACGCGACTCTAGTGCGTTTACACTTTTAACAGATCATGTATATAAATCTCGCTTCAAGTGGCAGCCTCGCCTGTCAAAACTGTTTTTCGCATCTACTACGAAGAAACATCAGTTCCGCATTTTTTCTTATTTACATTTGCGGCTAGTCAATATATTTTCTTACGCCTCGTAAATATTTACGCTAGCATTTGTAAGCCGATTTTCCCGCGAATTTATAAAAATCCGTTAGGTACCTAAATTTAAGGTGCGTAACGTTATACGCGTTATGCGTATTAAATATTTAAATAGTCTGCGATAATAAAAACACGTGGCTTCAAAATGCCACGCAATTTTGCGGTTTTTTTAATGAGTACCAAGTGTTTGTTTACAGATTACAGCGTGTAGTGGTACTTGATGCAATGAGGTTTAATTGACCGCGTGTTTGCTCAGTTTATAGCACAGTTAATTTGATAGCCAGCGGGCCTCCCTATGGGTTACAACAACCGTTTATGAGTTGCATTTATAACACAAACATGACTTAGGTCAATACATAATCTTTCCATAAGTTTAGCTTTATAAACAGATTACATTATACCTAAAAGTTGATGTAAGAATAATGTTTAATTCAAGTAAACAGACGGTCCAGGTTTTGTTAAAAAATATGGAAATTACCCAAAGCATAGCCAACGGAACGATAAAACCTTGTTCGTTTATTTCGTTCGTACGATTTATCATCATTAGCAGGTAGGTTACCTCTACCATCTCTCACTTAATAATGTAGATCCAACTGATCCTGATGAATATAGGTGGTCGATTCGATCTACTTTTTAAGTAAACAATAGTAAACATTGCCAATACACAAAATGATCAAGCGACTGCCAACTTGGCACGGGCAAAAATGGCTTTAGGAACCTGCAGCAAAATTACAATTGCGACGATCGAGTAAAATACGGTTTACAGTTACAAAATTTGCCTTTGTAGCTCTATATGTTGTACTACTTAAACTTAAACTCGCTCTAAGAAGGTAAAAACGTAAAATTGCCAACCTAGAATGTTTTCATCCTTTTGTTTTATAAGTATTTATGTGGATTTTATACTTGCTAATATATAGGTATCTACCATATTTTCAATATTTTATTGTAATAGTTGTATGTAATTTTTTGTTTTCTAGCTATCATGGAGGAAGACTTTCGTCTAGCAGTAGATACTTATGTTTCGGCAGACACGTTGATGATGATAATTAACATTAAATGTAGCCCCTTGAATACATTTTAATAATGCTAATACTATGTTTGTTGAATTGTGCTATGTTTTTTGGGTTCCGAAGCCAAAATGGCTATAAACGGACCCCTTTCATAGTTTCGTCATGTCCGTCTGTCACCGGTGTTTTACTCAAAAACTACGAGATGTTTATTGATGTTTAGAGTTATATAAGTAGGTGTCTTATATAAACCGCTACTTAGTTTGGTATCTATATAGGGGAGGCACTCAATATATGTAAGATGTTTTGTTTTCAACAAACATCCACAAAACAATGTCATAAAAACAATAAAAGGTTTCTAAGAAAAAAAATTCGTTAGTTTAGTAAGTTAATATTTTTGGAAATAATCGCTGCGAAAGTAGCATAAACTGTGTCCCCCCCCTCTTTATCTTTGAAACCGTAAGTCCATATACATAAAACATATATCAAAGGTAGCACTTAAGACTACGCCGAGCGCACAGTGGCGCCCTCATCACTATTATTATGTTTTCTAATAAAATAAAGTATTTTCTTGAAATCGGACGGTGCATTTTTGTACTACAAATGAAAACACAACTTATAGGACATATCACATAGTTTAATAACAATTGACCTTTGAGTTATCAACTTAACGGAAAAAAGTGGCCACCTTTTCCCGTTAAGCTGACTACTCATACGGTAATTGTTATCAAAGTTTGTTACGTATCCCATAAATTGTGTTTTTACTTGCTCTACAAAAAAGCATCGTCCGATTTCAAGAAAATACTTTATTTTATTAGAAAACACAATAATAGTGATGAGGGCGCCACTGTGCGCTCGGCGTAGTCTTAATAAATAGCTTCCATGAAAATTATTTTCAACACAATCGTACATACCGTTTTTGAGTTATTGCCGAAAACCTGCGCTATCCAACAAAACGTAACGGCTTCGGAACCCTACACTGAGCATGGTCCGTCATGGTGTTGCGCAGTTTTTTAAATAAATGTTGTGAGTTTATGTTTGAGTTTGAAATACCACGTCTAGCTACACTACTTCAGCAGTACCTAACAATAAAGTAATTCTTAAAGCGTCTTAAAGCTAAGTAAACAAAGCAAGTTAGCTTAGCGCATCAATAAATAAAACCTGTTATTAATTATTACTAAGCAGCAGGAGCCAAATAAGGAAATGTTACGATTCGCCCTTTCCTCAAACTTGAACAGGAAAATAAAGTATTACGTTTTATTTAGCTGATTGTTTGTAAATAGGGAGGTGTGGCGAATGCACGAGACATTAGTCACGCTTATGTAAGTGCAGGTATAGCGCAGTTAGAACGGTAAACACCACCAAGGCCGAACGTCGAATAACTCTTTTTTGCGATTATGCCTGCTAAATGATAAGTCATCTGGGCGATTGATGTGTTGTTTAGGTGGATGAAAACAGTAGTGATTTGGCGTTTTTCTTGTTATTTCGCTCTTATAATGGCTTTTTATAGTCACGCGCTGACTGTATGGAGGTTATGAAAGGTCTTTTTAGAGATGTTCTCGCAATTTTGAATAACTGATTGTCTTTTTAATCTAACGCAAAATTTGAAATTAAAATATACATATATTGCGTTTAGTAGCTGTACCTAGTTTAGACTGTGCGTTTTCTCTTATAGTCAGTCAGCCACAGGTTTTCACGCTCAATCAACAAACTGAACATCACCTAATGGGCTAACGAATCGTAATGAGAAAACGTAAAAGCGTTCTTATCTTTAAAAATCTATGAGTTTCTGGAAATCCTCGTGATTGCGCTAACTTAGGTAGGTATGCAGGTGAGTGTGACTCATTTCTATTAGCTACAAGCTATTAAATAAACGATAGCTAAGGTAATAATAATGAAAACACTCTCTGGGAATTGAAAAACAATTGAATTCTTCGGCAGAACGTCTTATTGTTCGATGCGCGTTTGTTTTCTCAAGTCACGAGCGGGCACGGTCAAGGCCGTGCCTTGTGTGAGGTATGTATAACTTAAAGGTACTAAATCGCTTTAGCCTTGCGATGGCATTCGTGTGTGTGAGAATGTACAAATAGAGCACAATCGCAACTAAGATCCAAACTCACACAAGCACAGTGCCGTGTGTGCGTCGATTTCGTTCCGAATCATTGTTGTGTTGCCTTTACATCCACACTTGAAAACCGTAACGATTAAGTGAGTTAGCTATAAACCAAGTTTGGCAACGAGTAGTGGAATGAACGGCGCAACAAAGCAATCTGTAACTTATTTCTTAAGTATTTAAGGATACTAAAAGAAGCGAGTTTTATGTACTCGTAGAGAGTTCCAGCAGTTTCCATATCAAATTATAATATTTACTGATAAAAAATGTAGAAACGCAGTTTTTTGCACACATGTTTTTGTTACACTGATTACGTTATGTAGGAGGACGGTAAGGCAAAACGCACTCGGAAAGTGGAAATAATGGCCGTAGATAACTGGACAGGCAATTTCAGAACCTGATAGCAAAGTATTAGTTGATGGATGTAACTTGTACCTAATGTAAAGCTGCGCAGTGCCATTGTAGCTTGAACTGTTTGCTTTATAAACCCCCGACGTATGTATGTATCTGTGTATCTGTGTGTCATCGTAGCTCCTAAGGGTGGTTTTAAGCTGGGTTTGATGAAAATAAGTTGGACCGATTAAGAATTATACAAGCTCTAAAATTAGGTTCGCAATGATTTCGGGAGTTTTTGTCAATTTCATAGTTATTTATTAACAATTAAATGTCATAAATAACCCGATACAATATGTATTAGGTTGGGTTCATTTTGTATGGAAATCACGAAATACTATTTTATTTTTCTTTGTTTTGTAAACGTTACGATAATATACGGACATTACCGTTGCCTGTTACATTCGAGATTCTAGAAGAAAAAAGCAGCATTCTTGAATTAGAAATGTATTTAAACAAACTAGTACCTCCTGTAAAGGGAAAATTGGGATCTTCCTTTGTGTTACATCGAAGCACAAAACTTTGGCAATCTGAGAAAAACGGAGAATTTCAACGACGCTTCAAAATTCGCTTTTGGAAGTAAAGCACCGGGTCTCTTCTCCCAAATTCGAATCTGAAAGTTACATTAGACCTGCCTTTTTTTACAATTACGTTATAACTAAAGAATGAGAGGGATAGAACTCTCGAAGCTGCGTCGAAACGGGCCCCGGCGCCGCCGAGTCGCCTGTCGCGTTACTGCATGACATCATCCAAGGACGCCCAGCCAAGGTTTGTTTGGATTCCATCCGCCACTTGTTGAGAGAAAAAAGGGCTCGAGTATTCGTGCAATGTTATAAATATTCTTACTTATTGTTTTTTTTAGTATAACCAACCATTTACGGAACCGGTCAAACCTATCACCTGGCTTGCCAAGGGATTTTTAATATAAGTTACTTGTTTGTGTAATGCTCACGTGATTACTCTATTTATATAGATGATTGTTTGTCAAAAGTGGTATTATGTGACAATCGTCAAGATGTTTTAGTTTACGAATGATAAACAAAATCACACACGCTTTACAAATGGTGATAAAATGGTCACCGTGCCCTTGTATCTGACACATTTAATTGATGACCTACTATAGAACCCTATAGCGGACGCCAATGATTAATTTAGACGAAAGTTCTTTCTCGTGACTTAATGCTGTCATTCTGACGGGGTTTTGCGGTGGCTTAATCGAAAAGTTGTTAACTGTATTTAGAACTGCGTGGATATTGTGGATAGTCATCCTTACGCGATGAATACTCACTAACTCTTCTGTAAACTTTGAGGCACGTGGACGCGCATGCTCACTGAGGGCAAACCGTAGACTAAATGGATTTGCGTTTGGATATCTCGTCTTTATTTAAAGGCTTTCACGGACTGACAGTTGACTTGCAGTCTCAGACCATGTGACAATCCGACATCTGTGAACAAATCGCATTTAACAGTGACACTTTGCAAAAAAGGAAATCATATAAAAGTAAATTCCTATTAACTGTAATACTGTCACTATTCAAATAGTTTTTTTCGTAATTTAGAGTCACTGTTGGATGTAACATCCGAAATGTATAAAATCTCAAGAGAAACTGATGTCTGTGTTCTAATAAGATGAACAAGCCCAACATAGGCCAACTTACTGTTATTGTTTGTTGCCCTTAAGGCATGCGCTCGCGGTGTGGCACTCGTGACACATGTGTACCACAAGCCTACTTAAATTGGGATTCACCACTAGGTAACTAGACTAAAGATTACACACGGAATGGATTCGAAGCACTGATCCAAGGTAATATAACGCTGATAATAATCAATGCCAGTGTAACGGTTATCAAATTAATTTCTGTATGACCTGATTTCAAGTATAAGTACCTAATGCTGCTATAACATTTACTGAAGCATGTAAAAGTGATTTTCTTCGGCCACATTTTAGAGAAGAAAAATATTCTCTAAATAAAAATGTGCTTTGTTCTGCAAGTATAAGTAGTCATATTTTACATGTCCCAAGAAGGGACCATCGTTAAAAATTATCTACTTTTATTAGAATAAAGAACCAAAATACTTGCTAATATTTTAACCTCCCAATACTTCGTCGTAAATACTTCACGCCACTATGCTTTATAATTTAACCTAACATAGCCTTTACGATCGATCGATCGGTTAAAAAACGATTCTAGAAAGTCTTTGAAAAATTGCAGAATGCAGGTGTAATTTTATAATGTTTATGTTTAGAAAATTCTAGACTTAAATGTATCCTTTTGAGTTATCCATATCGAATACCTACATTGACGTTAATCGTTTTGTTATGGTCACCGCCGTTTCGTTATGCAATACGTTATATGATTGCAGTTATTGCATCTGCGTGAAGAATGAAGAAAATAAAACATTGAAAAAAGACACAGTAATATAATGAACTGGCCATACTGCATACCTAATTTGTTAGCGATAAACGATAATTAAGAAATTAACTAGTAAAATCAACCAAATTTGTACAGAATATTGTTGACCATACTTAAAACTTCGGCAACATTCGATTGTCATTCTAAGTACCTATAATAACACAAGGCAACAAAAGTGCTCGAAACGTACACTTTCAACATGTACTTAAGCACACTCTCCTCTTACCTTCCGAAGACCATGGTCGGGACCACCCCACCCAATGAGCCCCACGTAATGGCGGTAGAGTCATAAAATATAAAAAAAAGATAATAAGACATTATTCAGTAAGCCGGCCGCGCGGGCACTTTTACTCATCAATAATCTTCCAGCGCTTCCCAAGAAGAGACCACTGCTCAGAAGAAACGAAGTGAGTTCTTATTTATCCGATATACCTATATGAAAAATTGTACAAAAGTAGACAAGCAAATACAATTTTTGAATTCAAATTTGACCAGGATTGGTTAGGTGTTTACGGAGTTAGGGGGGGAGGGGAGGAGGGGATCGTGACGTCTTTATTCAAACTCGTCTAGCCCCATGTCCGGCGGTGGACTGTTTTCAGCTGACGAAGATGATGACCAGATCATTAACACCAAAGCCTGTGTGGTAGAGCCACGCTAGCGCTGTATCTACTTATATCGCCAGTAAATTACTTAAACCCCTTCTACATAATCGGATAAAAACCACCCAAGTGAACCAAGGTCAAGTGGTCTTTTCAAGTTGATTTTTTTGAGTTTGGTTATCCAACAGACGTCTACACAATACATTTTTTCAACTCGATCAAGGACAATCTTAAACTTGGTCTAGTCGCGTGGTTCTTCTGACTGTGTAGAAGGGGTTTCAGGAATCATTCAAAAGCTGGAACGAACAGAGGGACTTGGGCATCCAGAACTCTCACTGACTAAACAACGGTACCATTCTAAACAGATTCTGTGGGAGGATGGACTTCTCCGGTCAAGCATTGTTCGGACCATATAGATTAAGCATTAATGGTCGGCAAAACATCATCGGTTTTTTGGTTTCGCGAGTGTACATGTGCGGCAGTGATAGCTTGCCGTCATAAAACTCGCTTGCCTGATCATGGCATAGGTAAATCTACTCTAGTGAGATTTAAATTCCCCAAGCTTAAGTCAAAGAAATATTGTAAACTTATGATAAAATATCAAGTTGTATTTTAACTCGATTGTTCAAAGTCAAATGATACTCTATTCAAATTAAAAACATCCAATTCGATTTAAAACCTTACGGTCACATTTCCAATTGGGTCACTCTCGTATTAAGGCAGCGATTATAATGTGCTCGTCAAAAAGAGACCATCTGCAACTTTGATGCTCAATCGAATTCAACCCTGTCTAAATACTTATAAGGACGTACTTACAACCAAAAATTAAATACATAAGTTTTTTAAGGACAGCGGTAGAGCTGGCGCATGATACGGCACGTGGATTGCTCTCGATACAAAAGTGTAAACAGATTAGCTAAGCCTGTTTAGATCTGTGCTGAATAATCTACAACCATGCCCACTGTTTCATTGAATGTTAAGTATTTATTGAATAAACAAACAAGCCTCGCAAGGTCCAGGCAGTAGAATTTAAAGAATCAGGGCCAAGATTCTAGGCGGTACAATCATATTCGTTATTGACCTGTTATCGTATTGTCAACGTTTTGATAGTTCCTATTTACTTTACAGTAATGGCGGCCGAGTTAAAAACAATACCATAACATGTCAAAGACGATATGGTTTTTACCGCCTAGAATAGAGGCCCGTCAAATGAGAAGAGTCATTCGTAAAATAAACTCCTGATAGAAAATGACGAGTTTATAACTCGAGCCTCGAGCAAAGTAACGTAAATCCGTCTCCGGTTTGAATATTAGGAACAGCCATAAGTCGAGTCAGAAATGTACCTACCTTACCCCATAAACGATGGACGCGACGTCATACCATTAAATAGTATTTTATTACTGTTTGGGCTATTTTGTGGAGGTATTTTAGGCAAAAGGAAAACAATCGTTCCCACTGCGAACCAAAATACCTGAACAAGAAATTAGTATGATCTAACTTTGTCCAATGCGTTGGTCTAGCTGTTACAGAAAGTTGTTATGATTTGTTATACCAAAGCATCGCTTGTACAAGGGAATAAAGAACCATACATACATACAAGTCAAAAACAATACCCTCCTCCTTCGGCAGTCGGGTAAAAAGTTTACCTACAATTTTTGCATAAATTTTAAAATTTTAAAATTGTTGGTTCATTCATTGTTTGTACAATAAAGGGATTACATATTCATACATACATACAAGGCCCCCTATGTCCTTGGTCCTAATCCGGTGTCACGCGGCATCGATGTAAATAATGTAACGTATTTAAAACAAAAAGCTCCAAATGTTATTGTTTTCAATTACACGTGCCCGTGTCGCACCACAAATAGCTCTTATCCTGTTTACCATATTATTATTTCGCTGTATTTTTTCCATGATTATAGTTTCCGGTTGACATAGTTAGTAGATTAATTAATGTCTAATTATTTTTTAATTAACTCTTACTAAGGGTTCCCTTTAATAATCCTATTAATTTTAGCGATATGAAAGTTAATAAATAATAATCATTGTCGTTAGTGCTACGTCGTAGCATTCCCGTAGCACGAGAATTCTCTATTTTTACCCGACCGCTAAAAAAGGACAGTAATGTTTTTGATCTGTTTGTATGTTTGTATGTCTGTTAGGTTCTTTGTTCGCTCGTAAAAGCTCAACGGATGGCCCGATTTACAAAAAGAGGCGTTGTTAGACTCGTGTTAGCGTTGAAAATACTAAGTAGGTAATTTAATTGAGAAAAATAACAAAATGGCGGATTTAAAAGTACCTACGAGATGCTGAGCAGCTTTTTCACAGGCGCGAGAATTTTTAGTTTGTATTAAAAAAAAAAATCCACCGAAGATGCGCGAGGAGGGAATTGAACTTTTTCAATAAAAAAATTCAATTCTCGTCTCGCATAGTTTCGCCCCTCCTCGCCGGTAGAAAAGTAGGTAGGTACAGTAAAGAAAATTGATTCCTTGACCATTTTGGACTATGCTAAAGTGACGTAATCAATCAAAACGTAAGAGACTTCTTATGATTTTATTTACAGTGTCACTTCAATATGGTTCAAAGTGGTCTAGGAATCAATTTCCTTGACTGCACCTAGGTATAGCCTAGTCCTGGGTTGGATTCCCAGTATGGGCAAATATGCCCCTGTTTTTTTTAATTGGGTATGCAGTCGTATTTTTTAAAACGAGTTCTTATTTTGACTGTTAGTCAGAATTTGTAAGACGTTATTCATAAGTTCATGACTTGTTGTATTTTTCCATTGAGTTGTGTAATTTGATATGCGTTACAACAGTTTTTGTTGATTGTAATATTGTAACTTTACCCACTCAACTTTTTTGCCACTCCATCACACCACTTGTCGTTGCCATATATCATATTACTAGCCTCTTATGTACACGTGTGACTTTTTCTCATATTAGTAATTTCTTGAGAAGATATACAAACTTCTAAAAGGATAAGGGATAATTGGCTTTTGTACATTCATTGTTTTATCTTCACTGTATTGGTTTGATTTTGATTTGTACATTAAAGATATGGTAAATTTTTATTAAAAGAACTTAGATTTAAATGTACACATACTTATAAAGTGTTTGATTTGCTAAAGTGCGATATTATGCTGGTCTTAAGATACCACTTGTAGAGTTGTGCCCGCTCGGTCTTTAAAGGGAGCGCTCCGATCTTGTTCAATCGGAACTAAGTAGAACGGTATTTTAGTTCCTTTAGCTCCGGAGCAAATTTTGAGATCTGAGCAGGACTCGCTTTGAAATAGGTACTATTGGTGTCGTTCGCATCGTGTGCCGTGCCGTGCGCTCTTTACTCGTTCGTTCTGTTTCGCTCATCCGTTCAACAATTGCTACTGACCTAAAGGACCGAAGACGGATTAAGATCATTTATGAAGAATTAGTTCCTTTCGGTCCGTGTCGGGAATTCATTCCTTTTAGTTATTAGTTCCTGACCGACACAAGCCTAACCAGTAACCACTTGGCTTATCTCAGCAAAATTAATTCAGTTTAACTGTGAAAGTAGAACTAGTTTTTTTCACTGTATTATTGGAACCTTATCCACTCAACTTTTATGCTACTTCATCCATCATACTGGTACTACTCGTCGTTGCCATGTTTGATATGATATTTCCTTACTAGCCTATCTTTATGTGCGTTTTTTTGTCATACAATCCGTTTGCTGTCGTTACTACTTTCCTGACTGAAACGATACGTACAGTCAGCAGCAGAATTAGCTACGCAACCGAAGAGTTCAAAATGATCTGCACTCGACTGTATTGTCAAGAGAATACGCCGTGTCTAGATCATTCGAGCATGTTATTCTGTTTAGCTACTTTTGATGCTCACTGTACCTACGTAGGTACAGTCAACAGCAGAAGTAGATGGACAGTCGAAGAGCTCAAAATTATCTTAACGCTTCAACTGATTGGTAAAATTACCTTATGGTATTGTTTTTAACCGCCATTACTGTCAAGTATATAAGAGCTATCAAAACATTGACAATACGATAACATGTCAAAGACTATATGGTTTTTACCGCCTAGAATAGAGGCCCAGTTTGCGGAGCAGGAAAATTTGACAGTTTCGTAAGGAAGGAAGGAATAGCGATTAACGCCATCTTTGCAGACGGAGTCATGGGCAAAAGCTAGTAACTTAAGAATATATCTGTAAAATTATCTACCTATGTGCAAAAAAAATGTGTCAATCCGTCATATCGTTTTAATGCTTTCGGATTTTTTATTGTGTGGTAGGCATGCACAGTACTTCATCACGTAGGTATTATTTTGATCTAAGTGTCTATCTAATTGCCTAAGTAGTTTGCTTGTGTCAAGAGATATGAAAGCCAGATAGCAGTCGCTCTAACAGCGTTGTAGTCGAGGTGTAACCGGCTCAAGACGCTAGGGATTTAGGAATGAAACCTGAAATATTGGGTTCCGTTTGTTACAACTCATAGTCATACTTAAGATGCCTTTTTGAATTGGTTTTATAGAGCTAAGATAGCTGTCAATGTTCAAGATATAAGGGGCGATTTTTGAAAAATAGAGCGGCCGAAAATTTTATTCGAAAATTAACGTGAAACGGTAAAATCGTACATTTTAAAGTTGGGGGTTTACACTAATGGACCGGTCATCGATCAATTATTAGCGACGGTCGATCGGTGATCGATCTATGTTAATAAATGTTTCATATTCATTCTGTATTTGTGTTGAAAGCACGAAATTCAGTGTGCGTTATTGAAATTAAAATAGAAACAAGAGCGTAATGCAACTCGGTTTCGGAAATCAAGGGAGATTTACAGGGTTGCCATATTAACAACTAAAACATTTAATGATGTCAGATCAAAAATTAAGTTTCCAACAATTAGATCGACCCTCGATCGTTCTATCTATTAATGAAAAATTAATCGACGTTGGCTCATCTGATTCTACCATCGATCGAATGTAGGTATGTATTGATTGTGGTGGTAATACCCTAATCAATGATCAAACGCATTCAGTATCTGATTTTTCTCCATTTCTATGGATCCAAGCGTTAAAATGTATTGTTAGTTGGTCAACTGCCTTATTGTCTCTGCACATTAAGCACCACAATGTTTATTCCCATACAAAATGTATGTTATCATTGTCGGCAGCGTAAAGAGCAACACGACACAACGGTGTATACTCCACGACTATTAAATGGTCACTTTTGAATCTTTTCGCTTTCACTCGTTCGACAACATCCTATGGCGGTTAACACCTGATGTTACTGCGACATGGTACTAAAGAGGTTAGTAACTTAGGCACTGTGTATTGCTGCGTAGGCACCACGTGTACGTGTGTCATTGTTGTTGTTTTGTTTACGAGCGTCACCCGAGCCCGCCGAGCTCATCCATAACTCGATACTTAGAATGCTTGGGACAGACAAACATAACAGGCTATTCCCATATCATATGCAATACTCACATACTTTGTTGCTTCCGACTTGGAAACGATTATCAATGTACCGACGAGAAACTACTCCAATTGTTACAGTTTATCATGAGAAATCGAAATATAATCAACACATTTGATTTTTAGACTACCATAGAACTATGTCGAAATGACGAATAAAACATTATAAAGTTTTTTTTATGTTTCAGTACCACTTTGATATAGTTCCATGGTAGTTTAGAAATAAAAGTTAAGTTCTATGCTGTTGCTAAAAGTTGAAACGGTAATCTTTTTCGGTACCCACTTAAATAATAGTAAAGTATTTATTCCAAAAATACGTAACTAGTTAGTATTTTCAAGAGATTAAGAACTAATTACAAGGTACCTAACTTTCTTACATAGCTAAACATTAAGGGATGATAGAGGTAAATAAATACCTTGGTCTTTTAAACTTAAATGATGTTCAATGTCACTTAAATGTCAAAGTTGACGTCGTAAAGTTACATGACCAAAACAAGAGTGACGGCAAACTCAATAATAACTTTATACTAATTAACCACCAAAATTTTCTTTGGTTTATTTTTAAGGTATTATCATTGTTTTTATTATTGTAGAGAGATAAATTCCAGATTTCTTGATATAGGAGGTTAAAATAACCAGTTTTATATTTATAAAAAAAAACTATAAGAGTTCCATTTAATCAGTATTCTTCCGCGGTAGCCTTGGGCCGGCGATAACAATTCACGAATATAAATTATCAAGACTTCGCTGTTTTAAACTCCGCAAAAACTACGCATATAGCAGATTGTGTGCTAGTGTGCGTTGTTTGTTGGATCAAGAGGCGGTATGTGTGCGTGGGCAAAGATTGTACGTGATATGTGTTTGTAGATGTGACAACTCTTTGAATCTTTCGTGGTTTAGGTTACTTAGTACATATTACAGTGTATAAATGCTGATTTTAATATCAGTAATTAGAAATGTAACATTTCTAATTACTGATATTAAAATCAGCATTTATACACTGTAATATGTACCTACTTCTTTAATAATATTTCAAAGTATTCAAAGAACCTAAACACAGTCAAGGCGATAAGTACAATTAAATAGAACATACCAGCAAGATATGATTGGACAACAATGCACCGCAACTTTTTTTATAATCTATAACGAACGCAAATAAAATGACACATTGATATATTTCAACCTAAGATCTCAACTATCCCTGCACCTGTGTTATAAAAACAAAAGTCAATTTGTCTGAGTATTTGTTACGTCTTCACATATACCAATCTGGTATGCAGAGTAATGGAGATAAGTTTCAGTCCCGTGGAGAGACTTATTGCCTAGAAAATTAAATAGTTTCCAAGCATAACAACAAACGAGTTTGACGAGCGTATGGTCCCGATATCTATTTCACTTGTACATTAAATTACTTGTCTCTCTGATAAGCCGTTCTAAGGGTTCAATTCCATGGACATACCAGTGATCACCTCACAGAGGCCAGCTAGCAACAACGCTGGCCCATCTGTCCCGATAGTCTCGCGTGTCGTCGCCGCGCGCGCCAGTGTGCGACCTCCACACGCCGGCGCGCGCGTCTTCACCGAACCTATTTATTTTAGGCGCTGCCTGCACTCGGCTCAGTCCTCGACCACTCTCCGACCAACGCGTGCTGTGCTGTGATTTTGAATCTTATCAGTTAAAGAATACAAGTTATAATGTCGGCGTCCCCGATCGCGAGGCAAGCGACCCACAGCCAGGCTATTCCCTCGCGGAGGGTGCTCATCACGGACCCTGCGCAGATGCCCGATGTATACTCCAGCACGCCTGGAGGCACCCTGTATTCTACCACCCCTGGAGGTAAATTGCACCTTATTTTTAATGGCGTAAAGTATGAATTTCTTTGTGAAATTTTAACTCATTATCGAGTCGAAAAGTCAGTATTGTAACTTTTTAACTTAAACCCTACGTTTCTCTTAATCTAAACTTAAGAGCTTTAAAGCAAATATAATTTGGTTTGAATATAGTTCATCATTCATTATACTTAAAGAGTCAAAACAATTTAGTTCAGAAAAGTTATTACCTCGTTTTAAATCAGGTTTCTAGTTGCATTATCGACTTTATCGTTGTTATCATTTGCATAGGATAAAAGATATCTAAGTATGTTCACGATAAGATGTCTCGCAGCTAGGCTATAAGCTATAAGCGGCTTGCTAAATTAGTGCGTAGGTTACCAACCTCGGCCGGCTGTGTCCAATTAAGTGTCAGCTAACCTCGACAACTACCATAAATCGTTCAAATGAAAAGAGACCTTATAGCGGTTCACTCTTATGCTATTCTGATGATTACTGTTATTACTACCAAAGGTCTTAAGTCTCATTTTTATGTGTCCAGTGTAAGAGTAAATTTAGACGTGCGACTGGCCGCTTGACAACATTACATATATTATTATATATTTGCACACTCGTACACTAGCGGTAAGTAAACAATGAATCGTTTGATTACCAACCTAATTTACTTAATTAAAAGTAACGCCTTGAACTGAGCTCCACGTGAAAATTTGTTTGTTTAGGAGCTATTTGCGCCCACCTACACCCAGATCACTTTGTAAACTTGAATTTAAAAACAAGATGACCGTTTCAAAATCAAAAAGAGCAAATTAGAAAACAACATCGAATTAAAAAGACAATAATATAATCTCATTTGCATCCAAAATAGTTCGTCGAATCCGGTCATTCCAAGCTCGTTCTCCGCATACAAATTACGTATTAAATCCATCGAAACACGAAGCGCAAATGGCATGGCATCGCAAAAAGTGTTATTTCCGTCAAGGCCAGCCGAGTCAAACTCGATTGGTTTATCTTGTTTACATATGGCATTACATAACGCCACATGGCACATAGCTGCAAACACGCACGTTACTGTTCTCTACATTTTTGTAATGAATGGGAGTTAAATTAATTAATTTGTGAAGACTTAGATCGAGTAAACACAGTAGCATCGTGATGCCAATCGAATTGAAGCGTCTTAATATCACTTATACATACCTATATATACACACTGGACCAAAGAGATCACTGAGTAGTGACATCCTTTATACAAACACGTGGTGCTCTATGATAATTTTCATAAATTCTACATTATACCTCGCTTTTAATCATAGCACGTGTTCATACGTTACGTCCTAGACCCAGATAAATATAATACGCGAGGTATTTTTATAACCAGGATTATAAAAATACTTCGCCATTCTCGCCGTTAACTATCTTATCCAATACAACACACGTACCTAACACAGATTAAACTAGTATTATTATGGGCAACGCCGTTGCCAACACCCATCATAATACATGCCTCTATGATAGTAATTTCACCGATTGTCTTATGAGCGTTCCATCTTAGTCCTCAGGGTTGGCAACGCATTTGTGGCTTCTCATACTAACAAATAGCTGCGTCCCTCCCGACTTGTCGGACTATTAGTCTGTGGGACCCATAAGTAGCGACCTCACTTACGTAAATACATTTTAGACATATTTCGCACGTGACTTCATCTCAATTGCTACGAGAAGCAGACTGGGGCATGGGGGGCCGATCAGTACCCTTACCATGAGTTACAATTACCGTACTCGCTAGCGAGTCGAATGTTCTGTCCCTCGCACTCTATAAGAATACTGCGAGGTCTGCGAGGGACCGAGCTTTCACTCAATGCTTTAACTCATAGTAAGGGTTTTTAAATTTAACAGAAACGTCTGTTTACGAAATTCTAAACTATATTAAAGCGAAAAAAATTCGTCGGTCTTAGGCAAGTTTGAACCTACATCTCCTCTGGCTCTCCTGGCCGATGCAGGCGTATTACCAATTATGCCACGATACCCCGAGTATGAAAAGCAAGCGATTACTAATTTCGTTGATCTTAAGTAGGGTCTTGGTAGCATAATTGGTAATGCGCCTGCATCGGCCCGGAGAGCCAGAGGAGATGTAGGTTCGAATCCTGCCTAAGACCGACGGATTTTTTTCGCTTTAATATAGTCATAGTAAGGGTGTAAGGGTATCGAAGTATCAACGTTATCATTCGTTAGGTTTGGGATAGCAACGACTGAGCGGAACAATCGAGGTCGCCGGTTCCTGAATATCACACAAATGGGTTCAAGGCTACCGTTTCGATACGACTGTAGTATGGCGGCAGTCGATGGTTTGAATAGTAAAGTAGTTCAAATTTAAATAAGTTTTTTTCCGTGACTCTGTTTTACATAAGAGGTTTATCGGGATTCCTTTAGGACCTCTTTGATTTATTGGGCTAATAAGTACTGTAGGTATGTCCGTTCCCGGGGCTATTGAGGATCGTCTGAATGACGTTCGACATCGCTTGGATAAGGCGCTGAGTCGTAAAGACAAACAAACACACTTTCCATTCCATTAAATAATAGGAAGTATTCTTAACTAGCGACCCGCCTTCGGTTTATGTGAGTTTTTGGTAACACCCCTACAAAAACCAGAATTTATTACACATAAAGACCTTCCGTAAAAGAATATCTAACTGATGGTGAAAACCGCGTGAAAATCCGTTCATTAGTTTTGATTATCGCGAACATACTCGTACAGACAGACACGCGGCGTGGGACTTGGTTTTATAATATGTAATGATGAATTCATTTGATGTAAAAACACAAAAGAAAAAGAAGAAAAAAAAACTTTGAGCCAGCTCCTAAAGTACCTGGAATAACGTTTAAACCGCTCATGTTCGCCATTTGTATGCAGTTACGACGCACCGCGTGCGTCATAGGCCGTATAATCGATGAATACATCAATGCAAAACTGTCAGTATTTGACTGGGTGATTTTAACAGCTTTTATTTATCTTCACCTGTCTTGAGCCTCTATATCACTTGGTTTTACCCACCTTGCTTGTATATTGTAACCATATATTGTTGACGTTTTGATGTCTTGTATCAACTTAATAGTAATCTGTAGTCAATAATCAAATCTTTCAAGTTTTTGGCGAACACCTCCGCCCTTGCCACTTCTGGTATAAATAGTACCTACGGTTTTTCGTTGGTACTTTTATCAATTTGGTCCACTTGTAGAGTTTCGTGGGATAGGGTGTTACGGTGTTAGTGTTCAATTGAGCTGAAATGTATAGCACTAGCTTCTAACTGCGTTTTCGACCGCGTTGACCTAGGTAGAGTTGGGTTAAAAAGTAGCCTAAGGCCGCATTTCACCAAACTGGAATAAGACTTACTCCGAGATTAGTTTATACAAATTCGACGTTTAATCTAGGTATAAGACCTAATTCCAGTTTGGTGAAATGCGGCCTAAGTTTTAATTCAGTGTTTAAGCTACGAGTATCTTCATTATCAGCCGTTTCAGCGCGAAGGAATAACTAAAATAGTAACTCGCACACAAATTTACAAATTTTTGCATTTATAATAAAGTGTGATGAGTATGTAATACGTATAATAAGCTATAGCTGTTCTTGAAGTGGAGTTCGAGACGATTAGCTTGATATTAATGAGCAGTGTAAAATATTAAAGCAGAAATTATGCCGCAAAAACTCATTTATGCGTACCTATTCAATTTAAAAGTTTACGCGTCTAGTGTAATTGATTATTCGACATGATTTTGTGTCGGTTTACGGTAAACATGTAATTAGCAGCAGTATGCGCCGGCCATAGCCAATGCGGTTAAAACGGTTACGCTTCACAGTCACAGATTAAATGCGCACTTTAGTTGAACTTAATTGAAAATGCAGAATCGAATAATAATAAAGTTATATAATACCAACTGTGGCCTTGGCCATGGTTTTAGGTAAACATATAAACTTGACATTTTCTTAAACGCTATAAAACCGTTAGTAATATAAAGCGCTACATTTCTACGTGAATGGCTGTTGCTCTTAAGCAACTATATATAAACGTTTATAAGCACGTATGTGTTCCATTAGGGGTTCTGTCACTTTCTAATTCACCGAAGCAGAAGTGACAGTACGTGAATAGAGGCAAGATATTAAATTTAATGAACGTTCGTACAACTGGACATTATAATAAAATCACGGTTCGCATAAAGTTTTAAATAGAACGGCGTATGTTTTTGATTTGTGTCCTTTAGTCTTGAAGCAGTGACTTATGGTTTTTAAGCAGTTACGCAAAAATAAAAACCACTTTACAAAACAGGATATGGTAAATATAAAGTCAATTATTAGTGGGCGATAGGTACTTGTCAAAATGATAAAGGGGTAAAATTAATTATGTAGATTATCCTGTAATGTATCGAGTTAAGATTAATTAGGACTTAAATCGTAATTTTCTTATCAAAGGATACTTTAAGTGCAAACCGATTACAAAGTAAACTGTACTTGACTCGTACTGGGCCTCTATTCTACTCGGTAAAACCATATAGCCTTTAAAATGTTGTCGTACTGTTTACGTTACGATAGCTCTTATTTACTTAATAGTCCCAGTAGAATCGAGGCCCTGATTTTGCTCCAATGGATTATGTATAAAATAGGCAAGCATTCAATCCTAGAGTCAAATTAAGGAAAGTATAACGATGGCCATATTCTAACCATAGCGATATACCGGCCATACTGATTCAAAATAATTGACTAAAAATGTAGGTACCTTAACAATTGTACCTCGAATATACCTACATAAAAATCTATCACAGAAACCATTTAACGAGTGTACAGTCGAATCCATTAATAATGTATACACTTTAGTACCTTGTCACGTTAATCGCTGTGACAATTTATATATGGCAGTTTCAACATGACATTAAATAGACAAGGTACTAAAGTGTATACATATTTATGAACTCGACTGTACATTATTTTATTTAAGTTACTCTAATTCAGTATTTCAGACTAGATTGTTTACAAGGGATCTCAATTTCGCTTCAAATATAACTTTCAGCGATTTTATACATCACCGATTTTATTATGAAACTTTTTCAGTTAGCTCAGAACTTTGAATGGAGGCGACAAAAGTTTAACATTGTACCCTATAGAAATCCAAGCTTAACTAGAATTTTGAACAGATAATGATGCTTGAAAAAGTTTTTAAATATCGCGCTATAACTTGTAGGTACTATATATCGCTTTAGGATTGCGATTGTATAAGTAGGTATCTGTAATTGATATTTAAAAAACAGCTTCTCGTGTTCAAATAGATAGAAGTCGCAACTAATAACACACACTCAAGTATATACCTACACGCCTTTAAAAAAAACAGATGACAATCAGAACAAAACATTTAACATGGCGTTGAAAAACACCGCACAAACACCACCGTGACATTTGTACGACAATTTTGTTTAGGTTTTTGAAACTCCGCCCATCCCTCTCACTCGTCATTCGAAACTAAATCTAGAGAAAATAATGAAGCTCGTTTCGTTTCGACTTCGATTTTCTAAGTGTATTATTGTAGTGTTGGCTTACCGCCACATTCAAAGACCGCAACCGTAAAGTGATTCACACAATATAAAGCTGTAATAATTACGTGTCTGTCGATATATTACTTTGTATGAGTTGCTTTGTTTATAACTGATAATAAGTACGTGTTTATAGACGTCGAAGCGATAAATAGGTTGAATATAAATGCAGTCAATAAACATGACGTACGTTATGATTATTTAATCGTGTTCTATTATAGGTTTTAGCATCGTCTTTTTGTTTTGTTATTTGTATCATAAGAATAAATTTAAGTAAAATAACTATTAAAAGGACCGATGGACGGACGAATGGATGCAACAGAGTCGTCTTCGTAATTAATTGCAGTATCCTTTGGGTACGGAACTTTAAAAGTACCTAACGCTAATTAATTATTATCGGATTGGGATACGGGGTAGGTAGAGGAAGTCAACTATCAATAATTCTTAAATTATAATTATCAATTAGTGTGACGACAGAAAAATCGAAGGTCACCTTAAATTACTAACGGCCCATGACGCCGACGGGCGTGATAATTCTATACAAATTACGATCATGGGCGCTGAACGCTGTATAATACGACAAACATTCGACTAATTCCCTTTTTCCGTCTATTCCAGGAACCAGGATAGTGTACGAGAGGTCTTTTATGATGTCGCTGCGGCAGTCCCCCATCTCGCAGACGCCGCCGAAGTGTGCGCTGCCCGCCGCCATGTTGAAGAACCCAAGCGCTGCGGGCGCGCAGGTTCTGGCGCCCCAGAAAAACACCCGCTCGAATTCCATCTCCTTTGACGAGTCACAGGAAACATTCTGCATGGATCTCTAGAAGCTTATATTAAGTTTCTTACTATATAGCCTTTAAATAAATCTGTAACGGTAAAAAAATTCGGTTGGGTTGAGTTCGGCGTAAAAGTAACTAGTTCCAGTCCAATTTACCTACCGGCAACACAGCCGGTGAAATGACAAGCATAGAGACATTTCATCTTAGTATTTACGGTTTAAATCTTATTTGTAATCTTGCGGTTAATAATATCACTGAGCTTAAAAACTCACCATTAAGTGAGCTAGTTTAAAAAAACTACCTTAAAAAAACTTACCTGTCAGTCTGGTGACGAACTTACCCCAAAGCTTTTTTAAATGTTTATACAACTTAACAGTTATGCATAAATTTGTGTGGTGCTTTATGTTTAATGTTGGTTGTTTATTGAAAAAATATATTTAAAGGCTTCAATATTTAGTATTAGGAATAATAGTTTTTAAGCGTGACTGAACCGTTGGTAGTGCGTTCAAAACGCAGACCTTTGCCACTTTTAGTAAAAAAATATGGTTTTATTAAAAGTAGTAAAGGGACAAGTGTAAATAGTATCGTTTGCGTAAGACGCACAAAACAAACATTATAGAAATCGTAAGTTTTCATATTAAAAGCAAGTGCCATTGAGTAGAAGTAAGTTAGATTATAATTTACTTCTGATGTGGTGTTGCGTACAGACTGTTTTCTCATTATATTTAGTGTTTCATAGTATTTTATAGTGAGATATTAAAAGAAAGGTATTTGCAAATTATTAACTTTATAACTGTCAGTTTTTTAACTCAGAACGGTGATTCTGTTTGAATATTAAATTTTTTTGTAATTGCGATATGCAGTCAGATTATTATTGTATTGTTTTTCAAAATTATAATTTGGAAGCGTATGAAAAGTATAGCGACTTATATTATTGATATTGTAGTTGTAAGACATTGAATATGACAAGTGTTGTTGTTCCAAAGCATTTATGACACAGTTTAACTTGTAAATATGTTCTGTTTTGAAATGAAATTTGGCCCTAAATGTAGGGACCCTGTCTAAGGGTAAGCATGATTTTTTTATCAGCTACCAATTTTTGTACCTAATAAAATTGATATTATTATAATGTGTTGTTTTATTGCAAAAAAAGGTGATGGCCATCTTGCTCCCCAGACTTGTTGCCAGTCGAATGCTATACGTAAACCGAGTGACCTATATATATAGATATTAGTGATATTACAGCCAAAGGGTTTGATGACCGTCTACTATATGACAAGATTAGATCATTTCGTATGATATCTAAACTGGAATTCGTAGCCCAAGTGAATCTTTCATACTTGTTCCTAATTTCGACTCTACACATATTTTTATCTTATTGTTTTCAACCCGGCTGTCATTACTGTCAAGTAAATAAGAGCTATCACAACGTTGACTATTCGATAACTTGTCAAAAGCATTAGGTTTAGCGTTTAGCCAGAATATAATTTGGGGCGTCATATACCCACTCAAATATACTGACCTCCTTGTCTGGATTCGTGCTCTAAAACTAACGCACGCACATTTTAGGTGAAGTTTATGGAATTTGTAATCTATATATATAAAAGGCAAAACTGACTGACTGACATATCAACGCACAGCCGAAACTACTGTACCTAGAAACTTGAAATTTGGTACATGGGTTCCCTTCAGGATGTAAGTGAGCACTAAGAAAGGATTTTCCGAAAATCGACCCCCAACGGGAAGAAATGGGGGGAGTGGCGGGAAACTAATTCTACGCGTATGAAGTCGCGGGCGTCCTCTAGTTATCACATTTTTTTTTTGGTTAAGGAAAATATTGTGAAGAAACCTGCACACATCTGAAAAAACTTCTTATTGTTCTGTGCATAGTACCTGTACCCAACACGCAGACTTTGAGGTGCAAGTCAGGAATTGAATTAACGATTCTATTCTAGAAAGATAGGTAAAAAGAGGCTATAACTGCTCAATTAAAGGCTGATTCTATATATTTTTTTAAGTGCTGATTTATCAACGTTTAAAGTGCCTTCAATCATTAATTATATTGAATTTGGGGCAGTACCAAGTTCTAATTAAGTTAATCTTTGAAACGGATGCCTCGCAAGCCTACTCTCAATTGAATTATTCAATGCCGTCAGAGTTCTAAAACAGGAACTAGAGTTACTCCACTAGCAAAATATTTATTGCAATGCTGTTAAGATGTCCAGTAATATAAGACAATATTTAGAATTTTAAGTCAACATTTGTTTCGAAGGTTCGTGATTCAATAATGACTTCACTTAAGGTAGAATTTTTAACTATGAATCAATTTAGAATTGTATGTAGACTAAGGAACCACAAATAAGTCCAAACAGACAACAAGGGCCCTTTATCAAATGTAGGTAACAGTTTGTTTGGCGGGAATAAAATGTATTTAAGTTGTAATTTAAATAAATAAATAAGAGAGAATAGTGTTTTCCCTAGCAGAATTTATAGTTACCTCAAGTACCTAACCAAATCTATGCGCAATTTGAATTTTATGAACGGACTCTGAGGCCCTCGCGGCCTCGGGTTGGGGTAGACCACCCCACAGTAATCATACGCATTTATTAATACGTAAGTCATTTTTACTCGAACAGATTCGCATAGGTCAACGAACTCTCCTATCCGATCCCCTGACATGCGAACATTTTGCTATTCACATTTAGATTCTATGATGCACAGGTAAGACATAGTTTGCGTTGTCGTGCGAGCCCCATTCCACCCTCGCCCTATAATCTGTCTGCAACTAATACTTCATGACGTTTGGCGTGTTGTTTAGATATAACGGTATTTGGATGCGAAAATGTATGACCAAAACTTTGTTCCCACGCTCAGAGAAAAAAAAGACTAAAATTAAGGTTATTGATGAAAAAGCGGGATGTTTTAAGTTTAAAGTATGTATCTGTGGTATTTGAAACATTATTTGAAATGAAAAAAAAACAGGGGACAACGTCACACCAATTGATCTAGTCCCAAACTAAGCTTGTACTATGGGTACTAGACAACGATTATAAATACTTATATAGAGAAAGTAGTTGTCCGCGCCCGGCGTCGCCCGGGTGTAATTTTTTTTCATACAAACCTTATGAAATATACTTTACGTCCTATTCTCAGACCTACTGAATATATACACACAAAATTTCATAAAAATCGGTCAAGCCGTGTCGGAGGAGTTTTGTTACAAACACTGTGACACGAGAATTTTATATATTAGATTAGAGAGATAATAATAAGAGAGAAGAGATATATACTAAAATCCATAGAAAACACCCATGACTCGGGAACAAATATTCGCGCTCACCACACAAATATCTGACCTTTCCGGGCTTTGAGCCCAGGACCGCCAGCTTCGTAGGCAGGGTCAGGCTACCAACTAGGCTAACGCGTATCTATGTCTGTCTGTGGCATTGTAGCTTCAAACTGATGGACTGATTCGGTCTCGTGGTTTTTTAAAGCTCTTTTTAGCGGGGTGGTTTGTTAGCTAGGTCTCATGAAAACCGGTCGTGCCGCTTAAGAGATATCAGTTCAAATTAAGAGTCGCTATGAACCGGCGGTCTATTTTCTATCCTCCTCCTGCCCAATGTTCTTAAATAAGAACAAATAGATTTAGTACGTTCTGCCCTGTAGGTAATTCAAACTGTCCGTACATAAATGTCCTTCATAGAGGACATTGGGCACCAAATATAATTACTTAAAATTGCTTGGGCAATGGGCAGGACTTGGTATAGAGGGCACCCGCGACTTTGTACGCAAAGAATTCTTTTCCCACTACTCCCCCTATTTCTTCCCGTGTGGGGTTGATTTTCGGAAAATCCTTTCTTAGTGCTTTCCTAGCAAATCCCGAAAAAGTTCCTTTTTAGGGTTCCGTACCAAAATTTGTACAATAATAACAAAATAGAAACCCTTATGGTGAGACTTCGTTGTCTGTTTGTCTGTCTGTATGTCAGAGCAGGTTTTCTCAGCAACTATAAATGCTATCAACTTGAAATTTGGCATAGTTGTACAACTTGCTTGCCCGCACCTGTTTTTGGTAAAAAAAAATGAAATTAATTTTATAAATAATTGATAAGGGGTCTAGAATGGGGGGTTTAAAAAATATGAGAGGGCTCAATATACACATTTCAAAACTATTTACCAAGCGTATTATCTTAAATACGGAACCCTCGGTGCGCGAGTCCGACTCGCACTTGACCGGTTTTTTTTCCATTTTGGTACAGAACCCTAAATGGATGCTTGAACTCGTCAATGTCACTAGAGACGCCAAGTCATTTGTAAGTTATTGGAAACTCAACCTTGTTGTTGTAGAATGTCAGATTGACTTTGAACCTAAAGTAAGCGAAGCGTCAAACCCGTAGAACTTTAGATAGCCTGGCGGCCGGGGATATTACTATCATGGGCGAACCGATAGAAAGGGTGGTGGAAGCAAGTAACCTTGGCCTGCTCATGGACAGCGAGCTACGCTTTGAGAGCCACGTAGCTAAAGTCGTGAGTAATTGCTTTTACCGCCTTAAGGTTCTTTATAATATTCGTGATTACCTCAGTGTTGATATGCGTGTCCACCTGTGTGAATCACTTATATTATCTAGATTAAACTATTGCGATGTCGTTTATGATGGTCGTATACTTGGTCGGTCTAAGAGGCTAATACAACGAGTACAGAACGCGTGTGCTCGTTTTTGTTTTAGAGTCCCTCCCCGCTCCCACATCACTCCGTATTTGAACGCCGCTAACTTGCTAAACATGGCTGCGCGGAGGCGCATGCACCTGGCGACCCTTATGTTCGGTGTGGTGCAACACATGACCCCGTCGTACCTCTTTCAAAAGATCCAGTGGTCCAGTAATGTACGCAGATTTAAAGCTAGGGCGATTATGCCGCTGCACCGAACCGCGGCGTTTCGGGGTAGTTTCAAGTTCGCGGCGTCCAAGTGCTGGAATGATCTCCCCCCTCCCATCCAAGGAGCGCCTAGCAAGTACACCTTTAAGCGTAAGCTTAAGGGTTATTTGTTGAAGCTCCAAAAATCCTAATGTCCCAACCAGCACTTTGTAAATTAGAGTTTAGTTTTCTTTTGTTTTAGTTAATTGTACCAAATTGTCGATGCTGTATACTGGCTAAGTACGTACTCGTTTTTCTACTTTAAATACGTTTATGTAAGGTTTGGCTTGTAGTTTTTGTATTTATTTCGCCACTAACTATAAGTATTTGTTAAATAGTACCTATATAATTATTTATTTTTAAATTACACTTTATTCGTTTAGCGTACCGTCCGTCTGTCACACTCGGAGCTGGCTGAAAATCAGCGCTGCAGGTGTTTAACACCTCAGCATTATGCTGAGCCAGTGTCCGTTTCACTGCCGCGAAGACACACCCGCTACTTGTTTATTTCTGTTTTCTGTTTTCACTATTTTTCTGTGTGTCTTGTGTGTGTAGTGAATAAATGTATTTTTCTTTTCTTTTCTTTCTTTAAGTAGGTTACAAGTTTAAGTTTGATTGCACGAGTCCATTAATTGACCTTCCACCGTAGCTGAAATAGTGGTTTTCTTAACTACTGTGACACTATTGTGAGCAACAAAACAAAACAAAGAGCAATGAAAATGGTTTTGTATTGAATTTCCATAGAAAGTGACCCGTTTTCATTGCTCTTGAGTGTAATATTCTTATAATTATTTTTACTTCATAAAACGTGACAAACACAATTATTAAAAGAAAAAACGCTTTATAACGTCCATGCGTCGCGATCACGAGGCTTAAGCGACCCTAAAAAGTTTCTTGGAAAACGTAATTAGGTATCACGTTTTCTAGAACGTGTTGGATTTTTATAAGGTTTCCCATAAACGTACATTTTTAAACATTTTTTGTAATTAAATTATTTGTCACTTCTCATGCTCTTAAAATGTTACTTTAGTCTCTGCAAATCGGGACTAAAGCTCCTTATTTATCTCTAGGGATTAAAGTATTTTTTTTATTACTTTGGAAACCCCAAGCCAGGCAGTGATTGTATATAAACAATTTTTAGGGCGAGGAAATAACCTCAAAATGACAACTGTGCAAAAATATTAAAAAAAAAAACCGGCCAAGTCAGAGTTGAACTCGCGTGGAGAGGGTTCCGTACCGTACATATACTTTTGATTTTTATGCTTGATCGAATTATTATACTTAGGTTTTCTTGTAATATACAAGCAATATCGTTGTATTTTTTTAAATTTTAGACTCAGTAGTTTCACAGATCAGGGGGGGGGAATGGTAAATTTTCGTCTTCTTTCATGAATATAATCAAAACTATTTATTTTACAATAACAACAAAAATACATTTGAGATCCTCATAACAAGCCCTTTCATTTGGTATAATTATGACATGACACAGTAAGGTACGCAAAACTTTAAAAAAATATATATAATTTGTCCCCGAAAACGACTGTTATTTAAAAAAATATTCATTTACTTTGCACATGTGTGTATGGGTCATCAATTTACATACGTGTACCAAATTTCAACTCAATCGGTCCAGTAGTTTCGGAGCAAATTGGCTGTGCCAATTTAATTCCGTGAAACACGATTAATGATTACGAATATGAATCTATTTAATTATATTAAGGATTAATTAATTTTATTATGCATGGTCCAATTAGTTTTCAAGTTTTAACCTGTTGGCTAAATATGCAAGCATTTAAAGCGTCACTTTACGAAAAAAACCGGCTAAGTGCGAATTGAACTCACGTGGAGGGGTTCCATACCGTACATACGTATTTTTTTTTATCGAATTCTTATAGATTTTCCTGTAATCTTCAAGCAATAAACTATATTTAGTATTTTTTCAGAATTTTAGGCTCAGTAGTTCGGTTTGGTCAATTTTTGTCTTGTTTCATGAATAAAATCAAAACTTTTTATTTTACTATAAAAACAAAAAAAAATTTGAGATTCTCATAATAAGCCCTTTCATTTGATATATGACACAGTAAGGTTTGCAAAACTGTTATTTTTAATTTCCTAATTTGTCCCCCGAAAAACACAGTTATTTAAAAAAAAATACTTTGCACAACTGTTGTCTATTTTGGACCTAGGTTTATTAGCAACATAACACTACAAGCTACATCGAAGTTCGTTCAGTATTTTTGAAGTTAGTCTGTGATTTAAGAAGTACTTGTGAACCGTTGTATGAACAAAAGACGGATGGGCGAGTATTTTTGCCAGCGAGTGTAATTTTAATGACATGAAAATTAGTGTAGTTATCTTCTGTAAATGAAAGGTCGCTCGGATAGTGTAAAGTTCCTTTAGGCTACGGAGTATCTACGAAAATATTAGCTACGGCGTAGCTTCGTAGACGTGCATACATTTTAAGATTGTCGAATAGTTAAACAGTAAATTTTGACGCTGTTGTGATAAGTACCCTTACCACGAGTTACAATTACTGTACTCGCTAGCGAGTCGAATGCTCTGTCCCTCACACTCTATAAGAATTCTGAACGGTCTGCGGGGGACAGAGCATTCGACTCGCTAGCAAGTACGTTAATTGTAACTCATGGTAAGGGTAAAGGTTCGTCTTACTTAACCAATCCTCAGATAGAAATATCTGTTAGTTAAATTCTTTGGTCAGATAAAAGAAAAGGATAGACCTTAAATTGGGGAGCGCATTTTTTCACATAACTTTTTTGTTCATAATCATTTGGATTTCATAAAATTGTTATTCATACTTTATACTATCGCTGGAACCGTAAACTTTTCAGAAGTTCTTAAATATTTAACGTGTAGAGAAGGCTAGGTTAGGTTAGGTTTGATTTATAAAAATCTTGCAAAAGAACAGTTACTGAAAAAATACGTTATGAATTCCGATGAATATGACTTTTTACGCTTTATGAGTAAAATCTCTATAGTAATCTTATTTGCGATAATAAACTCAGCTGGGCCCTCGACAAGATGCTTAACTCTAACCGGCTAAAAGTTTTTTGAAAACTGTAAAATATGTGACCGACATACGCGACCGTTTTTGCAGCTTATGTCAGTCCTATACGTTTTTTCACGTTGCCGCCATAACACAATAAATTAAACTACAGTCTGTGAGCATTTAGAAGGCGCTTTCTACTTCTCACTCACTCGCTCTTAATACGAGCATACTTATGAGAGCGAGTGAGTGACACCCGAAGCACCTTCTAAGACCTATCGCACTATAACCCCCTTACCAATAAACGTTGAGTAACGGTGGTGTAGCTAAACCATGCTTTGTCCTTATCTGTCAAATTCAAATGTCACAATGACAGATAAGGACAAAGCATGGTTTAACTATGGTTTAACTACACCACGGTTACTCAACGTTTATTGGTAAGGGGGTTATAGTGCGATAGGTCTTAGAAGGTGCTTCGGGTGTCACTCACTCGCTCTCATAAGTATGAGGGTAAGAGGGTAAGTAGGTACAGTCACGAGATTTAATTTGGTACCCACCTTAGGTCCAAAGTCAATCTGACATTCTATAACAATAAGGTTGAGTTTCCTAAAAGTTACAAATGACTTGACATCTCTAATGACATTGACGACTTCAAGCATATTTTTCTTGAAATGGGTCCCAAATTAACGCTCGTGACCGTACTCCGCAATACCTAAGCTTTACTAAGCTCTACCTTAAACATTACGCTGGGATCACGGCCTACTAAAAATAGAATTTTGAAATTGTGTTAACTAGCTCCGTTCCTTTAGCTTGATTTAGTCTCGAATGATGAGTTAAAGCGACGGGGCGTACGGTTTTAAGTTACCTAATTACTTCGTGGTAAAAACATTACAAACATGTTATCATATTGTTTGTAACGCGGCCGCCATTATGTTACTGTCAAGTAAATAAAAGCTTTATATCGTTGACTATACCCAATACTTTAGCGTATCAAAAGCAATATCGTTTTACCGAGAAGAATAGAGAGAGAGATCATCACTGGGGCTACACGTTGCAATGTGCAAATGCAAAAATCAAAGAATAAGTATATAATATAAGTAACCCTACAGTTTTCTATGACAAAACTGCATAGGATCACTAAATACTTACCCCCTTACTAATAAAAGTTGAGTAACGGTGGTATAGCTTTACAATGTTTTGTTCTTATCTGTCAAATCCAAATGTCACAATGACAGATAAGGACAAAACATTGTATAGCTATATCACCGTTACTCAATGTGTATTAGTAAGGGGGATATATGTTTATCCACCTTTGAAAGTATAGATATACATGCATCAAATTTAGGATCTAGTCTAGCCTGAGCGGCGCGACCGGCCGGGTCGCCGACCACAAAATCATATGCGGTGTCCCTGCTGCACTCCGGAGAAGCGAAAAAAATACCTTCAGTGCCTCCTTTTCCTCGACACGAGTTAGAGAGAAATGCTGAAGGTTTAACCCTGTGTCATTATTTTTAGGCTTGGCTGACGTTGGGTCCTTCATGCAAGAAGGGTGAAGTCACAAGGACGCGTAGTAAAACGCACACGTACTAAAGGGATCCCAAACAAAACTTTAAAGCCTAACAAACTTGAAACAGAAGAAAATCTTGTGAAAAATGACGATTTTAGTGAATGACAAGGTTCTTAGCATTAGCAAGTTTTAACATTTTCGTCTGCCTTCAAACTTGTACAATTCGTTAGGAAAAACACAGACAGTTGGAATTTCAAAGGGTTTTTGTTAGATTTGCTAAAATTAGATAGTACAGCAATTCTGTAGATTACTCAGAGTGGCATGAGGGCGTTGTGTCGTAGAACTGGTTGACGAACTTTGCAATCATACACCACTATACTTAGTCTGTGTCAATTGAAATTGGCACAGCAAAGATGTGAACAAATTAAGTAGTACTGTTTGACACATAACCTTAAATAGTGATTAAGCGTATTTTATGTACATAACGTATAATTATTTATTCTTTATTCTTTAACTTAATATAAAAGTAATAATCAAGTGCATACCTAAGTTATTGCAAAAACGCGATTATCGAGGAAGAATGGTAACTGCTTCGTTTGGTTTTATAGACCTCTCTTTCTCTAATAACATAAGTATAATTTGAAACAGAAATGAGATACTACCAATTGAAGAAATACAAATAAGGTAGTCACAAATAACGCTTAACATTCCCTTTGCTCTAGGAGCAATAGATAACCCCTTCGTCTAGGGGAATACCGAATACCGAATACTCGTACTGCACATCAAGCAAAGCCATTAAATCCCTACTAATGCCACCCTATTGACTACGCCACGCAATAACACTTTAATCAATAAGCAAGCCTTTGCAATCACGCCCTGCGCTGTCCGGTGATGACTTATACCTGCATACATGACAGACCAATACAAATGAACACCTGGAGCTTACTTCACGATAAGGACGTTGGGGTCTTCGTATAGTGGTGATTACGGAATGTGCGTGGCGATGCGGGGCTTCTGGTAAGCGCATTAGAGCGACCTTGTGCGCCGGCCGTGGACTGGGGTTCCTAGCCGTCTGTGCCGACTGGAGCACGATGGCGACGTATCGGGGTATTTTGTCATTCGTTGTTAATCATAATATGCACAATGACATTTAATATTGTTCGCTATTTTAGAATGTTCACAATAAGTTCTCTTTTTACTTAAGTACTGGACTATTCTAGTGTTAAACATTCCGTTTGTATATCAATAGACAAAAAAAACATTTTAATGTGAGATGGTGAGTTACGCCGTAACAGTAAATAAAGTTTAATTTATGATGGCGAAAGCTTTTTGCAATGAACAACAATTTAGGTCAGTTCGTCGCAATCAACCTACATTTGACGCGAAAAGTCTCTAAAGGGAAATTCGCTGACAATAATTGAAGCAGGCGTTCCGGGCATTCGGAGCCCGCGGCCGGCTCTATCTGATTAGCGTCCAAACTCAGTTAAAATGCCGCATTATTATGTAATGCCTGCAGGGCATACTCGAGCTTCTTGAGAAATTTATCTAAAATCCCAGATCGTATCAAAACAATGTTAACAAACCCAGGGAAGGTCTCAAGCTCGCCATAACTCGGGCTCAAGTTCGGGTATCGACCGGCAATAAGGAGATGGCGTGACTTAATTGAAATTAAAGTTATCTCAATCAGTGGTCGGTCGACGGCGGGGATTGTTTACCGGGCGCTGGCGGTCGTGGGCGGTGGGCGGCGGCGCCGGCGTCAGCTGGGTGCGCGCGGCGGCGGTCGATAGCACGTGGCGCAGCGCGCAGGCGCGCCGGTATCGAGCCCACACGGGCCGCCGCCGCTGCCGGCCGCGCACGTCATGCATGCGGGGTCCTAGCACGCGCGCGGGCCTCATGGGCACCGTGCTCAGCTTCAGCCCGCGGGAGCGGCGCCCGCCCGCCGCCGCGCCGCCGCCCGACCGCGCCGCGCTCGCCTACTCCTACGAGCGCCTCAACAACGCCAAGAACCGCGAGAACCGGGAGCTGCCGCGCGACGAGCGGCGCGCCACCCTCGACGATGCCGCTAAGATCATCTCCGAGAAGACGGCGCTCGAGAAGAACCTTAAAAAGCATTCGCTGTTCATAAACGCCTTATCGTGGAAGAGGTTTTCGACCGCGAACAACAACAAGAAAAAGTTAGAATGCAAGACGAAGAGCGTGACGACGTTCCGGGCGCCGCTGACGGACAACGCGCCGCTGGACCGGAACAAGAATGTGAACGTGCAGGGGACGCTGTACGCGCGACCCACGCCGGTGCCCGCGCCGCTGCCGCCGCCCTCCGAGGTAGCGCGGACTAACGCGCTCAACAACAATGTCTGCTACACGGAGAAGCTGCCGACGTCGGCGGTGGGGCCGGTGGTGGCGCCGCGCAAAACCGTCATCCAGGCGTCCACATCGGAGCTGCTCAAGTGCCTGGGGCTGTTCCTGCACGCGCGCTGCCACCGCCTGCGGGACTTCCAGGCGGGGGACGCTGTCATGTGGCTGAGGACGGTGGACAGATCGCTGCTGTTGCAGGGCTGGCAGGTAAACAACCCTCGCGCAGCCGCACTGGCGATCATTCACCTTCATATACTTCCTACATTTAACTTTCCCACCCCATAACAAAATTAGTGAGCAATCGGTTCTCGCAAGACGATACTTAGAGCCCTTTGTTGCCGTGGTGCGTCATTTGGTAGATAAAAAACAAAAAAACCGCCTTCAAAAACGCAAAAAATAACTTCTAGGTACTACTAGGTACTTAGTAGTAGGTACCTATCCTATTAGGTTAGTCCAACTGAAGTCGGCTTTTTGTTGAAAATATTGTGGTCGCCGACTTCAGTTAGACTAACCTAATAGGATAGGTACCTACTACTAAGTACCTAGTAGTACCTAGAAGTTATTTTTTGCGTTTTTGAAGGCGGTTTTTTTGTTTTTTAAAACATTTATTTTATTTTACACTTTTTAGTGATCAGAATAAGCTTATTTAGTCCCACTTCTTAGTTGATATATGAAACTTTAAGACATTTCAAGCTCGCCGCAAGCAACGCCGCGGGAAAATCATAGTCATTTTAAAACAATTAAATGTGCTTCGTTGTAGTCGCTCAACTATCTTAATCGGGATATCTTATCGCCACCCTTGAAATCGGTACCGTTGAGGAGTTCCGGTGGCCATCTGTGGTCTTCATCATCAGTTCCGCTTCACCAAGTGACACTTTCTGAATGCAAATGCTACACTTGTTACTAAAAATACTAAAATCGCTATATGTTTGCATACAATATTTGAGGAGTTCCCTCAATTCCTCACTGATCCCTTCATCAGATTCAGATTTGCTGACAATGGGACCACCTCGGAAGTATACTCTATCAAACCAAAAAAGAATTTTTAAAATCGGTCCACAATTGACGGAGTAATCGGTGAACATACATAAAAAAAAAAAAAAAAAAAAAAAAAAATACATACAGTGGAACGTATAACCTCCTCCTTTTTTGAAGTCGGTTAAAAATAGAACGTTTTCTAACGGGTTTTGCGCAATATCGGCGGTAACCAGGGGTCGCGCGGCGTGGGTGCCCGAACCCTTTGTTTTTAAAAGGGCGACTGAAGTTTAAAAGGTTATTTGTAATTAATTTTGCACTCAATCCCACCGAAAGGTAAAGTTTTCGTTATAGACACAGTTTTTACACAGATTTGATAGATTTCTATCAAAACTTAGGTACTCCCAGAAATACTGCGATTTTTTTTTCTCCATGCGGTTTATATTTTTAAACTAAGCACTTTAAATCAATTCCAGTTACATTTCAGTACGAGTAAGATCACCAGAAACACAGTAGGTCCAACAAATGTATTTTTATCAGAATGTTTGCAGTGAATTAACGCGGTTCATCATAATAACAATGACTAGTCCTTGACCCTATTATACGCTGTTACACATAGCTTTGTGGGCGTTGTACTGGGTCTAGGAGTCTCTTTCAGGCAATAGAGGACCGCAAACAGTTTACAGAGGAACAAATTAAAAATAATCGGGAGTCCTGCACAAGATGCTTAACGCTAACGTTTACGATTATCGAAAACTGACGAAATGTATAAACTTACGACAACCCTTTACATTTTCGATAACGATAACATTCGTCGAATGCATCTTCTCTGCGAGGCTAGGTAGCAATTTCACCATACGATGTTAACAACTTAACAGACGATTAGAGTGTTGACACCTGTCAAAATGTATGAGCTAACAGTCGATTAACATTGATTAACATTTAATATCGTTTGGTGGAATTCGTTAGCTACTTATCGCTAACGTTAACGATTGTCGAAAACTCTCAAATGTATGGAATTGAAATAAGCGCTCGAAGCGATCGTCCGGCAGTTTACGTCAATCCTATATGCATTTTCGATAACCAACTTTCTCGTAAATCATCTAGGGCCATTGTTCCAAATCGATAAGTTGCGTGCGTCTGTCAATTTGAAGGGTCGTCTATAGCGGCATTTTCATTTTATAGGTACTTTACTGTACATTTATGCACAGTACTACCCATCGCCAATAGCTAGTTGCTTTATTCGCGTTTGTATGAAACACTGGCAACAATTGAGACAAATATACTGTTAGATGCGAGTGCAAATTTGATAGCAATAGCTAGACGGGCTGTTAAGGAAGTACTGTATATGTGTAGACTTCTATGAGCATGTAATGCTAAAAAAACCGATTAAGTGCAGTGCTGGCGCACCGAGGTTTCGGGTCCACCCGCGTTCTATTATTTGTTATTTTTTGGGGTTGGCACTACAATCACACTTGTATAATATTACCGTTCTTAAAATAGAGAAATATTTCTCAGCCCGCGATGATGTGTAAAAAATTAAAGGTAAAGGCAACAGAAGCGTAAAATTTGAAATTTATTTTTAAGAAAAAATGTTTATGGAATGTGAGTCGGTCAGCCTATTTGTCTAAACTCTAAATTAGTCTAAATGGTTCTCGAATAACCACAAAATTGTTCAAATAAGGTATATGACGTTAAAGAAAACCAGTGACAACACTGATAAGTATTATATGTGACGTCACGTAACTTTAATATGTTAACTTTATAATTACAGTCTGTTAGAGTAATTTTTTGCGAGATACCTCAAAATATGAGTAATATTATATTTACGATACAAGTTTTTGATTGCGACGGAAATCGAAGTCTCAGGCGCCCAAGACTAAAATAAAATTTCAGTCGTAGGTATTATAGAAGTAAGTTAAGAGACGTATATAACTTTCTCCTTCTTAGAGAAAGCGTCCCTCTCGCCTGTCAGTTCGACTGTTAGTCTGGCCCCATTAGGCTTAAGCTGGATTTGAGTCACGAGTCGTGTCGTGTGGGAACGGTATCGGTTTCATACATTTCATATGGTAAAACTTAGACTAGCGACCAGGGATCAATACCGGTATTAGTTAAAATTAAAATATCTACCTTAATTTGCATTATTTCCTTGATATTTTAGACTGTAATTTAGGTAATAACACTATTCTATTATATAAATTCATTGAAGAGCAAAAATAATCAATAATAAGCGAGATACCGAAATTGAATACCGGTATTTTTGTATAAATACCGGTATACGTACCCTAGTTTGTCGCAACGTGTTGCGACTTGTCACGGCTTGTTTCGTGTCGCATCAGAGTCGGTCCCGATCTGCGTCAGAGCGGCGGAGTGAGATGAAGGGGGGGGGGGGAATGATGGGGGGGTCGAGGGCCTAAACAAGAGGCTTATCGCTAACGTAAATGGTTATCGAAAACTGACAAAATGTATGGAATTGACAGCAGGAACTTTTTTAAAAGGTGTGCTGCAAAAGCATAAGTACTATTTTTCTTTTATTCATTATTTACTGCGAAAATAAATAAACAATAAATTTGCTAATGGCTAAGGTCGAACTTAAACATGGTCTTTTTTACGTCACAGCTAGACTTATAAAAACAAAACGCGGTTACAAACAAACCCACGTCATTCCCACCACTAGTCCAAAGCGAGCGTAGCAAACCTATTGAATATTTTTTATCTAAGTAAATAAAAAAAAAATGCTTTGAGACAAAACTGTATCAGCATGATTTTCTCAAAACACCTTTTAAAAAGTTCCTGTTGTCAATTCCATACATTTTATCACTTTTCGGTAATCGTTTACGTTCGCCGAATGCAAGATGCATGGGTCAAAGCCTCAAGAGCACAGGGGTCTTACACAAAATACATATAACGCTGCCAAAATGTAGGTATAGCGTTCATGCAAGCGGATGAACTATCGCGGCGGTGGGTGGCTTAAGTCAATTGCACACATTTTGTCATTTTTCCAAACTAACGAAAGATGCCTGTAGGCGTCCAGATGAATGCACGGGCATTCTGATAATATAAATAGAAATTATCGACAGAAGGCTGAGTTATGTAACAACATCCGTTAGGTATAATCCAAAATTGGCGAAAATGTAAAAAATAAAAATTTAAAATAAAGTTTTGACACTTTTTTTTTCCGTCGAGCAGAGAGCAATACGAATTTACAACGAAACATGTATAATACGGTATCATGGACAAATATAAATACAGTTTTAGTAATGTGATAGTTTAATCACCGAACAGTCGGCATTAGATTAAAAACTGCGTTGTGTTTATTCACTTTGTATATTTACAGTTGTAACATGATGATTCAGTAACAGGCGACCGGCGATAATTTATCTTAAACGCTGTAAAACTATTAACGTCGCCTTCGATAAAGAGCACTTTCGTTCTAAGTAAACAAATAAAAAATATCCTATGTCCAATTGGAATAATGTACTTCAGATGATGAAAGATTTTAAAACGTGATGCGTTATTAAAATGCTCGTGCTAGAGCACCTCAAGCTTATACTATAGGTACTTCAATCAATAGGGAATATGCATGGATTTTTTAAATCGCATTTGTAAACAAACTATTAAAACACCGTAAAAGACATCACCAAAAGTGAAATTAAAATTAAAATCGGTCAAGAAATACGGATGATACAAGCATTTTGAACTGCTAATTAGACAGAGATCCGAAGTGCACCGGTGACGTCATGTGCAGTTCGGCCATATAAACTCCACGTAAAATTCTGTTTCGCTAGAAAGAGAAAGGATCAAATCTTTGTTGGCTTATATCTTGGTTATTTTTATAGCCATACAAAAAAAATATCTCACCTGTTTGTTACATGAATCAGTTTTTATTGAAGCTGTAAAAAAACATGCATATTCCCTATTATGTAACGTTAACGTAGCGTCAGCGAGAAAACGGTAGCCGGGTCTGCTATTAAGGACTAGGGAATGTTTAAGTGTACATGATAACTTCACACCTGGAATACCTAAGATACAGGCACTGCCTAGTTTGGGATCCGCTGCAAATTAGTTTAAAGGAATATGTAATCTTTTGGAAATTTAATTATTCTTATTTTTATTCGTAACCCACAGGTATACTATAACAACTAGATAGATACCTATGCTAACTGCGTCGTAAAGAGTTATTTTTTTAAGCGTCGTTTGACCGTCTGTATTATTGAGCCTCTCGTATAACAAGGCTAAGGCCACCATTAACGATGCCAGGGATAGAACTATAAAAAGCCCCAAATGAGGGTAGGGAAAATGCGCACGGGCCTTTTTGTAAACATCGTAACCATTCAGATACGAGTATATGCGGAAAATGGCTGCAATCAGCCGGGGTGAATTATACAAAAAGTCGCAAAGTCAGGCATGAGGCGTTCTTTATGGATAGCCGCAACTGGTGGTTAATGAGATAGTATACATTCAAGGTAGAAATGAAAGACCTTCGAACTTCGTAAATTCTACGAGGTTGCTGGTCTACTTCGTATGATCAAGGACATTATGTGATGTACTTACGTCATGATGCCGTCATTGAAACAAAAGAAAGCTGTTACTTCAAATTCTGATGACTTTAAAACTGAGGTGGGTAGGGCAGCCCGAAACCGTGATAGCGCACACTTTAGATTTACTAAAGATAGATTTAATTTGAGAACGGTTGCGTCATTGAGTAGCATATAATTAGGCTTATTGTTACACAAAAATGACTTTATATGGTAGTAAAGTCATGAAAAATAATGACATGTATCCCTGACCATTTTTTTAAAATGATGAAGTCTTAACAAACTTTAGTGACATTCTAAACATGACGTGAACTAAACAAGGCACTGATAGCTACTAATGATGACCGTACGAGGTCCTGCGGCTCTATTCCCGACGGTAAAAACGATATCGTAGTTGACCTGTTATGCTATTGTTATGACGTCAGACGCCATTACTGTCAAGAAAATAAGAGCTATCAAAACGGTGACAATACGATAACAGATCAAAAACGATATTGTTTTTACCGTGCTGAATAGAGGCCCTGCTTAGTTGTCGTGTTAATAATCTCAAGAGAAGTTTCAGGCAAGTCGTAAACCTTACAGCCCACTCGGTGCTCGCTCCTAAATCAGGTTAATGAATTCAGAAGTGTCGCGACAGGCCGGGATGGGCTGGGCTGGCAAACATCTACAGATACGAGTGAACCTTTTGATAAGTCCGTATTAGATATGCTCTCTGAAGTTTAGAAAAGGGTCGTGTAAAGTACACTATCAAAAACATAAAGATCGTAAACGGTTTCGCTAATAAAAGAAGTGAGATCTAACTAGAAAGCAAGTTCTTTCGAAGTTTCTTAGATCGCAGTTCCTGTCATGCATAACATAAAGCTCAAATTTTAATATGATTTGTTATGTTATTTGCTACTTATTAGCGTGACTTTATTGTATACGTATAAGTTAATTATAAAATGTACCTATTGTTCCCGAAACCTGTAATTGTCACTAGACCTATAGGTAATATTTCTCCGGCCCCCACGATGCAGGCCTGACCAGGTGTGGGGATCACTGTTAAACAATGTAATGTAAACTTTTTTGGTAAATGAATAAACATACTTACTTAAACTTAGGTACTTAGTTGGCACGTTTTTAGTTTTTTTATGTTTTTTAGTCTTTGGGTCTGACTACAATGTAGATTAGTATGTTCTTGGTAAAGATCTAGTCAAATAGGTACTCGAATAGGTGTGTCGAAGTGAAGGTTAAGGAAGTTAAGGAACTAATTAACTTTACGTTCAGATCAATAAAGTCAAGTAATTTGAACAAGGGAAAACTTACCGAGTCGGACTATTGAGTAGCATATAACATAAAAAAACCATATTAACATTTGAACGTTATGACTACTTATGACATTGCAGTCTTAGGATTGTAGTCTTGAGAGTTAAAATTTTAATGGATCACAGATCCCACTTACTATAAGGTGAACTGTGAGCTCGTTTGCCTTTTCCATGACATAAAAAAGGTATTAGTTAGAGTTAGGCTGACTACGGATTTTGCCGATTGGCCAGTCGGCCGACTAATCGGTTTTCAATTTGCCGATTAATCGGCCGACTAGTCGGCAATGCCGATCGTAGGATTTTGCTAAGTCCGGGTGAATTCGGAAACGGTCGCTTCGCTTCGTCTGTCGCGCTAAAAAAAACAATTAAATCCCTAATGATAGTAATAAAACGAACTACCTAATGCTTTTTATAACTATGTCGAAAAGAAAATCGCGTGTGTGGAAATTTTTCGACGATATTGAAGGTGATTTCTTATAGGCAATAAAGTGCCGAATATTCGGCATTTTTTGCCGACTAGTCGCCGACTAATCACCGACTAATACCCGACTAGAAATGATGCCGAATAGTCGGCTTTCCCGACTAATCGTCGACTAGTTGGCCCATCTCTAGTATTAGTACCTAAGAATGCTAGTCGAGGGGTAATTACACAAAAGATCCCATAGGGTCGAAGTGTATCCGTAAGGACCCCACCAATAAGATAAGGATGCTAATTCAAATACCTATTACTTATTAGTTTGTATTGTATGCCAAGGGCTTAATTCTTATTCGGACCATAGTGAAATATCTGATCAAACACAAATATAATACAGAATAACAGTGCAATAGATCACTCATACACTTCTACGGTAGTATTTCCGCGGCTACTCGAAACCAATCGATGTTAAAAGATATAGCACTGTACCAAATTCAGCCCGTTTCGTTAGAGTGGGAAGAACCACGAGACACTAAAAAATGCTCTCTCCTATTTCCCTAGTAATGGCGCGATTTGTCAAGCCCTTAGGCGTGTTCTCGCGTCGGAGCCTGGTTCATTCAATATGGACGGTGCGTGCGACTTCGGATCGATATGCGGTCGCGCCGAGCGTCCCTGCGACTTGTTTACACCGAGAAAAAACTGCTGAGAGTGGGCAGAATGCAGAAATCAAAGATTATCCACGGTCTGCTCACGTTGTATACCTAATGTTAAATTTCGTTTGCAATTTACGTAAAAATACGAGTTAGGTCGATAAGTGCGTGCCTGAATGTGAAAAGTAAATTTTAGCGACACTTTAATTTCCTACAAGCTTCTGCTCACGACTTGCAATCATCGTTATTTAGTTGAGAACTTTTTAAATTTTCCGGAATAAAAGTAACCTATGCGTTAATCCAAGGTATAAGCTATCTCTATTCCGAATTTCATCCAAATCCGTCCAGCCATTGCAGCGCAAAGGAGTTCAAACTAACACACACACCTAAACACTTTTCGCAATTTTAATGTTAGTGAGATGAACGATTTGTGTCATAATTATAGATGAAGCTAAAAGACTAGAAGTTTTCGTCTCGGTGAGCCCAAATATTATATTCATTTTAAACCAAAAAAAAAGTTCATTTGGCTTATAACACGTTTCAGAAATAGGGCTATGTGTACAGTAAAGTAATATATACACGATCCCAAGACGTCAAAAATATCTACACGCCTTCTATGCCACTAACAATAAGGTTATTTGACGCTAAAGGTGTCTTCGACTGTATCTACCTATACACATAGATTGACATTAACTGATCAATGAACTAATAAAAATGAATGAACTAAGTAATCTCACTCACTACCTATTATAGATCAATCAAAATCAATATATAAACTTTCGGGGGTCGAATTTTGGTTCCGATGTCATGAGCACCAAACGTTTGACCCCTGTAAATTATGTTATATTATTTTTCGACCACTTTCAATCGCAGCTCCATTCCTTACTCTTGTCACGTAATCTTAATTCTTAGCGTTATTTATGGCTTGCGTAGACAGCTACAACTGTCTACGTCGTAGCACTTCTACGGATTTTCTCAATATTTTATAACATTTCCAAGACTTTACTGGATGAATAGAAGAATATTTTATTATTTAGAACTCGATTTGATTACTATTACTAGAAGAAATATATGTTTAGAAAGTAACCAGTTTTTTAAATAGTAAATATAAGCATTAGGCAACCAATCTAAGAGCATTACTATATAGACTAAAGAATTATTTTTTCACCTAGTACTCACAGAACCCAATATGTTTAAAGATAGAGAAACACGTAAGCAGCATTTCACATATCTATCATGCGCCTAAAAACTATGTGAAAAACAATTGAATGCTTGTAGGAATTTTGCCCGCAAAAGCCCGCAGTGGACTGGGGATGCGACACACCCGCAGAGCTTTTATGACACTAACTAGCTATACCCGCGCGAGACTATGCTACCTTTAATGCAAAAACTTATCGTCTCAACCCTTACGGATGACAGAGTCAATGGCCGAACCTTGGCCTTACTAAAAAACAATTTGGTGATTGAATACAATTCGAAGCGCGCAGGTATATATTAGGTAGAATATTTTTTTTGGTGTTTCATAAATTTTTGTACCTATAGGTAAGAAAATTTGGGGGATCTTAAAATTTTTTAGGTGGTCATTATAATTATAAATGTTCCCAAAAACAACCTTATGCCTTAGAGTTGACATATACATACATACCTATATTATAAATCACGCCTGTTTCTCAGAGAGGCTTCTTTCCAACTGCTACGATCCTGACTAATTTGAAATAGCTGACACATTTTTAACATTTGAGTTTTTTTAATACCTATACGTATTTAATCATTAAAAATCGATAATACATCACTTATATGACATTGTATTTTCAGAAAGGGCCTTTGTCTCCTTCCACTTTGCACATAAATATCTGACAAACTGTCATACATATTAGATTCTCAGTGTCCACTCGTGGTCACAAGTACCGAGTGAGATCTCCAGTGGCCGCAGTGTGCCTCAGTGTTTGTCTTACTTAAGTGCACTACCTGAGTGCCTTCTTGTAACCGAGAGGAAAGAAGGTAAAGTAATTGTTAGCAAACCTGCACATATAGGTATTTAAATACAAATTATCCCACATACCTTTACAAGTGTACAATATTTTGTGGGATTAAGAGCAGGCCAAAAAACTGCTTCATCATTTGCGCATTTTGCTTCAAACGCGTTTTCTAAAACGGTAATGAAAAAAAGCCGGAACTAAATTCAGCGGCAAAAATAACCGCCCACCAGTCTTTTATTCATACAGGTGTTAAAAAATATATACCTTCTCAAATCAGATTATAACGTCAAGAATAATTATCCAAATTCACTTCAGCTTGTTTTGTTTTCCAGAAAAATAATCGAGGTACAAAATGGCATACCAATAATAATTATTAAAAAACAGTGCTTATCAAAATTACACTCAAAAGTCACTTGAAAGACATATCGAACAAAACGCAATAATTTACTATGGACGGGTGGATTTGTGGATCCTTTGTTATTTCTTTGGGAAAATTCACGACGATTAAGAAGAATATTTGTACGCCATTTTAAACCTGGGTTATCTAGCTGATAAAATAAAACAAGATGAATCAAATTGGTTGAGTATTTTTGACGTTATTGTCTAATTTAAGAAGTATCATTTGATAATACTTGTATGAACAAAAGGCGGGTGGTCAGTTATTTTTGCCGCTGAGTGTATTACCTATCCAACAAACAACATAGCAAAATAACTAAACAAAAAAAAACAAAACAAAATAGCTAACAATTTTATATCCCCTTCGCCAAACTCGGCTTGGCAACTGACAGCTTGCCTCAGGAGATTCAACAGCTTTTAGGACACAGAACGATCATTTACAACCATGTTTACTGACGAAAGCAAACACGAAAGACGAGAAGAGTATAGAGTGCCTGTCGTCCCTTTTACGCTTTTATGGTTTAGTTTAGTTTTACCTTCATGTAGAGAAGGGCCGGTTGTTGCCGACTGTACTTTTTTTGCACATTTGTCACCTGCTTGTCAAGACCCAAATCGGGAATACGTTAAGTGTAGCCGAGATCTTGTTGCCAACCTTTCGACTCTATTATCAGATCAGCTCTTAAATACATGTACCTATATCAAAAATATAGGCCATTCAATAAAAGATACTGGGGGGTAATTATGACATAGCTATGCAGTTCAGTTTACGCTGAGAGAAAAGGACAGAGCTATATAATTGCTATAGCTCTGTCCTTTACGCTCACCGTAAAATGAACTGCCTAGCTATGCCATAATAACCCCCCTGGGCCTCTATTCTACTGGGTAAAAACCTAATCGTCTTTGACCTGTTATCGTATTGTCAAAGTTTTGATTTACTCTTATCTACTTGGCAGTAAAGGCGGCCGAGTTAAAAACAATACCAAAACACGTCAATGGCAATATGTTTTTTACCAAGTAGAATAGACGCCACACGGGTTGACTTCACTTCACAGTCCAGGACTAAAATAAATTGGTGTGGGATGGGATCGGCTTAAATCAAAGATGAAGATAAAAAGGTGTGCCTCGGGCCTCGAGTGCATTGCTTATGCCGCGGCCGTCGCGCCGAGGCGACAAGAGTTATGGCAAGCAAAAAGGACGTCCGGTCGAAAATCGAATTTTCTTAAAGGACGTAAAAATGAGAAAATGGGGAGTGGGGGCAGGCTGTTACTGAAAAATCTCCGATTTAGAATTGGTGAGCTCAGTTCGATGTTTTTGGAGCATCATAAGAAAAAAAATGCTGTTCCCTACTTCGTGTATGATCATGACAGTGTATTTACTATAACTAGGGTAAGTCACCAGTGGTCAGCCAGAGACCAGAGGCTCTACTTTGAAATCCGTAATTCGAACTTCGTCTATTGCTATCCTTTTTGCTCTCGACGCGTCACTAATTCGCAAGAAAGTGACGGGGCGATCCGAAGTTCGAATTGCTGATTTCAAAGTAGAGCCCCTGTAGTCAGCCTCTGCCACAGAGGCTCTCTCTGTGCCTCTGGCTCTGAGGCTTGTATGAGTGGGAAGAGTCCGGAAGATATATTTCCCACTCTTCGCACTCACATTAGGTCGACTACTGGTCTCTGGCTGACCACGGTGACTTTATCTATGTACGACTGAAATAGATTTTAGGACTGTTTTCGTATTAAAGTTTATTAAATTATATTTAAAACGGAGAACGTAAGGGCAACATATCCATTTACATTGTATTTATAATCAAAAGTTTAAAGTCTCGGTCGACTGGCAAGACGCTCCATCATAATTTTTTTGTAGCCTATGTGACGTACACATTTTTGACAAACCTTATTTGTCACCATAATTATTAATAATGTTTTTTTATTACATTCATACCTACGCATATCTGTGCATAGACTGTTATACTCATAAATAGTTTGTATGAGACGAACACTGTCTTATATTTCTGAAAAGTAATTGAAATCTGTTCAAAGAAATAATACCGTTAAAAAAAAGCTCTTAGCGCCGCAGAACAAAAGTGCCACTCTGCGGACAAAAGAAACTTAGGAACGCTCGGATAACAAAGAATCCACCATTATATCAAGCTTCGAAATGAACGTTAGTAATAGGGGAGAAATGGCAGCTAGAGGGCTATGGTGGTCAGCGTTCTAACATCCAGACGAAAGTATCTAAACCAACGAATATCGGCCTACTCGGGGAATTACGATCTGTCACGTAGGTACCGAGTCGTTTAGGCCGATATTCGTTGGTTTAGATACTTTTACTTCGTCTGGATGCTAAGCGCTGACCACCATTGCCCTCTGACTCCTATTACCCCTCTCTCCCCTACACTCGTAAATTCCTCGTAGACTCGAGATATAATTATATACGTTAACTATAATTAGACATGATATTGCATCACATTTTGTGATCGCCCACGCTTTTTAGTCTTCGGCGGCAATGACGCCGTTGCCGCTGACGTCCGAGGGGTAACGTATAATTCTAACTAAGGGAAACTTCAGATACTTTTGTGAAATTTGTTTACGAGTACAAAGCTTTGCATGTTCTATTTCCAAATGCGGAGGGTTGATTCGACAGATTGGCCAACAGTCCTTGACTTCGAACAAAGGAAGTCATTTTCGTCGTGAACTAAAATTAGTTACGAATATTATGTATTTTTTATGATCGCACGGGCAACGGTGATTGTGGTATTAAAAAAACAAAAGAGAGACTATAAGCTATTGCTTTGTTATATTTAAAACATAAGTAGGAGTATGATTGAAAGAGTAGATTGGTATGTTAAAAAAACACGATCTCTGGCAGGCATGAAAAAAAACCTAACTTATTTAGTCATTGTTTTATTAATGCGACAAACTTCTTACAAATATATGTTACCTACTCGATAGTGATTTTCAAGCTGCAGCTGAAGCCAATTAAAAAAACCCGTGGGAATATATCCACCTGCCAATATGCTATAGGTACACATGACGTTAACGTCTTATTATTAAGTTTTCATTTTATACTTTGTACACATTTTGCTGGCGACTCCGTGCTGCCGATTTCCGAGTTTACAAACAGCACACTTTCGCATTTGTATTAAGTAATAACGATACCGTAACTTTATTAAATTTGCTCCTAGAATAGATCTGACAACCAATCATGTTCCGTTACCTAGAAACAAAACAATAGGGGTTCATTATTACTGTCTAATTCCTCGTAAAGTTCATTTATAGCTGTAAAGTACCTTGTTGAATGATTGTCGGAGTAGGGTTGTAGCTATTTTCAAATAAATCAATAGAACTTACTTAAGGTGACGTGGCGGCTGACGTCATTTGAGTTGAATTCGTAATAATCTTGTGAGCAGTTTATTAATTAATTCAGTTCGATTGTTGTTAGTGACGAATAAGATTTAACCTTTGAACTCGAAATCGAGTAATACGATAATTACATTACATTACAATGGGACGCGCGGTAATTACATTACAATGGGACGATGCTTCTAATGACGAGAACGTTTTATAGCTACGTTCAGACTTACAAAGTATTAGCGAAGTAAAGAGTGCTTAGATTTGTTTTGGCCAACAGGTAGGTAGTTTCTTTACACAATTTATAGATTTTGCTCCTATCTAAGTACCTCAATTGCCAATTCCTACCTACCAAATGCAGACATAACGTGTGCATTCAACTGGCAACTCTTTATCCTATCTTAAAATACACCCCTTGGTTGCCAGACCTGACAAGACCTCCATGTATCCATCCAATTTAGTATAACGTGCCACGCTAACCATGATTCTCGCCGAAAATGAAGTTACGTTCGAGACGGTATCAAAAATGTAGTTCACATTTGAACTCGAAGGGCCAGTGCTTGTACACCTACTATCGTATCATATGTACTAAAGTAGTGTGTGGTGTGTTCCAGGACGTGGCGTTCATCAACCCGGCGAACGTGGTGTTCGTGTACATGCTGGTGCGGGAGCTGGTGGACGGCGAGCGCATTGCGCGCCCGCAGGAGCTGCAGGCCGTCGTGCTCACCTGCCTCTACCTGTCCTACTCCTACATGGGCAACGAGATCTCCTACCCGCTCAAGCCCTTCCTCGTTGAGGACTCCAAGGACAAGTTCTGGGACCGCTGCCTCCTCATCGTCGATCGGCTCTCCTTCAGCATGCTACGCATCAACTCTGAGCCTGGCTTCTTCACGGAAGTGTTCACCGAGCTGAAGGCGTGCGGCACCATCGACAGCCCCCCGCCCGCGCCGGCGCACCAGGCCCCCGCGCCCCCGCACGCGCTCGCGGCCGCCTGACACACGGAGGTCGCGGTGCTCCGGCTGGCCCTGACCGACCGCCCCAGCAGAGTCTGATGCCGGCTTTACACTACCGGTCTTGTTCAATCGTCTACAAAGACAAGCTGTAGAAAAAAACGTTTCTGAGTCTAGAATCACTCCACGCGAGCCAATTAATAACTGCTAAGTGGAGTATTCTCGTGGTTACATCTGGACTGTCCGGAGAACCTAGTGATATGAAAAAAAAGATCATTTGTAGTCAAGTAAAAAAGGATCCTGAATGCTTTTGGTAGAAAATACTCATTCTTTAATTTTGAATCGATTAACGAGCAAGACTTGTGTTTAGCGGCAAAAGAATAGACTTCGTTATTTGCTCAAGAACGTATTCCCAATGCTCGATGCCGTGACGATTGACCAAGACTTTATTCGGTGTCTTGTATTGATTGCCTGAGGTGGGCACGTGCGAACGAACAAGGAAAATGCGGATTGCGGTGGACCGGTGAAGTTAGTTCGGAAGGACCGTCGCTAATAGTCAGTGGAAAGGAATTCTTTGTGCGGGAGTTCCGTATCGATCGGACTGAATAATTATATGCGGTGGCGAGAGCCGCAGCCATTACAGCAAGTTCCGGAATCAACGACCCTTAAGGTTATAAACACGACTTCTCGCTTTCCTTCGTTCCGTTGCGGCTCCGCAGCCGATATCATGCATCAGCCATAGCCGAAGGCCGCGTCGAGCGATGAGCGCCGCACTTTACGTATTTAATGTCTGTAATGTTAACATTTCGTAGGTAATTCTTCTGGTAAAGTTACTTTCCGGAACCGCTGTCGACGGTCGGCAGAGTTTTAGTCCAATAGATCTGCAGTTAGATAGTAAGTTAAGAGTTTCGTAAATGTAGTAAAATGCTCGTATGCCATATACCTAGTTAGACGATATTATAGAGAATCGCAGCCGGGAGGATGCAATAGCGGGGAACCGTCAGTAATAGCATGTAATAGTAACCGGTTAATCCTTCTTTGAAGTGTACGTAATGGTGAGGCCGGCTCAAAGCGGGGTGACTTGTTTTGAACCACTGAAGGAGGTATATTAAGCAATTAGGTCAAATATTGCGAACGATTAAGCGTTTTGTACAGTAATATCGAATAAATTATACACTAAGTTAGTTATAAATCTAGTCACGTGTGTTGGTTGGCATCGTTTGGTGCGCGGGGGCTTTGTCGCCTGGTACTTGGTATGAAGGCGGATGCTTTGGGTGCACAGCGAACAGACTCTGCTAAACTAGCACAGTTCAATTCACCCCATCTTAACGTTACTGTTCCAACGTGAAATGTGACATAACAGCCTGGCCACGGCTTTTGGCTTTAGTAAAATGCGAGGCGGCCAGCGGCATGGACCTCTTGTCCGTCACCGCGTGGCGTGGGTAGTCACATATACTTATATATTTATGCAATTTTTTTTAATGGTTCTGTTATCGGTAGCGGAATTATAGTGGCCAGGCTGTACGAGAGATATAACGCATTTGTGACTGTTGGCTTTTAAGATGTTGGTGCAGTAGTCACGAGCCTGTGCAGCAGAGCTCCGCCACTTGGATGAGTCTCAAAGTAGGATGCGTACAGCCTCATAAGGATTCAGAAATGCATTATGCTGTAGAAAGCAAAGACATTCTTTATAATTTTGAGTGATATTTTGTTGCTGTTATGTTACATTTGTTTCCAAAGATGATTTATTTAAAGATGTGACGGCAGTACATCTTAAGTGATGTATTTTTTAGGTATTTAAAAATATTTTTACAGTGAAGTGATCCACTATTTGCTTGATTTGTAAACAGTCAGCACACTGGGTGCCGTAGTAAAATTGTTTGTTAGAGGAGTGACTGTTACGAGATAATTAAATACGATGGAATCTCATAAACGAGTAGAAAATGTAGATGTCTGTGATGTTTATTGAATTAGCTTTGTGTTTGTGATAAACGTTTCTTTTTGTTGATTTTTTATTTATTCTTATAATTGTTGTATTTATACGTAGATGTGGTTAGATAATGTAAGGAAATAATTTATTTGGTCTACAGTACACATACTGCGATAGAACGCTTCTGTAAAGGAGACGTTACAGTGGACGACACGAGCCACATCGGGGCTTGCCACATTGTTCCATTCTACAAACATTAAACATAATAATCCATACCAACCGCGGACACTTTATGTAAGTGCTTGCGTATTGCCTTCGGTACATTTTGGGTCCGTGTGATGAGTGTGGATGCGAATGATAATCAATGTAATTTACTAGTAAATACTCCTCATATACCGTAGAAAACAAATACTTACTTAAGTCCAAAAGCGGCTAAAACTACTGCTAACGTTGAGTGGATACCTAATCTATTATTGTAGGAGAGAGTTACCTCTACGAAGACTCTGTTACATGTGTATCTAGATCTAGGTGCACGTATAGATATCTAACTTGTCTACTCAATAGCAGCGGTGGCGTTAAGTCGGCAATCCGTGTTTAAAAGTTTGTATTTAAGTCATTGTTAGGAACTCCTTTATGTGGCATGCGTCATAATGATGTGGCACGATGTTACTCTGATATAATAGGTACGTAGAATAAGATGTTGATTGGATTAAATATAAGACAAGATCTTGATGCCGTCTGAAAAACCTATCTAATATGTATTTCCTACCTCTACCTGTATTAAAATTCAAAAATTCTTTAAAAGTTTTCAAACAATGAAATATCTACTCATTTACTTAACTAGTTAAGTTTATTTTCAAAGTGGTCCAAGCAGGAAATAGGTTTACTTATTCAGTTTTTTTACAGATGGCGTTCTTTTCTAAACTTTTGAGAGTATTGAAACTAATTAATTAAATGGAATCGTTTGCGATGACCGTTAATAGTTAAAGAAAAATTAATTTTCAAATCAGTGTATTACACGACGAAACGACATTAAAAAAAAAACACGTAGAAAACAACGACTTAGCTCCCAGAGGTTTTGAGATTACCGTCATCTGTAAAATCAAAGTATCATATCGTGGCGATTTAGTGAGAAGTAGTTTTATTTCTGATCCTGGTTTATATGATTCTTGTACAAGTAACCGATGGCAGTTTTATTTCTGATCCTGGTTTATATGATTCTTGTTCAAGTTACCGATGGCAGTTTTATGTACATTCCAATTACTAGAGTAAGTCAGTTAAGGTCCGATGCAGCTGAACGTCGATTTCCATTGATCTCTGATATTAACTTTGATATTCGAACGTGTGATGTGCATTAATCGAAGGTATTACTGATTAGGTACCTCTTCTCATATTACCTACTCATGTAATTCACGTTTGTTAATTACTCTACTGTAAATATACCCAATTATTAAAAAAAAACTTTCGTATACAGATTTTTTTAATTCCAAATCAACCTTTATTGAAGTACCTATACATACGCGATTTTTTTTGGCATGTAAAAGGAAAATCAGCAATCAGCCTACTAGTGGTAAGTGGATTTAAAATGTCATAATTGCAATCTTACGATGACAGTCTCAAGACCGCAAATGAGTTGCCAACACTGAAGACTTGATGGAATGCCTCTATGCTAATAATTTCACCGGTGGGTGTTGTGTTACCCTCGCACCGGAACACAACAATGCTAACACTGATGTTTGGTGGAAGTCTAAAGGGTAAGATGGTGTTAGCGATCGACGTGGATCGAAATGAATAAAAAATGGACATTCGCATTTTTTTCGAAAAATCCTATTTTAAAAAACATGTTTTTCGGTTGGAAATTATGTGAGGAATAAAAAATGTTATATAACATTTTTCGAAATGAGGCTTATTTTAAGCAGAAAAAAATAAAATGTGTTTTTTTTGTATGAAACTAAAAAATAGGTATCTTATTGTAAGAAAACCGTAACCGATCCCGCTTTCAAACATTTAGAATATCATTTTCCTACTTTAGAACAGTAGAAAAAAGTTAAAACCTTATCTCAGTAGGTGCCCGTTTTTTTTATAGTCCAATCAAAAGTCAGTAAATACAACATTTTTTTTAGTTAGGTATGTATTTTTTTATTTTCATTAAAAAAACGGTATATTCATAACAATTTAGTATAAAAATAAAATATTTATGACATTTTGATACAGATAAATACAAGTTTTTTCAAGAAAATGGTTCTAAATTACATTGAAATCGGAGCATTTATTGAGATGGTTTTACTAACTATGATAGTAGGTAACAAAAAGTTAAAATATACTTGAAATCAACAATTATAAGTTATAAAAAAAATACATTGTAAGTATCTTAGATCTATTTTATTCACAACCTTCTTCTACACTTTCAAACATTTCTATATTTTCAGCGTCATCAGTGCCGAACAAAAACAAACGAAGACATATTGCACAATTTTTTGGTGTCATCTGATCCAAGATTGTCTTTTTTGAGGCCACCGTTAAGTAAAGCGACTAAGAAGACCCTCTCTTCCAAAGCTTTGGAATTATTAATAATAGAAAACATAAGCACTGATGACGCTGAAAATATAGAAATGTTTGAAAGTGTAGAAGAAGGTTGTGAATAAAATAGATCTAAGATACAATGTATTTTTTTTATAACTTGTAATTGTTGATTTCAAGTATATTTTAACTTTTTGTTACCTACTATCATAGTTAGTAAAACCATCTCAATAAATGCTCCGATTTCAATGTAATTTAGAACCATTTTCTTGAAAAAACTTGTATTTATCTGTATCAAAATGTCATAAATATTTTATTTTTATACTAAATTGTTATGAATATACCGTTTTTTTAATGTAAATAAAAAAATACATAACTAAGAAAAATGTTGTATTTACTGACTTTTGATTGGACTATAAAAAAAAAACGGGCACCTACTGAGATAAGGTTTTAACTATTTTCTACTGTTCTAAAGTAGGACAATGATATTCTAAAGGTTTGAAAGCGGGATCGGTTACGGTTTTCTTACAATAAGATACCTATTTTTTAGTTTCATACAAAAAAAACACATTTTATTTTTTTCTGCTTAAAATAAGCCTCATTTCGAAAAATGTTATACAGGGTGTAATGCAAGTCGAGTGCCAAATGAAAAGGGTGGGTAGCTAGGGTCACTTGCAACACGTTTTGGGCCAATTAACACTCATCCTGCCCACGGTGTTTTTTTAATATTTTTTTTAAATAAAATCTCGGTATCTTCCAAAAGTTGACCATTTTGTTTACCTATCTTTTTTTTTAAATGTGACAGCACAAAAGTATTTGTATTTTTTTTATCTCTAATGTATGCGTATTCTAATGAAATGTTATTTTTATTCATATAGTAAACTAATAAAAAAATATTAGCCGACAAAGTGTGAAGGACAGAAAATAAAAATCGTCAAGGTCAACTTTACGGCACAATTAAAAAAAAAGTAGACGCTCCTCAGATCTTCCAACATCATAAAAACTTCTCCAGTTCCTGACCATTCTTACGGTATACCACATGTCTAGAATCACGTTCAGTTTTTCGGCAAAATATGGTTTCAATCTAAAATGGTGGGTTACATTACCTAGTACTTTTTTGAAACTACCTACTTGAAAGTAAGGTTTGATAAATGAATTGAGACAATTTTTTTACTAATAATAAAAAAAAAAATAGTCGTCAAAAATTATTAAAAACCTAAAAATAGTACCTATTCATTTATTTCAATAACTAAGTATACGATAGGTACGCAAGTTACGACTAGGTAACCGTCTACAGGATACAATTGTTTCTAATTGCTGGTAAATTCTTCTTGCTTCTCGGGCCACACAGCTCTGCCGTAAGCCACTAAAATATCAGCGTATTCTTCTTCTTCTTGCTGTATGTAACCATGTCAATAAATGTCGATAGCAACAATAAAATTAAAATAATTCTTATCTCTGTTTAGTTAAATGTTTCCCCGCGCAAATAACTTTTTAATTTTCATTTTTATTAAGTGTATTTTTCAATTACATAGGTAGTTTACCAAGCAACAAAAAAAAAAAACGTTACTTTTGGTCGTAACTTGCGTACCTATCGTATACTTAGTTATTGAAATAAATGAATACTATTGTTAGGTTTTTAATAATTTTTGATGACTATTTTATGTTTTTTTATTATTAGTAAAAAAATAGTCTCAATTCATTTATCAAACCTTACTTTCAAGTAGGTAGTTTCAAAGAAGTACTAGGTAATGTAACCCACCATTTTAGATTGAAACGATATTTTGCCGAAAAACTGAACGTGAATCTAGACATGTGGTATACCGTAAGAATGGTCAGGAACTGGAGAAGTTTTTATGATGTTGGAAGATCTGAGGAGCGTCTACTTTTTTTTTAATTGTGCCGTAAAGTTGACCTTGACGATTTTTATTTTCTGTCCTTCACACTTTGTCGGCTAATATTTTTTTATTAGTTTACTATATGAATAAAAATAATATTTCATTAGAATACGCATACATTAGAGATAAAAAAAATACAAATACTTTTGTGCTGTCACATTTAAAAAAAAAGATAGGTAAACAAAATGGTCAACTTTTGGAAGATACCGAGATTTTATATAAAAAAATTATTAAAAAAACACCGTGGGCAGGATGAGTGTTAATTGGCCCAAAACGTGTTGCAAGTGACCCTAGCTACCCACCCTTTTCATTTGGCACTCGACTTGCATTACACCCTGTATAACATTTTTTATTCCTCACATAATTTCCAACCGAAAAGCATTTTTTAAAATAGGATTTTTAGAAAAAAATGCGAATGTCCATTTTTTATTCATTTCGATCCACTGTGCGACGGACCCTGCGCTACGTCCTCCCATGGCTCCCATTAGTTGCATTCTAATCAATCAAAATCATTTTAAATGGCTGACTTAATACTCAATGGCAAAATATAAAATGATGATGAAATAAGTATACTCAGGAATGTTGGTTAAGTATTATAGTCGTGGTCGCCAATTTCGTTTCGATACATTTTGATAGATTTCTACAGTACTTACTTTACTTTTTCAGAATCCGATCGCTGATGCTTAACCCGTGTAACGTCATGTGATATACATACTACAAATAGTACATTAATACAAGTTATTACCTAGGGCCTGGAAAGTAGGGAAATGCCTGACAAGGTGGTTAGAGGGTGGAGCCTTGGCGAGGCCTGCTAAAGTACGAGTCGAACAATGTGAGAAAATGATACTAAGTAAATAATAATAAGTATTTACCAAAAAGGAGCATTTAGAAAGAATCTCCTTTTGAAAATCTTTTTGAAAATTACTACTAGTAAGTATTAAGATAATTTCAAGCACTAACACTCCCGCCGCCACAAACGCTGCACACACCTTTAATTAGTTTGGCTGTATGGGATTTTTTCATGGCCCCTTCAATTTTACACCTAATTTTTGAAAAAAATATTGCAACGGATAGTAATGGGTTTGTGTACATTTATTTTACTCCTAAGATGAAAATGACACTTTACTCGCCTTGTCAAATTTCCCCCTTACCCATACCCCTCTAATAGGGGAAGGAGCCCTAAATTTTGGTAGGACTCGGCAGATCTGAGGATAGTGCCAAGATAAAGTTATTAAGAAAGTTTCATTGATGTACATAATTTGCCGCCAAACTGCCATATTTAGTATTACTTTACCTGTATTAATCTTCTTATATATATATATATATAAAAGGCAAAACTGACTGACTGACATATCAACGCACAGCCGAAGCTACTGTACCTAGAAACTTGAAATTTGGTACAGGGGTTCCTTTCATGATGTAAGTGAGCACTAAGAAAGGATTTTCCGAAAATCGACCTCCAACGGGAAGAAATGGGGGGAGTAGCGGGAAACTAATTCTACGCGTACGAAGTCGCGGGCGTCCTCTAGTAGTGTAATATGCGTACACCGTCGCTCCGCACGGTGCAGGCTGTTTGGCGAATGCCTAAAAATATGGTGTGAAAATCGTAACAAAACTAATAGGATAGCCTGTTTCAAATAAAACCGATTTGAATATGAACTCTTCAAGAAAATAGTGTTGCCATTACTTAGGTTATTTACCATTAGCCTATGCCATTCACTGCAATTTATTTTAAGTTAAGTCATCTCGGACGGTAATGACAGATGAGATGAAAAGAGGAAATTTGTCATCGACCAAGTACAACTATAGAAAATACTTAATTTGCGTCTACCTACTGTGTATCTGAAAATTTACGAAGCACGCATATTTATTGAGAAACCCTTTAGGTACTAATACTAGGACAGTACATCCGCAGTGTAATTTCTACCAAAATAGTTGATAGTTGAAATGTATGGCAATTTAAAAAGCTACGTCAAATCTCTACGTCAAATTGATAGAAGCTTATCGAATTATTTTGTTTCTACATCAATGGTTTCGTTTTTAGTTTTCCAATTTAATATTTTTTTAATGTGCCTTGGCCATTGACTATTTGATTTACCAGTAAATAGCGTTTTATTTTATAAAACAGAGGGGAGGTTTATTTCCTGTTAGAGCAAGGCTGGGGCCCATAGCGTCCGAGTTTTTTTTGTGAATACGAATTTAAGTTTATAACATTTAGTGAATATTAGTTCAATATATAAACATGGTTTCATGTTGCGTGGCCGATTGTATTGTGACTAGAAGAAGTAACCCAAGGAATTACAAGTTTCACAAGTAAATTGCTTTTTGATTTCGTCACTCAGTACCTAGTCGTATAGTTGGTAATTCTTTAACCACTGCAAAATTATTATGTCTTGTATTCATTATTAACTAATTATTTCAAGTCTCAAATAAATATTAGGAAACTTTATTCATACTCATTTCACCAAAGCGGTGTAATACATCAATGTCACTAATGTCACTTTTGTCACTGTCAGTACATACATACCCTTACAATCTGTGGTCAATCAAGGTGACAGTGAGAAAAAAGGGCGCGAAGCTTGAGTGTAGTAGGCGGAATTTTTGAATTATTTTATAAAAAAAAATACCAGTCGCTCTTTTTTTTACCTTAATTTTATTAATTAATTTAAATACATCGCACATTGAGTAAAGTATTGTGTGGCATGAATGAAGAAAGTGGTGGCAGGGTTTCTGCCACTAAAAGAAAAGCTAATGATGAAGATGATGAAGTGGTAGAGTCTCCTCCACACAAAATGGCGGCTAATTTTATATCTAGTAAGAGAGGCCTCTTCAAGGATTATGTTCATATGTACACCGATGACAAAAAAAAGGATTTCCCAGTTCTGTTATCGTCAGCCACTTTAAACACTAAACTGGACTTGATGAAAACTATCAATATTTTGAAAACTTGCCAGGGTCTTGACCATGTTAAGCCTGTGGGTAACTTCCTTATCAAAGTGTTCTTCAAAACAAAAGATGATGCTAACAGTTTCCTTTTAAGAAAAGAAATGCTAGATAAGAATGCATGGGTCGCAAGAATACCATATGATCATTTGGAGTGTCTAGGTATAATAAAAGTTCCAGTTGAAGTTTCAGAAGAGGACCTATTACAAAACATGAAATCTGATGCTGATATCATAGGAGTAAAGCGCTTTACTAGGAAGAATATGGATGGTTCAATGTCTCCTACTCCCACCGTCTTGGTGACTTTTTTGAGCTCTACTCGTCCAGACCATGTCACCTACGACTACATCTGGTTCGAGGTGAATGAATATGTCAAGCCAGTACGCCAGTGCTACATTTGTTACAAATTCGGACATGGTCGTGGATCCTGCAAGAGCTCGCAAGTATGCTCAATCTGCAGTGGTGGTCACTTCTTCAAGGAGTGCAATGACAAAATAAACTTGAAATGCATTAACTGTAGTGGCCCTCATATGGCTGTAAGCAATACCTGCCCAGTAAAATCTGCCAAAAACCAAGCAATTAAGGACAGAATCAGTGGTAAATCTACATATGCCACTGTCACTGCAAAGTCTAGTTTCGTCACTGCTGCACCGTCTGGATCTCCTTCGCCTTCTGCGAACATCAAACGATTGCTTCCGAGTCCTCAGAAAAGAGCTTTCTTCTCTGATCTGGTCAACTCAGACGATTTGTTAAATGTCATTACTAAAACTTTAGTTGATTTAGTTAAAAATAAAAATTCCCAGTCTGATGCTACTATATCTACAAAACTCATAAAAGAAACTTTGATTAACAATCTTACTATATAATAGTTCATTATTTATGGATCTTGATGTTAACATTAATCATCTCAATATCTTCCATTGGAATTCACGCAGCATCCTTTCAAAATTAGATCAACTAAAACACTTTATTTCTTCACATGGTACTGAAATTGATGTAATTTTGCTCAATGAGACTTGGTTAGACTCATCTAGGTCTTTCAAGTTGCCAGGATTCAAGATTGTACGCCGAGACTCTGATCGACCTCATGGTGGTATTGCAGTGGCTGTTAAAGATAAGTATTCTTTCACTGCCATTGACACTATTTCCAACTATCACTTTCAAAACTTATTAATATCTGTTAAGGTTGGTTCTATTTGCATTGATATACTTTGTGTATATATTCCGCCCCCTCCTAATGGTAAATTTAACATACAAATGCTTTCTAACACTTTGTCAAAAATTATTAACCGTAATTATCTTATCATTGGTGATTTTAATGCTCATAACTCAGCCTGGGGTTCGCGTCATAACGACAGAAGAGGTAATATTATTAATTATTTTGCAGATCAACATAACCTAGTTTGCTTGAACGATTTCTCTGTAACCACCTTCGCCCCATTTGGACAGCAAGGTAACGTTTTGGACTTGGTGTTCGCGTCTCCAGCGGTAAGTTCCAGTTGTTCCTTTTCAGTTCACGATGACCTCCTGAGTAGCAATCACTTTCCCCTTTTTGTTAACGTTCTGTACAATGATTTTCGCTCCTCCTCCTCCCAACCGTTAAATGTCTCCAATTCTATTTCTGACCCTAGTATATCGGATATCAATTTTAATAAAATCGATTGGTCTATATTTTCTGAACTTTGTGAAGATAGATTCTCTTTATTTCTTTTAGAACCTGATTCGTTAGTCAGCTACAACAATTTTATTCAAATTTTGTGTGACATCTTGTTGACGTTTCCTAAAAAATCGTATAGTTGCTATACTAAAAAACGCAAAGCTCTTATTTGGTGGAATGACTTGTGCTCCCAAGCCGTCTATCAATCCAAGTTTGCCTTATTTTCTTATAAAAGATATCCCACTTTGGAAAATTATTTACTTTATAAACAATTTGATGCTAAAAAGAAAAGAATTTTATCTGAACAGAAACTTTTAAGCTGGGTCAAACTTTGTTCCTCATTTAATCGAATGACTCCATTAAAACTTATTTGGGACTATGTTAAAAAATTTAAATTTTCGAAGTTAAATAATAATTCTAAATCTCACTTCTTAGATAACCCATCTAACGCTCGTGATTACTTAGATAAAATTGCTCCATTTAACGTTACTGATAGTACTGATTTTAGTAAATTAAATTTATTTTTTGCTTCTGAAGGTTCAGAGTCCGCTCAATGGATCCTTAACCCTTTTGAATTTTGTGAACTTGAGACTTCTTTAGACAAAAAAAAGAACACTTCACCTGGTCCAGATTTCATCCCCTATTCTGTTATAAAAAATTTACCTAGTACTGTTAAGAAAATTCTCTTAAGTATTTACAATCAACTTTGGCTACAAAAAGTTATCCCTCCTATCTGGAAAATTCAGTTTGTAGTTCCTATATTAAAACCCAATAAAGATTCCAATAGTTTAGATGCTTTTCGACCCATTTCTCTTACTTCATGTTTAGCTAAGCTGTTTGAAACTATGTTAAAGAATCGACTTGAATGGTTTATTGAACACAACTCACTGATTCCAGAATTTCAATTTGGTTTTCGCAAGGGTAAAAATACCATGTATAACTTGGGATGTTTGTTAGGCGACATCAGTAACAATATGAGGAACCATAAATTAACTCTGTCTGTTTTTTTAGATATTAAAGGTGCTTTTGATAATATCAATCATGATTATTTAATAAAAAGTTTACACAAACTTGGCATTCCTGGTCCTGCTTTATATTGGATGTTTAATTTTTTAAATAACCGTAGTGTATCTTTAAAGATAAAAAATAAGTTGTATGGTCCTAATATTTCCACCAAAGGTACACCTCAGGGTTCGGTCATTTCACCCTTAATTTTTATTTTGAGCCTTGTTCAATTTATGAAACATATTCCATCTTCTGTTAAGTATTCCTTTTATGCTGATGACCTAGTCATTTATTTAGATTGCATTAATCTCTCTGAAGGTGAGGTTACAATGAATAATTGTTTAACAACTTTACATAATTTATTTCAAAACCAACTTAAACTAGAAATTAATGTACAAAAAAGTTCTGTTATGCTTTTTAGTCATACCTATTTATACCGTCCTAAATTATTTTATAACAATGCCTTATTACCTTTTAGTACTTCTGAGAGATACTTAGGTATAATGCTAGATTCTGAACTGTCCTGGGCTCCACATATTGCATACATATGCAAAAAAGCCGAACTTCGTTTAAATATCTTAAAGTCCTTAGTAGGTGTAGGTTCTGACCCAAAGACGCTTAAAACTCTTTATATTTCCATGGTTCGTAGTCAGTTTGATTATGGCTGCATTTTCTATGCTACTGCTTCTAATTATTTACTTCGTAAACTTGATGTTATTCAGAATAGAGCCTTAAGAGTTATTACTGGAGCTATGATGTCTTCCCCTATAAATTCTTTAGAAATAGAATCCGGTGTTCCCCCTCTGTTTATAAGAAGAAGTTATTTAACTGACAAATTTTGTCTCTCCTTAACCAGTCGTGATAACCCACTAGTGAGTCGATATCTTGATGATTTTATTTTACCTAATTATAATTTAACTCCACTGCCTTTTCATACAAGTATTAGCAAATCAATTTCTTTTTTAAACTTTGAATTTCAAGATGTTGTGTTTTGGCATAACTTGATACCTTGTTTTTCCTATAGCTTTCAGTCCATGTTGAGAAATATTCCAGTTACAATTATTAAATTTAAGTCAAAGTTTGATTTTTATGAGTTTTTAAGTGATAAGACTGATTACATTAAAATTTACACTGATGGATCAAAAACCAATTCTCATACTAGTTTTGCTTTTTATGACTCTTCCATTCAATCAGGCAAAGTATTTGCTTGCAGTAATTATTTTTCAATTTTCTCAGCTGAGGTCCTGGCTATGATTTATGCCCTTATGTACATTAAAAGTAATACTTTCTCTTGTAATAATTTTTTAATTTTATCTGACTCTTTGAGTGCTCTTCAAGCTCTATCAAATAAACAGATTAAAGCTAATGTTAATTACTTAATCTATATGCTACGGAGTCATATTGAGGATCTTCTCAGCTGTAACATCAGTGTAGAATTCTGTTGGGTTCCTGGGCACTCCGGTATTCTTGGTAATGAAATCGTCGATTCTCTGGCCAGGCTTACTGTGAATGTTGAGGATTGTAACTTCAAAGTCCCTTATACTGATTTATATACATTTTTAAAAGATTTGATGTTAAGACGTTGGTCAATGTCCCTTCACAGTACGAGAAACGTCAAAGGTAAATGGCTTGCTGAAATCCAGCCTGATCCATCTACTACCGCCTGGTTCGAGAAAGGCAATGTATATAAGGGTAGGGAATTTATTAAAAATCTGTGCAGACTGCGCATTGGTCATGGCCTATTTCCAACTCATCTCCATAGGTTAAATTTGTCCATTAATTCAGAATGTAAATATTGTTCTTGTGACATATGTGATTTAGATCATTTATTTTTTAATTGTACATATTTTAACTTACAGAGATTATTGCTTATCGCTCTTTGTAAAGAAAGCTTAGATATAGGTACAAAAACTTCAATGTCAAATTCTAACCAAAAATTTCCTATCAGAGTCCAAGAGCTGCTCAGGCATCACGAATTGTATAGTTTTATATTTAATTTTGTTAAAAATACTTTTGGCCCATTGTAAATATTTATATTTAGTGTTTTTCTTTTTTGAGTTTTTATTTAGTGAGAAGTTGAAATGTTTTTTTTAATATGTTATACTTTTTTGGCCTTTGTAAATATTTTAGTTTTAATTTGTGTTAATAGTATAAGTGGTTAGTTATTCATATTAGTTTATAATAGTGTTTAGTTTTAATGATTTGTGATATTTTTAACTTCTGGTTAAGCTGATGGCCCTGGTAGCCAAAGCTCAATAAAAAAAAAAAAAAAAAAAAAAAGGTGACAGTGACAGTGACAGGTGTCAGGTGTACAGAGAGCAGCAGTCGGTCAGTCGGTACATAATATTTTTATTTATTTATGCCGGCGATTATTTAATATTAATATTATTAAGTAAAATTAGTTATTATGGTTAAAGTGTGTAGTATTAAGGGGTGTAGGAGTAAAAGTTTTGCGAATGGCGAGATATCCTTTTGCGCGTAAGGAATAATCTGTTACGTATTGTTACAAAACCCAATGTGCGCGTTCAATTAAATTGTGAAGAGTGATATTTATGTTATTTATTGGGCAACAGAAATACAGTAACAGTATAATTAAAGAAATAATTAATTAAATCCATGCATAGATATTCTTGAATTGCGTGCGAATGCGAAATGGAATCGAGCCGAACTGCGATATTTTAATCCAAATTGAATTTATCGATATGTAGTGCTTCGATTAGTTCGCATTCACGCCAGTGTGTTACATCTATTTGATCTGCTACTAACTGAAGTCGTACAAAGTGATGGCCATATTGTTGAGGTCCCTTTTGATTTGAAAGGTCTCGATGAACTGCACTAGTGTAAGCATATCTTTTATTTGAAGGTTGCCAACAAAACCGGAGTTACGGAATAAATGGTTGAAAATCATAAATAGGCCAGATTGGACCCCACACAAGTACTCTACTGTCTGTAGCAAACATTTTGAACCTAAATGCTTTGTGCAAAGGGGCAGAAGAATGGTTTTAATAAAAGATTCTATTCCTACTTTATTTGTACCGGTAAGGCTATTACTTGCGACTAAAATGTATATTGTTCAGCCTGTCGGAGTATCCCACTGCTGGGCAAATACCTTCTCTCTTTGTTTCCATCATTCATCTCTATTAACTAAAATGATAATATTATATATTATCATCATCATCATCATCTCCATGATCATTATAACCACTATCTCAAAGAAAAACAAAAAAAAATTTATTCTTCTTGCTGGAAAGCTGAGACTTATCCATATTTAGCACTTAATCTGTACCTATGTTTAAATTGTTTTTATAGACTAGTGTAAATGGACAAATCCATGATATGTCTTGTTTTGCTGACAGAATTGATTTTCCTTAAGAATTACCTTCAGAAGATAATTAAAAAAAAAACTGGTATAAAATCAAATACCTAAATTTCCAGATTTTGTTAAAGGAAATGGATAGTCATTTTATTGCACCCACCTACTTTTTGATTTCATTTCACCTAAGGTTCACTGGTAAAGAATGCTTGTAACTAGCGCATTACGTTTGCCTTTTGTACACTATTTTGTGCAATAAAGTATTTAAATAAATAACTGCTTTGCTTGATACATCTAATTGAACCCTGGGCTTAACAAAAGCCTCGAAAGCACATAATATCTCTCTTTTTTGGGATTAGATTACTCAAGAGTTTGAGATTTCAAATCTGTTTTTGTCAAATAAATGTGGTGAGTTTAATACAATTTAGATTTATACTTTTTCTTATTTGTTCACTTTTTAGGTTAAACTAAAACAGAGGACTGCATCAGTATATATTAGTCCTATGGTACAAACTCAGTCTTCGGTCAACAGTCTGGATAAGAAGTTCTATCAGAACACAATACAACAGTTACGGTCCAATCTACAGACTCGACAGAACCCAATGACTGCGAGGAAGCAGCAGGCTTATGGGGTTCAAAGAAAGGTAAATAGCTTATATTTACATACATACATGCCCCTGTAATCCCAGAGTGGGGTAGGCAGAGCTTCAGAATTACCTACAACTCAAAAAACGTCAATAATTCTGAAACCACATTTTGCACAATTTGGCAATACTACAAGCCTTTATTCTTTTACCCTCTTACGACATCCACGGGAAGACATGGAGTGGCACTATTCTATACCCGGCACCACACGACCAACCTACTGTGATAGATATTGATTAGATTATAATTATATCATTATTTTCATTGAAACGTTTTCTTATCAGTTTATAATACTATCGAGAGCAAACTTATAGCACAAACACATATTAACAGGTTTCAAGTTATTTTTTTGTAAACTTGTCTCCATTTCTTAATAATTGTATGGACACCCTAGTTAGAAAGAGAGGAGGGGGACCTAAATGAGCAAGATAAAATGACGTCAAGGTCCATTCAAGGTCGCTCAATTTAGGTCTAGTGAGTGTGGCCTCCACTTTTATATAGATAAACTTAATGCTAAGCCCATTGAAGGGTCACCATACTCGGTACAAATGACCAGAAATTTTGTGTCACTATCTCCTGGTCTACAAGGGCAGTATATAAATGTCTGACTAATTTTTGTGATGCAGCCAACAAAGTGACCGTTTCCTAATTTTAGTCTTTGACTATGTTCCCTTTTTTTGATACCTTTCATTAACCATCCATCTATTGTTTAAATAGGTACAAAGATTCCGCTAAAATCTTGTTCGACACCAAACGTAAACTAAGGCTTATCACACATTGCCCTAAATCAGACCCAATTTTGCAATTTTGCAGCATCTGACGGGTTTTATTCCTCTGGTGCGCTTGCCGAAAGAAAGAAGTGCATAGGTTTAGAAAATAATGGTGACATTTTTTTCAAGGTACAGACCTCAGCGCAGCCTGCAAACAAAGATTCAAAGGGCAAGATACTTGCTTGCTGTGCGTGCTTAACAACGGACGCAAGATTTGCCTTCCTGGGAAGCAGTATGATGCAAGCATTCCAGGAGCTTGTAGGAACACCGGTGAAGGGACAGCTCATGAATAGCCTATATTAGTCAGAGATATTCGTAATGTTTAATGAATAATGATGCTCCAGAACTTGCACCTAAATTTCCATAACAGGGAGCAAAAAAGTTTTAAAACGTTTTATTCTTTCAATATCTTTAAATGACGCATTTACCCCTTTGTCGGAATAGCCTCTACCTCTTTTTGACTCTTTTTGTAGCCTACTAAGGTCTAAAAGTGGTAAAAGAGTCCACTTTCGTGGTTGATTGTACATCTCGTAGTTTACACGTCTGTCGTCCTAAACATTGATCTGAATTATATTTTTCCTAAAGCAATATCCGCCTTTATACATGTCACAAAAAATTGCTTGTAGTCGTCAATGTCATAAGAGATACCAAGAATTTGTGACCTATAGGAAACTCAACTTTATTACTGTAGAATGTCTTGAATGATTGACTTTTAAGTCTTCGGCTGTATAAATAATTGATTAAGGCGCTTTTGATGAATACGGCTTTGTGATCTTGATCCATTATAATTACTATTATGTTATATTGTGTTTGTCAGTTCGCTTCTACGGACGTGGATCTGCCGCAGTATTTCTGTGCGCTATGCCGCACGGAACTGTCCAAATTCGTAGCGTTCCGGGACAGATGCCAGCGCGCTTCTGAACTGCTACGGACCTTAAATGAATTTGAGGCAGTGAGTATTTTTTTCTAATTTACTAATCATTTTGGAAATGCCAATGTAAAGAAAAAACGACCAATAGCATGTCAGACAAACAGAGAAAAACTACCTAGGGTGACGGCACTTTTAGCTGAAGGCACCAATAATGGACACTTAACTCTTAATTCATAAGGTTGTAAATTCATTGTCTCAAATTAAACGAAAAACCCTTATCTTCTGTACCATAAGAGTCAAGTGTCCATTATTGGCCCTTGTTCATTACTGATTCCCTTACCTTACTTAATAAGCCATAAACCACAAGGACGAGCTATTTTCTATTTAGTATAAACACTCGCCTGTGACTCAAGGAACAATAAAGTCTACTTAGTCGTTCCTTCCTTTTAAACTCCTTAGATGTTCTTTAATTTAAGATATTTTCCAAATTTTCTGTATCTATAGGTTAACATTTAGGTCAATTTTATTTATAATTGGCCATAATAACATTTACACAATGGTTTATTAAGACCTTACGCGATGTTGTGAGATGAAAAAGCACCTATCCGTGTACAAAAGAGCAATAGATAACCGAGGGTCTTGTTACTATCGTCAAGTTGTTTTATTCGCTACTAGCTATTGCCCGCGACCCCGTCCGCGTAGTAGCCGTTTATCGCAATTTTCTCGACAACTATCTTATTCCGTAATAATAAAAAGTGCCCTTTGTAAGTCTCCGGGCTATCAAACCATCATTGTAATACAATAAGTGTTTTTAACGTATTTACGCCCACTAGTGGGCCTGAAGGAAACATAATTTTTGATTGTATGAATTATTTTTAGCTGACAAGCGCTGATATATCAGCGATAGACCGGGACCGCTATAAACTTACACACAACTTAAATAAAGTAGAGGTATACCACTTCAATTCCAATGAAGTGCATTATTTCTCTCCAATTCGCATTAAAATAGAAGACGAAGAACCTGCACATAAATTTAATAATAAAAAATCAGGATTAGAAACTTTGGAAGATAACAATAAAAGTGAAAATTTAGAAATTTTAGAAGAAAATATGAATGATACAGACGATGAAACTTTTGATACAGATTCGAATGATATTGAAAATGAAGCAGTATTAGAATATTTGGATGACACGGAAGATGATAAAGAAGAAATTTTGAAAGAGAGTTTCATTTATATTGAAGATGGAGAACACGAAGGTTTGGAAGATTTCAATGATACTGAAGATAAAACAAAGGAAAAAAATAACGAAGTTTTCAATGATGATGAGCACGTGGAAAATGAAACTTTGGATGAAGAAGAAGAAATCGAAGAAAATAAATTGGAATATTTAGAAATGGAATTCTCTGATGACGCATCAATAGATAAAAACATTTATAGTATGATAGAACAAACTGAAAATATAGCTGTGGAATCTCCACACCCACAGTCCACTAAAAGGAAAGCTTGCAAAGCTGAGGTTTACTACCCAAATTTCGACTGTGCTGCTTTTGAAAGGAGGTATCACGTGAAAATAACTGTTTTGGAGAAGGAAGAGCAACTGAAAGAGATAGAGGATAGAAAAAAAGAGAGTAGTTATTTGAAAGCAGCGTATAAATGCGAGTTATGTGGAAAAGGGTTTAAAGCCGAGAAGCCATTTAGGAATCATATGACGTATCATGATCAAGTAAGTAGGTAATTCTTTTGTCTTTTGGTTACCAGTAAAACTAAACAGGGGTACTGATACTGTCGACGGGCAATCATTATTTGTAGGAAAATAATGTTGGTTCAGAGGTAGATTTTAGGTAAGTAGGTACTTACCTAAATTACAGTAACGAAAAAGTTAGAATTGATGTAACATTTTAAATAATATGATATTGTAATGTTCATATTAATTTTCTATGTTTGGGTAACTACACTTTGATTTGAGATAATTTGTTCAATAGTATAACAAGATGTTAAATATTTGCGTATAAAGTAAATGGGTTTAAATTTCGATCATTTAGTTATTTAGTTATTGCTTACAGTTATCGGATCTTCAGTTGAACATAAACGTTTTTTTATAAAATATTTCCACAGCGAACAGGCCGGTTCTTGTGTGACATCTGCCACTTCCGTTTCCCGCTGCACCGGCGGTTACTGCAGCACCGCAAGATGCACCGCGTCAAGTACACATGCCTGCAGTGCGGGGTCGTGTCCCGCGGCAGGTAATTTCAACTATAATTACTAGATTGCTAACCATATTACTATCCCAGAAACAGTCGTTTTTTAGTGTAGCATTTTTTTAATTTACTTTGATTGTATCGTTTACAGAGCGTTTGCAACCCGCCACCGCGAAGTCCACTTAGGCAAGAAGTATTCGTGTATGCACTGTTCGCGCTCATTTACGCGCCGTTCGACGTGCTACAACCACGCGCGCCTTTATCACGCGCGCGACAACATCGCGTGCGACCAGTGTGGCGAGACGTTTCTCTCCATGAGGGGCGTGAGGCTGCACAAGTCGAGGGCACATCGGGAGGTATGTGCAGAACCTGACAGAGTCAGATATACTGCTCTTTTGCCTCCTATTTCACCATCGTGAGAATAACCGGTGACAGGTGACATTTTAGTGTAGAATGCGCAGCTAATATGAATCCCACTGATGTAGTAACTTGTTCACTCTGCAATGTATACCGATTTGACACCTGTCAGCTGACATTGTCACGATGCTGAAAAAGGGGGCAAACTGTACTGAACTGGACAATAGCCGTGTTAGGAGCTGATTAAACTTGCCTAGTTTGTTTAACCTACCCTACCTACTTACGAAGCTAGCGGTCCTGGGTTTAAATCCCGGTAAGGCCTGATATTAGTGAGATCACGGAGTCTTGGATGTTTATATGTTTTTTGTAGGTATGTATTTCTCGGTATAACTGTCCACTGATATTATTATTAAGTGAAGGAAATAGCGCCATAGGGAACATGTCTCTGTCCCTTTTCGCTACCTGGAACTTGTTAGGTTTTGAAAGCTCATAATTCTGCCCTCCTAAGCCAATAAACAGTAACTCCGATCCAATTTCCAAAGTAGTTTCAATCCTCTAGTCTTAGTAATAAGGTTGTGATTGCTACAGGAGGTTTATTTGAGATGCTGCTATTGAGCTTAGTAGGGTAGAATGAGGCCCTAGTAACAGTGGCAGTGATAGTAGTAAACTGTTACATATCGAGTTAACTACTTAGCAGCCTGTGTTAGCGCTTGTACAGAACTGTATCTATCATCCTACTGGCAGTGACAGTGGCCCTAGTAGACTGCCTTAGCGTCTTGTTATTCTATTAGCGTGAGCTAGCCATGCTTTAGAATGTACAGCTGCTTGCTTCACAGTGGCAGATTTAGAGCGGGGAGCCCAATGCGCCATCATGGCCCTAAACACGAAAAATTGTTTGACAGAAGATCTCAATTAAGGCAGGTGTCCTCAAAGAAAATAAAGGAAGGTGGTGCCTCTTAAACCAAATTCTAAAGCTACCACTGCTTCGTTTTCCTTTCGTCTCGTTAAAATTTGACATTTGCTACGTACAAAATGTGTCAAATTTTAACGAGACGTAAGGAAAACCATTCGTTTCTTGAATATAGAAACCGGGTATTAGACTGCCAATGTCATCTTATTAGACTGAATTTTTACCAGACTATAATTATAAGTCCTTCAACAAGGTTTTGTTTTTCAGAAACTAGGACCCAAACCCGAGTTCAAGTGCCCTATCTGCCAAGCAAACTTTGAGACTTCCAAAGCGCGGGATAAACATGAAAGCACTGCGTCTATTGTTGAACATATGACGTTGAATCCGTGCGCTGTGTGCGGAGAGAATTGTGAGAGCGCTGCAGCGCTGAGCGAGCATACAGCTTTAAAACATTCGCCCGACCAGTTCCGATGTGAAGAGGTACAGTGGTCGTCACATAACTAGGGAAGCTTGTGTTTTCCCAAAAAATTGGCCTACAAGTATGACATTTCAATTATGAGAACCAAAAAAAAGTTCTTAGCCTATTTTATTTTTAGTTACACTTATCGTTTACTAATAAACTAATGTTTAAATGTACAATTTATCTCTGTTGAAAACGAATCTTTCATTTTATAAGTATTTAAAAAAAACATTTTTTGGCGTTCATACAAAGAAAGCCAATTCAATTTTTAAAAATATGGCCCCATCAACGTCTTGATGATTCTGCCAATGTATAAAGAAAGTCAGCACTAAGTTTTTAAATTCCTATAAAATACTCACTAAAGCTACGACAGTAATCAAAATTCAATATAGCGGCAACCAGACGCCATAGAATCAGTATTTTTTTTTAAAAGTCGACGAATTATTACAAGTAGGGTATCGTTGAATAGGTATTTAAAAATCATCATTAGGTTTCTTTCATCATTTTTCGTTTTGAATGATCATTTAGAATTTATAACGATTTAAAGTTGGTTAGCAACTGGTTTTTTTAAAGCTTGGTTTTTGTTATTTACGTAATTTTCGAAAACGAATTCTATTGGTCGTCAGTGCGACAAGACGTTCTCGAACGCGGCGTCGTTCGACACGCACACGGCGCGCAAGCACCGCGAGCCGGTGCGGCGGCGCGCGCGCACCGCCAGCCCGCGCCGGACCAAGGTGTGCTGCGAGATCTGCGGCCTGTTCGTCACGGTGAGTTTACTTATACAGGGTGTTCGGCAGAAGGTTAGACAAACTTCAGGGACTAACTCTGTAGGTCATACTCATTAACTTTTATTATGGGATCATCCAAATCGCAAAAAAAAACCGCTGTTCCATGCAAACTTTGAGAGGTAACCAGCCGAAATGTATGGAACAGCTGTTTTTTTTTCGCGATTTGGATGTTGGTCCCATAATAAAAGTTGATGAGTATGACCTACAGAGTTAGTCCCTGAAGTTTGTCCAACCTTCTGCCGAACACCCTGTATAACGGCACTCAGAGTCAGTTCATGACGATTAAGGGGCTGTTGTTTGATCATTAGTAAACCTCTTGATCGCCACCCTACGAATAATAATATCAGGGGTCGTGCTCTGTACGCCACGGAAAAAACGTCTAGTAGATAAAAGGAAACTTTAAATTCCATCGTAGGTTTTATTTCTAGTTGAATGTTGGTCATGTGTAGATGACTATGGCGTGTGAGCCTTGTCATTGGCTGTCACGACTAGATGACTGTGGCGGGCAAGAGCTCTGAACTAATGGGTATGTACTGGGCCTCCATTAAACGCGGTAAAACAGTATATTGCTTTTAACGTATTTATAGTATTGTTTTTAACTCGGCCGCCATTACGTCCTATCGTAACGTGTACAATACGATAATAGGTCGAAGACAATATTGTTTTTTTACCGCCTAGAATAGAGGCCCAGATCAAACAACGGGCTCTAAGTCATTTCTTAGTGACGAATCATTTCATACACAAATTGAAAAAAGGACGAGCTAAATACGAGGGGTGATCAATAAGTTTTGAGAATCAGTATGAACCATCCACTTAATGATATTCTTTTAATGTGGAATATACCACGGCACTAATCAAAATTAAATTAGAGAAAAAAAAAAATACATTATTCATTTGTTTTTCTGCGACAGCTAAACAAAACACATCTGTATGAACAATTTTACAAGACGGCAAAAATAAGAGTTCGTTTTGTAATACTTTGGAGCGGTGTGAAGAAAGTTCTTTTACACTAATAAAAAATATTGTTATTAAAAATGAAACCTTGATTTATCATTATGATTTAAAGGATTAATAAGTTATCATTGCAGTGGTATTTTTATCTCCAGCTCTGTAACCAAATTTTAGGGTGGTTTTTTCGGCCTTTTCCAGGACTATTGAGGCCTACAAATAAATAATTAGACATTCGTTTTTAGCAATTGAGTTCAAATAATCTAGGAGAGTTATATAACATTATTGTATCATAGTTATGGGAAAATATTAAAAATAAGATGAAGAAAAAAAAAACGAATTTGCGGCAGGAATTGTGCTTCAGAGCCTTCGAATTGAGAAGGGTGCTGCTCATCGACCAAAGTTCAGAACTGATAACCGCTGTCCTCGTTATTTAGCCCTAACTTTCGACTACTACTTCTCATTCACCGATGTTCAAAAAAAACTATATAATAATCACGAGCTGGTGATGACTTAGGGAAGGTACAAAATTTGACCATTTAGAACTCCAAAAGTAAAATTATTTTTATAGTGGCAAAATAAAACAATTGAATGAAGTTAATAAGTGTTTCGAAATATAGAAAGTGTGCTTATTCCAATTAAAATATAACGATTTATATATTTCCCATTTTTAATACCGATTATCAAAACTTATGGATCTCCCTACCCGATGCGGGGCCCCACTGCCTAATCAATAATCCGGGCCTGAACGCAGGGACCTACTCAGTTAAACGCTAGACCTATGGTTGTAATGTTTGTAGAACGAGGCCGTCTTGCGCCAGCACCAGATCACGCACGCCGCCGACAAGCCCTTCAAGTGCCCGCTCTGCTCGCGAGGCTTCGCCGTCAAACACGCCAGAAACGTTAGTTGTAATCAATATTACATTGTCCTAACTTAATAAGACAGATAATCATCAGTTGTAATCAATATTACATTGTCGTAACTTAATAAGCAGGGATCGGAAATTCGGATCGATATTTACCTAAAGTTGGCAAAATCCCGGAAAAAGATAGGCGAACATGGCGTCGGCTTCTTAAAAATATAATTTTAATAATATAAGTTCCGGGATTCCGGGATTCTACAAAACGTTAATAATAACTGTTTTACATAAAGGATAAAACGTTCCGTTTTGCTCCTATAAATTCGCTAGGCAAATGAGTTATAGGTAAATTTGGTAAATCTATACGTGGAAAATAACTTCAAATAGTTAATATAAATACCTAATTGTTAAAACTTATGCTGGCGTAATTTATTTATTTAAAAATCCCGGGTGTTTTATTTATGAGTAATATGATTGAGTCCACCTCCATACAACTGAACAACAACGCCACCGCGAAAGTTTAGGTAAATATCGATCCGAATTTCCGATCCCTGTTAATAAGACAGATGATCATCAAAGAAATATTAGTCTAGTACCCGAAACGAAACCGACGTGCGTGCATGACTGTACTCTATGTATGAATGTGGAAGAAGCGAAAGAGACTTAATTGTCAAGATCGTAGCAGGTAGAAAGAAGTGATGTCTGCCCTACCCGTCTGGGAAACAGGCGTGATTTAATGTATGTATGTATGTATGTAGGTAATAATATATATATACATAATACATACGTATACATAGTTCCTGTCGTATAAAAAGGCTGCTGACGATTTACCTGCGCAGTCACGCATTTATCGACGAAATTGGTGGTATGAAGGGGGCGGGGCGGGGGAACACTCCGCTGGTATGCTGCGCGCACGCCATTGGTTGGCGACTGTACCCATGCGCAAACACTTCCCCCTACATTGTCGCTCAGCGGTCTTTTTAGGTGACGGGATCTGTACGGTCGACTAGTGACAAAGAGATGTACCTATCCTTTCGGTCCTTATTACGGTGCAATAAGGTGAAAAGGGTTACTTTTGTAAAATTATGTTTGACTGTGCAGTGCAAGAGGTCTTAAGAAGTATTTTGGGTTCGGGTAAAGTCGGTTAGACTCGCATAAGAGTTTGAGAGCAAATGAGAGAGATACAAACCCGAAGGCCTTTGAGTTATCGCACTTTAAGATTATTTCAAGTTTTCCCATCGGAAAACCTCGGTTTTAATCGACAAAGCTGTTTTTTTCCAGAGTTAAGGGGCTTCTAAACGGGCCATATTTTCACTGCAATATGTGGCCGGCAACTATTGGTCTCTTTCTCTAACATACGAGTAAGATAGGGACACCAATAGTTGCCGGCCACATATTGCAGTGAAAATATGGCCCGTTTAGAAGCCACTTTACGAAACTTTCAGACATGACTTAAGTGTTTTCAATGTATGACGTTCGACTCCACTACTTAATTTTTCATACTTTGACGCAATTTTGAAACTTTAATTTGACTGGCGGGGCGCGCACAATATATTATGTATGATTATTCACTGCATCTGTACTTCTTTTAAACTGTTTTTTGCTACATTTAAGCCTAGATTTGCACTAATTTTAGTTAATAAAAAGTTTATTTGTATAGTAAGTTAGTATGTTTGTGTGTAGTTCCACATCCGCACACACACCGGCGAGCGCCCGTTCCAGTGCGAGCAGTGCCCGCTCGCCTTCGCTCTGCACAGCAACTTGCAACGGCACCACAGGGTCGTGAGTACCCCTCCGTCCAATCAACCCACATTAACCTACAGAACGACGCAGGCTCTCATGTGCCACACGGCTTAGCAACATTTACACCCGTATTCAATGTCACTATGAGGTCTCACAGTGCTCACGAACGCACAGGGTGGTTCAAATCGTCTCATAAACAAAAGGTCGGTCAAAAAGGACCAATCACAAAGCTGTATTGAACGCAGTGCGTTTACTCAGTGAAGGATCCCTTAAGTATTGTTTGTAAATACGGGTGTTAGACTAAGGTAGGTACTATGTACAAGCATCTTCTTTTTTCTCTCTTACTTAAAGCGTCATAAATAAATAAGTAGGTGGTTTTTTTTCTTCCTTTTTCTCCCCTTATCTCTCTCGTAAGATTTTTGGCATGTTTTCCTGCTGATCTATGCATGTTATTTGATATTATATTAAATTTAATATTTATAGCTTTATATAATGCTAGATTAAGTAGTACAGTCAACAGCATAAATAAGTGATCATTTATGTACTTTGTCGCTTTCAATCGTTTCACAGTTTTGTAGAACATTTCAAACACGACGTTAAAGTGACAAGGTACATAAATGATCACTTATTTATGCTGTTGACTGTACCATTGTAATAAGAAATATGTTTAAAAAATTACTGACTGCTGTGTTTCTTGCGGCGTTTCTTCTCAGCAGTGGTCTCCTCTTGGGAAGCGCTGGTAGATTCTTGACGTGTAAAAGTGCCCGTGCAGCCTACTTACTGAATAAATTACATTTATCTTTTTTTTAAATCATCTATCTAAGTTTAATCTAGGGTGCAATTTATGCAACGCCCACGTCTCCTGCTTATTATTTATTTTAATATTAACTAAGCGGTTCTCTCATGCAGGTGCACCTCGGCCAGCGGCGCAGTTTCCCGTGCGAGCTGTGCGGCAAGACGTTCACGACGCGCTACAGCGTCAAACTGCACGTCAACACCGTCCACAACGGCTTGCCGTGGCCTAAGCGCGACCGCAGGAAGAAAAAGATTAAAAAATAAAACGATGTGGATGGCTATTTTTTTTGGCGACGAGCCGTGTCATTTTTCCAACGGCTGTGCCTACATGTTAAATTACTACTACTACCTGTTGTTTGTTGTTGTTGAATTACTATTTTAGTTGTCCAACTAGGTATGTATGTAAGCACGATTTGTTGCTCAATTTAAAATTGGCAGTAAGTATTTTGTTGGTGGTAGTAGAAGAAAAATAAATTGGTTTCAATGTATTTTGTATTTTGAATTCGGTCCTTGGTTACGGGTAGCCAAAGTACGACGATCAAAAAGATAATAATCGACAAGGGTGGCTCAACCCTTGATTGCCCCTGTTGGCCACCAATATGTTAAATACGGTGTCGCAGTGTGCACATAAGGAAAGGGCCCTTCTTCATCCCCTTAAATCCTGCTCGTCAGTTTTGATTTTATTGGAGAGAATACGTCCAGCTTCGAATGTAGGGCTGCACCCCAATGGCGGCGGGCTATGAACAAAAATTAACTACAAATTTAACACTTTAGGGTGGGTTTAGATCAAACGAGGGAATGCTCTAGAACATGTTTTGTCTTATTTTTTACAAAGTAAACGTAAGAGATAATGCCATAGAATTCTTGTTAGTTCGAGACAACTGCATAAAAGCTGGTAACGAACCGTGATGTATATTTTGACAGTGACAGCTTTTGACGTTTGACGTTGACGTTTCATAATGTTTTCAATTTGTGTTTGGCGTACGCGGCATGCATCGTTAATATGAATTATGTTTATATTCAATTGATATTGTAAATTTGGAAGATTTAATAAAAAGTAAACTTAAACGCCGTAGGCTAGGCATTTTTTTAAATTAATATTTGGATATCTAGGCAATATGGGGGACTTTCCGGACCCTGATGAGGAATATGAGCTCATGTACGCAGATGAACTCGATATGTTACGAGAAAACGACGAAGGTTCAGGTATTTGTCCCAAGTCTATCAGGCCGCCTGACAGTCCAGAATTGGCCGATGGACTGTTGGTCTGAGAGGCCCTTTATATGCTAGGCATAGGGCATTGGTAGCCAATCGTCATAAGATTATTTGTGGATAATATTATGCCTATCACCCTGCTGGAATGTAAGGCTCTTAATACATAGCTATGGAATGAACTTGCTCTGCCTGTAAGACTTCCTCCAGAGACATGCCAAGGGACTCCTACTCTGTATGTAATAATATTGGCTACAAAAATCATTTTCAGAATCAAACGTAGTCAAGAAAAAGCCGTTGCCAGCCAAAAGAAGTCTTGATTTTTCAAGCCCATCTGTAAAAAAACATTTACCAACAATCACAAGTCAAGTCACAGATACTACAAGCAACTTTGACGGTATAGACTCCTTACCTCTTACACAGCCAACGGAACAAACTCCGATTGCTACAAATAAAAGAACTGTTGATGAACTATTTGGAGACATTGGAGATATTGAGGATGATATATATTTGCCGAGTAAAAAACAAAAGACTGAAGAGGAACAGGATGAAGATCTAATAAGTAAGATTATTGAAAGAAGGAGACTGCAGCAATTGCTTCTAGAACCTTCCAAGGTCCTTGGTGAGGCTAAGCCTAATTATAATGCAAAGGAAAACCTTTCTTTAGATATACCAAGGTAAGAATTTTTTGATAATTCATGGACAATGCACTTTTTCAGTTATTGCATGCAATATTTAAATAACTAATATTTTTCTAAATATGCAAATATGTTTTGTGTGACTTAATACTTTTTCTAAAAGTTAACTATAATAAAGTCGTATTAGTAAAAAGTTTCTTTTTTTATTACCTATATCCTGCATCTTGGCAATGTGTTCAGACAACAATTTGTCAATTGTTAGCCCTGGCGCACAATATCTTTTGAATCTATTAATAAGTAAACTTTATTTCATGCCATTCAAATACCAATGAATAAAAGTTACTTATTTTATTATGGTGGGCCTCAGGAGGTTGACATCTATATTCATGTTGTAATTTTTTCTTTTATTATCTTCCAGGTGGGCATTCATGCCTGTCACAAACTCGGATGGAGATCGAATATATGTCCGGCTGCAATCTGAAGATGCATGGGACCAGTCTTTAGATGTGGCTGCTGAGAAGATGTCTCTGCATGCGACATTTGCTAGCACTTGGGCAGAGGCTAGAAAACTAGTGAGTAATAAATAAATAAAAAATTAAGTGCGATTTGGACTAGCACACTGAGGGTTCCATACCACTTGACTGGTTTTTATTTTTGGTAGAACCTAATATGTAATATAGACATCACAAATAGAAAATTAGGAGATGTTGGACTTAAGTGTATAGTCAAGGACAGTGCAGCATGAGCTGCAGCAAGAGCCACAACTCAATGTCTTTTGAACCTCAATTGATAATGGCCTCCACCCCTTGGCCATGGCTTGTGCACCAAGAAATACCTACTTGTCACTGTCTTTCTTATCACTTAATAATTTTCTTATTGCAGTTAGAAGAGAAACAGCAACAACAAACTACTGAAACGCAAACAGACGTCCAAGTAGTGGAAACAGATGAGAATGAGAATTTGATGTGGGTAGACAAGTTCCGGCCCGAGTCATATGTGGACCTGCTCTCAGAGGAGCCTGTTAATAGGGCGCTGCTGCACTGGCTGCATCTGTGGGACAAGGTATGTAGATATCTTGTCTATCTTATACACTTAAGAGACTTGTGAGGCTGAAAATTTCTATACAAAATGCGGTAGCATTTCTTTGCCCTTAAACTGGTCTGTGGTCTGATTTTTACGATTTTTGAATATGTTGTAAATGTTGTGAAAAACTAGGTCCATATATCTCTCCTTCCCAAGAAAGTAATTCTTGAAAAAACCCAAATTAAAAAAAACAACCTATTCAAAAATCGTGGAAACCGAATAATATATGATTAAGGGGGGGAAATGTTACAGTCCTGAGCTAAATTTGTGTGGAAAATTAAGATTAAAAATTTACCCAAAATCCAAAATACTGTCATTTCAGATAGTATTCAAAAAGGAAGTAAAGACCAAAGACCCACAACAGCGGAGCACGTTCAGCAAGCGCGCTGGCCAGTTCCAATTGACCAACAAGTGGAAGGGGAAGAAAGAAGAGGAACCGGAGGTGGATGAAGATGGTAGACCGCACCACAAAGTGGCGCTGTTGTGTGGGCCGCCTGGCGTCGGGAAGACCACACTAGCGCATCTGCTAGCCAAACTTGCTGGTGAGTAACAACTTTCAGAATATGACCAACAATTTGAAGGGGAAGAAGTAAAAGGACCCGGAGATGGATAGACGGCAGCCCTCATCACAAGGTGTCGCTTTTGTCTTGACTGCTTAGCATCGGATAGTCCACACTGGTGCACATAAAGGCTGGTAAAAGACGTTTTAAAAAAATTACTACCAGTATTATAGAGCACTTTTATTGCACTAAGTTTAAGCATTGATTCATGTCATTGCTTCGCAAAATCGTAGCTTTAGACTTGCGATATTGTAGATATCAACAGCTATAATAACGGTATGATTTATTTCCCTTGTAATGTTCCAGGCTACAGGCCCGTGGAGCTAAACGCCTCGGACGAGCGCAGCACGGAGGCGTTCCGCACGGCGCTCCACAACGCCACGCTGATGCGCTCCGTGCTCGACCCGGACCGCCGGCCCAACTGCCTCATACTCGGTCAGTTACATATATTACACACATTTAAATGTGGAAGTTTGTGTGTGAGCATGTTTGTGTTAAACCAGGAGGGAAATGTATGTAAGAAAACATTTTATTGCATAAAAGAAAAGCAAAAACTATACAATGAATATAAAATAAAAATTACGAAGGTACCCCTTGAGAGATTGAGAAAAGTGAAAGGTTGTGCATAGAGTAGGCAGGTTGATGTAAATAAACGTTGTTGACACATAGCCTCAAATTTTAATTGAACATGTTTCTACTTTAAAAACGTATAATTATTACAAAATATTTAATCTTCACTACAAAGTATAAAACAAAGTCGCTTCCCGCTGTCTGTCTGTCCCTATGTATGCTTAGATCTTCAAAACTACGCAACGGATTTTGATGCGGTTTTTTTTAATAGATAGAGTGATTCAAGGAGAAGGTTTTTATTTATAAAAAATGCTGGTTTATTGTACGGGTGTCACAGAAAACTCAAATAAACTGAAGCGAAACGAGGGCGCGTCGCTAGTAAAACTATATATTGTTAAAGTTTGTAAATGTTTAAAAAAATCCTCGCATGATCTTCAAATGTGTGGAGTAATAATGGTAAATTGGTATGTTTGATTTAGTTTACATCTTTGCTCAGTTCAATTGACACTGACTATAGTGTTGCTAGGTTTAAATAGATCGTCTCTATTTCCAGATGAGATCGACGGAGCCCCATTGCCTACAGTGGAGCTGCTAGTGCGGTGGTGCACGGCGACGGCGACGGCGGCGGGCAAGAAGAAGGGTAAGACGCAGCCGCTGCGTCGCCCCATCATCGCCATTTGCAACAACTTGTATGCCACGTCGCTCCGGCCGCTCAGGTAGGTCTACTATTAGACCATAGTGTCCTATAAATATTATTAACCAGCTTTAGTTGACGTCTTCGATTGTGAAGAACATTTATATCGTTATTCTTTTGGTAAACAAACTGGCATGAGAAGTACCTTATGATTTACTCTTGAAAAGACGTAGGTAAAAGCAAGATAGATATAGATAAAAGCAAGCGCACTTCCATTTAACCTCTCGTTTACCGCTGACCTACCTATGCGTCAGCCATTCTAATTAAGATTTTGAATTTAAATTTTATTGACAAAAGAATCAAAATTCGAATTTTAACGCTTCAATTAAAATCTGTCTGGTACACTACAGGTTAAAATGTTAGTTGGGATGTGAAAGTTTATGATGACATTCTGATGGCTGGATGTCATATGAATATAATATAGGGATTTAGATGAAATTCGGAACGCAGATGTTGCTCACCCTGGATTACTCATAACATAACTGTCATAAGATACAGTCCTAACCTACGTTTTTGATTGTTATCACTAGGCCGGTGTCGCTAGTGTTGCCAGTGTCGACCGTGTCGCTGCCCCGCCTGGCGGCGCGGCTGAGCCTGGCGGCGGCGCGCGCGGGCGCGGGCGTGGCGCCGCGCGTGGCGGCGGCCGTGGCGGCGCGCGCGCACCCCGACGTGCGCGCCGCGCTGCACCTGCTCAGCTTCCTGCGGAGACTCAAGGGGGACGCGCAGGTCACTGGGACGGTAGCTTAGAAACCCGCTACCATAAAAGCGTATATAATATACATCCGAAGCAGTCGCGGAATGAAATAGTTCCTCACTGCTAGACTCTATTTCAATAGAGTTAGGGTCTAAACGTGACGAAAACTTTTTATTCCATACCTCACTTACTATAGCAGTGTGGTATCTATTAGTTGTATCTATACATGATATATACCAAAATATAATCACATCTAAAATTCGAATGTTAATTTTAATTTAAATAATCGTTCTACTTCAGGTGACGGTAGCGGACGTGGAGAGGGCGGCCATCGGCACTAAAGACTGCCACATGAGCCTGATGCAGGGGCTGCAGGCCGTGTTCACCGTCAAAGACAAGGGTGACAACGTGCTGAGGACTGTGCAGGCCGCCGGGGAATATGACAGGTAAGCCGGTACCAGTGCGGCGCACGCTTCGCACGCACACGCTACACACGTGACTCAATGTTCGAGGCGTGTGTGACTGACGTCATTACATGCGTGTGGGTATCCATCGGCACTAAAGACTGCCACATAAGCTTGATGCAGGGGCTGCAAGCCGTGTTCACCGTCAAGGACAAGGATTTCGTGTAAACTGTGTTAAGTAAGTAATCTAAACTAAGGCTGTGTTGGTAATTTTGGTACCTTTTTTTTTTCAGAATAGTGGATGGAATATTTGAGAACTACCTCGAAGCCCGAATGGACTCGCGGCTGGCGCTCGCCTGCGAGACGCTCTCCTGGCTCCGGCTCTACGACACCATCCACGCGTGGACCCTGCGGACGCAGAACTACTCCCTGTACGGCGCCCTGCCGCTGTGCATAGCCAGGTGTCACACTATACTGGCTTCCCGAACCCCGCTGAGACTTAAGTTTCCCACCCAAGCGCAGGAGGTTAGTGTTTTCTTTTAAAATAACGCCCCGCCCCACTTTGCTCCGGTTTACACAAATAAAAAATGACTATTTCCATCTGGAATAATGTACCTTTTGAATGGTGAAATAATTTTACCAATAGGTTATGTGGTTCCAGAGATTATCTGACGCAAAAATACAAGCTAGATAAAGCGCTGCGCTAAGCAAAGCTAGGAAAATTAAGTAATTCTATTGGTGGATGTTTGCCTCGCTTACCGCTCCGCTACGTCGCCAAGCTCTGGTGGATACTCAAGCTTAGGTCTACTTGCATCAGAAATTTAACACTGGGTTAAGACACTAACTCGAGTTAAAATGTCAGTTTTCGTACGAATGTGACGTTTACTAACCCAGTGTTCATTTTTTGGTGCGAGTGGTCTTTAAAGTGATGTCCTATACCATTCTTTTTCGTTGGCAATACAGCGTGGCTACCCGAGCCGGGGAATAATTATAGTTTTATCAACAAAGAACGTTGCTGATTAACTATTGTAAACTTTTGACGAAGCATGTTCCTGATGATTCTTGATACATATTTGACGAACCTTGATGTGGTTAATTTTTGTAATCAGAGCTTAACTAAATACATTTACCATATTTACTTTAACAATGACGACGTAATATAATAATTTTATATTTTAATACTTTAAAAATATCATTGTAAACGTAAGAGTATCTTGAACCCTCGGTATGTTTCCAGATGTACCGCCGCCAGCTGGAGCTGGACGCGACGACGGTGTCGCTGGCGCGCGGCTGCTTGCCCGCCGTGGCGCTCTCGCGGCGGGCGCTCCGGCTCAGCCTGCTGCCGCTGCTGCCCTACCTGCTGGCGCCCACCTTGCGCTCGGCCAACGTGCAGGTCAGCCGCAGGCAGTCAGGGCCGCCACACACGATCAGTCGGACTGACAGGCCGAGACGGACGCAGCTGTTTGATAGAATGAGAGACGTATTTAACTTTCCCATTCTATCAAATAGCTGCGTCCCTCTCGGCCAGTCAGTTCGACTGATCGTCCGTGGCAGCCCTAAACACAATATGTTGTAAGATTAACCAATTGTCAGTCTAGAAAGAATAAACAGAAAAAAAATATCGTAATTTCTGGCCGAAAGGAGTTATGTTCCGGTGGTTTTAGGGCTACCTACCAGTAGCAATCATGACCACGGTTCGGTGTTAGTTTTAAGTTTCATATTTTATGTCTTAAATTGTAATTATTAACAAAGCTCCGGCCCTTTAAGAGCTCGAGTTTAGTACAGTACGCACGAGTTCATGTCCATCGGGGCTGAGGCGCGACAGCATTCTTCCGCAAGTGCGGAAGGTCCGTTTAGTGCGGGCCTTGACGTGTTGACGTGACTACCGCATTCCTGAGGGTGAACATGACCTCGAGCGCGTACTGCTTCTACCCACACACACAGGCGGCGCATCCATGTTTGATTCAGCGTCAATCAGCGTTCTTAGCGTTGTCACGTCCCACCACTGGCTTGTGGCGCGTACGTGCGAAGCGCACATGTACAAGCTGCTCGGTGGACCCTTGTTATAAGATAATCTACTAGTTTGTTTCAATCGCTATTTCAGAATCCTCTCCTGTTAACGTTAAACTTTCACATATGCCAGAAGTCTCATTAAACATGTACCTTAGAAGGGCAGTTCATGCATCCTTATTCGTGTGAGCACTAAACACTAATATTTTTCCAGCTTTGCAGCGAAACCGAGCGTAAAACATTACAAACGTGCGCCGGCGCCATGTGCGACTACGGGCTGCAGTACGCGCAGCAGCGCACGCCCGCCGGGCTGTACGCGTTCGTGCTCGAGCCCGACATCTACATGGTCGCGTTCTACGGTGAGTACAACCGATGTATAGGCGCAATAAAATTATAAAATTAAAAACCCAAAACTTAACATATGTAGAGTGACACCCCAGCACAATAACAAGACGTTTAAGGAATGATTTCACCAATGAAATTAAACGCGATCATTTCCTAACTCTGGTTAGTAAACGTCAGATTCATACGAAAACTGTCATTTTAACTCGAGTTAGCGTGTTAAACCCAGTTTAAAAATTTGATCGCGTTTAATTTCATTGGTGAAATCGGCCCTAAATCGGTATAAATCCTAAACGATCATTCAAAATGAAAAATGATCAAATGATCAAAATGAAAACCTAAATATATTAAATACCTATTCAATGGGCGTTTTCAGAAAAAGTTGTTGGTTGAAAAAAGTCGTGTCCCATCACTTTCATGGCCGATTATTCGAATTTAAAGAAGAGATATCAAATGATATATTTTTTTTTACATTAAATAACTTATTAACTTCAGAAATACAATAGAATTATGCACAAAAATGTATGGTAAATTTAAAATAAAGCTAAAATAAGAAAAAAAGAGGTGCTATTTTGACGTGTCCCACACCCTCCACGCCAAATTCGGAGTTAGATAAAAAATACTAAATAAGACCGTTTAAAAGTCAACGGTTTTGTGCTGGTCAGTTATGAACCGAACTTTAATTTTAAACCTTAAAACAAGTGCGTTTACATATAAATTTATTTGAAAAATACGGGTTTTGTTCTGTCCCGCGAAATAGCGCATGAGGAATTTCCCGCTTACGCGACCGCGTTTTCAATATGTTCCTGGCAATAAAACACCACAATACATGAAAATTCTGAATTATGGCAGCATTTTTAGTCTATGGTAGTCGCCAATTGGTTTAAAATGATCGCAGTTTGTTCGTGAAATGTGTTGAGAGTGGTCGCGTGGCGTTTGTACCAAAAATAGCTTTCTTCATACGACACCAATTTTGACGAGGTAGGATAATCCTATGTATTAGATTTTTTATAATGTTATAATTGTTAATTAATGCTGATTTGGAATCAAAGGTAATATTTAAAGAAAGTTCAATAGTTTAGTTGTAATTTTATCTGAATGTTTGAATGGCACGGATACGTCACCTCCATTACCGCCACGGTCGCGTTAATAGAACTAAAAAGTGACGTAAAGAATTCTAAAGCTCGTTTCATAAAGATATAAAGATTATTTTTATAAAATGCCAATTATTTTATTTTACTTACAATGTGTTTGTCTATCCGTATGTCTGTGAGTTTGTTTAGGTCAAATCTTGCAAGTCAGATTTGAGCAGTCTTTTCCGCTAATGGAATGGGCTGAAATTTTAAATAGGTACGTATATAAACCCGATGACGATTCAATATTATGGTTTCATTGAGCTGGTATAAAACATGAAGCCGGAAGGTTCCCACAGGAACTCTGTAATTAAACAATGCAACCCTGTCCAGTTTGGGTTCGTTTGTTTTGTCTTGAAAAGCACTCTTATTAGAGACGGTATTCAGGGTCTGATGATGTAGCCACTAGCCAGTAGTTGCAAAGAGATTTCCGCTTGTAATACAAGTTACAATCATATTTTGATAAACGGGCCCCTCACGAGATCACTTGTTAAAATTCATTAATTAATTTTTAGTGTAAAAACATCGCAATATGAACGTAGCCTTATAGTTCCTAAACGCCATTTCGAGTTTCACTGTACGTCACTGTCCCGTTATTGCTGTGATTTAATTTATTAAATATCTAATATTATATCAAAGATATTAAGAAGTAATTATTGTTAAACAAATTCTATTTAACTAATTATTTTATATTATTTTACATTTTTAAATAATATTTCGCATTCGTCGCTCCAAAGACAATAATATATAGTACAAAGTACTGAAAGGTAGCGTTAAGGAATTGTTTTGTCATAAAACTTCATTATTTTATAATAATATGATTGTTAATTATTTTTTTTAGAAGACTTTTTCGTTCAAGTTTTATCAATAAAGCTTCAGAACATTTTGAACCTTTCTAGTTTTCTTTAAAACCCGTTCTAAAATGAGTGGCGTAATGGAACTTTTTACGAGCAGAAACGAAATCAAATTAGGATTATTTACTGAAATAGTAATTATTTTATTATAAATTTAGTATTTTTATGCTGCTCATGTAATATATTATCGATTTTACTACATTTTAAAGTAAAATAAAATATTTTTTTAAGTGGAATTCCTCTAACGTCACCAACAACTTTTTCTGAAAACGCCCCAATGATACCCCACTTTACATAGTTCGTCGGCTTTATTTTTCTTCTATTTCACTTTATGGCCGCCGCCAATTAGAAAATACAATAATAGTAATGAGATGGCCTCCCGATGTTTGCTCGATGCAGTCTTAAAGATGTCGTTTGATTCAGGTTTGTATTTCATACATTTTTATCTTTGTTATGAGAGTTTTTTTGTCGTTAGCTGACTACGTCGAGGACTAAACAGGTAACTCAGAGTGACTCCAGATTAAGTGACATGACACTAGCGAGTGAAGATAATTAAGATTGTGGGCGACACGAGACATATCATCAGGAATATTCAGATGGCCAGGTTCTCGTTATAGGAATAAAATCATAATACAATTGACAATGGAGTGGTATTACTAATTAAATAACAAAGAAATCGTTTAAATATTAAATAAATTTGTTTTGATTTGTTTTACTTCTTATAATTTAGAGCCCTTTTTCGTTCAGGCAGCGAAGAGAAAGCGCGCCCGCCCCCGCCCGTGCGCCAGGCGATCGCGCGCGAACAGCAGCTGGAGATGATCCGGAGGAACGAAGAGATGGTAACAAGTTTAACTTTTTTTTTGTCTGTCACATCTTTTATTGATGTGTGTGTATGAATGTAAACTCTTTATTTCACATAAATAATTAGCAAATGTACAATCGAGGAATTTGATTGTTTAGCATTTTGACATATTACGTCAACTTGCCGGGTAATACATTTTCTACGTGTTACTAGCCGTGTCACGCCGGAAAATGTATAACACGGCTAGTTTACGTGCTAAGTCGAAGTGTTAAACAATCTATTTTTCGTCGGCGAACTAAACGTCTTATTCATTGATCCTTTATTTGGAGTATATTCGCCTATTATAATTTGAATAATGTGTTCTCTGGGTATTAGGTGACTAGGTATGCCGGCAAGCCAAGCACTGGCGACAGCAGTAAACCGAAACCTGAGGCAGTAAAGGAAAAGGAACCAACGCCAAACGATAAGAAGGACGCGCCGCTTCCCAACCACTTGCAAAGGTTGAAGCCGAAGGAGCTGACGAAATCTGTTCCTCAGGTAAGAACAAAACCTTATTTATGGTTTTTTATTTTATTTGTTAGCCTAATGTGTCCCACTGCTGGGCAAAGGCCTCCCTCTCGGCCTTCCACGCATTCCTATCTTGTGCAGCCTCCTGCCGGTCCCTTCTGTAAGCGTCAAGCTTTTCTATCAAGCTTAGCTATCGCCTGTATATGGTTAAATAGATTAAAATGTCTAGTGGACAGTGGTTAAACATACTTTTTTCTACTCGCGTACTATAAACCGCTAATATTGATATCGTTAATGGTGTCAGAATACCACCTATAGCGTAACCGAAGCGTAAAAACAATTCTATAATGAGCGTTGCCATGGTAATAACAGTTCTATAATTTATTATAGCATTGTTATTACCATGGTAACGGTCATTCCGGATATCAGTCTTGGCGTTTAGTTAACACTTGACATCCTAATAATTTGTATAATAAACCGTTAAAATCATTTAACACCAATAACAATTACGTATATTAAAAACAAAATTAATTTTATGAGTAATTATGTGTTTAAAATAACATTTTTATTCAATTACTAAAAATAGATGGTTAATATCCATTGATTTGTTATTTGGTTACCATGGTTACGTTCAATATGGATATCAACAAAATGGCGTTTCGTTTGGCATTCCAACTTGTTTATGATAATTTGATAGAACTGTTTTTAGTATCTATTAAAATTCGCATGAAATTTGTTTACATTTATCAATGAAATTCACAAACTATTATCGCGCATCGGAATAGTGAAAATGTCTTCGATGACAAGTAATCTGTTAGCAGAAAAATCGAGTAAAGTATACGAGAAAAGTTAGCGATTGTTTATTTTTATCATTATCATTTTAAGCTTGTAGAAAAAGTTATGTATGCAACGGTTCATAATTAGCTCTTAAGGTACTCGTGCCTGTAATTAGAGCGCTCGCAAGCTCGCGCTCTAACCTCGGCTCTCGTACCTTAAGAGGCTTCATTATGTACCAGTTACATAAATAACTATTATAAATTACTACATAGTTATTTTTTGACTGTCCATTTGGCCTTTTATTTATGTGATTTTTCTTTTTACACTCTTTAGCAACAGCAGCATTGCTGTCTGAATAAATATGTAAATGATCTCGTCAAATGTATGTATGTAAACAATTTACTGTTCAAAACACACAAAGTCAAAAACTTTATTAACATTTAATCCTGCATCCTATATTCGACGTACCCCAGAAAAGCTTTTTATCTTATCTTTGCTAAAGAAGCCTATGGATTGCTCGATACAACTTATTTCACATGCCCCATCAATACAATAACTATACCAACTACCAACTACCATCTATACCTTGTTCATTCTTACTTGTCTAATATAGTAAACAACTTGCTAACCTCAAAATTAACCTTTTTTTGGCTAAAACAGCTATTTTAAATAAAACAAAGCAATCACAGACAATACATTGGCCAATTGATGTCCAAAATGTTTACTCAGTTTACTTTATTTGCGATAAAAGAGCTGTTTTAGCCAAAAAAAGGTTCATTTTGAGGTTAGAGTTGTTTACTATATTAGACAAGTAAGCATGAACACTGTATATACATGAATAGGTAGGCGTTATTACCTGAACAGCCCTCAAACCTAATCTCCAGCCAATCCAAGCCCGCCACCCACATCTGGTTCCTAACTCCCACTCTAATTAGAACTATAAAGGAAGGCAGCCGTCGCGATAAAGAACCTCGTTACAGCATGAATGGCCGGCGAGCAGATTGCGGTTTACTCGCTTGATGGAATATATTAAGCGCCGCTGGTTAAAGAGAGACAACGTTTTTGGCGGGACTTGGGTATTTTTTTGGTCATTGCTCTTCATAAACATCTTTTAGTTTGCTTGGGTGAAAAAGTCTTGCTTAATCTTAAGGTTTTGTGCCTTATTGGATAAGTCGTGCTAGAAAGGCCGCTGTTACTGTGAAAATAAAGTATATACTGTGGTGGTCACATAATTAAGGACGCTTGCGTTTTTCATCCCTTTTCAGTTTTGACCACCAATAAAAAAAGTTTTTGCGAATTTATTTTATTACAAATTAAAACTTTTTATGAAAGTCAAACATTTATTTTCAAATCCATATAAAATGAAAGATTTGTTTTCAATAGAGATGAATTGTAAAGATATTTAAACTTAGTTTACTAGTAAACGATAAGTGTAGGTAACTAAAAAAAATAAAAATAGAAATAACTTTGCTGTTTTTCACCGAGATAAAGAAACACTTAGGTTAAAATCAGACCGGATTTAGCTAGGTTAAGAATGTTTTTTAAAATTTTGTTCACTCGCTTCTTGTTCGCATCACGTCGAATATATCGGAACATTATAAAGAGCTCAAAAACGTCTGAACTTGATTTTATTGGTAAAGGCGTTCGCGCGTGTTGGAATATTTTTAAACACCTTGTACGCTCCAATATTTGATACACCTTACGTTTTATTTCTTTATGTAACAGACATCTATTCGGTTCTAGTCCAAACAGTTTGCGATCGAATATTAAAATTCTCAAAAGAAAACAGGGCTCGTTCCTAAAATTCAAGCCGGTCGGATAGATTTTTTAACTTCATGTTAAAATTTGACATTTCGAATAGAACAATTAGTTAGTTAGAACAGTTTGTCACTCATATTCATATGTATTGAATTTAAATCCAAAGTAACCAAACCAAACCGTGGTTTGAATATTGGTAACCAGCATTAACTGTATAAGAGATCTTTTTTACTACCACACTACCCTTGAGAATAGAAAACCGTTATTTCAGGCAACAAGACCCATATTTACAAATACCTTACAGACTAATACATAACAATATATACCTTAAAACTGCGGCTCTATTCTACTCTTTAAAACTATATTGCTTTTGAAATATTATCGTATTTTCAACGTGGTAGCTCTTACTTGCTATATGATACATACATACATAAAGTCACGCCTTCGTTCCCAGAGTGGGGTAGTCAGAGCTACAGAATTACCTACAATTCTAAAGTGACCCTGCCTACGAAGCTAGCGGTCCTGGGTTCAAATCCCGGTAAGGGCAGATATTTGTGTGATGAGCGCGAATATTTGTTCCTGAGTCTTGGAAGTTTTCTACATATTTAAGTATATATTTCTTTACATAAGTATTTATATCATTGTCTAGTACCCCTAGTACAAGCCTAGAGCTTAGTTTGGGACTAGGTCAATTGGTGTGACATTGTCCCCTCATATTTATTTATTTATTTTTAAAAGCTGTTGATAAATTCTGTAACCACATTTTGCTCAATTAGGCTAAGATGTTTACCAGTGTATTACTGACAAGTTGCAAGTCCATCGCCTATCAGTACTACAAGCCTTTATTCCCTTAGTCACCTCTTACGACATCCACGGAAAGACATGGAGTGGCACTATTCTAACCCGGCAACCACTCGGGTTCAATGCTATATGATAAGATAAAATGTCTAATAATAAATCATAATGGTTTTACTGAGTAGAATAGACACTCTGGAAGACTACCTAGACTAAAAGTCTTTCCATTTAAGTATTAAACTGTAGGAACGTCCCCCTGCCGCGAGATGGTGTCAATACGCGACACCCATTACACAGTCGCGACTCGGAATCGCGCTAATTACAACTGTGTTTGCTAATCCGCGCCGCATTGTACGCTGAAAGCGACTTCCGCGCCGACTAGCGACGAGACAGACGGTACTCGACCTCTGATGGAAATGAAAATAGTTTATTCATTCAACAATTTTTAGGTTACAAAAGTTCTCTAGCAAAAATTACACTTTTCGAGATCAATATTTCCTAAACGGTTGCCCAAATCTAAAAATTGATAGTAAAATGTATTTTTTTTTTATAAGAGCTATCCAATGATACCTCACTTGATGATGTATAGGTAATGTAAAAACAAAAAAAAACCTTTTTATTGAAGGTACCGGAAAACAATTGTTTGTAAAATGAAACACCCTAACATGTATACAAAATATTACCTATACACCTCCTCGAGCAGTTGAAGAAAATCAACCCTTCAGTGCCCCATCTAGTTGGCACCTCTGTGCCCGCGGTCGCGTAATCGTGGCAATCTCCGCCTCGCTCGCACAAAAAGAAATGATTAACCCCACGTAGTGCACACACTTTTCTACTTTATTTAACCGTAGCTGTACATTGGTTTAAGATTAGGTACTTGTCAGGGGAAAAATGGATTGGAATTTTGACGTTTTGTGGCAAATTTGATTGGAATTTTAGCATGTTTTAGTCATGTAAGTTTAGTTTTAAAGTTTTAACGCATAAGAAATCTCTTTTTACGCGGTAAAATCATAGAACTTCAAACATTAGAGTCCTAATTCTAACTAAAAACTAGTTTCTGAACGGTGATATTTTATCGGGTTAGAAATTGTCTACTTACTTACTCTAATTTAGGCAATAAGCGATGTCCATTCAAAATGTCATCCAAATCCGTGCTAGCGTTTCAGCATGACGAAGTAAATACACACACAAACTTTGCATTTATAATATTTATTATTAGCGTGACAAATTCATATTGATGTGCTGCGTTTATTTAATTTTTTAAATCACAAAATAGAGCAACATATTGCTGTGATTTTTCTATAATAAGTCCAACTTCAAGGGATCAGCGGTAAACTACTTTCTGGCTAACGATGTCTTCAGTAAAAACATGCAGCTGGTACGTAGTAACCTAATGCTTAAATAAGGATATTTATTATTCATTTACATTTACGAATGAAAAATAAAGGCTGACCTTAAATACCAAAACATAAAAAAGACCCCGCGGACCCTTAACAACCATAATTACAATTGCAATTAAAAACTCGTTCATTATTAAACAAGCCTGTTATAAGATTCTTACGCAAATCCCTTCCAAAAATGTTAAAATTATCAAACGTCAGAGCTGAAAAGTTGCGATTCTTAATTCCCATTAAGTGGGGGGCCGTTGTCAATACGGCGCGGCGGAGGAGTAAATACAATAACTAATCAAAATAAAAGGGTTGCGGCCGCCTCTCTATTAAAAAGTCTGTAAGAATTCCTCCGGAGGGTCGGGGCGGCGGCGGCGCATACTGAGCCGTGACTGACATGACAAAACATTTTATTTTTAATTGTTAGGTACATGCAGGATTTTACAAGTTTTTATTGAGTTTTGCAAATAATGAATGAAAATTGACAATTGTTGCCAGTTTTTGTCATTAGTGTTGTATTTATGTATGAAATCACAAAGCCATTTCAACTTTTTTTATTTGCGACATTAACACACGAACTCACGTAGTTTTGGCGGGTCTGGACTAGTTTTATCCTTCGACTTAGAAAACTGTCAAGATGTATATGTATAATTGATTAATTGACATACGCGACCGACGTGACTTAAGAGCAGGTTAGGTCAATCCTTTATATATTTTCTTTGATTTTTGAAATCCCTAGCGTTTTCATAAAAAAAAATATTACAGTGTATTGGTCACACGCGGGTTCTTCTACATGTCGGTAAATGGAATAAATCTACTAGTTCTTGTTTCAGCACGTTTTCGATTGGACACATTCCACATTATTTATAATACATTTTTAATAAACATTTCTCGTCAAAACAAAATGTGTCCATACAATGTGTCGAAACAAGGATAGGTATGACGAAAAAGGAATCAATCCACCTGTTGTACAAGCTTTAAACTTACTTTTAACTACGCACTGAATTAACCAGACACACTGACGGAAACAAAAAAACTGACATTGAAATGGTCTTACAAGTTCGAATACTTATCACTCCTAATTTTTGTATCGGGGTTACTTTGACGCCGTAATAAAATGTCATAAAATAAAGCGCGTCGCAGTGTCCGCCGCCCCCAGCCCCATTTTTCCTGGAAGTTTTCGCCCCGCTAATGGTCGGCGCGGTTGCCGTCGATTCAAGCCATAATTTATTATTATTACTTAGCCCGGAATGTTTTTTCAATATAAATTAGGACGGAAACCTCTAGGAAACCCGACTTTTGTAGTTCAAGCTTGAGGGCGGTGTAAGTTGTAATTAGTTGTTGTAAATTAGTCATAAAAGCTTAGTAGAATATTATATAAGTGAATCGAGCTTTTCAGTGAACAAGGTCAAGAAGAAGCTTAGAGGTATGTCCAAAGACCAGGATTTATATGTTTAATTTCAACGTCCAAGTAACAGGAAACCGAACGATAATGTTTTGGCACTGACAATACCCTTACGTTTGTTTGACGTTTCGTTTTACTTGTATCTATGCAGACTAATCATTTTATTTTCAAGAAGCTCTAGTTGACAATGGTGATAAATAAAATATACCACACAACATTTGTAACCCCTTGTATTCAATCAGTATTATTTGTATCCAGTCTGAAAAGTTTCATCTATAGTGATTAACTGACAGACAAATCGTAGCCAAAACTACTACACATCACATTCCTGTAATCAAGTGTTTTTATTTTGCAACCCCTAACGGAAATAAATTAGAGAATACCGGGACACGAATTCTACACGTGCGAAGTCGCAAGCATCTTCTAGTCTTAGAATAAAACCGGTAAACGCCACAATCTCATTTGGCGAGTAAATCCGCCGGCAATCACGGCGCGTCCATTGCGAGCCAGCACTTTAGCGCTGTAGGTCGCGTGCTCGCCTTTACGCTATTCTGAAAGAACTGCTGTGGGAACGTAACGCGATTGTTGGTAGCCATGTTTATTCCAAGATCACAGATGCTAGGCGAACTTAAGTTGTAAATGTTTTAATTGTTGTAAACGCTAGGCGTGTCCGGGCGGTGGGTGTGTAAGTTTACGTATTTAGAGAAATTTTGTTTTAGTTGATATACATTGAAGAAAATAGCAATGATAATAATTATAACAACAAAAACAACAGGCAGCCTTACATAATGTATCATACGGCACGATAGCTCGAATGAAATAGAGACGCTTATTCACAACCGTGTAAAAACCAACCAACTTTTTAGAGTGCAGCTTTGTTTTCTTTTATTTTTCCATTTTTGGGCGTGTTGAAAAGGTTACGTCAGCCCCTGTACATACTCGTAATAACAACGGTAATTACGAAACCGTGACGCTTCGTGTCTTAACTTCGCCACTCGGATCATTAGAGCCGTGTGACAGTTAGCATAAATAACTATTACACTAGAATTATTTAGCTGTATAGTGGTGGACCTACTGAGATGGTCACTCAATCCAGAATACCCCCTCGCAACGGGCGGTCGGCGCGAGTTAACAGCGAGTAAATTTATTACATGGGCGTGATACCCATTTTTGCGCTCGCACTCAGTAATAGATGCTAATAACCCACCTCCCCTACACCCTGTATTGTGCTCGAGGGTGGTTTGTGTGAACGTTTAGTTGCTCTATAGAAATTGTATCTGGCGTAATCTTAAGTGTAAAGTGGGATATAAAATTGGTATGGGTTAAAAGAGATAGAAATATTACTGGTATAAAATTGGGCGTAATGCTGATGAGAACAGAAACTGTTTTTGTTTTAGAATTATTTTGGCATCACAATTTTTAATTGGACCGTATTTTTTTAATACTATTTTATATTTCTCAAAAGATTTACAAAAACACTTACCGAGAAAACATTTGTTTTAAATGTAGATAAGAAAGGGTAGAGCATGTTCCAGTAATGTCTAAGTACACAAATAAATTAGGTGGTAGTGGCGAGAACAAGTAATACGTTTTTTTTTGTCAAATATGTTGCAAAAATTATGTCTAAAAGAGCTTACAGGGCACCTAATGGCTCTAATCTCATGAGTGTTTAGAGCCTCGGTGGCCTAGTGGCTTAGGGGGTCGACTCGTGATTGTAAGGTACAGAGTTCGAACCCCCGCGGTCACCATGTACCTGTAACTTAAGTTAGGGATTACCCGATGGTCTTACGGTGAAGGAAAAGCATCGTGAGGAAATCTGCACATTTGAACAGCTGAGTGTGTAAGAGGGTAATTGCACAAAAGATCCTAAAGGGTCGAAGTGTACCCGAAAGGGCCTGTAAGATAAGATAAGATAAGATAATCTCATGAGTGAAAGTGCACTACCATCCCTTAGGCTGCAAATTCAGAACAGCGGTGCGTGCAGCGGAGCGGTCCACCGTGCATTGCCGGGTGCGGTGTGCACAACAGAGTTCTTGCTGAATACGTTGAGATTGCACGCTCAATACAACGCCCCGCTGCACGCACCCTCATTCCGAATTGGAGCTGCAGGATTAAGAGTCGTATTTATACGCTGGGCCTCTATTCAACACGGTAAAAACAATATCGTTTTTGATCTATTATCGTATTGTCACCGTTTTGATAGCTCTTATTTACTTGACAGTAATGGCGTCTGACGTCATAACAATACCATAACAGGTCAACTACGATATCGTTTTTACCGTCTGGAATAGAGGCGCTGATCTGTGTTGCGATAGCCTTCTTAAGTCACGTCAAACGTCGACGTTTGTCAAGTCATTTCTGACGTTTCTTGAGACGGGCAATTTAGCCAAGATTAGTTTGTTAATTCGGCTTTAAGATGGAATTCCTCTAATTTCCATGCTCATCATTTGTCTGACTACTTTTTTATGCGACCACCGACTCCATTCGTACAATACTACTTGACGGCAGGGTCAGCGCACAAGATCCTACGGCTCTACCACCAAATTCTACAAATAACCAGTTCATTCATCACGAACTATCTACAGAGTCAAGCATAAAGTTAAAGAAGTTAGGAGTTAAAAGTCAGGTATTAATCAGAGGAAACTTATCAGCAAATGATAAAGATGTCTATACCTTCCTACGGTGTATAAAACATACTGAAACATTGCTCTAAGAAGTTGTTTCTATAGGTAGCAACTTTATGATTAGACGTGCAGAAAAGAAAGCCTTCAAGTTATGGCGGCTTGTATTATCCCGTCTTACCACGATGCTATGGCTCATTGCTTTGTAGAAAAACTCGACACGAAAATATAATTAAATACAATGCAATATAATTTAAAAAGAGCTATAGAATAACACCCTCGCTACTTCTTCTACTATCCTCGCTTCACCCAGACAGAATTACTCGACACACCAATTCCGCGCGAACTTATCAAAATAAATAATTCAGTCGCAAACTGACGGCGCACGATCCATTCCCGATCTATACGCATAATCCGCATGACGGACGACGAAACGCCGCCGCGGAGACGTGGAAAAATCTCGCCCTAACCGAATAACCCCTTCGACTTACCACGCAAAACAAAACACGATCCACCACACCTAACAGAAACGCAGCCGTCTCTCTTCGAACCACCGATTCTAAAAAGGAGAGGGTGATGTGTAGCGCCGCGTCGAGACGGTGATGTTTCGCGAGGTCGCGGCGTGTAAGTGGGGGTAGGTTAGAGCCGGCTTCCGATTGGCCGCCTCCCCGGAAGGATATGACCTATAGTTTTTCTTCTTAAGAACTTCCTCCGTCCATTGTGCGCGTGATTTACGAGCGGGCCGGGGCGGGGGCGTAGATTGATGATTGCCAGTATCCGGCCGCGCGCAATCACATCTGCCCGGCTCCTGGCAATTTCCCCGCATATTCGTTTACCCGACGTATTATAGGGGCACTCTTTCCGCGTCTGAGTGTTATTGCCGCTATTATGAGAGAGCTTAATGCTTGCCGAGAAGAGCCTTATACGGTTTGCGTAATCAATGGAATTATTTGGGTCCATGACTTGAAAATTGAGCTTTGAATAGACGTTGAATGATAACCAACCCTAATATAGTTTTTCAACGGATAATAAAAGGAGTTTGTTGAAAATGAGATGAATAAAAAGTAGATAATATTGACTTTGATTAATTATCTTATTATTAATGATTCGTATTAAAAACTGATCTTTGCTGAGATTTCAGTCTGAAGACACGTCAGAAACTAAAGTAATCTAAGATCTGACGTTTACTTTAAGGCAAGATCGGTTGATCGGCGAATACGATATCAAAGTCCGTGTTTTAGGACAGAGGTCTAAACTTTTTTTCAGTAAAGGCTCCATTTGTGACTTGGCTCCAGAAGCAAAAAAAAATCCATAATATAGGATTAACTGGGGGAAAATAAATAAGTCAAATTAAAAACAGTAGGTTATACCGAAACCAAAATCCATAACTCCGCGAACGAGTTAATTAAATTTTAATATGAACACATGACAGTTTAAATAAAAAAAAGGCTTAAAGGACCACTTTGTGTCCAGAATATGTAACTTGAGATTTGAGTGATTTTCGAAAATAGTTAACCTAATTAAGTAAATGTTTAATTTTAATTGTGCCGCAAAAATTAGTCATACAAATGACCAACAAAAGAAAATTTAAAGATTTCCTAATTGCTTATTTAACTAGGTTTTATTTTTAAATTAATCATAACTGTAGTGTATAATTTGACATTTCAATTAAACTCAGAGTTGACAGACCATGTAGGTCATATCGATGTTAAACCATCACTTAACCCAAAGTATATGTTTTATTTTGATAAAATTTTAAATTATGTAATTCTTCGCCACTGACGTCGTTAAAACAATGTCGCTGGCTCATTCTATATAAAAAAAAATCGTTTGGTAATGATTAAATCCGCACCTGAAATTCCCTTACTCATTTCTTAACACGTTCGAATCACCTATGAATACCTACTGGATATTCGAAGGGACCGTTATTGCATACAATTTTCTTTTTCGAACGAATTCATTTGTGGAACATGGTGAAATTTGAATTTAGAACGTTCCCCGGGCGGGAGCGGCAAATTGTGAATTAGAGCGCCGCGGGCGCACCGCTCCGCTTGTTAGCTAGTTTTTACGCTGGCAACCCCCTTTGTGCCGAATTGCATCAATGCAGCCGGCTTATTTAGACTTGACGTTGAGATTCTAACGAATCACGAATTTGAAACTGCATAATTTGGATGATTTTAATTTCAGTCGAGGTTGTATTAATAACTGTTAGTTTTAAATGAAATGCAACATTAATTTAGGGTTGTTGATTTAGTAGCTTTCAATATTTTAAAATTTATTTCGTATTTAATGAAAAAAAAAACAATTTTGAACCAGTTCCCGTTAAAGAATGGGCTGAAATTTGGATCACATGTGTAAACCCGATAACAATGCAATATTATGGTATCTAAGAGCTGATCTGATGATGGAGTCGCATGGTGGCGACAGGATCTCCGTTATACGTAACGTAGACCGGCTGTGTTGTGACTCACGGGTTTGGTCTTGGTAAACACACGTAACTTTCTAAGAAAAAAAGTCGGCAATAAAGACGTCCCAAAAATGAAACTAATTACTATATTTACAAGTCATGCAAAAATAAACACTCGAGACCGTTAATAAATGTCGATTCACATGGAATTCCATAAATACCTCAGTTGCCGTAGGCAAAAAGTCGGATGCAGAAAGCAGTCTTATTGACCTTAAGGTTCCCGGTAGCTAAACTGAGGAAGCCAGTGTCGAATACTACTTGATTTCTGTCTTAAGACACTAAAAACTATTTTGTGTCGGGATTCGAAAGGTACTATATTTTAAGCATACAGCTTATTCGTATTGCACTGCAATAATGTTATTAATTTATTGCCCAACATTTCAGATTTTTTATTACGTTGTTATAAATGTTTATATGTCTAACATGACTAATGAATAACTAATAAGATTTTCTTATAAGAACGTAAACAATATTTTTTTATTCAGATTAAAATTCTACGTCATTACCTATTCTAACGGTATTCCTAATAAAGTACCAGAAACATTATGTACGTTCTACAACGGTTATTTTAGAACTGGCAACAAATAGGATAGATTGGCAGAGGCCCGCGGGGCTCTGTGGGCCGTTCGTTTTCAAAATTCGAATAATGGCATAACCGCGCGGGCGGAGCGCGGTGCAATCATGTTGCAAATGCTGGTTATATTGACCCTGCGCCTACTAAGTGACGATCAATTTATTTTGGTACTTTTTCAAATAGAATGTAGTGTCAATATTTACAATGGCGAATTGTCCCAAATACTGTCTATTCGGAGATATAGATATGTTTACGAAGATGACGATTTTATATAATACATATATTTTGTTGACAAAATACAACTGACTTGAAAAGAAAATTGAAGTTTAAATACAAAAAAACTCTGTTGCAATTGCGGTGGTAGATAAAAAATGCCTTTTCAGTGATATAATTATTTACCTATAGGATGGTACCACATTCTATACATTTTGACCACTGTCCTTTATCTGCAGTTTCTAATTATGTATGTGCGTTATGTGAACTTTTTATTGTCCATAAATATACGACTAAGTTGTCAGTTGGGTTGGGTAGGGATGATACTTACTTTATCGTCAAGTTAAACTTTATTTAGTTATTTCAACTTATTTGCACATAATACAATAAAGCACAAAAGGCAAACTTAATGCCCAATGGCATTCTCTACCAGTCTTCTTCTTATAACCCTGGAAAGTTGGACAGTTTCTGTGGGAACAAGAACAAACTAATTCTGCGCTGACGGCGTTTAATAACAGCTTTAAAAAAAGTTATTAAACTTTTAATCTTATTATTACGTTTAATTACTTGACATACACGAGTATTTAATCGTTGCGTTTTATTGTCAACTCGTTTACGATTATTTTCCAAAAAAAAGAATAGAGCATCGCTTAGGTACTTTTCTCAACGACGACAAATTTTGTTTCCCTCAAATCTCTAAGGGCCGCCATTAGCGCTCTATCCAATCTTCATTAAATACTAAAGACATTTTTCCCGTAACAACATTACGGGTGTTACCCCGTAATTTCCATTTCGGCAAGGATTACAGTCCCAATTTACAACCCTCTATTGTAACTAATCTTGTCACTAAACCCTAGTACGATTATCGCCCAAATAGGCTCAAATAATGCGGTTCGAAATTTAAACACGCGTATAATTTTCGAAATTGGTAGCCATGTGCGTTGCCGGCGGCGTATTTTTTTAACACTGGCCGGTTGAGTTGGTTACATTGATGTATTCATACGCGGGGGATAATAAATGTTTTATTGACTCGATCATCTGTCACAACCTGTACTTATGCCGTCGCAGATACGGTCGCGCTTATACTTTTTATGCCCAAGGGATGAAATCCTTCTAATAAAATCATGATGACACGCCCGATTCTACTATGCTAGACAAAATTTACTTTCTTGATTATAAATGTGAGTACGAAATAGCCAGTTTATTATATAGTGGAATAAATATTATAAAACCATACCGAAGTGTGCTGAACAACTTTAATTACTAATAAAATATATACGTAATTTCCCGTCGATTAGTAAAATAATGCTTTATATGATAGTAGACAGTTAAAACTCCATGTTCCAATAATAGACAGATATTTATTCTTGATTACATCTCAAAGGTATAATTACAAGACCTCGACATTTGCTCTATAAAAAACTCACATATAATCGCCTTTTATGCCACAGTGCAAACATGCGGCATATTGCAGCACCCTATCTGATTAGCGCAAACAGTTTTACCCCTATTAGAAAGGTCGTATCTGTCGTAAAACTCTTGTTTCATATGCGATCTAATTCTTAACCACAAAGAGTTAAGTTTCGCTAAAGCATTACGATGCTTATGTGCCTTTTTAAGTTAACAGGGCAGTATTTTGAAAGGCCCACAAACCCTTTCAGTGGCCAGACTGGCTGCGGGCAACATGACTCGTTTGCTAAAATCAACCAGATAATTACTGTTTGTGGAGTGTACGGGGTTTAAGAATGGTTAAATTCAAGTTTTTAAGGTGACCAAACTTACTTTGAATTAATAGAAGTCTAGAATCAGGTCTGGATGCCAAAAACTAGGGTCTAGACTTCCAGCCGTTTCTAATATTCAATTTATATTTAAAGATGTACCGAAATCTTGAGGATCAGTAATTGGTTATAAACTACGTAGATTCTGTTGAGTCCGTTTCGCCGGCAACGGGTAGTATAATCTACACATGGCAATAAAATAAAAGAAAAGAAATGACACGCTTTCTGTGGCGATCGATTATAAATAATATTTAGTTGACTGTGGCGATCTTGTTAGTTTAGTTTAAGTATTATTTACATAGAAATAGTAAAAATTCACTTAGGGCCACTTGCACCAAAAATTTTACACTGGATTAAGACACTAACTCGAGTTAGTAAACGTCAGATGCATACGAAAACTGTCATTTTTAACTCCAGTTAGCGTCTTAACCCAGTGTTAATTGTTTGGTGCAAGTGGGCTTTATTGATCCCTACATTAATTTTTACAATTATTCACGTAAACCTATGTTTTTGTGTTCTGGCCTTCTAGGTCTCTATACAAAGGATCCCACAGGGGCGAAGTGACGGGACCCCACCAGCAAGACAAGTCTTCTAAGTCTGCGGGTCTTGCTTAGGAATCATTATTTAGTTCATTAGTTTATCTGATGGGCACCTGAGCGTTGTTTGTTGCGACATGCATGCATGTTATTTTTAATGTTATTTCATTGTTTGTTTTAAATGTACCTTAATGTCTTTATGGCCTTCCGTGTTTTCACCGAGCGGCCTCAACGGAAGACCAGCGTTGGCTTCACGGCCAGCACATGCTGAGTTGGGACCGTTTCGCAACACTAGCACTACATGTCATCTCTTTTCCTTTTTTTTTTGTTCTTTTTTTTGTGTATGTTATTTTTGTGAATAAATGTTTTACTTACTTACTTACTTACTATTTTGATGCGATACCAACACTTTTTAACTGTTTAAGATACATTTGTTGCACTGACATCAATACGTTGTGATGAAACTAACGAATCAGTGCTTTGAACATGATTTTTTTCTCTCTTATTTTCTTAGTCTTTAATAAACTCTTGGTTGTGGTCCGCACGTCAGGGTTGGTGGAAAGCATGACGATATTTTTATTTCGTTCTGTTCAAAAAATCGATCTGTGACGTTGTCACCTTCGCAAAAAAATAGTTTTCAACCCGAATGATGCTCGATCTTCCAGGTACCTACTTTAGTTGATAAAATAACAGCATTATATTAATTAAAAACTATATTGAAACAATACATTAATTTTATAAATTTTACGACACTTACAAATTGAATAAACCTAAAGACAGGAAAATAAATTACTCCTAACATTTTCCACTTACAAATTTCTTTTTAAATTAGATCGCTGGAGCTCCGATAAAAAAATGAGATTATGTTTTTAAATTCTCTATGGACATTGATAGGAGATCGATCACCGTCGGGGACCGAAGTTGCCGGCGTCGCGGAGAAAAATCTAATGTAACTCGCTTTGTTACTCGGTTAACTTTATGAATTATTATGTTATCTATAACCATGTTTAAAATTCGAGATAAATTTAATGGACCCATTGGTGTCCATATGCTGCGGCATTTCGTTATTGTATCTTTTGATAGCTTTCGCAGCGCTAGTACTGGAAATTGTCTAACAATACAAGTGTACTAATATTCTACTATTGCTTTACTGATATTGGGTAAAAAAAAACACATGTCTCTTTAAATATCGTTTGAATGATGCCTCGTATGTATCGTTTTTAAGTCGGCCGCCATTACTGTCAAGTAAATAATAGCTATCTTATTGTTGGAAATACGATAACATGTCAAAGGCAATATGATTTTACTCAGTGGAATAGAGGCCCTGGTTTATGATGGACCATCGTGTTGAGAGGCCATACATTTTTAAATGTGTTTCTATCTAGATTTTATTTTATCAAAAATACCACCTCTTTTATACCAACGTAAAAACATTACAACAAAACTAAAAAGGTAAAGGAGTATCTATCAAGTAAGAATAAGTAATTTATTATTTACAATACACAATCTTCATAATAACGGCTACAAAAACCCTTTCCATAATCGTTTAAGAGTCCCATTGCCCGTGATTCTGGAGCTCTCAATATAATAGCAAATAACCGGAGTAGCCGATATTCTTTTATCTTCGGCCCTCATGAATGTTTATGTGCTTGGAGGCTATTTGTCCGGCCGGTTATTGTTTGCTTCTATTATCCGGTATGAAATAAAACCGTTCGTGTAGACGATAAGACCGTGGAACAATACGCGGTAAACAAAGGAGGGTTGAGAGGTTCTTGGTAAGTTTGCGACTAGAAAAAGTGATGTCGCAAACGTAAATTCGGGTCTTACTGTCTTTAGACATATTGGTTTTATATTTAATGTAACCCTTGATTTCAGTTCTTTTTTATATTTAATGTAACCCTTTATTTCAGTTCTTAATATACGACGAATTTTTTATTGATATATTTTTGATGGTATTTGATTTTTACTTATTTATAAGTACAAATAATTTTGAGTTACTCTTATGCTCGGTTGGAATATTTTTTGGCCTTGAGAAGTTTTTATCTATGTATTTTTATAGCTCCGTTTTCCAACTATACGGCCATATTCGTCCATCTGTAACAATCATCTTTCCTCAAAAACCATTGGTCAGTAAGCTAAAATTTAGTGCGCCAATAAAAAAAATGTAAAAAATGTTTTTAGGGAAGTATTCGATTCCTGTAAAGCTAAATAGTAAATTTATTTTTTATCGTCTAGCATCGAGGCATTGTTACATAGATCTTGAAAAATATATATTTATTTATTGGGGTGACCGTTAGCAATTATAGAGCTCTAAACGTTTATAAGTCTGTTATGTCTAGATTATAATGATCTTAAATGATAGCACATACAACGAATTTAAAACGAAAACTATGACTAAGTAGACTTACTGCCGCACTCAGAGACGTCAATAAAATTTAATGCTTGTTTAGTGACCTGCTGTCTTATTCTATTGCTATAGCAAAGAAAGTGACAGCAGGTACTTTAATCAGCATTAAATTTAATTGACGTCTCTGAGTGCCGCAGTTAGTGGCTAGAAGTTAGTGGTGGCTTAAATAGTTTATACTCATTAAAAATCATCTATGTAAGATAGCAATGAAATATAGATTAGTTTTGGCGATAGTTTTTGTGTTCGTAGTAACGGCGACGCAACCCAAACTAAATATAGCCCGGCAATGCCCGGCATGCTCTTGACCGTTTTTTTATTTCAACACGTTCGACAACTTAACAAATGTGTCTAAAAACAAGTCTGAAAAAAAGTAAAACAAGCTTTAAAAATTCGACTGCCATTTTTGCCCCTCCTTTAGTTATGTTAAAATAAAACCACAGAAGACGCAAATATGATAATGTGGGAAAGTCAATAATAGAAAAAAAATCTTCTAACAAATATTAAAACCATCAAAGTGAATACAATTAAATCTGAGCGACTTAGCCATTCAATATGGATAGCGGCAAATTTAATTTTTTACCATATTTTATTACTTAATGTGAACGGAAATGATGTTAAGAGAGTTGTCTCTTAGATTTGTTTCATCTTTTATACTATTTCTCGTGAATATTTTGTTGGTTGACCATTAAGTGAATAGCAGTTTGTCGTATAGACGGACACTGTAGCTCTATTAAGACTTAATGGGCAATTTGCGAGGCTATTCTCCGAGTGGATACGTTGTTATGTTCTAAGCTTTTGTTACTGGTAATGGTGCTCGTGGCAGAAAACAATAAATCGTTTAATCTTATCCTGGTAGCCGACGGATTATACTTATCGATTATCAGTTTAAAAAACAGCGAATAAATACGAAAGTAACTTTTGTTCCACAGATATAAATAGCTGGACCGATTCCAATTTTTAAAGAAATTTCGTATAACATCTCGATAGATTTAACGTTGGGAAAGGACATACGATACTTTTTATCTCGGAAAATTGGTCATTTTCTGAGGGAATAGCAAAGACAACTTCTATGCGGATGGAGTTGCAGGTAACAGATAGGTAATTATGTAATAATATGGAATGAAATTTACCTGTAAGTCCCAATAATACCTTTAATTGTTATATTTTACCTATAATTTTCAGGAATTTTAAACTCAGAAATCCTTTTAATATAAGGATTGTGATCAATGCGAATCACATAAATTGATAAAAGACGCTTTATTGTAAACAGAAACTAGGCAAATATCAGGTTTAGTACAGAGCTCAAAATCATCATACCCGAAATATAATAGTTTCATAGAACACGGAGGGGAGAACAAGGTAGATTCCGAAATACCTCCAAGGTAACGGCTTCAGAATTGTATTATACCCCCAATACCTCAGTGTGGCGTAATCCGCCAATGCCCACGGCTCGTAAACTCAAGCGGGCTGCTGTTTACGGGCTCCCGCAAATAGATACCGCCGCGGGCGCCGAGTTCTAACTCCGAACAATGAAAAATGACCGGCGGAAAATTGCGCGCGATACGTTGCTGAGAACTTGAGGTACGCATTTGGGTTGGAGAAAAGGTATTTTTTTGTTACACCATTACAAAAAGCTCATGTGGGATGATTAACACGGTGTGAGTAGGTGTAGGATGGTGTTTATGCTTCTGAGCGAAGCTTGAAGCCCCTATCTTGTTTTTAAAGCAAGTCGATATTGTGTTTAGTAAACATTATTACTATTAGAATCACAAGGTAATGTGACAATTGAAAATAGATGAAACTTATCGTATGCTTTATGCAGAGGTTTATGCAAGGGGCCAAAGATAGAGCTGTTGGGAGAGCCATAGTGAACCAGGCAACAACTGATGATCGACTTTCAGTCACAAGGAAACGCGCGAGAAGATCTTATGTTTGGATAAAGTTACTGTAATAAGGCTTTTAAAGGAGAGTTAAAAAATAATTTTAATGAGATATCCTGTACAATGCGTGTCAATGTCCTTATCCCGTTTTATTTACCAGAGATATCATAATTAATTGAACATCATCTAAGTTATCTAACCCATTACGTAGATGATTGTTCAACGTTAACATTTGTCGAGATCGTGGTCTGTTTGCCAGATTGTACAAACTTGATCCCAAGAATCCCCAATGCAATTAGCCGTGTCATCGAACCATATTTAAATGATCCACATGGCCTCCAATTGGCTGGTAATTCGCAGCAGCGGCGCCCGAGGCGGCCCTGCCTCGTCGCGCACTCTATTTTCCTATTTGCGCGGCAGATTGGCTCTGATTGTATTGTTTGCGGGCGGGGCGATACCCAGACCGACTACCTACCTAAACCTACCCGCTAGGGGGTAGTGCACCCGCCCGGAAAAATGTTATCCGCCATTGAAATATGTTTGTGATAAATATTTGAAAGTACGGATGGCGAATTGGTTTCGATGCTCTAGTTTTTTTTGGGTTGATTCGGCGCAGTCGAGCTCTGTGAGTTAGGACTCAGTGCGGAAACGACATCAGGTTTTTTACGCATCATGTTTTATATTTCGTGACACAAAATGTGTAAGATTTAGCTAGGTAATCCTTTACGTTAATGCTGTCCTGTCAATTAACTTTTGGTTTATCTGGTAAGACGAATACGTTCAACATGATGAACCCGTTCGATTTAAACCCGTAATTATAATTTAATTATGGACGCTTGTTAACGGCAATCCTTTTCTCATATTGTACTATTTTGTTGTTTTGTTTTTGTAAATCAATCATTGATACAACTGCAGTTCCATTTATACTTATTTAATTCTAGTCCTTTGACTCTACCACACTTCCCTATCATTGGCAACTTTGATAAAACATCAATCTCAATCCGGACAAAGATCGCTGCGATACATCCGCCCCAACACGGTTTACCCCGTCCATAATAAAGTTTCCAAGTAATCCCACAATACACCTTCATTTTGATTGACAATATCATCGCGGGATCGTTACGGCGCCGTGACGCGCGCGGTAACTTTTATGAGTGCGAAATTGTGTTTATGCGGGTAGATGTCGCGATTTACCGCCCGCCTACCGCCCGTAATCGGAAATATTGCGGGCGAACGAAGTTATGCTGTGCCGCGATACAAGAGACGCAGCGGTTTGTTTATTATGTTTATGTTGATAGGTTTTTGGGAAAGTTTCTACTATATTGATAAGTTGCAAGGTAGGCATGTTGTTCTGCTTTGAAGAAAAAAAAAAGGTTAAATAGTTTCGTAATTTTTTATAAATTTAACCGCACAATATTTATGTGTCATGTTAAGACACCTGTTTCTTGACGTCTCAAAAGATTTAGAAAAATTTGATTACATTGTGCTTGATTTTTCTCAACAGAAGGCCTCGTCCTCCATTGCCCGCACGCAGGCGACTATACGAGGATCAGTGTATGCACAGTTACTTGGTGCTCAATTTCTTGACACTGGAAAGCCGGTCTAGTGGTATAAAGAAGTCATTGTTTAAAACTGCGCCTCTATTCTAGGCGGTTAAAACCTTATCGTATTTAACCTGTTATGGTTTTGTTTTTAACTCGGCCGCCATTACTGTCGAGTAAATAAGAGCTATCAAAACGTTAACAATTAGATAATAGATCAAAAATGATATGGTTTTTACCGTGTTGAATAGAGGCCCTGATCTCTTACCCCTTGCGCCACCCGCGTCTGTATTGTGGGTATCCGCGCCTCTAACAAACTAGTAATTGGTTTGGTATTGCCCACTGTTCACTGTTCGCTCCGCTGATACTGTTTGCCCATCATTTTGTTCGCATGTCGGGACGTCGTCTACTTGGAATGGAATTTGTATACTATATCTGCTTTGTTTATTTTCACTTAAACCCTACTAAATGTAATATGACGCTACCGCCCTGCAAGTCAGCAATAGCTTGGGGTCAATTGTTGGATCGTACACCTTTATGAACGCGATTTAATATTTTATTGTGATTTTTTTCTAGTTTAAAATTTTGGCACTATTAAGAGTTTTTTTTGTCATTTTTATATTGTATTTAGCAAGCTTAGAAAACTTTTTATTTTTTGAAAAAGAAACTTTTTTTGAAGAAAGAAAGAAAATTTGAAACAAGACAATATATTCTGTCGGGTATAACAGTATAGTCGGGTTATTGATGTACTTCCCGATTGGGCTGTTTGTCTTATTTCAACTTGTGCTAATTATACTATGATACTATGAACTTAAACGTTATTCCCCTTTCCTTTTTAGGGATAGAATTTTGAAAAATCCCTCATAAAGTCATAAAACTGTTTTTGTTTCATGTTTGCAGTTTCATACCCGAGTCAAACAAACACTAACGCTTTTTAAATAGTAATTTTGTTTGATCTAGTGTTTTTTAACTGTAATGCTAATTTTAAATGTGACATTTCAGTACTCATAATGCAACTATAAGTTCAACTATATTCATCAAAATTTCACCAAGGCATGTGTGATAAAGAGAAACTGGAAAGGAGCGGAGATCATGTTTTGTATGTCGTTCTATTACGTATTCTGTGCCGGTCTAGAATTCATACTAAACTAACACTTGGTTATGTTCCAAAATGTCAGTTTTGAATCAAATACAAGTGAATCTAATTTCATACTTGTGCAATGCGGTGCTACGTGCCTCCGTAGAACTACGTAGCGGCGTAGCCTCACAGCCTGTGCTATGAACTCTCTAGAGCAGGGCCTCTATTCTACACGGTAAAAAGCATAATATCGTTTTTGACCTGTTATGGTATTTTTTTAACTCGGCCGCCATTACTGACAAGTAAATAAGAGATATAAATAAGGCTTGTACTATGGGTATGTGGCAACGATAAACTTACTTATATAGGGAAATACATACAAACATACATTAAATCACGCCTGTTTCCCAGAATGGTTGGCAGATACCACTTTCTTCCACATTCATACATCGAGTCATGCACGCACGTCGGTTTCGGGTACTTAAGATTCGGCCCTTTTCCAGTATTTCTCTGATTTGATTCGAAACAGTACGTCTAAGGCGGCCCCTTACGACCCTTCCACTCACTTTCGCCCTGTATATCTCTTTCGTCAATCTTCTTACATCCATTCTTTCCAAATTCCGAACCATAGAATGATAGAGAAATACATACTTAAATATATAGAAAACATCCAAGACTCAGGAATAAATACTCAACTCATCACATCACACAAATATCTACCCTTAACGGGATTTGAACCCGGGACCGCTAGCTTCGTAGTCAGGGTCACTACCAACTAGACTAACGTGTCGTCAGAATAACACCCTAGTTTATATTACAAGGCAAGCAAGGAATGGCTTATACCCATAACACGTGAGCCATTCGCAACATACCTTCTTGGCCTTCCAATTACCCGCGGCGAGCCACAAAGTCGCGCGTCAAGCACCACTAGTTGTCGTTGTCGCTAACGACATCTCGTCGCGCCGCTAACGACATCGTCAGGCGCTAACGACATCGCCGCGACGCGCTAATTGTCAACGCTAAAGGCGATTGTGTGGTTGTTTTTTTCGTTTGAGGTGTAAGGGCCGTGAGGATACGTGTGCGGTTAAAGTTTCACAGCTTTGTAATTGTACCCGACCTAGGGCAATGTTATGCATAATGTGAACATTGCACATTGGGTAGCACAAGTTGTATTTTGTCGCTTGTCGCTCAGTGCGTCTCTATCGTTACTGACTAGATAGAGAGGGAGATCCGAGCGACAAACAAGTCGCGGGCAACTTTTGCTAGCCTTGCAGGGGTCCCAGTGAAAAAGGGTACAAGTCGACTTAACTCGTAATAAAAAAGGGTATATACATGAACGGAGTATACTAGACTTAAACCCTTTTTCACTTGATCTTCAGACGACTAGGACCCTTTTTCACAGGACTTTATATTCGTCAGCGTCTGAGCACTACCTGGGTCGAGATTCTAGGCGGTAAAACCCTTATTGCCTTTGACGTGATATCGTATTGTCAACGTTTTGATAGCTCTTATTTACTTGACAGTAATGGCGGCCGAAAACAATACCATAACACGTCAAAAGCAATATGGTTTTACAGAGTAAAATAGAGGCCTTAATAAAATGTGTGGTGTGATTTAAATCTGACATGTAGGAAGTCGAATTGCCCGCTCGTCAGTGGCTTCGCCCCGCTGCAATTTTTTTACTTTCCTGGTGGATTTCTCAATTATTTTCTTTTATATAAACCTTGTGCTGACAATGACGAACACAACAAAAAAGAAATCCGTCAAATCGGTTCAGCCGCTCTCAAATTATAGCGTGACCAGTAGAAATAGGGGTCCATATTTATATATATACTAGATGTTGTCCGCAACTCCGTTCGCGTAAAAGTCGTTTATCGCGGGTGAAATGTACTCTATGACATTCCTCGGGGCTGAAACTTTCTTCATACTAAATTTCGTCGTCATCGGTTCAGCGGTTTTGCCGCGAAAGCGTAACAAACAGAAAGACTTGTTTTCGCATTTGTAAAATTATAGGTAGTACTAGCTGTCCGCGCCCGGCGTCGCCCGGGTGTAATTTTTTTTTTCATACAAACCTTATGAAAAATAGTTTACGACCTATTTTCAGACCTACTGAATATACACACAAAATTTCATAAGAATCGGTCGAGCCGTTTCGGAGGAGTTTGGTTACAAACACTGTGACACGAGAATTTTATATATTAGATAGATTACAGGGCCTTTATTCAACTAGGTAAAATCAAATTCCCATTGACGTGTTATGGTATTGTTTTTATTTCAGCCGCTATTACTATCAAGTCAATAAGAGCTATCAAAACGTTCACAATACGGAAACACGTCAAAAACAAAGTTTTTTGGTGCAGAATCTCAGCCCTGTTTAGTAAAACAATTCAAGAGCGTGTTTTATTTACTAAGTGTAGCTTGACGCTAAATAACTGTGCTATCGTTTGTTGCAGGTCCACAAAGATTTCTTCGGTCGCATAGTTCCCCTGTCGCAGGTGCAAAGATCGGGTGAGTTGAGTTAAAACTACACTACTGTAAAGATACTACACTACTTTGAGCTGTTATGGTGTTGTTTTGACGTCAGCCGCCATTACTGTCAAGTAAATAAGAGCTATCAAAACGTTAACAATACGATAACAGGTCAAAAACGATATTGTTTTTACCGTGTTGAATAGAGGCCCAGCGCTATTGGTGTGGAACATGTTTGAATTGAATTAGAATAACGTAGTTTTATTGATTTGATTGCAGCGCCCTTACAGGGTTTATGTTTGGACTAAATATACTATTTTTAAGATCATACACGCAATGCAATTAATAAATTAGTATGAGTATGAACATCCAAGCATTGACTAGCGCTTACATAGTTTGAGATGGTAAAAGATTACCTGAAAATTTCATCAAAATCGGTCCAGTCGTTTTGGAGTCCATAGGGAACTCTTAACATTACATTTTATCAAAACTACATTAGTTACTAATATGAATATAAATATTTTTATTTTATTCAACACCGCACATAAAAACCACATTAAAAGACCGCTCGCAGAACTAAGTAAGTCCTTATTCCTTAAACCGAATAAGTCTCCACTCTGATCCCAGCTAAGCCCTCGTCCAGCTGAAGATCAATATCCTCCTTCTAAAAATGTTCCTCCACCTTATCACATAACGTTAATCTCGCGTCGAGTTACATCCACCTATTATTCTCAATTACCCGCGCAAAAGGGTTGTTAATATTCATTCCCCGACACTCCGGGAATCGAACACCTGAACCGCCCGATTGTCTGCCCGCAGATATTAATCGTGTATAATTTGCGAGCAAATTTTAATAGATTGGGAATTGTTTTTAGGCTAAGGTTATATTGGCGTTTGTGGAGAGGGTTTTTATGGTAGAAGTGGGATTTTATACGTTGTAAAACTTTTAAAGTGTGTTGTAAACCGCGGGTTATATGCAAATAGGAACATGATTCTTGAGTAAAATTTACGTGGACTTTAACATTGTTTTGGGGCTTGTTTCACTATGTTATATCACTTATATCTACAATAAAAAAAAACTGTTTTGGTTATACTGAAACTGTCTAGGTGACGTATTTCATTGCATCTTCACTTCGTCCGTCCAGGCTTAGGATTACTGGTCCCTTGTTATTTTTATGGATACATTAATCTTATTTTGTTTTTTGATCAATGCGTTTCCACATCCCTCCTTGACATGACGGGCTTTTGTCAAAAGACGCAAACTATCGTCTAACCAGAGTTCTGTGTATTTTCATGATCATTAAAAAAATAGTGGCTTGATTTAATTCTATTTTATCAAAAGTTAAGTTTAACTTAGGTCGCGTGCACCAAAATATTAAATCTGAATTTGATAAAATGCTAAATCTAGTTCAAACGTCAGATTTTAAGCTTTAACTTCGTTATTGCTAATGTTCTTATTTCACAACGTTCCTCTTACGCTACAGATAAACATAAACTTATCATGATCGCTATTCCAGTTATTTAAATAATAAAAACTTCACTCGTTTCCAAATTTAAGTATCCTAAGTAAACCACGCCTTTACAATACTGAAATTTCAATAAGTACATAATCGTATCTGCGCCGGGCCTTAGATAAATTTTGCCTTTCTAACCCAAACAACCCATGTCTTATAAAGCTCTTGTAGTATATTCAACCTAATTGCTATCGGAGTCGGGTCTAATATGCTAAAGTATTTGAGGGGAGATGCGTCGTGTTGGCGTGGGTGAGTAGAGTGGGACCTACCCCCCATTTCTCGTTAAGGTGACTGTTTAATAATCTCAACGCGACTGGTAATGGGATTGAATTCAGTCGGCGTCTACATTTATATTGTTTCTGCCGTACTGTCGGGGAAATTGATATTTAATATTTAAATCTGATTCGGAAAATTAATTTCTGCGAAGCTTCTGCAAAAGTAAATGGTGATTCTAATGGTGTAACTGAAAATTACGATGAAATTTCTCATATTTTTAACAATATTAGATTATTGTTTAGGTTCTCTGAATATGAGTAAAAGATAATCATTTTGGAATAAATAAGTTCTCAAACATATTCGCTTTTAAGTACTTGATCTTCAGCTGCGTAGAGGTAGTATGTACATATTTTCCATCTCTATTTTACTCTCCTTAAACTTACTTCACTTCAAACAAAAACAACACAAGGCCTTACTCAGTCAGTTGACGATTTTTCATAAACAAGTTTGAAAAAAGAACGAGTTAATTGTTTTTCAAATGTCTGGGTAACCTCAAAAAAACATCATATGCTTGAATGCTTGTAATAAAGAGAAAATAAAACAGTGCCTCTATTCTCGGAGGTAAAATCCAAATCGTATTTGACCTGTTATCGTATTGTAAATCGGCCGCCATTACTGTCAAGTAAATAAGAGCTATCAAAACGTTGACAACACGATAACAGATCAAAAACGATGTGGTGTTTAATTATTTTGTGAATAGAGGCCCAGTAGATTTGTTTCTAGCACTTCAAAATCGTCGTTTATTTAAAATATTCTAACAATTTCATATTTTATCAATGTAATAAATTTCCTATTGCAATAAATATGTAAAGTTAACTAATTAATAAAACAGCAATTCTGAAATCCATCCTCATCGTGGAAAGACCGAAATTAATTAAAAATTCCCCACAAATCAAATACTCTCGCGTACAGACAATAAGGCAAAGTTATAATGAGTCGGGGTGTAAATTAATTGTTTCGAGTGGTGTGTGCCCCCCTCCCCATCGCCATGCGTCCTCGGGCTCCTCGTGGAGCCGCGGGCTCAGGACGGGGAATGGAGTTGGGAGAGTAATTCCACTGTTTATTGTAATATTGGTGTTAAGGATATGGTTGTTACTGTTATTAGAGAGTTAGAGAAGACATTGTGATCAAGTAATTTACTGTTAGGTTGAATAGTCTGGCAATTACTATGTAGAAACATTATTGTTCAAATAGTTATTGTATGTTATTGTTAAAATTTACGTTACATTATGATTAAGTGACACGGTGACGGTTAAGTTGTTCCTTACCGATGATGTTTCATTCACGGGTTTGAAAAACGTCTCTGAGTATCTAAATCGGTAAAATAATTTTAAGTATTTTAATAATAATTTTCTGATTTTCAATTTGTATCTTTGCTTATAAAACGATAAGAAAATAATTATTATTTTAAAAAATGCTTATAAAACGAAAATAAAATAATTATTATTTTAAAAAACATCCTAAATACTTGCTTTAGATCTATTTTCCACTTCATAAACAAATCTGTCTTAAAAACGTCATGAATCTGTTCTGTAGCACTGAAAGGCACTCAAAACGCACAAAGGGAATGATAATCAAGTATATGTTAATAAAGAATATGCATTATGTAAGGGTAACGACGGCACAATAGTAATTAACGGCGGCAAACAGAGAGCGTTCACACGAGCTTGTGTTCGCGCTGTGTGTTTAGTTGTATACATTATGTACTAGCACAGATAGGTTTCTGAGAAACTCTTATTTTTATATGGAAAAGAGAGAATTGTTGCTAAAAATAAAAATGTAGGAAATAAGAATGGACGAAAGCTTAAACAGATACTCCTTGTTTACCCGACTGCTAAAGATGTGGATTTTGGGGTAATGCGTTTGGAAAAATAGATTCACATCGCAATTGTTTTCATTTCTAATAATTTGTTTATGGGTGAGTCATGCAACCTAAATAATATAGCTTCAATAGATAAAAGATGTTTATTCACTAAGTATGAGGCACGGGCACTCCTTGACTTCAAAAATCTACAAGCGCTTCCCAAGAGGAGAGGAAGAAGTTCTTACCTAAGTGTATTCATAAAAGGAGCTGTTCGGAGTCCCGGTATAGCTACCGATTAAAAAAGCATTCCTTTGGTTTAGGAATTGGTTCCATTAGGAAGTGTCAAAATTAAAGCTATCGCCTTTTTTAATTAGGGTTTACGTATATATCGTCATCATCTATAGATCTACATAAATAAAAATGTATGAAGGAGTATCACTCGAGAATAGCTCGACTAAAAAGAAACTGCCGGCGACGTTGGCCATGAACAGCTAGTTGTACATAAAGAGGTTTAGGTAAAAGTATTGTTATTAGCAAAAATCATATAGTTTACTAGAGGACGCCCGCGACTTCGTACGCGTAGAATTAGTTTCCCGCTACTCCCCCATTTCTTCCCGTTGGCGGTCGATTTTCGGAAAATCCTTTCTTAGTGCTCACTTACATCATGAAAGGAACCCCTGTACTAAATTTCAAGTTTCTAGGTACAGTAGTTTCGACTGTGCGTTGATATGTCAGTCAGTCAGTTTTGCCTTTTATATATATAGATTAGGCGAGCGGCCTTTTATAAGATTGGCATGTTATGATACATCTATTCATAATAAACACCGGACTCTTACGTGCATCGGAGATAATTAAATAATGATAGATGGGCTACCTTTTATTACAAAAAACTTAAAACTTAAATCTTTAATATCTTGGCTCCCATGTTATTGAAAGCACTACATTTTATATATTTATGTAAACGGTTGTAAGAAAATCATGCATGGCCGCTACAGAAAGGATAATTATGTTCATACAAACTTACTCAATGCGTTTTTGTTGTTCTCGTGCAATTGCTTTCCAACACATATCTCCTAAACGATGTCCCAATTACGCCATTAGAATATTACAGCGTTCGCCACACGACGTGCCACATTTGTCATTGTTACACGATGAATTATCCCTTACCATTAGCAACATTAGTCGGAGCTTAGAACCTGTTGTTTAATTGTACACACGGCGGATTGCATCTGCTACCCGCCCATATTACGTGAGCTACTTATTGCGTTTTGTGTCCAAAATTAGGTGCTTATAGCGATTATTAAAAATATTTGTACGCATAATTGGAATCATTTTAATGTGTGCCTAAATAAATCGAAATCGGTTGTTTAAGGTAAAAAATATGTCCTTTTTTAATTTTCGGTGAAGACGGCTCGAAACGTCAGAATCTAAATTTTAATTGACGTAATTACAATGAGTATCTATTATTTTATCGAAACGTCTTTCAACGAACGTATAATTACGCAGAATTTTCATTTAATTGAAAGGCATTTCTCGCCGCTAGAGTTATTTTTTTTGGTAGTCACCAGTTTAACCTAACCTAACCTAGTTAATTTATGTTTAAGGAATCCTGACAACATTTTGTTTTCAGCAGAAAATACCGAAATTAAATTCAATGAAATGATACCATCGATGAAGTGAAATTCTATAAAACGATTACCAATTAAAATTTACAAGCGATTTTTCCGTAACCGCTGACTTATTTATAAGTGTATTTTTGTTTGCGCAGACGCCGTCTCCGACGTGATCTCGTCCAGCAGCGTGTTCTACCAATACCGCGAGGGGTTCAACAACGCCGTGCGCAGGAACGTGCGCACCAGGGACATTTTATAGCGCTCATGTTACTTGAGCAGTGTTAAATAGGCTTAGTTGGAATTATAACCATTTTACCAGCAGGAAGATGTCTACATCTTGCAGGGGTTATTTGTAACTGTCATTGTAGTCTAGATAGAGTCCTATGAGAGATTTGGCTTAGCAGGGCAGCATAGGTCTCAGGCCTAAGCGGCCAAGGGTCGTCACAATGCCACGGTCCTGCGTTGGTTGCGAACCTGATGGATGGTGGCCACCGTCACCGAATCTTCCGTCCCTTTTTTGAGGGGTATTTAGGAATAGTGAAGTCTTATACTCGTAGTACTGTAGGGTTTTCAATACATGAAGTTGCTCTCCACCACAAAACTGTTGTAACACGGTTACGTCAATGTTTAAAATATAGTAAAACACTAATGGGAGTTCTAATATTCAATCTACAGTTCAAGATATTCTCGATAGGTAGCAATAAACTCTTTTCCTTACAATACAATTCATCACTGAGAAAGCAAAATGAAACAAATGAATGAACGATGATGAATGATGATGCCTTTTTTACCAGTAGAGCAAAACCAGAGAAAAGCCGCAGGAGTATTGTTTATTTAAAATCTTGGAAGTTGTATAAGAGTTTTTGATAAGTTTAATATATTTCGTCCTTCAGATTAAATCAAGTCATCGTAGTTTGGATAATTTTAGTTATTCTTTTATATAAGTAGTTTTAAGTTTGAGTTAGGTCAGATTATATTAATAACGAATCAAACTTTATACTTAGGTATGCAAAGTGTATTTTATTTTGTAATATGTATAAACAAGCTGGCCGCTTAACAATAACTACTAGTTTCAAGAATAAAAATGTTACAACTTGTTATCCCTTTTGTATTTATTTATTATTTTAAACTTCAGCAATTAAGCCTTCCAATTCATTTTTTATACTCGGTAAATATTTATATTTCAAGAAAAGTTAGAAATGGTTATTAACATCATAACAATGAATAAGTTTTTGTCAAAAGTTTCATTTTTGGTAGGTACAAGCTTTTGTTGCCGACCGTCCTATTTTTCAAAGTTATTCTGTTATACCTTAAAAATCTCCAATATGGTAATTTTAGACCTCCTCTCATCCATCAGTTTCGATCGTCGGTTCACCTTACAAGAGGCCTAACACTTCGCTTTGACTAAAACAGAAATAACAACAATAAATAAATAATGCTACGTGTATAATGTATCGCGGCGCTGTAAACTTGTATTGTTATCTATGTTTATTCGCCAGTAAATCGCAAACTCGGCGCAGCACCTGCGCCGCAACTTGCTGCATAAATCTTACGCTAGTTTTGCGCTGAGGGTCGGTAGGCACTTGCTTTTGTCAGGAAAACGATCCTGATCTCGATGATACATAGTACATTTTTAACATTATGTTATCGTCATGCTCAGATTATGTCACTGAAATCAAAGCAATTTGTTGCTCCGTTCTAAAATAAAATAGGTACATGGCTACAGTAGTTTATTTTTGTTTTATTGATTTATGTAATTTTTTTATTTTTATATAGTTACTGTAGTTTTATTTTATTTTATTGATTTATATAAATTATTTATTTTACTGCCTACGGTAATCAAAAACAAGGGTTGTAGTTTTAACCGTCTTATGTATGTATGTGCGTATTGAATATAGTTCTCATTTCGTTCATAGAAATAGTATGTAATCGTCAGAGATCGGAATAGGCAGAGCTAATTTGCCTAAACTTGATGCATGTTCATTCAATAATGTATTCCCTTCTCACTCACGCATTAATGAATATGCGTCAAGTTTAGGCAAATTCCCTGCCTATTCTCTGCCTATTCCGATCTCTGGTAATCGTAGAAGTGTTTTTTTATTTTTTTCATTTTTGTATGTCTGTGTAATTATTTTATTTAAGTACAATTAACACTTCATATCCTTCTCATATTATGCTATATTATTGGACCTGGCTCGTCATATCTTTCACATATTATTTTAGCAACTTATGAAAATCTTGATATTATGGCTTAAAACTTAATGTTGGGAGTTTTTATAGCAGTTTACGAAATTAGCAACAAAATTAATGAGTGTGTTTCAAAAGCTTGATTCTTACTCTTATCACAATTCCCAAAATCTTGGCTTATGTGTAAACTTGTGAATAAAATTACTTTCATCAAGCTTTTTTACATAAATGTAAATATTTACTCCGAGCTAAGTTTCAATCAACTCCAACCCTTTATTACTGAACTTGCTTCATAAATATATCGCGAGACGGGAATCTTCGTCTGCTAATGAGTAATTGCGAAACTCGGAGATATACGATTGTTCGTGCACTTAGAAAAATGTTGTAAATCATGGGAATTAATGGGCTCTACGAGATGCCTGGCGTCCGGGATTAGGATGGGTTTGTTATATATTAAAAGAGTTTTTTGGAGTTTAAGATAAGCAGGGAAACTTGGGAAATTGTTTCTGTTTTGTTTGGAGACGCTAAATGTACAATGTTTATGGTTACTCATGTACAACGAGATTGGCGTTAACTTTCAAATAATTTAATTTTAGTTGTGATACAACGTGTCATAGTAAAATATTTTTCTGCTATTTCCATTGCGAGAAAACGAAAAACGGCCCGTATTTGTTTTTTACTTGAGTAATTTGAGATGGTTTATTTATTTCTTAAATTCATTTGTATACTTTTTTCTTTTGAAAGTGCATACCTACTCGTATAGTCTGTGTCAATTGAATCAGCCAAAGATGTAAACAATTTAGTACTGTTTGACACATAACCTCAAATATTAATCAAGCGTGTTTTTATTTAAAATAACTTATAATTAATAGTTATTTAATCTTAAACTTAATGTGAAAGTATAGATCAAGTGTATAAATCATTGCTAAGACCTCACTGTATCTTTAAAAGCACGGGATTATCGAGTAATAATGGTAAATTGTTTCGTTTGGTCGTGTTTATATCTTTGGCAATTTCAATTGACACAGACTATAACTAATAGTTGTCAATATCATAACTTCATATAATTATATTTTTGTCAATGTTTGAGTTCACCTAAATCATGTAAGTTTGTATGTATAAACAGGAAAATAAAAACAAAAAAATAGACAGAAACCCTATAGGTATAAGCTTTTCTGTTGTGGCGGTCATCTTTAAGAAACCCCCATACATTTATTGGGATGCAGTGCGATTCCGTGCAGCAGGCGGGACGGCGATTGCTATGAGAGTACACAGGTGAATTTATCCCTAAAGATCGCTTCCAGGTTAAATGATTTTTGTATTTACCGTTTATATTAAGAACTATCTTATGATTACATGGCTCGGACAGGTCATCGCAAAACAATCGCAACACGGTAATAGAACACGGTTAATAGAGTTATATTATGTACAGTATCATTTAATTATAATTTTCAATTACATTTATAACCGTAAACCTAAATTGACCATATTATGTTTGTGAAGGAATTTCCATTAACTTTTTTTAAAATATTATCTTTCCTAATACGAATGCTACATGCAGTAAACTAATTTCAAAGATATTTTTATCATAAGAGAGCTCGGGATAGTTCTTAATACACTTACTTAAATAATGTTACCTACTAATTTAAATTGTCACAAAACTGTTTCAGGAATGCCACTTTGACAAAACTATGACAGATATGCAACTAAAAAAAGGTCAAATGTTAAATTACGATAATATCCGCTGTAGATACCTGATCATAATCTTATGTATTACGACTCTATTGAATCCTGTTCTATTTCCACATCTGTTTTTGCGATGACCTGTCCGAGCTATTATGAACAAATACATTGTTGTTCGTTGAAAATACCCCTTTGTTTCAATGGTACCCCTTCAATTAGCATTAATAGTAATCGGCTGCCTATCGCTGTAACACTCTTTCTGGCATCTGTCAGTAAATTTTTCTTGTGCCATAATAAGAGTGAAAGTAATAGACATCCTGGTACAGTCCAGTTCATAAATATGTGTACACTTTAGTACTTTTAAATTTACATAATTAAGGGCTTTAATGACAACAGAATTTAATTTATTCCTTTGTGTAACGAAAATTACCCATATATTTTGTATGACTAACTTTCGTTACACAAATGATAACGATTTTGTTTTCAATAAGCCTTTAATAATCCATACTAATATTATAAATGTGAAAGTGTGTCTGTCTGTCTGTCTGTTACCTCTTTACGCTTAAACCGCTGAACCGATTTAGATGAAATTTGGTATGGAGATAGCTTGATTCCCGGGGAAGGACATAGGCTACTTTTTATCCCGGAAAATTAGACAGATCCCGAGGGAGCAGCGATAAACGACTTCTACGCGGACGGAGTCGCGGGCAAAAGCTTAGTATAAATTAAATAAAATGTTTCTTCTGGGCTCAATTTAATTACATTAGTACTAGAGGACGCTGTATGAGAGAGCATAGGTATTCCCAAAATTTTAAGTACGGTCACGAGCGTTAATTTGGTGCCCATTTCAAGAAAAATATGCTTGAAGTCGTCAATGTCATTAGATGTCTTGTCATTTGTAACATTTAGGAAACTCAACCTTATTGTTGTCGAATGTCAGATTGACTTAGGACCTATGGTGGGTACCAAATTAAATCTCGTGACTGTACCTACCGATTATTGTTTTAGAATAGCTTATGATGTATTTTGTAGTTTTTGCGGTTGACTCAATCTCCAGCCTGGGGCCCGTTTCACGAAGCCACAAGTTACAAATTACAAATGGAAGTCTCTTTCCAACTCCTTTTGGTAGAAAGTGAGTTCCACTTGTAATTTATTACTTGTAGCTTCGTGAAACGGACCACTGATAGCCTGAACAAAAAAAGACTTCAAATTATAGCGCCTTTGATACTTTTGTGATCAGAGTTCCGTTTTAATGTTTCGTGAGCGACAATGGAAAAAAATGTTGATATCTTTTCCATTTTCAAGTTTCTGGTTCAACTATGGGTACTGGTAGTTGAATTAAACAAATATTCATGTACATAATATTTTATTTTCAATAATTAAAACAACTAGGTAATTAATGTGCCTAAGGTACGCATATATTAAGTATATTTATATTATTTTACAGTACAGTCCGCGCCGACAATTCCAAGGGTCGTGCATAGTGCAGTGGTCGCCTCGTCGCTTACATCTATTTACAACTGGCGCGGACGCTTACATTATATGGTAATATATAATTGTGTTAACATTGTATTTTTTACATTTACTGAAGTGGATTTAAATTTGTGGGAAAGTAATGACAAATTAATGAAAAAAAAATTGAAATCTTAGTCTCATGTAAACTAGTTGAATTCTCATTTTCCATATTAAAATAAGTAGGTACTTACATACAGACTTTTTACATAAAACGATCATTGCCAGTAAGTAATAAATGAAGCAATTTTAATAAAACCATATCTAAATCGTTTCAATTCAAAACAACCTTTTTTTGATGAAAGAACGATAATGGAACAACAGGAAATTTTAAGTTTTTTTTTTTAAATAATGATTTTACGGACGTCAGTCCCCATTGAGGTGATAACATATACATTCTTACTTTGCCAAAAAAAGGATATACATGTTTATTTAAAGCCAGTATAATACATAATTTAACGTTAATTTATATACAACCTATTTAATATTTAACTACAGACACCGTACAAACACCGAATTACTGAACAATAAATACCATCGATTTCGTCACACTAGATAACAATAAAAAGCTGTTAATTATTTTTTTGGTCAATTACAATAGATATAACAAGGGCATTACAAATATCTTACAGATATCACTACGGCTTTGCGCTTGCTGACGTGTATGCAAGCCTGTTCACTTTAAAACTTAAATTAACACACTATAGAACCCTGTCGCAGAAAGCCAATGATTAATCTTGACTTTATTTATTTTTCTGACTCGACGCTTTCATTATGAAAGAGTTCCATGGTGGCTCAACAATAAGTTTTGTTGACTATATAAGATAACAAACGCAACTAACATTAAAGGTCTTTGCCCACTATACCGTATCATACCAAGACCGTAATAACTAGGAACGTGTGTCAGACGAAAAAATATTATTTGTACTTACTGAAAAGTATGAGACTAGAGGCCCACTAGACCGTTTCGTCACCGTTCCGTCACCGACCAACATTTTAATACTAATTACGGTGTAGTGGGCACCTTTATTCACATACTTGCAGCGTGACGTGTAAATACGTACATTTTATTTTTGTCTAGCTTTTGCTTGTGACTCCGTGTCTGCGGAGAAGTCGTTTATCGCTAAGTATAGTAGGTATATAGGGAACTGTTTAATTTAATAGATAAAACTGTATGACCGTCTCCGAGCCTTAAATTATCGTTTTACCAAATTTCACGTTGATTGAGGTGATGAAACGCGAAGGAACAAACAAACACGCATTTATAATGTAAGTTAAATCATTATTCAAATGAATTGACATACCTACAAACATTTGAAACAACTTTTACCACAACTGCTTCATTCCGGTTCCACATAAGTTTTTTTTTTTAGTATAAATGGTGTGAAGAAAACGATGGTCATATATTTACACAACTTATTCTACATTTATTTTGACACATAGAAAATAAATATTCACAACAGTTTTTGGTCGAATACTGCAACGGTATTAACATATTTACAGGAAATTAATGACATATGTATACAGGATGGGCAATCTAAATGGGCTGACATAGATGGCCGAAACTATAAGAGTTGGGGTAAGTTTAAAACCCACTTCATCGATTTTGGTGATAGGAAAAACGGCAACAAATGGTTTAAAAAAGTATAGTTCATAGCCAGAAATCAAACCCGGTAGGTATTGAGAATTCTCGGGGCTTCATTCATTTTAGGCACGGAGTTCTAATGAAAGAATCGTTACTTATCGTATCACTTATAATATCAATTATAGCAGTAAAAAGATGTGTGCTTATTTTAAAAACCAAAACCTGGTTTGATTCCCGATCTTCTATGAGGTTTTTAGATGTTGAAATGCAAATTACGTACCTACTTTCAAAAATTAATGACGTGCTTACTTAGAACAAAATTTCCTGTCTCTATTATTTATAGTTTTAGACCTCCCCATATCATTTTAGATTGATCATTCTGTATAGCTAGGTAATATTAGATTCATTATTCGATACAAATCTAAATCTGAAAATTAATGATACTTTACAGTTAAACTGTAATTGTTGAAGCATTATGATTGTATACAACATTATAAAACACATTAAAATATCACGAAATGAGCAAGAAATTTCTAAAACTAAACTATAACCATGGCACAATTGATTGGCACTGTAAAATATGTATGGCACAAGAATCCACAATATATCTCGATGATTCCTATGCTACAAAGAAGTTGAAAAATATTCCGTCATAAATTTCATTTTTATTAGTGTTCCCGTCATATTCAAATGTTGCTGTGTACGAGTATATTAGTTGGAAGAAGTGAGCAAGAACAAGACAGTCCGCGGGCGGGGACTCATTGACAGAGCAAGATGCAAGACTCTGTTTTAGTACATGTACCTATCTGGTGTCGTTTGTGTCACTTGAAAAACCCGAAAAGAAGTTTCTGGAGCAAGATTCAAGGACCTTTGTCGTGTTTGGTCTACTAGATTGCATGGAAAAACTGGTACAGTTCAGGATTGACCTTGGAACTTAAATAGTTCCAGCGTTCCGGAAATAGGCTGTTTCTAAAAAAAATATCATATAAGGAATTTAAGCAGCGGTAAAAAAATAGATTTGTTATATAAATTGAAGCGGCGGGTGGAAACCAGCCAGCCACTTGAGCATCTTCTAGACCGCTCTAGTTTATTATTGCTAAAACAAAGGCGTGTCGCGTGTACTGGTACAATGAAAAAGAGGACAGAATTCCAGCACCGTTAATGACTGAGCTTCAGCAGTATCTAAGGAACGTGGGAAATCCTTGTCTTTTCAAAATGTGAACGTAATCCCTATTACGTTCGTTCGTTTCTCTAGATGTAAAATTATAACAAGCACACAACGGGATCTGTTTAGGCATTGAAGTGCCGAACCGTGGCTAACACTCCAGATCTATCACTCATAGGCGTTCTCCAATACCCCAGCACTTGAGTGTTAGTCCAAATGTTTTGGTGGTTCCGAGGCTGCCGGCGGCGGCTCGTGCGGCAGCAGGTTGAGAGGCAGCGGCGGCAAGTGCAGCGGCAACGGCAGCAGCGCGCGCGGGTGGAAGCTGGCCAGTGAGTGGAGGAGCGCCGCCGAGTGCTCGTGGGCCTTGCGCCGGAGCTCAGCCACGCTGGTCGAGCGCGCTTCTTCCTTGGGGCAGCAGGGGCAGGGCGCGCCCCAACCTGTGAGGAGTTAGGGATGAGCTTCGTATTCATTGGTGCTTGGTGGACACTTACGTCGGACTTCGTCAATCAATTTAACAGACTGTTAAATCCTTTTCTCTCTCGCGTACTATAAACCGCTAATATTGATATCGTTAATGGTGTCAGAATACCACCTATAGCGTAACCGAAGAGTAAAAACAATTCTATAATTAGCGTTGCCATGGTAATAACAGTTCTATAATTTATTATAGCATTGTTATTACCATGGTAACGGTCATTCCGGATATCAGTCTTGGCGTTTAGTTAACACTTGACATCCTAATAATTTGTATAATAAACCGTTAAAAAATGTTAACACCAATTAAAATCATCTATATTAAAAATAAAATTATTTTTGAGACTAAATATGTGTTTAGAATTACATTTTTATCAAGTTACTAAAAATAGATGAGTAATATCCATCGATTTGTTATTTGGTTACCATGGTTACGTTCAATATGGATATCAACAAAATGGCGTTTTGTTTGGCATTCCAACTTTTATGATAAATTGTCAGAACTGTTTTAGTACCTAACTATTAAAGATTGCATGAAATTTATAAACATTTAGCAATAAAATTTACAAACTATTAACGCCAATCGGAATAATGAAAATGACTTTGCTAACAAGTAATTTGTCAGCAGAAAAATCGAGTGAAGACGAGAGAAAAGTTAGCGATTGTTTATTTTTGTCATTATCATTCTAAGCTTGTAGAAAAAGTTATGTATGCAACGGTACATAATTAGCGCTTAAGGTACTCGTGCCTATAATTAGAGCGCTCGCAGTTTGATCCGTAGTTAACTGAACGAATAGTTAGAACCAATAATGTGTCAAATTTTCGATTGGATTTTCGATGTTTGACTTGGTTCAGTTAACTACTGATCATACCACAGGGCACGAGTTTCAAGTTTTTAGCAGGGAAACTTAAATTATTTCAGAGATTTATTAAGAATTCTACGCGGTTATAATTTAGATTCTGATAAAAACTGGAAAGTACAGTCATCAGCAATTATATACTATTCGACCTTTACACGTTATTACTAAGATATTGCGTTTCAGATATTTTAAGCGCAGTGTTGCATAATTATAACCATAGGTGACTAGTTGTCATCAAACAGCTACTATACTCGTACTGGTAACTCTGCCACCAACCTTTTAAGGGGAAGAAAGGCTGAGAAAGATGGTTGAGGTGCTGCGAGAGGTGCGAGAGGTGCGGGGGCAGGAACAGGGGGGGCGCGGGGGGCGCGTCCCCCGCCGCGGACCCCGGCGAGGACCGGTACGCGCTGGAGCTGCAACAATGACGCACACTTTAAGTATTTCAATATTTTTATACATAGTAAAGTATAATATTATATACCAAATAGTTGACATTATATTCTATACATTAGTTGGTTGTCCGGGCCAAACGGGATGGTTCCCAATCATTTTATTTGTTCAACTCTTGTTGTGCCAAGAAAAAAAGAAGAAAGAGAAATTAATAGCAATAGGTATAGAATAAGATCGGAAACAGTAAGGTTTTGACTTTATCGAATATAACCTAAAAGGAATTTCAGAGACTTTTTGCGACATAGCAACATTAGCAGCAACTTATTATCTTGTAGTTGCTATAATATGGCCTGACTCGACAGTCAATAGGAGCAATAATCAATGTTTTTCGAGGAGACTGTTTTACTTTTCCCTTTGCTGACTGGAACTTGGCAGGGTTTAATAGTTCTAATACGACTTCAGTTATTTTAACTGCGCCTCTATTCCCGACGGTAAAAACGATATCGTAGTTTACCTGTTATGGTATTGTTATGACGTCAGACGCCATTACTGTAAAGTAAATAAGAGCTATCAAAACGGTGACAATACGATAACAGATCAAATACGATATTGTTTTTACCGTGTTGAATAGAGGCCCTGTAAGTACATCGAAAGTCAATAATTGCGCCGTATTTAGGGCGCTACGGCGTAGACCGTAGGCGTCTTCGTAGCGCTGCAGATTCGTAGCTTGCTCGCCATAACAACGACATCTTAACGGGGCCTTTATTCTACTTGGGTATCGCCCATTTTGCTTTGCTATCGCAATATTATTATATTTGACGATATCGACGCTCTTTTGGCAACTTCCTTATTAGAAAGAGCTATTATAACGTGGGCAGTGTGGTAACGATATCGATGCCAGATGGGGTAAACCAATTTGGCCCAGGGTAAGATGAACAGGACAAAACACCTACTTGATTTACATATAAAATAATATCTACCGATGCGTTTAATATGAAATACTGAGCCGTGACGTCACGCCTACCTAGGATGTTTCTACTTTTTTTTAAATATCAACATGTACGCGGTTTTTGTTTATTTTCACTTATTAACGAAAGTTTTCTTTTTTAATATTAGTGTAACATAAAGAATCATTCGCGACATTCCTATAACATGTGTTTTACTTCATATTTAACATATCACATATCACCTATAAAACATTTTTACTTAAACATAATACTCCAGTAAAATTGGAGATTCAAAGTACGGCGTAGTATGCGTCAAATCCGGTAGTTCTGATTTTTTGCAGACCCTATAATCATCAAAATCTGAAAAAGGTCTGAAATTTTCGCGGTTTTATTTTTATTTTGACAAAGTTATGCGTTCGGCGCTCGAGGTCACAAACTTGGATTAATCATTGGGCCAACATCATAAACAAGCCTGCAAAAAATCAGAACTACCGGATTTAACGCCATGTTTGTGCGCGTTTGACTAAAGTTACTGGAGTATAAGGTAAATAACGTATTTTTCGCCAGTAGCCAAAAGTTGCATTCAAAATCACTGATATAATACTAATTAAAAGTTGTTTTTTATCTTCCGTTGAACAATTCGCGCCAAAACTAAACATTCCCCAACACCGTGCACACGTTCGGTTTTCAAATCTCGGCCCAATCCGCGGATCGATGAGGATGTTTTATTTAAAGGGCGCGACACCCCCGCTGTGACCAGCCAACCGTCCGCCGGCAAGTGAGTGCCACGCCTTATTGCGTTAAGGAATGCAAACACGGCACTTGTATATTGTATACAGCTTGAGTTTATCTATAGGTAGCTAAACGAGCGTTTTGAATAGATTCGAGCGGTTACAGAGCTTCGGGTTAAAAAAGTAGTATTAACTAGTCCCAAAGTAATCTCTTATAATGTAATATAGTAATCTCATGTAATAGACATCGATATACGTAGGGAGAGTCTGTCTAATGAAAGCTGAACCTGAAAAAAAGCGGCATATTCAAAAATCTTCCATATTTTATTACCGATCAAAGTAGGAATAGAATAGAAGTACGCGTTTTCTCTCCCTTAGTGCCCACCAAAATAAGCCACTAGGCCACCGACGCTCTACGCCACTGGGTAGACAAATACGTGGTTTTTTGACAATATTTAAGAGCCAGAAATCGATGCCAGGACCGTTAGATCCGTAAAATAACCACCCAATTTCCCATAATTTTCCAACATGTAATGGTTCTTTACTACTGTTTTGAAAGCCAGTGTTGTCACCTTCACGACACTTTGCCACAGATTATACGCAAGTTACGTTGATCAGCGACTGTTGTATAATTTCACACTCATTATTCCCATTAACATGGCCACTGGATTATCGCGCGATTAATTACAAATACGGTTGCCCGCAAATTGGATGTATCGGATTACATGCGCCGATATCGCCGCCGATATTGGCTAACTAATTAAATACATTACAAGTGCTCGTAATGAAATACGTCCATCGAGTGGTCAGTTAATTGATGGTAATGAACAGCCCGTCATTAATAGTAAAATTGCGAGTAAATAACTAATGGAAAGCGAGGTTTAAAAAACCCGACAGCATTTTTTGATATTGTCATCGACATAATGTTATTTTTAAAATGTAATTATTCTTTTTACCTTCATTACTTTGATAAAAATATTGCCTGTACCGCTGCTACAACCAAGACGACTCTAACGACACCTTACTTTTCAAAATCGGTCAAGCCGTTTAGGCTACAGGAGGTCACAGTGGAACAAACATACCCACATACTAACATAAATTGTTTGTGTAAGTATAGTGAGTTCTTTTGTAGTGAAAGGGAGTTAAGTCAATCCTGAAACCTGCCGTCACAGTACAATTTAGTTTAGTTTAGTTTATGCAATTTTAGGTAATGAAAACAAATACAATATAAATTTATTACCTACTAGCTGGTGCCGCGATTGCGTTGGCGTAGAACTCGTTTATCGATATTACCAATTTTTTTGGTATGAAAAGTAACTTACGTCAAGCATACCATCACCATCTCATCGAAATCGGTTCTGCGGTTTGGCCGTCAAAGCGTATGAAGCATTCACACAGAGATACTTATAACATATGTTTAAACTCAAGTTGGTTTCGTTGTGCAATAAATAGAGTAAATTTTCGGTTAATTCAAAATATCACAAAATGAAACTTTCCTCGAAAACTAATAATTCCTCTTACACTTCTGCCCACAACTAATTGTAAGTTAACATCACTCAAACAATTTAAAGATACTACCGCAAACCTAAAGTCACGTTTCTTTCTCTTTCTCGATTGCTACAATCCTACAAATAAAGAGTAAGACGACTATAGTTAACGAGGTTCCGAATTTTGCGTACAAACTAACCCGCCGATTCACAGCGTACGCTGCACCGAGACAATGAAATAACGACGAGGTGTCGCGGCGCTCGGCCATTCCCTCAGTGCATACTTGATGTGGCGGGCTTGGCATAGACGAGAAGATGGAGCGGGCAGTAAGCTTATAGGCGACAAGCGGCAGCGGGAGCGGGGCAAAGGCTGACTGCAGTGCGGTGGTGAACGGAAAGACTATGCAACTTGACGATATGCGATATGCGTTTGATTTAATAATTCGTAGTTCAACATAAAATACCTGGCTAAATAGCAGATTTCTTCCATTGAAGTTAATTGTTTGAAAATTATTATTCGAAGAAGCATTTTCATTTAGTAATTACGTTGCTGTCATAATAATCAGAAGTACTGCCGTAAGTCTTGTTAAAGCCTTAAATTCTGAAATAGAATATCCGAATTGGATGATTTTAACTACTTTGTTAAAGTGTACTAATTTTGGTACCAATACATTGGCCTATTCAATTCACTCATTACCTACCAGTTAATAAGTTTGCATGTGTCAGATTAAACAAAATAGGTAACTAAAATAACATTGCCATAATCAATACATAATGTCGTGTTCCATTCCGCCCACCGCTATTGCCATCAACTTGAAGCGACACCCGTTCAATGGAATTTATGGAATCAAAGGATTTGGATTCATTACCCATTGTAAATAATAAATGCCCCGCCCGCCGCTCGTAACACGTACCGGCTCTATGCGTCGTGAAATTAATTGTAGCTTCTGTTCAAAAATGTCGATCTTACTGTATCATAAGATTCATTAAAGTACAGGGTTAAGATTCTACGCGGTAAAACCTTATTGCTTTTGTCGTGATTCCGTATTGTCATCGTTTTGATTGCTACAGCGAGACGAAGACAGCAAAAATTAGAGATATTTTAGGTTTTGTATTTTATTTACTTGTTCGTCAATAGGTAAGTAGGTACACGGTGTAATAAAAACCCCGTGCAATAAAAAACTGTCAGGGTCACTTACACCTGGCAGCACTCTGAAGGTCTAATTGTGTACAATTTTTTTAGACAACAGTTCTTAAAATGCCATTTTTTCATGTTCACTACTTAACCAATATTTATTTTATTTAGTAAAATATCGGAATTTTCAGTCCAACTAATTACCAAGTACCTAAGCATAGGTATTCGAAGTAAAATAAAATTGCTTTTATCTATCATTAAACCACGTTCAACTTCTCAGTCTTGTTTTTTACGTTTATTAAAAATAAATGTATGCCAAATTTCAGCCACGAACATCACCGCCCCCCGCTCGTCACTTGCGCCCGCGCCGGGCCACGAGCCAAATTAAATGTGTCGCCTTTAAAGCACTTTGATTTTATCTTCTCGATGTTGTTCCAATTATTGCATTTGCTTTTGAGGTCGGGTTTTTGTTAAATGTATCAAGTTAAAGCTCCGGCCTTTCATGTCGGGTTTGAGATTCAAATTTAATAAAAGCTTTTTGGATCTAATACTGAAACGAAGTAGCGTCTTTAAACATGTTCTGTGAGAGTTGAGTTTTGTGTTAGGTGCACCTGACGCGTTTTTAGAGTTGCGTAACAAATAAAAATAAAACTGAGTTTTTATTTTTTGGGTTTCGCACCCCGTCCATACGTCCCGTCTATCTGTATGTCTGTCCGTCAGCGGAGTGTATCACATGAACCGCAAGAGGTTGACAGTTAAGCTACCATACAATACAATAATGTTACGGAACAGTCGTGTGCGAATCCGACTCACACTTGGCCGGGTTTTTGGTTTTGTTAGAATATAATTTTATTTGTATAGCAATATTTAATTAAAATTACAGGCACTGTATTCACAGCTACTGGGACTAGTTAATAAATTGTCCGAATATCTAATACCTAAATAAATTATCTAAGTACATCAAAATTCCTAAGCAAATTATTTACTCGCTAACGACGAAACAAACGTCAAGATGTAAATCACCGGCACTCCAGCCATTTATTAATCAAAACTACTAAAGGTCATTAAGGATCTAATTGATTCCCTTTGTGGACCTTCTACAATTCAATTCGCTAGTTGAATATTCATATTATTCATGTTAGTTCCTCAAGGCGGCGGCAGATGGCGCTGGGACGAATTAATAGGGACGCGCTTCGTTACCCCGGTCGCGGCTTGACCCTGTACTTAACGGTTGGAAATGGAAAATTGGCACAGCCCTAGATATCATGGTCCTTCGACGTTCTAGACAAGTCTACCTTCGTTAGCATTTTCGGTTTATTTTACGTTTTGGCCATGTTTTGCATTCTCTCCTAGACTTTAACAATAATTTTACGTAGTCATGGTTTAAAGTATATGATAAAAACGGAAATATAATAAAACGTATTTTTTTACTTGTTTTACTGTACTTAATTATGTACATTGTACACATGTACACAACACATTCAGTACCAACGACCGGGCAGTCGGGTCCACTGTTCGTAGCAGATTTTCGCTACATAGTGGAAAAATACATTAAATACATTTAGAAATAGGTCAAATATTTGATTTATTTGTACACTGAGATAGGGTAAATGTCGGTTTGCATGACGCAAGCAAGTGCATATATCTACTACAAGTAGGTACTAACCATCTTACAAACAGCAAATCAGACGATAAAAATCACACACAAATTGACCTAGTCCCAAACTAAGCTCTAGGCTTGTACTATGGGTAGGTACTAGATATTTAATTTAGTGTTTAAAATTACCTAGGTACCTATAGGTAAATGTTAGTTAAGATTACGTCTTTTCATTCGTCATTATCATTGGTTTCGCGGAATAATTGACTGACAACTTATCCGCCACTCGTACAGTCAACCAATTTGTTTTTTGAGCCACTATGTTAAAGTTACGTACTAAGTCAACTCGTAAGAAGTGACTAACAATTAGATTGATACAGTACTTTGACATAGTTCCATAGCAGCTAACAGGAATCATAAACCAAAAACAATTAAATAACACAAACACGTTATGTTAATGTCATTAAAAACCTTCTAATTGCTATTTAATCGAAGTATTTTAAAGAAGAATACCTAATACGAGTTACGCAAATTTAGTAGCGATATATATCGGTAGGCTTCAGTTACTTCGCGCCCTACCGTAGGTATTTGCAGTGTTAGAGCGAGCCTGCCCAATTATTCATGCAATTAACTGATTATAGCGACACGGTGACACCCCTATACTACACCACACACTACCTATATACAGCTACTATACAGCTACGGCCCTACTACAACCACACAAGCGCCCGAGCGTAGGTACTTAGCATCTTAATGCGATATGGTTACGTGTTATGAGATACAATGTTGTGGCGTTATTATAAATTTAAGATTAGTAACAAGGTAACAGCCCATTTTGAGTTTAGAATTCGTTAAACACCTTAAAGTGTTTGAGACTTAGCACTTCTATTCTATCAAAATACAAGTCGGTATTAATAATTACTACTCTGACACATAAACAATGCTGTGGTTAATAAAAATCTTTAATTTGCAACACGGTTATTGGGATTGTTCATATTTTTACAATAACTCTAATTCGAAAACCATTTCGAGGAATGGGGTTTTCAAGCCGTTCTGCATTATTAAGTTTTTGAAATATTTATCTATTTCGGATATTTTGATAAAAGTAGGTATATTTAAGCTTTGTTTGACTTTCGTTTTCGGCTTGAAGCCCTCCTAGGTGTATCTTACGGGTTAAGCGAAAACCGCTTGAAATAGTATGTTTTAATACACTATTACAATAACTTTTTATCACTAGATATCATTTAAATAATTGTAGTAATTTATTAGAAAATGCCAACCCAAATTTAAAATAATCGTGTCATCCATAACCATAGCAGACATTGCCAATTAAATAATGATTTTAAAACAAAACTATTGGGTCGACTACAAAATTAATTAAATTGGTCTCTTAAAATTACCTATTGTTTTGAATTACAATGTAAAAACCATAAGTCTAAATATCCCAATTGTAATGTTTGTAACCACATAATAACTTTTTCATTACAGTAATAGAGTCGCAGCTCTACCAATTAAGTATATGATTTATTTTAATAACTGTATTTTCCAAATTTGGGCAATTTTTTACCTGAATGATACAATTATAAACATAATAATACAACATAATCATAATCTATCAGAGCTAGTATGCAAAATCTATATAGCATGGGGTGGTAATGATTTATTTTAGTAGACGGTCGAATAATGGTATGGTTTGAGCTGGCCTCTATTCAACTTTGTTTCAGGCCATTTCGCTTTCATATTCCTTATTACGATAGGTAAAATAAATTAGGAGCTATTTAATTTTACGTTAAAAATATGAAATAAAGTAAAGTAGAGTACTTATCATAATTTACAATGTTGCTACATCAAAGGTTTAAAAAAATCCCATCCTCCTTTTTTCTTAGTCAAACTAGACTTTCTTAATCATTTTTCTCAGTGAAAATTTTGATAAATAAAAGTATACCTTTCTCTACTTTCGTCTAAAATTAATATGTCTGTCAGATTGTGAAACAAATTGACTGACGGAGTCTACCTACTATTTTATACAATAGGTGTAGGTATTTGATATGGATGTTCAATTCAATACAGACTGAAGTCAGTTTACACCGGCCCCTACAGACTGTAGTCAATAAATTTTGACAACTGCAAACCAAACTAAATTTTTGAAATAGGGAAATTTGACAGAGCTGGAGAAGAGTCATCGAGCATAAACAACTTTTTACCTCTTCTGTAAACATTTTCTTGGCTTACCGACTCGACTACCTATTAAAAAGATACTTCTCGAAATATTTTTTCCTAGTTCTCCAGCCGTTTATGTCAAATAAATTTTTATATTCACTAATTAACACGTACGTATTACTCGGCTTCCTTCTCACACTATCCCAATCAAATTGCCCGCCTTTGAAGTGGCGTGAATATTTGATCAAATATGGCGCAGAACACACACTTGCTTCACAAATGAAAATTAATTATGCATAATGATAAATTGACACTAATTACATGCAGGGGCGCTGTTTGTGGAAGGGTTATGGCGATAGCTTCCTTGTTGATGGGATTTAACCTGTTTAATGCCAGGCTGCCTGGTTCATCATACAAAATGGAGCTAGTATGAAGTCCGGGGCTCTGAAAGTGTTAACGTTGTTATGATGGTGAATAAGATGGCGGCAAGGGACTAGTGAGAAATTGATCAGAATGAAACAGACAAAGACGAAAATATTCTACGGATATAACATCAGTACATAATATGTATTATACGTATTTTTGCAACATTTCCAGTACATTTTTATACCCTTGACTTCTTCATAGCCTAAACAATTTATTCTGACCTTAAACCAACCGCAAAACAACACTTAAAAAGTATCATAACATGCGTGATTGCGCTACATATGTCCAGTGTAGGTATTTTAATCTAGGCGTTAGTTGCCCAAGTCCAGGAGTCAACCTAAACTCAGAAAACTCTCCAAGCCCAAAACCACTGTACTGTGACGAATAACATCTCATAACGAATTGAGCACTTTACGATAATAAAAACAACTAAGTACAAAAGAAAACGTGTAAACTCAAGACATCAAGCCAATTTGCACGTTTAATATTAAAACCATAGAACGCTCACCAGACGTTAAAATTGTATCGTTCGCTAAACATCCTAACACTCACTTTATACATTCCTTGAAGGAACAAATTTAATTCTAAACGAAGGTAGGCGGGAGGGAGGCCCTAATTGGCAATTTTCCCCTTACGCCATTTTTTCAGCTTTTAAAGAGAAAAATTCGTTAATGAATATTTAATCGTTGTAATCGCCTCGCCCGCCCGAATTAGGCTTCGTCTACACTTTTTAAGTAAGTTCTTTAATATTTACAATACATCTTTGAATAATTGCTGAGAATTTATAGTCTTTAAATCACTTTGAGATTTAAATGTAGGTATGCTTTTGTTTGTAAAGAGATGTCTAATTAAAGCGAATATGTTAACAGGTAAAAAAAAGGCCTGTATTTTTGTCGACTTTTATCCGTGCCCATACTAGAATATGGGCAAAATGGTTCCACCCATCTCCCATAGTTTCCATTTAACAAAAGAAGATGAAGAAAATAATAATACGACGGGAATAGCGACATTAACATTAACAAATTGTGTAACATAATTAAGTTAAATATAATAAATGCAATGGTTAATAGTTCAGGAAATATGAATTGGCCGTCTGTAATCTTCACTAACAATAAGATCTTATTGTTAGTGAAGATTATAGACGGCCAATTCATATTACCATTGCATTTATTTAGTAGGATGTCACAAGTCACGATTAGCATTTGCCCGGGACTCTGCCGCTATCTTTCTATCTTTAACGTTATATCCATGAAAACTTTCAAATTTTCCGGATAATTAAGTACCTATCCTTATTTCTAATCCAGGACACGGTACTGTAAATCTAAATCTAAATCTGTTTACGCGTTTATGTGTGATTGAAAGTCAAACAAGACTTGGTCAGAAAAGACTCTAAAATGCCATAAACAGACACTTTAGTGGACAAGGTACAAAAGTGTACACATATTTAGGAACTCGACTGTACCACGAAATGACAAAATAATTCTAAGAAAATCGATTATCTTTTAGTTACATACATTCGCGTCCATTTCAAAACGAACAAATATTTACTTGTTTTATAGGATGTTCGCGTTACACGAGCGCTACACTAGAGGGCGCTAGTTTATTTATTCCGACCGCGGCGCGGCGTCGCGAACGTATTACCTGATTACGTACTGGCTACATCTACTACGTAAGGGTTAGTTTACACGGTGTGACTGAGGAATTGTAATCGTATTCTACACTATAATGATTATTATAAAACAGTTCTAAAATGAGTTAAATGAGAGATACGTTTGTGTAAGCGATAATGTGGTATGGAGCGTTTTGAGAAGAGGTACAATTTCACTCAAGTCTCCGTATGTATATTGATTGCATTTTCTAGTACGGGCGGTCCTAGGTCTTCCTGAAAATAGTAGAAGGCAAGGGTTGTTTACACTTCATATAACAAATTAAACAAAGGTAACAAACGGAATAAAAAACTGTCACGGAAAACAGAAACAAGCAAAATAAATTATCCGAGATCAACCTACCAGTCCTACCACTGCCTTGTATTAGTCGTTTTATAAAATAATTTAAATGTTGATGAATACTGTTATCGTGGTAAGATTAGTTACATACTACAAAATATTTAGTTCACACTGCGACTCTCAAATTCTATCTGGGCCCAAATCTTAAACTTCGTAAAAATAAAAATAAAAACTTAAGACGTTACACAAAAAAAAACATAACCACGCTTTTTAATTATTTTTAACCTTAACTTAGCTTTAGCTCGTATGTATTTCAGCACATCGGACTTCAAAAACCCCAATCACGTATCATCCACCGCAAGCGTCGTGTGCGCGCGCCTTACCCGCGACCGTAATTCTACAAATGGCTTGTAACTCGAGCCGGCCGGTTTAAAATTGAAATTTATATGCGCACATTATACATGAGCCGGATTACCCGGGGACCGGATAGTGTGAGGGCGCCTTGAGACGCCGGGAAATGGGAAACGTTATGGTATAGAATCAATGATCATTTTTTTCATGAGAGTTTATGGTAGAACTGGAAAGGTTATTTTGTTTAAGGTCTGTAGGAACCATTTCAAAATTAAACGAAAGAAAAAGAGGTCAAAAATATGAGTTTGAGTCAGGTATAATGAAGGTACCTACTTATGTACAACAAGACTTTAATGTTAGACTCGTACCTACGAAAACTATTGATATTTAGTTTGAAAAACATTATGTAATTGATAGCTGTATGTACATATAGGTACATTGTGCCATTTCAAAAGGATATTTACGAGTATTTTCCATTTGTCTACCGTTCACAACGGAATATTCCGTCGAAAGTTTTAAAGAGGTATGTTCGCTGTACATCTTATTCATTTGCTTGTTTTGCTAATTTGCTTATGTGTATTAAAAAGTTAATATGCACACCAAAATGTATTCAATAAAGAGGGTAGCTGAACAAATCTTCACCAATATTACCGCAGCGCACCCCGGTCTACAGCGCATCAAATATAATATCATAATCCCAGCTGACAATGTGCACAGGGTTGTCTAACCACCCTGCGCCTGAGGTCACATTAAGTCAAGAATGCAGGGGTTACTGAACAAATATAAAACGTTTAGATTCACACTAGAAATTTGTTTTTATTTTTTTATTTTAATTAATATCGTAACAAAGAAAGAAGATCTGAAAGAAGAAGAAAGGTTAGCACATCTTGTATTAGATCGTCTTCAAACAAAGGTATATCAGGTGGTTTGCATATGTGCGTGCCTCGACTAGGACATATCAAGCGGGTTTAGTCGGGCCCGCGCCTCATTTATCGATAGATAGTAGTATCGAGCGACGCAAGTCGACGGCGTAACCCGAGCGCCCGAGCGGCAATGGGTAACAGAAACTCCTCAAGGGCCAGAGCCGAACTAGGGTGACGCAACCAATAATGGACAAGGACCAATGATGGACACTTGATTCTTATTTTACAGAACATAAGGGTTTTTTTTTTGCAACAATCAATTTAGTTCCGTTTGAACTTTGAATTAAGAGTGAAGTATCATCTAAAAGTGTCCTTCATTGATGCCGTCACCCTACTTACTATTCTTCTCTATTAAATTATACCAGAATTGTGGTTCTAAGTTTTTGCGGTCCTTGCCGGCTTAACAATTGTCTGTGACCCTACTGTTATAACATTCTTAAAGATGATTTTTAACCAAAATTACGAGTAGGTATACCTCGGAACCCTCAAAAAACTCGAGCGAGTCAATCTGCGCGTAATCCTCAGTAGGAAATAATAACATTTGCGCAAATCCGCGGCCGCTAATGCACCCGCTCCCCGCGGACTTTAAACTGCTTACGGGTTTAAAAATACGGCTTAAGCGAACAACAAACGTTAGTTCTCTTATATTTATAAGGAATTATAGAGCTCTAAGCCGTTCTAAAAGAAGTTACATCGCTGCTTTCTTATTTACGAACTCGCGAATCGTTGTTTGCTTTTGGTTTTGAAATAAACTGGCTTTGTTTGGCTGGAACGAGAAGTACTTATGAAGTAAAGATGGCGCCAGTCAATTACTGAAACAATTCAAGGGTTTATTAAGTTTCAATAAATTTGATTTCATGAAACATGACCTAGAACGGAGGGCTTATTGTCTAACGCTTTCACAATCGCAACCGGCTTCAAAGTAGAGCAATTGTTTTCATTTCGTATGCAGACAAGCCTTCGATTTTCAAAATGAAAACGATCGTGATTGCGAGTGCGTTAGACAATAAGCCCTCGGGCTATAAATATGAAAATATACATTTAAATTAATTTAAGATACCTTTTCAACCAAAAGCTTACAAAAATGGCACTTGCCCAATGAAAATGTACAAAAACAAATCAAACGAATCACAAACCGAATCAAATCGCTATACTCAACTTCAATGGAGTCCCGAGTTAAACAAATAAAGACCGTTCTCATAACAGTAATCGAAACGCATTTGTTCAAATTATGCATTTAAATAGTTATTGAGACGGTATCCCGTGACGCGCCATAAATTCCAATGAGAGCGAGTTATCAAATTAGAAAAATTAAAGTGATAAATAAAGGCCAATTAAGCGTTATTGCGTAAAAAAGGCATAAATTAATGCGGACGGAAAAAACGACGCTATTTGAGTCGCTGTCAACTGGCTTAGGGAGGGGGGAGTGTCGATAGATTTCGTTTCAATTTAATTTGAAACTTACTTATGCTATTAGTATAAAAGTACATTATAATGATGTTTTTGCACGGCGTCCGATCCGAATCTGAATTAAAGTGACCATAGTAAGTAATATTTGTCATTTGGACTGTCATCGTCTTATAAAATTCTTGTGTCCTATTTTCTTAGACCCCTTAAAAATATGAAATATTTTTTTGATGTCTTATTGACGTTTTAAGAGTTCAACCCAAACAGTGAATTCTTAGGACGTGTTTAAAGAAGATACCCCACTTTGTAGCATAATAAAATAATGTCATTGCAGAAAATTTTATGCCCAACTGTAGTTCTGTTTAACGACTTGATATTAAAACAAATTTTGTACGATGACTGCGTAGAAATTACGATTCTCGAATCATTATTAATCAAGACAATAAAAAAGGTGAGTGATCTTCATGAAACCATTCAGTACAGCGAATGTTTAAAGCGCAACCATTTATGATTTTTTTCCAGAATTAAGTAGTAAAATACTTTTATTTTTAGCACATTGTACTGTTTTGTTTTAAGGATTTTTGGACATGTCACCTGATTCACTGACGTAATGGTATTGAGACTATTTTGTGCCACAACCGGACATTTTTAATCGATATTTGCCCAGCGTTCCCATCACTAAAGTCATCTCACGTGTGCCCTCTAATTACGCGCTTAAATTGTATTAATTAAAGCGCTTGTGGAAGGGTTCTAATTAAATGGCATCCTAAGAAACACAATCCCACCGACACTCGTGTAGCGTCTCCATATGGGTCATTTACATAAATTAAAGTACAATTAATGAAATGATCTGTTATTATTTAATAACGAGTCGTTTTTAATGATGATTGTTTGTTTGTGAGATAATTTTGAGCGATGACGTGTCGGGTTGGAACTTTACTAGTAATGTGACCTGAAAGTTTGGCCGGAAAAAAAGAAGTACGAATGACAAGGATATACATATTATAGAATCTCTTAGAGCATTTATTTTTAATCTTAAGCACAAAGAGTTAAAATAGTCATTTGCTGTTTAATAAATGCCACTCTCCTTCATATCTTTTGATATATTTTGTGTAATATTCGTTAAATGTGACGTAACTATATTTCAATAAAAAAAAGAAGTTAAGAACAACAACAGAATGTCGTGGCGGAAATTATTCCCAGAAACATGAACTTATTTGTATCTAAAATCTCAATATCTTTCAATCTCGTCAATAGAGTTTTCTAGGCATGTTTTTGACACTGGCAGGTATAATATTTCTGTACAGTCTGCGGTAGCTGTGCACGTTTGTACCGTGTCCCTTTAACGCTTTTGACAGATTAGCGCAGCAGTTCAAACATCACATTAAAGTGACAAAGAACTAAAGCGTGCAACTACTTAAGGTCGACCGTGTTATAACACGGCTGTAGCCGACGACAAAAAGCTTATTACCATGCGTTCAAAAAAGGAATATAAAACTAAACTGCATACGAAAGGCGGATATCACGCTAGAGGGCGCGAGTGATACGGACGCACATCAAAAAGGAGCTATTATGAAAAATCGTAACACATTTATGGGGCGGACTCTGCTGAATTATTCATGGTATGAAATTGCTCCCTACCTGCAGCAACCTATTTATACCTGTTTTGTGTAATAACAGTTATCGGGCCCCGCCCCCCAATAAAAAGTTAGGTCTTGGGGGGTGATTTATGGCGTAGGGGTAGTTAGACGTGTAAACGCCTATTTTGATAACAAATTGCGTTGGAAGTTATTCGTGTGAGGTTAGAGCTGTTTAGTTGGCATGGATAAAGGCTTAAGGCTGTAATAGGGTTGTGTGATCGCTACAGAATATTAAACTCAATACATGGGTACTTTTTATGATAAAACAGGAATGAATTTGTAGTTCATAGACGAAAAACGTGACTTTTAAAGAAGCGTTTGGACACCGTTTACAACAATATAGGTAAAAAACTTAAGTGAAGTCCTTCTTCCATTTAATTACAACATATTTTGGCCTCTATTCAATACGATAAAACAATATTACTTTTGATGCGTTATAGACCGTTCGACATTCTATATTTAAAATTCAACGTACAATATTAGTTTTGTACACAACTGTATGTTTGGAACTTAAACATAACACAACTATTTTGATCAATTTCAAAAGATTCTGTAGACTTAATGTAGCTGGTTTCAAAACTCACAACTTTTGAGTGGCCTAACCGGATGAAATCAACCTTTTTTTACAGTCTTTTGAACAACGGCATAGGGTTCCGCCGTTACGATACTACGGACACTACGGACAGCCAGACACAAACCTTACAAACTCCATGTCTTCGACTAAAAAACCCAAAAAATCTAACAAAAGATTTTCTTTCAAAAGAAAGATTTTCGAAGAGAGCTATGTATAGCCCTGGTTGTTGGAACGCCGATCTGCACCCAAGTCACGGCCACCCCCGTGTCACCTAACGAGTTTAAGACACAAATCGTGATTGCTAACGACCCCCGGCGACGGAAATCGCATTCCTCTTTCTATTCTAACGATACATTCCGTTGCGATCGCGCTTTGATCTCCTAAGTGGATGGGGATGGTATAACACCGTAGCCAATTGATTTTTAGTATCTTTATTTGAATTGGGCTTGTTATTGTTATTGACACCTTTCCGTTGAACAGCTGTCGAAGAAATTTAGTGTAGAGACAAGAAATTACGTGATTGTTGTCTTATGTTAGTGAATACGTGCTTTTACCAGAAGAAATATAAGTAACTCGAAGGGTTAAAGAGTATTGGTACTTAATAATAAATATAAGTAGATACTTAATAATAAATATAGATACTTAACCTTTTTGTACGTCTGATCGTGTTAAAACCCGTTTTTAAGATCTAATATGAGTGAAAAGCCCGCAAGGTGGAAAATAAGCAGGTAGTGTTGCTACTGCCAAGTGATTTGCATCTGCAATAGCTGGATAAAGTAGCCATGAATCGTGCTTATAGATGTGCAAAACGAGAGGAAAATGTCTATGATTTCTTCGGATAGTTGTAGGTCTACAGGCATTTATAATTTACAAGCACAATCTTGTCTTCAATCTGGCCACGAAATCACGTTACCACCTGCGGAAAAAATAGTAGGTACGTACGTACGTAGTAAGCACAAACACATTACTCGTGCAAACAAGCCGAGTAAACAGCGTCTGCCTCCCTCATTTGCGTGCTGGGCCGCTCCTCTCGCTCACCGTAAGCAAAAACTCAATTATCATATTTTATACCTCATAATACTTACGAAAGAGATATTCAATTATATAATTTTTCCTCGGAAAAGGGATTCCCTTTTCATTTCTCATTTGGATTTTTCTCTTAAGCAATTACCAGCGCGCCTCGGGGACCGTGAGATTGGATCCTCGAATACATTTCCACGTCGGACGCGAATTTTCTAATTTATCTTTTAACGAGTACCGGAGCCGGCGCAGCTTAGACTCGCGTCGCGCATGCTCTTGAGTTCCACCGAGTTACCAATTTGTTTGCGTTGAATAGAGATGAGCTCATTACGTGTCGCGATGTGTTTCTATAATTCTTTTCTTTGTTGCTTACATTTGAATGTGAATTAGTTAATACATCAACAGCAGACTTCTCGTGGCGATTAGCATTCTGATTCTCTTTGACAAACTCGTTCAAGCCGGCTCGGTCGCGGCCGGCGCGGCGCTCGGCATTATAATTCAAACAAATGAAGTTCTCGCTCGCAACTCGATCCGCTCAAGCGGCTCTCATTCGATTCCGGCAACCGGATCGGATTCCGGCAACTCGTAATCGCATCGCGCGGCCGGGAACACAAATTATTCGTGCGCCGAAACTCGCTAACTTCGTCAACCCTATAAAGGAGGTAAAGAACAAAGCGGAACCACAATTGGCCGTACCCAGAATCGATTCTGTACCTGAGTCGATGGAAGTTTTAAAAATGGCGGCTCTTTGAGAGCAAACTCGATAAGGCCGCGTCGGGCGCCCGTGGGACGTAAACGCAATTTGCGAGGAATCGCTCGTGCCTTTGACGTCTGACTGCGGGTCTGAGTCCCGCTCGCTTGTTTGCTCCGCCTGTACTTATATTGAGTTTGGTGCATGTAGAAAAAACGTCGTGAATCTATTACACTAATCGTTATCGATGGGTATCCCGGGGGATATCAAAATCACTTCACAAACGCCACAATGGTGGATGTTGGATCTATCTTGTCAATCTCGATATTAATGGTCGGAAATAGGTCCAATATAAATAAGGTAAAATTTTCAAAACTATTTAAAGCCAGTAATAAATTATACTTTAACCCTTTGAAGTTTTCTTGTGGCATAAACGTTATTTTTAGCGATAGTTGTTTACGACTATAGAACCCTGTTGAAGAAAGCCATTGATTGAAGATATCAAACACACCTAATTTATTTGTTGTCTTGAAACGATTATTATGACAAGGTTTTACGATGGCTCAGCAATAAAAGTGAATTGGTCCCAAGTGACAACTCGCCTTTGAAGTAGGTAGATTACAAAATGAATGGAAATCAAAACTGCTTATAATAAGATGAAAAAGTACACATGACTTACATAACGTCACTTAAGAGTTTGAATGGGTTTTGCTACGCGCTACGCTTCTATCCCGTAGCAGTGGTTTCCAACTTTATAGTTAAATCTGCTACGAGAGGCGTTTACGTCTACGAACCCATAGCTATCAAGTTACAAAAATGTAGTGAATAATTAAACGAGATCGTATTTCGTCGGATACGTTCGTATATGAAGGGTACACAGAAAGAACATGTGCTCGTTTGCCTTCTAAAACCATTGAAAAATATGACGTCTCGTAAGTTTTTGCGATGTCGCGACTTGAAAGTTAGAAACCACGTAATATCGTAAGTTCAGTTGAGGAATTCGATCGTATAGCAGTTTGACGTAATACGTAAATTAGCCGTGTATTTCCCTACATGAAAAGACTAATGAATGACACGTGAAAATGTTATAATCCGGCAATTATTATGTCAAACATAGATAACTATGACTTGACTAAGACACTAACAAAAAACATAACTAAAACTAAATGCTAAAATAAATTAACTTATTCTAAGTAACAAATGTCCCCTAGGCCACTGCCACCGGGAATTGTTCCCACAATGCCCATCATGTCAAACTGATATAAAATTAAATTCCTCGACTGTAAATACATTATTTTATTTAAAACTTAAAGAAAATAAGTTATATTAATATTTATATCTGTAACTGAGTGTAATAGTTTATTGTGAACTCTACATTTTGAGATAAAGTCTGGTTTTCAAAGAAAGTGACTGGACGTGTTTGTGTACATACCCTATCATTTTATCATGTGGTCTCTGTGAGCATATCGATAAGTTATGAAACTTACTTACTGCACAAGCAAGATAAATTCGAATTAATCAAACAAAATACGATGTAGTTGGTTTATTCACTACATCGGGCCTCTATTCTACTGATTAAAACCCTACTGCGTTGGACATGTTATGGTATCGTTATTAACACAGGCTACTACTACTGTCAAGTAAATAAGAGCTATCGTAACGTTGACAATAAGATAACACGTCAAAGGCAACATAATACCCAGTAGAATAAAGGCTCATGAGCGGCCGAGTAAAAAACAATAACATTAGGATCAATTCACACCGAGACGCGACGCGACGCGACGCTGCGCGCACATGCAAGATATATTTTATTTACTACACGAAAAGGAACAGAATCAGAATACGTTGCACCACGCAGCGTTGAATTCTTACAGTGAAATGTGTACCTTTTCGTGTAATAAATAAAGTATATTTTGAGTCTCATGTGCACGCAGCGGCGCGTCGCGTCGCGTCGCGTCTCGGTGTCAGTTGATCCTAACACGTCAAAAGCAATATCGTTTTCCCTAGTAGAGAAACCCTCTATGAATTAAAGACAAAACAAGTTTAAAAAATGGAATGGTTACAATAATTAACAAACTTCCCTTCTCAAAGTATCGCAACGAACAGGGAGCGACCCCTCGAATTACGAAGCTAATTTTAATTTGCTATTTGTTCTCAATTTGTCTGTAAGTTACGCGGCGCGTTGTGACTGGGCGGTTAAGTTTTTATTCGAGTCATTGGGTATTATAGATAGTGATATTAGACTTATTTTTATCGGTTTTTACTTCTCTTTGAATGCAATCTGAGATTTATGCATGCATAAATATGAAATAAGATTCATTTTAACACGAAGAATTGCCGATAATTTACTCCAGGAAATGGGCAAGGTTCAAGAAGCATGCTAACACAGTCAATTAAATTTTCTCTAAAAAAAATCGTGACACGAAAATTAGCTATAAAATTGTAGGCGAAGTTTTCGTCGCACAACCGTTTTTTTTTTAACTTTGTTGTTTGTATGGTTAACTACGCTTAACTATGGTCCAACATTTTGGTCCTCACTCAAATAGAAGGGCTATAAAGACAAAAGAGTCATATATTTGAATTCACATTTAGCAGTCTATCGAAATAGCCATCAATATTTTCCAAAGTCGTCAGTGTTATTTAACCAAGTTTATAAGTGGGTTTATCGTAAACAAAGACATTAAATGTATAGTAGTAATAGACGGGGCATAGCGATCAAAAAAGTGATGCAAAACTTGTTACCTCGAGGTAATAAGTCGTACGTCGTTTAGTCTACTTTGACACGCCCATCATAGATGGCATTCATGATGCTTATGATCAAAGTTTTTCTATGAAAATGTCTCCGATGCCCACTCTATTACCTTTATATATTAAATCTCTTTGATCGTAAAGAACTAGCATTTTATCGCCCTAAATTCTGCAATTTAACTATTTATCTTTACCGATCATACACGCAACGCAAAAACGTAAAAACCTAAACTCAGCCCGTTACCATGACAACGGTAACAAAATTCCCAGACAACGGTGTCCGGCCCTAACGAAGTACACACCGGCCGTGCCAAATCGAATCTTGACTCACAACCTATACGTCTCAAATTGTATTGGTGGCGTAACGAAAGAGTTGGTACGCTAACGACAAACGAGGGCGTAACGACGTTACCGTTACAGCCGTTTCGTTCGTTGCGTTAGTTTCGTTACTCTAACGAGTTCGGAGTTTATCGGATAAGGTGTAATTATTAGCTCTAGGGATAGTTTGGGAAGGTGAAATTAGGTTTAGGAGATCGATTGTGGAATCAATTCCAATGGTATTCTTTTAGTCGGGCTTGTAAAATTTTGTATCTGATTCGGACAGTTAGGTTACGTAAGTCCAAACATTGTTAATTCGTTTACACTATACTCGAAACTCGAATTCAAGACCAAAATCCTAACCTCAACGGGGCACATTCGCTGTGATTACTGCATTTTTAACCGACGAAAAAAAACGGAGGAGGTTCTCAAGTCGACGCGTATATTTTTTTATTTTTTTTTATGTATGATCACGCATAACTTTTTAAGGAGCGGTCTGATTTTAAAAATTCTTTTTTGGATTGATAGAGTATACTTCCGAGGTGGTCCCATTGTCCCCAAATCTGAATCTGATGAAGGGATCCGTGAGGAATTGAGGGAACTCTTCAAATTTTAAATGCATACATATAGTGATTTTAGTATTTTTAGTACCAAATCCAGCATTTTCATTCAGAAAGTATCATTTGGTGAAGTGGAACTGATGATGAAGACCACAAATGGCTACTATGGCTACTATGTATGATCACGCATAACTTTTTACTGAGTCGTCTGATTTCAATAATTCTTTTTTTTATTGGATAGGGTATACTTTGAAATTGCTCCCATTTCATTTGGAACTCCTCCCCCCTCCGTCAATGGTAGATAAAAAAAGATAAAAGATAAAAGATGTTTATTCAGTAAGTAGGCCGCACGGGCACTTTTACACGTCAATAATCTACCAGCGCTTCGCAAGAGACCACTGCTGAGAAGAAACGCCGCAAGAAACTCAACAGTCAGTCGTTTTTTAAACATTTCTTATGATATGATATTATACAACGAAAAATAAAACTTAACCTAGTATTATATAAAACAATGAATGTAACAAAAATATGTCTATATATATCATGCGTAGTTGAGCAGGAAAATGTGTCAAAACTCAAAATTTCTACAAGAACTCATAAATAGTAAATATAAGAAATAAATAAAAATTAAAAATTATACTTACCTATGACGGTGCAAAACAACACATAATTAGTTTCGATACATTCCCCTACAGAAACCGTGTCCCCTAGACAATACACAATGTTTATATATTGGTATGATTAGGTTATTATTAAGATATTTAGGTGTTTAATTTAGGCCAAGCATTTTTATCTGTTAGATAGTCTTCGACCCTATAGTAAGCTTTAGACATCAACGACTTTTTCAAGTAATTTTTAAGTACTGGAAATGGTAACTTTAAAACTTCGTCAGGTAATTTATTATAGAAATGAATGCATTGACCTACAAATGATTTATATACCTTACGGACACGAAATTTTTTAATAGCAATTTTATTCTTATTTCTTGTATTCAAATTATGTATGTCACAATTCTTAATAAAAGAGTCTTGATTTTTAATGACATAAATAATATTCTCATAAATAAATTGTGATGCTACTGTCAAAATATTAATTTCTTTAAATAATAATCTTAAGGAATCACGGGAGTTTAGGTTATATATAGAACGAATGGCTCTATTTTGTAACACGAAAATAGTTTGTATGTCAGCAGCTTTTCCCCAAACAAGAATACCGTACGACATAACACTATGAAAATAACTATAATAAACTAAGCGAGCTGTCTCAACATTGGTAAGTTGTCTAATTTTCCTAACAGCATAAGCTGCCGAACTTAATTTACCTGCTAGTACTGCTAAATGGGGACTCCATTGCAAGTTTTTGTCTATAGTTATTCCTAAGAAAAGTGCCTTATCCACCATTTCCAAACACTCATCATTTAGAAAAATACTAGATTCTACCGGTCTAACATTAGGCAAAGCGAACCTAGAAATATAGGGATTGTTAGTTGACCCCATGAATTTTTATCTATGAACCGATTATGTTCAAACTTAGCACACATATATTATGTAATTCTAATGACACTACAACATAACGGAGACTTGACGTTGATCTGATAACTGAGACGGAAGACAGATGAGGGAAATCTTCAACGGATTACAGCAGCTACCTCGTGATTTCTCTTATTCATGCATCTTAATGAGAACTCTATACCTAACTTAAGTATGATGCACGGATTATGACTACCATCGAGGGTCTGATGATGGGGTTTGATGATGGAGTTGGAAGGCTGTCGAGGGAAGCCCTTATTTGTTAGGAAACTAAGGTTTTTAAATTATTAATCAGAGTGTAGCAAACCTATTGCGACGTAACGTTGTGTGTAGTGTGTAAACCTCTCAGTTTCTGCATTTCTGCTAAAGCTCATTCATCGTGTGGCTTTTGTAATACCTACCTTATTTCGCTCTAAGTCAGATAAAGAAATACCTTGTAGTTTAACTATACTAAGTGCAACATAAACCTGCCCCTTGGCAAAAAGTTTCTTTCCGAGGTCGATTACAGCTTTATCAAGTGTTGTTCCCATGTTGTTGTTTTAGCTAACCCCATGTGCTTCTGTTTAGTCCACCAGAGTAAATCTCTTTAACCGAACAATTGTCCTCGCGTGTGATATTCATGGACTTGTTTCTCTAATAAGTCCATGGCGATTGTCTAAAAATCGATACTGGCGAAATACACCTTGTTAAAACAAGGAGTGAAAGCCACTAACTAAGAAAAAAAAACACCATTGACGAGGCCCACAGGTATATGTTATAGGTGATATGTTACCTCTAAGCATGACACGGGATTCGGTAGCTAATTTTAGCTCAGACAAAAGACCGCCACAGTTGTTCACATCTTTTGGGACAACATTATCGGGAGGTTTCTTCCCATAGGTAGCAACTACACGAGACTCGTCTATGGAACGAATTGTATAGATACGGTTGTGTTTTGTAGCAAAACAATGAATAGTTAAAGTAAGTAATCAAAGAATAAGTATTTATTAACAGAGAAAGAAACGGAAAAGTGAAAAATAAAAACTTTTTAACAAAAAAATATAACCGCCGAAAAAAGAAAACTGAAAAGCAAAAAATAAAACATAGCCTTTTAAGTCTAACTAAGCTCCTACACTAATGTTAATACCTTAATAAATAATTTTGAGTCGGCGCCAAACAAACAAACAAGCATGGTCGGTGCCTGCCGACTTCAAACCACTCAGGAGGTAGCACATACCATCACACGCATACATCATTTTACTTTACGAAATAGTTAATTTGCTTGTTTGTTTATTTGGCGCCGACTCAAAATTATTTATTAAGGTATTAACATTAGTGTAGGAGCTTAGTTAGACTTAAAAGGCTATGTTTTATTTTTTGCTTTTCAGTTTTCTTTTTTCGGCGGTTATATTTTTTTGTTAAAAAGTTTTTTAGTTTAAGTGTAGGTATTTTTATCAATAAAACTTACCCTAATATTACTGGTTACACGAGTTCTCATTCATGTTTTTATGAAATAATGATAAAATAACTAAATAATCAAGATGGGAACTGTCAGATTTTGGTCTTGAATTCGAGTTTCGAGTATAAAGCATACCTACTATAACTGAGAGCTTATTGCTCCACTTTGAAGCCTGTTGCGATTGCGAGTGCGTTAGGCAAAATAAGCCCTCTGGTTATATTATTAGGTGAAAACGACCGTAAAACATGTTTTTTTTGCACCCATATTGGAACGGATAAACAAATAGCATGATGAAAGTAAGTAGGTAATCATTTTAAGCGATGAAATTTTACCATTAGATTATTCGAGTTATTGATTGTTTTTTAACTAAACAATCAATAACTCCTTTAAAGGAAGTTAAGGACTGGCTACTGATGGTTTTCAACATGGAGCCTGATAGTTATAACTAAATTTAAGTTTCAAAATTTAACTCCAAAAGTTGATCATTGTTCCAACAATTAGTTAATTGAATTTGAATTATTATACCATTAATCCTTTTTTAAGCACTATGGTAACACTACACCTATTATAATTAGCCCGTAGTTTAAAATGGTTGCCCGCATGGCCGCCAAAGGGTTGCCACTCAATCTTTCCGCGCCAGCGGCCACTGTGTTCGTTTGATTTATTTTTTACGGCTTAAACGCGTCCATTCGGTTGTATGCAGGCGTTTCTAATCTGTGGACGCGTGCGGGAGGCGGGAAAGCGCGGGAACGGGTTAGCCAAAAGTTTTTTTTAATGTTTTTACTGGGAATTATTACGTTATCTAGGTATTATTTATATTTCATTCATTACAAATAAATGATTAGTCATCGAAGCACATAGCCAAACCAAAAAAAAAAACAAATTATTTAAGTCATATTAATATTACTTTTTTAATCAGTGCTAAGTGAGCTGCAATGAAAAATGTTCTTAGGTGTTAGCTTTTTCTCAATTCGGCATTGTTTTTTATACACCCAGATACACAAAAGTTCATTAGGATTTAGCAGTAAAGTCTTATTAGGACACGTTCTGTAGCCTTCTCATTAGAAAGTAACAAGACGCAACTTAAGGCGACATTAAATTTAACGTTTGTGCAACCTGGGTGTATACCTTAAAAATCTTGATTTGTAAAAATCTTGAGACTAGCCCTTGTTCACAAACATTTTGCAACTATTTTTAAAGAAGCGACAAAAAACACTTTATAATTTCCCCATTACATTCATATTTACCAATATCGTTTTAACCACAAAATGTATTAAAACGATACTGTACCCGACTCATTGTGACGCGCAGAGCGTAAAGCCGGCTCCACACGGGCACGCGCGCTGCACGCGCTCGCACAATATTGTCGATGCCCGCGGCGACTCAGCGGGGCGTACTCTATGGATTCGGTTAATAAATATGGGCATGAAAGTCAAGTGACCGGTGTAGTGGAAATAATACGCAATATGAAACAAATATTAGCGAGTAGATACTGCAAACAATCAAACTAAACAAAGTCAAGTCTTACTTGATATAACACAGTAAGGAGATAATCAACAACACTTAATCGCATTGCCAGAGAAAAAGAGAAAATTAGCATCTTACTTCCCTTTAAAACCTTTTTGTATGTAGTACGAATGAAAGTTCTAATTTTGTTAGCGTAAGAGCAACTTAGATTTTCTTTCTCTTCTTCGTCTCGATTAATAATTAAGAAAGTGGTTGTTACCTTACAGTGTAATGAGTAATGACGCCCATTTTAGGCTAAACATCTTCATTCTTCTCTTGAAATACGACGTACGGAAATCAAGATCCAATTTCGGTACATTTAGCACCAGCACCACTCGAGCACGCTCGGCGGAGCACGTGTCATTCGTTTGTTTTGTACCAGATTTGAGTCAATTTAGCGTTAAGCAATCGTCATGCCCTTTAGCGACGGGGGCGACACCCCTCGGAATCATTTGGAATGAGTCGGCTTTTTAACGCAGCGGGCGATTATTTTCACTATAACAAACTTACAAATACTATTGGTAAAAGAACATTATCATAGACTAACTTCATGTTTTTTTTTATAGTGGCTCGCTGTGTTACCAGCACGAATAAGTTGGTTTGCTAGTGTGGACGCAGCCTTTTGTCCGATTTCGTTGATTGAAATCTGTTTCGCTATTAAGATAGTTTTTATGGTGTTTGGATTCGGTGGCGATTTATTGAGCGCTCCTTGATTTATAAAGTGGCGTGAATAGAGTAATGGCCAGTTGAGGGGCTCGATGAACGGATCAATAGATTTTATGTCCTTTACGGTCATTAGTTTAAGTACGCTGTGGTTTGCCTTTGGGAAGCTTTTTATATCTAACCCATTGTGCAAGACAGCATGCATATAAAAAAAACAGTGTTGTGTGTCTCTTATGAATTTATCGGCGTCCGTGAAAAAAACTTTTATTTTTGCAGGAATAAGAACTTAAATGTAAATTTCGACTAACGTGACATTTAAGGCCATTACGTAGGTATATGACATTTTTATACCTTCGAAAGTACTTATGTATTTTCTTCCGCTTATCCTTTGCACAATAAAGCTGCGTAAGAAAATACAGAATTTTAAATTGCTTTGTTTTTCATCATATCTTTCCTAGGCATCGACAATAGAGCGGCTTGGTGTTCATTAGTGGCATTAATTAATGTTTAATTGAGCCAAATAGAGTATCAATTTAGCGGACGGCAATTGGATCATGCATCCCGCCGCGCGGCAACACTGGCCGTAAACCATTTGTTTCCATAAATGAAATTAAAAGTTTAACGGTTTTGAAAATGGAACACCGGAAATGCTTGTCTTCATTTTCTTAATAAATTTTAAATAATTTGTATTTGAAACTGTAATTAAACAGGTTTCAGGTGTAGAGTTATGATTTTACCTTCTAAAGCTCTAGAAGAAAGAGAGAAAGAAATAAATACATTTAAGAAGAAGAATTAGAAATTTCTCAGATGTTCTTATACCAATTCTATGATATTTAAGGCTTATGTTTAACGGATCACCAGATATAGTAAAAAAAACGCCTAAAACACCTTTTATTGCCGAAAATAGTAAATGATCACCAAAAACTAACCTAACCTAACCTAACCTAATTTGGTGATCGTATACTAATGTTGGTGCTCATTGTATTTGTTGCCCATATTTAATTCTGCGTTAAATAAACAAATATCTTTATGTAAGAGACCATAAAGATATTTGCTTATTTAACGCAGATGGTACCATAGACACAAGAAATATAAGATAGTGTGGACCGAACCGCGTGGCAGGAAGGCCGGCGTCCCAACGGTTTCATTAACGCATTAATTAGAGCTTATTGACTTGAATGGGCTGCCTTGTTTATGCGATCATACACGCTTTATACTCGTTCGTCATCGCAGAAGGTAAACACTGTTCAGACTGAATAAGATATTGAATTTAAGAAAATAAAGCTCATAACAAAATGTTTTATTTTGCGGTTACCAAGCATATTAACTTAAATACAGAACCCTCGGTGCGCGAGTCCAACTCGCACTTGACCGGTTTTTTTTAATGGTATGGAGAATTTGCAATCCTACGATGATAATCTCAAGAATGAAAATTGACAATTCTGAGAACTATTATAGATAGACCGCCTCTAAGCTAGTCATTTCACCTGTTGTCTTATCCCCGCCCCGGACAACAATGCACTGCAGTTTTTGAAGCAGTTCAAAAGGTAAGATGGTGGATTGTTTACTACCTACTTAACTGCTGATGTTTGTTTTTTATTTCTCCGACAGATGTCACCGTCTGGTCTAAACATGGTTTCTACATCGCGGTATTGTCTTTCTTTCGAAGTGTTTAAGTTTAACGCACAGTGCAATGCACTAAGTGCATTAAATACACAAGTTACTAAGGCCGTATTTCACCAAACTGGAATAAGACTTACTCCGAGATTAGTCTATACAAATTCGGCGTTTAATCTAGGTATAAGACCTTATTCCAGTTTGGTGAAATGCGGCCTCAATTATAAAATCTGTATTTAATCTGTCAGGATTTTTCAGTAAATAGTAGGTGGATAGAAGTGGTATCTGCCTACCCCTCCGGGAAACAGGCGTGATTTAATGTATGTATGTATTTAATATCTAATCTTATCTTTGTTAATAATCATATCTAATCAAATCGATCCAATACCACTAGAAAACTCTTCAGATGTATGTAAATATGTAGAGTATTTTCTTTGCCTCATACTGAACAAAAACAGAATTAACTTTAAATACTGCCGCTAATCACATTGAGCCGAATGAAACAGGCGAAAAGGTCAAATCAATGGTTCTAAAAGGGGTATCGCGTCAGAGCGGGTCGAACGTGGAGCTATTTGTCACATAAATGTGGGCAATTAGAGGCATGCGGGCGGGGGGTTGCGAAAGCGCAGTAGACGGGTTAATTGACGCGCTTAATTAAGTTTTAAGTGTCTAATGCGATGACCGAATGGGAAGTGCGTTTAGTATAGACATTTTTAGTGCGTATTATTTTATGTGCTAGTTTTAACACTTTTAACGCGCTTTGTCCACTTAGAGTTTATTTGTTGGTATTTGCTGGGGAACTGTTTGATTTTGCACATCATTCAAATTAGTATAGCTTATTAAATAATTACAGTTTACTTTTAGCGATACATAATGTTTTTTGTATGTCTCTGGCGTCACTGCTGTTCTATCTGTTTAGGTACGGTTATGAACGAGTAACAAAATCACCTACCTCCATACTTATAGCATTTAAATACATATGACGATATTTGTTCTGTGTGGCGAGTGATAAAAACTTAACAAACTGAATTGCAACGGACTCCGTAACTCGCTAATAAAATTTCGCCGCGCGCGCACGCTGCAATTGAATGAAACTGTCGTTTCATTCCGGCAATTTACTGCGCCTGTGCGCTGTTTACGTCGTAGCTAAACACACACACACACAAACTCACACATGTTCAGTTGAACATGGCACTACTTTTAATTAAATTCTTTGTTAATTAATTGGTGTCATATGTATATGCTGAACCTTAAGAAAATCATCTACCGCTCATTATATTTATAGAATTAAATAGAAATAATATATTTCCTACATTTTGGTCGACAATATTATAATTTATAACAATAATTTAGTATCACATGTTTAACCTATCTAAAATGGCAAAAAAAAATATTATTTTTACAGTAAGTATATTAAAATTTGTCTTAAAAAAATTAGGTAGGTACCTACTTTTTTTTTGTAATTTCCGATGTTCGTTATGGAAATGCATATTGGTTATTACTATGTGATATTGGTTCATATTGTTTAAAATAATAATACTTACTTGTTGATTTCGCTACACGGGAAAAAAGCCATGCTCGCAAAAAAATATTACTACAAGTCTAGACGAAATATCTTTATGACCAAAGACTTTAATAATGGCATACGTCAAAACAAGGGAACGAAATCGTACTTAATACGAGTACCCTGCAAGAGAAATCAAACCAAATAAGAGAAAAGATACCTAGTTACATATAAATTCCAATGATCACATCGTATAATTGAATAGACATGCGCACGCGTTTACGTTCCATATTCAAGAGAATGTATTGTTATTAGGGTTACAGCACAAAGGGCAGGCCTTGCGCGCAATTATGATGTGACGGTGCTTCATTGGTTTTTGTATGCGCGGGAGTCGTTAACGTATGTACGAGTCAATAGAAGCATGGAAATTAATGGGTACCTACTTCAACAAAATTATGTTAAAAGACTGAGTTACCAATAAGCCCAAAAGGTAACCTACCTTAAAGCGATTAGAAATTAAAAGTTAGACAGGATAGAGAGTGTGACATTACACCGTTTTTTGAAAAATTTCCTAAGCCTACGGTTTGATCGACTGCATAAAAGAACAAGTATCGACACGAGCTGTTTAGATCAAAGCTTTTAGCAGGAGTTAGCTTTATTTTTTATTAAATTTTGACTAAGACATCTTACTTTACGTCAGTATGGCGGTGATAAAAAATGCCATGTTAATAAATGTTTAACAGATGTTTTATCCATGTCGATAAACATGGATAAAACATCTGTCACTTTCTGACCAGTATGTAAGTGCGAGAGTGACGGATGTTTTATCCACCGCGATAAAGGCGACCATAATACGGGCCCTTGGCGTAGTGTGAGCACCGCGTGATAAGTCGGGGGTGCTATAAGCCCGGTTCGACCACTTCCGGACCCTCGGTCGACCGCATAAGTACCCCGTGACTCCCTGTAAAGGTGCTAAGTCTGCCCACTTACCTACTGCAGTACTCACTACCTGTCTGTATTGGTATCTTTACATCTCGCTCAGTATTCAGTGACGCGATGGGGTGGTCATGAGGTACACGGTAAGGACTTTTGGACTGATAATTATGAATTATAATTCATTCGGACATAGCATAAATAGAGAAGTAGGTAATTCGTCTACGGCTCTTTAGGAGTTTCTGATATCTATTGCCGCTTAGGCGCTAGGGTTGCGTCGATGCGCGCCGCATGACAGCGCAATATACCATTGTTTGAAGACAAACTACTGTCTTTACTGTGATTCGGACTACATTTTTTGATGACACAATTTGGACCCCCAAATACCCTATTCGTCAGACTATAGAAAATAGCATGTCTTTGTGTAAATATTTCTATAAAAGGTATCTTATACTCTTGACTAGATTATCCCACAAATTGATTAAAGCCACGCCAATCATAGTGACAATTATCCAAGGTTAAAACCGATATCAATCTTGCTCGATTAAATAATTATGTCAAGAATAATTAAGGCAAACTTACACAAAGTTAATTTCTCAATTGGAGTCAAGTTAGCTCGGGATCATTATTATCGACAATTAAACTCCCCCTTAATTCGATTAGGGGGAATCTTCCAAGTAACTTGTACAACAAAGTCAATGGAGAGATGTAAATGTAAAGCGAAAGCGGAATTATTACAGAGTCTTAGTTATATTTGCAATCGATAGGTGAAACCAATTTTTGAATCAAAGTGAATTTGAAATAAAACAACGGAGGATTACGAAGAGTCACTAAGCTAAGCAGGGGCATACAATCCCTGGAGTTTGAGCAGCTGTTTATATTATAATTTAAAATTACACTTGACGACTATTTTGAGTATTTATCAACTAAATTAATTTGTTTATTTTATTTATTATTTATTTATAAGTGTGGGGTTATTAATATTCAACCTCCAGGACACAGATTAAATAAGTGTTACAATACAATACAATATAAACACGATTATTGAACACCCTCTCAGAAGAATAAGCAAGGCAAGGCAAATACAGGAACTTCCACTCCTTTGTTATTTCCAGGGTTGGCAACGCATATGCAATGTTGAGAAGGCTTACGTCATGGGCATAAAAGGTCTCTTACCATCAGATGGCTTCTGTGGTTTCTCCGTGCCATGAAATAAAATACCGAGTATCATCGCACCGCTCGCGCTCGTAACTTGCGCCATCACCCAGTATAATTCTGTTTTCAGTTGTCTGTCACTCTGCTAGATTAGTTACACTAATACTCAATCAAACTCAATTATGCGTGTAATGTATTTTGATTATGTGTTTAGTCAACTCCGATCGTTTAATATAGCGTTACTGGAGTATGGCGTCATCTACGTATTCGGTAGTGGTGCGAACAATCATTTGACGTATGTACGATGTTTTGGTACATGAAGTTTTGACTACGTACTTACATAGACTACTACATCTTATAGTATTGTATTTTTCTGTCATACGCTCTTATGAGAGTCTAACAGAAAACATAATGACAAATAGTTCAGTTTCTGAATTTTACTGTAAATTCAACAAATTACATTTGATTATAATTTTCTAAATCATTTATTTTGTTATTTGATAATGACTAAAAACGCTTCGAGAAAAGATCTCTTTTATCTTTAACGATGTCAATTTGTTTAATTTATAAATGAAAGGATCACGTTGTTCTTTGCAGAGTTCTTGCACTCTTCACGTTAAAAGTCAAGTCTTTTATTTTTGAAACTAGTCACTTATTAGTCACTAGTGTATGTTACTATAGAAGTGTATCTTGGATATATCCTTCATAAAATTTCAACCTTGTTATTTTAAACGTCATTGACTAAATTACACTCGTTATTCATTTAAAGTTCATCATGACAAGACTAAAATTCCCCATAAAATATTCCATATTCCATATAATATCATTTCTTAAATATATGTTTACCTTGTCATTTTAAACGTCATTGACTAAATCGATGCACTAAATTGCTTGATATTTTGGAATTGGAATGGAATGTAATGGAATGTAAATGGTTAAAATATGCTTGATCAAATGATCAAATGTACGTCAAATACGATTGCTGTTAATATATACTAAGTAGTGTCGGTGAGAAGTTTGATTGACAGTGATTTAATACCAATTGAAACGATAGCAACGCGCCGGTTCAACGAAGTATCAATTTGGACCACGCACGGAGTGGAAACGAAGTGTATTTATATCATCACTTTGTCATCATCATACACAGTAGAAAACTATAAATATATTGCAATAGTAGAGCAAGTTCGAGCGCGACTGTCCTGTGGGGAAACAGACGTTCGGATGGTGAAAACGAAACGACTGACTGTACTTTCCTGTGCTTTACATCCCCGCTACGTAGTCCGGTCTTTTCGGTTCCTTACATGAATAGGATATGAAAATATACAAACGTGACCCTACTGGACATTCCTGCAATACAAAAAATACAAAAAGATTTTAGCAACAAACCCAACCGCTATGTTTAATTGACTGAAGCACACCTTTTTGCAGATTTTAGATCACATGACCTAAATTTGATGCTGTCTGAACAAATTAATAGCAATATAAAAAAAAACGAATAGGCCCAGTTGAAAATATGGCTCTGTTGATGAGGTTAGGTACACGTACTCCTGAAGGATCTTAATGAAGCTAAACCACTCAAAAATAAACCCATCAAGAACAAGTGGGTCCAACATGGCGCGCAATATGATTATCTTTAATTAAACCTCGCATGTAGCCTTAATTGCTAATTCCCACCGACCACCGGCCTGGGTCGTTCTTCGCTTATAGTTGTTAAAGTTATGACCGTAAAACAGACGAATTTCCATTGTTGCAGCATACAAGTAATAAGCATTATAATTGTTGCCACTTTTAACTCTTAAAACATGGGTGTGTAGGCGTGGGATAAACCCCAAAAAATCAGTAACTACAGTTTAATATCTTCTTATTAGCACTACAATAAGCGGGATAACTAGTATGAATATGAGCCACTCCGGCTATTAATAACACCGTAATTGTTTTAATTATGTTTATTCACTTGCAAAACGATGCACACGGCACAAGCCCATAAACTAAAGAGAAAGAGAGGGGGGAAGAGTCAAAGGAACGCATAGCTGCTTTCCGTTTCATATAAATCACATACAGTATGCTGTTTAACAAATGAATGTTGAAGACAGGGTGCATAGGGGTTAACAAAAACATGGTGGATCGATGAGATCATGGTTTTGATTGGTGAGTTCATGGATCGTCTATCTACCTAATGCGCTATGCGCGGCACTAGTCTAACTACCTACCAGGGAATCAGGAACGCGAGCCGTTTATTTTTCTATCTTTAATTATATGAGTAATTATACTCTAAAATGCCTACTTCCCTTGACGATTATTTTCCTTCCAAAGCTAACATTAGGTTGTTTGTCTCAGACATTGTTAAACATATAATCCTCCAAAATTGTTTAGAACCTTTTATATCGCTTTTCCAGATTATTTTCTAGCACCGGATTAAGCTTTTATTGCTGGCAACTCCTTGTCTTCCTTTCATATTGTTGCGTTGCTTCTAACCTTAATATAAAATAAACCTGTATTAATTAATAGTGTTTTTTTACACTAGTTATATAATAGTACTCACTGGTCGAAGGGCGAGAAGATGTGGTGGGTAGGGCGAGGCTCGGGAGCTGCCTCCCGCGAGCCCGCGCTGCCGACCGACGGCGCGGGCGACGCGCAACTCGTCTCCGACCTGCGCAGGAGACGTCAACGTCAACATATTCACTGCCAAACAATATTGAGTAAATAGTGCAGAAGATGCTTAGGGGGTCCCAAGTTTGCTGTTACATTCAGAATAAAATGCAGTTTTTTAGAATTCCCCAGATATTATTGTATTACTTGTTTTAAAAGAGGGTAGAACTAATTCTGTTATCTAGTGGTCGTATACCCTGACTGGGAAAGTTTTGAACTTCGCTAGGGACATACATTATCTGACGACCATGAATGTAGTTACAGTCGAAGTCAGAAGTGGCCGCATATTTTAGAACCTTGTCGCAATAGCGAAGTACAGTAGTTTGAATTTAGTATATAAATAGCTGTGGCAAGGTACTAAAATGTACAGCAACTTCTGAGTTCGACCGTACAATACACATATGTACATTATGGAGGATGTAATATAGTTCGTTGCCATGTCTTAATTAACGAGATTACTAAATTTACAAGTAATTTAAAAGTATGAGATTTTTATCTCCCTAACATCCCTTTGCATCCCCGCACTAAAATTCCCCATGAAATGACCTGTCAGGCCTCGGAGACCTGTTGGGCGATCGGCGCGGCGAGCGGTGCGGCGAGCGGCGCGGCGAACCGGGCGTGACCGGGGGGGAGGCGCGGGGGGACACGCCGGACACCGGCGACGCCTCTGCCGAGCCGCGGGACATGCACTCCGAGGAACCCTGGAAAATATCATAATTATAGTATTGGATACGTGCATATAGTCTTACCGAGCAACAAAACGGCTAGATCATAAGGAGCCACAGCAACGTGGCTTATTTGTCTTTAATTATAATTTAACTTCTGACTAGACAGTGGTAAAACGGCGAATATTGATACGGCCCGCAGTAGCACGGATCAGGGGCCAGTTTAAAACTTTAAAGACAGCTTGTAATTTATATTATCTACTTACTGAATAGTGTTGCAAAGTTATTTTCGGTTGTAACGTTGTTACACAAGTAGGAAGTAGTGTTGTAAGTAAAAAAGCACTAGAGGATTCCTTACCTTGTCCTCAGCCGGGTCCCTCTTCGGGAGGACCTCTGCGCCCTCCCGCTTCCGCTGCTCCTCCTTTAATCGCTCTGCTTTCCGCCATTTCGCTCGCCGGTTTTGGAACCACACCTGTCGCCAAAATATCGATTTAATTATTTCGCAGGGTATTTGGCACAAGGTCTGCCTAACGGCAAGGGTAGATAAACTGGTCTAAGATCCGAATAGGAGACGATTTGCACCGGGCTGCTTATTCGATCAAAAGTATTTTATATCAAATTTGATACGCTAAATAATATGTGGCGAAAAATTTCAGTCCAGTATATAATTGAGCTTCTCGTCGATGTATTGACAAGAACCTTGCTTTTGGATAAGAAGGCCTTTTGAGTATTTCCATGAAGTAAAATCAAACAAATATTTACGGGAATTCCTAAGGCGGCTTTCTATAACAAATGATTATCTAAAAACCTATTACACGTCAAATCCCAGGATTATCTTCATCTTGACCCATAAATATTACAAAAATACCAGCCCCATAATAGACACTCACCCCAACCCTGCTCGTTATAACTCAAAGATTAAATATCATTTTGATATACCCCTAAAGTACAGGGGTGCGAAACTTTCGTCCAAATAACAAGAGCTGCGATTGCATTGGAATTACACGGAACGGAAGATTCCAAATGTGGTCAGGGAGGATTTTTCACCAATTAGAGCAGAGCTTCGATTGGGAATCAACGGGTCCTGGTGAGGGGTCAAGTAATGTTGGCGGAGGTAAGCTGGTTAGCCGAACTGCGCTGGGCCACATTTGCGCTGCAATTTTCGCAATTTACTTTTAATAAACCCTCTAGTGGGTGAGTGCTATGAAATCTCGCTGTGATGAGGCAACGGAGAGGCGAAAGTAGGTATAATGCATGGTCGTTGGTTTATAGGCACAACATTGTGTTATGGATCAGCAGCTGCACATAATTTAAAAATAAATGTTTTTTTTGCTGTAAATAAATCGTTAATTAGGTTACGTTATTCGATGCCACATTAAATATTAAAACAAATGAAGGCAATTTATGGCATTGACTATACAAGACACAATCTTGCTGAAGTATTTCAAGAAAGTGTGTCCTAACCTAATCCTAACTCCTAACCTGCTCCTCTGAACCTAAGGGCCACTTGCACCAAATTTTAACACTGGATTACGACACTAACTCGAGTTAGTAAACGTGAGATTCATACGAAAACTGTCATTTTAACTCGAGTTAGTGTCTTATTAACCCAGTGTTAAATTTTTGGTTCAAGTGGCTTTAAGAAAGTTAAATTTCAGAGGTTATATTATTTATGTGATTAGGTACCAACTTAAGTTTAGTTATTTGGTCTGTTTCAAATGACTCCAGCGACTTTCTGGGAGCTAAAAACTAGCTACCTGCAAACTTAACATTATTGCTTAACAATCCAAAAACGATTATTAACATAGTCAAGAAAAGTGAGCGTCTGTTCTGTTACTCTTTGACTCCTCGAGTCCCTCGGCTATCGTAAGCTAATTTCGTTAAAATAATAATCCTCCCATAATCCTCCCAGCCCGTCCTAATAGTTTTTATCGGACTTAGGACCGAATTAATATTTCAGCCAGACAACCCTCCCTTACAACGTGTGATGATTTTTTCTTTATTGCTTTTAGGGCTGGTGCTGTAATGATTATTATGTTACGTGCGATAATAGTGGAGCTGTTAAGGGATTTGGGACTGGAATAAGTAGGTAAGTTAATGAAATTTTGGGTGTACGCTTATAACTATGATAACTATGTTTTTAGTTTACTTTGGATAATGCTGGAATGGAATAAAATATTACATAACAAAATTTTTGACGCCGTTATTGTTTTTGCAAAAATCTCTTATGATATGTTTTTAAGTACCTACCTTCATGAAAATACCTATGTAAATCCGTAACATTTATTAGAAATTCTACTCTATAACGTTTTTAAGGCGGGATTTGGGGTCTTAATATTTAAAGATCTCACTTCACATAGTGTTAAAAAAACTTTCATCAATTACAGATAAAAACACTCGTAAATTTAATATGTTAGGTTTTTTTTTAAGTTGGGACCTGTCAAAATAAATAATAATCATTCATCAACAACAACAATTAACCAATTGATCAAATTCATTTGACAGCCAATCACTTTCCAAAATCCACAAGTTACTAAACGCCGACTAATTCACCCACGATTCACCCCAAAATTCACAAGGTTGTAATCTATCAATAACACATGTCAACTTGCAACCCTGTCATTCTTAACTCAACCAGCCAATTTCTTTTGACCCGCCTCACCCCTCAATTTGAAGTAATTTAATATGATGATGGGGGAAGGTAATACAGAATGAGGGGTCGAGGTAAGTTGGTTGTTTGAACGCTTGAATAAGGGGTGTTACACACAGCAGGGGTCTGGTAATTGCCTACCGTTCTGTTCGTTTGTTTGCTTTTCGTTACTGCTCGGGTTAAATAATAACAAATGTATTGTTTAGTGCAGTGTGAAGTGTGTAAAGGCTCTTTAGCGGGTGGTCTGTAATCGGTTCTTTTGTGCGGTGGTTGTAGCAAAGGGAATAAAAGCTGTTACAGAGTTATTCGAGGGTTGTTTTAGCTGCTAAGCACCTCTTTTAGCTATTTATGAGTGCACAATTATCTTGCGGTTACACGCAATGTATATTGATGATGTAGTTTTAATTAAAATTGTGCTTATATTATAAGACGATAAAAGGCTATAACATACGAATAACATACGAATGCTGTGATTGTATACTCAGTGTTTAACAAGCCGTTTGCCTTTTGTTGCTGTACTTATTAAAAAAACACGTTGCACATACTAATTTTTTATAGAAATTATACCATTAATAACATCCTTAAACCTCTAAAAAAAAACTTAACTCAAAATCCATCAGACCGCCAAAAACTCCCCGTTAAATCTTGAAAGCGCTTGCAATATAATTAACCATCCAAAATGAATTCCAAACAACTTTTAAACGCACATTAGAGCCATAAGTCTCTGCACTCACCTACTTAAAAGTTTCTACCTGCCTAATTATGTCAGCGCACGGTAATGTTTTAAAACACTTCATACGGGCCAAAGTTACGGGTTAATGGCTTGAGAAAATATGCTGAGAAGATGGAAACTCTTTAAGTAATTCCGTGTAAACCCGCACGGCTCCTATAGGAGCCGGTTGCATAAGGAAACGGGGTGTGTCGGCAGTTGTGACGCGCCGTGCTAATGTATAGAAATTGCATACGTCAGCTTAGCTGATTCGACGTGTGACGGAGATTGCGGGTATTATTTTGACGTGTTTTTTTAGGGATTGCTTGAAGTGTTTTATGACGTAAATTCTGAATATATTTGCATTTTACACAAACAACGATATTATACATTAGGAACTATTTTTAATCCTCTGGTAAAAAATTAAAGCAAACTCTTAACAGTTAAAGTTTATGACCTTGACCATTTATTTGAAAGCAACTCCTCCTTAATAAGTGTTTCATGTAATTTATTTGAACGACATGTTAAGAGCATTTTAAGTATTATATTTCTACTATGAAGCAAAACACTTAACACTTCGAAGATATAAGTAAAAACATACAAAACAAAAAAACCCGAAGGCTCTTATCATATTGAATTCAGATAACATCATGTCACTTTGGCATTTGACGTTAATTTTTGTTATTTAATAGTTTTTTTTGCACATGCATAAACAAAACTCTTATTGACCTGTCCGAAGTCAGGACGAGTTATTTTACTAGCAATAATTGCCCTAAATGTAATCAAGAAACAACACGACTCCATAATTCCCTCCCGATACTAAGGCAGTCGCGCTAAGTTTTTCATCACATGATTAGGAGCAAATTGGCCTCCCGCTCCCCCGACTTGAGACCGGCAAATCCTCCGTTATCCCCGCTAAGACCCGGAGAGCTTTCTTAGCGAGCGGTAATCTATTCGCAGGGTTTTGGATGTGGTATAGAAGAGATGTTACCGGCTTCAGCGCGTGATGAAGCAATTATACTGGCATGAATTGTGATGCAAGCTGATTGTCCGAGGCCCGTATTAATAAACTGATCTCGACTTTAATGCCAGTCTCGAGATGCGAATGCGAAAAAGAATGACAGTTTTCTATGGCTTGACGTTTACTTGGACGGACATATCTTGTGTCGGACATCTCGCTTAAGATGAGTTTATTAATACGGCCCTGAATTTCTGAACATTCTATTTATGTACCTACCGGTTTATATGTCACTACCTATATATGTATTAAGACAATTACTTATTAAAAATCATTAAATAATAAAACGCTATCTAAAACGATAGTATTGTAAGTGTAGCTGTGGATAGTATGTTTTCACAACACTAGTAAGCAAGAATGATATGTAAAGAATTTCAGTTGAACGTGACCCTTTCACCTATCTTATGTACACAACTTAGAAATCACAATATTTTTGCGTGTAATTTACGCGTATTAAATATCAGCGTCTTCTCACATCCCAACCGCTGAATAATTAGATTCAGCGCTGAGTGGTGTAATTCTCGCAAAATGGAAGATGTATCGCATCTAACCTGTTTTGGCAAATTATCTTCTGGATTATTCAGGCTCTCGCGGGGCATGAGACAGCAAATAGGTTTAAGCAAGTCTGGGATTAGGGTTAGGTATAAGTTTAGACAGGTAATAAAATAAATAGGAAGCTGTGAAGGGGTTAATGTGAGCCGCAGTAGTGGTGAGAAAGTAGAATAGGGATGCTTAGACAATAGAACTTTTTATTTCGGTTCACTAACCGCGAAAATCAGAATTATTTGTAATTCTACGTTTGTAAAAAAAACGTTTCAAAAATCAATTGAAATGAATTGAAAGAGTACCTACTTATATAATACGATTCATGGAAATACAATTGCCAGGACAGCGGAAAATTGCTTAGGCAGCTTTACTTCGGTCGTCCGGTCATCCCTTCAGGCAATTTGTCACAAATCTCGAATCTTCTATTTCAAAAGCCAAGACGTAAATGACTTTAACTCCATATATGATATTTCATAATCTATATCATATTTTATGTGCAGCTCTGCATAAATAATTACCTCCTGGACTACAAAACGACCAGAGCCAAAAGGGTGGAGTGTCATGGACAAAGACAAGCTCTGCTGTTCGTTTACCTCCTAACCGCCTGGACATCCACTCCTTGACTCTGATACATAGATTTATTTCTTGTACGAGTGTGTCTATGATTTAATTTAAAACTAGTAGTTCGCCCCCAAAACCTCAAGATTTCCGCCCTATGTCTATAACTCCTTGAGCGATCGCGCTCATATTCCAACTTAAAATTATGTTTGCCTCAACTTCTCTTTTACGAATTTTTATATAAAGATAGGACCAACGATGTTTAAGTTATCTTCGAACAAACATACAAACATACGATTACCCATTGAGTTGACTCTAAGACCTCACTTCCTTCGGACGATTTTAAATGGGAAAGAATGTCCGATTGTTCCGTCTTCGCGATTCAACATCTTTTCGAGGGAACTTCAAATTCCAAGGGAATAGCGAAATAACAATAACTAAATAAAAATAAATTGACATGAAGTATTTTATATTATAAATAAATGAGTATGAGTATGGTATTAGTATATTGCGGGTGATCCTGCGCATCTTACACACTCCCGATTCGTTCGTTTCCGGTTAAAGCCAATCGCTATGAATTTATAAATAGTACATTGTAGCCCAGGTACAGAAAGTAAGCAATAGATGGACGAGTTAGTTCGCGGGCCGAGCCGCAGGTGAGGACCGCGAAGATACGAGTCCATCTATTGCACTTTCTACCGAGGCAATACTATGTGCTTTTCACGCCTAATGTAAGGAAATAAAACAGGTTAGGACATAATACACAGTTTAATTAAAAGTAATATTGATATTTGAAAGTTCATCAAAGTAGGTCAGCATTACGCTTTCAGAGAAAGAGTTCGTTTTTTTATTTATTTGCCATGCTTTGAAATTTTCATACACTTTCTGATATTTGCGACGGGATTTTATTGGCAGTAAATTCCGAATTACCGACTTTGCCGTATCCTGAATTTCAGGCGGTGTAAGATCCATATCTGTACTTGTATCACTCATTTTTGTTGAATATCGTACAAATTTCCAATCAAAAGTTCAAAAGTTTAGCGTTTGTTTCCAATTAAAAGAACAGAAGTAATTTTCATTCCCGCCTTTTTAACTTTTTTAATTTTTACCTTATTTAAAGATGCAAAGGCGTTTTTCACGTACGCCTTAAAAACTTACATAAAAACACGTTTACAATCACAAAAATACACTTTCACTGAGCGGATTTGACGTTTTAATTTTTTAATTAAACGTTCTAATGTCATATTTGTCAAACATTTTTTTATTTATTTCCGAACGAGTTACTAATGTCATAAATAACCGACCAATAGCAGAGTAGGAAGTAAACTGGTCTAAAAACACTCCATTTTACTTTGCAACTCAACATTGTTGGACTGTTTTTGTGTTGTACTACTAAGAGCAACTTTCTATTCTGATTTCGATCCTTCTTTGGCCATATTTCCGAGCAGTGGCGTGAAAAATATATTTATCGTTGTCTAGTAAGTACTCAAAGTAGTTGTAAACTGCAAGCAAGTTAGTTTGAGTGAGTTTATCCCCCGATATTTATTTATTATTTAAAGCCTTACTTGCCCCGGTGCCATTTTCCTAGACTATAGACGGCAAAAACCAACTCCACTTGTCTTTTATTGTATTGTGAGGCTGTAACAATCAATTAGGCCGGGCGAGATGAAGTGTTCCACTCGGTTTGATATGCCGTTTGATTGACAGGGGGGGAGCGAGTGACAAAGGGGGGTGAAGGGTGAGAACACGTTGATTTTTTGTTTTCAACCGTGTATGAAAATAAGGAAGAAAAAGTAACGCTATCTAAAAAAAGTAAACATGTCGATACGGTAATAATGGAAAAATGCTTTTAGAGTTGGTAACTCTTGAACTGATTGATTTACCAATTTAGACCTGGTTATGAACTACTGTCCATATTCATAAAATATGGACATATGTGTTTATTGGAAACCGTTGGAAATAGAAGAGGGAAGATGCTAAGACACCTTTTACGACACGTCGAATACATTAAGACCATAGTGGAAAGGAAAGTTGAAGGGAAGAAGAAGAGAGGAAGGCCAAGGAGAACGTCAAAAGAAAAAGTAGACATTGAGTCGTATCAGACCCTAAAAGAGAAGGCTCTAGAAAGAGAGTCATGGAAACTGCTCCACCGACTCTAAGAGCCTAGCTCTTAAATTGAAGAAGAAGATGAAATACTGTCAAAAAATGAAGAAATAAACCTAAACCAAGAGACATTCCATCTTAGTCCTCAGGGTTGGTACCCATTTGGAGTCTTAGAATTGTAGTCCTGGGAATTCAATTGTCTATGGGTCTCAGATCCCGCTTACCATCATGTGGCCTGTGTGCTAGAGTTTAATCATGGAGACAACCTGACATTGGTTTCAAAGTTACCCTTTTTTAATCATGTTTTCAAAAGAAAATATTGCAAATTATAACTATAAAGGGTAGTTGAACAATCCCCTACGTTTTCCCGAATAGGTATAATGTATCGTTAGGCAGTGTCACACGGCGGTAGGGTTACCCCCGGGGGCTTAGCTGCGTCGCTACCAATTGAAATGTGATAGGCGGGGACCGCGGATTAATGGCTGTAGGTCTTTGAGTATTCTTGTGACTTTGCCTAATTTAATAACTTTAAATAAATCAAAAATCCATGACGCCTGCGACGGCGGCGGCACCCACTTTTACTAGTAACTGCACGACTCAAATGATTTCAATCAAACATAGTAACAACCATTGCGATACATAGGCTCAGAGGGGCTATTGTCTAACGCACTCGCAATAGCAACCGGCTTCAAAGTAGAGCAATTGTTTTCATTTTGTATGCAGACAAGCCTTCGATTTTCAAAATGAAAACGATCGTGATTGCGAGTTCGTTAAACAATAAGCCCTCAGGACAAGATGCATTCGGAGTACGGTATCGTTTAAAAAAATTATAGGATTGACGCTAGCTGTCAGATGATCGTGTCGAGCGCCTGCGTTAATTTCATGTACTTACTTACATATTGTAAGTTTCCGAAAACCGTTTACGTTAGCGTGACTCTGACACGATCAATCTGATTCCAAGCTACACGCATCAATTTAAATGTACCTATTGCAACGCAATAGATTGCAAAATATCAAAATAATGTAGTGGTGTTTTTGATTCTTAGACATACAATTAATAATTGGATATGTGCACGAAGCCACGGCTAGACTCACATATAAACAGACAGAAGTAGGGGTCAAACTTATAACAGTTATAAAACAGTTACCTATTTTTCGGATACAGCCCATATCTCCGTGATGTTTGTTTAAAATTAACAAAGTCCTAAGGTTACCCTTCCAAATATCATTAAAGTTTATAACAATTAAAACGACACTCAATAACATTACTTTATAACAACAATACACTTCAACAGCGCAAACACTTTCACTGTAGAGTTTCAACAAGCAATTACTACTTTCTAAAGCGTTTCAAATTTAACAATACCTTCAACCTTACCGACAAAAAAATCCTAACACCTCTTAGTCTCATTGTAATTTTTATCTTATTGACACTGTCACAATAGTACTAATTGCGAACTTCCAATTGCTGTTAGTACCTTTTGGTTCCTATTTTTGTATGCACATACCGAATTTCCAAGGGCTCTTTATTCGTACGACAGACGGCTACTTAAGGAGCCTTGGGCATGAACCGTTACACTGAAGTAGTTGGCAAAGTTGTCAGTTTTATTCCAAGGTGTTAGGAGTTGTTTTTGAACGGGTGTTGCGAGGTGTAGGGATGCCATTGTTCGCGTGATGCCCCGCTGGTCGTCGCGACAACTTCATTGTTTTAGCGCTCGTTGAGTGCTCTATATCAAAGTCGTATTGAGTTAGATTTTTGTCGTGTTTTGTTTGAGATAATTATGTTTGGGTTTGACGCTTGTTAAAAGGAATACAGGGTGAATCGTGTTAACTTTTAGTACCTATTCTACTCGTAATGACTTTTAAATAACACTTAAACCTAAAACCATTAAGGCACTAGACAGTTTTTGGAGAATTGCTCGGGTTACATCAATGTCGGGTTCTTTTATGTAGCTCTGCCTAACTATGTTTTCCATCTCAATGACCGCGAGAATAACTGACAATCAAACTAAATCATTTATTTTCAGACTTCTAAGGCCCACAGATAAACACCTACTTATAAATTTTTTTTAACTGTACATTCCAGATATTGAATATTGGTCAACCCAAAATATTAATATTCTGATTGGGTATCCGGAACCACGTAAACCCTTTCTTAAACTCACAGCGGTTGATTAATTTGACTTCACATTTTGATTAACACAGACCAATTTACACAAACGGGACTTAGGTCTTTTACCATGAAAAATAAATCAAAAAGTCACTTAAACCAATTACAATAATTTGTATCTAGTCAAAATGCGCCAATCTGTCGCAATGCAAACTCGATACGGTCAAAATCCAGTAAAAAGGTATGTTCCACCGCGGCCGCGCTCGAGCCGCGGTAATCCAATATGTCTGACAGCTGCTCCCAAAGCTTCCTTTTTATATTTTTCGGCCGAATTATCACCGACACTCCCGCCGGACGAGGATGCGAATCAAATTGAAAGCCGACTCAATTATATTACGAGAGCTCTTTTAGGGTTATCAGTTATCACAATATACTTCGCTTTTTCCTTTGTCTTGACATCAGACTACGATTTGGCGCCATTTGACAAATCTTGGCTACTAAGTACAGCAAATGAATACTGTATTGTAAATTGTTACGTTAGGGCTATTAAGAGATTGTTAAAGAAATATCAATTACAACATTTGCAACTAAAGATCCGGAATAGTTATTTATTGATTTATTTGCTTTGTAACACGAAACAAAATCATTTTATTTCATAAAGCAGACTTAATGCTGTTGCCGCTTGTAAGCACTATTCACGTACGTGAAATATTAATCTAAAAGATTAAAGCTAGAATAGTTAGAGCTGGTCCCAAGTATATTACTGCGGGATAGGCTATACCTACTGAGCATTTTGTGCACACATGCAATAACTGCATACATAACAAGCTTACATCAGTATCGGACTATTACATACCCTTCCTAAAAATACCTTAAATATAACTACATACGAATTGCCAAATTCCTGTCAATATTCCTCGCACAGCGGCCATAAACATGCTAAGTCCGCCTAAGCCACAAATCATTCAGCGACACCCCTTAATCCCGGTAACACGTTCGGAAAGGTGCGAAAGGGGACGGACCGCGCAGGGGCAGCCTCATACCGTAATACCATTCCGAGATGAACGACTTAAACGCGTTACAGACCACCAGCTAAACCCGACCCCCTATCCACACACAACACCAAACCAACTAAATACACTCCCGGGGACCCAATATGACTGGCCGCCCACACGTTCAATTCTCAGCTGTTTTGGTGGTTTTGCCAACTAGAGTGGCTTTTGACAATGCTAGTTAACTAATGGAAGTGGATCTGCGGAATCGACGGGACGGAATTGGTGTCTTACGTGCCCGTCAGTTACGTCAATTGGGCAGAAAGTGGACTAGTTTAGTTCGCGCGTGTTACGGGTCAAGTTTTGACGGTTACTTTTGACAGCAATCAAGTGCTTGACCTGTTAAATACATTATAACTATGTTTGAAATGTTTTACATTGATCGCGTAATAAAACCACGAACAAAGTATTGGTTATACATAACTGACATAAAGCGGGCAACAAAAAATAACAACCGCGAAAATTACTTTCCGAAATCATCCCTCCGACCATTAAGGGTTAACCAAACACTTTGCCCCGATTTCCGAACTCCCGTTTAGGCTATAAAACCCATTCACGTAGGCCTGGAGCGACAGCGCGCCACTAAATTGTGCCAGTTTCGTGCTCAGCCAACGGAATTGGGCAATTTTTATTTGGGCATAAATAAAACACGCTCGGTTGCTCGCAGCAATTTGCCTAAAACCGAGTCGCGATGCTACGCGGCGTGTGCCCAAATATTGCATGCAAATGACGTAATTTACCTAGATGTTTTTCGAGCGACATGTGGGGTCGATTCGGTGCCGTGCGGAATATATTTGTTTCGGATGCGTTGAGGACGTACGATGTCCTCGAGCGTCTTTGGGAGTAGTTTGTTGTTGTTTTTTAAGAAGTAGATGGTGTTCTTCGTGCTTTTATTTTAGGCTCACCCGTAGCCATAGGTATATGAATCAAATCTTGCCCGTTACATTGAAACAATTTCTGCTGTCGAATCTATCAAAACAGAAATGTTACACAATGCTTGAGTGGTGTGACATTATATTCGTGGATATTTATATATTCTTATTCAAAAATGTGAACTTAAAACATAGGTAGACCTATATTTACAAAGTTCCTAGGTAGTTTATTTATTACTAGTTCTACTTACAAAACCTACGACAAGATAATATGAAGATTTATTCTCCATGCAAGACAATCCCAAATGTTTCTCACAGTAATTGCAAATACAAGTTACTTATATTTGATTCCGTCAAGTCTACATCCGATCACGGGATCCGATATACACAAACAAGTAATCCCATTTACAGCGATCCCTAACCCAGCACATAGTCGATATCTCCTCTTTCGGATGCAAACGAAAATAAAATCTAAAATGAATTCCTGAAAGTTTACTTCGCGATAAAGGCTTCAGAGTTATTGCATTTCGCATGTGTGTTCATTTTTGGTTTATCAAAGATATTTTTATTATTTTTAGTAGTAAGTACTTACCTAGTAGGTTTCTATCATTGAACGTTTTAAGCGGTTATGCTGGCTGCAGAAACTGTGCCAACTTTTAGTTTAAACCTATCAATAATAAGGCAAGAAAGCGTTGTTGCGGTAAACTAGGCGCATATTGTGAAGAATGACGATAGCGTGAGATCTCTTTCTTTTCAGCTATACAGTCGTATACTTGTTAACCGTGACATCTCTTTGCCATCTTCTGTATAACTAATCGGATATCGAATTAAGCACGTATCAAGACCCGTATCAACAACCAATACAAAGATATTAAAACATTACAACCTCATTCATTACTCACAGTGTACCACACTGGGCACATCTTGGGCACATCCAAGTATAACCAGCGTGCACGCCGCCATAAAGGCAAGATTTACGAGCCCGCCGCTAGATGGCGCTAGACGGCATGTAAATTGACAAGTTTATTGCAAATGGGGATTCTTTTTGTAACTTGCCCTTTTATATGAGAGCAATGACGCTCAATAAAGTGACATAAAGTGAGAGCGGTACAGAATAGATTGAAAGTTAAACTCTTTATTTGCAATCATAAACCTACTCGTAGGTTATTGTCAGTGTAACAGTATCTACCTAGTAGGTATGAATTTACGCAGAAAAGGCTCCTAGTTCCCGAGAGAGAATTAGCTTCTTAATTCGGTTGATGACAATGACTATTGTGCTTGTCACTATATTTTGTTTGAAGTTCACTAAAACACATCAAAGTTTTCGTCATAGGTATATCAGTCAGTAAATCACTACCAATAATATCATCGGGTTCAAAAATATTTGACACGACTCTTTCGCAAGAGGTATAAAAGCGTGTAGGTATAGTAGATGACAGTGAAGTGAATAATCCTTTCCTATCGTTTTTGACGGATAAGTTCGTATTAATGTTGCTTACTCAGTTGGCTTATTGATGGTTAAGCTAATTGAAAAAGCAAGATAAATACGAACTTATGCGGCAAAAAACGAAAGGGAAGAATAATTCTCTACATCTGTACCTAATTTTTGAGCGCAATGATATGTATAATATTTCATCAAAGTGGTAAATTGAGTACTGTAGAGTGAATGAATGACTGACCTGCACTCGGGCCTCGGTGAGATTGATCTTGAGCGCGAGGTCCTCCCTCGTAAACACGTCCGGGTAGTGCGTCTGCGCAAACGCCGTCTCCAACTCCTCCAACTGACAATAAAAAGTTCACTTTATCTAGGGTAAAAACCTAATTACTGGCCTCTAACATACCAGTTACTGGCACCTAGTGATTGTTGGATTATCGCCTCTATTACCTTTTAGTTCATGAGGCCAATAACTGGTAGGTGGCCAACAATAGGGCAGTTCACCTTATGTTATCGTTGAGGATCTGTATTTGACCGTCATCATATACAACATGAGACGAGATTATCAATTACAAGCCCGTAGTCTATACATATAAGATTAATTTTATTATTTTATCGCGTGAATAGTTTTATTGTAGTAAGCATTTAGCTGATCTCATGGGCATCCAAAGACAATGTCAAGGGCAGAGCAATAAGAGCATAGCTCTTACGACCACGTGGAATTAACTCATGCTTGTCCAATGTTTTTCAAACCGCGGATGGCTTTAGTTACACCACCGGGGTCAGATTCGTCATTTGCCACACATAAATGTCAAAATTTGACCTAATGTGACCAAACCTGTTCCAAATGGGTATGAAATAGACGTGACATGCAGGGTCTGTCAGAGAAGCAGACAGTGATGCACATCGTCTCCTCATGCGGACCACTAATGCGCAACAGAAGAACAAAAGAAGTAAACATTCTATGAAATTACTGTCGGTGATTTAAGGGTAATCCCAACCAGAAGAAGCCTATGATTTATGTTAGTATTTTCAATAATAATATGCATTTTTACCTGCTGTAGCGTAAAGGTAGTCCGATTCCGCCGCTGCTTCCTGCGCACGAACGTGTCATCGTGTATCGCCGGGTGGTACGAGTAGCTCGTGTCTGCAACAAGGATAAACATATGTCTCTGTTTCACTATTCAAAAAGCGCTACGCCGTGCGATGCTGAAGGTGCATTTCCTTCGATAGCAGTAGGTAAATAAAAAAATTGCGAAACTTCAAATCCCTTCTAGAGCACTTTCTAAATTGGCGAGGATGTAGGAGTTGAGAATTGTTTGTGTCATTATAATATTATCTGTTACATAGATTTTTTATATTTCCACATCTGAAATGGGCCGGCGAGATTTCAATTCTTGTCTCGTCTCGCCTCACCCGTGAAAAAGAACCTTGAGACAGTTTAGCGCAAGGCGCCACACTTTTTTACTGCAAAGGTCTTTCAAAAAGTCAAACATTACTTATAGATGACGTCTTCGAATATATAAAACTCAAGTGACTTATAAAAGTCTTTTTACAAGACCAATTAGGTGTAGGTATTCACAATTAATGGTAGCCACTATAGCCATTAGGTCATCTGTCCATCGTGCAAGCTGACATAACATTTTCACTGGTGAACGACTTCGGGATGAAATGATGATCATGATGAATTAGCCATTAGGTCATAGAAAAAAAACAAACTAGCTTCTCTCTCGATTTGATAAGTTCATTTGAAGCCTTGCAACCCTAGTCGACTTTCTAAGAAGCGTCGTGTTTATGTAATGGAAAAGGCAATCAGTAGACACAGCCACTGATGCTGAGTGGAATCTGAGACCCATAGACATTTTGTAATCTGAAGACTAACATTCTAAGACTGCAAATGCGTTGGCAACCCTGAGGGAGGACTAAGATGGGATGCCTCTATGCTAGTCACACCACAGGTTGTCTTATGCCCACACCAACAGAACATAACGCTTTTGAAAATTTGTAAGAAAATTACTTTAGCGGATTATTCTTTAAATTAATATATTACTTATAGTATTATATTGTTATTTTAATGCAACCAATAAAACGCCTGTCTGAGCCCACTGTCACAAAACCAACAAAACAAACGATAAAAAAAAAGACACCACTCAATAACCGTAAACGTCTCCAAACCAAAAAGCTAGAGTCACCCCACGTCCTGAATAGCCCGGATACTTGGCCCATTACCCCGCCCCAGCACTGAGTAATGAAGTGGGGACACCCTGGGGTGGCCACGGCTGAGTTTTTGTTTCTTAATTCACTCTATTAGATGTGCTATTAGTTGATACGACGAAGTGATTACGGATTTTTTTGTGTATCAGTATTTAGGAGGGGTCGATTCTTATGCAGTAAAAGGTTTTTTTATGACATGGAGTAGGCGAGGCACGTGTGGTCTGGTAGTGGTATGAAAGCGATGCTAATTTGTAAACATGAGATTGTAAGTGCGCCGTTAATTTGTAAGGATCAATTAATAATGCCTCTACATTGCTGCTGCTAAGTGTACACTTTAACAATAATTATTAGCATACAATAATGCTTCATTTACTTTATAGTTTTAAAAAGCTAACTATAAATCTATAAGGGAACCCTTATAGGATAAATTGTTTACGAAACCCAAACGCAAACTAAGAAGTTTCGTTATGCGATTCGTAGCACTACGACTATCCCGTAGCGCGCTACGTATTTCGGCCTACGGTTGTATAATAAGACTAACAATTTTAGCTTATCTGTGAATTTTCATACCAACAGTGAATATTGCCTGAAACCAACTTCTTGCATCGTTTTTACTATAGTTTGAATTGAAACTAAATTCAATTCACTTTGAACTAAAGCCCGGCGCGGGGTTATAACGACAGCCCTCTGTTTTTTTTAAAGCAAAGCTACGTTTTATGCTATTTTTGCGTATTTTTATAGTACTAAGTTTATAAGTACATAAATTTCAATGAAAGGGAGCAAAAATACTCTTAAAAGGTCGTATTTCTTTAAAATCTTTATAAGACACATTTTCCCCTCAGTCGGGTTAAGTGTTTAACTTTTACATTTAAAATACCTAGTTCTACAAGATTCAAGGAGACATGACTTTACAGAGTCTTCCATACGAACATACATATTAACTAACGGTATTTTTAAGTATTGTTAACGATTTTATAATAAAAATATAACAATTAGGTACCCTTGACAAAATAGCGTAACAATTTTTTTAAGTTTTATCGAGCAGCAACGTAATACTAAGTTTTATTTGACACTTCTGAGAAACAGACTTAGTTTCATTTCAATTTTAATGTTAACCACATTTAGAGATATCAGTTGTTAACTTGTTCATTAGGGCTTATAATTTCACAGTATTTTTTTTTCTTTAAATTATACATTTCAAAAACAACCTTCGACATTTTACAATAAATTAAAAACAGAACGCTAAATACAGCTTTTAAACTCATTATTAATGTACTCATAAAATTAAACAGTGACGTTTTAAAATGCTAATTGGATATCGCGTCAATAAATTTTAACTCTCGTTAAACGTGAGCGATATTAATATTGAATCAAATGTGGTCAGCGTTAAATAAAGCGCATCGCTGAGCGATAATTATCGCGTCGGTATTTTTGCGAGTCAAAGGTGATTTATTTCAATAAAGTTGGCGTTCGATTCTAGGATAAATAAGAGATGGCGCCACTGTTGATAAAATGTTATAAACGAACTTAGGTATAAGAAGCATTTTGTTTTAACTGCCCAAGAAGGGTTATTTTTTTTAGTTAACTGTTGGCATAAAAATCAAGCAAATGTACTCGTCCGAATGGAAAATTTAAATGTCAATTCATTAATATCACACCTTTGGTAGAACAAGGGCATAATTGCCTCTATAATCCTATTGTACATTGTCCCCTTGTTCTACCGAAGGTGCGATTATGTTCAAATGTGTATTTTGTTTAAAACTTTTCATTCGTTTTTTAATTTGATCGTTTCATGAAATTTAAATAACAGAGGGTGCACCTTCGCGGCTTAAAATATTTTACGTAATAAAACAATCATTGTACAGTGCCATAGCTTTTCTAACAACTTTCGGGTTTCTACTTCTCTCTCACTCGCTCTCATATGCGGCACATAGGAATGCTAGTATGGCCGACTCCACCCGAACCCGAAACCGCCGTACTCAGAGACATTGCAAGTACCAATTTCACCAAACGGTGTTAAATTTAATCAATGTTAATCGACTGTTAGTTCATGCATTATGTCAGCTGTAAACGCTTTAGGGCCGAGTTCACCAACCAATTTAACACACGGTTAGGTCTTAATCAGCTGTTAGTCCATACATTTGACAACCGTCAAACCGCTAACCGTCCGTTTAATTGTTGGTGAACACGGCCCTTAATCGTCTGTTAAGTGGTTAACATCGTATGGTGAAGTTGGTGCTAAAGACAATAAAACGTTATTTTTTCAAACTTGTGTATGAATAACCGTCACTAAGGAACGATATAATGGTCATTATGTTAACTCTGAGTGCGACCGGTAAATGTAAAAGTTAAATTAGATTGAAAAAAATAGAGACCGCGATTCAGAAAAAAACCCTTTACTGTGTTCCCATCGTGGCATGAATAATGGTTCCTAAGTAATCATAGATCTTCAATGTTTCACATGTCTTTAAATAAATATTTAGATACATCGTTTTCCAGTAATTTCATTTTTAATACCTAGAAGAAACTTAGAGCCTAGTTCAGGACTAGGTTAATTCATTGGTTATATTAGTATGTATGTATACATACACTCACGCCTTCATTCCCAGAGTGGGGTAGGCAGAGCAACAGAATTACCAACAATTCCAAAAACTTGTTGATTATTTTGTAACCACATTTTGCACAATTACTTAGGCTAAGTGCAGTGTTCACCAACGGTTAAACGGACGGTTAGCGGTTTGACGGCTGTCAAATGTATCGACTAACAGCTGATTAAGACTTAACCGTGTGTTAAATTGGTTGGTGAACTCGGCTCTTAGATGTTTACCAGTGTATTAGTGACAGGTTGCAAGCCCATCGCCTAACAGTACTAGCAGCCTTTATTCCCTTAGTTGCCTCTTACGACTTCCACGGGAAGACATGGAGTGGCACTATTCTATTCTAAGCTGGCAACCACACTATGTATTTATATAAGTAATTAATCTATTTGGGAAACTTTTTACATGTTTAAGATTATCATCTATGTTTTAAAATGACTGTACCTTTTTAGTCACGCACACATGTACAATCACCAACACACACACAAAGCGTGAGTTGACAGAGCGACTAATTGGCGACTAAACTGCGTAACGACTATCTGGCTCGCTGTCTGTTCACAATCTAAAACAAACCTTTAGCTAAGGGGGTAAAATACATAACAGGTTGCAGGTTTACATCCATTTGGTAAAAGGTATTTTAGTGTTTGTTGGAGAGCTATTTAATGGATAAAAACAATATACACTTGTTTTCAGGTCTTTTACGTTTTTGAATACTTATTAACAGGTAGATTTCTTTGAGTAAAAAAAATGTACAGTTAAGACAACAGGGGGTTTACCATGACATGCAATTTTTACCAAAATCGTTGAAACCGTTTTCAATAAGACACAGTAACAAACGCACCAATTTAAATAAATATTGCTGGTATCGCTACTATTGGACTATAATTCTAGCCATTAACTGACAGCGTCAATGAGCTTTTGGTTGCTTCTTGACTGTGCTTACTATATCTCTTTTAATAAGCACCCCGACTGTACAAAATAAAGCCTTCTAATAAATTCTTGAAAAACAATCTAAAAAACCACCTCAGATGAATAAAGGAATTAAATTCCGCCCGAAAAAGAAAATTTAAATATCCAAAGCGCGGATTACTTCGGATTATAAATATTTTCATTAATTGAATGTTAATAATTGAAGGCTCATCACGTAGAAAAATCCCTCGGGGCGGAAATTAAAAAGTTGGCCCCATCCGGCGCGGTCGGGGGAAAAAGAACTATCCTTAGTTATACAGCGAATCCTGGGGGCTAAATTGCAGTTCATAAAGTTCATTTCTAGACTGTATAATTTCCGGGAATAAATAATAATATAACCTATTAACTACCTACATCAAGTGTGTTTAATTTATTTGCTCTCTGATATTTCAAGAGCTTTCCCTCATTTAAGGTTTATGGTAGTTGGCATAGGTACGGTCACGAGCGTTAATTTGGGACCCATTTCAAGAAAAATATGCTTGAAGTCTTCAATGTCATTAGAGATGTCAAGTCATTTGTAACATTTAGGAAAGTCAACCTTATTGTTGCAGAATGTCAGATTGACTTTGGACCTAAGGTGGGTACCAAATTAAATCTAGTGACTGTACCATATCGGAATTATTTGTAAAGGGACGAAAAGTCGGGTAAATCAATATTGAATGCGTTCTCAAAACAAGCCATTTTATTTTCATGTTAGGCATAGTGTTCACTTACACATTATATGTGAACTTTTAGAAATGATCAAGAACGTCATCTATACTTATATAATGCGATTTAAGGAATTCTATCATAGTCCTCAGAGAACGGAATTGCAAATCAATTGCATAAGTCTATGGCTGCATCTCAGAGCCAATTTACCATCGGTGCTCGTTTGCCACAAAAAATTCTGTCAAATTCATGGACGTACCGGATTTTGGATCGACCCATAACACTTGGGTATGTGAGTTTTGCCCTTAGATGTGACACAATGAAACCCTTTTTATATCGCAGAAGCAAACGAGCACACAGACCATCTGGGGGGTTATTATGACAAAGCTATGCAGTTCAGTTTACGCTAAGAGAAAAGGACAGAGCTATATAACTGCTATAGCTCTGTCCTTTACACTCGCCGTAAAATGAATTGCAAAGCTATGTCATAATAACCCCCCTGATGGTAAGTGGGATCTGTGACCCATAGACATTTCCATTTTTAGACTGCAATCCTTACACTGCTAATGTGTTGCCAATCCTGAGAACTAAGATGGGATGCCTCTATTATGCTGGTAATTTCACCAGGGGCCTGTTTTATAAAGCTACAAATTACAATTTACAGGTTACAAGTTCCCATTTGACACAACCTCAACCAATGACGACCAGCCATTTGAGCAGTGTTGCCAATTTAGACCTGTAAAATTGTTACTTGTAACTTTATAAAACGTGCCCCAGGTGTCTTAAATACTGTCATGTCATGTCATCAGACTAAACAAGCAGTTTTTTTTAAATAAAATAAGAAGTTACTGAGATATAATTTCATACAAGTAGATGGTCATTAAAATATGAACATTTGCTATTCGATACGTATCTACATATATTATGCTATCTGATGCAATGCCATTTCGGATAACGTTTACCTGGTAATTTAAGGGATGTTTCTTGCCCATAGAGATGAGAGTTTTATTCGAGGTTTAAACCGTTTAAAGTTAATGACCTGCATATTTTTGAGATTGGTAGGTATACAAATTCTCATCTACATCTCCATGCTGTACGCGGATAGTCCATGATCCGTAATGTTTTTTTTTTCAGGTGCATCGAACTGGGATAAAGTACGATACGGATGAACTGCGCTAGTTGAATGATGCGCTATGTTATCCGAAACGATAGCATAATAACCTTTCTAAAATAAAATGACATTTACATGCCCTGCTGTGACCTAATTAAGGACGACAGCGAGCATATGCAATTCCCTGACAAACTGAAGATAACCACGGACTGGCCTCTGGACTCTAAGAGCCCTCACAGAGACTTTTGTATCACAAGATTGTTTGGTTTGCGAAGGCAAAAGACAACTGGCCTACGATTTAGTCTACAGTCTGCGAGAACACTTAAACAACGTATTTTTTTTTCGGACGTAGCCAAGGTTCTCTTTTTAAAATGCACGTAACTATCATTATTATTTCCAGCCAGTGTTTAAAGCACTAGGTACAGCGCTGAAAGAGTTAAGTAAACGCTTCACAGCTCATCGCGGTGTGATTGCGAACACCCGCTCCGAGCCAAATTGCTTTATGCATTTTTAAGCGATCCGCTTAAGCCGCTTTTTTCCACTACGCTTTTAAAAACTTTACCACCCCAGGGAGACGGTATCTAGCAATTCGTTAATAGATTTTAAAAATTAACAATTTCCCAATTACTGCCAGGCTGTCATTTTCGGACGTAACGAAATAATCGGTAATGTAGTTAAGTGGCCTTTGATGAGTAAAAAAGCGCTGGGTGTAATCAAAAGTGACATGATCCTTATTAAGTTAGTTTGAATGTAAGTGAGTTAAGGCGACACGGCGCGGCTCAAAAACTATTTTATGAATAATAGATGGAGCTGGCGGCGACCAATCCCAGGAGAGCCCCGCCCATCCCGGCGGCCCGCGCCCCCCTGCCTTCGCTATTCATTAGCACATTACCACCCCTTGAGCACGCGAGAGGGATAACTGGGAAAAACTAAGAAACGGATTTTTTAATTTGTTTTTAGGCGATTTGCGGTTTTTGGGTTATTGGCCCGTTTTAAGTTGGTATGAATTATTTAAACACGTGCTGAAATGCTTTTAGAAACTACGTTTCTTTGTTTTGGCCAATAGTGGAGTAGGTGTTTTTTTACGGATGTGCCTTATGTAATCTAATTTAAGGAAACTTTAATAGATGTTTACTTAATTAAATTGTTAATTATCTCAAACTCAAAATTGTTAAAATTCTTAATTAAATCAAAGCTTTTAAACTGTCAGTCACAATAATGGCGGATAACCTTAACATTAACCCGATTAATCGTCATAAATTTGGAATTCCTGAATAATTAAAACCGAATTCGAAATTCAATAATACAGATTCATTAGCCGTCCATCGATACTGGAATCGAGTTAGCGTCGGTAATCGAGTTGTAAAATCGGTACAAGACAAGAGGTTTAGTCGACAATAATGGCATTAGAGCTTCTGAACTTAGTTAGAAGTTTGCCGACCGATAAGTGAACTAATCGACGCTCCTGACCTATGCTAGGCTGGGAGCCGGCGGTGGAATTCTGTATACAATATTTTTATTTACATTGTGACATACGCAGAGGATCTCTTTGCAAATTTATTAGTGTGTATAATATAAACTATACTTAGAAAGGGTGAGTTTTTGAGTGATTGTAGGCATATTTATGTGGACTATTTTAGCAAGAGTTTATTTTCAAAAATGTACACATTTGTATGTGTTGTAGTGTAAGTGTCTTATTTTTTATCAGAATTATAAATGGGACAGCAATATATGAGACTTTGGAATAAATCAACTTTCTTTAACGCTTCAAAAAGTCCTTATTAAGTAGTTTTGGTTTTCTTTTTATTATTCTAATTATCTCAGCATTTACATGACCCGTTTTTCAAGATTACTAAAATGCTGCTAAGAGAAAAACCAAGGCCGAAAACGCACGGTTGGCTCCCGGACTAGCGGCTAAACTCGGAGGAACGACCGAATCGATACGTACGGCGAGTGCAACGCCGACGGTTTCACAGAATTGTGTTCTTAAATGCTAACAAATATGACGTTGTAGGCATTTAACAATAACCTATTTTAGTTTCTGAATGCGTATAATTAAAATACTATTTTTATTTTAGATAAAAAAGAACTTGGATAATAATGATGTTTTTATCTCTTTCTGTTATGTTTTTTCTGTGCACCCACTACGTAAATTTTTGATTAGTTATTTGGTCCTTGAGAATGCCATTAGGCATTAGGTCTGGCATTTTTACTTATTTTTGTGCAATAAAGAATAAATAAATAAATAAATAAATAACCACTTTTATTCTTGTATATTTTTACCGACGACCTTATTACACAAAAATAAAATCGAAAAGACGGACAAATTTGTCTGATAAAATGCTACCAGCACCTTGATAAGTGACTCCAGGGTTGATAGGCATGCAGGTTTAGCGGCACCAGTATAATAGATAGATAGAGAGAGAGAGAGAGACTTAACGGAATACTTGCAGAGGTGTAAAAGAAGAAGTATTAATTACAGGATTGGCAGATAATCCAGGGTGGGCAGAAAATGCTTGTGCGGCGACAGAGAAGACTTGATGAACGACTCCTGGCCTAGGCGTGAGGCAAAAGGGTACTCTAGGGTTAATAGGCACTGCTGGTACGGCGACAACAGTAGAGCTGACAGAGAGAGCGTAGACTCAACTGAATACTTACAGGGATGTGATGCAGTGAAGGGGTACTCCAGGGTGGGCAGGCGGTGCTGGTGCGGCGGCAGGCTCGGCGGGCAGTGGTAGCAGAACAGCCCGCGGCTGCCGCCGCCGCCGCTCGCCAGCTGTAACAAACATACTGCTGTGAACCTCTAATACAGCTCTTGTACTGTGATTATACAGTGCTTTGCAAGCTGATTCTCATTTTTTTTAACGTGCCACCATATTGAGCTGAGTGAATAGTCCATTCAACACCTTTAATTGTTGAGCCACCGTAGAACCCTGTCACAATGACAGCGTCAATTAATCAATGCCTTTTTGCCACAGCGTTTTAATATCGGTAAAACAATTAAAGTGGTCGACTGTATGTAGTTCATAAATAAGTATATACTTTAGTACCTTGTCTGATTAATGTCATGTTTAAACTGTCATAGGTATACAAATTATCACAGCGATTAAAATGACAAGGTACTAAAGACGATTTATGAACTCGGCTGTACATGTGTCTAAGATACAATAATTCTACGATGACGAAATGACGGCCAAAGGCTATAAGTATAGTCGAACTCAGAAGCAGTACACTTTACAAGGTACTTAAATGCAAGGTACTTAAATGTACCTACATCTACTTCTAAGTCCAACCGTAAATATAAGTAACTGCAATTATTACGCGTCAATTGTTATCACGAAAAGCTCATTACTGTCTTTGCCATGGACCTAACAGTTATAGTTATAGCCTTAAAGCGCACTAGTAAATTCCTAGCTTAAATACAGATCATAAACTCTGACGCAATAATGTCAGCGACAATCGAAACCCATTCGAAAGCCTGGCGCTAAAAATCAAACAATCTAGAGCGACAATTACAAGTCTAACACTATCCCGCATTAGCATAGAAACGAGCCCGCTGATCACAAAGCGCGTGCGCGAATGTGGATCACGAATCACGCGCACTGTAATTGCGTTCGGTCTCTTATAATCATAGAATATGGGGAGATTGATTGAATATTAAGCAGGGTTTTGTTGTTGGTATGTGAGTTTTGTACAGGCGGCCAAATAGGTACGGTAAAGCTAGAGTTTTAATAGTACTTGGCTGCCTGTAGCTTTCACAATGTCTGACATAATAAATATACTGACAGATACTAAGTACCGATTACTACAGTTATGTACTATACTATACTATGGTTTTACTTAGTATTTCGGACTCGGGTAAAGTCAGTTTGACTAGCATAGGAGAGTATGGGAGCGAGTGAAAGCGAAGAACAAACACGAGATATTGTAGTGTAAGTGAATTGAACAAGGAAATATTACCTAGTTACCATAGTAACTTTTCGAGTTATCGCGATTTTAAAGTCATTTCGTAGTATTTTTTCGTAGACCTACTACTAAATCTGTAACAGTATTAGCTTATTGCGGACTCTACATTTCGAGGTTAAAAGTATTTTTAAAGTGACTACATAATTGTTATTTCCGTGTGACCCTACCCTACCCGTCAAGTGAACTTCTTATCGACTTGGAAAACCGTAGTATCCAAAGCGATGCAGCTGGTAATAAAAACAACAGTCATTGACAGTTACCATAAGGTTTAAAGTTGAACTATTTGTAATTAAATTCCTGAACTCATTTGCAGCTAGACTAATCAAGTGACTATGAAATAAAAACGTCGCTAAAGACCCTTTAAATTCAAACGAATCTCTCGAATTCAACCTTAGTTAGAACAGACCTTATACTTGTCCGACTGTACCTATTGTAGCCTTAATTATAGAATAAGGTCACTACTTCGATAATAGTCTTCATGGCAGAATAAGGTTACGATCTACAATTAACGTTCGTTTGATCTGGAGTATAAATTATTTAAAATGATTGAGTGTTGATGCTGAATCATGGTCTGGAAGGTTTTAATAAAGGTTATTAAAATGCTTGTAATTTCTACAAGTTTTTACAACGAATAGAGGCAGAAAGATTCACTAGACACTTTTTGTGGTGGACTACCAACCTATCTTAGATGGTGTGGATGGTCAGAGAATTCGGCGCAAAATTTAGCGGCTACTTACTACCTCATTTTACCTGACTGCGGCAAAGCAAAAAGGTGGGTTATGATTTTCAGCAGTCTATTGTAAGACATCCTGTCATCGAAATCATTTATAATTTATCATCCAAGTGTTAGGTTGTTACTTCACAGGACCAACTTGCCTAAAGTGAGCCACAGATAATATTGTATTTTTGAATGTCGAATTGATGTTATTTCCAGCTTCACCAACCGACAATACCCAAGATCCCGTATCCTACCGACCCTAGCTCCAATTTGCTATCATGACCGGGAACTGGTTAGGTTAATGAAGCAGTTCCATCGAGCTCCCCTGCTGTAAAGGACACGGCGAGCATAAATCAATTAATTTCGATGAGTAAATTGCAGCTGCAACTGAATCCGTTGCATCGCATGCGCCGGAACGTGCATTGATCGTAGGCGAATACCTGCGTGTTCGTGGTGTTGCCGCTAGGTGGCGGTAAAGTCGAGTTCGGAATATTTTATTTTTGTAATAAATGCTGGTAGAAGACAGAATATTTCTGATAAAATAGTACGGTCCAAAATAATTACTATTTTAAGTAATTCTTTCTTTATCCGTCTACTTTGAATCTTTACCTAATTGCTTTCATATTTAAACATATAATATGCATGTTCTACCACTTCTTCCTGAATGAGACGATTAATTTAAAAACTGCAAGTAGGTAAATTTGTACTAGGGGCACATAGGCGCAGTGTTCTTCACGCTGTCCCTAAAATTTCAATAACACCCTGAAAAAAGCGTAGAAGTAATTTCAAAGAAATAGCACAAATAATTTTCAATCACACTAATAGTGTCTTTTAAGAAAGTTTGTGTGTGTATGTGTGTGAGTTAGTATGTTTGCTACTAGTTCACGCTGAAGCTGCTTTAGACAAAATTTAGAATAGACATAGCCTACCTATATCCTAAAAACGCACATGTTGTTGTTAAATGGTCCATGAAATGGGACGTATAGAGAATTACTAATCCTACGTGGACGAAGTCGGCAGAAGCTATCTAGTTATATCTACCCCCCTTACTAATAAACGTTGAGTAACGGTGGATAGCTACTTATACAATGTTTTGTCCTTATCTGTCAAATCCAAATGTCACAATGTCAGATAAGGACAAAACATTGTATAGCTATACCACCGTTACTCAATGTTTATTAGTAGGGGGCATATGTATGTGTATTTAGCTACCACTCACTGAAATTAGAAACTAACGCTAACTAGACATCATTACGTCATCACACATAAAATCAAATCAGCCGAACAATCTCAGACAATTTGGTTAACATTCTTTCAGTGACATAACTTTGTTTGCGAGAGGAAAATGGCAATGAAACACAATTGCAATGGCCCACGTGTTGGCGAGCATAAATGACATTAATGGAGCAATGGAGCTAAGCGATGCGCGGGCGCTGCTGACGTCACGGCGCAGGGCTGCCACTATACGAAGAATAAATTATTTGAAGATTTTTTTAAATTTCATATTCTTGATAAGTTATACGTTATACTTACAATAAAAAAATAGGGCTCACTTCATTAAATATGTTTTGTGTCTATAGTACAAGCTTAAAGCTTACTTTGGTATAAGCTCCATTAGTATGTGAAGTTGTTCCCTGTTTTTTCATGTAACTCCAGCATAGCTTAAGTTCAAACATTAATTTATTATTTTTATATCAATTGTAGGTTCTTCCTGCCACTTCGTCCGCGTTGACTATCTCACGAGAACAGTATTTTTTAGGATAAATGTTACTAGCTATATCCGTTTCAAATTCTTCCAAATCCGCTTAGCCATTTCAACGTGAAGATGTTCACATACATACTAACTCACACACGCTCAAAAACTTTAACTTACATTTATAATATTAGTGTGATAATGTGATTAAATCCGGTTTCGATTTTACCATTGCGTCCGTGTCGTTAATAACAATTGTTTCAGGATAAATAGCCTGTGATACAATCCAGCCAAAAGTCCATTTAGGCATCTTTATATTACAACGTGAAATAAGGACGAACATGTAAAGTAATTTTAATTAAATTAAATATAAATTAACTAACTATACAATGTTTAAATGTATAATTTTTATCCGCTGACTGGTAAAAATCGTTTTTAAAATAATAACAGTACTTGTATGAACTTTTGGCACCCGGCGCGTGTATTGGTCCGTCCGCTATGCGCTTGCGCGTGGGGAACTAATCCCATTATTGAATTATCACATCGCCGCCTGCGATCAGTTATCAGAGCGGAACTACAATTTCATTGCCATAATCATTAATATATATTTTTTTTATTCTACATTTCAAATTTCCGTCCAGATAACTGTATGTAGATAGGTACGTAGGTACATGAAAATTAAAAACCAGGCAAGAGCATGTCGGATCATGCTCAGTGTAAGGTTACGAAGCCGTTACGTATTCGAACTACAAACAAAAAAACTACTTATCTTAAAAAACCACCAGAATGGCATTTTTTTTTAATTAAAATTATTTTTTGCTTTCTTACATGATTTTAAATAGGTAGGTATAAAGACTTTAGTCGCCTGTATTTTAGGAGCCAATCAAGTGTAGGTACTTATAGGTAGTCGTGATAGTTTTCCTGTTTCATGTATAAAAAGTACACGATTATTTTTTTCTTCAAGATTTCATTTTACTACTTTGTCGGCGTAATGTTTAAATATATAACTTTGGCAAATTACAGCTTTGTAGTACCTAACTACGAGTCTCTGAGTGAAACCGCTGACAGACGGACAGACGGACATCGCGGAACTATAAGGATATTAAGGATTCCTTGTCAATTACGGAACCCTAAAAACGATCCCAGTGAGATAAGTAACTTTTGATTGTTAATTAGACTAAGAACCACTTTCGAAATACCGCATCAAAGTCGGTTCACTCGTTTCCTAAACATAACGGGGACACACAGACAGACAAAAGTTCCAAACACATCACAACCCTCTTTGAGTTTATTTGTTTGTATATTTTTTCAAAATGATTTGTAGTTTTATATCATAACTAGCTGTTGGCCGCGACTCCGCCTGCGTAGAAAAAAAACATAGCCTATGTTCATCAGGGATAATGTAGGATTCTAATGGTAAAAGAATTTTTCAAATCGGTCCAATAGTTTCGGAGCCTATTCAATGCAAACAAACAAGCAAATCTTTCCTCTTTATAATATTAGTGTTAATAGTACTAAAACTTGGTATCTAACCAAAATTTTAACGTATTCCATTGGCCCTAGACAAGATGTCCGTCCGTCCGTCCGTCTGTCTGTCAGCGGACCGTATCCCATTACCTGTAATAGCCAGACACTTCAATTTTCACATTAGCCGCATTAGGTACCTACTGTACTGTGTCTATTTAAATAATAAAAAGAAAGTTAAGTTAAAAATTATGGTCCTCACATAAGAATCGTGTTTTTTCGGCGTGGTGCGGAACTCTTTGCATGCGAGACTGACTCGTACTTGGCCGATTTTTATGGTGTTCATGAAGTTCTATCTTTGTTTTGCAAATGATGATTCGATGAGTGGAATGAGACAGCGGCGCGCGGCCGCGTCCTGCCTCGCGCGTGGGGCCTATAATCCCGTTTATGTAATCACGCGCATCATCCTCGCCGCCCATCCGCTTGCAGCGACCTTGACATACAACATAAATACGGTATCTTACTTATTAATAGTCTTCGGCAATCTTCGCCTTTCTATGAAACACTATAAACTCTATTTTACGTTGACTTAAACTTTGATATACTTATCAGGGCCGAGATTCTAGACGATAAAAGCCATAATTGTCTTTGACCTGTCAAACCATTTCCTTTAATAGGTCCGAAAAAAACACAATTACCTATTTAAAACTAGCGAGCGACCCCCGCCCTCGCTTTGCTTCAGTTTCGGCAAAACATACCATTTTTACAAATATTATCACATCTTCTAAACCGTGCAAGTTACTGAATTGAAACATTTTCAGTTTCTGTATTATCTCTGAATTTCTCTTTGAAATCCGTTGAACTGTTTCACAGCCCATTCAACACAAACCAGAAACAGACAGAGAGACAAAAGGTTCATTCATCGTCATCGTATAAGTAGCATATTTTACTTTAATTCGGGCATTCATTTTATTTACGTACTTAAAAATATTGGTGTATATTTTTTCTGTGTACCTTTTTGTTTATAATAGTGAATCAATTATATCGTATAACACTGCGGTATAAGCAAAAACAACCAATAGCGTTATCCACTTAATCTACTTAATCATTTTAAACATAACGTATGAATAGAGCTTTATAAAAACGGCTTTATAAATTTAACGTGCGAAATAAAACACCTGCGCGTGTCTGAATAGCACTCCACAGGACATTCCTGTTAGCGAAGAGGTTAAATCACATCCAGCCACTTATTTCATTACACGACCTTACGCTATAAACAACCTAATTCAATCCAATTTAAAACAAAAACTGAGTTCCATTTTTGATTTTCCTTTTTTAATTTTGACAGTTCAAAGGCGTCGTTGTGGCTGGCACAACACATCGCGCAGATCTCTTTGATGTTTTCGTGTGAGAACTGATGCTATCTAACGCGTTGAGTTTATTTTTATTTTAATCAATATGCACAACTGATACCTGTATTTTTATTGGGTCTAGGTATATAGAATGGCATAATCATTGTTTGTCCTAACGTATTTTTTGGTCAAAAACGGCTTTTACAACTGAAACGGGTATTTATTAATTATAATGAAAAACTAACCTAACCTAACCTATAATTTAACTTATCCACGCAATAAACGTTTATTAAATTCTGCAATTTCAGCGTAAAAGGATGTTTAGTCGAAAATATTTCAGACCAAACAATCAATTGACACAAAAAATGTACCTATGCTTTTCAAGAGGAAAGTACCATTGTTATTACCTACGTGTAGTTTCAAAGGTTGTAAATTTTCAGGCATTCATGAGCTTCGTTAACGTTAATGTTAAGTAAGTTTGTATTAAATTCAACTTATTAACAAAATTTGTACATTACTCGTAATGAGCGCAGTATAACAGTAATTAGACGTTTTAACCGGAATTAATCGGATTGATTAATCCGAGTCTGAGCCAAATTAAGCGATACAAATACGATTTCGCTGCAAATTGTGTTTGCTCCCGTTTTTGAGCCGAACGCTGTTTGCTAGGCAAACACCGAGTATTGCTAGCGGCGGGCTTCTTTAAAAATATAACCTTATTTCATATAGCCTTCTCGTGCACTTTAATTATAAAGTCGAGATGAAGTATATTCCTCGTTTTATTAAGATTACTTACAAGTATAAATTGAAATTTGTATTAACCCTAGGGTAGAATTTAAACATGGGTAAGTAGAGTTTTCTATTGAAAGGAGATTTCCCAAATAAAATATTCGATGCTGTGTAAAAAAAATGGAAAAAAAACATTTACTGCCACCATAAACATATTATTATGTAAAATATAATACTGATAGAAACGTTTTCCGGTCTAACTGCCTGAGAAAACAGCAAGTTCATATAAGCTTAAGAACCATACATACCTACATATATTTCTCACATCCATGTTACATATTGTTAGCCGCCGTGAATAATAAATCCTCTTCGAATAAAATATTGACTTTATTCTGGTCAAATCCAATAATATATAATCATTTACAACTTCTTTGTCAACAAGTGCCAACCAATGCTTGCTGAAAATCCCTGAGTGTAAATTCCCGCTAAATGCGCTGACGGCGTGAGAGTGAAACTGTGGCGCTACTGAGCTGCGTGATGCCATATTCTTTTCAGCCAGCGTAGGCCATGATAAAGGAGGTCGTCAAGTTAATTAATAAAAATTATTGACGATATTTATGTTGACGATCTCAATGTTATTTCGTATTTTTTGACAGGTATGCAATGCAATTTATATTGTATGTAATATTACATTGATGAATAAATAAATAAACCAAACTATTACAAACAACACTAGGACCGTATTTCATGCAAATTGTCAAAACATTCCTCTCCTTCTTCGGCAGTCGGGTAGTCAGTAACTTGCTTGAAGGCAAATAGTTTGCCTCAGTCTACGTGCCATAGACAATTTGCTATTACGCATGCGTGGGTCCCGCGTCGGGCACGCCAGACCATCAATTCGAGCGAAAACGTAATTAATTTATCTGGCAAGCGCCTTAATGAGTTCAATTATCGTCGATGCTCGCCGGATCAAATTTGCGCTCGGTCGATGGACGCTTTGGATTGTGAAGCTTATTTACTGTTACTTTTTTATATACGGGTACAGTAACCAATAATATCGTCCAACATTGCGTTTAAAATATATAATATTATGCTTTTATGCTGCAAAAAGTTGAGTATTTTTTTAAGCGCTTGTTTTAAGGTATTGTAAAAAAAAATTGTACGAAAATAGGCAATCAAAATGTTCTTGATTGGCTGTTTGACAGAGCCTCGTGATTTGGTGTTTACATAGGTACCTAAACAAATGGAGTATAGTAATAGAGACGAGTCAGATATTTTTGAGTCCAATATTGCTAGGGACTGTACATAGCTTGGGTGGGATTAATTTACGATGGGTGGCATACAATATTTGACTTTATTTTCCTAAAATTACGGGCGCGTGGAATCCATTGGTCTATCGTCTACAATATCCAGGTACTTTTCGGCAAAAATACATTTACTCGTTGCTTCGTTTTGATATGTAACACAGATAACTTCTCGTTTACTTAATAGTTAGAAAATACTTTTTGTGACCTGCATATTTTTAGATACCTATCTAAGGCACGAGTCAAAATGACCCCAACTTGTGTTGTGTAGGTACCTAAGTACAAACGAAACATCTTGCGAAGTTCACCGATTTTCACAGACACAGACGTACAAACTATTATTCTCCCTTCACTGCATTCTCTATTGAAACCATTTGAAATCATTACCAAGTAATGTGGACACATAATCGTCGTACCTATCCATGACAGAAATAAACGCAAAGAATAAATTCGACAACTTGCAACACCTTAAAAATCAAATAGACCGTGTGAACAAAGTAAGTATAACGATTTAAATATTGTATTTACATATCAATTTCTCTTAACGCATCGATTGCACGGACATAATATGTAAATTCATTGTTATCAATTGAAACAAATTATTTTACGATTCAACAATACGATTCAGCCCGCTTGTTTCTAAACAATCAATAACATTTAATCACGGCGGTATCGGAGTTTTATAAACGCTAATAGGGTTCAATTGGACGTTTAAATTAACTATTAATAACGGGTTACGGCAAACGGGGCGCGACACTATTCGTAAATCGAATACGTATCGAATTACGAATTGTGTTTTTGTGTGGGCACTTCGGTTATGGACCTACCTATTGTTTAATGCCTTAGTCACACACACAGCCAGGGCGAGCACGACCACTGGATATGTTACATCGTCATCACACTTTATCGTCACCAAATCACATTTTGTTGAGGTTAGAGGTCTAACCAAGATGCAAACGCCGCTAACATTTCTGTTTTCTATCGACTCGAAAATATGACAAAAGCGGTTGACGCAATCTGTCATCAACTTACGTTAATCCTATACATTTTGTCGGTTTTCGAAAATCTCTAATTAAGCGTTATGTTATGGAGGCCCTAGCCAAGATGCAAACCCTACTAACGTTTTTCTTTTCTATCACTCAAAACGTATGGGATGACAGTTGACCACGTGGTTTATCGCACGAAAATGTCATCCCAGCGCGAACTTTTTCCTTCTATCGAGTAAGTAACGTTAACGTATCGTCATCGAGAAAGCATGGCGACATGGAACAGCGTCCCAGTCTAAGTATTTAAGTACTAAAATTACGTAGCATGAACTTTTCAACGGTTGACATTTTGTAGACGATGTTTACGAAATATAGTGTACGTTCTTATAGAAAAGTGAGTTTTAAGGGTTAGCGCTAGTAAACAAAACTTGGAAGAACTGACGTAGTCAGACAGCGTCAGGCATTGTGATATGATGGTAGAATGGCGCAACAGAAGAACGGCTACTGCTGCTTTTGACACCCTTACGCCTGCTATGTGGCGAAAGCTCTATGAATGATTAAAGTGTTTTACCATCAGTATTAGAAGTTGAGTCTATAGTTTCCTTCTTGCAACTGCAACACTACTAACGCGTCAAATTATTAACAAAAAATGTAAGTATTCAATTTCAAACACAGAATACCTTCGCGTAATAACCCTTCAACTCGTGCGCATCCCGAGTGGAGCCGATCAATTACGAACAATTACCGACGACGCGGCGCAATGATACTTCTATTGAATAAGCATGGCATTCTGTGGCGATATACACCGACTAACCATTATATCTTGATCTCTGAACCAGTACTTACTATTTAGTGTTAGAGTTAAATCAACTTTTAAAAAAATGATTTTGAATTTAGACCTTCACATCAACTTTGAAGAGTAAAAAAAAAAATACGTTGAACTAAAAAATAAAATCTTAACACAAAGGCCACTACGCTAAAAAAAATATTATAATAATTACAGGGCGAACGATATGAAGTGTTACCAAATTCAAAAGGCTACGATTTTTTCTGTTTTAACCAATTATGTTTTATTAAGAAAAAAATGCAAAAAAAAACAGTTTATTTTAACTCGATATGACCACTCCTACTCGATATAGCCTTGACTATGGCTTTCAGACGGTAGAAAATTGAAAGCACGCTGCACGAATGTGGTCCTGCGGTATGTTATGCCAATTACATACGATCGCTTTCTTCAGTGCATCCATACTGGCATGTTTTCTTCTCCTCACCTTGTTCTCCAAAATGGACCAGATAGAACAGTCCATCGGATCCGCGTCTGGGGAATTCGAAAGCCATTGTGTGGACGAAATGAAATATGGAATGCGGTTTTTCAGCCATTCTTGGTTCACACGAGCTTTATGAGCCGGGGCCGAGTCTTGTTGAAATGTGCACGGTCTAGGTACTGCCGAAATTTTTGCGTGTCCAAGGCTCCAATGCAGCTTCCAAAACAATATCCCGATAAGTAGGTAGTAAGTCGCATTTACTTTGACACAAGGTTCGATAAAAACGATACACAACACTTCATATCGTTCGCCCTGTACCTACTTAATTAATCTAAAATTGCCCCTGCGGCATTGTGCCTAAGATGCTAGCAGTGGCAGTGTTTCGATCTCCTGTGAAGTGTATACATACAATCTCTTAATTTTTTCCAAGTGACTTGAGATTCTTAACGCTGAATAAAACAAAATTATATCCAGGGCCGAGGCCACCGCTTCAGCTGTTGCACCAGTCCTATTGATTGAATTCACGTATCCCTACAGTTGGAATAATAGCACGATCCCGTTAATTCCACACTTGTGTATAACCGTCTCAAACAATTCAATTTGCAACTGCTCCGGTATTCACAAAAGGCAGCGCCCCGTCCGGAGCGTGCATATAATTGGTGCGACGGGACTATTAGCAGACTGAGCGATATATTGGCAATTATTAATAATCACTTTAAGTATAACGAACTACGAAATTCGAATATACTTCGCTATGCGATCGGAGCGATAGTCGAATTCGAACGGGGCCCATTATGAAAATCGAAGTTCGAAGTCGCTTTATCTCCATTTCTTATTCCATTTCGGATTTAATGCAAATGACGAGAAAGGAGGTACCCATCCAAACTTTCAAATTCAGAGGTTGCTAGTAACCGTGTTGCTGATCCTAGCGACGGTATTAGTTACTTTAATTATTTAATGCATTAAATTTCTGAACTAGACATTTACTATGTAGTTTCTCTAACGAGTAACAGCAGGGAGTCGAGTCTTCAGTTATTTATTTTCTTTCGTCACAGGGCATCAAAAATAAAAGTTATTAAAGAAACTGTTACAATATGTATAGGTAATTGCTTGATTTCATTTAATATCCACAATTTTATTGTGACATTAACTTAGTATACAAAACATTTTTCTTTCCTTCTTTAAACTTAGACTAATAACAATGCTATAGCATTGTGAAGCTGTATAGGTAGACCGATTAGTCACATTATGTTGAGGAAACATAAACCTAACTCCATTTAAATACCGTACCGTACTAAAATAAATTGAAGATTCAATTTCCATTTCCGAGTTAGTCTCACATGAGAATAACCCCCGTTCGGGTCGGATCGAGTTAGAGCCGAACTCGAAGGCTTTTAATATCAACTTTAAACTAGCTTTGCATAATGTTGGAGTTAATGTAAGTTGCTGGTAATTAGATTGACGTTCGAGCTTAGTTTGTTAGTTTCAGGATACGGAACATGGCGAGACGAGTTTCATGTGATTAAATGCAGGTATAGCTTTTTAGTTAAGGGTTGTTTATGGGTAACTTACGGGATTTCATTACGTCGAATTTTTACTACAGTATATCAAATCTGTCTATAGTATAGTATAATCTATAGACTCTATACGAACAGGTAAAATTTTCGCACTGTGTTTCTAGTTTACTGTTTCTTACGGGTACACTACACATAATTCCGAGGGGTCATATTGCCGAATGATAGAAATTTTCATAATTATAAACGTTATTTTAATGGCTTTTTGATTTCTCGTACAAATAAGGTGTTTAATATAAGATAGTTCCAGTGTAACACATCTATCGGAATAAAATCAGACGGACGAATATGAATCGCCCTTATAATTTAAAGCGCTGACGTAAATACGTCAATAATTTCATACTAAATTGACGCACACACGTAAATGATGCACGTATAAGATGTAATTACAGTGCGATCGTCATTTACTTATATGCTTATTTGTACATGTTTATAGACATGTATGCACGCGCAAGGCTAAAGCGAAAAAGAATTTAAGAAATCAATATAACTTTATACTTACATATATTTAAACTTTTGCAACCCCTAAATTAGACCCGATACAGACGCGACGAAAGTCTGATTCATCTAGACATTGGCGCCACAATAACATATCAATACATTGGGCAGTAATTGAACCCGCGTCGCCTTATTGGCCTTTATTGCGTTAGTTTACTGTTTCTGATTGAGACGGCGCTGTGACGCGCGCGGTGATTGGACAATTGGTTCACAAGTACTGATGAAGAAATGAGATGCAGCAAATTAGTTAAGTTATTTATATTTTAATAACGACCCACGCTTGCTTTAGTTTGTGTGTTTTTCTGTAACACACGTACAAAAACCAGGGGCACATTTTATAAAGCTACAAGTTACAATTTTACAGGTCTAAACTGGCAACACTGCTCAAATGGCTGGCCGTCATTGGTCGAGGTTGTGTCAAATGGAGACTTGTAAACTGTAAATTGTAATTTGTAGCTTTATAAAACAAGCCACAGAACGTGAAAACATTAGAAAGTTTCAGAAAAAAACTCTTTATGATAGCGAAAACTCCGTAAAGTCTGTTGCGTAGTTTAGAAGAAGTAGTAGCAAAATGGACAGAAGCGCATAGTGACATTGGTTTATAGATAATCCTTTAATGATTTTAGTTGTCTAAGTTCAAGCTGATACGGGCAGAGTGGGCTGCAGAGGTAGGTTTCATAAGTTTTCGTATTCCAACTAGAATTAGGAGTGTTGCTGTTTAAATGTGTGTATTTTTTTACTTTATAATAGTTCTGATCGTTTTCTTAATCACTACACGTCCTACTCGTATTTTGACAAGTTAAAATAGGAAAAAAGTGGCAAATCTTCTGCATGCCTATAGAAAACGGCAGGAAACTTTGATCAAATACTGAAAATATATAAATCAAGCATGAAAATCTACTCAAAACTACGATCTGACAAAATTTTCATTTCTTCAACCTCTAAATAAATATCATTTTTAAAGTAGGTAAGTATTAAAATATCCTACTATACTGTGTAAGTAATCTATCTTGCTCACGTTTTAATTAGATTGAACTAATAAGAAAATGTATAAACATACTTATTAGAATTAAACGAATGTTACAAAACGGCGGCAAAATTTAGGCACGTTGTTATAAAAAAATCTGTTTAGCTTATCTTTAACTGCAAAGTTGTGCTCGTTGTAGACTATTCATTAATTTTATTAAATGATACAAGATTCAACATAAATGTACAAACATTTCTGTTTTATGTTAAGGTATTGTTTTAAATACCTACAATTCAAATACATAATACATATCGAAGTAAATACTTAATATAAACAAATAACGATAAGTCGCCAAAAATACCAATTTTTTTAACATGAGTACTTACGTTTAGGTATAATTTTAAATAATATTGAAACCTTTTTGGACGTAGGATAAAATATTAAATTAAAAGTATAAACTGAATTTATTTATTCCTACATAAATCCAAAGAATACATTTTCTTCTCATGCTAAGAGCTACGAAACTTTCTCAAGCGTAGCGCGCTACGCCGTAGAAGTGATATTATAGCGGAGAGTTTTTAATACGGCAGCCATCACTTTGAAGAAAGTAAAATGGTTAATTGCTTTTAATATTTAAAGGATCGTTGTCCTTCCAATGGGACTTAAAAGGATCGTCGTCCTTCCAATCGGACTTATTTAATATAAAGTTTAAAACATCTCGAATTCACCAATTGACATTAAAAGTTAACAAACCGCCAGCACAAAATCGTTCAGATAAGCATTTTGGTTAATCATAATATTAGTAAAAGTTTCCAATTTAAAAATATCCTTGGTAAAAATAACTTTTATAAACTAAATTCACACCTTAAAAAATAAAATTACCCGTGTCCAAATCTCAAACAAATTTAAACACCAACTGCAAACACAAATCCCGAAATTCCAATTACCTTATTAGCTTCAGAGAATATTTTGTCGTTTTGTGGGCGGGAGCGTTCCCGCCAACTCCGTCCGAGAAGCGGTCACCGCGCGGGCATAGACCGAGACAGCCGCACTCGCCCGAATGCGCACGAACACTGCCGACCAGCACCGACTCCCGAAACCGCCCTCGGCAAACAAAACCCCACCTAAGAACCATTTTACCCCCCCCTCGCCCTGATTTAATAGCGAGCGCGGGCACTGATTCACTTAACCGAACGCAACTACCAACTCCCTCGATCTCTCTCCCTCCCCTCTAACCCCGATATCTCTGTCTCCCACACACGTGCCCGAGAAACAAACGAGCGAGCGAGATGGTAACACGCAGTTCTTTCCAACTCGATTTGCATGTGAGCAAACTTTATGTCCTCGTTTCGTAAATTATTTATACGTTCGGAAATACTTTCGGGCGAAAAAGATTGCTCGGAATGAAGTGACCGGCATTACGGCCGACGCTAACCGAGTTGGCTGATCTGATCACTTCGCTAATTCCTTCTAAGCAGCATTTTGTCATGTTTTTTAATCTCCTTTGTGTTTGTAAATTTGTTAGGGTTTAGAGGAAATCTGTTCTGAGTTGTGTCAAGTTTATTATAGGACATTTTTTAATTATTATTAGTTGAGGATTTAATTTTTAATTTTATTAACAAGGTAATAAATAACAATTTAAAAGCACGTCTCGACTAAACCATCGCAAGTTTGGTCAAATTATGTGGATGGAACTTTGGGCCGACTCGACTCGATTTCCGAATAATTATGCATACAGGAAAAGCGGTAAATAGAAGACTGTTAACGTTTCTTTAATCGTTTTTTTTTAACCAAACGAAATATAATATTTAGAAACATTTTAAAACATTTAACTAGGCAAAAATTCTATTAAGTTTCTAATTGAGAAAAGAATAAGATTCTTTTTTTCATCGTTTATGCAATTAAGGCCGCATCTCAATTGAATGAAATATTACACACAACCTTATAATGCAAAAAATATGTTTTTAACTAATTAGATATGGTAGGTATAAAATTCATAACATAAGACTGTTTTATTAACCCTATTTACCTTAATATATCATTCTCATCGTTATGAGACTTATTTTGGAATAATTTAAAACTATGATGTATTTTTACTTTATTTCTGAAATATACGATTACGGAACACATCATGACGAAATTTTATACTTGTAGCGTAATACAATTGAGAATTTAATTATTTTCAGTTCAATTAAGACAAAAAACAGTGACGTTATTTTTTTAAAAGCTATAGCATATACCAATTAAATTAAAGAAAATATAATCTTGTAGGAATAACAAATTACCGAATAACCCATTAACATAATACCATCATAAGGTAAACAGACGTAACTCGATACCAAAGAATAGGGTTAATAGTAACGTCATTAGCGGTATCCGAGCGCTAGTGAGTTACAGGGACCCGAGGACTGCCGAGTTTGGACGAACTGAAAATTCGGCAGACGCGGACGTGAATTCGAACGTGACGCGTGCTGGTTTTTCTAATAGACCCTTAATAAGACCTCTTTTAAATAATGAGTCGGCAGCCATTTTATAAACTAGCTTCAACCTTTGATTTTGACTGCGTGGAATTTGGGTTGCTACGTTTTTTTGAAAATCATCTGATGCCTGCAATCCATTAACGTTAACATAAGCGAAGTGGAACAGGGTCAAGATTCTAGGCTGTAAAAACCATAATATCGTCTCTGTTATCTTATTGTCAACGTTTTGATAGCTCTTATTTACCTGACAGGAATGGCAGCCGAGTTCAAAACAATACCATAACAGGTCAAAGACAATATGGTTTTTACCACCTAGGATAGACACCCAGCCAGCTTTTTATGCTCTTGTGCATAAACAAGATTTGGTAAAACGTTGGACAGTACCAAAAACCTTGTTTTTCTATACAGTGTCTTTTTTAATCATTTTCTAATTTGAGTTTAATTCTTGCAGGTGAGGTGTTAAAAAAAACCAATAGTTTCTCTAGAGCGAACTATTCGAACAGTTCGCTAAAGCTATTAGATTTCCATTAAGACTGGACTTAAGTTAATGGCTGTATCTAATTAGCTGACATTCTATTATCCCGGTTGTGGCCGCGCGTGACTTCTTTACCGATCACCCACCTGGCCAACCTGTGGGGTTATTCCCTTAGAAAACTTCTATATTACGCCGGCGAGCGTAACTTGATCCCTCATTAGGTATGTAATGCGTGCTCCCACGTGTCTTGACCTTGTATGTCGATGAATTTTCCGCAAGATTGTACGTACTTACCAAGTTATTGTTGTTGTCAAGGTTAGAGATGTGGTGAGGTGAGACTCTATGACTTCCCTATAAGTTAGGCTATAGGGTTATTTTCTTGAAGTTAAGACCTACATGAAATTTATTCGCAACGACGGTTAGCATAGGACATTGGGACCACTAGCTTCGTAGGTTACTACTTACTAGCCTAACATGTGTAAATGCTATTTTCGCTTATTATCATAGTGGTTACCGTAATCAAAATAATGTGACAAAAAGATAAAGAGGCAAAGTAACGTCATCTCCCGATTAAGCCAATATTTTTTTTCAATATTTTTTTCGTTTTTTATCAATAGGAGTGGGCCCTGGATAAAAAAAAATATATAATTAAGATTAACAAAAAATATTAAACACGTATATTTTGCTTTATCAAAACAATCAAAATTGACAAATATAACGCGCATCAAAGTTCGGGACACTAGCCTATTAGCAGAGATCGGAATAGGCAGAGGTAATTTGCCTAAACTTGATGCATGTTCATTCAATAATGTATTCCCTTCTCACTCACGCATGAATGAATATGCGTCAAGTTTAGGCAAATTAGCTCTGCCTATTCCGATCTCTGCGGCTATTAGGCTAAATCATAAAAGTACCTACAAGCACCTACAATATTTACAATATGTAATTAGATATTTAGCCATATAAAGCCATGCGTTCTGACCGGCATAACCTTGTTTATTTTAGTACCATAACGATAATGTTAATACGCACAAAAGTATTAACATAAAAAAAAAGATAAAAGATGTTTATTCAGTAAGTAGGCCGCACGGGCACTTTTACACGTCAAAAATCTACCAGCGCTTCGCAAGAGACCACTGCTGAGAAGAAACGCCGCAAGAAACTCAACAGTCAGTCGTTTTTTAAATATTGCTTATGATAAATGATATTATACAACGAAAAAAAAAACTTAACCTAGCATTATATAAAACAATGAATGTAACAAAAAATGTGAAGATATATAATCATGCGTAGTTGAGCAGGAAAATGTGTCAAAACTCAAAATTTCTACTAGAACTCATAAGTAGTAAATATAAAAAAATAATAAAAATTATACTTACATGTTCGAACTATTAACTAGGAATAAAAAAACACGAGCATTGAAATGCAAAATCGAAGAAATAAGTTCAAAATTATGCTCATACATTTACTTTTACAAGTAACCATAGCTATTCTCTTAAAAAAATATCACGGAAGGTCGTAGCTAAAAAGCAACGTAGCCCGCTACGAGTGCTACGACATGAAGTGTACGAGTAACTTGTAGAACCTGTGGTAGAACTTTGCCTCAATTGCTTTGGGGAAAGTGACAAAGTACTAGAGCGTACACATATGTACAAAATTTCACGTGTCGATCTGTTGAAGTGTTTAATACAATACTCGTTGCGACCTTACAATGACGAAGCGGAGTCACCGCTAAGTACCTAGGTATAAGCACAGAACAGAAAAAAACGGTAGAAGTGTCAAGTGGGCGTGTAACGTGTGGCGTAGTTATGCGGAGTTCCGCGCAACCTACCATACTTTTGCCGCGATCGCTTATTTCGATATTTAGATATTTCTAAAATAGGAAATGGGTCAATCAACTTTTCTTTGCGTCTCGTTGCCTTGGTGACGTCTCCTGGTTCACTCTTTAAAATCCAGCAAACATCAGTTTTTTTGGCAATACAAGCCCATTCTGTTATGGGTTTTCTTCCAAGCGTATTAGTAGTCTATATTATAACCATTTTTCTAAGAAACTCTATCACTATTTTCTCCTGTCTTACGGGACAGAATAACAGCAACAAAAAGTTGATCCACCCAAATAATCCAAAAGCATGCCTTATTGTGCTATTTTGGAATGTAAAAACGATAGCCGCACCAAAAACATTTTCCATGGTGGCATGTTGTTTTTATGATAGTTTGAGTATTGGCGACAACAGGTCTAATACTAAGCGAAGCTCATGCCATTTCCAATGTTTTTTCTATTCCGTGGATATAAGGGTTTACTTATAATAAATTAGAATTTATTTATTTTCGAAAGTATAATAGGTAATTATTTAAAACTATACAATAACACAAGTGGACAATCACATACACGCAGCTTTGAGCTGCTTGTGCATTATTAAATATAAAAACCCGGCCCAGTGCGAGTTAGACTCGTACATGAAATAATTTGGAGTTTTTTTGTTATTGTTATAGCGGCAATAAAAATACGCACTGAGAAAATTTCAACTGTCTACTTTAATAGGAAGGCAGTTGGTAGGTTCATAACATGAGAACCTACACCCCGCTGACAGACAGACAGACGGGACAAACGGACAACGGAGCCTTAGTTTTTGGCACCCTAATTGAACGAAAAAACTGCCGTTTAATTTAGCTTGACTCAGTTTTCTTTAACTCGTGGTCGTGGGGTATATTGACGACGCAGTTAGTTCACTTGTTAGTGATGCTGCCTACGAAGCTAGCAGTCCGGAAAACAATTCTATAGGTACTAGTATGGCCCACTGGGCACCCACTCTATAGCCGCCGTTAGACATCCGTTTTTTTTTTTTTTTTTTTTGGTAATCGCCTGAAGGGCCAAAGACAAAAGTCCTTGCTTTTGTTTACTATTTTTTAAAACATTACTTTGAGAAAAAGAAAAAGGGCAGAGGTGAAAATCCCTTCCGGAGACCTGGGAATGGAGGGCCCAGGTACTGCCGGGGTCGCACCGGCTAAAAACACCAATGCCCCTATTACCATCTAGAATTTAGACTCCCGCGGATACTACCCCAGCCAGTGCTGAAAGGCCGGAGGAGAAAGTCCTTCCTCCGTTTACTTATCCGCGGGGTTTTTCCAAAAAGGGGTTAGACATCCGTTAGGTATCCACTAATACCAATCACTATAATTTTTAGCTTATCGTTCACTATGGATTCAGAAGTGGGGGGTTACCTTTGTTTCGGCGAAATATGTTTGCCAAATATATCTTTTCCCAACCGTTTCATTTGCCAATCCGCTTTGTTTTCTGTAACCGTAAATATTTCAGGATTTAATAAAAACTAACCTAACCTAACCTATAGGGTTCTTCACGAAAGTAACGGAAATAAATCCTAAAAAAATTACAGTTACAGGAAAAAAAAAAAATGAAACGGTTGGGAAACGATACATTCGGCAAACAATTTCGGCCAAACGGCAGGCTCCCTCAGAAGTGTCTTCCAGGAGGCTGGCGGTCTAAAATAAAATTGTTTCGGGTAGGTACCTACCCCTGGGTTTTTATCTGTGTCGGAAACCTACCTACACTGAGCATGGTCCAAAACTCATGTCGGGTTTTCAAAATGAAGTGTATCTGTTAATTTCCACTGACAGAAAACTTTTCAAAGCAGGTAAGTAAGGCGGCAAGTGATACTTAATTGCGAATTTCGTTAATTCTGCAAAATAGGTAAATATTCAAAATTAAGTAGGATTTGGGTCTTGTTGGATGAAAGCCTTATGATCTTAGATGCACGATGTATAATGCTGGTGATAATGATGTATGTATGTAAACACTTTATTGTAGAAAAAGAAAAATCAAAATGCTATTGATGTATATTTTTTCCTTTGATTTGTAGGTCAATTTCAGCATGAAACCTTTTATGCCTAGTGGCAATTAGGCAGTTCTGAAATCCACTCTTCATTCCAGGAAAACAAATGATCCCTCTCAAATTCGTAACGAAACAATACAAGACGTCATTATTATGAAATATTCTCGGACAATCCAAAATAAGCTGTTTAATACTTTATAAGCAATCGTTTCAGCGTCTGATTCTTTAATCAGAGCGCTGATTCAAAATTTACTTGTCTTGTATACTCACTCGCCCAAGTCGCCACACTAACTTTGCATTTGTGGAGAGTCAAAAACAGCGCATTATAAGCTTTATGACGAGCATAATAGTGTAATGCGAGTCGTTTCGTAGTTGTAAACAAAGGTTAGTGGAGGTGTAAGTGACAATAAAATGGGAGCTTAGCTCTCGGGGCCGTCTTCAAGTGGAACGGCGGAAGTCGCGGGAGGCGACGGACTGTAGCTGTCCCGCTCGGGCGCGTGGCGTTTTACTTCTTGTCCGTCGCTTCCCCGCTACATAATTTATTTTGAGCGGGCACACTTAAAAAATTGGCTGCGCGGTGCCGTACGAGTTTAGCTGGAAAATGGAGTTTGCGGGGGACGTTACAGAAATGATAATAATATGGTAAATGATTTCATTTGAATTGCCGTTTTGGAGTAATCGTCGGGGGTGTAATGGCGCGTGGGACGCTGTCCGCTATTTTCATTTGCTCGCTGAATTTATTTTCGCTCTTTATTGCGCTGTTGGCTTTTATCGCCTTTATGCCGGCCCCATACATATTCAACGCCATCCTGTCTGAATGCTTTGACAACTTTGTCTGTTGCTGACTTGATTTCGGTCTTGATTTAATCTATTGTTTGTTATTTTTCAAGTGTATACTTAGTTATAATAACGGGTAATTCATATAAGCACACCTACATTTTTTATTTTGAGGTGCAATAGGCTCTCCTTAAGATACTCGTGTCCCTCAACAGGTAAATAATGAGAACAGGTTATGGACTAACCACCTGTGCTAATACCCAATAAATACAAATGCATGTTGGTCCTGTCTGTTTTTTATGTTTGGTATGCTTTCTTTCATAAATAAACCACTGAATAGATTTTGGTAAAATAAGCTAGTGGAGAGTCGCTGGCCTATAGGATCACTTTGTTGTCCGTCTGTCCGTCTGTCTGTATGTCAAAACCCTTTATCTCGGGAACGCGTGAAGGTATCGAGTTGAAATTAAAAGCATATACTCCGGTTTACAGTCCCTTGAAGCTGTGAAAAAATCAAACTTCCACATTTACGTAAAAAAAAGATACGGCCGTTTATGTCGCCAAAAATGTGCATTTCGACACTCTCGAGGGAATTAAAATGTATAGGGTATTTCCCACTGACCTAGAACTATGAAATTTGGCAATTAGCACCGTCTTTTACTACAAGAATAGGAAAAAATCTGAAATCTGTACATTTTTAATTAAATCACAAAAAAACAGGGTCTGTATGCAAGGAACAGCGGCGGTGCAAATTTTGAATTGAGTTAACCGTGTCATGTGCGGAACCCTCGATGGGCGAGTGCGACTCGCCTTGTCCGGTTTTTTTTTATTCATTACAGACCAAGGCCTTACAAATAGTTTTCGCCACATTTTTAAAATAGTTAGGTACCTACCTACCTTTATTAGTATAGGTAAAGTTCCTTTATGTATAGGTACGCATCACTTCTACTACAATATTTTTGAAGCGACCTTTTTAAGAAACACCCGTCCTCTTCTTAAGCTCCGGGCATTAATGCCATTTAATTAAAAATTAACAGTAAATGGTTTACACCATTACGGGGCACTTAATCCCAGGGATCAGGGACTCGTTATAATTTCATGCTGGCAACATTATTCTTTTCTTAAGGCCGCATTTACACTTGCAAGTTATTGCTGTAAATTTGAAACAAAGCTATATGCAAGACAGATACAGTGCGATAGCTCTTAAAAATTGCTTCGGGTTTGTACTGTTTCTTACTCGCTCTCATACGCTCTTATTAAGAGTGAGTGAGATAAAGGTACAAACCCAAAGCACCTTCTAAGTGCTTATAGGCTGTACTTATATTTGCAACTCACTCTTACCCATAATTGAGTCTCAAAACTTACCTAAGGGTGGGTCGCATTACACAACTTACTGCCGCACTCAGAGACGTCAATTAAAATATAATGCTTGTTTAGTGATCTTTTCATTCCCGTTCTGTTACTTAATGTAGGTAATAGGTATATTACCTACATTATTTACGTAACAAAATATGTATGTTTGCAATAGATCAATCGCTACGAATGGCAGCTCTCCTAAAAAAATGACAAATAGTGATGTCATCCACATACTGCGTGCCAAACATACATTATCAAAATTAGAATTAACAAAAATAGTAGGAACTTGTCTTATTTCTTTCTGTGCAATCAAATTAAATAAAACCAGGCCAGAGCATGCCAGACCAGGCTCAGCGTAGGGGACTGACACAAAAACAAAAACATATCTCAAAAAACAACAAGTATCTATGAGTGAATATTACGATTTTGTAGTACTATAAAGAGTCTCTGAGTTAGACCGCGACAGACGGACAGACGGACATGGTGAAACCATATAGGGTTCCTAGTTTGACTCAGGAACCCTAAAAAGCGTACTAAACAGTTTTTAACTAGACATTTTGGATTTGTCCCAAATTACACTTTCAGCAAATATTTGTGAATTCTTAAAAGCAAATTAAATTCATCTTTTAATGATTCCATACCAGCCTATTATTTTATCCCCTAAAACCCCGTCCGAATGACTTGCACGACTCTAATCGCCCCGTAACCAGGACATAATGCGTAATTGTATCTTTCCTTTGTGCCCCGTGATTTATCGAAGAAAGCTCTTAAACCCTTGCGGTCGCTTTTGTTGTCTTTCTGTTGCGCCACGGGTCATTTGTTCGCGATTTGCTCTGTTAATTTAATGTTTTTTGTACATATTTATTTGTTAATGATCAAAAGACTAAGGTTGCTTCGTGGTTTGGGGACGCGCTTTTTAAGTAGAGGGTGTTGATTTCCAATTTATACTTTTTTTTTCACATGAGATAATAAGTAAGTAGGCATAATAACGTTTAAATCACGGGGTCAAATAAAATTTGCACACATCTTACATAACGAAGATGTATAGTATACTGAAAAATATTGGTCAAGATGTTCTACCTAATTCTTGTTTTTAGTAAACTGCAAATACCAAAATGTGCAAAATATAATAACTCGGCCACGTGCTTCGGCATGATGGTGCAAGATGCTTCAACTGATTATGATGAGCTAGGTAAACGACTTCGACTTCGTCTTTCGTATTTCTTTCTTTCGAGTTTTTTCGTGATTTCTTTTTTGTGTAATAAAGAGTTTACTTATTACTTACATTGCAGCCTGAGCCCTTTCATATGACACAACGTTAGCAATAATCAAATCACTTTCATTTTTCAACCCCCCATTCTAGACCCCTTTTCAAGTATTTGGAAAAAAACGTATTTTTTTACTAAAAACAGATGCGAGCAAGCAAGTTATTCACCTATGCCAAATTTCAAGTTGATAGCTTCTATTGTTTCAGAGATAAATTGCTGTGACATACAGACAGACAGAGACAGAGAGACAGACCGATAGACAGACAGACAGACAGACTCCGAAGTCTCACCATTATTATTATTATTACTATTATAAGGGTTCCTTTTTACCATTTTGGTACGGAACCCTAGAAAGTCGCAAGCCATTTGCTATTTGGTCGTAACTCAAAGGAAATAAAATAATAATAAGGAAATAGGGGTGCTAAAATTGCGATACTATGGACGCAAGCCAAGGATAGAAGAGTTGTCAAATGTAGACCTCGTACAGTCACTAGCAATAATATTATTATTCTACATTGGACGCAAAAATATCTGACAATTCTTTATTACTAGAGGTATAAGAGCGTGTCAGAATGTTTTTGCGCCCAATGTAATCCTACATTATGTTATTGCTGGTGACTGTACCTACTAAGATGGACCGAAGATCTCGGTAACATAGGGGAGATATTGGATTGCGGAAAGCCCAAGATAAGATTGTAAGATCGAAAGTAATGGTGTGCTTTGGAAATCTCGGAACTCGTGGAAGAGACCTACTCATTTACCTACTATATGGTATAAACCGTGAAGATGGCACCAAAAAAACCAACACTATCGCATTTACAACATAATTTACCACATTCAAATCATAAATCAGAGAGTCTTGAAGAGAACTATACATCAAAAGTGCCTAGGGATATTTTTTATCCCTAGACAGTTTTGAACATTTCTATATAGTCATATTAGGTACTACTGAGTCAAAACATCAAATTTGTCTAGGGATACTAAGTATCTACCCCAAGACTTTTTTGATGTTGTAGTTCGTTCGTTCAAATAGTGTGCGTGGCAACCCTTGGAAGTCGCCGACACCGATTTGTGCACGCCGCGGCGGCTTCTATGTACAGTCACCAGCAATAATATATTACTTATCCAACATTGAGCGCAAAAATATCTGACACGTCTTTATTACTAGAGGTATAAGAGCGTGTCAGATATTTTTGCGCCCAATGTTGGATAATATTTAATTGCCGGTGACTGCACCTATTGTGGGCTTGTGGCGGCACATTAAAGCATGCAAACTATTTGAACGAACTATAAAAGAAAGTTAAAGGCCAAAAACCATGCATAATTTTTGCGTTTCAAACTACTAGCGACATCTAGGCATTATTTTGTACAATGCTTAGTAAACACGAGAAAGTTATTATCGCACAACATACGTGTCTTTTTTATTTTTTCATTTTTTTTTGTTTTTATTTATTTTTCCTTTCATTACATGAAAAAATATCTAAGGAATTTCACTTTCCGAACTTGACATTGAAAACAATCCGCTTGAGTTTTAAGTGCTGCCCTCTAACAAAACTTTTTAACACTAATTGGACATCTCGGTAAAGCAGTCAAATCTATAGTCGTTTTCATACTTTATACGAGTGTGAATTCATAAATTGATACTTTTTGTGTAGTAAAAGCTATTAATAAATTAATAATCATTATTTTGAAATCCTTATTATAAAACTTAATCCTGTAGTTGCAGAAGAAGCAACAAATTTATTGTAATTACCGCCAAAATTCTATGGCGTTGCAGCCATTTTGTGAACCCCGCTACAGGAAGTGAGTGTTGTCGGTGCTACGCAGGCGCAAATTGACCTTTCGGTTGAAGAACCCGTCGGTCACATGTGAGTGTCGATAAATATCTTAATTTTGTCGTGAATCCTTTGTAAATCATTGTGATTATCATTTTCGTAAGTATGTTACATGGTGCTAAATTTTTCGTGAAAATGAGGCGGTTTTCCGGTGTGGTTATTGTGTAAAAGTTGGAATTATAGGTCCGCGGCGCCGGCACGTTTGACAAACGCTATTTTTTTCGCGTTATCTCTTTGATTCAGTGTGATTGAACTCGCACATTTCTTCTGCAAATTTCTTGTGAAAGAAGTCGAGTGTTGTTAACTCTAAAGGTGTGTGTTTCATAATTTTCAAGTGCAATTTTACGAAGACATGCCCAAGAAAGATGTCCCTTGGCCTCTCGCCACATGTCCGGGAGACCACACGGTGGAGCTCGTGTTGTTACCACGATAGTTCAGGCCGGATTTTCGATTTTTATTTGTTAAATTTGGCATAGGTTTTATAGTTAAGTTATAACTTCTAATACACTATTTAGCTTTACGCGATATAGTGCACAAAGGTTTACTTTACTTTGCGCTAGGTGGGGGTTAAGTCGTCGATTTTTGCCATACCGTGAAAATTGCAATTTGAGGCAGCACTTACCCGTATAGGTTAGATATTTGTTGTGTGTGACTTGACGATTTCCAGGACCCATGTGAGTTATCCTTCATTACCGCCGAGAAAGTGATATGTATTGACAATTTCGTATTTTATTGAATGTCATTTGGTCTACAGTGTCGTGTCGTGTCGTTATTACAATACTGTGTAAGCATATGGTGTGTTATACGTTTTTACATGTTCATAGTATTTCCCTCGGAAAACGAGCTCATATCTTATTCATTAATGCGATATTGATCTGCTTTTACCTTCGATTTAGACACATGGCAGTTTGTTGGTATGACATTGTGTTATCTTTGGTTAGGATATTTTTTGTCCTATTGATGTCATAGTTCTAAAATTATGTTTTCAATATCTGTACAGCAAGTATAAATCAGTTGGAAGTCAACTTATTTTTTTCACAAGTATATTTTAGTGACATTCTAGGTTATTAATTAGTGTTCTAATTAAAACTGACTTAGATTTAATAGGTACCCATTATCTACAATGAGGCAGATCTATATCCTGTTACAATTTTGTGGGCTTAATAATGATAGATAATGATGAATTTCTTATTTAAAGGTCATGTTTCTTCATCATATTCTTCAAGAACTAACTAAGCGATCTGAATGTCTAGCCATGCTTATTAAATGAGGCAGGGGTTCACTTAAATTTTGGTTTCTCTTAAAGTTGCTAAATTGGAACGATGTCAAGATAACAAAGATGATGCAAAGTCATTAAAGTATTCCTGTATAGCTTCTTATAACTATGACATTTAACCTTGCTTGTGTGTGGTTTTATTCTAAGATTATTTTCAAAATGTTACTTTTGTTTCATACTCAGTTAAAACCAGCTAAATCAAACAAGTTCTCATTCAAAATAATGTATTTTTTTTTTATTAGTTACTTCTGCGAGCTTTATAATTATTAGTTTATGCGAGCCCATAGAGTCGCGGGTGCAGTTCATACTGCTCCCGTGCTGAGGGTACTCGAACATAAAACTCCAGTCCCGACTATGCGTCTCATCACACTGCTGTGTAGTGGGATCACCGTACAGGGGTACAATTAGCAACATATTCTATTTATTACAAAGTTTTCTATATATATATCAGGAGGTCGGAAAGTGTTTTTTTTTTTAAATGTGTAGCCTTATGTTCATTGACTTCAGGTCAACAACCTTCACAAATTTATGTCTGAGTCATGCCTTAACAGTTTAATGCCAAGGTCCCATTGATTAGAGGGTTTTATGTACTTTACATATGTTGTGTATAGGTAGTTGGCAGGATAACTACTTTCTAGGTGAACTGGGTCGTCAACCTACTTATCTTAGAATTTAAAATCTGGCACCATGTAAGACATTGGAATAATTTTTACAATCTTACTTATGCTTATTAAAGTATTTTATTTCCACAGATCACTCCAGACCGTAGTTAATACTCTAACACCACCATGGGTGACATTGAGGACACACACTTCGAGACCGGGGACTCCGGGGCCTCGGCCACCTTCCCCATGCAGTGCTCTGCCCTGCGCAAGAACGGTTTCGTCATGCTCAAAGGTCGCCCCTGCAAGATTGTAGAGATGTCCACCTCTAAGACTGGCAAGCACGGACATGCTAAAGTCCACTTGGTTGGCATTGATATTTTCAATGGAAAGAAGTAAGTTTACTTCCCTATATAATTAGGTTCTCAATACTTAAATTATGGACCTGTCTTTTGATATCAGGTTCATTAATTGCTTATGTTGTACTTGTGGTATAAAAAATATGGCATCTTTAACATAAACCTTGTAAGGTAGAAATTCACATTTAATTAACAACAATTTGAATTTAATACAAGGCTAACAGATTGATTTACTCTACATATGTAAAATATTCATCTAAATTACAAAAACATTTTGATATCAGTCAATTTTTCTTTAGGTTTAAAGACGAGTATTTTTTATTTTACGTTGTTTGTATTTTTCCATTCTTATTAATCAATACACAAATAGGCAGCCAATCTGTTACCATACCAATGTTTACCTATATTCACCTATAAAAAGAGGGTCAGGGTTCAGGGGTCTCATAACTAGTTGACGAGAGCACTTTGGCATGATTGTAATTTAATCAAATCAAACTCATTTGATCAAAATGTATCTGTCAAGGTATATTATTAATAAAAATGTCTTTAAAGCCGCATACCCACTGAGAGCGGAGGCGGCGCGGTGCGGCGCGATCCCATACTAGAAAGCGAGCGCAAAGCGTGGCGGAAGCGGTTTTAGTATCGGAACGCGCCGCACCGCACCGCCTCCGCTATCAGTGCGTATGCGTTTTAAGTGGGAAATTATTTGTTACCTTACTTAACCTCGCGGCATGACGTCATCCCACCGCCTTGGTCATGAATATGTTACTAGGGTTGTTGAAACTATTGAAGGGCAGGTCAACCTATTGTCGAGAATAATAATGTATATGCTAAGTAGGCATGGATATCAGTTCCCATAATAATTTATACCTACTTTGTTATCAAGAATACTTTATATGAATAATCAAAATGCCAAGTATAACAAACCAGCTGTCCTTTGTCACAGATTATCAGTTACTAGGTGTTGGTGTTTATTAATTCTTTGTTCAGAACTACGGCTAACTTGTTCATACAATTTTCAACTTTATAATTAGATTGCGAGCCCATAGAGTCGCGGGTGCAGTTTATATTGCGCCCGTGCTGAGGGTACTCGAACACTATACCCCAGTCCCGACTATGCGTCTCATCACACAGCTGTGTAGTGAGATCACCGTCCAAGGATACATTTGCGCCTCTTTGAATAAATAACTTGACAGGACGGTCTTTATCAAAAACTCATTTACTCACTCAGCGGGGTACCTACTAATCGTGCTAGTTATGGCAAGCTTTACTGTTGCTGTTGCTAGGGATTGAGTTTAGAGACTTAAAATATCTGCTATTATGAGTTACAATACAAAAACAATAGAGAAAAGCAAAAATGGGTTATCCTGTCCCTAGCAATGATAGCCTTCTATACCCTTAAACTCTCAATGAACGTGTTCAAACACATCCATCAACCATTATGCAGAAATATTGCCTGCAGCAACCCAAAAAAAATTTTAGAATACTACAACCTAAACTCTCTTTTCCAGATACGAGGATATCTGCCCTTCCACCCACAACATGGATGTGCCCCACGTGAAACGCGAGGACTACCAGCTCACCGACATCTCTGACGACGGCTACCTTACCCTCATGGCTGACAACGGCGACCTGCGCGAGGACCTCAAGATCCCCGACGGCGACCTCGGTACACAGCTGCGCTCTGACTTCGACAGCGGCAAAGAACTGCTGGTGAGAATTTTTGCTAATCCTACACTAATTCTAACATCTTCTTAATCAATGGCTGCGTTTATCGCGTGACAACGTTTGGATAAGGCATCTGTCACCTTCTGACACGTAAGTAAGTACGAGAGTGACGGATGCTTTATCCACATTTGACACGCGATATAGATGCAGCATACTAGGCCCACAGGTAGTGTACTTAAGCTAGAAATACTCTTATACGTAAACAATGCTCTTATGATAAAACATGAGCCTACACATCTTGTAGTGTGAGAAAGAAGATTCTACAGTGTCAAAGTATCCAAGAAGGCCCGCTGATAATATCGCGGTTATTATGTCTTATTTGAATCACCACAAGATTAGTTTGGTTCGTGCTGGGCCTCTAAATTTGGTTTCTGTACATAATCAAATCATAATCATTTACTTAAGAGTGTCTGTAATTGCGCTTAAAAAAATGTATTTACATACATATCTTACTTCAGTAAATTTTGGGTAATCCAAGTAATAAGCAGCTGTATTTGCTGTTATATTTACATGTTACCTATTCAAATAGTTATTGTATTACAATTACAGCAATAACAGCAGATGTATTGGTTTGCAACTGCAGCTATGATATATTCGAATAATCTTTCAGATTCGCTGTTTATGACAGTGGCGATGCCTTTGATTTTATTATAATTTAATAGACAACATAAAGCATGAGTAACTCTATAGAAATGGAAATTCATTACTTACGAGTATAGAGTCTCTGATACACTTCTATGGTGTTTTGGTGCTAAATCTACTCGAAAAGGAAATCTCTGCCTCATACCTGGGTTAGTGTCTTCACTAATTGTATGGACATCAGGCTATGAGTACATTTAAACATCTGTACAACAACTAATCTTTAATTTGTGGAATAGGTGTGGTCATACTTTTCTACCGAATTGACGTATCTTCCTTTATCATGACAACCTAAACATTGTTATCTATTTAAGTCGAAAACTTTGATACACAAATGATTGAGTTGTTTTAATTTTAATCCATTTGGATTAGGTATGCTGAAAATGTCTTGTTTTACTTGTAGAAGTATTATGTTTAGTAATAATATCTGTCTCTGATAGGCAATGTTGAACATAAAATCGAGTTGCTACAACGTTATGTATTAACATAATAATAAATGGTGTCTTGTTTGTTTCAGTGCACCGTACTGAAATCGTGCGGCGAGGAGTGTGTGATCGCAGTGAAGGCAAACACGGCTCTTGACAAATAAACAACCAACTCAAGATTATAGGGATATAACAAGCGTATAATTTTTTTTACAATCAAACACAACTCTTACATAAATGTAAAACATAATATTATGTATAATTTAACGTAAAATATTGTAGCAAGGCGCGGTAGGCGAACTGTTAGTGCCAGGGGTGGATCTAGGGATAAGTTTCGGGAGGCCTTTTGTAATATTCGTATAAGAGAAAGGCAAACATTATCCTAGCGCTATTTTGGGGCCAGGCCTCACTTGGATCCACCCGTGGACCCGCTCAGAGCCCACGGACGTCACTCTGATGGCAATGATCACGTCGCACGAGCGTTAGATTTAAAATGCGGTCCACTTGTTTTAGGGATTGAATCTAGAGGCATGGATGTAAATTGAATGCTGTTAATATTAGCCTCTAGCCCCTCCCCCGATAGATAAGCCGCACTAAGGCGTCCGACCACAATTCAATTTGTGGGTATGTAACGTTGGCGCCGCGGCCCCGTCTGTCGGAGGAGGGAATCGTTGGAAGACTCGGCATAACTTCTACGCGTGCACGCGATGCATGCGTGTCAGACGGGACGCGAGCGGCACCGCGAGGGCTCGGCTATCGCCGCGCTCAGGGCTCCGGTCGCCCGCGCCGCGCCGCCCGCAACTTCTAGTTTGTTTTGTTTTGTTTGTTCTCTTTTCGCTTCGTCTAATTAAACGTTTGTTGCTCAGCGAGCCGCCGAGAGTTTGTAGATCAACATCGGTTATTAAATTCCATGTGTTGGATATGTTTTATAGTGATATAACCTGACGAAAAGACGGACGCAAACTCGAAGTTATTACCATATTTTAATGCTAAATTAATTAATACATAAAAAATCAAGAAAAAAAACGATAAAAAAATAGAAATAAAGGAAATTCTTGAATGAGATGTGTGATTCTTTTAGCGGGGCTGCCGCGAGGCGCCCCGGTCGCCGCGCCGGCGCCGCGGCCGCCCGGCGACGTTATATCCCTTCGTGTGTAACACTTGCCATCTGTTCAAATAACAATTCGCTGACGAAGCTTGTCCTGGCGCGGGCATGGCCTGCAGCTCGCTGACGACGACTGGCGAGCGCGAGCGGTGCCGCCCGAGCGAGTCGGCGCCCGGCGCGGCACCTCTGAGCGCTATCTCTTCAGTCAAGACTGAAAATGCATTTTTGTAGAAGTATTGATTTTGTTTAATATAAGGAAATAGAACAATATTCTTAGAATTGTGCTCATCGGCCTTTCCTTGCTCTCTTTGTTTGCATATTTGAACACATGAATTGTTACACATCACTGAGTGGGTTGCGTTTGCCTGATTCGTATTTAACTTTAAATTCTTATCGGCATGGCAGATGCCTTCGAGGACTAGATAGATACCATGCACTCGTGTCGGTGGACTATTTATTCAACATCAATTGTCATAGACGATATGATATACGAAATTAATGTAAGGTAAGGCCCTATAGGAGAGATATTTTTTTATGCATTCAACTAAATTCGTACATCGCAAGTTGTAGACTTAAAATGTAGGTTGTTACATTACAGGTAACTGTTTTGGTTCTCCGATTACTGTACATTATTTTCGAAATTGCATAATCGTTATTGTTGGTGTGAAGTTTTTATACTTAGCAGCTTTTAATCAGGTTTTTATTTTATAAAGCCATTGCTATGGTATTTGTAAAGACATCGGGAGGTGTAAAATAAAACACTTAAAAGTCCATACAAACTGTTTTTTTCGCGAGCCGGTTGTGGTCCCCACCCGAAGCCTGGGAAACTGATGTCGAATCCTGTAGGATTTCTCTTTTATACTATCTAATATTTTAGAATAAATGCGCATTAAATGTGAAGATCTTTTTGTGCCGATTTAGAAAATAATTGTTGGTGCACACTAAGTTTATCTTTAGAATATTATATTTCTCTTGCACACATGGTCTGTTACATCTATCTTCTTTTGTACTCTCTCTGTAAAACAAGCTAATACATTAAAATTTAACACCTTTTTCGTGGATCGTTAATGACTTCAAGTCTTGCCCGGGTACGCCGTTTCGTTGTTCCATTTTATGTATAGCTTGTAAACCACCTTTCATTTGATTGTCCTCGTCTACTGCACATTCCACTACTGATATTTTGCAATGTCTTTGGAAACGGGTAATATGGAAGATGTGAGTGCTGCAGCACAAGCAGGAAGAGTTAGGGTAAAGACCTTGTGGTTAAGAGATGGTTGAAATACGCGTCGGTAAATGTGCGAATTTTATTTAGGAATCTTGAATATTTTTTATAATGGGGCGTAGGTCCGGTGAATAACATTGAGACGGTAAAGAGAGTAAGTCCTGTATATACGTAAGATTGGAAACTATACAGCTGGATAGGAAAATATCAATATTCCACTTAAGCGATTAAAATGTATGACGGGTCGGGCGTATTTGTCTATGCAAGTGCAAACTGTACCGAATTACATTGCAACGGCCAATAACTAAATGTAAATGCAGTTATAAGTATTTAACAGTCTGTCGAATTAAATCTGTACAAAACGAATGATCGTGCGTTCTCATTCAACGTATTTTGTTGATTTTGAGTAGATTAGTTACATTTTTCTTTAAACCCCTTTAAGTTATTTTTAATTTAATATTATTATCTCTCCATGAGCGATTTATCTCCGCATATTCAGTATGTTGAGGTGGGCAAAATGCCTCGTCGTCAGCTTCGACCACAAGTTATAGTAAAATAAGAACTCGCTTCTTTCTGTGCCCACTCCAACTTGAGTGCTCTTTTGGCAAGGTGCTCGCCTATGTTCTGTTCAGGCATAATCTATTCTTACGAACCATGGCCTCAAATTTGGAAAAGGAAAAATCTGCATTTAGAGATTTAAAAAAAAACAGGTGCTAACCGGAAAACTGATTTGAAACTTTATTGATAGTGTAAGTGGCAAGGCACTATTTTGAGTTCTAAGCCCAACATAAACTAAAGCACGAGATTTGGCAAGAAATATGAGACGATTGATTGCTGTGTTTAAAGTCCGGGTACTTGTTTTTTTAAATCGTTAAAGCAGTTTTCCAAAATCGCGGTCTCAGGTCAAAATTGGGCCCTGAGATTGACCCATAATGATTGTTCACCCTGCATAATAGTGGTGATGCTTTATGCGTTGGGATCGCGTAGCTTGGTCCCGCAGAGTCACAACTACGCCACCTCTACGGCATTCTTGCTCTTAGCATAATATGTAGGTAGTGTTAACCTTCCACAAAGGTATGGTATGCAGCGTCAACTTGCGTCAATTAAGTAGTCGAGGATTGGAAACGCTAAATTTGTCTATCGCTAAACATTACATGCATCTTGCATTATATTTGCATGTAGGCCTTACAAACACGAGCGAGGAATGAGCAACGCTGCACGCCAAGAAAACTTCTGCAGCTGTTCCATGTTTTTAACTACATGATACATGGTCCCTATAAGAGGCAATGAAAAACTGTTAAGCCCGCTTTACATTTGGCTAAATTCAGTGTGCTAAATTTAGACAGGCGGCGTGGAGGGGATAAGCGCGTCCTCTTGCACAACATGCTAACTGCCTTTACACTTGTCTTTTTTTACAGTCTTTTTCATTCAGCACACTGAATTTAGCCAAATGTAAAGCGGGCTTTAGGCTATCGAATAAAAGTTGAGCATCTCGCTAACTAGATAGAGGTTATTCTTAAAATTTGATTCGTCGAACGCGATGTACGGTGGGGACGACGCTACTATAGAGAAGTATGGCGAAAGCTCGCGAAAGGTAAAATAGCACAGGCTGAATACAATCCGGGAATTTTTTATATAAAAATCTTCAAATAATTTGTTTTCCCCGTAAAAAGTATTTTTTTCATCCAGAATTTTACTGGTCAATTTTGTGCCAAATAAAGCTTTTTGTCCGAATCAAACGTTTATTAGGAAATGGCATGGCGGACTGAGACAATAGGGAATAAGTATCCATGATTTTTTTCCACAACTTCAATAAAAGCTCATACATGTATAAAACTGAGAAAAATTATTTTTTGATTAGCTATAATAATAATCAAGATATAAGCCAACAAAGACCTGTTAATCTCTTTAACTAACATGGAGTTTATATGGCCGACCTGTTACATGACGTCACAGTGCATATCGAATTTCTGTCTAATCGCTGTCCAATTAACAGTTTAAAAATGCTTGTATCCGCGTTTCTTGGTAGATTTTAATATTAATTTCACTTTTGGTGATCTCTTTCACGGTATTTTCATATTTTGTTGAGAAGTGCGATTTAAAAAATCCATGCATATTCCATTCAACTGAAGGCAAAAAGAGTGTGGCTCATAATTTCCGAAAATCAAATTTTTTTGGTTGTAGAATTTCAAAAAAAGCAAGCAAGCAAGGCAAAAGCAAGGCAAGATATTATTAGGCAGTCCGAATACCTGTCTTACTTTCGAGTAGAACCATTCTGATTAAATGAAAGTCAAATAACTGGCCAACGTATCAATGAAAATGTTTTAAACAACTATGATTAAAAACCAAAGAAAATTAAAAAAAACTATATTTATTCAGTTTATTTTTTGTATCAATAAGGTACCTAATTAAAACAAAAGTAACAAAACGAGTCTTCTAGACCAATATTTCAGTTCTTTTTTCACGAGCAGGGGACTTTTGTATCTCACTCACATTGAATAATTTCAAAATTAACTCGCGCGTTGATTTCGTTTACGAGTGGGTAGAAGCACTCGTAATATATTATGTGAAATCAATAATATATTTTATTCACCCGTAAGATTCAAAAATGGACCCTCTGATCATAATTATAACGTTACATTACAGTATAATATAACTTCTATTCCAATTCGTCCTAAACCATATTCGTTAACGTTATGATATGATATCTCTTATTGTCTTGATTGTGAAAAACCAAAATGGTTTCGAAAACAAAGTGTAATAGAAGCACAAAGTATAATAATCTGAGGCTCTACTTTGAAATCCGTTATACGAACTTCGTCTATTGCTAATATTGCTATCCCTTTTGCTCTCGACGCGACACTAATTCGCAAGAAAGTGACGGGGCGATCCGAAGTTCGAATGATTTCAAAGTAGAGCCCCAGACCTCGGAATATACGGGGCAAAATAAAATGACAGCTAAGGGGTCGCCTATATCGATAAACTCAATCGATGCTTTTCCCATATACTAGCGATCGCTCCAAGATTTGTTTGTAAAAATAAAATTTTATTGAAAGTATGCAAATGAAACAAAATAGCAACATAATTCTGGTTATTATATAATTGAATATGGGAAAAAGCATCGATAATTTAGTTTATCGATATAGGCTAGCTGTCATTTAATTTGGCCCCGTTATTCCGAGGTCTGATAATAATAAGTAGGTACGTGCAGTCGGCCACTTTTGTACCTAATAATGCCTTTGACAGATTAAGGCAGTAGTTCGAACTTGACGAAGTGACAAAACACTAGAGTGTGCTTAACCTTGTAAGGCCCACCATACCTACTACAAACGGCGTTTTTTTTGGGAGTGAAACTTTGAATTTCAGTAAAGTAAAACAAGATTATATTGTTAGACAATGTCGGATACAGATTATAGGGCCCTTATTCTACTATAGCTTATTCACTTGACTGTAATGGTTGCCGAGTTGTCAACAATACTATGTCAAGGGCTATATACTTATTGTTTCTCGTTGACCCTTTTATAAGCCAAGTACTCCAATACTGGGCAAGGGGCTCTACAGTCCATACCAAATAGACCTGTCTTATTTAGTAAACACGTTTTTAACCTCAAAATGATCCCTTTTCGCCTAAAATAAGTTTTTTTTTAAACCATCCATGATGGTTTAAAAAAATCAGAATACGATCAGGAAAATAGTGTGCAAAGTGTGGTCTAATTGCTTTATTCGGCAGAAAACGGCAATTTTAGCCAAAAGTGATACATTTTGAGGTTATAAAATTGATTACTAAATCAGACAAGTCAATTGGTATGGAGTATATTCTACTCGGTTAAACCATATCGCTTGGGACATGTTATCGTAGTATGTTTAACTCTGCCATTGTTAAGTACCTAAATAAGAGCTAACGTGACGTTGACAATACGATAACATGTCAAAATAACTAAAGGTTTTATCTAGATTAGAGCCTTGGCCCAGTATTGATGGACTTGGCTTAGGTATATAAAACGGTCAAGGAAAAACAATAAAAGTACGTACATACATATATTACTGCTTAATAAAGGAGTTTATTTTCTTTAACACAATACCGACACCAAATGTGTCGTGTCCAAATTAACATAACCTTATTTCAAAAAATGGCACCTTATTCCTGTTATGGGCACTGGGGCTTCTACATACAGTTTGATATAAAGCTAATTTATACCCAAGTGTGCGTGTGCCGTAGAGGAATTTGAACTGAATGGCTTGTAAAATCCGATCAACATCTCTCAATATTTGTTTAAAAGCAATTCCAGGCAAAGTTGGGCAGTAGCGGCTCCAGCACGGGTAGCACAAGCTGTACTTTCTCGCTTGTCGCTCAGTGCGTCTCTATCCTTACTGACTAGATAGAAACGGAGATCCGAGCGACAACCAAGTCGCGGGCAATTTGTGCTAGCCGTGCAGGTTGGGAATAGGGGCCTCACTTTAATCTATACTAATACTAGCGACCCGCCATTTCTTCGCTTCGGTTTATTTGAGTTTTTTGTAACACCAGTTCATAAACCAGAATTTAATAAAACCGGTGAAAAATTATCGAACTTATGGTGAAAATCGCATGAAAATCCATTCTGTAGTTTCGACAGACAGACGCAGCGAGGAAATTTGTTTTATAATAGTGATTATTGATTATAAAGGCTCAGTTTCAGTGGTCAATAGCGATGCTTTTCGTGATACATTGCGTCGCTGCAATAGCTCCTGGCTCAATAATGTCAAAACCACCCGTCAATGGATTGCTAAAAGCATGCGGGCTATATACCAATGAAACTGAGTATAAAGAGAGTGCGAATTTTGTGAGTTGATACATATCCGACTGGTAATCTCCGGAACCACGGAACCTATTCGAAAAATTGTTTTATTCCGGATGGACATAGGCTAGTTTTATTTGTTTAAACCGGAGCGAAGCGAGGGCGGGACGCCAGGTCAAAATATTCTTCTAGCAGGTAGTATTAAAATCAGTATGAGTAGAGATAAACGAAATAATTAATGAAAAAGTTGATTACGACTCGCAGTAGTCCTAATAATTATAATATTTTATGAATAATTGACTGACAAAGACGAACTAACAGATGACTCGAAACCAATTTAAATATATAATGAGTGATTTCAAATCTATTCAAGAAAAAAAAAGTCTTGAGCATTGATCCTGCAATGCAATAAACCTTTGGGCACCTTTTTGTCAGTCATTAATACGTAAGTAATACGTAAATAGTTGATTAGTATCGCAAATAATAATTTACCCTCTAACTTGATTGATTTGTGAATCTGGTTTAAATCGAGATAAGATAAGAGCTCAACTTGTATCTCGTAAAAACAAACATAATTTTCATAATAAAAACAAACTGACGAATAGCAGTCTCATTATTTACTTTAGAACAAAAGCTCCCAAAATTACATGTCTAGGAACAAACATGGACTTTTCTACTTCATCTTGCTTCGATATCGTAATATTGGTAATCACACTATTGATATTGTGACAGTTGTTACCGTCAAATAAATCTGTGCTGTCAAAAAGTGCACAATATCATTACGAATAACGATAAGTTCAAGCGGGGCTATTGTGAAAGAGGGCATGCATCTCTTCATTTTTTTCAAGGGAATTCAACGTTTTCAAACTATTTTTGCGTCCTTTTATAGTAGTTTAAGTAACTTTAAACATAAAACTTCCGTGAGACTCAGACTCTAGCTTAAGTACGTTAATATCTATAAAAGGGAGCATAGTTTTGAAAACCTTGAATTCCCTTGAAAAAATTAAGAGATGCATTAACCCCTGCGTCACAATAGCCCCGCTTGAAGTTACCGTAACAAGATCGACTAATACAACGTGAAATAGAGGCCCTGCTTAGGTCTCTATTCTACTCTGTAAAAACATATTACTGTTGTATGGTTTTTGCCTCGGCCGCATTACTGTCGAGTAAATAAGAGTTATCATAACGTTGATAATACGATAACATTACAAAAGCAATATGGTTTTATCGATTAGGAGAGGCCCTAGTCTAATTTCTCTGCCTGTATTTCTTATCAATTTTATAAAAGTGACGGATGATATTCACCTTTATGACGGATTATAAAGGTGATTGGCGAAGCGTCATACGCCGCAACCGAGGGTTCTACCAATCGGAGCGTTAATTTTTAGTACCTTGATGCCTTATTTTAGTTAACCCTACCAACGTAAAGTCTTTTCCAAAATAAATGCACGACCAATCAATTTATCAGTTATCACAGATTTTGCACCGGTCTAGAGATTTCATCATCGGAACTATCAGAATCCGATATGTCTATCACTAAACTAACATCACCTTTGTATTGGACTGGGACTTCTACCGGTTCTTGTTTTATAATTGGAACATCCCAGTGTGGCTTTTCGACATTATGAGTTTCATCATTGTTTTCTAGTAGGATGGGAGCACTAGCTCGACCTTCCTTTGACTCTGTTATGACGTTTGGAGGTACGGTGTCTGTTTCGTCGTCGGAACTGGCTTCAGAATCACTTTCATCCGTGCCTTTGGTGTTGTCTACGGTTTCTTGTAAATTTATTGATGCTGGTTCTTTTGCTGCCTGCCGCTGACTGAAACATATTAAAGTCAAGACAAATAAACTATTAATACTGAAAAGTTGTGCGCGAGCGAGAGAAATAGGGATAGACGGCTGATGGCTATCTCATAGTACGTTTAACATGTATAGTTTAGTAAAAATTGTTATAGTTAAAAAACAGAAGGTATACTTTTGATGTTGCCAAATGTACTTGTTTTCTTACAAACATCACCTGCTTAAGTACAGTGGAGACACTGTTGCCACCTTCATATTCCATCATCAGAGGCCCTAGATGCATTACTGGTAGATCACGTGGCTCTTCGTATCACGTCATCTTATCATCTACCAGTGACGCGATTGGTTTAAATACGAACCGAATAGAAATGCTAGTTAGCGTAATGCTTCTTGGCTATAGCCTCTGAGGGCCCAGACAAGATGCACTACGCTAACTATCGTTTCTATGCGTTTCGTGTTTAAACCAATCGCGTCACTGGTAGGTAACGTGACTTTTCGTATCACGTCATCTACCAGTGACGCGATTGGTTTAAAAACGAAACGAATAGAAACGTTAGTTAGCGAAGTGCACCTTGGCAGGGCCCTCAGATCGGGTTTACATAGGTGACCCAATACTAAATAATATCAATAAAATACATACTTAGGTATTCAAAATTTCAGCAAATTCAAACTGGTTTAAATTGACTTGCGAGATTTAAACCAAGCATACAGACTAATAAAAAATCGGGGACTTTGTTTGGAGTGAAATTGGTCATAAACTCATGATGCCAAATGACTCCAAATGACTCATGAATGATGCCAAATGACTCATGACTCCTTAGTAAAAGAATGACGAAGTATCTGCTCTCAAATGTTAGTACATTTAGAAATACCGGACTTTGGATATCGGAGCTACTTGATCAAAAAGGTCTGCAAGAAAGAAAGCGACGAAGGGATAATCATAGAAAACCTAGGCAGCACAGTAATGTCCATTATCAAGATACAAACTCTGGCCGCGTCTTTACACGCTCGCAAAACGAACATTCTGTAACTGAAACGAGGAACCCAAAAAATTATTCCTTTCGTCACTAATAATTTAAAAATACTATTCCAAAATGTAAGAAGTATTAGCAATAAAATACACTTACTAGAAGCGCTTACAGAAGAAAAGGACATACCAATTATTTGTTTAACTGAAACCTGGATCACAGAGGCTAAAATAAATTTATTAAATATAGAAGATTATAATGTGGCTAGTATTTTTAGCAGAAAGGAACGCGACGGCGGAGGAGTTTGTATACTGACAAAAGAAAACGTAGAATATACAGAATTAGAAGATATAGCTAAACTATCTATAGAATATGTGATTGAAATTTGTGCAATAGAAATACTTAAGTTAAATTTAATACTTATAACTATATATTGGCCAAATAGTAGTAGAGAAGTCAATTTATTTAATGTACAATTAGAAAATTTATTGAAATTATTAGTAATTAAGTTCAGTAAAAAGAGTGTTATAATTGGAGGAGACCTTAATGTAAATTTCCTAAGTAATTCTAGCCAAACTAAAAACATGACTGAACTGTTTAAAAGTTACAATTTCTTTCAAAATATTAAAGAACCTACAAGAATAACTGACACAACTTCAACATGTCTGGACGTGGTCTTTACAAATTTTAACATTGTAAACTGCACTTTTGATGTTTTAGAACTTGACCTGTCAGATCATAAAGGCATTATTATCACTCTCCCATTATCACAGCCACCTGAAAATAGGAAATGGTGGACTGAAAAAAGAATATTTAGTGACAAAAATATAAAAATGTTTCAGGCACAACTTCAAACCATTGACTGGAATAGCATATTTACACCAGACCAAAATATTAACCAAAATTACAATGCATTTCACAAACAAATGGTTACTATTTTGGATAACTGTATTCCCAAACAAAAAATACGTTTGAAAAAGAAAAAAAGTAAATCTTGGTTAAGTGTTGGTTTAAAAGTTTCCTGTAAAAATAAAAGGCTTTTAAAATTACTACTACAGTCAAAAACAAATAACCCAGTTTTAAATAAATATTATAAAATGTACGAAAAAACTTTAAAGAAAATAATAAAAACTTCAAAAAAGAACCAATTTATTAAAAAAATGGAGTCCTCAAAAAATGTTACAAAAACCATGTGGCAAGTTATAAAAGAAAGGACTAATAAAGAAAATACAAGAAATACTACACAAATTAAATTAATTGTTGATGATATTACTATCAAGGAACCATGTAAAATTGCTAACACCCTAAATGATTTTTTTGTATCTGTTGGAGCTAGCTCGTTGGATCATGCTCCAAAGGGAAGGCCAGTTATTTCCCCAACTTCAAAATCATTATATTTAAACCCAGTTAGTCACATCGAAATAAAAAATATTATCACAAACATGAAAAATAAAACGAGTTTTGGCTTTGACGAATTCCCACCGATTCTCATAAAACATTGTAGGGACGAATTAGTAACGCCATTAACGAACTTAATTAATCAATCCTTTTCCGAAGCAATTTTTCCCGACCTCTTAAAAACGTCAATAGTAAAACCTATCCCCAAAACGAAGTTAGCAAATGATCCAAATAAATTCCGCCCCATAGCACTGTTATCTTCCTTTTCAAAAATATTCGAATCCGCAATGGCAATACGATTAAAATCATTTTGTGAGAATCTCTGTATATATGACGACAGCCAAAATGGTTTTCGTTCACAAAGATCAACTGTTTCTGCATTATATAAATTTACAAACGATATTCTAAACATAATAAATAACCGGAAGTACGCCGTGGCTATGTTGTTAGATATGAGCAAGGCCTATGACAGAGTCTCCCACGAAATACTTTTGGAAAAGCTGTACGGAATAGGAGTACGGGGAATAGCTAATAAATGGTTTGCGTCTTACCTCGAGAACCGGAAACAATTTGTAGATATTGATTATCACGACGCAAACACAAATTGCCGTACTAGTTTTAGATCGCAAGAACAAATATTAAAGGGTTCAATCCCCCAAGGTAGCGTTTTAGGATGTATTCTTTTTGTAATATATATCAATGATTTGCCGAAGGTTATTCATAATAATAGCATACTCTATGTAGATGATATCACAGTAATTTTCCAGTGTAATAACAGAAAGGACTTAGAACAACAAATACAAGTTAGCCTTAAGCAAATATCGGACTGGTTAGAAGAGCATAATTTAAAATTAAACCTTGCAAAATCCAAATTAATCCAAATTAAACCAAGACAAAAAATACCCATTGATACGAACTTTTCATATAAAAATAATGTAATAGAGACTGTTTCTTCATGTAATTTGTTAGGAGTAGAAATAGACTCAGAGATGAACTGGAAAGCACACATAGATAAAATAATAAACAAAATAGCTCGTTTCACATATGCACTCTATGAATTGAAAAAAATTACTAATTTAAAAACTGCCATAACAGCCTATTATGCCTACGCGCATGCCTGGCTTAGTTATGGAGTGATCATCTGGGGCAACAGCACCAATGTTAGCAAACTTTTCACTCTACAAAAAAAATGTATTAGGATACTGGTTAATATTAAAGCAACAGATACCTGCAGGCCACATTTTACTCGTCTAAATATCCTAACACTCGTGTCCATGTATATTTACGAAATATGTAGACTTGTACGAAACCACAAAACCCTATTTCCACAAGAAAGAGAAAATAAATGTCAAATCAACCTCAGGACGAGAAATAAGTTAATAAGCTCTTTTACTAATTTAAAAATTGTTAGCTCTGGGACACATCACATGGCTGTAAAAATTTACAATAAAATACCTCTAGCAATAAAAAATATAACAAAAGAGTCTATATTTTGTAATAAGTTAAGGAGTTTTTTGATCTCAAAATGTTTTTATAATTTGGAAGAGTTTTTTTCATTCCAAGAGTGAATAAATAATGTTAGCCTTTTATTATTAAATTTCATCTTTTTTATTATTATGTAAATGTGATTTTCTAAATAGACATGTAAGTATATTATTGTGTCTTGTTGCAGTGCCCTTGCAGGGTTTATGTTGAAGCTACCTACTGTATTTTTAAGACCTCTTTGTACAACATAAAGCAATAAATGATTATGACTATGACTATGACTATGCAATCTTCACCCAAAAATTCAGTATTATGTGGTGGCGGACACATGAAAATAATTTAGCTCTACCTGTTACCAAGTTTTGTTAGACGAGAATCGAGTTTGAAATTTTTAAGTGTAATTCGAACTATCTAAACTTAGATTTAACTATACGTGTATTAATTAATACCTTTCTAACAACTCTTTCTCCCTGTTCAGCGCCAGCTGCCGGTTGTGCTCCAGCTTGGCGGCGAGCTCGGGGTCGCCGTGCGCGGGGTCCGCGTCGAACGCGCCCCGCGGCACGCGCGCGCGCATGTGCTTGTACTCGCGGTGTTGCCGGCGCTTCTGTAGCGCGCGCCCGCAGTAGATGAATATTTCTTGCGCTGGTAACACAGTAAACAAGACAATTAGAAACACTTAAAGCCAAAAGCACATTCAATCAGTTCGAAATCTAAACTATAACTTGATTAAACGTTTTGACTTTTGATAAACTAAAAAAAAAAAACTTTCTCCCCTGAGATCATCATCATCATCATCATCATCATCATCATCATCATCATCACCATCATCATCATCATCATCATCATCATCATCATCATCATCATCATCATCATCATCATCATCATCGTCATCATCATCATCATAGTCATTTAATTTATTCAGGTTATGTTGTGTATTAGCTTAATCACTAACTAAAATGTAAAAAGTTTTTCATCGTCACAAACCAACCTTCTTTCAATATTTTAGCTTTGCTCCACCCTAGTCCATCCTCTCTATTTGCCCTCTTGACACACTTGACAACATCCATATACTCTGGGAAACGCGTCACGCCCTCCTGATTCACGCTCATATTTAAGAACTCTTCGACCCTTCTGATGGGTCCTTCAGGCCTCCCCTCCGACACCTGCAAGCGGACCTTACGCCCTTTGGCCGGTTCCGCGTCGATTAATCCACATAATTCTTGGTACAGCGTCACTATCCGAGCTTCTAACCTGTATAAACATGACAATTTATTAAAGTTTGCTAAGAGTATCTGAAGGAGTCTTAAAAAATTGTTTGGACTAGTAAAAGTCTCTTACGTTAATCATGATGAAACCCTCGACCTCGTCGTCACTTAATATCAGAGGCCCGTTTCACGATGCAACAATTTACAAATTACAAGCGGAAGTCTTTTTCTAACTCCTTTTGCTAGAAAGAGAGTTCCGCTTGTAATTTGTAACTTGTAGCTTCGTGAAACGGGCTACAGGTGAGACCGGTCAACCACAAACCCATTTTGGATTTTAAAAAAACGTAATGTGATTGTTTCCAAAATATAGTAATTAAATACAACTCACCGGTGGCACTTAACATAAGGTGATACTTCAGAATCGTCAGAAACTTCAGCCAATTCTAGATGAGCAATTTTTTTATGATATAAAGCTATTTTCAATTCAATTTCTCTAATTCTTTTGGCCTTTTCTTCCTCATTCAATTCTTTTGGTCTATTATCCGGCTGTGCTAATACCAATTCTTTCTTTTCGAAATGGACCATCTCCATCCGAGGAATCAGAAGATTATTTTCTGAATCTATTGAATTATCTATCTCTTCAACATTTTCTTTGTCTTCTTCATTAGGAACATGATTTTGATCATTTTTGTTACTAGTCTGTGTTTCTTCTATTATCTTAACCTCTTGACTATCTAGAATTTCAATTGGGTCATCATTGACTTGATCATAAATACCAGCCTCTGGCCTGTCAGTAGTTGCTACTGATGGTCCATCATTTAAAGACACATTACTATTTTCTTTACAATTAGTTTGTACCACTTTACGCTTTGGACTTATTTGTAATTTGGTCTGGTTATCATGGACAACCTCTTTATTATCATCATTAGCAGGCGATTTTGGTTTATCAAGTACCATGACATCACTGTCATCACTTTGATCTTCCTCATCACAGTCTAATTCAATGACATCAAGCTTAGGTTTTTTTGGACTCACTTTAATATTATTATTATTTTTTCCAACAATTACTCTCTTTCTGCCGTTGTTTTGTGCTTTGGCTAAAAATTAAACAATTTGATACATAGTGAAAAAATTTTTATGGATGTCCGAATAATGTAAGTAAATGATTTCAGTGTTAATGCAGGATTACAGTTGAATATTTTGTTAAATAAAGGTCTTAGGGACATTCCTATCAAAGGGGTCAAATATTGACATTACAATTATTTTTATACATAAAGTGTTTTAAGTCATAATCATCGGAATTCATAACATATTTTTTTCAGTAACTGTTACTTTTTCAGGATTTTTATAAATCAAACCTAACCTAACCTAGCCTTGAATTGAATATTTAAGAACTTCTGAAAAGTTTAGTTCCAGCGATAATAAAAATTATGAATCACAATTTTATGAAAACAAAATGATTATGAACAAAAAAGTTATGTGAAAAAACCGGCCAAGTGCGAGTCGAACTCGCGCACGAAGGGTTTCGTACCATTGTCGAGCAAAAAACGGCAAAAAAACACGTTTGTTGTATGGGAGCCCCACTTAAATATTTATTTTATTCTGTTTTTAGTATTTGTTGTTATAGCGGCAACAGAAATACATCTTCTGTGAAAATTTCAACTGTCTAGCTATCACGGTTCATGAGATACAGCCTGGTGACAGACAGACAGACGGACAGCAGAGTCTCAGTAAAGGGTCCCGTTTTTACCCTTTGGGTACGGAACCCTAAAAATGAGCTCCCCTATAAAAGCTTCAGTAGTCAAGTCAAGATATCAAGATACATCACTGAATTATTTTAAGCATCAAACATTTTCTGTTGACTTATGCCAACCCAGCATACATCTATGTCATGCCATCGCATGTAAATTTGCAGTCGAGTTATTAACTAATGTAAAAAATAACAAACATTATTTGTAATGAGATATTATGGAAGCTAATTCAAGGAAATAAATTCACCAAATTTCAATCTTTGAAATTCACAAATACATGAAAAAATAACCTGATACAGTTGTTGACAAGGTGATGAATTCCACTCTCTTTTTCTTAGGCGGTGTTGTTACTGAAACATGCACTTTTAATGTTTCAAAAACATCAGATATATAGCTATATTTTCTATCTGGATCCTCAACTAGTCTTCGAAAGGCCTTTGTGAGGACTCTCCTAAATTTGTCTGACATCTTATATTCTGTGTCAGCCTTGCAATAAGCAGGAAGCAAAACTCCATTTATTATTTTTTCCATTTCTACAGTATGATCCAAAAGTAAGCACTTATTTATAAAGTCTGTTAGTGGCTTGTTGTCTTGGCACAGTGTTTTATCATAGACAGTTAATTTTCTTCTTTGTTTTACAGGGATTTCAGGGTAATCCGTAACATCAATTGGTTCTATAGAATTTGTGTCTACCATGGTTGCTCTTTTCCTGTAATGCATTAAAAATCATATTAATTAGTTGATCAGACCTGCACAAATAGTTTTTTAAGAAGACACATATTTAATCTTTCATAAACTGGATTAAGATGATATAACAAAAAACAAAAATATGTATATCGACGCTGGAAAGGTAAAGTGACTAACGGGACATTTTGGGGCATACTGAATTATGTATATCGTTAGAATCAGCGAATTTTTTTACGTCTAACGAACCGGGTTACAAGGCGATCGGAGCAGTTTTTTAGCACGTTAGCCATTATAAATTTGAAGCTTTTTGTTAAACGCAGGGTCTTACAGACCAAATTTTCGATGTTTTTTCATAAATTGTCTGTTAATCCGTCGTTAATATGAGTTTTTTACATTTAGGTATTTTTCCTGTCTGTAGTTATTAACACAAAGGTCTGTAAGCCGTTTTTACTACGGCCTAACCTTGTAAGGCACGTTAGATCTTTTTATACCTTTGAATAGGATTAATCAAAACTGATTGAAGGTTTGTTAGCTGTAGTCATACGAGTAATGTTTCGACAGGTGGCTGTTAACCGTTTTTCCTCGCCGGTCAAAAGTAGCCATTGTCTAACGGGACATTTATTTCGTGAACAAGCACTTTTCAAGTGTTACAATAAAAACCAATCAGTGGATATTAAAATTATGAACAAGTTTGTAGTACAACTTATTTCAATACAACCAATAATAAAAAAGATATGATTTTTTTTCCGAAAAAACAAACTTTAAATCGCTCTACTGTAAAGTTTGTCAAATGGACGTTAGTCAATTATCCTTTCCAGCGTCAATATTATTATGCATATATTTTGGCATGGTTCTATCCTCATATGAGTATTTAATACAGATAGTTTTTGGGACTATATTAATCCTTATTTATTTATTTTTGTTGTTATGGGCAGGGCATGCAATCCAGGGATTAAGTACCATTTCCAGTATTGCAAACAAAACTATCCCACGATTACATTATGTGTTTGCTATGATCTAATAGCATTTAATTTCTAACAGCCAAAAACTTATGTTTAGATTATGAATAAGTACAAGTACCTACAACTTAATTCAAACAGGGTAATCTCCTGTTATCAATTTAAGAACAAATATTTTTGTGTGAGATTGTCCCCTTGTATTTATTTAATCGCACCCTCGTTAGAACAAGGCCACAATGTACAATATCCATAAAGTGGCAATTGTGTCCTTGTTCTACTGAACGTGCGTTATTGTACATTTGAAAGTAGTTGTCTGTATGTCACACTTTCACTGGGAATGACAAGGAAAAGTTAGTAGTAAAAAAAGCAAAAAAAAAGTTAAAGTACGTAAGTAATTAAATATTTTATTTATCTTGAGTGGCTAGGAATCTGCCCCCTCGACTGAAAGTACCTATCGCCGCCAAACAAACACTCCTTAACTCGTAACACTCACCCAGATAAATTATTTCGATAAATTCACAAAGTCTACATATAAAATAACAAAATGATTTTTATGCGAAATCCTAATATAATAAAAAGAAACGAGGATTGAAAACTTTCGAACCAATTTCGAGCGCAATGAATGAACTGACATTTCTGTTGACGTTTGTTTGACGTTATGTTTGTTGATTTGATGGGCGCAGGGCGACCGGGCGTTAAAGAAAAGAAAACGTTAGGGTGGACACATAATGCCGGATTTCATTTTGTAAAGGCGTGTTTTATTTTATTAGCGTTTAAAATGATAACCTCTACGTTTTTGCTTTTTTCTAATTAAAAATTCTTTACGATACTGCAAAACCAGGGGCACGTTTTATAAAGCTACAAGTTACAATTTTACAGGTCTAAACTGGCAACACTGCTCAAATGGCTGGTCGTCATTGGTCGAGGTTGTGTCAAATGGAAACTTGTCAACCTGTAAATTGTAGTTTGTAGTTTTATAAAACAGGCCCCAGCAGTTTGTACTTACGGTATGGAGTTGAAAAAAGTCTGTTTCAGGAGAAAGTAAGCATCCGAATTCCATCCCAAGTCCCAAGAGGCCACGAAGAAATGCGGATTTGTAGCACTTAAAACTTCAATACTCAAAGCTCAAAGGTTAACTGGAAGAGATCTTAAAGGGAATTTTTTTTCCCCGTTTGTACCATAAAGTATTTTACATACTTAGAGACCTACATATTCTCGTGGCAACTGGCAACCTTCACATTATGGAGCAATTTGGTATCAACGTATCAACCTTTACTTACGACGAACAGAAAATAATTATCATTTTGACGATCGACCATAACGAAGCTAAGTTAAATTCGCCTACTGGTTGACTGGTAGAGAATGCCACTGAGGATTAAGTTCGCCATTTGTACTTTATTGAATTTTATACAAATAAGTTTTAATAGATGATAATCGCATATATTTTTTACCTAGAATACATGTCTTTCTTTTGAGCATGACCAAAGGGAATATAGCACTACGTTAAGGCGTGACCACACCGGTCGACGTAAAATACCGTATTAAAAACGTGACGCATGGTGTTGATAAACTTAAGCAAATTCGCTAGAACGCTCGCCGAAATGGGCGATCCGATGGATGTTCATTTCGACCAAAAAGTCGGAACGTTCATTTCGGGAAGCATCAAGGTAGCGAAAAGAGATCGCTAAATATTTAGTAATATATGTATATTTTAGAACGACGCGCGGTCCTGGGTTCAAATCCCGGTAAGGGCAGATATTTGTGTGATGACCGCGAATATTTGTTCCTGAGTCATGGATGTTTTCTATTATATCGTTGTCTAGGACCCATAGTACGTACCTACAAGCCTAGAGCTTAGTATGGGACTAGGTCAATTGGTGTGAGATTATGTCCCCTGATATTGATTTATTTATTTCATTCTTTTTTATATATACGCCACACGATTAAATAAATAAAATAAAAATTAATTTAGTGATAATTCCCATCCCATTAATAAAACAGCTCCACCACACTTTAAGCACGCTTTTTAGTATTGAAACGGGCCGCACCGCGCCACCTCCCCTCTTAGTGCGTTGGCGGCGGCAATAGGTACTAAAAAGCGTGCCTAAATGGTGGCGGAGGGTGTTTTATGTAAAGTCGCTTCCTCTGACTGGACGTCTGATGATGGAAACGTGATGGCGAAATAACTGCGCACAATCTTCAAAATGCAATCTACAGAACACAAAGAGGCTAGAAAACTACGTCGTTCGAGGCTCTGACGTTTTGTCTCCACGACTGATCGCATATGAGCTTACGGGTTCAGCGCTCCTCAGGGTCCAAATCGCCAGCTGATATTTTGCCGAACCATCCCCACAGTGAGAGCAGTTTTCCATATAATGCAAATAAGCTAGCACAAATTGGCAGCTCGCCTTGGTCGCACTCTTACGGTAGTTCTCTTTATTATACTGTGGTCGCGTAGTAAGCTATTTTATTTATATCGTTGGTAGTAAGTCTTTCTCCAACTAGTCCATAAGAAAAGAGACACAATGAGCGTCAAAAATAAATTTTGCTAGACGCACCAATTGCTTCAACTATGCCTTTTTAGGGTTCCGTAGTCAACAAGGAACCCTTAAGAGTTTCGCCATGTCCTTCTATCCACGGCTTAACGCAGGACTCTTCGTACACACAGCAACACACCTAACTAACCATTGGAGGCAGAGCAGAGAGAAAATATCAATGCTTGACAGGGATGTAGATATTTTTTTCATATTAAATATATTTACATCCCTTTCAAGCATTGACACTTATTCTCAGCTCCGTCTTTAATGGTCAGTTAAGTGTGTGGACGACTGTACTCTACAAAGCTGTAATTTGGCATAGTTATACCTACGTCTATATTTACGCCAACAAAGTTATGACACAAATTCTGGAAAAAAAATAATGTCTCATTTGACATTTCAAACTCTTTTCAGGGTAATTTTTTTTCTAGCAATTTCCGGGGTGATATTTTGTTGGAATCAAAAGTAGGTAACTACGTTAAAATAACGTTCTATGAATTTACAAAACATTTAAACTGACATCGAATTATTTCCCAAAAAAAATGTTAGTGGCCTGCGGGTATATTCGGTCTCTGAATAGTGAAACTGATTTTTTCACAGTAAATATACAGTATTCGGTCACCGACCAACTGTAACAGCTCCATCTTCTGTTGGTCTAACCGCCAGAAATCTGAAACGGATCTAAGGATCAATGTCGCCATAAACCCAAAGGGAAACAACTCTCATACCCAACTGTCAACTAACCTCTGTACTCGGTAACGTTTTCTCGATGCACACAACTACGATCTTGAATTAGAACTCCATGCCAGGATTAAATAAAAAGAATACATTTGAAACTTGTAGTGTAAAAACTACCGGATTCGATACCTATATGAAAATGTACAAATACAGTTATCTTCATTTTAGAAACAATTTCTATCTAATGCCCCCTAGTTTGTGGTTTGAGACATCCCCTTAACGACACAGTTCGATGTTTTGCCCTGTATGTTGAACTTCAGGGAATGACCCCATTTTGCATGTTGTCGAAATGATGGCATGTGCAATTTTTAAAAACAATTTACCACGTCAGTTTTCAAGTAAATATTTTTTTATTTAGAGAGGCCAATATTATAACAATTTATGTAATAAATCGCAACATAAAAATGGCTATTTTTACAATAATAAATTTATTTCAATAATAATATTGAATCTCTTATAATTACAAAGAATAAAATACTATAGGAGAATGTCAATCTATAACACTGAATAAATACTTTATTTCTTACAATCATTAGTAATCATTACATGATTTACGAAAACGGAGGCCAGTAAAAATATGTGTTAGGTATCATTCATTGAACTATGAAGTAATAACAAGTGTGTCACGGAACTCCTCGACCAACATTCTCCTTTTAAATTATAAAAATACTAAGATACAAAAATGCAAAGTAAATAATGAGATGGATGACATTCCGGGCGAAGTTACATAACTAATTTACATCAAATCATTATGTACATGTAAAACGTAAACTCGATCGTCATGTATTGTGTTCTTATTTTAGATTTTTACAGTATTTTATATAATAATAACTATTTTTATATTTACGAATTACATTTTGAAATATGGACTAATTTTCAAAGCACCATTCCGGTCGCATTTGACTAACACAATCGCTAGTTCTCTTTTTAAATTTATGAACGTACAAGTTAATTTACGATATTTATGTACCGGCAAACCTGGCAACACTTCACCGTTCTAAAGCCGCGGCCACATCATAGTGGAGTCTAGTGGATTCACAATAAAGCCGTAAACGCACTGAGAGCGGAGGCAGCACGGTGCGGCACATTCCCATACTAAAACCGCCTCCGCCACGCTTTGGGAAACGCTTTTTAGTATGGGAACGCGCCGCACCGAGCCGCTTCCGCTCTCACTGCGTTTACAGCTTAAGGAAATTCACGCGATAAAATCACATCTGCGATATGATATCACCCGCGATTCTTAGTGTTTGTAGCGATGCATAATTGTGAATCCACCTTTAACGTCTGCTAAAACTTCTTTTTTATATTGCCACTGTCCAGTATTTTTACCTTCAATAAATTAAAGCCGCATTGTATTTAAATTTGCAGAGCCCTAGATCAGCGGTCTCTATAAATTAAAGATAGTGAAAAAGAGATAGCACTAATCTGGTGTCCTGCAAATTGAACAGTGTTACGTGCCGTTTACATATTAGTGTTGCAACTATAGTATTGCTATTCCTTACTTGTCTTACTATGTAAACAAATTTCTAAGCTAAAAATTTACATTATAAGAATTAAACAACCATTATCTTTCAAATAAATCAGGCTTAGGCAAAATTAGGGAATTATTAACCCTGTGGTAGCTTATAAATTCGAAGAGAATTATAGTTGTGTATATTTTTAAGTTTTAAACTTGTTTACTAGAAAAGGTAAGGAAGGAGAAATAGGTTAATTATATCTTAATGGATTCCAAATGGGATGTTTTGTGTGACATTTTTATCAACAGTCAGTTTTACGCACTGGATAGACAAAATTATTAATACACAAAAACATATTGATACTAACATTTTATATAGACAATTTAATAGTCGAATAATAAAAAACAGTATAGATCATCATTATCAATAATTAATTGCGCTGAAATATTTATTTTTACAGTTAGTTGACCGCTCGCTTGGTTGGAACGACTTTTGCGTGAAATTTAAAATTGTCACTCAACCCATCTCACTAGGAATAATCTATAAGTCTTGTAAGATCCAATGAGCAATACAGCTTAAATTATAAGGCCGATGGAATCAAAACCGTTTGTTAAAAAAAAACTTAATGTTATATTTAATCTATATCATAATCATCGAAAGAAATGCAACTTAGTTGTCATTTATGTAAACTTCGTTGACACTTATTATATTGAGGCAAATGTTACATACACATTTATAGAATCGTTTGAAGTAAATTATTAGCCATTGTATTCTCAAGTGGCATTGCCTGGCATGACGGTACCAAATAATTTCAAACATAACTTTGTGCAGTCTAAGAGAGTATGAAGAGAAAATGCCGAGTTTTTATCATTATTCTTGTTCCGTATCCTGCTACGTTTGAATTGAGCTTGTCCTAACATCGTTGTTAATCTCTACTATAGTTGGGTGAATGTAGGGTGATCCCTGTGACAGCTCAATTTGTCACTGTTTCTTTAAATTTAAATGCGTATGCAGCTCTTTTTATATGCGATGCCTTTCGTATTTAGTTAGTGTTTGAAATCATGAAGAGCGACTGTCATAGGGATCATCCTACATTGACCGAATTATACTAATTAAATACACCCAGTATCCACCTCATCTGAAACAAAAAAATAGTTTTGTTGGGCAAATAATTTTTATGGTCATTTTTTTACAAAATCTTCAGCTGCTTGTCAAGACCAATCAACAAAGTCTATACTCGACGGGTCTATGTTAAGTACAGCGAAAATCCTGTGACGGTGTACTAGTCTCAACGCCGACGATTGGCGAGAAGCCAGTAGAGTTTGCGATCAATTATTAATATATTTTTTTTTACAGGTATCAGCTGCTTAGTGGGCGTCTATTAATTAAGCGAGGCGTTTTTGGCGATTTTCGGACCCCCCTTTCCCCTTGGTGAGATGTCGTGAGATTTGTCGTATTTGTCATAACGTGTCTCTAGTGTAATTGTGTTCTATTTCTGACGACCTCAATGTAACTGCATATAATTTGACTTGATGTAATGTAATTTATACTGTGTTATATTAAGTAATAAAATCTGAATCTGAAATTGAATATGTTGGATTTATTCTTAATTTTTTTTTTTGAATCATTTGGACAGTATTTCAGATTTTAGTGATGTTTTATTGAATTTAACTCAATTTTTTCGCAATTGCACTCTGTTTTTTTGTGGAAGATTAGATGAGATTCGGCTCGACCCCGGCTTGAACGCCTCACGTAATTAATAAACGCCCCCCTATCAAGACCATACTCGACCGGTCTACATTAAGTACAGTTAAAATCCTGTCACCTTCCAATATCAGAAAGTCCATAGCATCGAAACCAAAAATCCAGTATTACAAATTATATATATAGCAACTTACGGCGCTTTGGCATTAGTCGGCGCGCGCCTGGTGGCGGCGCTCGCGCAGCGCCACGGCCAGGTCGTGCTGCAGCGCCTGCGTGCGGCGCGCCACGTCCGCCGGGACCACGCTGCGCAGCCCGTTCACGATGTCCTTCGTCTTGCCTAACAAACAAAAATAAATAAATATCGGCGACAAGCTCACACAAATTGACTGAGTCCCAAACTAAGCTCTAGGTTTGTACAGTATGATAAAGGTTTCTCAGGTTTGTACTTGTCTCTTACTCGCTCTCATACTCTCATTATTAAGAGCGAGTGAGAGAGAAGTACAAAACTTAAGCACCTTTCAAGAGCCTACTAACTAAGTGCTCACACACTATACTATGGGTGGTAACAGACAACGATATACTTAAATATTTATATAGAGAAATAAAATACATACATACGCTCGAAAATCATAACCCTCCTTCTGACGCAGTCGGGTAATAAATATTATTACTCGCACTCATCACACAAATAGAATAGAAATCATTTATTCAACACATACACACATTTGAAAACAAACAGAAACTAAAAGAAAAAAAACATTTAACATGGCATTGAAAAGGGCTCCTCTCAACTTTGTGCCGCAGCAAGCCGCCGCAATATTTGCCCATACCGGAAATCGAACCCGGGACTAACTTCATAGGCAGGGCCACTAACTACCAATTAGGCCAACGCATCGTCGTCGTTTTGCTGCCAGCATCCATCTAGTTGGATCCGTTTTGTGTAAGCAGCATTCTGACTGACTCTATGGTCTGATTTACACTTTTTGAAGCGCAGTGCGAAGTTTATACATTTGCTCTCAGGTGACAAGTAGCAAATGTATGAAATTCGCAAAGTGTAAATCAAACAAATGGCCTTATGGCAGGTCATTGGAGTCATAACACAATATGTATCACGTATAGTGTTTCAATAAGGAAATCTTACCAAAATAAATGTCATTAAGCGTATTTCTGATTTTGTTCTCCATATCCTCAACCATGCGGCCGATGTTAGCTATGTGGGGGGTGACGTCACTAACTGCTGAATCTTGTTCCGCCTGAAAATATTCAAGAAGAATATATTTCAAGAGCATGTCAAAATTCTAAACAACCAAATTCAATTTAAATCCATTTTTTTCTAATAAGTTTCACAGTTTTCGTGGTCGAATCTTCCTTTTAAGTTAACATCTGTATAAGGAGGTATCCACTCTTTCTTACAGTAATGAATTACAAATAAATGCAGAACTCACTTGATAAAGAGTTCTGTAGCGGTACTAGCAAGGTAAAATCTACTTTCTGAAGGCAAATATTTCGAGAATGAGACATAGGTAATTCTAAACGAGTATAGAGTGAACCATCACTAATAACCAGTGATCGTTATCAACGTCCACTTTTCGTAGCAAAGGGTATGGTTGGCAGAAAAAACAAATACATTTGAATATTCACTTTTGCCCTTAACTATAAAATAAATACCTACTTACCTTCTTAGGATTACACCTCTAGATATAACTCTTTACGGTTCAAAACCTTTTCCGCCCTAATATATTTGTAAAAAAGGATATACGTGAAATGTCATTAATTTATGTCATAAAAATACAACTATAGTTGAAATTCTAATTACATTACGCGTAGTGTTTATTTTAATCTAAATAATCCAATGCACATCGTATTTAGAGTTGATATTAAAGTTTTTCAAGTGGAGTCCTAATAAAGTGCACGTATGATCACAGTATTTACATTCACAGTATGGATTTGACACAATACCCGGATTTTATATCGACGGACGAAGGTACGCTATGTACTATTTGCAATCTCCATATTAAAAGCAAAATACACAATATAAATAAGTAACTAAAGTCAAAGTCTCATCTAAATAAAATAAGCTACTACAAAGCTTAAAAAAGAACCCTGTCTTTGAAGTCAGAGACAGTAAGTTATTTTGTAAATTATGAGATTCGACATTTCATTCCTCTTTATTTACGAGGGGCGTTCAATAAATTCTCGGTATGAGAAGGAAAACAAAGGCGTACGATTAGTGTTTTATTTTTATTTTTCTATATATTCCCCTATGTTTATACACTTATAAGATCTGTCAATTAGTTTTTTTAACCCGTCATAAAAATATTTTTTGTCTTTGGTGTCAAAATGCTCCACCACCGCTGCCTTCAACGCTTCATCATTAGAAAATCGATGTCCACGAAGATCCTTTTTAAGGTTGGGAAACAAAAAGTAGTCGCTGGGGGCCAAGTCTGGACTGTACGGCGGGTGAGTAATAGTTTCGATCCCAGATTCAAGAACAGCAGCCTTGGCAACATGAGCAGTATGCACAGGGGCGTTGTCATGAAGAAGCAGCACTCCTCTGGTCAATTTTCCCCTCCTCTTCTCTTTGATTGCTTCCCGTAATTGGCGTAAAATTTGAGCGTAGTACTCTCCTGTAATATTTAAACCCTTTTCTTTATAATCTATTAATAATATCCCTTCACAATCCCAGAATATTGTCGCCATGATCTTGCCAGCTGAAGGGACGACCTTGATTTTTTTTGATGAGGTGTTCCTTTAACGTGCCACTGCATCGACTCTTGTTTGCTCTCAGGGTCATAATGATGAACCCAAGTTTCATCTCCGGTAACAATTTTTTGGAGTAAACCATCAGGGTTTTCACCACACAGCTCAATGAAGTCAGAACAACAAGCAACACGCGTATGCTTCTGAAACGGTGTCAACATTCGTGGTACCCATCTTGCACTGACTTTGGACATGTTAAGATGATCGTGGATAATATCATGTATTGTACCAATAGAAATATTGGTTTTTTGTGCTATAGACTTAACCTTTACTCGACCATCTTCCAGTATAATTTTCTCCACTTTTCGAATGTTTTCTGGTGAAGTAGCTTCAACAGGCCGACCAGGTCTAGGGTCATCTTCTATGCTCTCCCTCCCACGCTTAAATTCATTTGACCACTTTTGGACAGTAGATAATGAAGGAGCGGACTCACGGTAAACTAAATCCATTTCTTCTTTAATAGACTTTTGATTTTTTCCCTGTTTAGTCAAGAATTTTATCACGGCTCGATGCTCCAATTTAATTAACATTGTAAAATCGCTCATGGTGATCACGTTTGTTCAGCAGTAGCAGAAAAACAAAAGAACGTGTGGGCTTCAAATTTACTTTTTTTTACTGTCAATGAATGACTCTTAGCGGCCAGTATTAAGAAGTTTACTAAAAAGGTTTGCAAGATACCAATACCGAGAATTTATTGAACGCCCCTCGTAGTTTGTACCGGCATATGAAAACTGATTCACACCAAAAAACAGTTCAACAAAGACTTGACTGAATTTAGGATTCATTCTAATATACCGTGGTTAAAACTTGACAACCCAAAATTTCGGAATTTTAAATGGAAAACCTTTTAAACAATAAATACGGGAATAGCGTCAATTTACCAAGTGAATCCAATATAAGGCTGAAATATCTTTCAAAAATTTAATAATGTTTAAAATACTTGTGTATTTGTTTTTTTGTCAACCATACTTTGCTACGAAAAGTGGACGTTGATAACGATCACTGCTAATAACTGAATTTTCTCAGCTATTTTTAGAAAAAAATAATTTACATACTTGAAAACATTTTGTTTAGATTCATCCTGTGCTGTTTCGATGACAAAACATGCAAATAAATAAATAAATAAAATAAATATCACGGTACAATTTCACACAAACTGTACTAGTACCAAATTAAGCTCTATGACACAATAATAATTATATAAATACTTATATACAGACATAAATATTAAACACCTAAGACTCAGAAACAAATACGCTCATCACACAAATATTGGCCCATACCAGGTATCGAACCCAGCTAGCTTCGTATGCAGGATTACTACCAACTAGGCTAACGCGTCTTCAAATTTATAAAGTGACCTATGTTTACCTGATGCCTATGAACATATGAGACATCCTGGCGTTTGTTTACCTGTCTAGTCAAGCTCCCACCAAGGTTCATGGTCCCACTGCCTTCTTTGTTGGTCTGGAGCCACAGCATCGCCGTGGAGGTCAGTTTATAGTGGGCATTCCGTCCCGAGCTCTTCTCAACCACCTCCACCACATGTATGGAGTCCCAGCATCCTTTAATCTTCTGGGAGCCATCGCCAGCTTTCTTTATCAATATAACACCTAAAAGGGCAGAGTAAGGGTATTAATTAAAGTTCTTGTTGGAAATTTTCAGTTAATCATGAAAAAATTGCAGAGTAGAACTAAATTATATAGATCTTTTTGCAGAATAGATCTTTCTAGGCAGGCAGCAGGCAGTTAGGCAAGTAGGCAATTTACTTAAAAAATTACATGACAAGCAACTAAGTAAGCCAAGGAAGTTAACTTCCCTTTATGATAGTAGCCAGCGATGCTTTTAATACCTACTTCCCTTTAAATAACTAAGCTTTTGTTTCATTGCATTAGAACTTGATAAATATTACAAATAGTTATAACTGTTGAAAGTATCAGTTTTTAAAAGAAATAAGAAAATATTTTATGGTCCTTCCGAACATACTATGAATCATGGGTATTTATTTTTTAACTTTTCAACTTTGTGTGATATATTGTTGGATAGCTTTAAAAAAAAACCATTGTATGTATGTCATTCAGTATTTTAAGATTTGGGGGACCATTTAGGATATATGTGCCATTTCCGCTAGAGTTACGTATCCCCACCCTCTACAGCCAAAACTATAAATACCTAAAATTCAGAAAATATATTATATACATACATACATAAACTCACGCCTTCATTCCCAGAGTGGGGTAGGCAGAGCCACAAACTCACCAACAACTCCAAAAACTTGTTGATAATTCTGTGACCACATTTTGCACATCCAGGCTAAGATGTTATCCAGTGTATTAGTGACAGGTTGCAAACCCATCGCCTAAAAGCACTACACAGCCTTAAGTCCCTTAGTCGTCTCTTACGACATCCAATGGAAGACATGGAGTGGCAACATTCTAAACCCGGCACCACACGGCACATACCACACATACGGGGCATATTATATAAAAGCACATATAACGAATTTCAAAGGAAAACTATAACAACTAAGTAGTCTTTATTGGTTCTTAGTAGATAGCTACTGAAAATCATCACAATATAACTTTAATTAGATTATTCTTTTATGTTTGTTGTTTTTCGAGATAGTTTTTCGTGTTTGTCAAATCAACAACCTACACAGAGCATGGTTTAACATGCTTTTCCTTGATTTTCTCATATATGATAAGTGAAAGGAAGGGGGCAATCAAATTATACAATTTACCTGATATGTCTTGATAAGCGCAACCAATTAGGTTTAGCAATGCATCAATCTAGTTCATCAGTTTAGGCCTTATGTATAGATGGAAACACAGACAGTTTAACTCTAATAAAAATAATAACCTTACATTTGTAGTAGAAGATAAGATCCAAATAAAAATAGTTATATTTAGGCCAAAGTGTTTGAGATGGTGACAGGAGGCACCACAATCAGGGCTTGAATACCAGTATTATTTTCATACAAAAATACCCGTATTCAATTTTGGTATCTCGCTTATTATTGAATATTTATGCTCTTCAATGAATTTATATTATAGAATAGTGTTATTACCTAAATTATAGTCGAAAATATCATGGAAATAATGCAAATTAAGGAAGATATTTCAATTTTAATTAAGCCCTGACCACAATATTCTTGGAAGCCACCTTGTTAATCACGGGTTTTTGAGTAAAATTTTGATAAAAAAAAAGTAATTACTAAATTTCACTCTGAACAGTGCCCTCATTTTTCCAAACTCTTTTTTGCTTAACTATAACTCATGGAAAAGAGCAATGTAAATTGTGTCAACCTGCCTTTATACCCCACTACAAGGTTATCATTGCCATATTACAGTGTACTCCTACTTTGAGGGCTAACTTTATTGTGTAATTCAAGTTGTTCATTTGACTGTCATTATGTTGCAAGAATGCTATCAAATTCCGTCATACAAAACAGGAAACTCACTTCAGTACTATTAAGAAACAAACCTGCAAAGCCATGATCCATGTCCCACAAGTATACAGAGCTGACGCCGCCTTCGAAATACATCTCTCTGTACTGGTCGAACGCGTGATTTGCGTCGATTTCTAACTTCCTTAGCCTTTCAGAGGGCATTGAGCCATCCTCGAGCGGAGGGTCGTAAGTGTTCGACCACGGGGACCTATAAGAGTCTCCGTCCCGGTTGTAGTCGCATAACAAGTAATCTTTCCCATTGCTTCGGTCTTTTGCGATCTTCAGCGGCTGATCCACGGAAGACAATAAATCCTCACACAAACTTGGCACGAGATCTATTAAATCTGTTAAATTCTTCTCGATCTGCTGAGGCGGCAGCCTCCGCATCAAGTCCAAAGCGCAATCCATTTGCTGCTCCGTCTGAAACGATAACCGATCTGGTAAGCCTAAGCCCTCATCAAATACAGGCATTAGTCATCACAACAAAACTGTTAACTTTGCCCTATTTACAAAAGTAATGAAGCACAAAATGTCTCACCATAGTAAACTTAAACTTTACAGAAATCAATAAATAAAAGAAAATAACTTAAATTGGAAATGTTCAATTACTAAATTAGTTAGGTACCAAACCAAACCCAAAAGACTCCAATTGATTGACAGTAAACTACGTAATGTTTTTTTTCTCTCGTGGTCCCTGTTAATTCTGGATAATTTTGACGAATTACAGAGCAATAAAGATGACAGCTGCAAACACGATTGGTCACTTTACTTAATATGGTGTTACGGGAAACTGAAACAAGAATATACTCTTGATTCGTTTAGGAACTAAACTGAGAAAATTTAAATCATCTGTATCAAATTAAATTCCCGTTATAAATAGTTATTTCGTCAAATTAATGTCAAATAAAATCGGGGTTTAGTATTTAAAAAGTTATTTGATCGCTCAATATGTTAGTCGAATCTTTAAAGTACTTTTTTTCATTTCAATTTAATTTTTGTAGGTTATCTTTATCTTTAAAAATATATTTCTTTTAGTTCAGCATTTTGTTAAGAATCCGAGTGCATTTATTACTTACCTATTAAGCCTGGCAACAAAATCTGCCAACAGCACTGATGTATCTCTTTCTCCGTCGCAATAAGCTGCAAAGATAAAAGAGAAAAAGAGACAGATGACAGACTGAAAAAGTTTTTATAGTCCATTGTGCCTACCTGCAACTTCCCATGGAATGTCAGGAAGTAGCGGTGTGTCAGTTGCAAGTGTCAAACTTTTGTTGATGTTTTACAAGTGGAATTAATCGTTAAAGTTCTGGGAGGCGTTTTCGGGGAATTATCAATGAGATTGTAAACTCATGCATCGTCTCACTACAGTGCCTTAATCGTGTTCAAACAAACATCACATCTTAAAGGTTATATTATGTACGTATCGTGTGATTCATGTTATGGGAATGTTTGTCATGTTATTATGGTAAAGTAGCTATTATAAAGGTCGAAACAGGAAGCGGACCGTGCGTAAATGCTTATTGTATAACGATCAACAAAAAAATAACTATATTTTGTAATTGTAATCCCGGTAGAAGGTTAGAGTTGAAGCCTTATAGTGTAGCTTATTAGAAAGTGCATAATCTGTGCATATTGCAAATTGCAGTATTTGCATAGTCGCTATTTATTCTAATAATAACATAACCATAGCCTAAGCGACAATCAGGTGACATTGTGTATCATTTTCATATTTTTTTGCTATTTACTGGAAGTTTCAAATCAGTTTTGAAACTTTAAAAGTGTATACCTATGATAACAATTAACAAACTTTCTTTCCCGTTACAGATATAGTGTACCCGTAGGAGAGTTATGATGCCCACCCAAATGGTGAACCAGGATAACCATGACAATGACATCCGTGTCAAGACGGTGTACAGCGGTGACGTGATGATCACGTACATCAATCACCACATCACGCTGGAAGCATTTACTCAGGAGATGATTGCCATCTGCAGATTTCTACCGGACCAGGTTTGTTATTTACTTTAAATTACTATTGCCAAAATGAAAGCCTGATCCACCATAGAATGGTGTCACAGCAATATTATAAATCAAGTTGTAAGAAGTGCGACACAGTTCTATGATGAGTCAGGTTTCCATTTTGTTGATTGTTCCGGTAGTCAAAATGCAAACAAACTAATAGGCATAATAATTTAGACTAGTTGACGCCCGCGACTTCGTATGCGTAGAATTAGTTTCCCGCTAGTCCCCCCATTTCTTCCCGTTGGGGGTCGATTTTCGGATAATCCTTTCTTAGTGCTCACTTACTTCATGAAAGGAACCCCTGTACCAAATTTCAAGTTCCTAGGTACAGTAGTTTCGGCTGTGCTTTGATATGTCAGTCAGTCAGTTTTGCCTTTTATATATATAGATTAGAAAGAGCTATTTCATTTTCATAGAGTTGTACTAACAGCATAACTACTAGTAGAATTAAGAATCTGCTATGGAAAAAGCAGGTTTTTTGTATAGTAGTATACCTAACAATAGTATGAAAGATTTTATTTGTTCCATTTTGGGAACAATGGTATAGATCAATTCTAAGTTGAATTAGTCAAGGTCAAAGTAAACTTGACAATGTATGTCGACATGTCCATGTGACATTATAGATAAGGTCAACTGAAGTGCTCATTTGTTTAAGGAAAATAACCCTTCAGTTGAGATACATGCATCTAAACCTTTTTGCTACTAATAACAAAAAAAACTAGTTCAATGGACCTATGTTAATCAACTTTAAGGATAAATAAGTAAATGATATGGAAATGCAAACTGGATAACCTAGCCTAGCTGTGTATATTGTTTTGTATGGTTTATACTACACTACTATAGTTACAACATGCATTGTTTATCAAATAAACCTGATGGATATTTGTTACAATTTTAAAAACATAGATACAAGCACTGCAGTATCTTTTCCTTTTGGATAACTTAAAATACTGGTGTTTTAATGGTTTTTACCAAACAGAGTTAGTAATTGATCAGTTTTTGAATTTTGTTAGTAGTACTTTGGTTTGGATACATGTGTCTGAAATACAGGGTTATGGGTTAAAATTGTACATCTCTTAAGATTGGCTCAATTTAGACATATTTAAAATCTAGCCCATGGGAGGAGGCCTGAGGGCTTATTGTTTAATGCACTCGCAATCACGATCGTTTTCACTTTGATAATAGAAGGCTTGTCTGCATACAAAATGAAAACAATAGCTCCACTTTAAAGCCGGTTGTGATTGTGAATGCGTTAGACAATAAGCCCTATGGTCTCACTCAAGTGGAGGACTAATACAAAGATATTTAAATCTTGACTGACTGTTGAGTTTCTTGTGGCATTTCTTCTCAGCAGTGGTCTCCTCTTGGGAAGTGCTGGTAGATTTTTGTCATTTTAAAGTGTTGGTGCGGCCTATTTACATGAATAAACTTCTTTTATCTTTTTTTTGTTTCTTCTCTATGTTAATAAGACTGTTTGGTTTACCATTACTGCTTAATTAGAATGTATTGTATGTTAATGTGAAAATTGTTTGTAGTAAGAAGTCAATTACAGTTTTATAAACATTGGATTCTTTACAGAGTCACACAACTGTGTTTGTTATGCTTATTCCTTCCTCTATTAGAGCATTAAGTCTGCCACTTGTACTTATTTTTGGTTCTGTGCAATAAAGTTTCAATTTATCAATATAGTTGAAGCCCATTTTTTTTTGTGAAAATCTTTTTAAGATGCATGCTATAAAAATAACTCTTGTAATTATTGAAAAATATTTAAAAACAGAACTTAAAGTAAGTCAGTAAGCCTATTCCTTGAAATGGTTTTTTAAGTACAGTCAAGGACTTTAATTGTTATGCCATGCCACTATGGAACCCTGTCGCATAACGTTAATCACTAATTTTGGCGTAATTTCTTTCATGTGGTGTGATGCTGTCATTATGACAGGGTTCCTTAGTGGCATAACAATTAAAGTCCTTGACTGTACCATAAATTGTATTATTGTAGTATTGTATAACCTAAATTTGTACCTATGTGTTTATGTCTATTCATATCTATTTCTTATTTATGCACCTATATGTATTTATTTAAAGGATATATTTATTGTTAAATTGTTTAATCCAGTTTGCATTGCCTGCCTATTTCTCTCTCGGCCTATATATTTGTAAGGTTGTTTGGAAGAGATCACTATTTAGCGATAAGACCGCCTGTTGAGTCACTATGTAATCGTTATTTATTTATTTTATAAATCCGTTCCTTGGTGTATGTGGTGTTCAAAAAAGTGTTTTGTATTGTATTGTAATATTATTTAGAAATATGAAATTAAAATAATATTCTTAGTAGTTCCAACAAGCTGTGTACCTCGTAATCCATCAAGCAATTGGAAAATCCAAGTCAAAGTGACATCATAAGAAACTATATAAATGTGTTTGATGGCTTGCTGTGACAAAGTCTGACAGTGATCTATGAATAGGTAACTGTTAATAATTTATCAGTAAACTAGCTTCGGCCAGCGACTTTTTCCACATAGAATTCGTAATTTTGACAGCTCACGGTAACCGTACATTTTTCCGGGATAAAAAGTAGCCTATGTCCTTTTCCAGACTACAATTTATCTATATGCCAAATTTAATCCAGATCCGTTTAGCCGTTCTGGCGTGATTCAGTAACAAACATCCAACTTTCACATTTATAATATTAGTAAGATTGCTGGAAACTGTTATACATATACGGAAATCGCTATATTACCTATACTTTAACGTTAGTATAACGTCGATGATACACCTAAACCGCGTAACTAACAAATTCATGATAGAGTAAAATAAACCTTAGGTACTGTCTTATTAAAAAGTTGCATTATGCTCTTTATTAAAAATGTTACTTCGCGGTTTTGCAGTTTCACCGAAGATAAGTATATGACATGTGTGTGTGTGTGTATGTAGGTACTAATAGATGGCTATCTTAACTGACAGTACATCTCACACAAGCAGCTTGACGTGTTTGCGCTAATTTTATAATAATCTAGCTTCTGCTCGCGACTTCGTCCGCGTAGAATTCGATTATCGTAATTACCTCGGGAACTTTTTAATTTTCCGGGACGAAAAGTAGCCTATGTGTTAATCCAGGGTATAAGCTATTCTAAATTTCATCAAAATCTGTCCACCCGTTGCAGCGTGAAGGTGTAACAAACTAACACACACATACACAAACTTTCGCATTTATAATATAAGTAGGATATTAGGGCTAGGGTACGCCCGCGACTTCGTACGCTTTCCCTATTTCTTCCCATAGGGGATAGATTTTCCGAAAATCCTTCATGTCACATGGGGTACCGTAGAAATTAATGTGGCTCATAATATCCGAAAATCGAATATTATTGGTTGCAGAATTTCTATTCCCATTTTTTCCGATCTTGATTTTTCACTGTCGTGTTTTTTCACTGGCTCGTTTTTCCCTGACGCATTTTTTGCCCACTCCAGAAATTAATTTGATAGAGTCGACGGAGCTTCTCCCAAAACTAAATATTTCAGGATTTATTTCAGGACCATCTTGTAGAACCCTATAAGTTAGGTTAGGTTGATTTTATAAAAATCCTGAATTTTTTACAGTTTCGGAAAAAAGCGTTGGCCCATATGATATTTTTGGGAAATGAATCAATTTGGGAAACGTGCTAAAAAGCTGTCATGTATAAAAAAATAAAAAAATGTTTCTAATCGTGTTTTCACGTTTACCAGTCTCAAGAAAATATGACCAAGTTTAGTATATCCAAAAAACAGACCCACAGTCGTTAAGGTTATTGAGATCCACACGGAACACTACCGACTTTATCATATATGGCCTCTTAACGCATTCAGTGCCATAGGGCGTGGCCAAGGAACAAACTTGTAGGACAGTGAACGCATATATGCGTCGGTGGCAGTAAATGCGTTAACGGCCATAAGTCATAAGTCTCGTTTTCAATAATCAGTGCTCATAAAACATCTGGGTAAACTGTTATACTTATTGCTCCACATGTCGCCTGTCTGTGTGTAACCTTGCACCATTGTTATATGCTTGTTTACACTTGCACATGCTTCGACTGCCTTCAAGATTGCAATAACTTATTGTACTGAAGTGCAATAAAAACGGTCACTGCTCATACAAGTTTGTATGAAAAATGAATAGTTTTAAATTGCTCTTCAGTGTATTTATAACCTATTCATGGATAACCTATAATGTGAATGTTTGCATACAAAGAACACCTGCATGAATTATTTTAATTATACGTTATTTAAAATTGCAGATTGCAATGTATAACCAGACCAAATTTACACCAGGATTGCTTGTCTCAAAAGCATACAATTTTTTCATATTATTTTGTTCATTATTTACTGGGAAACTGTCCTTATATGTCAAATTCAAATTTGACAGAGACGTAAGGACAAAGCATGGTTTAACTATACCACGGTTACCCAACGTTTATTAGTAAGGGGGTAGGGGTGCACCAAGAAGGGATTTTGGGAAACTGATTCTACGCGTACAAAGCCCTCGTCCTCTTCTAGTTTTCCTAGTTTTCTCTAGTTTTAACATAATGCTTAGATAAGCGTTGACGATACTTCGTGAAGAACCAGTCTAATGCCCTCTTTTTATAACATCAACATTTTCAACTACCCCAGCTATCTCAAAAATTTAAATATCTCTTTTATAACCGCAAAAATGTATTTTCAACGGCGTCCATTTCCCAATAGGCTGAAATTCAGATGTGCTTCATCACTATGATTTACGAAAGCCCCTCGAATAACCCCCCGAGCATATTGTACATTTAAAATTTACAATCAGTGGAATAAATAATACTTTTTATTATTCGCGATAACGCTGGGTGTTATTGTGAAAACTTTTCCGTACTTTATCACGCTTGGATGTTTCACAAACGGAAAACTTTTAATTTTTGAAGCTGGCAACAAATGCGTGGGAGCTGTTACCAGTGTTACCAGTGTTACAATTTTCGTGTTTCTTGCTATTGCTATGTAATTGTAATACCGACTAACGAACTAAAGTTGCTAAATGTTCAATGTAAAGTAACGTAAAGTACTCTCTCAGCAACACTAGTTGCAAGGTGCAATTTGCACGGTTTTTAAATTGATCATCTTTTGTTTAAAGCAGTCAAGTGGATAGGAGTTATACAAATACTGCCAAATGACAAAATTGATCTATTCCTAAGCTAAGCTCTAGGTTTGTATTTTAAGTATAGTTCAGGAAGTATGAATTGGCCGTCTGTAATCTTAACTAAGAACTTTATGTTAATATCAAACAAAAGGTAATCGTAAAACTGGCCTAGCTCTTCAAACAGCACAGTAGGTGGAAAAGTAAAGGTTAAATTTAGGTTCGTTAAGTCTTAACGCAGAAAAAAGATCGCGAAGTAGATAACAGACGGCCAAAACATATTTCCTGAACTATACCTACTAGACAACGATAAACTTATCTAATATATATCTAATCATATAGAGTATCCACCCAAATATCTGCCCTTACCGGGATTAAAACCCAGCACCACTAGCTTCGCAGGCAGGGTCACTACCAACTAGGTTAACATGTCGTCAAATGCAAGTGCGATAGCGATACGTCAGCCGAAGACGTCAAGGCGGACATAGAACTTTAACAAGAATCTCTACGACCGTCGGTTTTGTACTTGCATCCACCATCCATCGGTTTCCTGCGATCTTCACCCGACACCGTCGGATGATCTTCTGGATGGCCTGAAACTTCGCCATCCGGTCCGTGGTCGCCTCTCTAAAACCTTCCCGCCCCTACAGCCATCGTCTACTGCAATTGCTAGCTATTAAGAACTGTACATATTTCATCCTCGCATTGTCATTGCGAAAAGGAGAAGAAATAGGGGATAAAATGGTGGTAAAACCACCACAACTATACTCTGATTATTCTAAAATGATACCTGTGACAGCTCATATAGGTAAACACTTTTTACATTTATTTCTTTAACTTTACATAAATACTTCATTGGCACAAACCTAGCGACGCCGTTCAGGAATTTAAATAATTAATCGCCTATTTTTAAACACATCGTTTGTGAGTATAGTAATTGATTGAAAATACGAAATACGGCTGTCTCAGGCACCATCTTAGAATAATCAGAATATAATGCGGAAGTTTCCCAGTTGCGGATGGATGCAAATGCGAATATCCGCAACATCTCTGCTTGGAACTTTGATTCCATGCTAATGTGTATTCCAAATTAAGCTGTTTCTCTTCTACAGGTGTTTACAATGAAATGGGTGGACGAAGAAGGGGACCCGTGCACCATATCGACGCAGCTGGAGCTGGACGAGGCGCTGCGGCTGTACGAGCTGAATCGGGACTCGGAGCTGACTGTACACGGTAAGTACCCTTGTATTCGAATACAAAATGTGTCACTCACACTCCAGAGGGCCCTGCCAAGATGCACTACGCTAGCTAGAGTTTCTATTTGTTTCGTTTTTAACCAATCGCGTCACTGGTAGATCACGTGACTTTTCGTATCACGTCATCTACCAGTGACGCGATTGGTTTAAAAACGAAACGTTATTCGTATTTGTTTATGTTAAGCAAATAACAACTTAATTGATACGAAACAAAGCCTCTTTTAATCTTGAACTTGTGACGGCTGTAGCCGTCGTGGCGTCAGTGGCACGACTTTCAGTTGACGGCCAGAGCCGTCTGCGGCGTTCGAGAGGTTAATGAGATGACGACCAATTTACGCACCATATCTTATCTTAGGCTGAGCCTAAGTCAATTTTGTAATGAAATATTTTACACAACCTCGCTATTCTCGCTATCGAGATGAGATTTTCATGTTTTCTATTCAGAAAGCAAGCAACAAGTAGGTATGTCATGTTTAATAGCGGGATTGAAATGGTAGTTTCATCCCTAGGGAATAAATGCATTTATTCTCCATCCAAAAGAAAAAATATATAGGTTTGAGGGTTATTCTTTCAATCAATAGGTATAGGAAATTTTTACAGTACAAATAATGTAAATATTGTAAAGCTGAGAGGTGCCCTTTTCAACGCCATGTTAAATGTTTTGTTCTGTTTGCCATCTGTTTTTTTTTTATTGTGTATGCGTTGAATAAATATTAACAAAACACCGAATGCTAAACTAACCTTATTCCTCTCGTTCCTACAGCTTCCCGGAATTCTGTACCTCTTCCCACTATCATCCTGAGTTTTGAACACCTGATCTGCTCCACACCCTACGTCGACGATCCTGAGCCTATCATATTCATTAAACTGATAATAAAGTATGTTGAAAAAAGGTTCCTGCAATCCATGTGTCCTCCTGTGAAATCCTTTTTAACCATCCACATAAAAACAGACTTACTGCCGCACTCAGAGACGTCGATTAAATTTAATGCTTGTTTAGTGACGTGTTGTCTTATTCTATTGCTGTAGCAAAGAAAGTGACAGTAGCAACTTTAATCGAGCATTAAATTAAATTGACGTCTCTGAGTGCGGCAGTTAGGGCCTGTTGTTTTATCAGTAATTAGTTGAGCTATGATTGTTAACAATTAGTTAGTTTAACTACAGATCAAACAACTATTTAGTATAAGTATATGTTAGAGGTACTCTCGAAAAAATAAATGTTTTTTAAGAGAGATTTTCTTTTTCAACGAAATAAAATTCATTTATGATATATCTTACAGCTTATACAGGGTGTAAAACGAATGCAAATAGACGGCAACTTCTTAACTTATTTAAATATTGGAAATAGCAAGATCTATTCAAAGGAGACTTATTTTTATTTATGAAATCAATAAATGACTTTGTTTTGTCATATTCGACCAGTTTGATTCCCGGTTAAGGCAGACGAATATAAAAAAATCCATAAATGCAGTAACGCGGCGCGTGGTATTTATTGTTTTCAAAAATAAAAGTACCTAAGTCTCCTTTGCGTAGAATTTGCTATTTCCAATATTTAAGGTAGTCGCTGTCCATGTAGGGTTCGTTTTTCCATCTAGCGGGCCTATAGTGTAAACATCTGTCACTTTCTAACCAGTACGTAAGTGCGATAGTGAGGAATGCTTTACCTATACAATGCGATAAAGGCGACCATGATATGGGCCCAGACCGCCTCTATTCTAGGCGGTAAAATCCAAATCGTATTTGACCTATTAGGTATGGTATTGTTTTTAACTCGGCCGCCATTACTGTCAAGTAAATAAGAGCTATCAAAACGTTAACAATACGGTAACAGGTCAAAAACGATATTGTTTTTTTACGTGTTGAATAGAGGCCCTGTATTGTTAATGTATCTTAGGCTGGCCTTACACTCGTAAGTTTTACTTACGTAAGTAGGGACACGGCTATCTGTTAGAATGAGAAAAAAATATTTCTATCTAATACAACAAACAGCTGCGTCCCTACTTACGTAAGTAAAACTTACGAGTGTAAGGCCGGCCTTACGTCTTGTTAGGCTCGTATGGTGTCATGTCAAGACGCGTTTTCAAAACAATCACGACGTACCTAAATAGAACATGAGTACCAACCAATTTTGTTACACAGTAAATAAATGACGATAAAATCCTTGTTTCTTTTCTAGCATTCATTTTGTATTCTAAGGAAAACGGACGGCTTTTCTAGCTTTAAGAAGTGGAGTTATACAAGAGCCACGTTTGCCGTGACATTAAAATTCGTACTTTAGCCAGGCTGCGGCATCGCGTAGCGAACATAAATGAATAATTTAAATCCAAATAGATCACTACGCCCCGAGAATGTCGCTCTAGTCCTTTTTGGCATCTAAAAAGGGCGCCCGTCGTGTTACCAGTAAGAACTAATGCTCTTGGGGTTTGTTTATTTGTTAAAATTCAATGTTTTGCAGACCGAAAAGAAACAAGGTCAGTGCAAAAGGTCTTGAGTTTTTTGGTAAAGTCTGCAAGGGTGGGTTTAGACCAAACGAGCGAATGCTCTAAAACATGTTTTGTCTTTATTTTTACAAAGTAAACGTAAGAGATAATGCCATAGATTCTTGTTCGTTCGCTTCGTCTAAACCCACCCTAAGACTAGCATAAGCGCGTATCAGAGCGAGTGAGAGAAAAGTATAAATCGAAGGTGGTTTAATATGTGACATGTATGATACTGCACATAATTATATCTTTAACCTATTTTATGACACCGTTTTGGGATTTATAGCTTTTTTATAATATCTGTTACTTTATAGATTAGTCAATATGTCGATGCAGCATTGCGGCACATTGAGTCACGTAGCTAACGCATAACGTGTACCTACTGGCTTAAAATGTAGGTTATAGCTTAGAAACTACATCCATTCATTGAGTTATTGGTGCGTATCAATTATTCCGCTTGTACGTACAGTCACCAGCAATAATATATTATCCAACATTGGGCGCAAAAATATCTGACACGCTCTTATAACTGTACTAATAAAGCCTTGTCAGATGTTTTTGCGGCCAATGTTGGATAATATATTATTGCCGGTGACTGTACCAGTACTAGGTAACTTATTTAATCCGCTAAAAAGGCCGTGTATTGGTCAACACCACTTTTTAAATGTAAGGTATCGTAACTATTCATTCAGGGTTGGACATATAAATAAAAAAAGGTTTCAGTAAATCGTAAAGGTACTGTGACGTCTATAAACTGTTTACGGAAGCGTATACAAGCCAGCGTTCCCGTCATTCGTTGGACAAACAGGGCCTGCACCGGATGCCTTATCGCCGCTGACTCCACTGCGCACTTATCGAGGGCGTTTCGCTCATACTACACCACTGTTGCCCGCCACTGTACCTACATTTTCGCCATAAAATCCTTATCTGCCCGCATTGCGAATCCAACTGCCACCCATTTCCATATTCAGATTGGCATTCCGTCGACGTTATTCCTATTTTTTTTCGCCATCCACTCACGTCCAACAGGGATTCAGTTTGAGTAATAGCTTTGTTTCTATTTTCCCGATCGTTCCGTTAGCTGATAGTGGAGGGGTAAGTTAGAAACAAACATCAGCGCTCGGTGTTTCTGAGTCTCTAGATAAGATGCATTCGGCGTTCGTTATCTTTATCCAAAATGTATAGGATTGACGTAAGCTGTCAAGACGGTCGCGTCGAGCGCCGACGTCAATTCCATACATGTTGTTAGTTTTCGAAAATCGTTTACGTTAGCGTCAAGCAACTTGTCTAGCCTCAATGATTAGTTGTTATCAGTTAGTAGCCGCGTTGCCATTGGCATAAGTCAGTATGTATTGCAGTTCGATGGGGCTTCCGAGGATTTAGTGGGCCGTCCGGGGAAGTTGGCGCGTTCCCGACCGAGGGTAAATAAAGCGGGGCAAACTTGCATGCAAACAGGGCGGAGAAACTTGTTCTAATAAAGTACAAACATTGCGGAACGCTTTGGCGCCCGCCGCGGCCGAGTTTGTTCGGGCTTGTCGCTGTCGCTGCGCAATTAGGGATATTTTAATTAACTTTCTGGGCGTTATGAGCACCGATTCCGATTCCCATTCTGTTAATTGAATACGTGGCCCGCGAGTGGGATCGCTGTTGTTTGCTTGCGGCTATTCGTTTAATACGTCCGCCCTTGTTCGCTGATTACTTTCTGTCAGGGGGTGTCTACAGTTTGCTGCTCAAAATCGTAATGGCCACTCGTAACTTTTGTTTGGTTGTGCGCTGTTACATTGTCGTTTTAGCTGCCACTTGAGCGCTCTATGCTTCTGCACACTGGGATGTGATCCGTTGTTATTTTTTACGGTATGGATGGAGAAGACAAACGTACACACGGGTCACCCGATGGTAATTGGCCTCTGGGGGTCTTGTAGTATTTTGTTTCTGCTTTATTCTCTTAGTAATTTGCTCGACTTCGCCGTTGATATTCCCGAACCGCGCGCGAATGGCGTCAAGAACTTCCTCCCTAATTAATGTATCCTGCTATAATTTCACCCGCCGTACATATTAAACACACTGCCTACCTTTGAAAAGGTCACATGAGTCACATCTGCTTTTGAACTATAATTGTTGAAATATCTCTATTAATATACGAGGTAAGTTGGATTTCCTTAGGCTACTACAATTCCACTTGCGTTTATTTATTTGTCACCATTGTTCTACCATGTCTTGTTAGTAAACTTCTAAAGGGTTGCGTTCTTTAAGTGTAGTTGTAAAGGCTCCATAACAATGATTTATTAACATCAATATGTACGTATACACACCGTATAAGCAATTTTACAACTATCTGTATATACTTACACGTGCACAGTCGTCACATTTGTACCTTGTCGCTTTAACGCCTTGGACAGATTAGTGCAGCAGTTCAAACATGACATTACAGCGACAAAGCACTAAAGTGCAGCTACTTCTAAGACCGACCGTACCCAAACGCAAGGCCGAAGCGACCTAAATACAAACTTCGAACATCATACGAAGCTAATATCCTTGTGCGTTCAATTGTAAGACATTCCTGAAAATCACATACATGATATATTCGTTTTTCGGCTTTACGCCGCCGTGGTTATATGAATATCATTATCCGGCTTCCTATTCCGTTTCGCATGCTTCTTTCGCATCTTAATTCAATGCGCATCGTGAATGTTTATGTTAATGCGACGTGTTGAGCCTAGTTGGTAATGACCCTGGCTACAAAGCTAGCAGTCCCGAGTTCGATTTCCCGTATGGCCAAATATTTGTGTGATGAGCGCGAACATTTGTTACTGAGTCTTGGATGTTTTCTATGTATTAATTTCTCTATACATATAAGTGGTTTTATCGTTGTCTAGTACCCATAGTACAAGCCTTGCGCTTAGTTTGGGACTAGGTCAATTTGTGTGAGATTTTCCCTTGATATTTATTTATTTACGAGCATTTACGGCATGCGTTGCAATACCACTTTAAGTAAAAAAGTGATCATCATGGTCGGTCCTCGCAGGCAGAAGAACCCCCTGAATTTTAATCAAAATCGGATCAATGGTTTCGGAACACATAGAGGACAAACATACAAACACATTTTTTTATTTATATACGTTTTATTTGCAATCAATCATAACATACTGAAAGATTTTAACGATCCATTTATCAATACAGTACGAACCGATAATATGGTGAATATTACAATTTGTAACGCCATTGTCATGCTATTATTTATAACGTTTTAAAGCCCTTGGTGATATTGAGGCGTTATTCTATATTTATGGCTGTATCGGGCGGTAATAGATTCAATCACCGAGGCCTGCGCGGTGTTCTAGAAATTAATACTTGGTTTGCTTCTGCGAAATTGAGAACGCGTTCCGCGGGGAACGGGGCTATTTACAGTAACTAATCATTACTGCGATTCCTTTGCGTTGGAATGTTCTTAAATGATTCTGGTAAAAGCAGAAATGCCTTTAAATATACTACGAACAGTAGCGACTTAACTATCGATTTCAAAAAGTGAAGAAAAAAGATAATCGAAATACATGAACCGATTTAGAAAATGAATTGGAGACCTTGAAGAGACGAGCATACTCTTTTCTCAACGCATCTGCGATTCTTCTCCTCACCTCTCTTGGTGTTACAGGTATCCATGGGCACTTTACATCAGGGACCCGTTTTATAAAGCTACAAGTTACAATTTTACAGGTCTAAACTGGCAACACTGCTCGAATGGCTGGTTGTCATTGGTCGAGGTTGTGTCAAATGGAAACTTGTAACCTGTAAATTGTAATTTGTAGCTTTATAAAACAGGCCCCAGGTGTCCCGTGTGCTCGTTTATCCCTACAAGCATCAAAAAAAAAGTTCGCGTGGGTATCTCAATTATTTCGAGTTCTTGGCTCTAAAATGAGTTCATTTGCTTGTGAATCTGGCTAAGATGTTATACTTTTGATACACACTTCCTGGAACGTGTCGTTTAGTCATAAAAGTATCATAAAGTTTGTTTGGGCACAGTATGTAGGCGGCGGCCGTTGCCCGCGCGCAGTCCTGTGACGTCACGCCAATTCCGACTCATCACAAAAATTACGATCCGGTCCGCACTCGATACGACCGACTTATGTTTTTCCCTAATGCTCGCCATTCACTATCCAGCACCTATGTTTACACGCCGATGTAATGACCGAAAGTCTTCTTCTTTTTTTAATAATGGCGGTCCACCGCGGTATTTCGCAATGATTTCGCCAGTGTCAAGTGAGTAGAGTAAATTAGTAAATAGAATAAATGAAAAGTACAAAGCCGGACTTTTTTAGATCGGCCATCTTCCCTCCCCGAAGGTTACCGGAAGCGACCAAGAAGTCTAGAAACGGAAATAACTGCACGCAAGGGTTGACACAAGAAAACGGTTTAGACGCCTTTTGACGTCTTTTTTATTTTTTTTTGTTTTCTGCCAAGGTAAATAATCCTATTTGGTAAAAGTTACATCCTAATACTTTTTTAGGATGTTCAGATATTTGGACGTTTTGTCTATCATTTTCATTACCCATTAACTCTTGGGTTTGGATGAAATTCGACTTACAGATATTGCATATCCGGATTGTAACATGGGATTTTATTAGTTTCGGAAAATTTGATAGGTTCCAAAGTGAAAATAAGACAAACGAGTTCTAGGTACACAGGCGGTAACGCGGATAAAACTGTCATCTATATATATATAAAAGGCAAACCTGACTTACTGACTTATATATCAACGCACAGCCGAAACTACTGTGCCTAGAAACTTGAAATTTGGTACAAGGGATTTCATGATGTAAGTGAGCACTAAGAAAGGATTTTCCGAAAATCGACCCCCAACGGGAAGAAATGGGGGGAGTAGCGGGAAACTAATTCTACGCGTACAAAGTCGCGGGCATCCTCTAGTTATTTATAAGAGCGAGCAAAATAGGTGTGCACACGTTTTCAAGACGTCAAATATAACTACACGCCCCTATGCCACTGATAGTGTATCATCTCATCTATGTACACATATATTGACCGCGATGGCCGTAGAGATCTACAGATATTAGTGCTTTCAACTACAACATAGTTGGAAGTTGTTCTAAGGTGTTCGTCGCTCATAACCTCATGCATGAGTCATGGTCGCCCACGAACAGGTGCACATCAAATTACTTACCAACTTAGTTAATTAGATCGATCTAAGGCCGAATTATGTTTTTTTTAATGTGTAAGGGCGAAAAAATTTCGTCAAGATCTTCTTATTAATAAAACTTATTTAAATACTTAAAATATGAATGTATATGTACCTTAGTAGAATAGTCTAAATATGCTCCAACCCCTTTTGTTTTGAGTTTTGAATTAGGGAAAATTAAGTCTGTGGCTCTATTAGTAAAACCTAATTGCCTTTGACATGATATCGTATTGTCAACGTTATGAAAGCTCTTATTTACTTGACAGTAATGGTGGTCAAATTAAAAACAATTATGATGTTTTCATGCAGTCTGATGCGTTTTCGTAACACTGACCAAATCCTTTTACGACCTTCTAATATAACAAAAACCTTGTACTTATTCATAATCATAACAACTAACCTCAAATTAGCCATAGACCAAGAAATCACTTGAAATTCATCGCGTTGCTTCAAAACATCGGCCACTGAATGGTACAAAGACGAGCAATAGCCAGCCTGTGTTATGCTAATTCGCCCATCATACTCTTATTTTGGTTCATTGTGCGACTGTCAACCGCGCGCGGGAAACAGTGGTGTCGAGAAAATCGGCGCGCGCACGCGTGTTTTTCGCTCCGACCGGCGCGCGTTGACAAATCCGCATTTCAAAATGCGCTCGCGCCGAGTGAACGTTGAAATATAAGTACAAGTACAGTGATGTGAGCGGAATGGCGACCTCGCCGACACCGGCGACCGAGGTGGTTTTGTGTTTGCTTAAATGCAGTTATTAGATGTGTGACCCACATTTGCCGTTGAAAATTCGTAAAGGATCATGTATTGAATGCGTCTGGGGGGAGCGGTTCGTGTTACAGTGCTCTATCGAATGCCGGCGACCCGATACGTTTAATTTGCTGCAGTAAACAAAGGCTCTGTGTTGCGTTATCTGCAGAGTGATATTGCGCTTGGAATAAACGCGGTTCAAAAGTCTTATTATGAGAGTAATAAGTACGGGTGGCCTTCGCGCAAGAAGCGCAAAAAACTGACGAAGTTTTCGCTAAATAGATCGTGATTGCAGACTACATCCTAGCGCTTCTTCGTTTTTCTGGGTATTTTTGAGGAAAGACAAGACTTAAATCAGCCTGAGCTTTTGAAGCGGCGCATTCCTACAAACAAACAATGAATTTACGAACAATATTAGGTGTAACAATACATATAATTATATATGTTATCTTGTTAGACTTCTGACGATAACATTGTTTCTTAAACTTAAATTATATCCTACGTAAAACATATTGAGGAAAATGCGCAATTATTTGTGTATGGAGCGAGGCCAATATCCTCCCTTTGGACCAGCCTTGATCCTACGTAGAGTACTTGTTATGACTCAATTATTATGTATGTATTGAGTAGTAACAACCTTATTTACATATTGATATTGCCTGCTAATACTTATGTAAAAACGATTACAGGCTGTTATTTGTAATCATTTCAAAGTTCAAGCTGGATTTTTAGTTTTAATTAAATAAATCTTTGCCTTGCCTTATATTTTCGACATCATATTTACGTAAAAATCTTTGTTCATTCTTTTAGACATTAAAAAAGTAGGTAACTTCAACACTGTGATGTAAGTAAGTACAGGGTGCTTACTCCCAGCTTACTTGGCACATTGCTCCAATCACGTACGATATTATTTTCTGGTCCCGCAGTGCTGTATATTTTTTATTCGGCCTCGTTCTCACGTATTTTTTGCTCTAATACGGCCGTCACGCTTAATGGCCAGTTACTTGGCCAAAGTTTTGAACTAAAAAGAAGTTATGTTGCTTCTATTTTCAAAATGCGTGTCATCTGTTTGACCTATTAAAAAACTACTGGGCACAGCTTTTTCCTTCATGAACACCCGTGTTATATTCGAATATTTTGAACCATAATATCACAAATGTTTTTACTGACTTGCTACTTAAATGTTGATCTTAAAAGAAGATGATTGCTCAGCCAACCAAACCTAAGTCCGAACATTGTTTGCCAATACTCAAGTTCATAACATTAAAAGAAAATCCAGAGTGTTTATTCAGAACTTAAACGCGATTCCGAAGTTACAAGTATCCGTGCAGGCGAAGTTTTTAGCTGGAAACCCCGCCTTTGAAACCGCTGTTTATTTGCTTTCCTTTCTCACTCAAGGGAATTCTGCAAATAGGAAACAATGTTTTTTAAGGAAGCAAAATGCGGTAGTAAAATTTTAAATTAAAGTAATAGCCAGATATTGAGAGGCAATTACCTATTCTATTTTCAAACTTGTGTACGTATAAAAACTAAGGAACGAATTGTCATAAACTGACTTTGAGTGCGGCTATTAAACCTGTCAAAAGTTCGACAAATAAGTTGGTTGGTATTTTTATAAAGTGGTGGCGCTTGATAGAACTATTGGTAGTTGTTTTAAAATGTTGCCAATTAAATTAATAATACCGCAACTAACCTGTCTTACGCGGAGCATGAAGATAAACGTAACGTTAAAAATGCTTCTACCCGAGCAACATCGCGTGTGATCTTGAATTAGTTCCATTTTCAAATCATTATTTGCTATAACAACGCCGTATCTTAGGAACGCAGCGATATCGCATTACTTGTACATTTAATATAGGTAACTGAACACGTTTCGTAATAGACTTTCACCCAAGGCCGAAATAACCATTGCATCCAATACGCGGTCAGCGACGACCAGTCAACCGTTGCTGCGTCACTTTCGCACAAACTACCATTCAGTCAAGCCAGAAAGCGACAGCACCAGGAGAAAGTGATCATTGAATATTGCGGTTGTCTCGTGCGAATTAATTCATTGTTTTTATTCGAATTGTAATATGAATGTAAGGATTTCTCAGAGATTTACGATTACGTTTATCGTGATATGAATTCATCTTATTTCCCTCGGGAGTAAGAAAGAATATGGCGCTGTGTCTTTTATACACTTTTCCATTTTATAGCTCGTGATATATAAGTAGAAAGATACGCTATCTTCGTACAATAAGAATAAAGAAGTTGTATTCCGTGCTTTATCATGTCAGTGAGCTTGCGTAGTATTGCATTATAAATTAACTACGATTATAATTGGTTCATACCTACGAATGTTATTTACACCTGGTCACACATTATCTATAAAAAAAATGCTGCCTTATAACACAGAAAAGTATTTACATGCCTATACAGCAAACTTTATAGCGTTGTATGTATAAATCCGTCAACTCTTTTATAGAATACGGCTTTCTCTCGATTTGACGTCGTAATTGTTACGTCTAGGCACATGGCAGTCTTCTTAAATGGATAGTATCTGACCTTCCGTTGACCTTCACACTTTCTTCGACGAATGATGAGATTCTATTTGCGTCTCACTCAAATGCAGTTGTCGCACTCGTGCAGTTTTTTAAAGTGACTTTTACTTGGACGAAAACTTAATGCGATCAGCGGGCCTAGTATAGCTGTGTTTATCGATGTGGATAAACGTGGATTAAACATCTATCTTTTTCTGATCGGTGGATAAAGTGACGCATGCGACGATACGAGAGTGACGCATGCTTTATCCACCGCGATAAAGGTGACCATAATACGGGCCCTGCAAATGTGTGTGGTACTTAAAATTCTAATAAGTACGTACATAAAAAAATATAATTTTCATAATTTCAAGAGGAGATGGTGATTGTATTTATTGCTTCGATCGGAGCATTTTGCATAATTATGTTTAAAATAGGCATTTTCTAGTATAAACTAAGCCGATAATCGTTTGTTTTCTAGCGTCTGATTAGCACGGAACTAGATCAAACTTGGAGAAAATACGCCATTTCCCGATCTTTTCTTATCTCTTATTTGAACTATACTCGAAAATCTAATTCAAGACCAAAATCCTAACCTCAACGGGCGCACATTCGCTGTGATTACTGCATTTTGGTTTAAGTGTAGGTATTTTTATTTGTAATAATTAATATTTACCCTAATATTACTGGTTACACGAGTTCTCATTCATATTTTTATGAAATAATGTTAAAATAACTAAATAATCTAGATGAGAACTGTCCTATTTTGTTCTTGAATTATATTTTCGAGTATAATCAACTATTACTACTTATCATTGTATCCATAGGCTTGGTAAAACTACCTGGCACTCGCCAAAAAAATTTGGCTCTCACACAGGTCATTAATAAGCGTTTTTCCTGCATCCCGGAGATTTAGGATCGCCGCCATGTTTGTAACAAATGTTACGCTAGTGCTATTAATTTAATCGAATTGCTGTTTATGGCGTTGGACTTTTAATTTCACTGTATGCTATTTACATATTTTCACATAATATTTAGCGCCCCTGTTTTGGCAAAAATACTTTACTTTACTTAACTTTTTTGGGGTTTCGTACCTAAAGGGTAAAAACGGGACCCTATTACTAAGACTCCGCTGTCCGTCGCGTCTGTCCGTGTGTCAGTCTGTCTGTCACCAGGCTGTATCTCATGAATAAGAACAAAATTAATATTTAAGGGGGGCTCCCATACAACAAACGTGTTTTTGCCGTTTTTTTGCTAATGTTGTATAGATAATGGTACGGAACCCTTCGTGCGCGAGTCCGACTCGCACTTGGCCGGTTTTTTTTATGCAAATGAGACACGCGAGCATACAGTCCACCTGATGGTAAGTGGGATCCGAGTTCCATAGACATTTTGATTCTTAGGACAACAATGTCAAGACTCCAAACGCATTGCCAACCCTGAAGGCTAAGATACTTATCTGACAGATTGAAATAATGTTGCCATATCAACGTAACGTACTATTATTTAACCTGTGGTAACGCTCTGTATTGATAAATTAGAGAAACACGTGCGGGTGGTACAGGTATATGATTTTTTTTCTAATCCGACCACACCTGCGTCTAACGACATTAATTAACGATGATTGACGGATGTTGTGTGTCGAGCCGATCGTAGGATTAAAGTCGATTGAGGCGATAATTGACGGCATTAAATCTTAATGTGGCTCCAGGATATATGGTAAAGCTATAAAATGGTTTAAAACTTTATTTTACTCATATTTTGATTCGAAAAAAAAACGGCACGCGAAATCTATTTGTAAATTACTGCATTCTAAACTGCTTTAAACTTTTAATATAGACTGGTGCATTCTTGTATCTTATGGGGCTTCTAAACGGGCCATATTTTCACTGCAATATGTGGCCGGCAACTATTGGTGTCTTTCTCTAACGTACGAGTAAGAGAGGGACACCAATAGTTGCCGGCCACATATTGCAGTGAAAATATGGCCCGTTTAGAAGCCCCTTTAAAACCTGCGGTCCTAGTATGGCTGCGTCTATATCACGTGTCAAATGTGGATAAAGCATCCGTCACTCTCCTACTTATTTACGTGTCAGAAGGTGACGGATGCCTTATCCAAACTTTGTCACGCGATAAACGCAGCCATATTAGGGCCCCTGAAAGGCAGGAACAACTATCCACCTTGTTTGTTTTCGTAAAATCTGCAACGTTTTTGACTTCCCAAAGTTACCATTACCCCAGTCTATATTGGGTATTAACTAAAATATATCGATATCGCAAATTACTTCCCTACGATCTTACGACATGATAGCTGTTATTGACTTGACTGTAAAGGTAAATGGTAATCATAAAGAAAGCATTCGGCGGAAACGTTTTACATCGATGCCTAATATAGGCAAAGTCGATACGCTCATTATTTAAATAAAAACTCTTTGACTTGATAACCCTGTGAAGAGATAAAAAAAAACTTAATCAGAAATCAGAAAACAAATCTTTTGACTAAAAAATTACGTTTTAAAAAGATAAACTGTAAACATTTAGTCGAACTTACAACATTATCTTGTACTTTTAAATATTTAAATTACAGTAGCATCTACCAAACGGCCATTATGACGTCAACGCGCAGTCCGTTCTCATAATGAAGAATAAGTGTGTGAGTAATATATTCGTTGAACTGGCAACACAGTTCATTGGTGGAGATAATTGGTGGCAATTGAAGCCCGTACCGAATGATTTAGTTTTGATGTGTCCTTGTTTAGTATTTTGACAGGGCAACTCTAATGTGGCCATGGGAGGCAATGAGAAACTTGCCATTTGTTTGAATATGAATAAGTTTGTGCCAAATTGGTCTCTTATCAACTTTTATTGTCATAGTAACAGACGGCTCTGCCAAGATGCCCTGCTAACTAGCGTTTGTATTATTTTCGTTTTTAAACCAATCGCGTCACTGTTAGGTCACGAGACTTTTCGTATCACGTCAAAAAACAATAAAATCATGTGATTTTTGCAGAAGAATTACCGACGTTATTGCCGTTTCATCAATCCATGAATAAATAAAGCTCTTTAATTTTTTCTTACTTGTTCCCAATTTAAAAACAATACATACATACATAAAACGTACGTGCAATCAATTACATACAAATTTTACTAATACACGCATAAATCAAAAAGGTCCTAAGTGATCCTCATCAAAGATTAAAAACTGACTGAAAAAAGAATTTATAATCAAATGCTTATTAGTGTGCGATAAGCCACCTTAAGTTACAGCTTTAAGGTCCGATATAACTTAATATTGGGAGATGAAGCCAGTTTGTTTGCTTACGAAATACATTACTTTCATATGTACGTCGATTTCGCAGACGCTATTTAAACGGATAATTATCATGTAATGACGCTTCACTAAACGTTTACAAGGTAGTTAGGTTCAGAGTACACCTGCAAATGAGACTGATGCGGTTAGAATTTTGCCGTAAATAAATGATACTAAACCATGCCTCCTTAAAATAAATGTATCAAATAAACACCCTGTATAAACAAATTCGACGCGAACTTGGGCAACGTTGAATGTATACATTCGGCGTTATAAAGTAGCTGTATACTGTAGTGCCTTGTCGCTTTCACGCCTTTGACAGAATAGTGCAGCAGTTCAAACATGACGTTAAAGTGACAAAATACTAAAGTAAGCAGCTACATATAAGACCAACCGTACCTAAATATCGCTCAGATGTAGAAAATAGACGACTACTAATCTTATAGAATAAAAAAAAACCCTGTCGTCCCAAATTCAAATAGGGTGATTTTTCTTGTCATGCGAGGCAATTTATGTAATGTAACTGTAAATACTTATATCTTTTAAAAAAATCTGTCATATCCTCATTCCAACAAGTTTGTTGACTGAAGAGTATTTCGGCGTCACATACATACATACATTAAATGACGCCTTTTTCCCATAGGGGTAGGCAGAGACCACTTTCTTCCACCTGCTACGATCCTGACAAAGCTGCGTTATTATGAGATAATAACTAGTTTTATTATGTATAAAAACAAAATATTTTACAAGAATGAGTATACATTGCTACTTACATTTAATAGTTATTCACTGTATTTTTTTACTATGTAAGTAATACCTCCCTTTGTGATGACGTGTTAGTAAAATAAACGTTTCTTTTTATTCTATACAGTGTGTAAATGGTATACGGGCGTTTATTAAAAATGGACATAGATTAAGACTCCAATAATCACAAACAGAAAGAATTATTTTGATTACGCTAACGTATACACCGTTATTAATTTTTGAACATACTATCGACCCGCAATGTACATCTAATTCCATCTGTCATAACCAGGGGTCGGATTTTTCATCGCATGGTGAGATGAAAGAAAACTGTGGAGTCGATATTAAAGCTAAATTTTAATTCATATTCATACTCATACTCACCAATTTTCTTAGTCCCGTAATACTTTTGTCCCTTGTGCAGGTTGACAGATCGAAAATGTTAATCGAAAATTAATCTTACTGAATGTAATTAAAATTATTTGTGTAGTATGATTTGGGAAGTGTTAAGCCTTTTGCTTGAAATGGACAATGCACATGTCATACCTTGTCAAGATTTTGAGGCACTCATTCCTATATCTACAAGTTTTATGGATATTGGAAACTAGGAGCATATTATAAAAGTAATATTTTATTTTATTTTTATTTACGATATAATTTATTTCTACTCATATGACTTATTTTATTTATAATTTAATTTCGTTCTTAATTAAATGAATGAGTATGAATATGAATTAAAATTTAGCTTTAATATCGACTTCACAGTTTTCTTTCATCTCACCATGCGATGAAAAATCCGACCCCTGGTCATAACTTTGAAACATCATTAATTAATTGCATTATTTGTTATACATTGCGTGTTAAATTATTTTGTATGTTTAATTTTTTTTAATTTAATTTTAACGAAAGCTGCCTTAATGTGCTCATTAGGGGCTATACTAACCACAGTTAAAAGGAACGCCCGTATACCATTTACACACTGTATAACCTAACTTTTATATAGCCTTGCTCCAATTCAGCTCTTTACGTATAAAGTTACTCTAAAACATGAAAGAACTGTACACGCGATATATGATGTATTTCTTCTGCTGTTACGAGATCCATAAATAAATGATTTAAAGACTAAAAGCACTTACTCGTTTACAGCAGACGTGACGACGCCGGCACGATTTACGCGTATTCGTAAACAACGCCATTCGGCACACATCGACGTCTGTAAAGTTCGTACGAATATCCGAATTTACGGGGTGATTGAAAAATTGGGTTTTATTCTGAAGTAAGGCTAGTGTTTTGTGTGACAAAGAGCGGTCTGATTTTATAATTTCAATGAACGAATCCGTTGGTTTTTTATATGATACGAGTCGATTTTGACTCTACATATTTTGACCCTGCAAATATACAATCTTGTACAACTCGAGCCAGTGACCATTCTACCAGATGAAAATTGAGAGCCAAATGTCGAGATTATGATTTACTCCCGTCGCGTCGATAGTCCTAAAGCCGTGCCGTTTGGTGATCATTTCCGAGAGCACTAGTTTTGGAATGGACAGTCTAGTTCATTACTATAGAATTAACACTAATATGGACACCTCAAATCGTTTGGAACTTGCCTAGGAATATCAAGTTATACCTTTTCCTAGTTCAGAATCGTCATTTTGTCAATAAACACTAGATAAAAGTTGCGGTTGTTTTGCCCATTTTCCAATAATAAATATTACTTTGCGAAGAAAACAACTAACCACTATCGCTGGTAGCATGTGATGACGTCGATCGGTTTAGAATCGCTATCGCTCGACCACAGCCTAACCGCTATCGTATTTTGTTTATGTATTTCATCTAGCTTCCCCAGCGCTATAATTTGCTCTCGTAAAATTGATTCTTGTTGTTCGTTTCGTCGGGCATTCAATTGTTTTACGGCAGCCACATAACTACGCACAATCACTCAATTAAGAACATACTGTGTAAAGTGAGAATTTAAAGGTCTTGCGATATAGTAAATTAACATACTCGTACGTCACCGTTTTTGCTTGGTTCACATTTATCTTGCTTTCTCAGCCATATTTAGTACACATCGTTAACCTTATTGAGAAAGCAAGACGAACGCGATGTCGTAATATTAAGCACTATACTCCATACCATCAGACTTGTCTTATTTAGTAAAGACTTTTATAACCTCAAAATGCTCCCTTTTCAACTAAAATTACAATTTTGTCATAAAAAAAATCAGGAAAGTGCAAAATGTGGTCTCTAGTTGCTTTATTCACCAGAAAACAGTTGTTTTAGCCAAAAACGATGCATTTCATAACTAACTAAGACAAGTCAGTTGGTACGGACCATACATCTGTACATTATGTAGTATCTTAAACAGACTTCCATACGAACTAGTAGCCAAATTTAATAATAAAACATGTAAACAAACAAAAAGCATCCTAAAAAGATATTTGTTATGCAAAAAAAAAACACTACCAGATAAGTTAATATAAGTGTTGTGTTGGCATTTGTAATATTTATAGATATGCTAGTTATTTAAAAAAAAATATTTTTACAAAGAAATTTTCAATATTATGTAAGTAACCTTAACTCACAAAAATCTTTATTAATTAAGATTAGATGTTAAGCAATCAAAAATTCTATCTTTACTTGCAGATTTTTTTTTTTTTTTTTTAGTGTCGTTTGATTCTAAAAGTAGAGATAAACAAACATGCTAACTAATTAAGGAAGCAGATGGATACATACTGAACGGCAAAGGGAAATACAGAATGGCATGTCACGTGTGAAACTTGCCTTTTGCCTACATAATCGATTTGTTATTACCTCTATTCTTTAAGTCAGGGCCTTTATTCAACTGGGTAAAACCACATTGCCTTTGACATATCGTATTGTCAACGTTATAATAGCTCTTCTTTACTAGACAGTAATCGTGGTTAAGTTAAAAACAATAGGATAAATATGTCCAAGGGAATATGGTATGGCCAGGGGCACCTTTTATAAAGCTACAAATTACAATTTTACAGGGCTAAACTGGCAACACTGCTCAAATGGCTGGGACCCAATTCTCGTGACTTCGAGATGATTTTTCATGCGAGATTAACTGTCAAACTGCATACATTTTTTCGACATATCTCGCATGAAAAATCATCTCGAAGTCGTGAGAATTGAGTCCCTGGGCGTCATTGGTCGAGGTTGTGTCAAATGGAAACTTGTAACCTGTAAATTGTAATTTGTAGCTTTATAAAACAGGCCACTGGTCCTTCGGCAAATTCATCCTCCTCGCCCCACTTTCTACCTCTTCTTCCTGATTGACTGGTAACCCATTTATACTTAATATCATTAATCTAAAAGAAGTAGATATTGACTCAATAAGTGAACATACTATGGTATTGGCAAGCGATGTCTCCGTGGCGAGATGAGGGGGCCATAAATTCGACGTGACATGCTTCCGGGACGTTCTAGGCCAATCAAAATAGGTCAGCATAATCAGGGGCCTTAAGTCAATGTTTCAGCATTATCTTCTATTGACAACTTTTTAAATGCGGGTCAAAAAAGTATTTATGTCTTCCGCATTTTTCAAATTTAGACGAGGTTCAATTTAATACTATGAAACCAGGTGATTTTTGTAACTAGACTTAGTACAAATATACTTACTTTTTAACGTGCTTTTGCCATGTCATCGTTTTGTTTCTTACTCGGCCGCCATTAGGTACTGTCAAGTGAATAAAGCTCTTATTAGTAACGTTGAGAATACGATAATATGTCAAAGGCAATATGTTTTTACCGAGTAGAATATAGCCTCAGATATCCTTACATATTACATAGTTACCAAACAACAAACACAAACTTTCCTATTTCCTCTGCTGTAGTTAAACAAAAACTATGGCAACACATGAGTTAGTGTAAAGGTCAAAAAGTAGTGAATCAGAGAGTGGTCGGGTGCTGCTGCAGTCGCCACACGTATGGTAAACGAGATTAGGACAAAAAGCCGGCGGCCGGCATAAGCCACTGCATAATGGAGGTAGATACACCTCGCTATCGCGGGGTTACCATGTGTATAAATATTAGCTAAATATTTACTTTACTCCATTTTAGTACGTACGGTAATATGGTGCTGTTTTATAATTTGAATTGTATGTTTGGTTTGTTTTGTATTCAATGTTTTACCTACCATAAACTTTCATTTTTATATCTAGCATGTATTAAGATAAAACAGTCTCACTCTTTTTTTTTTGAAGTACTCATGTCAAACTCTCTCTGTGTAATTCAGTCTTGTAATATCTAGACCGAATGCTGAATTCAATTCGACCGTGTGCTACTTTTGGACCCCTGTAGAGCTCGACATAATCTAAAGTATGTATTCTATATGCCCTGTCCTAATATGTTCGAATTACTGCTTAAATCAAATAAAAGCGTTGCTGCATTGATATGATATACAATCGAGTAGGTATATTAATGGCGTCAATATCGTCTGTTATAATTATTTTAAGTATTTTTTTAGTCACTATACTATAAGAAACATATCGTACCTACCAGATCTAAAACCTTTTAGACGATTACTTTGGTTTTTATTTTAATAAACATTAAATAAAATCTTTTTCTTCAGGATCATGGCCACACTACATAATCGATTACTTACTCGTCTGATCGATTGATTTTCAAATAGTTTTTAACATGAAAATGTTAGGTGACCATACACTGAAAAAACATATGGGTTGATTTAGCACCTACCCTTGAGTTTGGTTGAGGTAACATCTAACCTTGGTAAAAACAACACATTGAAAAGGTTGCTTCAACCTTTTTAGTGGTTAACTCAACCAAACTCACGAGTAGGTCCTATTTTTAACCATAAAATGTAGTAAAATCAACCCATTTGTTTTTTCAGTGTAATTTTAAATCTTTAATAGGGAAACATAACGTTATTTTAATAAAATGCCAAACTTTAATTGATTCAATAACCACTTTATTTGAGTAGCTTAGTTTTTATTTTAATTTAAATAAGTTTAGTTTTAACTTTTAATTGTATTATATTAAATATGTATCTACTTATGTTTATACTGTTGAATAAATGTTGACTACCTACTTGGTTTAAATAAATACCACTTTACTATATAGAATCTCAATCATTTACTGAGTTGGAAAAATTAAGTTAGGATCATGATCCCGCAGTCACCCTGTATTTCCGCTCGACAACCAGTAGTAGAGCCGTACCCCTATTCTGAAACAGCCCACGTACGTTTTTACATTACTAACGACAGCGACAACAGTGCATGCCCGCGTTAAAAATTAACCCGCTGTACAAGTGGGCAGTGTGGCCAACATAACGTAACGATGTAATTTCGTACGAAATGTCAGTGCTTCATTCGAATATCGAATCGAATTGAGGTGACTTAAAATGATGTCTTTTGAAATACGAATTTACGATTGTTTGCCAACTGAAGTATTAAGGTGTGTGGTGTGCTATCCTAAGGGCCTGTTTCACAATCGATAAGTAAATTTATCCGTCATTTAAAGTTAGCTCTCTCCTTGTCTATTTTCAAGCGCAAGAAAGAGAAAGGGCTAAATTTATGTGTCAAATATGCTTTACTTGTCGATTGTGAAACAGGCGGTAAATCTCATTGATAATAAATATGAATATAAATGTGTGCGGTAAATATTTTTTTAGTTTTTTATGTACATTCAAAAGAAATACGTATGTGCCAATAACGTCTCGTATACTTATAAGAACGCCACTGCCGTTATGAGTTACTGAGTTAAAAATGTAACTAAAAATAAACAATATTTCTAGAATTCTATTATATTTCGGCATTGACTCTACAGTATCTTTAAGTACCTAATATTTCTCTGAAAAAAGTAGTCTTAAAAAATGCAAAGTACTTTTTGACTTCTTTGGAAAAAATCTGCGGCAAATCAATTATAAGCCGTTACCTAATTCTGTTAATCACTGTTGTTTGTACGAGTAGGCCGTAGCGAAATCAGTCGTGAGTCAGATTTATCAGTAGCAATACACTGCCACGAGAACCAATGTGTCATTCCTGGTAACGGCAAGTTTATTCAAATCTTCGATAACGCAAAATGGTAAATTACATTACTAGTCGATTGGTCTCGCATATGTGCCTAGTAGAGCAAAAGAGAGAGAAGTAAAAACCCGAAAGACCTTTTAATTTTTTAAGAGCCATCGCATTGTACCGTAGTTCTGACAGCTTAGTTTAAAAAAAAGCCTAACGTATTAGGCTTTTTCTAAACTAAGCTGGCAGTAATATGCCGTAAGATTAGTGGCCAGTATTTTGATAAGTACAAGATATTTCGTACAAAATATATGTTTTATTCGAATATCGAATCTAATCGAAATTTGAAAATATCTGGGCTACAGTATTAGGCAGAAAACTAGTCAATCCTGACACATTGCACAACCATGAAGTTTCTGAATAAAGACAATGTTGACAGCAGTAAAAAAATGCTGTTATTACTATTCCTTCACACGCAACAAATAAGTTTAGCATTGTTTGACTGCTGTCAACTTTATCTATATTTAAAAAACTCCACGGTTGTGCAATGTGTCAGGATTGAATTCTTATCGGCCAGGGACTATAGTAATTGTTTACGATAAGAACGCCTTTATTAGGTAATAAGAACTTCAAAATATGATAATGGTTTAACGAAAAGGTTCAAGAACTTTGCTGTTTTTTTTTAATAACTGATGTACCTACTGTAAATATTATTTGTTTGACTGTTTTAAGGATAGTTTTTATATATATCGCCTTTAATATTAATATTAAACTCAACCTTATGATGACCAAAATTGTTTGTTCAGTTTCTAACAAAATTAACGCAGAATACATAAAGTTTATAAATCTACGGACACTTAGACCCCTGAGCATATTTAATATCGTCATCATCGTAAAAAAATGCTAAAATAATGATGGCATAATTTAAACTCTGGCACAGCTGGGATTTTAACCTTAACATAAATTTATTTCTTGAAACAAAATTAGCAAAATTTCAATAAGCCGTTCAAGTTTTTTAGTTAGATTTTTAATTTTATTTCCGAATAACTCGAATTTCGATTCGAATTGATGAATTTAACCGCTAAAGTGTCGTCCTGACATAGCACCTTCGCTTGGTATATACGAATCAGTCGATTAGCATCGACCGAGAACTTGACAGAGACTGATTGCTTTAAATCAAATCTTAGCGGGGCCATTGTCATTTGGGAATCGCTTGCAGAAAGTTGGAGATGTTTGTGAACAGTATATAACAATGTATATTATATATATTTTGTTAAATTAATACAATTAAAAGTTAAAACGAAACTTTTTTAAAGCTAACGAGTCCTAACTTTGGTGGTCTACGGTAAGTATAGCGGAGACCCTGTTGCCACCGTCCAACTTTATTATCAGATAGCTCTTAAATACCATACTTACCATAGTTTTGCATTGTGATGTCAATGCCTTCATCCGATTGCAGGGGTTGACTAATTAATTTACAACGAAAATAAATTTTGGTTGTAAATATTTACATTTTGACTAAATTCACTTTGGATACTATTACTTTTGATCCAACTTCAGAATGGTCATTTCAAGTGGTCGATTTTCCATTTGTAGGTACCTAATGACAGTAAATCAGCCAGACTGAGCCGCTGCGCAAAAAACGAGCCAGCTCTGGGATTTCCAACACCTCTTTCACAAACTTGTTGGTGTCGGAAGACCACGGACCCAATGTTTCCATTGGAAAAGGAAGTAATTTATTATTATCATACTTATTGCCGCACTCAGAGACGTAAATTAAATTTAATGCTTGATTAAAGTAGCTGATGTCACTTTCTTTGCTATAGCAATAGAATAAGACCCATCACTAAATAAGCATTAAATTTAATTGATGTCTCTGAGTGCGGCAGTTACTGAATTGCATCAGCTTATTCCCGCGTGTACAATTTAAACATGGTAACATTGTCCTCAGTAAAATATATCTTGAGTTAATTACACAAACTCCATGGTTCCCAGCACGGCTCATTCCATATTAAACCTGGAATTGGGAAACTTGGATTGTGCCCGCGGCCCGACGAAGCGCTCAACCTTTATATAACCCCACTACGTTCATTTTACTGTGAATTTATGAATAATTTTACAAAAATATTTCGAGAAGGAACAGTTATTTGAACTATTAGTATGTACAGTCAAGGAAATTGATTCGTAGACCATTTTGGACTATGTCAAAGTGACACTGTCAATAAAATCATAAAAAAAGTCTCTTACGTTTTGATTGATTACTTGACTTTGACATAGTCCAAAGTGGTCTACGAATCAATTTCCTTGACTGTACAAGCTGGTTTAGAGTAAAGAATGTAGGTATCATTTTTTACATGACGCAAAAAAAAGGAAGACTTTCTCAGTGGTCTGTAATTTTTAATTTATTTGTGTGTATTTGTCTGTATTTGTCCGCAAATTCTGAACCGATTTTAATGATTTATTTTTTATGAGTATATCACAAGTGTGGTTCCATTTAAATTTCGTCAAGATCTAGTATTGGGATCCATGAAAAGTCAACGGAGTTCTTTATAGCTTGGAGCCGGTTCATTGTATTCAAATATTTATTATTTGCGGAGTAGGTAAACATTTGACCATAATGTATCCTGATTTTAACTCTTAATAACACAAAATAAAAAAGTCGTGAATACAAACATTTTTTGGTTTTGAATCAGCATAAAAAATAGGATCAATATTTAAAAAAGTTAGCATTATGTTATATTGGAAATTTCCATCGCCATGCAAAGAAGGGTTAAGTGGTGAAACCGTTAAAAAAAACGCTGGGTGCTTCTAACACGCTTCACAAAGAAAAGGATTTAACAAACAATCAAAAGATATAACAATATATAAACGACAGGAACTATATTGTTTGAGCAATTAAATAGTTACACTAAACTAGAGTTACATTTTGGATATTTGTATTGTACCTGTAAAACCGCCGCTGCAAGTTCGGAACCGCCGTTTGTTTTGATGTTCCGTTCTAATTAAGCGTCTATTTGCGTAGCTAGTTCTACCTTCAGTTTAGTTTGGAATCTCCGCGGGTTAGTATTATGCCTGCACTTCACTCTTGGCGAGACGAGACGAGGCCGAAATACATTGATGTTATTATAAAAGTTTTACAGTCCGTCTCGTATTTAAAGACGGCAGTGTATCTCGGCCTCGCGTCGACTCGTGCGAGCGAGAAGTGCGGGTATTAGGCCGCTTCCTGACTTGTCGGTATACTTGCAGTAAAACACGGAATCGGTAAGGGTTGCTAGGCAACTAGTGGCATCTACCAATCAACGCGCAGCGTTTATGCCGACAGTAAATTTTACTGCAAGCATACCGCCAAGTCAGGAAGCGGCCTTAGAGTAGAGACAAGGTAAAACTACGACACGTTAACCAACGACATTTCTTGATACCATTGTATTTTTTAAACTAGGTGACAAGGTGACAATCCGGTATACATTGCTAAGTAGACAAGTTCCTACGTCAATGGGATTCACCTAAGCTACGATGTGTACACTGAAATGTCACCTGTCACGTGTCATTGTCACAATTGTCAGGAAAAAGGAAATCTAGCAAAGACCTCTGCAAATTAACTAAATTTTCAAAATTTTCGTAGTGTGTATTTACCTAAGTTTATAATTTATTTAATTTTTGTAGACTGAGCCGGGACAGGGCAGATTACACATAGAATATTTTGTTTTCAATAGAAAACCCCGCTCATGACCCCTTTTCAAACACGTTCAGAAACTGTAAATCAGTTTTGCTAAAGCCCCTGATAAGGTTCGCGTGGCGGGAACGTAATCAGCTGAAAGCGCTTTGTTCCTGAGACAGATGGACCTGGAGCAAGCGCCTAAAGCGAGATAAGCTGGCCTTCTGGGGTCCTTTCTTGAAAGTCTTGTGAACCAGTGTGCCTTGGTATTTTGAAAAAGTTTGCTAAAAGGACATGCGTCATTTCCTATATATTGTCTATGGCAATAATAGGAAAATGTGTTGTAAAAGTACTAGTTCTCTGCCGTTTCACCAAACGTTTCCCAAACTGATTCATTTCCCAGCTGTTTCATTTGGGCAAATGCTTTTTTTTCTAAAACTGTAAATATTTCAGGATTGTTTTAAAATTAACCTGACCTATTCTACACGATGGTCCTAAAATAAATCCTGAAATATTTACAGTTTTGGAAAAAAAAAGCATTTGCCCAAATGAAACAGTTGGGAAATGAATCAGTTTGGGAAACGTTGTTTGGCGAAATAAAAGGACACCAAAAGTACTACTTACCTATATTTAATAAAACGTCTGATCAAGCATACTAACGCGACGAGTTGCAAACCTTCTTTTTGTATTTCTGTTTGAAGTCTATTAAAAATATGATAACTCAGTTCATTATCTGACATAGGTATCTGTCATTTTGTCTGGTACGAGCATGGTACGAGAATATAAACGGGTTTTATCTAGTTAGTTAATTTAGTAGTGTGTACAAATATAATGCTTATGTGGGAATGCTATGTAAGCAACTTTAAGTCGTATTATTCTAATTAATTATACTAAACTAAGGACTTAGTTTCTTGTGTTAAATTGATTTATAAGCAGACAAATACCGAAGCAAACCTGATTTAATATTAAAATTGCGAAGGTAAATTGAACTGCACAAAAGGCAGCTCTTCGTGACATTTTATTTATTCAGGGCTGTCGCGGCGTCGTTCCAAACAACATACCACCTAAGCCGGCCACCGGAATATTCTATACGCTTCAATAATGCCCACGATCCATAAAGAATGCACCTGCCCTGCAACAGGCGTCTCAAAAAGCAATATGCCGCTACGACACCTGGTATTTGCATCAAACACAAACCCATCTCGGTTCTTATCTTCACAAGTTTACAGTGAACAAGGAATGCAGTGATGGAATGTCTCAAAATTATGAAAACCCTGAAAACTGTGAAAATGCTAGTCCTATCGAACATTTTCCGCGCTAACCATCCGCAAAAAATGACGCCGGACTTGAGTCTGTCATCGGACAAACCCGCGCCGGACCCGAAAATAGTGTCCCATAACTCATTGCGCATAAAACAACGAACAAAAACACACGACAATATCGCGAATGAAATGGATGCAAAAACCGTGAGACGTGAGAAGTGCCTTTCTATAAGCGTTGATGCGATCTCGTCGCACAACGAAGCTAAAAGCAAAGTGATATGTAGTGCCAAAGGTTTGCTAGAGACTAATTTAGACGATTTGTTCAACGACGAGTGGGGTGCGAAGAGTTTCGGGGCCAGTGAGCCGACGTTGAGTTTTAGTGTGGGGAAATGTAGTGATAAGCGTGGATCTCTCATGTCAGATGATGACAGTGATTGTGATACAGCTACTGATAGTGATTTGGATGACGTGGCTCGGGAGCAGCGGAGGTGCATGGGCGCTCGCCGGTTCGGCCACATGTTGAGGCGAGTGATATCTCGAAATGGTGAGTAATAAACAAGAGTAATCACCGTGAAATTGCGTTGAGCTTGCTTATGTTATACATCTTAATCTCTGTCGGTAGCGAGACTAGTTGTCTGGGCGGTGATCGAGCTCTCACTTGTGTAGTGACATAGAAAGCCAAGTGTCGTGTCTATCTCGTTAAATATGATAACGCACGTCGATCGTCGGCAAAAGCGCCTGGCGCCGCTCCGGCGAGTACCTATGGCGCTAGTTATTAAACACATAATTGGAAACCCGTAGGAGCTATAATTACAATGTTACGTACCCATTCGTATTTCCATGACGTCTTCGATACTAGCTGCTCTATATTTACCTATGTATACATAAATACAACACGCTTCCATGTTTTGATTGATTGATAGGCCCATCCCAAACCGGACCTGACTTAAAATTGGGAGGAACTTTTCCTTAGGTTGCCTAAGAAGGGATTTTTCGAAATTTTACTCCTTAACGGGAAAAATTTAGAAACGGGAATCTCGTATCAAAATACGAGAATTATAGCTGCTATGATTTGTACAAAGCATTTTTAAAGTGCAGTCTTATTTCTGTTTGTAAAAAAACAAAACAGACTTGGCGTAGCGTTTGCGGTGTACTTTTTATTTCAATGGTTAAATTAATGAAATACGGAGGGTTTTTATCGCGGTGCTCTTTTAACCTACTTTTAAATTGGAAATAAGAAGCACAAAATATAAAATAACTTTTTGAAGCCACCAAAGTAAACCTACTTTACAAGTAGAACTCAACAAGATTGATATCCATGTTATTATTAAGTAAATAAAACAACAACGTTAGGCTAAATGTTTTTATTTTGCGACCAATCTAGACGTTACACAAACCGTTTCCAATAAATGGCTGCCGTGTCGAATGGCGGTTGACGTTCGACGGTCATTTATAGCTGTTTTATTTCTATTGTGACAAACGCTCGCTCTACTAAATGGGCGATGGCACCTTTCAAAAAGAGAACTTCAATTTACGTGATCGACGAAATCTATATAAAAAACTAAAACACTTCAATTGAATAGAGTTATTTTTCAATTAAATGAGCCGGAGTTGTTTTGTGTAGAAAATTTTAGTCTAGCAGTATTGGTGATGAGACTGATGACAATTTTTGATGTTTTTTTAAATATTTAGAATAAAAATAAAAATGTTTTTTGTCAAGAGGATTGTGAACCGACGCTAGCTGTTATATTTTTCCATACTAATTTAAATCCGGGCGATAACGTTTCTCACCCCCTAAATCAAGTCCGATTTTCACGATTTTTGAATATGTTATAGCTATAATGAAAAACTAGGTCTGTCTGTACGGTTCAGTTTCTTTATTTGTTTATTTTCTTGCGGAAAGGAAAACGTAAACACCTAGTTTTTCGTACGAGAGAAAAGTTATCGCATTTTGTATGAAAAATTTTAGCTTCACAATCCTGTTATGCCTTTTTTTAAAGTTATTAAAAATAATGCAGCTTTGTTTATAGCTATTAAAGTTTCTGTATGAATATAGCATTAATGATTATCATATTTTATTTGCTATACTACGCAGTTACGTATATAGGTGTTTATAGAAGTCCTACCAAGAAGGCGGTTAGTTGCATAGTAATAGAATAGGCATTTTAAATTCTATATGGTTATCAATATAGTATAGAATGGTTCGATTACTACATTGCAGTCGCCTTCCTTGGTAAGACAGCATTAGCCAGTGTCGCGCGAACTTCAGTTTATTTGCTTCCAATTGTGTGAAATTGCTCGCGCTCCGATTGCCGACGATCTCGTTACGCCCCAATTTTGTTCGTAATCGGTTAGATGTGATCGCTGGTGACGTCACGTCTGAAGAACATAATATGTTCCACTATTTTTTGTTTGTAACATTTTTAAATCTACAATGTGTAGGTACTTGAATCTTTATATTGCAGTAACAGGTTTGTGCCTACGTGAAGACTGAAAAGTTCCTTTTTATGTAAAAAGGGACTGAAAAGTTCCTTTTTATGTAAAAAGTTTCAAGTAATGTTATCATTTTATAAAAGCAAATCTAAGCCTTCAGTGATGGTTTAGATTTACTTTCATAAAATGTCGCCAACATTATAAAAAATATAACTTTTGTACGGAAATTTATTGTTGCGACACGCAAACGCGTGGCAGCAACTATTATTCTTTATTTAGGCGTACAATTGAATTCACTTATAATTCAATTCATGAATAAGAGACTCTGAATCTACTGACCCCCATTTTCATAAAGCACAATTTTATTTATTTCAAATTCCAGCTAGTTAGCCTGCGAAGAAATAGCATCATTTTACAGCGAACCGTTCGGAATTGAAGCAAAAAATTCTGAATTTGTAATTCTACGACCACTTGTAAAATATTTCGTGCCGGGAAATCTAGTTTCCTTTTACAATCAAATATTTTTCTACTTATTTTCCTCTTGCGAGTTCGCTTGCACGTTCTATTTGTATTTCCTGTTAGTGCGATGAGACCTTTCAGTTTACTTCTAAGAGTTTTATATCCTTCTATAGGCGGCCGCGACTTTTTACGCGTAGAATTCATTTTCCGTTGTTTATTCCGCTTCAACCGATTTTCTCAAGATCCCTTCTTAGGTAACCTCTAGGGTACCCAAAGAATATTGCCTCTAAAATTCAAGTCCCTTGGTCCAGCAGTTTAGGCTGCGCGTTGTCCGGCAGTCAGTCAGCCACATCAATAATTATTGATCATTTTGCCATACAGGTTTATGAAACTAAACGGGTTGAAAATGTTGTGACCCTGCCTACGAAGCTAACGGTCCCGGGTTCGATTCCGATACGGGCAAATATTTGTGTGACAAGCGCTATTATAGATTCCTCAGTCTTTGGAACTTTTCTATGTAATCTATATATATAAAAGGCAAAACTGACTGACTTATATATCAACGCACAGCCTCACCTAGAAACTTGAAATTTGGTACAGGGGTGCGTTTCATGATGTAAGTGAGCACTAAGAAAGGATTTTCCGAAAATCGACCCCCAACGGGAAGAAATGGGGGGACTAGCGGGAAACTAATTCTACGCGTACGAAGTCGCGGGCGTCCTCTAGTTCTCTATATATGTAGTTGTGTTTATCGTTGTCTAGTAACCGTAGTACGGTCGGTCTTACGTAACTGGACATTTTAGTGCTTTGTCGTTTTATTTGAACTACTGCATTAATCTGGCAAAGGTGTTAAAGCGACAAGGTCCAAAAGTGTACAGCTACTTATTAGGCTGACTGTACCAGCCATTAGCTTAGTTTGGGACTAGGTCAATTTGTGTGACATTGTCTCCTGTTTTTTACCTCTGCCCAGCTTATTTGAACCTCCAACTTCGCTGGTTTTTACGTCTCTAGGATTCACTAGTAGCTGGTCAACGCAGTAGGGGCCTTAAAGCAGGGTCTGCGAACTTTTTCACTTAAAGGCAACAGTTTGAGTTGTCGACTTGTGATCGTAAGGTACCAAGTTCGATCCCTAGTGAACGCCCTGTATCTGTAAGTTTTCTAAGTACATTTCCTGAGTGCTTTCTATAGCTACCTTTACGTTAAGGACAAATATCGAGAACCAATCTGTTAGGGTGGGGTGCGCCAAAGTTCATAAAAATTGCAACTCCGATTATTGGAACTCCGATTTTTTTTTTCATATCATTTTACGTCATAATGATCACTCTTCATACTCTTCATAATATTTTTTAATACTAATTATCGGAACTCATACTCATCTGAACTTATAACGCCAATATTCATGGAACCGTACACTTTTCAGAATTTCTTAAATATCTTACGTGTAGATAAAATTAGGTTAGGTTAAGTGCGATTTATAACAATCCTCAAGAAGTTTCTTAAAAAATGCATTATTGTGTAGCGATAATTATGACTTAAAAAGTATGAACATAAAAGTATGAGCAAATTTTTTCGAAGAAATGATGAGTATAGACACAAATCGTTATTTGTATAAAAAATCTAAAGACCAATTTTATATGAGCCAATATGGACCCGTTGGGATGTTTCAGAGATGTTCGGTCTGAAAATAAGGAGCGTTGTTATATGTATAGTTATTACTTGAGTGTGATAATGCAACTGCAACCTTCTGATAGTATCAACGGTGCGTTTGCTGCGGCGTCGGTTTGCATCGCTGCAGCGGTGTTAGTTAATGCAATCACTCCCCGGGCGGGAGTGGCGGGACGCAGGGCCCTACCTCGGAAAACCTTGTAGGCGATCAGGAATATTTACCGAACCCAATTTAACAGCATCATTATTGTGCATTATCGCAAGTAGTTATAGCAATAGATAAAACTAGGTGCACCTGCCGTCCCCGGGCAAGTCTAAATGGAGCGAAGCTACTGCATGGCCGCCAACATATTACAACAAACAACCTTATGTCAATCGTAAGCTCTGCTACAGATTTCTCATCATGTCTGTAACTAAAGCTATTCTAATGGCACTTTTCCCATTTTTCCCATTGAAAGTCTATGGGAACAGATTTTCGGTGATTATTCCTCCGTGGTATGTCCGATTTTCAATTTTATTTTTTCTAATCTATCAATGGGTAGACGTCGTATTACTGGCTAAATTTGATGCTGATATCTCTAATAGTTTGGGAGGAGTATGGAGCCAAACGAAAATCCGAATCGGGGAAGAATGGAGCTTCGGTTACTTCGTTCGCTTCGCTCCAATAAAGATAATATCTGGGGTCCTAGAGAAAAGTGGTATTAGTCTTTTGACTAGAGCGAATAGTGCGGTTCTCCACTTAAACAAACTAAGGTAATAAACTTATCAATCTTATCATCATAATTTATAACTTGTCACTTTGTGTATCTAGTAACTTGTTATCTCTTCCGGAGTTCATGGTACCGGACCCTGGCCTGCCAGTTCCATATACATTTTGACATTAACTAAACTGAACTTACCTGACTAGATTTATCTCCTCGCTGCAAGTGCCCCGTAATTATGTGGGTACTTTTTAACAAATCCTTAAGTTACAAATTTTCCATCGTAATTTGCAACTTGTCACCTGTAGTTACGTGGTACCGGGCCCTAGCTTGCATTACCGGCCAGTTTCCGCGCGGGTTATTGCATTAATTAACAACTAACCTCGCGCAACGATCGGTTTGGAATTTCGTACAATATACCGATATTACCGATACCGCTTTTATTAATAGCGCGTTTTTTGTCTAAAACAAAATACCGGTTATAAACATGTCATCTTAATCTGTAGCTTGTCAAGGTGTCACTAGGTAAATCTTATTACTTGTCACTGGGTATATCTTTCAACTTAGTAGGTGTAGCTACTAACTTGTCACTTCTGTTGTTGTAGTGGCTTGGCTTGCATTACCTACCAGTTTCCGGAAGAGATATTTGATTAATTAACAATTAACCTGATGTTGTGATAGATTTGGAGTTTCGTACGAATATGCTATTAGGGGTTGAAATGTTATATTAGTTTTGGCAAACTATGATATATTAGTCGTTTTGCCATCGACAGTTGAATGCTTATTTATCTTCAAATATTTTAAAGTTAATTCGACTCAGGGTTTTTGTACATTTCAAATACCTGTGGTTTAAACTAGTAATGTAGGCTTTAAAATGGTTGTATTTCTAAGTAGGCATTCTCTGTACTATGGATGCAAGACAGTGAAGATATTTTGGGTACTTAACGTTCATGACTTTTTACAGTTACAAATATTCTCACCACTAAAACTTTGCCTGCAGGTTCGAACCTATTAGGTACTTATTCCCTAGCACAATATGCAGATTTTACAACTAGACCATCAAATCAGTCGCATTATTAAGTAAATTGCACAATCTACTTGACTTTTTGAATTAAAAGGGCGCATATGCAGTTTGATCATCATAGCAGATTTAACTCTCCATCGCTATAAATAAAGCTGGACGTGCATTGGACATTCCACAACCAGTAACGTTTTCATAGCAGATATAATACATAATAACTTAATAACTATGCTCGTAATATATCTTAATAACGAATAGGTACAATTGATTGCAGGAAAGAATAAAGTCGCATATACATTAACTGTTATTTTCCTTGCTTAGTTAAATCATTTCAACCTTGCGTAGAAAATACAAATGAAAGACAATCGTATCTGACTTCGAATATTACACGAGAACATTCGCGTGTGTGCGTCAATTTAGTAGGTACCGAATCGGGATCTCTTTGCCACCCACAAACTTATTGTATCGAATTTTGAAATTCAGAAATTGTTTTCCATATTATTTATGCTTATAACTGTATCGTTAGTCATAAAAATTGGAACTAGTAATTCTAACTTTAATGATCTATAATGATAAACGTTTTAATTTTCAAAATTTGTAAATTAGATATCTATAATGTTCAGAGGCATATTGATAATTATTCAGAAATGTTTTAGGGCATATATTCTTAAATCATTACATTGCCTCAAGTTCCTGTGAAATAGCGAGCGGAGCAGGTTTTATTTAATGTTTGGTTCTACGATTGTATGTAAATAACCACTTAAGTCCTTAGAATTGTTATGATAATTAATATACCTAATAACGACATTAAAAGTTATGTTTTTTTTACGACTTTCGGCAAATAACTACTGCACATTATATTTTCTAATAATATGACTAATATTAATTAAGTACTTATTTATTATCCCATGTGGTTAGAATAGTGCCACTCCATGGCTTCCCAAAACTGTTAGGCGATGGGCTTGCAACCTGTCATGAATAAACTTGTGAACATCTTCTCTCTGATTGTGCAAGGTGTGGTTGCAGAATTGTCAACGGGTTTTTGGAGTTGTTGGTAATTCTGTAGCTCTGCCTACCTTTTTCTGGGAATGAAGGCGTGGGTTTATGTATGTATTATACTTATTCATTACTTATGTCAAAAAACGGAACTTTAATTTTATGGCAGACAATATCTAGAACCTATTGAATTGAATCATTCTTGGTGACGTTACCACTACTCCAAAATACCGCAACTCTAGTGCATTAGTTATATAACGTGCGTGCCCCGGGCCGCTCCCGTCGCGCCTCGCTGGACAAACGGAGGCGCGGCGATCGCCCATATTTGCCGCTTTGTGTGTGGACAGCCATTTGATATGTTTAGCTGCGTTTGACTGGCATTGTCGGCGCGGGGAAAGTGAGTTTGACAGCCGGTTTGGATCCAGATTTCCCGATATTTTACAGTAGTTAGAAGTTTTGAGATATACCTACAGGTTGTTCTATTTTTGAAAAGTTCAATGTGTAGGTCAGTTAAATGAACCAATGGAAGATTTGATGAATAACTACTATAGGTTGACTTATAACTATTACTGCCGTATTCAGAGACATTTTTCAAACTTGTGTATGAAAATGGTCACTAAGGATCGACTTATCGCCATTAACTGACTCGAAGGGCCGTATTAATAAACTGGTCTTGGCTAAGATGCGCGTCACAAGATACGTCAAAGTAAACGTCAAACCATAGAAAACTGTCAATTTTGACGCAACTTGAGACGAGCATTATAGTCATGATCAGATTATTTATACGGCCCTAAAATTCTTAAGCGCGGTTGTAAAACCGAAGCAAAAGGTTCTTATTCGTCTATTTGTGCCTTGTCACTGTCATATGCCGAAAGTATTCTTAAAAAAGCTAGTGACGGCTCTAAGAATGTAAGTATCTAAAGTTTATAAGAAATCGTGGGAGTTCTATGAAATCGGTCATGCTGACGAATGTTATGTCTGTCTATCTCGGAAGTTTTGTTTAAACCGCTACCGGTGGCAACAGTTGACGTGTTCGGTACACTGTTTAATCGTTACAGCGCCTTATATTTTTGCTCGGTGCGATACAACCTTTTTAGGGTTCCGTAGTCGTACTAAGAACACTTGCTTACACCCGTATTCACAAACAATACTTAAGGTATCCTTCACTGAGTAAACGCACTGCGTTCAATACAGCTTTGTGATTGGTACTTTTTGACCGGCCTTTTGTTTATCAGACGATTTGAACCACCCTGTGCGTTCTCGAGCACTGTGAGACCTCATAGTGACGTTTGTGAATACGGTTGCCATGTCTGTCTGTCCGCGGTCTAGCGCACAGACAGACACAGTTGTACATTTAAATTACGCTAAGTGGTAAAAACATTTTTTTTCCTGTACCTCCCTTACATATGTAAAGCAAAGGTAAAATTTCTTTTTTAATTTGTATCATTGGATAGGTCTTAAAAAAATATGTACATGTCATTATAAATTTTTAGATTTGGGGCGCCGATTAGAAAATATTGATATTAATTGAGTTGTTTGTTGTTGCCTTTTGGGTTTTCGAGATAGTTTTTTGTTTGTAGTAACGGCGTCGGAACCCTACACTGAGCATGGTCCGACAAGCTCTTGCCCGGTTTTTCATCGTGACTGCTAGCTCGTGAAATATTTATCATACTTAATCATCCTGTGCGATTCAAGTAATTGAATAAGCTGTTCAAATACTGAGTGAAACTAGCGAACATTTTGCATGCAAATAGATTTCTGCTTCATAGAGATGAGTTCGTTTGAAAGGAGATGTCTGGAAGTCCGAGGTAATCTACTTATTCTTTAGTATTTACTAACGTTTTAATTTTGTAATTTCCACTCGTATAAATGATAGTGGGCGCCGTTTTGTTGTTATTGATAACAGCCGACTGTTTTTTGTTTAGTACGTGATTATACAGTGGTTACAAAAACGTGTTAGAGATAGCGTTACATTTTGGCTACATTTGATCCCAAAAAAAATTAAAGTTCCCGAGGAAATAACGATAATCGAACTCTACGCGGACGAAGTCGCGGGCAGAAGCTAGGATAATATACTAATCTCTCGGCTATTCTCACGACATATCTCCATTATTTGTGCGTGCGTGCGTGTGTGCGTGCGTGCCTGCGTGCGTGCGTGCGTGCGTGCGTGCGTGCGTGCGTGCGTGCGTGCGTGCGTGCGTGCGTGTGTGCGTGCGTGCGTGCGTGCGTGCGTGCGTGCGTGTGTTTCTGTGTATTTCTTTCTTTGTTTCTTACTCCTTCACACCGCGACGTGACATTTGTAATGGAGATAGCTTATAGGTAGGTTCCCTGTATTAACACATAGACTACTTTTCATCCCGAACCATTTAACCTTAATTTAATGAAGTTTCGAGCAGAACCTATTATACTACATATACTATTCTCTCGCCATATCTCCATTATTTTTGCAAGAAGTCTGAACCGACATCATCTCTCTAGGGCTTGCAGCAATGTTAATTCAGATACAAAACAACCAAGATTTGGACGGCACGTAACGCAGGATGCTGCTATAGTCTCTAGAGTTTCGCTCCTTCGAAAATAAACTAATATGCATCTCCTATAGGAGCTAGTTTTATATAACAAGTACCTTTCAGTCCGTGAAATTGCAACGCTCCCTCGCGAATAGATATTACAGTTTGCTGAAAGCCATAGCTATTTGAATGAAGTACCTACGTTTGTTTCTAGTTATAAATGTTTGCGCAGTTGACTTAACTTAGTATTTTTAATGGAACATATTATTTTAGCGTTTGATTAGTTGACGGGGGGAAATTGGATTAAACTTTTATTTTTACGAAGCGGTTCGGTTAGTCGATAGTGGCCTTGCCTACAAATCCCGATTCGATTTTCGGTATAAGCAAATATTTGTGAAATGAGCTCGAGTTGTTATTTGTTTCAGAGTCCTGTAATTTTTTCTATGTATGAAAAGTATGTATGTTTATTCGAAGGAGCCATAACCTACAAACATTGAATTAATGTATGTTCATTATACAGGGTGTTCGGCGGTTGGGTGTTGGGGCTTAAGGGATGATAGTTAGGGTCAATTTGAACACTTTAAACCAAGGTATTGCGAAGGGAAAAGACTAAACATTTATTCAATACTGGCTTTACAGGGTGTTTAATAATTGATTTTCTGGGGAATATAGCGATTTTCAAGAATTAAAAAAAATACAAAAACCGTGCCACTTTGCATAATAGTAAATGGTGTCAGAAATGTTCAGAAATATCATCTCTTAAAACCCCTACACCCGACTGCCAAACACCCTGTATACGTATGATTATCGTTTTACAGTACCCATAGTACAAGCTTATAGTTTGCGACTAGGTCAATTTGTGTAAGATTGAACCTTAATATTTTACTCGCTCATAAATTCAGCATAGCTTTCATCCCGTCTCCATCTCATGCCTCGAAAATTCGAACCGCAGTTTCGTCTATTCAACTACAATACCAATTTCAAATAATAATTTGCTCCGTTGTGTAGCTTTCATCTCTAGATGGCGATTGAATTGGAGCCGTCTTCGGCAATTAGGTGCGCCGACGGATTTGCCGATGCAATACTGTTGCTGCATCGGTGTTAGTATACTATTGTAGTATTGTATACTGCACTTAGGTGTTTACCTGCAAATTGTTAGCTGGATTAATGCTGGATTTGTAGCAGATATTGAGGTTGTCAATGGTTTGTAATAGCAGATGCAAAAGCTTTGAATATTGCTAGTTGCGAGTAATTCATTCGATGCTAAACGGGACAGCTTGCATAAGAAAAATAACTAGCATAGAGGCATTTTTTTTTTCCATCTTAGTCCTCAGGGTTGGCATCGCATTTGTAGTCTTAGGATTGCAGTCTTAAGAATGCTATATAGGTTTGAGATCCTAGAAGAAGAAGAAGAATCACACAAATATACAAATGATACAAGAAAACAATGAGGGTAACAGGCATAGCGCGCAAACAGATCCTACTTACTATTAGGTGGTGAGAATTCTTAGTTCCCTTCGAACTGCTATTAAAATACATTAAAAAATGACATCATAATAATTTTGAATTACTTTAAATTATTGTACACAAGCGACCCGCCCTCGCTTCGCTTCGGTTAATATGAGTTAAAATAACCCAAGTTCATCTGGAATATATACTTCTTAAATGGTGAAAGAATTTTTAGAGAGGTGCATTTGCATAGATGTTGTTTTACGACGATTTTCGAAGAAGTTCTATGTGACACTTTTAGCGAAATTGAGTTTTTCATGCCGTTAGATTTAAAATTCAATTCAAATCATTACCTACTGCCAGTTATCCCGGAATATCTCTTTATATACAATGTTTACAGTTGACTTTTCATTGCACAATACATTTTTTTTTGCTTGGAATTGACGCGCGAAAGGGCTTCATACAGCAGCTGCCAGCTGTCCATGGGAAAAACCCTCGACGCTCGGGTAGTGATTTTTTCAAAAGCAAAGGTGAGCGAACGCAGGAGTGAATGTCCAAGCGGCGAGTTTAAGTAGTCCCGTCAGAGCGAGAAAAACACATACCTATACAACTTAATATTTTGAGAATATTTCAAGCGTCTACCTGTTGCCGTTATTAATATCGAGCAAAAAATTCCAAAAAAAATCACGATTGTTGTATGAGAGCCCCCCTTAAATATATATTTTATTCTGTTTTTAGTATTTGTTGTTACAGCGCGGCAGCAGAAATACATCATCTGTGAAAATTTCAACTGTCTAACTACCACAGTTCACGGTTCGGTTCGCGGCCTGGTGGCAGACAGGCAGACGGATAGACAGACGGACAGTGGATTCTTAGTCCTAGGGTCCCGTTTTTACCCTTTGGGTACGGAACCCTTAAAAGGAAAAACAACATAAAAATAACTTTTAATCAAAACCTAAACTCAATCGAACTACCTACCCATTTCCCGAATTTAATAATCTGAATAAAGTAACAGGAGACCTCCGGTGCAGGCCTGATCGCTTCAAAAAAAAATCTTACTTTAGGGCGAAGCGCGGCGGCCAGCTCTGCAGCGGCCCGGGCGCCCGGCCAACCGTTTCGATAATTTAGATTTTGGTTGCGCGTAATTTTGAATCTGCCATATCTTCTAAAGTATTTATTTAATTAATATAGTGTAAAGGACCATTTTTATCTGCATTAAATACCCAAGATAACTAACGTATTTATTTGTATAAGGATAAATCGGAATCGGAGAAAATTGCTTTGCATATAACCTAAGATATTTTAATAAATTTTTAAAGATAAAAATGGTTACTGTGAGTTAACCTTAGAAGTTAGACATATGCCATCGCGGACTTTTCTCTAGGTTTTTTAAAGACCGACAATTCTTCAGTACATTATTTTGATATATCTCTTAAGGTTTAGCCAGCGTAAGCTATGTAAGCGCCCGAAAATTGATTTTTTGAAGACTTGGTAAGAAAAAATTGAGTTTTCTCAACTATGTTAAAACTTAATTAGATTAAATTGTGCCTATAAACCTTCCTCTTGAATCACTCTATCTATTAAAAAAAACCCCATCAAAATCCGTTGCGTAGTTTTAAAGATCTAAGCATACATAGGGACAGACAGACAGACAGACAGACAGACAGACAGACAGACAGACAGACAGCGGGAAGCGACTTTGTTTTATACTGGGTCCAATTCGGATAACCGTTGTCTAATTTTAAACGTCTGTAAAATTAAATTAATAAACGTCAAACTCGATTTTGACAGGTCTAAACTCAATCCGTATTCGGGAATTCTTCATTTTAGACAGAAATCCCTAATTTTAGAGGCACACTCAATTTGACATTTCTAAATTTATAGGGTTTACAATGTGACATTTCTAAATTTATAGGTAGATTAGAATTTGGTATTCGGACGCACATTACGTTATATTTTATCTGCAATTTTAAGCGCCGCTTGAAACTTTGTAGATAGATTTTGAGACTAGAAAAATCTTTAGGATACATTCTTACATGAAAAAAACGCTTTTCGTTATATGAAATAGCTTAATCTATCAGAACCAACCACAGACAAGAGAGTAGTTTCTAAATTTAGAGCTGTCATTTACGGCTAAAAAGTTATAAATTTAAGTGAATTTTAATTAAGAGTTTTTCCGAATACCAATGAAGAATGTCAGTAGGTACGCCAAATCGCTTGAAACTTTGTAACAGTAATGTTTATAAATAAACAAACATACTACTTTTTATTTTATTCAAATAGACCCAGTAGATTTGATTCTACAAACGTTTGAAATTTGGGTCAATAATATTAAAGGGAGCGGGCGCCATCTTACTGGAGTGACGTCATGGTTCCGCTGCGGTACGCGCCCTTGTATGATTGAGTAAGTTTACAGGGCTATATTTTTTGAACCGTAATAAGTAACCAGTTGAAATTTTCACAGTTTACGTGTTATTATAAACTCTATTGTTTAAAATTACAAAATGATCAATAAGTCAAATCCCAAGAGGGGTCCCCATACAAGAAACATGACAAATAACCATTTTTTTAGCATTTTTATACGGATTATATTTTTATAATGGCTTATTATTTTGATGCTGTTTTAAGCTTAAATTGCAGTCGAACTTTCATAGTTTACGACTAAATAACAATCTCAAGTAAAACTGCTAAAAATATGTGACAAAACTGATTTTATCAACACGATGTTTTAAGCGGCCACCCATCCTGTTTTAGAATACGCTTGTAAGTAGTTGCTTAACTTTGGAAGCCGAAGTACGGGTTGTATTTGTATTAGCTATTTATTTCGGTGTCACACAATAATCTAAACTCCATACTTACCTATAGTTTATTACCTATAGTTTACGACCAAACGGTAATCTACAACAAACAACAAAATCTTACACGATATTTAAGCTGTCCTGTTACGGGCACGCTGTACGACTTGTACAGTCAAGGTTAAAAATAAATATCCACACAAAGTTGCAAAAATATGTACACATAGACCTTATTACCATAGTAATAAGGTCTGTGTACATATTTTTGAGACTTTGTGGTGTATACATATTGGTGACCTTGACTGTACGAGACTGCGCGAATGTGAATCGTAATATTGTTGAATAGTACCTACCGCGCTCTGCCGCCCGCCGCGTCCCGCGCCTCGCGTCTCGCGCTTGGTTTTTAATTTCTGGGAAGTTTCACTTCAGCTGTCAACATACTTTTTGCATTAATGTTTTGGTATTTTTGTGTAGAATACGGTGAACCCAAAATTAAAAGTGCTTGATTATTATACTAATTTTATTTAACCAACTTATTCGACAAACATTACAAACAGAAAAGCCGGTCAGCAACAGACAGTTACTTTAGTTAAACTGTATGTAAAACAAACAATAGATAACCATAACTATCATAGAAACATCAAAACGAATTCGTAAAAATATTACGACTTCCAAAGTTAAGCAACTACGAGCGTAGTCTAAAACAGGATGGGTGACCGCTTAAAACATCGTGTTGATAAAATCAGTTTTGTCACCTATTTGTAGCACTTTTACTTAAGATTTCTATTTAGTCGTAAAGTATGAAAATTAGACTACAATTTAAGCTTAAAATCGCTTCAAAATAAGAAGCCATTATTGGAATACAATCCATATAAAAAAGCAAAAAAAATTGAATTTTTTTCATGTTTCTTGTACGGGGACCCCTCTTGGGATTTGATTTATTGTTCATTTTAAAATTTTAAACGATTGAGTTTATAATAAGACGTATTCTGTGAAAATTTCAACTGTCTATTTATTACGGTTAAAAAGATAGAAGCCCTGTAAACTCACTCATTCATATAAGGGCGCGTACCGCAACCAAACGATGACGTCATCATCCGTGAGCGCTAGCCGCCGGGTTTCGAGCGCCGCATACGAAGTTTAAAATTCAATATCTCGGAAACTATTTGACGTATCGAAATGATTTTTTTACACATTTTTTTTGTTTTTAATGAAGAATACGATAAGCCAAAAATCTAAACTGGTTGACATTCTCTATTGGCGCGTAACCTAAAGTGACATTTCCTAAATTTATAGATTTAAAAGTTAAGTTGAAATAAAGTTGTTTTTTTTTTGGAAGGCCCTAGAAACGTAGTTGTCAGCCTTTGACGGCTTTGCTATATCAAAGAAAATTACCGACAGAATTGACGACTTTATAAAATAAAACAATAGGCATTCTAATTACTTTTTTGCTCATTTATTACAGTATTAAATATTATCATACCTTTTACCGTTAACCAAGTTGTTGTGAAAAAAAACCGAAAAACATAACTTATATTTTATTTACTATATTGTTGCAATTAGCAACATTAGTAATAAGAAAAAATAAGAAGTAGATACATACTTACTTACACTTGTTTTGTTTGGTCTTTATTAGAATTATTCTAGTTTGCCTAGGTACATCATGCCTACATACAATGTAATGTAAACAAACAAATACCTATGTATAGTTTCAGTTTAATGCCGTACCCACATGCTTGGTGCTTGCCACAAACACTGAGGGTTGCAACTATTATGTTAAAGTGGGCACGACGTATTTCTATCTCACTCTAACGTAGAGTTACGTGCGTCCTGAGGCGCGTTTCACGAAGCAACAAATTACAAGCGGAAGTCTCTTTCTAACTCCTTTTGCTAGAAAGAGAGTTCCGCTTGTAATTTGTAATTTGTAGCTTCGTGAAACGGGCTGCAGGGGCGTATTGCATAAAAAATAATAGCTTATATTATAAGCGGAACTCTCTTTCCAACAGTATGTATTAAAAAGAGACTTCCACTTGTATTACAAGTTAGAAGCTTTTATGAAACGGGCCCCTGAGGTTTGTGGAAAACACCACCAAGATTATTTTTTTATCATGTAGTTATAATCTGTGGTTTTCCCTGGAATCATAGTGGAATGTGGTTGTGTAACACCAAGGGGAAATATTACAAGCATGTTCAGAAAACGATACCATTAAAACCTTGGTTTTTTAAAATTCGCTTAAGCTAAAGAGCCACTACAGTAATTATAAGAATGCGACTAGGCCATACGTTTTCTCCTGCCCATCTGGCTAGAATGAAGTTAATAAGGAGCCCTGCTTGTGACTGTGGGGATGAGTTTGGGGACTTGAATCATATATTTTTCGCCTGCAGCTTGTATGACCATATTCCCTTTTTTAAAAACCTAATTTCCCACCATGTCCCATTGCCCACGAATATGAATATCCTACTTTCTTCTCTAGACCCTTCTATTTATTTGTTTATAGAATGTTTTATAAATTGTAATAATATTAAATTATAATTTTTATTATTTCTTCTTTCCTATATTTTTATACATGTAATCTATTTATTTTGTTATAAAATATAACCAACTACTGTACTGATCCATAGTTCCTTACCCTACCCGTTTGTTAGTATTAAAGTATTCCGCGTTAGTTTCCCTAATTTTTGTTTAAACAAAAAACACTTGACTAATGGCTAAGCACTCGTGCAAGTCCAGAAAAAAAAAAAAAAAAAAAAAAAATGTGGTTGTGGAATGTACGTCTGTGGAATGGACTGCGGACAATTCGAACTGCGATTATAATTTTATAATTTTCTACAAGTCTAATATTTTGGCGCAGCCATTAGGCAGTAATTCAGTCTTATCTATGGATGGGCGCAGCTGCATAATACAATTAAATACTCCTGCATTAGCATGCTTCGTGAAAACTGCAACTTGTGCTATACTTAGTCGTTTTTTTCCTGTATGCGGTTCAGTTTCGTTTTTTTATAAGTAGGTACTAGATTAAATTTAATTTAGTAACAGTCCTCGTGTAGTAAAATAACTGTAAGGACACCTATGATGAGTAATGTCGGGCTGTACCTACTTACAAGAAGCAAAACACTAACCTACCTACTTATCTCAATGATATTGACAAATCCTGATTTTGGCATCAGCTGAAGGTTAAAATTTAATGAAGGTGCTTTTCTACTAGCGATCCGAGGCGCGACTAGTTTAAATATTCGTATTGAACAACCATTTCCACCTAGGATGATGTTCATAGATTTTTGATACAAATTTATATTATCGTCTAGCTTTGCCTCGCCAGTGGAAAAGCACCTTGTGTAAGACTATCTGGACTGTACCGTATTGGGACTCCAGCTAGTACAGTCACCAGCAATAATATATTGTCCAACATTGGGCGCAATAACATCTGACACGTCTTTATTACACGAGGTACAAGAGCGTGTCAGATATTTTTGCGCCCAATGTACGACAGTATATTATTGCTGGTGACTACCTACTCAGCAAACTATCACCAATTCATCACCTACTGACACAATTCTAAGTGACATACTTGCCTCATGCAACATACAGCTACAAGTGGATCATGAGGAATACACCGTTAAGACCGTTAACAGCAACAACTCAAGGATGTCATTACCTCTTGGTATATCTATGTCCTCCATTTCTCAAAGATAATAAATAAAACACATATCATGTTACCTTATTACTATTAACCAATAACATTTAATTTGGAAATACACTTTACACTAGCTGCAAACAGACAAGCATATGGCCCACCTGATAGTAAGCCGTTACCGTAGCCTATATCAAAATGCCCAAAACATAACTGAGTCAAAAGGCCCGAGCTGGTATTCAGGTGCTCCCGCCCAGAGATAATCCATATGGGGCTGGACGTGCGACTTATACAGCAACAGTCTTTGCCTCGATGTGAAGTACCACTTCGCTCTATTCAGCGCACCAAGTTTCATGAATCATGCATATTTCACCAGGATACCATAAAGCATGTCACCACTATTAATCTGAAAAAATAATCATAATATAAGATTGCTGGTTCTAAATGTTATATGCCCTTACTTATAAACGTGGAGTAACCATGGAGAAGCCATGCCATGTTTTGTCCTTACCGTTGTGACATTTGAATTCGAAGGATAGGGACAAACCATGGCTTAGCTACTCCATGGTTACTCCACGTTTATAAGTAATAGCAGTAAAGTTTAAAGCAATGAGAATAAAAAATTGGGTCTGAGTGAGTTGTGGCATGTCTTTAGTGAAATCATTAAACCATAATCTAGATGCGTTGTCCCATGACACTTATGCATGCATTAGAGCTGGATCATACTTTAGGTACTTAAAGAAAATATGTACTCTTTTTCAGAGTCACTAAATTATATATATAACTAACTTTAATTAACATAGGATAGGGCTAAACTTTCTGTGCAGTAAGTAACATTAATACCAGCAATGAATCTTGGATGTTTCATAGTTGTATGGGAAATAAACAACTATGTAGTTAAATAGCAATGTAAATCATCTAATGCTTGTATTTATACTACTGTATAATAAAACTATTGAATGATCTTTTTCTTTATATTTCATAATATAAAAAAACAATACTATTCTATGATCATTTGTTTCTTTTATCTCAAGACCCTACTTTTTAAATATAATTATGGTAGGTAGGTACAGTGATATTCAAGTTATTCATGTTGTTTGTACGGAGCATTTATAGGCACACAACCTATGTAGAAAACAATTTACAATATTAAGGAGTTCTTTGCAGTGGTTCATCTCAAGTGTTTATTTAGGAAGCATTAATAGGTGCTAGTAGACTCACAACTTGTGAAGTGCATGTATAGCTTAGAGAATAAAATTTATTCCAATTCTACACTTAGGTAGGTACATAAAACCATTTATATTAAGGCAGTTCATAACATAACATAGGTACCTACTTACCAACAAGTATCTATGTACTGGTACAGCATTCCTTGTGTTGGTCTATGTTTTATCTTATAACATGGGTGCAATATCACTGCATCATTTAGGTACTTAATAAAGTGCCTTTGTCATAACATTGTTGAACACTAGAAAGACAAAAATTGGTGGTTAGTTGTTTATTAGTAAATCCTAAGTTATCATTGTAAGAAATATACTTAAATAAAAAGGTAGGTAGGTACTTAGTAGAGAAAAAACTTTAGCAAGTATAACGCATTTCACAAAGATATCAAACTATCTCTCGAATATTTCCGCAGGTGTATTAAATGACTTACCTTTGATGGTCCGGGAAATCCTAATATTCATTTATGCAGCAATCGTATCAATTGACGAGCTGACTCACACAGATTTTAAGGGTGTTTCTTTTTAACATTTTCACTTTTATGTACGATAGGTTAGGTAATGAAATGAATTCCACAGAACCATATCCCTTTTGCGTTTTGCAAATAGCTAGGTACAGACACAGAACTCAAAGCAGACACATTTAAGGGCTTTTCATTACACTTTCATTCAATTACTAGGAATCCTTTTTAGAATTTAGGATAACGTGAAAAAAAATGCAATTAAAACAGGAAGGATCCTATTGACGAACGGTAAAATCACAGATTATAGGATATGGTAAAATCAGTAAGGCTTCGATCTGTCATCCGATTTAGAATCCCTAAGTACCTATCGTGTAAATTTACACGGGACTGTTTAGGTGGCGTCTAAATTTACAGAAAATTTCGTTTAAAAATCTGTAATTTGACGTTTGTGATGTGCACCCGAATACCAAATTGGCGTCTATCTCTAAAATGAATATTATAAACGTCAAATTTAAGCGATTCTCTAAATTAAGAGATTTTAATGTATGGCAACTTCAACATAGGCGGTAATCCGAATACCAATTGGCGTGTAACCTAAAATGACATAACTTAAAATTACAGATTCTTAACTTAAATTTAAATTTAGACGTCACTTATCCGAATTGGACCCACTATGTAGTGATGATACATACAGTGTGTAAATGGTATACGGGCGTTCCTTTTAACTGTGGTAAGAATAGCCCCTAATGAGCACATTTAGGCAGCTTTTGTTAAAAGTAAATTAAAAAAAAATTAACCATACAAAATAATTTAACACGCAATGTATAACAAAAAAAGCAATTAATTAAAAACGCAATTAATGATGTTTCAAAGTTATGACAGATGGAATTAGATGTACATTGCGGGTCGATGGTATGTTCAAAAATTAATAACGGTGTATACCGTATACACCGTTATTAATTTTTTATCACCGTATATCACCGTTATGCTAACGTATACAGTATACGTTAGCATAATCAAAATAAGTCTTTCTGTTTATGATTATTTGAGTCTTAATCTATGTCCATTTTTAATAAATGCCCGTATACCATTTACACACTGTATACGCTTGTAATCCCAGAGTGGGGTAGGCAAAGCTACAGAATTACCTACAACTTTAAAAAACTTGTTGATACTTAATTCAGTAACCACATTTTGCACAAATAGGCTAAGATGTTTACCAGCGTTAGTGACATTTTAAAGTTAAATTATTGTTCAAAAATATATTTTTGTAATTTTAATGAGTTTATTTTAGAAAATGTATTATGAAGATATGTAATCCAAGTAGTACCGTAAAATTACTAACAAAATTCCACCCTTGACTGCGATTATCGTAAAACAAGCTCGTATCATACTCGTATCGTATGGTCATACAATTTGCTATCATGCGCCGTAGTGTACGTAAAATGGGTCGTTTATATGAAAGCACATTGGTTTTAAAAGGGTTTATTTAACGGCTAAGTTACTATTATGTTATGACGTTAAGATATTTAAGATAATGAACTAGGCGCGGGTATGTTCCGTTTTTAGTCCACAACTTCGTCCGCTTAGTAACTCGTTTTTGGTTTTACTATAGGGTTATTTCGTTAATTGTCTAATTCATCATTCGAAGAGTTAATAAACTAACCGTATATTATTAGCATTCAAATCCTTAGTCCGTCTGAAATCGCATCGCCTACCCTTAAAATTACAAAGAAATTAAGTCGCAAAAACGACCCATTCCATTTTGAGTCATGTAACTCCTGATTAAAGTTACAAATAAAACCAGCTTTTACTTTGACTTGTACCCTTTTACACTGTAAACTTTAACACAATTTACATATAACCGATCGCAAGCCGCAGTCTGACAGGATTGTTGTATCAGAATCCGTACCAGAATAGAAAGGGAACAAGTTCAGTAAGTCCTCAACTACAACAGGCCCTTTTAGATTAGGCCGAAATAACAATCTGCACTTACGGAACCCGATTAGTCAATTAAGGCTCGCTTAGCAAGAATTAAGTTCTTGTTAAATTCGTTAAGCTGGTAGAGACTAGGGACGGGCCAAATTCGGTCTTTGCTTTTGCGAAGGCATTTGAAAATTAACCGTTTTGTGCAAGATTATTTCATACACTATTTGAAACTGAATATGTGTCTATCTATATCTAGCCTTTTTATCTGAATAGTTATACCGTCAATAAAATTGATAAGTGTGGACTTAAGTTGGCTGATAACGAATATGAAACATTTAAAGGCCGGGCTGGGACCTGACTGAAAAAAATAAATAAATTAGGTGATGCAATTGTGTAAGTGTGGAATACTTTGGAATCGTAGATGAAAGTAAAATTGTGAGCCAATCAGTAAAATGGGTTTATTCAATTAAAGCCAAAATAAAATGCAATGTAAAAAAAAGCCAATGTAAAGTGATCTTACTCGTAAAAAAAACCGCCTTCAAAAACCCAAAAAATAACTTCTACTACTAGGTACTTAGTAGTAGGTACCTATCCTATTAGGTTAGTCTAACTGAAGTCGGCTTTTTGTTGAAAATATTGTGGTCGCCGACTTCAGTTAGACTAACCTAATAGGATAGGTACCTACTACTAAGTACCTAGTAGTAGAAGTTATTTTTTGGGTTTTTGAAGGCGGTTTTTTGTTTTTTAAAACATTTATTTTATTTTACACTTTTTAGTGATCATAATAAGCTTATGTAGTCCCACTTCTTAGTTCATATATGAAACTTTAAGACATTTCAAGCTCGCCGCAAGCAACGCCGCGGGAAAATCATAGTCATTTTAAAACAATTAAATGTGCTTCGTTGTAGTCGCTCAACTATCTTAATCGAGATATCTTATCGCCACCCTTGAAATCGGTACCGTTGAGGAGTTCCGGTGGCCATCTGTGGTCTTCATCATCAGTTCCGCTTCACCAAGTGACATTTTCTGAATGCAAATGCTACACTTGTTACTAAAAATACTAAAATCGCTATATGTTTGCATACAATATTTGAGGAGTTCCCTCAATTCCTCACTGATCCCTTCATCAGATTCAGATTTGCTGACAATGGGACCACCTCGGAAGTATACTCTATCAAACCAAAAAAGAATTTTTAAAATCGGTCCACAATTGACGGAGTAATCGGTGAACATACATAAAAAAAAAAAAAAAAAAAAATACATACAGTGGAACGTATAACCTCCTCCTTTTTTGAAGTCGGTTAAAAATGAAAGCCAATCTACGATCCTCTCAGGTTTTTTAGGTCAACAACATACGCCGTTTAATGTAAAACAAAATTGTGCCAAGATTATGTCGCAACTGTGGCCTGTAATCCTTTATAACCTCACTTACAATTTGGCACCTTCCGCACAACACCCTGTGTTATAATATAAATCGTGATACTTTTTAAGCTGAATATTGTGCGAAACATGGAGAAACCGGCACAAAAAATACCTTCAACTTTAGTACTAATCTAAGGCCGCATTTACACCTGCAAGTTATTGTTGTAAGTTTTAAGACGCAACTATTGGTAAGAGTTAGTGGAAAATATCTGCATCTCTGTCTTGCATATAGCTTAGTTTCAAAACTTACGCCAACAACTTACTAGTGTAAATGCGCCCTGACATAGACTCAATCAATTAAACATAGGGAACAATGGGGGTCTTATCAGTACCAAACGATCTCTTTCAGACAATCCTAATGTTAGAAGAGACCACAAGAAATTGGCAATACTGTAAATCAATTTGTTTTATGCTGTAACCTACCCTTCTTGAACAAACAGTGGTTTTGTTTGTTTTTTAAACACTGTGTATGTACAGTCAACCAATTTGATTTCTGGGCCACTTTGGACTATGTTAAAGTGACGTTGACAACCAAACGTTACAGACTTCTTATGATTTGGTTTACAAAGTCACATTGACAAAGTCCATAGTGGCCTAGGAATCAAATTGGTTGACTGTACATGCTTTGTACCGAACAAAGTATGTACATTATAGACGCACTTTCCGTTGACGCACTAGCCCCAATTACCTTTAAATTATTCGCATTATTGTCAAATTCTTCGACTGAGTTTGAAAATATGTTAAAAATCATGTTATGACTTATGTCAGATATCTTATCTTTCCTTTTCTTTTATTTATCTTAATCCAAACATTTCTCATCCCTAGTTGATAGTCAGATTAAAACGGAAGGGCGATATCGATCCTTGTCTTCCGCGATTAAATTTATGTCGTTCGTGGCGGCTGATTTATTACCAGAATAAATAGAACGTTATGAAACGACTGCGTAAGCCTTTAAAGGGATTCATTCTTGAAAAGTGTGATAAGGTTTTCTGGATCACTATTTGTTAAACAATAAACCGATGCCTAATTATTAAGGAGTTCCATTGACTTTCCAATTTTCCATGTAACCTATGAACAGATCTTGACGAAAGTTAAATGGAAGGACAACTGAAATATAACCTACTAATGAAAAATGAGTCATTAAAATGAGGAGGATTTGAGTTTGACTTTAAAATTGATTGACGATTGGCAGTAACATACACACATAGAGAAACATACAGACGAATCGAGATACTCCTCGTTTTTTGAATTCGGTTGAAAAACCCCAGTCCTGGGGTTTTGAGTCAAAACTATATGATTGCGATCAGTTAAATATTAGGTACGTATAACGTTAAGAGCGAACCCTATCACCTCCTGGGTCCTTTTACTTTACCAGGACGAGCCACCTCACGTAAATTGGCGTCAATGCTTGCAACTTCAAATTAAGTGGCGGAGCTGTCTTTATGGATTAAAAACACTATCTGCCACACTCAGAGACGTCAATTTAATTTAATGCTTGATTAAAGTTGCTGCTGTCACTTTCTTTGCTACAGCAATAGAATAAGACAACATGTCACTAAACAAGTACCATTGCCCCTTTCCCGCACCTCAAGCATACCCCCCTTGCTCTCAATTAAATTGTACGCCTATTGCAGTTTTACAACAAAATATTGTAAGTTGTGTACTAAAATTTCATAAAGTTAGAGGCTTATCCTTTTCATTTAAATTGTTGCTTTACAATATTTTAGGTACTGTTAAGGTTAAGCTTTAAACTCACTTATGTTTGTAGTAGCTAGCCGGCAGTAAGCCATGTTTTAAAACTTAAATACCGCAAACAATATCAGGGGTTTCAATTAACCATTGACGTCCAGACCCTGTATTAAACCTAAGTCCTTTGACCTATGTTAAGTCCTAGACAATGCTAGTATCTAGGGCTTGTCTGAATACCCTAGATTTTAACAACAATAGGCATCGCGGCCATCTTCGGATAGTTACGCAGAGTGCTTTGATTGTTAGGAAAGATGACCGGAGACTAGGTATTTGAAGTGTGATTACTTAGACTAATGTTTGCTAATTAATCTAAACTAATATTGTAATTAGTGAAATAGTGTGTTTGTTTTTATGTTGGGGGTAATTAAGTAAGAAAAATACTGGAACAATAAAACAAATCTTTTACTAACGGTATAGCTACAATATCCCTGACTTTCACTTCGTTAAACTACTTAGTCAGCATCAGCATGTAGTATTGTATAATGTATTCTTTGGATGTTTCTTTTAACCCCCAATGCAAAAAGGGGTGGTATAAGTTTGAAATGCGTATCTGTGTACTTATTTATTAGTGTATCTGTAAGTCTGATTGTGACATCTTGCACCTAAACGGATGAAACGATTCTGACGCGGGTTTTTTAATGATAGCTATTTTAATGGAGATAATTTTTAGCTAGATTTCATGAAAATCGGTAGGTCCGTTTAAGAGTAATTAGCAATGAAAGTAGAGCCATTACGTTGCTTGTTTTTATCTTTTTCTTAGCTATAATTATGATGGGGATATACGTATATTTACTAAATACTACGTAATTTGTAACACTCGTAGCCGTGATTTAGCAATACTTCCTTTGCGCAACTGCGAAACTATTAAAATTACCAAACAACAGTTATATGACGTCAATAGCATTTCTAACGTCGAATATCTTCGCCGATTCTCGCCCATTGTTCCGAAGTGAGCAAAACAATTCCCATCAACCATGACCAATTATAACTTTTACTGGCGCTTAATATTGTCTTATCTCTTTGTACTTAAATGGATCTCTGGTGTATATTGCTTTTTAATTAATTTCGTAATTAAAAGTTTCGTTGTGCAGTTTATTTTGTTTTGTTAATTGAGTATTTGTTTTTTTTTTCAGGTAAGTGGTTACGGAGCTGTAAGCCATAATTTTAAGGTATTTATAGTTGTTATATATTTAAAGTAAAACAAATAGATTTTGTTTTATTATTAGGTAACGCAGGTATGAGATAATTTATTTATGTTTAGTTAATTAATTTGTGTTTACTTTAATTGTTTCAATTACACAGGTAATAATACCTTTTATATCATACTTTTCTGTGTACTTATAAATAAATATCCAAATATTGTATCATTCAAAGAATGATGACTTGCGTGTGACTCCGAGAAGCAGACTAAAGGTCTCGGTCTCGTAGTTAAACAAAACAATTACTATAATCCGTTTGTTTAGGTACTTATTAAATATATTAAATGTTAACAAACAGAACCACATAAATATAGTTCTTTAGCCAATAGAAGCACAACACTGAAACGTCAAAATTTGACCAAACAGTTTTGATTGGCCGTTAAGCAGAGTCACGTGGTTGGTTTTTATTTTTTAATTTAATTGGTATCTAGGTACTTCAACAAATCTCAACATAGTATAAAACAAAGTCGCTCCCCGCCGTCTGTCCCTCTGTATGTACGGATATATCTTTCAAACTACGCAACGGATTTAAATGCGGTTTTGATCAATAGATAGAGCGATTCAAGAGGAAGTTTTTATGTATAATATTTATTCTGATTTATGTACGAATATTACAGAAAACTTACATAAACCTAAGCTAAGCAAGGTTGGATCGCTAGTACAGTATAATGTCGGGTTCCTTTATTCAAACCGCGGACCGATAAGGTTTACTTCGGGTTAAAATTGGACATTTAACAATATAAAATGTTTTCAATTTTCAAATATTAATCCGAAGTAAGCTTTATCTATCCGCGGTTTGAATATAACCGGACATAAGCCAACCAACTTAATACGAAACAGCTTTAAACGAAATATCCTTTCGCATTTGTCAACTCAGAGCATCACAGTACGGAAGCTGCAACGTATTCAACCGTAACCACTCAGGATCGTCAAATCCGGTATTAGGTTATTAGTGAGCCGAGCCGAGCCGACGGGACCCGATTAGTGACGAACGGCGCCGATCGGATGCACATTGTCGGATGTCACCAGCGAATGGCAGTAGGCTAGCCAGAGATATGCTAAAGTTTTATGCTGTCAAAAAAAAACGGCATTGTTTATGAAATCCATATGCGCGTACTGCGCTTTTGCTTTGGTGGGCTGGATAAATGGTGCTGACTGCTAGGTTTCTATTCATTTTTGTTTGAAATCATGTTACGTAATGCCGTGGCAATCCTTGGAGCTGATATTCATTGGGGATATTAGCAACAAAATGATTTGAAACAATACAGGTTTTCATTTATCCTGAAGCCACCTGAATTTAAAATAATAGTTATAACAGTATCTATTGTTACAATGCAACCCTTTTTTTACACTGGGAAAATGCTTGTACCACCTGGGCCCGGGGAAGCCTTAAGGTTATTGGGACTCACCAATCATGTGTGGCCACACCCACTAAAATCCCAGCAATTCTAACTTGGAGCGACGTCCACGAGCCGACCCCCCACTCAGGCCGGCCCCGGGTACCTCTTACCATCACCGTGGGGTGACCAGTCCACGGTTACTAAGCCCTACCGCCACGACAAGGCGGGTACCCGCGGGGGGTTTAAATGCAACCCTAACCTAATCTAACTGCAGGTATTTTTATGTGAAAAAGGAGGTAGACGAGCAAGCGAGTCACCTGATGGTAAAGTGATCGATCATCGCGACCCGACAACCGCAACACCAGAGGAATCGCGCAGCGGATTTTTTGGAAACTTAAATAGTTGTCTGACTCAGCTAAAAACCAGTTTAGGACAAACCACGGAATAGAAAAAACGGTGGAAGTGGCATGAGCTTCGCTTAGTATCAGACCTGTTGTCGCCAATACTCAAACTATCATAAAAACAACACGCCACCATGAAAAATGTTTTTGGTGCGGCTATCATTTTTACATTCCAAAATAGCATAATAAGGCATGTTTCTGGATTTATTTCCTATTTTAGAAATATCGAAATATTGAAATATCGAAATAAGCGATCGCGGCAAAAATATGGTAGGTTCCACACGGTATCGTGCCACACGTTACACGCCCACTTGACACTTCTACTGCTTTTTCTGTTTTGTTGGACAAACGACAATTCGAACAAACGATGCGTTAGGACAAGATTCTCCGACTTTATCATTTATTAATTTTATTTAAACCCTATTAGAATTGAAACAAGATCAAAATTAAACAGCAAAGTCAGTTACCTCCAAACATTTGGTCCTGCTGTAGTTGTATCCATAGAAGCCCGGTCGCCTTTAATGTCGTCCCGTACTAATTAAAGGTCGTGCTATTTAAATTGTTAATGTCCACGTTTTACTGATTTAAGTGCAATTAGCGGAGGTGGGAATTAGTTTCCGTAATGGCGCTAATTTGGTTGAGAGTAACGGTGAAAAAAGGCAGGTTTTAAATCGTAATCATTTACCCTCAACTTATGTCTGGGTTATCTTTCTTTTCTCTATAGATTAGATATTTTTTTCTATAGATGGGTGGTTTTTAAAAAAGTGTACCTAGTTAAGGACTAAAATTAAGAAACGGTAGCTTTAGTATAGAATATAATCATTTATTCGGCTACTAAATAAAAACAAAAAACATACATTTGAAAAAACAAAAATCAAAAGTAAGGGTCATTATTTGGGCGTTTGTTCGGAATCACTTTCGTGGTCACATTTTTGTAGAAGTAGCTGCAGATTTCGATTTTGTTTCCGGTTGGATATCTAAGTTTACCGGATATCTAACAAATATCCAAAAACGGCATAAAAATATACCCCCAATTCTTCAAAAATATGTCCACAAAAGTGAGGCGGTTGAAACGCTCGAATAATGACCCGTAACCTATTTTACTATTTAAGATAACATTGCCGAAATGGTGTGCCAGCTCAGCGCGGTGCTGTAGCACGGAGCCGCAGCGCTGATTTTCAGCTGGACCCGTATTTACCCTAGGTAGTTAGATGGCAAAAACATCAAAAGATAATAACAAAACACTGCATAAAAGTTATTCTACAAATAAATTAATAATACAATCCTATTCAACTATTATATAATGTAAAATGTTAAACATGACAACAAAGTGAGATCGCGTCCTTAGCGCATTCTTATTTGCTTGCCTATGTATTACACATATCTTCTAACTGATAACTAAATATTCAGCAAACACAATAATAAAGAAAAACCGGCCAAGTGCCAGTCGGACTCGCGCATGAAGGGTTCCGTACAACAACATTAGCAAAAAAGGCAAAAAATCATGTTTGGTGTATGAGTGTTAAATATTTATTTCATTCTGTTTTTAGTATTTGTTGTTATAGCAGAAACATAAATACATCTTCTGTGAAAATTTCAACTGTCTAGCTATAACGGTTCATGAGATACAGCCTGGTGACAGACAGACGGACAGACGGACAGCGGAGTCTTAGTAATAGGGTCCCGTTTTTACCCTTTGGGTACGGAACCCTAAAAAGGTATGACTCAGAATAATGCCGTGGCGTGGCAGGCCACGTCCCACGTCGCTGGTTTTCAGTGGCCCCCGTTTTGAATTACTTTACGAATAATAGGTGTTGTACAACAAGATTTACTAATAAAATACTGAGGCTTTATGCCTGTTTATTATAACTTAAACGGTATCCCTAGTTCGTTCGTTCGCCCGTTCGATGACCGGCCGGCGCTCGTTACAGTGTAACTACATAATTATGAATTTGTTAATTTTAAACATGCTTAAATTGATCACACATGTACAACTTTGTATAACTTTAGAGTATGAAGTTAGTGTTGAGCTCGACAACGCTTTTGGCGTACTTGTTTAGTTAGACCTTTTAATTGGCGTAATTAATTACTTCGCCGACGCGTGGAGACCGAGGGTGTGGTCGCGTCTGTGTGGGCTATCGGTTACTGTCTGCGAAGTTTGCTCGACTTCAGGACATTGTATTTTGTACTTTGGAGAAATAGCAAAGAGTTTAAATTGTAGTTTACGCTGTTACTGAATGAAGACGTAAAGAACGCTGTAATTTTAGTCTCGTATCTTAAATAATCTCGCAATATCGCGATAATTTTAGTGTCGTATCTTAAATTATCTCACAATATCGTGATAATTTTTGTCGCGTCTCTTAAATTATCTCACAATATCGCGATTGGCCTAGTTGGTAGTGACCCTGCCTACGAAACTAGAGGTCATTGGATGGGTACCCAGGAAGTAGGGAAAATATTTGTGTGTTCATACACAAGTTTTTGGTTCTGAGGTTTGGATGTTTTCTATGTATTTCTCTAGTGCTATATATTAAGTACAAGCATAAAGCTTAGTGCTTTCTTTATTAAAACAGGATTCATTACATAAAGTATCTGTCAGACTCCGAACTAGCTTGGGCCTGTATCTTTGACGTCTGCGAATGCGATCAACAAACTGAGAAACATTATTAAAATAAATTCTCGAAAATGCTGAATAACTTAAACTTAAAAACCTAAAAAAAAGAAGAGTTAAATACACTATTTATCACCTGTTATTGTTCCGATTCTTGAAGAGGCTTAGTGTAACAGTGTTTTTGAACTAAAAATATGATAATCTTTTCATTGAAAGAATCCAATCATAAAGAGAAATTACCGCCTTGGTAGCTTAACCTGCATTTTCAGAATAAACAGCTCAAAACTAAACCGTTCTGGTTGTAAAACGGTTTTACGGCCGCTGACGGTGTTCGTTCGTCGATCTTAATAACATTTGAGACATAAAACTCTTTCTTCATAAAATTAAAAACGTCTCTATTAATAAAAAAAAAATATTGCGTAGTCGTATTTATTTTTAATGTAAGATTACAATAACACCCGTATTCACAAACAATAATTAAGGGATCCTTCACTGAGTAAACGCTTATACAGCTTTGCGATTGGTCCGTTTTGACCTAACTTTTGTTTATGAGACGATTTGAACCACCCTGTGCGTTGGAAGCACTGTGAGACCTCATAGTGTCGTTTGTGAATACGAGTGTTAGTCAGTATACGCGACTTTATTTTTATAATTTAGTAGTATTTTCTACGAGCTATGGATAGAATGCGACTAAGGTTTCCTATTTTCCACAACAAAGTCTATAGGTTGAGTACATATCGTTACTTGCAGCGCTTCTCCTCAACAATGGCTTTGGGAAGCGGAATCAGACAGCATTTCTAGCAATTGTTATTCATACTTTTGTAGTATCTGCTACGAACGTAGGTTTACTATTTTTCATGGCCCGTATTATGGTCGCCTTTATCGCGGTGGATAAAGCATCCCTCACTCTCGCACTTACATAATGGTCAGAAAGTGACATATGTTTTAACCACGTTTATAAACTTTGATAAACACAACCATGGCCCGTGTTATGGTCGCCTTTATCGCGGTGGATAAAGCATCTGTCACTCTCGCACTTACGTACTGGTCAGAAAGTGACAGATGCTTTATCCACATCGATAAAAACGACCGTAATAGGCCCGCAGAAACGCGAAGTATTTATCGTGAGTATTGTTACTCTGTACTTTTACTTAACAGCTATAAATCTACAGATACTTTAATATCGTTAACTGCCACCGTTATCCACATAAACCGCTGTAAAGTCGCGGTCGGTGTAAAAACCTCATAAATCCACTCGCAAAGATAAACTTCGTTCGGAAGTGTTAAACTTTCAGTCGTTTTCAAACGTCGGCTACAAAGATTGCCGGATTAAAAAATAAAATATAGTTATACTAACACAGACTAAACTGGAAAGCTTCAACTTATTACTGATACTGTATTTACGAATAGGTTATTCTAGTAAAATATTTTATCTGTGACATTCTGTATACGGTCGTTTTAGTTTGTATAAAAAAACTTTAATAGGTAGTTACGTATGTTTCTATTTGGAATAAAATACCTACTTTATGTGTACATAAACATCTGTAGACTCTATACTGTAGAAAGTATTTCTTAAATAATAAAAAATAAGATTGTCGTCTATATATGTTAAGAAAAATTAACTCTCCCACAGCCGAAACGAATCTAACGACATCTTATATGTTAAAATCCATCGAGCCATTTAGGTTTCAGAGCGTGCCAATAAAATAGACGTACTTAAATACACTCGAAAAATATAACCCTCTTCAGGAAAAAAAAATCAACGTATACTTTGAAAAAAATAAGGTTAACATTTGTTTTTAAATTTATACAGGATAAATCTAGATGACTGGCAGGTTGGCGTAACGATCATAATTTAAAAAGGCTCAGGTCGTTATTCAGCCTTGAATCATCTGAATTTCTTGCGCGGCCCAGGCGTACCAACACAAGCTGGCCGGATAGAATGTTTGTAATGAAAATATCGTAAAGATAAATTTTAGTGTCGTCTCGGGTGTGTATCGTGCCAGTGTTACGTTCTATGTTTAAAGTTAACGCTTGTTAGGGTTGTTTGAATTAGGAACAGCAAAAAATTGTGTTAGGTTGGGTGAATATAAACTTTTAAATTAACAGTTTTATTATCATATTTATCATGTAGTACATGCATGTAAGAATTCAAAATCTGAACTTTTCAAAAAAAAGTTTCTACTATTAAGTACATCAATTAAGCCATTTTTCCACTGTTCGACTAGCAGTCGTTTATTTTCCTATTTTGTTACAGTTTTTTTCGTTTTAATTATGATTGAAATATTATTATATTTTTTAATATTAGCAAAGTACGCTTAATAGAACTATAATAAACAAAAAGCTAATGTATTATTACTGAAAATTACGGTAACGTAATAGAGAAATTAAGTAACGGAATTAAGCACGTCTTGATGTACAAACTTTTTAGAAATTACTTTTGTTTGACATAATCTTCGTCAAAACGACATTTTAAAAACTTTGCTTAGAAGGTTCGGCAGTGCACTATGCCGTGTAAAGAACTGAAAAAAACCTAATAGTCTTAACTTGAAAATAACTAACCTAGGCATTCATCATTTAGCAATGCGATCCTCACAATGCAATGACTTACTCCTTATTTATTTTTGATTACGAGTAAAATGATTACTGGAGTTTAAGCAATCACTTTTTTTCAACACAAAGTCAACCTAAAACAAAATGCTCAACATTAATCCCCTCTCGTGTCAAGATCGGAAAAAGATAATATGCTTTTCAATGTGTTAATTTTGTACTGAGGCAAGACGCCGAGCGCCACTTGCCTTGACAAAGGCACCATCTTTGTTCTCGGCTGCTTTGTCGCACTTCACTTGTTTTAATTATTGTACATTTTCGATGTGAAAGCTGGAGACAGTTTTCCCGCTGCGAATATTATATCATTTATATCTTTAAACTGCCTGAGGTGCCTGAGATCTAGCTTGCTGTTTTGAAAAGTTACAATTACGTGTGTAAAATTGAAATGTTCACTGTAATACAGTTTCATGTCAAAAACATTCAATGTTTTTCTCTAAAAGTCACCATGTTATTTGAGTCCACATGACACTTAAAATATATCAGAACGTCATTAATAATCATAGGAGGTATTTCTGTAGACGCGTTTTCTACAGATACTTACGTAAAAAATAACTTGTTATTAAAAAACACATGAAATACCTACTAGCTGTTGCCTGCGACTCTGTTCACATCGAAGTCGTTTATCCCTATCCCCTTGGGAATTCAATTCTTATCCATTTTTCCGGGATAAAAGTATTTGTGTCCTGCTCCGGCCTTCAAATTATATACATGCAAAATATCATTAAAATTAAAAAAGGTTAACAGTTAAATTGATATAGATCAAAATGTTTTGATCTCCGCTGACTGTAGGACCAGAATATAGCCGTTCCTAAGCCCTGTAGAAACCAGTGTAGCGGCGGAGGTACAATCCAATTACGGAGCGGCGTGCGATAGTTTCTGCGAGACGTGTTGTAAAACTGCGGGATCGCCGCTCTGCATGGCTAATCTACCCTCTCAACCCAAAGAGAAACAACCACCACACAATTCTTATAGTATCTTGAACCTTATTTCTAACAGGAGAGAGTCGAATCTGCTTCAGTAGTTGGGTAACAGATGTTCCCTTTACGGCAGTAGTTCTCTCAGGGCTGCCGAGATGCCAGCCGCAATTATTTCCGTAATATTTTAAATTCTTTAAACCTGTTAGGAAATTTTGTGACTAAGAAAATTGAACACCATTTATTTGGTTTTTGGTTACCGATTTATTTAATATTTGAGGTGGATATTTTTAATGTAATTAGCAGGTTTTTTCTTTTGGATGAGGTACTGTAAATGCTTTGGGTTTCTAATAGTGAATAAAGTGAGTTCAGGAAGGTTTCCTTTTGCATTTTACCAAGAAATATAGCCCAGTAGTTGCTGGATTTAATTTTTCAGCCATTATCCCTGTCGCAAAAATCCGTCAATTAATGTCGGTGTATTTCATTTACTTATTTGACTTTACGCTGTTATTACAAAAGTGTTTCATGAAGGCTAAACTTGAAATTTGTGACAGTACGGTACATACAATTGCTCAAAATAAATAAGAACAGTAAATGGTTTATCTGGAATTCGAACTTGATTAAATCGTTAAATATGTTCTGCAATTTTCGCCAAAGAAGCAACCCTATCCCGTAATACAGAAAATAGGTTGTTTTCTACTTATTCAATTAGTATTCATCTCATGTAGGGAGTAGTCAAGATATCGTTCTACGTAAAGAGCCATGTACGACAGTAACAGACGTTTACAAAGCTTTCCTTATATTGCCATCTTCTAGCATTTGTAGCTTCATTTGTTTTATTATAACTATTTAATGTGTACCTTATATTTTATCGAAACACCTTCCAACGAACGTTAAATTACGCAGAATTTCGATTTCATCAAACGGCATTTCTCGCCACATGAGTAAGTTTATTTTGAAAGTCACAAGGCTCACCTAACCTAAAGTACGTAGGGTGATGGAACCAGTTATGGACAAGGCACCAATAATGGACACTTGATTCTTATTTTACAGAAGATAAGGGTTATTTATACATTTGTTTCGCAACAATCAATTAAGAATCAACCCACGAATTAAGTGTGAAGTGTCCATTACTGGTGCCATTCAGCTAAAAGTGTCCATTATTGGTACCGTCATCCTAATTCTTCGTTAAGATATCCTGAAAACATCATGGTTTCAGCAGAAGCGTTCGAAGAAATGAAATCCGACGAAATGATTCTATCGATGAAGAGTGACTGGATAAAATGTTGGGTTACCCTATTTAATTGTTTAATATCTCTTAAACGGTCCAACTAATATTCATGAAACCTAGTTTAGAACTATCTCGATTAAACTGGCTTTCTTTAAAAACAAACCGCGTCCAAATCGGTCCATCCGTTTGGGAGCTGCGATGCCATAAACTGATATACAAACACACAGGTACCATCAAGGACTTTAAATGTTGATCCACCATAGAACCTTGTCATAATGACAGTGTCAAATGACGAGATAGAAATTACCTAGGAATTAATCATTGGTTTTATGCGACAAGGTTCTATTGTGGTACATACGTCCGTCCGTGACTGTACAAAGACACGCAGACTCATCATACACATATACACACGTTAAGCTTAACCCCCCCTCTTTCCATGAGTCCAGGATTCATTCGTCTAAAACCTAAACGCCTAGAAACCTAGGTCGCTACAACGCTACTCCCTTTTAATTAAAACCTCCATTTCGTCTTTGAGACCGAAATGTTCTATCTAATACGGACAGTCCGCATTTCGCCGTTCGCGATTACTCGTGTGCACTGTCTGGGAAACTGAAAACGTACGTTTAAAAAATCTGAATCTTAAAAAGTCTTGTGTGTTGAGACAACAAGAAATCTAGTATATCGTTCATTGAATACAAAACTGACACATTCCAAAATCACTCAGTGTTGCATTTTAAAATTAGAAGCTATTCGTATAAGATTTTCAATGCAAGAGCAAATTATTTTGGAATGTGTCCGTTTTGTATTCAATGAGCGATATGTTAATGATAGAATTCATCTAGAAGAAATAAATATCGTCAGAAAATTGTCTTTTTGCTATAAGGTGCCGTACATAATACCTATCAGGAGCGACCATGACATGACGGCAATTTTGGCAAAAAAGGACTACGCTGTTCTACACCCGGGTGTTAGTTTTAAGCTTTACAGGTACATTGTTATGTATAATATAAGGTATTTGTAAATATGGGCATCGTTGCTCCAAATAAAATTTGCTTATTACTCATATTTCTTGTAATGTTTATAATTTAAAAAAAAAGAGTATTCGGCTGTCTATCGCTGGCACATCTCTGGCATCTGTCATTAAGTATATTTTTCATGCCAGAGTGTGGCAACGATAGAAAGCCGAGTAGTTACTATCAAAACTCTGGTTTTATTTTACGGTTGAATTCGTTCTTTTTAACAACAAAACTTTCACATAAACAAATTTGCCATAAACATCACAATTAATTAAAATTTAAAGTTAAATAACATTTATTATGTGATTACCAATTTACTATTGCCGTTGGAACATCAACTGTGATCTACACCGATGTATTTGAAAACCTTTTTTTCTATTGCAAAGTTAATTCAGCATAACTAAGTTATTAAGAAAACGAAGAAACGAGTCCTACTCGCACTTGTCCGATATTTGAAACAACTTGAACAAACCCGAATGACATAAGTGGTGTTAACAAACAAAGTACTTCTACTAAGTAGTTACGATAAGTCACAGCAAGTTCGCCGAAGTTCTGTCAGTGTCAATATAACTTATTGCCAAAGACGTCTTCGGACTAATATCGTATGCCAATTTTAATTAAAACATCAATGTCTGATATAACCATCTCACTTCGTATAGTTAGTTTCACAAGACATGTCACGAAATGAACGATCGTACCCTTACCATGAGTTACAATTACCGTACTCGCTAGCAACTCGAATTCTATGTCCCTCACAGTATTTTGACGATGCGCTGGCCTAGTTGGTAGTGACCCTGCCTACGAAGCTAGCGGTCCTGGGTTCAAATCCCGGTAAGGGCAGATATTTGTGTGATGAGCGCGAATATTTGTTTCTGAGTCATGGATGTTTTCTATGTATTTAAGTATATATTTATCTATATAAGTATGTGTATCGTTGTCTAGTACCCATAGTACAAGCCTAGAGCTTAGTTTGGGACTAGGTCAATTGGTGTGACATTGTCCCCTGATATTTATTTATTTATTTATTTATTTATAGAGTGCGAAGGACAGAGCTTTCGACTCGCTAGCGAGTACGGTAATTTGTAACTCATGGTAAGGGTGCTGAAAGTCCCTGGATAGTCGGGGCTGTTTACATTTTTAACCACCGACTAAACGAGACGGGGGCTGTAAGTTTGAAGTTTGTATCTGTCTTTCTGTGACATCGTAGCTCGATCACTAACGGATGGACCGAGATGGACGGGTTTTTTTTAAATAAAGCTAGTCTAATCGGTATGGTGCTGAGCTTGGTTTTATTATAATCGGTTGGGCCGTTTAAGAGATATCAGCTCTGAAAGTAAGGGGTCGCCATTATATTTTATCGAATTCCGCTTCATTGATTGTATCATTCGCTATTTTCTACTGAAACTAAGATGTTATCAGGATGACAAATATTAATTACGTAGGTCAGGTGAAGTGTAGGGTGAGAGGTATAATGACAACTCAAGAGTCTGGAGAAATACTATTCTTTATTGGTAAATTGTATAGCTTATATACTATGGTTTCTAGTCAGTATCAAGGTCTAGGGTTAATGGTGTGGAACTTATGATTATGCATTGTCAGCGGATTTAAACTATAAAACTTAATAGAGGCTATAAAGTTTTATAGCATCGTTAAACTAATAATTAGAGAAGAGGTAGGTATCAGCTGTATGTATCAGCTGTTACATTAGTGACCTCACTACAGCTTTCCCCTTTTTTTTTGAGACAAAAATTGTAACAAAACAATTTTTGGCTTAGGTTTACTTAATTTACTTATGGGTATGGTATACATTATAAATTCTTAAACTATCTTAATGTTATCTGATTACAGTTTATCTTACGTTTAGGTTACATGTTTCTTATATGGCTATGAAGTACATTGTTGCATTGACTTTTATGCTTGCAAGGAGTATTATGATATTTATTGGTTAAGCATATTTAACGGTCGTTAAATATGAGGATTATTTTTTTTTTATTTTTTATTAAACTTTTTTTATTATCCTGTGTGTTCGTTGTTTAATTTATATGCTGTAGGGTTTTGTTCTATTTTTATGCACAATGTATTCTTTACCTAAAACTAATATTTTTACATTCGTACCTTGATCTTCAATTACAGTATATGGTCCCTTATACACTGGGTCCATTTTATTTCTATCTTCTTTTTTAACTAATACTAAATCTCCTATCGTATAGTTTATGGGATTAGTTTTTAAATCATAACTTATTTTTCTATCTATTTTTGACTTAATTAAATTATTTCTAGCATCCTCTTGGGATTTTTGTAATCTATACTTAAATTCTATTGGATATGAATCATAATTATACATTGGATCTACTTGGGTTATAATATTATTTGGTATACGACATAACTTTCCAAACACTAATTCATATGGTGTATATTTAGTTGCTGAATGCATTGTCGTATTATATGAAAAACACCAATATTGCAACCAATCTGACCACTGGTGAGCTTGGTTATTTGTTTGTATCCTTAAAAATGCTCCTAAAGCTTTATGTGAATTTTCTAAAGAACCTAGGCTTTCGTGGTGGTAAGCGGTTGATTGCAATTGTTTTATTCCTAAAATATTACATATTTCGCGCATAGTTGATGAAATGAATTCACTTCCCTTATCTGTTCCAATTTCTTTTGGAATTCCATATCGCAATATGAAATTATCAACTAATGCTCTCGCGACTGTGTCTGTTTCCTTATTTAGAAGTGGATATGCCTCTACGTATTTTGTGAGCTCGCACTGTAACGTAAGTATATAGCAATATCCGTTGGTATCTTTAGTTAGGGGTCCGCATAAATCTAAGAATACCTTATCGAAAGAAGCTGTGGCCGTACTAGTAATACAAAGTGGTTGTTTTACATTTTTATGATATTTTTGTGTTTGGCAATTATGACATGTTTTTACGAATTTCACAATGTCATTATCCATTCCTGGCCAGTAGTAGTAACGCTTCACGTTATTGGTCATTCTTCGAATCCCCGCGTGACCGCTTGTGGGTAATAAATGAAAATCGTTCAATATGGCACGTCTGTCATCTTTATTGTTTATTTTTGTGACACCTTTAATGATACATAATCGGGGTCCGGACCCTGTACCATATTTGTTTATATATTGAGCTAGCTCTGTTATTGTACACGCGGTGTCTTTGTTATATAGTATGCATACTTCCTTTATTTGTTGTGCCTTGCAAAATGCACCTAATGCCCTCGCGAGAAAAGCTCGTTTCGTACGCGATTGAATACTAGGCTTGACACACAATGTCGCCAAGGATGGCGAGTACACGATTTCATTATTTTGACTCGTAACGTAATCTTTTTGTTCGAGTATTTTGCAATAGTCATGCTCATTGAAACTTAATTCTGGTAAATTTTCTGGTTTTTTAAGGAGTTCCACTATTCTTGGTTGATCAGACCCATCACGGTGGTAGTCCTTATTTCTTGAGTCATTGTTTATGTTTTGCTCTTTCATTCGTTTTGTTTGTGCTCTGGTCATCACTGATACCACTTGTTTTGTCATATTTTTGAGTTCTTCGCTAGTTATTTCTATTCTAGATAACGCGTCTGCAGCTACATTATCTTTACCTTTCAAATATTCTACCGTGAAGTCATATTCTTCTAGACATAAACGAAATTTGGTGAGTCGGCTTGATGGATTATTCATTCCAAATAAATAGATTAGTGGGCGGTGGTCTGTGATAATTTTAAACTTTCGCCCGTATATGTATGGTCTAAAATATTTCACTGCCCATACGATGGCTAGTAATTCCTTATCCGTTGTGGGATAATTTTTTTCTGCTTTATTTAAAGGTCTACTTGCATATGCTACTGGTAATCCATTTTGATTGGATAATAAACTTCCAACAGCTGTGCCTGATGCATCTGTGTGTATCGTGAACGTGTTGTTATCTGAGAAATCCGGATATTGTAGTACTGGTGGGGTACTAATGTTTATTTTTAACTTTTTAAATGCATTTTCACATTGTTCTGTCCAATTAAATTCTACGTTTTTCTTTAATAAATTTGTTAAAGGCTGGGTTATTTCGGAGAAATTTTTAATAAACTTTCTGTAATAATTTACAAATGCTACAAAACGTCTGACCTCATCTGCGTTTTTTGGTACTGGATAATTTTGCACTATTGTTATCTTCTTTGGATCAGGTTTTATTCCTTCGGGAGTTACTACATGTCCTAGGTATAAAATTTCTTTTTGCATGAAATTGCATTTTAATGGGTTCAGTTTAAAATTTACTTTTCTTAATCTTTCGAAAACATCAATTAAGTTTTTATTATGTTGTTGTAAATTTCGACCCATGACAATGATGTCATCTAAATAAACTATGCATTGTATGTAGTTTAGTCCAGACATAGCTATGGTCATAGCTCTGCTGAAAGCATTTGGGCTAGTTTTTAGTCCCATTGGTAATCGTTTCATCTGATAGTGTTTATCTGCTATAAACGCGGTATATTTTCTGCTTTTGGGATCTAGTTTGATTTGATAATAACCTTGGTTTAAATCTAAAGTGCTAAAATACATAGCACCGGTTAAAGAATCTAGGATCTCAGTGATGTTGGGCAAGGGGAATTTATCGTTTTCAATTACGTCATTGACTTTTCTATAATCTATTACTAATCTCCATTTCTTTTCTCCACTCGAGTCTGTTTTCTTGGGAACGAGGAGTAATGGACTTGCCCATTCCGACTGGGATTCTTCAATGATGTCATTTTCTAACATTTGTTTTATTTGTTTATTTATCTCTGATTTTTGTGATTGAGGTAAACGATACGGTTTACTATATATTGGTGACACGTTTTCTTTTAATCGTATTTTTTGTTCATATAGGTTTGTAGTATTTAAAGAGTCTCCTGGGAGTTGAAATATGTCGGCGTATTTCGCGCAAATACTAGCAATGGACTTACTTTCCTCCTTATTTAAATTTTCTAATTTTAAAAATGAAAATAATAATTTTACTCTATCTGCATTTGTTTTACATTTTTCAAATGAAAAACAATTATAGTCTCGTAATGGTCTTATTTGTGGTGTGAAATTGTTTAAAGTTATGTGTTCCTCGCGCGTGTTTAAAACTTTTACTGTTATTTTTCCTTTTTTGCTAGAAGTTATGGAATTCGCTACAAAAATTCCTTCAGCAATTTCACTTGACAATATTACGCAATCCTCTGCACAGTTTGTTGAAACTTGTATTATTGATTCACTTCGTGCTGGTATCTGTATTTGATTTGAACTATTTATTTCGTTATTATAATTTTTTAAAGTTAATGGTATTGTAATTATTTTGATGTTATTATTTAACGTGATTATCTCTTTCTCGTAATTTATGACACTTTTATATTTTTTTAAGAAATCTTGTCCAATAATTCCGTCAGCTTGTAATGGTAATTTTGGAAATACATGAAATTTATGTTCAAAAGTTTGGTTTTTTGCCTGTAAGTTTAAAGTAATTATATTGTATGACGTTATATTTCCTCCTACTCCGTTAATGTGAGTCGTCTTGGGTGTCATATGACTACCGGCTGATATCGCTGCGTCATGTGTTATGGCGCTTAGGCTTGCGCCCGTGTCAATAAGCCATATGTGCGTTTTGCCGTTTATTGCAAACTGAACTGAATTCATATGACTATACGTTAGAATGTAGTTTTTAGGGACGAAAAAATTTTAACTCTTCCGACATATCGCTAGTATTTTGTTCACTTCCTATCACCGTATTAACTTGATGACGTCTGTATGATGGATTTTGACGTTGGCCACGATAACTTGTATGTGTACGCCTGTAAAAGTTATTCGCGGTTCTTAGTGGTCTATAATTATTTGTTTGTGCGTACTTTCCTGTGGGTTTATTTTGCGCACTTGTACCCGGTTGCGTGCGAGTGTATTTACCCATAGGTGTACTATAATGTCCTCGGTAAGGTCTACGGACATTGTATCCTTTTTTCCGTAAGTGGAACATTTGTTCCGGTCCAGGTGTGGGTGTTATAGACACTTCCTGGTCTTTTGCTCCCTGTATAGCGTCTTTGAGCGAGGTGTAATTTCGGGACGCTATAATGGTACTCAACTTATCATTTCGTAATCCCTCTGCGAACTTTGTAATTGCCGTTTTTTCATTTAAGGGTTGTAAAATGGTGTAGGCTTCTGGTTTTCCATTTGCCTGCGTTATTGTGAGGTTTACAAATAAATCCTCCAATTCTTGTCCGAAACGTTCGATGGACCTATTCCCTTGTTTTGCTGTCGTTAGTTTGGCTTGTATCGCGGTTGCTGATTTAATAGGTAAAAGATGGAGCTTCATTTCATCAATTAAATCGCTTATTTTTGTATGGTTACCTGATATTCTAAGTTTGGCATTTTGCGTTAGTCTTGTCTTAATTACAAAATTAATCAATAACTTGTAGTCTGTATCCTTAATCATTGCGGAATATAAGTCTATGGCATCTATAAGTTGCTTTGTGACGGCTTCCGAGCCGTCCATGACTGGTAACAATGATACAGCTGTTTTTAGGTCAAAGCTGTCGTTTGACGTCATTGTGATTAAATTTTTGTTGTCTTGTTCGTATGTTGTTATAATTTTACTATAAACTTCCTCTATTTTTAGAAAGTAAGACTGAATTAATTCACTGTCTTTTACTGATAGTTCTGATTTTTCTAATTTGGAGCTATATTGTTCTATATATATTTCGTACTGCTTATATAGTGTTTTTACTTGTTGAAGTTTATTTTGGCCAATAGCCTCAGTTCGGCGTTTTGGTCCTAACTTTCTAATATCCTCTTGTAGTGATTTTAATTGGTTATATAACTCCTGAATTGAAGTCATTAATAAATTTTACAAATATATGGGTTATTAGTGCTGACTAATTTCGGGTAAGCGAACAATACAAGGTTTTACATAGTTATAGTTAGGGTTATCTTAAATTGATACCTTCATAACGTTGCTGTGCTGTGCTGTTTGTGGGTAGCTGCTGCTGCTGCTTCGTGGACTTGTTGCTAGACGATCTGCTCTGGCCGGTTCCGCATCGTTGCTGCTACTGCTTGGCGCTCGATCTTTTTAGTTAGACATTCGTGGATCTTCTTCCACAATGCATAGATGAATATGATGCATACGACAATGAGTAGTGTCGTGGTCAAATAAATCGTAACTTCGCCTCTGTAGGTTTGGCTCGTGGTTGCGTCGTTGGACTGGCCGTTCTGAGCGATGATGACCTCTTCTTTTTTATCTTCTTTCGTGCATTGATGTCCCATGTCGTGCTTGGAGCTGCGGCGGATCGGTTTTTTCCGCTGGTCCCTTGGAGCTGGCTTGAGCTGGCTTTTGCTGGCTGAAGCTGGCTTTTGCTGGCTGGAGCTGGCTTTTGCTGGCTGGAGCTGGCTTGAGCTGGCTGGTGCTGGCTTTTGCTGGCTGGTGATCGGTTTTCGGCTGGTTACTTGGTTGGTCCGAGCGGCGGCGTGCTGACTGAAGCTGAGGCTGCCTCGAGCAGCCCGACTGGCAGGGTCGCCATGAAGTGTAGGGTGAGAGGTATAATGACAACTCAAGAGTCTGGAGAAATACTATTCTTTATTGGTAAATTGTATAGCTTATATACTATGGTTTCTAGTCAGTATCAAGGTCTAGGGTTAATGGTGTGGAACTTATGATTATGCATTGTCAGCGGATTTAAACTATAAAACTTAATAGAGGCTATAAAGTTTTATAGCATCGTTAAACTAATAATTAGAGAAGAGGTAGGTATCAGCTGTATGTATCAGCTGTTACATTAGTGACCTCACTACACAGGTTAGACTTGTGACTACCAAAAAAATTAACTCTTGCGGCGAGAAATGCCTTTCGATGAAATATAAATTACTTCTAATTTCAATCGTCATGTGTTTAACTATTATTTTTTAACACATTTATTTTCTTTCACACAGCTTATTTTACCCACGTCAAGTAGTATAACACAAACAGCGCCTCTATTCCCGACGGTAAAAACGATATCGTAGTTGACCTGTTATTGTATTGTTATGACGTCAGACGTCATTACTGTCAAGTAAATAAGACTAACGAAACGGTGACAATTCGATAACAGAATAAAAACGATATTGTTTTTACCGTGTTGAATAGAGGTCCAGTCTTGATTATTTGACATGATAAAATGCAAGAGTATAATAGTTTTTTATTACATAACTGTGAACACAGCAAGAATGCAATGATTATATTTGTCAAATAACAACCCACGAAGACGAAGACATATCAAAACGTATAAATTCGTCCCTCTGCCCTGTCGCAAAATATGAGAACCATCAATAACGGGATCCGTTTCCGTAACTTTGTGTTTTAATCCGGTATTGACGCTTTCATTCATTCTTGCGGATTTGTGACATTTGTCACAACAAACTTGGGGCGGTTCATGCTTGACATATAATCGATAGATGGAACATTGAAATGATCTTTAAACGCCTAAAAAAATATTAATATCTAAAAATAAAATTGCAAAGTGCCAATTCTTGTTATTTTGCATGTTGATGACATAATTTGTGACAAAAAGGAGATCGTTGTCGAAAAAAATTACCTTACGGAATAAACTTGAAGCTTGTTAAAAAGAGTTTTTCGGAGTGTTTTTTCCCAAAAACTGCTGCTTGAAAGTGGCTGCCACATGGTACTTCCACCGGTCACCTATTACCACTTACCTTTTTTTGCCAGGCTGTACTATGGGATAGAAGTAAAACCATAGACTTAGAAGGAAAAGTATGAAAAACAAAATATGTCTATTTAAAAGCCTAGTTAATCTAACTTCAGATAACAGCTACTATGACTATTCCCCAACCGTCCAGAATTACTAAAATACGTCCCCATATTTTAGACTTACCCACCGCGCCGTAGTTCCAGGCCTGCAGTGCTATAAATATCAAGTATTTAGTGCGTACTAGGTATTCTGTAACGGGTATGATTAAGATTTCAAGTACCAGGTATTTATACTTGGTATATTGTTGCGGTATAATTAAGTTTGTGGTGTGATTTATTCATTTCAGTGTTTATTTATCTGTTTTGGGAGTTCGGTGGAAGTTGTATATTTAGAAATGTATTGTTGGTGCTTTATTTAGTGGTTAGAAAGGATTATTATTTGCATGAAATTGTGATCTTATAGTAACAAGGACTAAGGAGTACATTTGGGAATGTAATGAGCACTAGAGTCACCTGAGGTAAAAGTGTGGGCCTTCTTTCTCGGCAGTGTTACCATGTGCTAATTAATAACCAAACTATTAAGGGTGGGTTTAGACCAAACGAGCGAATGCTCTAGAACATGTTTTGTCTCTATTTTTACAAAGAAAACGTAAGAGATAATGCCATAGAATTCTGTTTCGTTCACTTGGTCTAAACCCAACCTAATCAGAATGCGTTCGGTAGAGCTGGGTTTAACAATTAAATTAAATTTGAAATACTTACATGTTATTGAAGGATGGGGAAATAATTTATTCTAAGATTTGGTAAGTCTTGCTAAAAAAAATATTGAAATGGTTTTGACTAACTCTTGCCTTTGGGGGACGAAGATTTTGGTTGACGATGAAGCGATGAAGCGAGCTACCCAGAAGATGCTTATTCACCCTTTAAATAGGTTCAGATACTCACAGTATAAAAGGAGTTTTAATAGATTATAGTACTTATCTAGTTTGTTCCTTAAAACCATTGTACAACCTGGGGAGATCTTTTATTGGCTGGACAATAACAAGTAGGCCACACACAAATTTACCTGTACTCGAAAATCTAATTCAAGACCAAAATCTGACAGTTCCCATCTTCATTATTTAGTTATTTGACCATTATTTCATAAAAACATGAATGAGAACTCGTGTAACCAGTAATATTAGGGTAAGTTTCATTGATACAAATACCTACACTTAAACCAAAATGCAGTAATCACAGCGAATGTGCGCCCGTTGAGGTTAGGATTTTGGTCTTGAATTAGCTTTTCGAGTATAGTTCCTAACTAAACTCGAATGATATAGCTGTTATGTTGATAGCTTCAGCTCTATCATTATTCCGCTTGCTCGCCCCTCATTGTCGCTATGCACTCAGCTATCCAATCGCTCCACTATCGACGCTAACCACATCAAATCCGGTGACGTCGGAGTCATTGGTGCATCCTGATTGCATTATGCACTTGCCCCGTCTTGTCTGATTAATGCCCATCCTGGCTAGTAATCAGGAAATGTGTTAATTAATTTGCTTGAATATTGATGAGTGTACCGAGAGCTTGGGTTGACAATTAAATTAGATCCCTGGCGTATCAGTGCAGGATTGGAAGAGTTTGTTATTGTTAAACGTTGTGAATCGCCATGGCTTTGCACAATATTTGGGCGTTTCAATCGCCGTAGTTGTCCTCAATATATTGTCGAAAATATTGTTAACTTCACTTAACTGTCAGTTTTGTGACGAAAATTAGCCATACATTGCGGCCGTCAATGAACACTGACAAAGTTAAAGTTCCTTAATTTCAGTCCTTAATTGGGTACACTTTTTAGTGAAAACGCCCAGAAGCAGAATGTGTGGAGGGGTAAATTACATTTTGAATGATAAAAATAAGAAACTTTTTAATTTGATATGGTATAATTCGCGGTCCAAACGCCGAAATATCGCCCATTACTTGTTTGTATATACTATTTTTACCCCCTTACTAATAAACGTTGAGTAACGGTGGTATAGCTATACAATGTTTTGTCCTTATCTGTCATTGTGACAATTGGATTTGACAGTTAAAGGCAAAACATTGTATACTGGTACTCAAGGTACCTACTTTAGTGAAAACTGTTTTTAAGGCACGGAAGAGACATACAAGCTCACAGACAATCCGATGGTAACTGGGATCTGAGACAGCCATATGTATTTATTTTATTTGTTTTATTTTAATTTAACTATTTCCTGTTTTTTTTTTATGTGTGTTCGCGCATAACTTCGTCGTTTATGAACCGATTTTGATGATACTTTTTTTAAGAGTTAAATTCAGGGAGAAATAGACATTTTCAACCCTTCTTGCACTTTTGCATTTGAATAACGTTTGTTTGTTCTTTCCTGTAATTTACTAGAAAAAAAAAAAACAAAACATGATGATGTTTTCAACAAAAAAACCTTAATTTTAAATAAATGTCAAAGTCGAAAAAATGTAACAGTGTGTTCCAACTACAAATGTCCCTGGCTGAAGACGTTAGAAGAACCACTTTATTACACAAAACAATCAACAGACATTCTACAGCTCACGGAGTATTCTCCGGTCATCTTGCAGATTGAGACATGTTGATTGAGCGATATGCTTCACAGGGCACAGATTACAGAGAGAGCAGCTCTACCAATATTGTAGACTAAGGCACAGACTAAGGCCGCATTTCACCAAACTGGAATAAGACTTACTCCAAGATTAGTCTATACAAATTTGACTTTTAATCTAGATATAAGACCTTATTCCAGGTAGAATGCAACCTTAGAGTTATTACATAGAGAAATATTAGTTAGGCTATATAAGTTTAGCGCAAACTGTCCTGTTGATAAACAAAGTCCTTGTTCCTCGACCGTGATGAGGATGTAGTTTGTCCCGCTCACGCGACAGGGTCCAATGAATTATCCAATAAAAACACGACATCCTTACGAGTAGGTATGGTTTATGGTTCTATGAATACCTATTACATTTCATGGGCATCCCGTTTTTGATCTGGAACAATATTGCGTTCTAACGTTATTTAGTGACACAGTTAGATTGTTACACCAAATTGTCTATAGTAAATCACTATAGCCTTACGTTCGTGTGCAGACTACATGCATCGGAAAACTGCCCAGTCCGAAAAAACCTGAGTTTGGCATGCTATCGGCTAGACGTGGTCCGTTTAAATCCGGAAAGAAATTATTCGGTCGCTAGGCACTTGTGCTGTGCCGGAGTGACCGGAGCATGAGATCAATCGAGAACCGGATTCCAGGTGAACGCAGTCGGGTCCTATGCACTTACAGTATGGGAACTGAAAGACGGAGGAACCTTTTCACATTGTGACAAGAGCGAAAAAGGTAAGTCTTTCAGTTTTTGCACCGTAATTACGGCTTTAAGCAGCGCGTTGATTAAAACGAATGCATAGATTCCATACATTACTTTGCATTTGTTTTTTGCCGCTGTAGCCTATCGCTGCCGCCCAAAATCATGACAGAGGGCCCAGACAAGATGCACTACGCTAACTATCGTTTCTATTCGTTTCGTGTTTAAACCTTTCGCGTCACTGGTAGATGACGTGATACGAAAAGTAACGTGATCTACCAGTGACGCCATTGGTTTAAAAACGAATCGAATAGAAACGCTCGTTAGCGTAGTGCATCTTGACAGGCCCCTCTGGGGGCCTTCAATAAATTATTTCTATTCTAAGGTCGATAAGGATTATCTGGCCACAGTGATGCCTCTGACCTCGTCTGCGGCATGCACCTGATTGCAGCGTTGAATCGACGCCAGATCTCTAATCAAGACATATTATTTTAAACCAGAATTTTCACTTTGCATTGCGACTTTCTAGACGCTTTGTTGAGTCGATTCCGACTACTGACTTCGCAATTCAAGGAAACTCGAAGTCTGCTGTGACTTGTCTGATTTTGTCTAAGGCTGAAGCCAAACGAGCGAAATGTTTTGAGTTGTGAGTCGCATGTTTTCGGTCGCGTAATTTGTGCTTCATACAAAAATCCAACTCATTTTGCGTCGCCGTGTGAACCAAACAAGAGTTTTGTATGAAACTGAATGTAGTAAAAATAACGCGACGGAAATAACGCGACTCACAACTCAAAGAATTACGCGTGTTTGGCTTCACCCTTCAGGCACTTTGTAATATTTAGACTTTTCTAATATTTCTTATTTCGACCAAGAGAGCTATCATATCGTTACGTATACAATAGGATGAAAATAAAATGGTGCCAGATGAAGTTAAATGGTTGATGGAGTAGAGTAGAGGCCATTTTATTTGTTTAGTTAGTTTACAAAAAAATTTATTCTATTCATATATATTTTTTTAACTTAAAAAGTTGAAACCAAAAGAACAAGGTCCACCTAAAAGCGAGTTTACCCAAAAGGAACCTATCTATAATCTATTCTACTTTACAACTAGGGACGACTTTTTATATCGCATTGTTTTAGCAGTATCTCAAAAATTATAGAAATATTTTTTAAGATTTTTTTTCATTTCAAGTTTACAAGGGCTTAAAAACGTATCAAGATTAAACTGGATCTTCCCAACCATGTTGTTACAAAAGCAACATTTTATTACTTTCATGAAACTTCAATAAACGGCGCGATAAATATAAAAGTTGGACGATGAAAAAAAATACTGTAGCTGAGTTAGCTCGCTGAACTAACTGCTGGATTAATTGGAGTAATTATTCCGGAACTTAGTTGTTTATGCTAGGTTTGGCGGGTTTTATTTATAATGTTAGGGGAAATGAAAGGGGTGCACCGCAATTTAACTTTTAACGATTTGTTAAAAAAAAAACGGTGATTGCGAGTCGGACTCGCGCACCGAGGATTCCGTACCGGCGCGCATTATATAGGTATAATTATAGCTATTTCGATTTGAATTAGATTTTGAATCGAATCAGCGCGAACCCAACTCACACCCATTTCTTTTGTTGTTTTTCTTCAGGGTATGAACAATAATCATACCAAATTTGACGCTTTACGATACAATTAAAATAAAAATACGTTAAAAAAAACGTTTCTTGAATGGGGACCCCTTTATTCTTTCACTTTTTTTTATTGGTAAATCTGCCACAATTACGCATATACTGAAAAAAAAAAAACAACCCGCTATCTATTACATATGGTTCAAAAGATACAGCTCTTTTAAGTTAGGATGGACGGCAGCGGAGGGATATTAGCAGGGTCCCTTTGGGTTACTTTTAGGGTACGGAACCCAGAAACCTTGGAGACATCCAAGCCTATTTAAAGATACGGTGAATCTGGGAATCTTCTGGGTGAGCTCATTTCATCGTCGTCAAAGAGTCAGTGAGTCAGTCAAGAGTAAACCCGTTATCAATAAATAAAAATAAATAGAACATCTACTAATAACTCACAATTGAATTACCCAAAACACTCTAAAATTTAATACCTCTAAATGGCACTCCAGACTTCGTTCTGGCTGGCGGCTGCATTTTTGGGTCGGATTCGGGGCATAAATTCAATGTTAGTAATGCATGCAGACTGCATCACGCGAGCCGAATTTTACAGTCGGCTGCTAGAAATCCGGCGAGGCCTTAAGGCCTGAGCGGAATTAGGATATATGGGATACACGATAAAAAATACCCTCGGATTTTATATATCCCTCCCCCACCTAAAAACCTTCAACTGCCCCCCCCCAGTGTTTAAAAAATGACTGACTGATGAGTTTCTTAACAGTGGTTTCCCCTTGAAAAGCTCTGGAAGATTTTTGACGGGTGTATCGATCTGTTTCCCAAACTCGATAATGTCGCGTAGCAATTGTCCCAGTCGCGTTTATCCCCATTCATAATTTAACTCGCATTTTTCCTCAGTTGAGATTGTATCCAGTCGCATGTTTTCCGCTATGAATTTCTCTTAATCGCATATTTTCCTATTCTTATTACAGTGGAATAGGTAGTTAGGTTTAGGTTATGTTAGTTATACAGCAGGCACGAAGGGTCACAGCAACCAGAAATAGGATCTCCGCGAAAGCGTTGACTCTGTAAAATTGATTTTTGAAATAGGCAATCATGCGAATCGGAAAAACTACCCGCTGCGTCTGTCTTTCTGTATGTTTGCGATGATATCCAAAACTATTAAAGGGATTTTCATACGGTTTTCATTTGTATGGGTGATACAGAAAAGAAACATAAACCGAAGCGAAGCGAGGACAGGTCGCTAGTTTAATATAAAGTACCTAGTTGCCTTGCGTTTTATACAAAGTGAACATATTACTAACAATTATGAGTAGACAGCGCAAAATAAACATGAAAACATGTCTCCAGAATAAATTCCTTGTTCAATTTTAAGTCGAAAACAAAGCCTTTCAACGTGACATTCGCTTTCGCAGATAGCAAAATAGGTCGGATGCATTCGCTAACTTAGTTTCGAAACTTCGAACCTTTCCAGAATCGATGTGACGAAACTGCAAAGAATGGTTTTGGTTCAGCTAGCGAAGCAAATACGAGTAGATAACTATTGTTCAAGTAACAATGACCGTCCGAAGTTTCTGTGTTGTTTTAAAGAGTTCATTTATTTGGTGTCTTTTAGTCACGGAGAAAGTTTAATGTTTACATCCACGACGTCCGGTCCCACTACTATAGTCCTAAGTATACCTAGTGAGCATATAAGAAGTCAATCCTGATGCATAGCACAGCCATAAATAAAATAATAAGTAATAATAAATATCAGGGGACAATATCACACCAATTCCCAACACTCACATCTAAGTTAAAGTTCCTTAAGTTTAGTCCTTAATTGGGGTACACGTTTTAGTGAGAACGCCCAGTAATAAAGTTGATGTCCTTATACCTACATTTTTTTGTAATTTAATCATTCTGCTCCAGCTGTTACTTAATTGCGCAGTTTTTCCCTTTTATTTGGCGGGCCTAGTTTTAATTTTAATTCTAGAGTGTAGCCTACACCGAGTGTTATATTAGTGTGATAAACCGCCGGCAGGGGGCGCCAGCAGCGCATAAATAAGGCGCCGACGCCTTGCCCACGCCGGCGACGGCAGCACACGCCCACAGCTGGATTAACGACGTTCTAAATATTTTTAATAGCCATTCTGACTAATACTGTGTCGAATTACTTAGTGATGAAGGACAGTATAAGTTTAAGAGTTGCTGTAAAATTAATTTTGCTGTATTACCGCATTGTGCTTGATATTGCTTTGTAAGTTTATTACGTTGTAGTGAATGTCCGGTATATGTAGGAACAATAATACAGTGTGTAAATCCAATACGAGCAAATATTTTAACGACGTTTAATATGCATTCTAAATAATTAACATAAAAACATGTGTATCGTTAACATAAGTTGTATTTCTTTTTGTCATATAAATTAATTCGCCGCGCAATGTATCAGAAATAGCCCAATTAACCTGCAATTAACTGAGACTTAAATCTTCGTTTACATATACATTGTTGCTCGATGGGACCTTTAAAAATTAATTGCGCTCTATGTATTAGAGTTATCAATGCACGATGTTTATGTGTTGAAGATTTTAGTTGTTCTCATCATTTATAGCTTTTAAATAGATAAAAACCTAATATGGATGTAATGGCAACCCCTTCTTTCTAGGCTGATAACTTGTTAAACGGCTCGACCGAACCACCCCGATTAAACTAGATTTCTATTAAAAAAAACACGTCTAGATCGGTCTAGCCGTTTGGAAGCTACGGTGCCACAGATAGACGATACACAGATATGTACATTAAACTTATAGCAGCCTTTTGTTTGCTTCATTTGATTAAAAAAATTAGTAAAACAGCACAACGGATCAAGGATATTGGAGATAAATAAGTTACACAGTCATCTCGGAAAATAAAGACGTAAAAGTCATCACTTATTGTGGCAACCTTATTTAACTTATTTATTTTTATTCTTTACAGTGTTGCCACTGGAGTGTTTATCCGCTTCTGTTACGCTACACGAAACGTTTCGAAACACGCCCAGAACTTTTTATTTTATGTTTTAAAACTTTCGCCCATACATCATGGCGCTCTGCGTGAAACGAATAGTACCATAAAGTTTACGGACTACACTAAAGCGCCCCGTTTAGTGTACGATAAATGCTCCAACTTTGATAACCCATTCACCGATACCGACGGCATTGCATTGTGAGACGGCCCCCTAACAAGATTGTTAATGCAGGAGGAAAAGTGGGTAGTGTAAGAGGCGTTTAATAAAATTTTAATTTATAATCTTGAAAATAAAAATGCTAGGTTATAGCGACTTTATGTTTAGCGATCATAATTTCAAATAATCTGTAAAGATAGCAGAACAGGCGGCCTGAAATAAACCAATACAATACAGTTAATAGCTGGAAACAATCACGAGTTAATTAACGTGGCTGTCAACATTGAATTAAGTCCTTTAGCGAACAATTTAAATTTTAACTGTGCGATACGAGTGTACCATAATCAGTTCGCAACGAAACCAACAATACTATCACTGAAACAATAACCAATGGATCGTGAAGCGATTGTGGCGCACACGTTTCGGAATTTATTGCGATAAAAGTGGGTTAAAGTATTTTTTATGACATAGAGATCTTAAACGCCTCTATTCTACGATAAACAACATTGCTTTTGACCTGTTATCGTATTGATAGCTCTTTATTGACTTGACAGTAATGGCGGCCGAGTTAAAAACAACACCATAACACGAACACGTCAAAAGCAATATTGTTTAACGTGGTAGAATAGAGGCCCTAATGGTAAGTGGAATCCGAGTCTCATAGGGCCGTATATTCAATCATAACACTGCAAATACGTTGAAGAAGAAAAATAAAAAAAAGAAGAAATAGATTTATTCACCAACCTTGAGACCCGATACACATTGGGCGCTTTCAAACGCGCGCTTTGCCAATGCGCGTTCTGAGAACCAGGAGTTCTGTTGATGTGTACACATGCAAGCGCGCGCTTGTGGTGTGTACATGTGTAAGACATATTATATACAAAACATTAACGAAAACAGTGAAGGTACAGAGATAGTACGCAATGTGTGTCCTCGCGGTGGTGAAACGGACACTGGCGTTAAAGACTAACCGCCGTACTCTGAGAATTTTTGGAAACAAATTAACTCGTTCCTTCTTCAAACTTTTGGATGAAATATTGTCACCAAGAAATGACTCAATCTTTTTCTTATTAACTTATAGTTACTTATATAACAATTAACTGACTCTAAATGATAGCATGCTTCTGTGCTAGTCATTTCACCGGTCTAGGCGTAGAAAAATCATAGACACTGAGTTCCAGGAACGTAGTATTTCCTGTTTTCCCCGCCGCTGGTCTCCGTAGACTTATTAAGCTGAGTTTTGTTGAATTGTTTGCTGCTAGGATTCGTGTCGCATTTTATAGGCTTTTGAGCTGAGAAGAATATATTAAATGCACCAGCACGGGTAGCACAAGTTGTAATTTCTCGCTTGTCGCTCACTGCGTCTCTATCGTTACTGATTAGATAGAAAGGGAGATCCGAGCGACAACGAAGTCGCGGGCATCTTGTGCTAGCTGTGCAGCCGTTGCTTGCGTGTACGTCAAATCCTTGAAAAAGAAGTCAAGAGGGCAGCACTGTCGCATACAATTCCTTTGCTAGGAAAAGTTTAGTTTACTGTGTCCGCAATAAATCTTGATATTTGATTAAATAATTCGGAAATAATTAAGATTTAATTCTTTAATGTCACACTTAAAAATAATGCCTGTTAATAATAGTTTTGATTTCAGAAGAACAAGATGAAACCAACTAAAATGGAAAAATATCTCAAATCAAATACAATTTCATTTCAACTTAACAAAACACAAGTTGAAAGATATATGCCAGCAAACTTTGGCAACGGTCTCCGCTACGTATCGGTTTGCCGATGCACGAATATTCCAGAATTCGACTTATGCACGAATATGCTAGGATGGACGCGTTTCGTTTATGCATACGATATTCAGAAGTTCTGCAAAGCACATGTGGGCTCTTTATTGATGTAACCGTTGCTCTGTGTGGCGCAACGAAACGCAAACGCAATATACAGGGTGGAGAACGTATGGTTGGCACATGGCCTAACTTAAATATAACTAAGGACCTACTTAAGAATAGCTTATTTCAAAAGTTGAAGTAGATTATGAAACTAATAAATATTTTATTTCAGGATTTTTGTATATTTTTTTCCTAAATCGGGTGTCAAACTAGTCAGAGGGGACACCATTTTAAAAAAATGTATAAGATACCAAAAAAAATACGTAAGTAATTACTTGTCATCGATTAAAGAAGAATGTGTTGTTTAAAAAAATATTACAAATACGTAACTCCCATAATTACTACGTTGTATATTAAGGTTAACGTAAAACTCATCTAAATTGCACCTTTTAACATACTTTCTTGACACGATGTTAGTTACCAAGCAATCATAAACTTGAAGCAGCTAAGTCACGTTTTATGAACTTAACTGAAAACCAAATAACTAAACCCCCAAACTCGTAGGCGTCGTTCCGCGTTAGGTATCTAGTTTAGTTGAGCTGCGTGTTGACTGTGTGCATCACACGCGACGCGTAAACAAGTCCCCGTCCTATCTTATCGGAAAACCTCGTAAACTACGAATAAATATGTCTTATTGCAGTTGCACAAGTCACTATTGTATTGTAGAACTTTTTTACCAGTGCAAGATACCTTTGGGCTGAAATAATTTATATTGAATGTTTAAGTTGAAAATTAGCACCCTGTAGCTTTACTTCAACCTAAAATCAACACACCAGTTGCAATCCTGTTAAGAATTATTTGATGTGCAAGATTAGACATAAACAAATTGAGTTCTCAATAGTGGCCTAAAATGAACCCTTGAATAATGTTGAATTGTTGAAACTTTCGCACAATTTAATCCAATTTCTCTATATATATAAAAGGCAAACCTGACTGACTTAAGGTAAGGTTCCGACCAAAGCGACACTGACGCCACTAACGCCGCGTTATTATCGCCGCGACAGAGCGATAGTACAAGGTTCTATATAAATACATGACGGCGTGTACGAACACGGCGATACTTGACGCGGCGTCACTGCCGCGGCGCCACTGTCGCAAGGCGTCAGCGGCCGAGCCGCGCTTCCCCTCGCAGTGTCGCGCTGATCGCACGATCAACACGTGAAAATGTTTAGGTTGTGGTGCAATAACTTTGAAAATGGAGGCTTTTACCGAAGAAGATGATGAGCTGCTTATAGATTTAGTGTCTAAACATCCACTATTGTTTGATTTAAGTGTTGAAGAGTTCGATCTCTAGTACTCAGTAAATACAAAAGCAACAGATCATCATCTTCTTCCTCTTCTTCAAATATTTTTTGCAAATCTTTCACAATAGCTTGATTCATAATCGTTTCACCGTATGTACGCAGTAAACGCAAGAAAATTCGACTGTCTAGGTCACTGGTCGCAAATTGACTGGAGGCCGCAGTGCTACTGTCGCCGCCTTCGGAATTCAACAGAGCGTCAGAGACGCTACGACAGAGCCGCAGCGTTTACTAACGCACTGACGCGGCGTCAGTGTCGCTTTGGTCGGAACCTTACCTTTATATATCAACGCACAGCCGAAACTACTGTTCCTAGAAATTTTAAATTTGGTACAGAGGTTCCTTTCATGATGTAAGTGAGCACTAAGAAAGGATTTTCCGAAAATCGACCCCCAACGGGAAGAAATGGGGGAAGTAGCGGGAAACCAATTCTACGCGTACGAAGTCGCGGGCGTCCTCTAGTCATTTTCTATAACAGTTTTCCTAACCCATCTGTGTGGTCGGAGCCGTACTCAAATAAAACTCTCATAAAACTTACCGTTCCAATTTCAAATCCACAAACATTCATAGCTCAACGCGAACTTATCAATTCCATCGCTTTAAAATTCAATAATAAAAAAATTAAACGGCGTTCGATATCTGGTCGGTGTCCAAATAGGTCGGATCGCCTTTGTCGCCCGCGAGTGCTTGATTTATGCGAGGAACTAGCGCAGTTGGTACACGATTGTCGGAATGGAGCTGGCATGGCGGTTTCGGCGAAATGTGCATTTACAGCCAGTGAGAGTTGATCCACTAGCCTAAGCCCTATTCATTTGATTTAACTGTACAATCATTGTTTTTTTTTTGGCAAGGAGAACGCACACGAGCACTCGTTCTCCTGATGGTAAGTGAAATCTGAGACCCATAAACATTTGAATTCTCAAGATGATCTTAAGACCTCAAATGCGTTGCCAACTCTGAGAACTAAGATGGAATGCCTCTATGCTAGTAATTTCGGGTCTATATCGAAATCCATAATATCATTTGTCCTAATCGTCATTTGTCCTAATTTATAGTTTGTCCTAAAATCCATTTCCACCTGATGTTAATTTTTTTTAGTGTTATAACACAACTCTAACCTAACCTAACCGCAGGTATTTTTGAAAAGCTTAAAAAGTTGCCCGACTCAGCTGAAAACCAGTTTAGGACAAACTATAAATTAGGACAAATGACGATTAGGACAAACGATATTATGGATTGCGAATGACACCCAGTAATTTCACCGGTTGTCTGCCCCACTCTGAAATACAACATCAAAATGATTGCTTGTATGGAGATGGATGTTTGTGTAGCCTCTGAGGCCATAGACAAGATACATTACGCTAACTAGCGTTTCTATTCGTTTCGTTTTTAAACCAATCGCGTCACTTGTAGATGTCGTGATACGAAAAGTCACGTGATCTAATTGTAGTTTTGAATAAAACTTGCTTTTTGTTAGATTTTATTCTTATAACCGACTCTAAGGTCCTTGAAGAAGGTTAAAAAAAACAACGGGTCTTCACGCGATCTCATCGTGTGTTCAAGACTCGAGTTAAAACACGCATGTGCACTTAATATCCAACAAAATTCAACACATTGCGGTTATTAATAAAGTTGATAATGCAATTAGCCTGTAATAAGACATGCGTCTTTTCATACTAATGAGGGCAGTGTGATGCCAAGTCGTTATAAGCTATAACGAGCCATTTTCCATATTAAATATGCCTAAGTCTAGCTTATAAGCGCACTTTGTAGTTTGTTCGATGTGTTTAAATTTAAATTTATGGACGAATTAGTGAATATATATGCGATATCGTTTTTGGCGGAAAACTTCGTATTTATCATGCTTTCTCAGTCAGCCTAAGTATCCATGGCCTTAGTATAATTGAGAAAGCAAGACGAATAAGAACTTATCCATTAGTTTATTCACTACATCGGTACTCTGTAGCTAAGTTTATATTTAAGTTTTATTTAATACTAGCGGCCCGCCAGTGGGTCCGCCTCGCTGCAAATTTCTGACTTTCCCGGTGGATTTTTCAATTATTTTCTGTCATACAAACTTTGTCCTGACAATGACGAACACAACAAAAAAGAAATCAGCCAAATCGGTCCAGTCTTTCGGAAGTTATGCGATCACATACATTTTGGCGATTCATTTTTATTTATATAGATCACGTTGGATGGTAACTTAAAATAAAAATAAAGGTTAGTATTTCTAAATGGACTTGTTTTAAGTTGTATTTAATTTAGGCTTGCACAAATAATATTTAATATTTCCATTTTAAGAGACTAATTTTAATTTGTATTTTAATTTATATAATTATGGAACTTATTTTTTTTTCTATACATTTTATATTATTTTGCGTAGTTTAGACGCATTGATGTATTTAAAATGTAAAATAAATGACAAAATAGAAAATAATAAAAAATGTGACTCTATTTCACAATTATTTAATCAAATCATTAATCATTTCTTGCTCAGATATCGTGATTATATTATCGATGTTATGTTAGATGACAGATCTTATTTACTAGTTGGTAAGAGTTGTCATAACATAACAATGTTATTACGATATCGAAGCAAGATGGGCTAACCTAAAGAATAAAGGCCAAGTAAGCCATCCTTCGAAGTTTTTAAATGACCAGGCTTTAAACTATATTAAAATTTCCAGGCTTTAAAATAGGTGTATCCCAATTACAACTACTCGTATACGAGAACTGGAAAATAAATTCATTAGAACGTTGTCCCGTACAGCCAAGTAGTTTAGTGTTCACATCTAAAACACTAAACACATAGTCGAAACACGCTTTAGGCTGTGCTCTGGCCTAATATATTCCGCCCACGGGCTCTCGGTCCAAGGAGCACGTCTTCGGCACACTTCGGCAATTCTCGGTTGATCTCGTATGTCCACGTTTAACTGAGACAGATTTCCGGAGCACCTGCGGCCATGAAATAGATGTGGCATAGTTGGAGCGACTTTTCGTGCATGAGTGTGCGTAACCAGGTCCAATTTATCTATATATGTTCATAAGTTATCTTATTTTGTTCAATTGTTTGCAAAATAAATGTATTTCTTTCTTTCTTTCTTTCTTTCTTTCTTTCTTTCTTAACAGCCGTAACTGACAATGAATGTCATTCCATGATTGTACCTTAATTAACAAGCTTTTATTTAACTTGCTACATTCGTATATGTCATGTCTTGTCATTCAGGTTCCAATTTTGAAGTACCTTTTGCTATCGTAATGGATGGATTGAAGCTGTACCTCTATTCTAGGCGGTATAAACGATATCGTAGTTTACCTGTTAAGGTATTGTTATGACGTCAGCCGTCATTACTGTCAAGAAAATAAGAGCTATCAAAACGTTGACAATACGATAACAGGTCAAAAACGATATTGTTTTTACCGTGTTGAATAGAGGCGCTGATCGGGTTATTCCCACCTGTTACCACCAGCTTGTTACCACTGGTAGTGGAATATTTTTCCCATTTGTTACCACTAAAATATTTTAAGATAACTACTGGGAGAAAAAATCCCAGGAGTTAGTGGTAACAGTTGGGAATTTTTATTCCCATTAGTTACCACTGGTAAAAAATGAGAAAAAAATCCCAGCTGTTACCAGTGGTAACAGGTGGGAATAACCCAGCTGATCTGATGATGGAGTCGAAAGGTGGCAACAGGATCTCAGCTGTACCTTACGTAGACCTACCGAATTGGGATACATTAGTTTGGTCTTGTAGGCAGATGATAACTGTACAAAAGTACAGTTGGCAACAAAAGCTTGCCTCATTCATACATTTTTAAAAGAAACTAATTTCTGAATTATGTCATATCGCTTCAACATCTACTGTAGAAGTTACGGGCTGACAAAATACTCTGTATGACAACTTTAAGATATTTCATAGTCAAGTGCAAACATTTTTGATCGTTATTTATTACATTAAACGAAATCTTACGTTATTATATGTTAACTGATTTATTTTGAAATTTCGTACTTTTACATTTTGAACATACTTTTCAAAGTGACCTCCTTTGCCATCCCTGAAAGTCCTTACACTCGACCACCAAATATTATCCAGAACCCTGCTAAAATGTTCGAACCAGCTTAATCATGTCAGCAAAACGTGTCATTAAAAATGTTGTTCTATAGAAAAAGTCTAGATTCAAATGTAACCTAAGTGCGTTGTTGTGGTATTAAAAGCAGCTCAAGACTCAGTTTTCCTCGATCGCAGCATATTTCCTGTCGATATGAAATATGTAACGCACGGGCGGCATTCGAATAGGGCGCCAATTCTCGTGTCACTCGAGATGAAGTTACGAGCGTGATAGATGTAGAGGGACCGTCGGTAACCCTACCTTACAAAGCACCAGCAGAACACTGAAGTACAAGGTAAAAAGTGACTTACAGGGTGGACCAAAAGTCCGTTAACATTTAAAATGTCATTATAAATAATATAACATATGCACAGTATAAAAACGTTTATTTACAATGAAAGTAGACACATTGGGGTTTTATTTTTTAAAAATAACATTATCTAAATGTAGCCCCTTCCTGTCCTGGCACTCGTGTAACCTGGATCGGAAATTTTCCATTACTGCCCGTAGAGTGTTATGGGGAATTCCTTGCATTTCGTCGCGAATATTTTCTTTTAATTCTTCGATGGAGCTTGGGTTGCTGGCATACACTTTATTTTTGAGATATCCCCAAAGATAAAAATCCATTGGGGATAAATCTGGGCTTCGAGGTGGCCAGTTTATGTTACCTCTTTTGGAAATCACTTTTTCTCCGAAAATTTCCCGGACGGCGGCAATAGCGTCATTGGAGGTGTGACAAGTTGCACCATCTTGCTGAAACCAAGTCTGTTTGTTATAGCCCTTAAAGTTTTTTAATGCAGGAGCAAAAAATAACTGCAACATTTCGACATAACGCACTGTATTTACAGTTATCGGACGTTGTCGCCAATCTTCATAAAAATAAGGACCAATGATTCCAGTGGCAGATATTGCCGCCCATACAGTGACCTTGGGCGAGTGCAATGGCCTTTGATGCTTTAGTTGCGGGTTATTGTCACTCCAATACCTGCAATTTTGCCTGTTAACGTGTCCATTAAGGTGAAAATGTGCCTCATCTGAGAAAATAATGTTGTTGAAGTTCCGAAACCTCCCAAGCATTTCGTTAGCAAAAGCCAGTCTTTTATCAGAATCATCAGGCTTCAATTCCTGTATAATTTGAATTTTATACGGATGCAGGTGTAGATCATCATGCAAAATTCTGTTTAAAGTCGATCTCGATACCTTTAAGACAGTAGACCGCTTCCGAGTTGAGAGACCAGGTTGACCTTGAACAGACGCTCGAACACGCTCCACGTTTTCAGGGTCACGTGACGTCCTTGGCCGGCCGGATCGTGGCATATTTAGTGTCGAACCCGTCGTTTCGAACTTCTGAACCCATTTTTTTATTATATGTACCGACGGGGCAAAATTATCATTGTGAATGTTGTAATGATAACAAAATTTTCTCTTGGCCTCGGTTGGAGAATCGCGGTTTCGATAATATTCGCGTACACAAAACGCACGTTGTTCTCCGGTGAATGACGCCATGTTACTAAATCCCCAATGGCCGCTCTTTCATTTGACATACCCCGCACTCCCCCCCTCCCGCTCAAATAGACGTAGCAACTAATTCAAATGTTAACTTACTTATGGTCCACCCTGTACTTTAAAAAAGAGTTAAATAATAAAAAATAAAACACCTAAATACTTACTTGTGACGTACTTACTGTTCGACTGATTTCGAGTCCTATGTGAAAGTGGTTTTATACCAGTAGTATGCGACCAACGTATATTGTGACCTTGGAACTTTGTAATCAGTCCGATAGTACTCAATTATGTAGGGTTGCCGACGGTTCCTGTAAGGTCCTAAGGATATAACAATAAATGTGGTATTGCGAAGTAGTTTTCATTTCATCTCGAACATTATTTATCTCGAGTGACATCAGAATTGGCGCTTAGTGTGTACCTTTATCTTTGTCGCTCACTTAGTCTCTAATTATGACTAACAATTAAAACTTGACCTCCGAGCTGTTAGAAATTATTCCGCGATAGGTACGTACAAATCTTGGTTGAACTGTATTGAATTGACTAAGTTGTTAACTAGTCTAGTAGGGCTCACCACGGTATTTCGTCGACGAGTTCGCCATCGAGTGTTTTAACAGAATAACCCCCCCCTACTTAGCTGGGACTTAGTTTCGTACTCAGGAGTTATTCCCCACCTCGGGTTTATTGGCTTATGCCGGGATCATAAGTTCCGCCCGGTATTGCTTTTAGGAATTCTTATCTCTGCTTCGCCGAACTTTTGGGGTACTTAGACCTATACTCAGTTTAGTTGCCTACATTGTAACGCTGAAGTAACTATGTTTAATCATTATTAAATTTATGACTTATATATCTATATATCTATCTATTATTTATGACTTATGAGTTTATGAACTAAAGCTTTATAAATAAAATGCTCTTGTGTACCTAAGTACAATTAACTAGTCTGCATAGAACACTGCCTAATCAACCTTAGCGTTAACAGAAGAAAAACATTAAATACACTATATTTTTCCATAAAGACGCCATCATTCACAAAAAGTACAGTCCTATTTATATACTTCTCAGGGTATGTCAAGTCTATTGGTACGTTTTGTATTGTTTTGTTAAAACAATTTTATACTATAAATGGTAACATCAAACACCTATGTCTGTAAAATTGCACTGCAGCTCGAATGCACTTCCATTTTTAAAGTGCATTTTCAGTGACGACCCATTTAGTAGAGTTGTGCCAACCCTGTGTCGATCGGGGATTAAAAAGGTTTTAGTGTGAACTTTAAAAGGGGTACGTTTTGACCTTGTATACCGAACTGTTTCGAATTGAAATATAGTTCGTAGCGGCTTAAATATTTTACAGGAGAAGACTTACCACTTAAGCCCGATTTACAATGGTCAAGGTCAGTGGACAGTTGACAGTGACAGTGGACAGTGCAGTAGTGTAAACCGATCGGACAGTAGCGAGTCAAGTGGCCTTGCCAGTGGATCCTGTTTACGCATAGAAGAGAAACAGAAATGTTTACATTAATTTATTTACCATTACAAAAGGTTGGTTACGTTGGTACCTAGTTAGAGTTAGGTAGGTATATCAGGCCACGCGACGTGGTCTATTTGGTAGTTAGAGAAGAAGAGGGCGATGGCGGTGGTCGTCGGCAGCTGCTGGCTTCCCGAAGGCTCCACGCTATTGGTCCGCAGCACGGCTCATGCGCGAATCGACATATGTGTAAATCCGCGAGCCGGCGAGGCTTCTCGTGAAAGCCCCGTCAGATGGCGCGAACAAATTCAAATAGAATCGTTTTCTATTTCTTCACTTCACTTTCCTTGACCAATCTAAATCGGGCTTTTTTGGTGGTAGAACCTTGTGCAGGGTCCGTCCGGATCGTTACCACCACCTTATCCTTTAATCTACCGCCAAGCAGAAGTGTTCGCTTTGATGTGTTCCGGTGTGGGATAAGACAAACGGTGAAAAAACTAGCAAAGAGACCAAATCAGCAGAATGGTACCAATGGGGACGGTCCTGGGTTAAAAAAAAACTAATTAGTCTCCCAGTAAGATTATAAAAAAAAAAAATTAGACTCGTATTTTTTACTTTTTCAAATCAATTAAAATTGACAATTATAACGCGCATCAAAGTTCGGGACAGGGGACTCGTGACGTCACAACGTGGTATAAAGCGTGTCACGTTGTGACGTCATGCGAAACTTCAACGCACTTTATCTTCGTCATTTTTTGTTCAATTACAAAAGAAAAAATATGTGTTCAATATTTTCTGATAATGTAAATGACGGACTAATTAGAATTTTGTAGGACACTAACCTATTCGACGAAAATAAATGTGAACGGAATATAAACATAATGAATATAGGTAAGTGTGTTAAAAAGAGACAATAACACAACGAGAATATCGTCTATTTTCCTAATGAATAGAAGAAGAAAGCTTGTATGTGTTAAATGTGCTGATTTATTGTCTTATTGTCCTAGCGGTTCGTCTCAGGACGTAAATCAGAGGCTTATCTTCTATTTTATATAACCATGTGCTTCCGTAGATGTAGCGCTGATGGAAATGGTCCTGAGGCGCTAGACAAGATCTGATGCATCACGCTAACCAGCGTTTTTATTCATTTCGTTTTTAAACCAATCGCGTCACTGGTAGATCACGTGACTTTTCATATTACGTCATCTGCCAGTGACGCGATTGGTTTAAAAACGAAACTAATAGAAACGCTAGTAAGCGTAATGCATCTTGGCAAGGGCCTCTGTACATACTGATACATAAAAAGTTGTCTAATAATACTTTGCAATATATCTCAACGCTGTACATGTCAAAAATCTTTATAATAAAGATGGTTTTTATACTTAGAAATTATTGATGTATATGAGTATATATTTTTTTATGATTTATGTTTCTTACATAATTTTCACGAAATAATTATTTCCATGAAGCGGTATTTCTAGTCGCATTTTTCCCATCCCTAGTTTTACCCAATTTTGTCCCGTTCGATTTCTATTCCAGTCGCACTTTTTCCCAAAAGTAATTTTAAAGTAATGTAAATAGGAAACTTATGTTAGTTTTGCAGAAGCTCGAAGGGCCAAATAACCCAGAAATAGGAGCTCCAAAAACACGACTGTGAAAATATATCGATTTAGTACTTCAACCCTAGGTCTACGTAGAAGTTTTCCTTTTTTATTTAACGTCATATGCCAGGAATGTAAAGCGCGAATTACACTGGCAATAAAAAGTGCAGAAGTTGATTGCGGTTTTACTTTAAATTCAGTTCTAGAGCAAGACCAAGTTAGAGTAAGACAAGAGTCAAATTCTGCAATTTTTTATGAGTCTAGCCTCGTTTAAGTGTGAATGGTTTACGGCTCCACTCGGAGTCAGTTATGACGATAAATCGTTTTTAGTGACAATTTTTATACACAAGTTTGAAAAAGGAACGAGTTGATTGTATCTTAAACGTATCTGGATACTGCGGTTACTGTGACGACGCGCTGGCCTAGTTGGTAGTGACCCTGCCTAGGAAGCTAGCGGTCCTGGGTTCAAATCCCGGTAAGGGCTGATATTTGTGTGATCAGTGCGAATATTTGTTCCTGAAGCCGGCCATCCACGTTACGGTCCACCGGAGAGGTTACCTGCGCAGGCGACCGGAGGACACGGCACACACGCACAGGTTCACCGTACGGTGTCATTCGAAAGAATTGATTTTTGGTTTTGCTCCGGTCGCCTGCACAGGTAGACCTCTCCGGTAACCGTAACGTGTATGGCCGGCTTGAGTCATGGATGTTTTATATGTATTTAAGTATATATATATATATATATATATATATATATATATATATATATATATATATATATATATATATATAATATATATATATATATATATATATAATATATATGTAAGTATTTATATCGTTGTCTAGTTCCCATAGTACAAACCTAGAGCTTAGTTTGGGACTAGGTCAATTGGTGTGACATTGTCCCCTGATATTTATTTATTATTTATTTATTACTCTTTACTTGACATATTTTGTATGTATTGATCTTCTAGTACCCCTATATCCGCGGCCTGCGCCCAGACGTTCTCATTATAACCACGCAATTGCCAACCTGAGTTATCTGACGCAATCAAGCGAACCTTCGATAATTAGCTGTCGCGCCGCCACCGAAATAGACCTAAATTACATCAATTTAAAGTGCATTATTAAACGCGTTAATGCTTTTACTGCCAGCTTGAAACACGGTGCTTGATGGCTTTTGGGCCCTGGGGGATGAACTTTTAAACCATAGATAGAAAGGGAGCTATTGAAGTTACATTGCTCTTTCTTTCTCTGCTGGGAGCCGGGATGGTTTAAGACCTTATTACGGCTTCTGTTCTGTCTGTATGCTGCGTTTTGAGATAGGTTTTTTCAAGTTTGCTGTACTGGGTTTAGAGATTAGACAAGTGGTTTTTCGCAAACGTATAAGACTGCGGGAAATCTTTCTATATAATATAAAAGGCAAACCTGACTGACTGACTTATATATCAACGCACAGCCGAAACTACTGTACCTAGAAACTTGAAATTTGGTACAGGGGTTCCTTTCATGATGCAAGTTAGCACTAAGAAAGGATTTTCCGAAAATCGACCCCCAACGGGAAGAAATGGGGGGAGTTGCGGGAAACTAATTCTACGCGAACGAAGTCGCGGGCGTCCTGTAGTAAACAATATAGGATTGACGGAGGCTGTCATGCGTTGGCCCCTGTGTGATTATAATTACATAATATTTTTTAAAAAATGCAGTCTGTTGCCGCTTTTGAATGAAACTAGAGTAGGCCTCCTAAAGGAATCTTTTGTATGATTAATGACGCCGAGACGGCGTTTAACCGAGTTGATATTGACTCTGAGATTTGTCAGGATCGTAGCAAGTGGAAAAAAGTGGTCTCTGCTTACCCTTGTGGGGAACAGGCGTAATTTAATGTATTTATGTATGTATGTATGTATGTATGTATGTATGTATGTATGTATGTATGATATTGACTCTACCTAAGAAGCAAGCGATCTTGGGTTCGATTCCCATGGGCAAATATTTGTGAGTTCTTAATATTTTCCATGTATTTTTATCGTTGTCTAGTACCTTTATTACTAACCCAGAGCTTAGTTTGGGACTTGGTCAATTCATGTGAGATTGTTCCCCGATATTTATCCTGGAAGAGATGCCTTAAAGGCATAAGTTCGCCTTTGTACATTCCGACTCTGTAATTATTGTAATTTTCTGTTTTTTGTACAATAAAGTGTATATACATATATTTTAATATTTTTAATGACAGTGACCAGCTGGCTGGTTTTATTTATAGAAATTCTTCTTCTTTTTTATATTTGAAATTAATAAAATAACACATTAATACATTATGAGTGAATTAATCATTCTGTTTGGAGTTTTTGGGCAGTCACGCTCACGTATACTGTAATACAATTGAAAAGGGTCAGTCTCATGCAATAAATCCGTCCAGTCACAAAACGTCTCTGTTCTTTTCATTCACATGACTTGAAGGTCGAGAACGGTCGACTCAACCTTTATTGGTTTTCTTAAAAGGGACCTGATGGGGAGTTATCAGCTCTGTATAATTATGTTAAGACCTCGACATTTTTTTTTTCTGACACGAATTAGACAAACATTAAGGGCGGATTTCTGCTCAAAAATATCTAAAGTTGATTTAATTTATGCGTTAGATACATTAAATATTTATTAAGCACCCCGTATGCTTTAAAATATTTGATGGCAACTGTACTTCCCCCCAAGTTAACAGTCTTAACAGTCTTCCACATAGTCTAATTCGTGTGTGTGTTGTACCATAACACAATGTGGAAGACTGTTAAGACCGTTAACTTGGTGGGAAGTACAGTTGCCATCAAATATTTTAAAGCATACAGGGTGCTTAATAAATATTTAATGTATCTAACGCATAAATTAAATCAACTTTAGATATTTTTGAGCAGAAATCCGCCCTCAATGTTTGTCAGAGAGCTATGGAGCGTAGCATTTTGGGAGTCAAATTAACGAAACGGACGGAACAGGAATATAATACTACGCTCTAAAACTACAGTAACTTATGTAGCCCAAGCAGCCGCCAAGCTCAAATTGGAATGGGTTGGGCATGTCTGTCGCATGCCGAAGGAATTGTGGGCTAAAGTGTGTACCAAATGGGTCCAACGGGATGGAATTCGGTGTCGCAGTAGACCAAGGCGACTTTTGCGAGATGAGCTTGATGCCTTCAATCAAGACTGGTGGGAGACTGCCCAAGACAGGGGCTACGTGGAAGGAAGGGAGAGAGGCCTTTGCCCAGCAGTGAGACGATGCATTAAATAACGACACTGAAATGAAACAAGTCTTTATTGCTTAATGCAGTGCGTAGCACGCACAGCACTTTTTAAATTGATTTTGCACATCTACCGCATGTAGTTATGTGTCCGGTATAACCTTTGCCAGGTAAAACAAAATTAAGATCGTCTACTATGAAGTTTGCAGTTATGGATGTACTTCATAAGTATTTTTATACTACACGTAACTCCTAAGATCAATAGAAGTTTGCCACCAATTTTGGCATTATTACTGGAAAAGTGTCCGCCTATTAATAATTGTATTTAAAATTACTACAAAATAAGAACTATTCAAGGCATTAACGGATCTCTAAGAAAACATTCCAGTCATATATCTTTACTTTACTCCAAATAAAAATATCAAAGTAAGAGTAGCTGTTAAAAATTACAATTCTTTACATTGTTTCCTTCTATTTAAACACATTTTACCTTATGATTTGCCGACTGAAGTGTAAATAATCCCCTGACTTATTGTCGGCGGGAACAATGGTAAGTACGTGAGTAAAGAGGATTTAAATGTTGAAGGCAAAATTGATTTACCTAATACGACTTAAATTTAAACAAATAACTTCTGTGCATAGCTGAGTTTGCACAGACATTTTTAAATAGACCGCACTTTCTTTTATTGTTTCGTGTTTACTTTCCTGATTTACTGAGACAATTCGAGAGCTTTAAGAGTAAGAAACAGTTAATGCTGTGTATTTTGTGATTCCTTTCTTTCGTGAATTTAAATGCAATCTAGAAGCAGTTAATTGATTCTGTTTTTAAATCGCCACGTATCACTTGTGCTTGCGTCGCTGTTGGATTAATATGGATCGATGTTCGCAGATTATATTTATATATTTGAGGTGTATAGAATCAAAAACAGCTAAATACATACTGCAATGTTTGGATTTAACTGTTTTTGATTCTATATACCTCATTTGTACTAATAACATTAACACCTTAACACCTACTATTAATGTAAATATTTGTAAATGTGTCAGATAGTTAGGTATGTTTATTACTACTTTACGCTGAAATGGCTGGACGGATTTGGTTAAAATGTAGAACGGAGAAGCTGTGTTATAAGGGAATATAGTAACTAAAAGTGTTATAAAGTTTTTTCCTATTTATCATAATTAACGCTCTTCGAAAATGTTCAAGAACTATGGTCATGAATGCTCGGCGACTCGTGTGCATGCACTCTACTCTTATCATATACATAGTAGTACTAGTACCTACTTACATCATGCTCGACGCTCGAAAACTACTAACGAGACCTCAGTTTCCGTTCCTCAACTTGATTTAACTTCACGTGGCAACAGCTTCCGAAGGCATTCATTACTCGCTCATCAAGAGGATTACCCACTATCCGTCATATCGACCCGTCGACCTCTATTGAAATGAATTCATTAGTCAGGGGAGGCGTAATATTTTACCAAATGAATAGAAGAAATTATTTCGCCGAGCCCAGCATTCATTCCATTAATCTAACGTAAAACATGTTTTATACCCTTGGAATAAGGTTGAAGGGGAAACGGAGCGGGAAAATTGAGCACTAATATTTAGATATTGAAACGGCAAGGCCATGTTTTGTTAACGTTTGACGTTTTTAAGAGGATTCGTATTATGATTAATGCATTTATTAATAGGCGTTAAATGGCGGCATTATCTGTGAGATTGCTTTTGTCGATTGGTTTTGTGGTTAAATTTAAATTATGAATGGTTTGATTGGTGAAAAGAGGTAAATGTTTGAATGGCTGAATGTTATTTCGTTAAGTGCGGGCGGTATCGTGCCATATACTTGTATAATAATTCGAGTTCGCTGAGGTACATTATTTTTCCACTATTGTGTACATTAATATATTATGTACGCCTAATATAACTTAAGCGTACGCCCTGGCCTCAAATTTTTGGTAAGTATTTTCTCGAAGGCATTTAAAAAAATATATAAATTTGTTATATTTATTGTTTTATACTTAACATGTTTATTTTGATCAAAAGTATATAAATTACCTACTACGTACCATTTTTACCACCACTAGCCTATTAAATTAAATTAAACTTAATTGAGCTAAAATTTACCGTAAAAAATATCAGGAAAATGGTGTGCAAAATGTGGTCTCTAGTTGCTTTACTTCTGGCCGTTTTAGCCAAAAATTATGCATTTTGAAGTTATAAAATTGTTTACTAAATAAGACAAGTGAATTAGTATGGAGTAGGTATAGTGTCGTCGCTAAGCAACGCCATAGTGTGGTATACGTATGTGGTATAAGACAAGTATGGCAAAACCGCTTTCGTGAGATAAAACAACTGTAGTTTTAATACCTACTCCGGTTTTACTTTAACATGTTGCAGGTAAATTTTCATTCATTTAGTTAATTAAAGAGAGAAGCAAAGTTAGTGTATACTAACGTTACTTGCGTGTTTGCTGTTAAAACGGTAACACGTTTTGCAAATATAAATTCAATTGCCATTGCCAAAAATAAACCTTGTTGCAAGTTTAATCTAATCATGACATTCTGACATACGTCCCGCGAAATGGCAGCATGAGCGAAAACGCTTTCACGGCTGTCACGCGCAAATTTGTTTTGATTTTGGGTGCTTTTTGTTGAAGGTTTTTTTTAATAGGTAAAGTTGAGAGGTTTTTTGCTGCGTATACTACTTGACGTGGCATTAATTTTGTTCACTTTTTAATGTCATCTACCGGCTAGATTCTATACTGAGGCCTATATTATGGCCGTCATTAAATATAGTCACTAGAAACTAGAAATTTCTTGCCACGTACGACTGCACTGTGGAATCAATTGCCTGCTATGGTATTTCCGGACCGGTACAACATGGCAACTTTCAAGAAACGAGCCTACACTTACTTAAAAGGCCGGCAGCGCACCTTTAACCCCCCGGGTGTTTCAGGTGTCCATGGGCGACGGTAATCACTTACCATCAGGTGAGCCGCCTGCTAGTCTGCCTCCCTATATTATAAAATTTAAAAAAAGTATCATTAATACTATATTGTATTTGTATGTATTTATTTTGTTCTTTTACAATATTGTGCGGCGGCGTCCGTGTCAATTTTCTTTTTGCACAGCAATCAATAGTTATTATAGGTAATACGCTATTACGCTAATTTGTGTGAGATTTAATGGCCGCCTTTACTGTCAAGTTAATAATACGATACGATAACAATAGGGAATAGACAGTGTAGAGTAAGGTTCTTGGGTATTGTCAACGTTACGATAGCTCTTATTTACTTGGCAGTAATGGCGGCCGAGTTAAAAACAACACGTCAAAGGCAATATGGTTTTATCTAGTAGAATTGTGACCCTGAGGGTCTAATATGGCTGCGTCTATATCGCGCGTCAAATGTGGATAAAGCATCCGTCACCGTCGTACTTACTTACGTGTCAGAAGATGACGGATGCCTTATCCAAACTTTGTCACCCTGGTCGATAAGATGCATCTGTCAGTTCGAAGGCGATATTTTTATTTCATAGGAATATCAAAATAGAACGACTACTTATTTGGCTGACATACTCGTAGATACAAGAGAAGTCGCTGTTGATTTTTTAAGCTACTTTTTACATACATACATACATTAAATCACGCCTGTTTAAGCTACTTTTCAATAAAATTCATTTGAAAATTGTTTCTCCGCCCTGCCACCTGACCTTTAAAGGTAACCAGCTTTTGTTTTCGACCTCCGCGATATTTGTTTCGTTGTTTTAATTATGTCTATTATGCACAACAAAATGCAGAGTTACTTTTGATGTGTTTTTAATGGGTGGGTTAGTTACATTGCGTGTTTTAAACACAATTATATGGTATTACGCGCGTGCAGTGGTCGTTGTAGCGGTCAATAATAATTTCCGGTAAAAATTTAGTTTTTTTCATGAATTTTGTTAGTAAAGTTAGCACTGTATGAGAGTATTTATTTTATTTCATCATTTTTACATCTTTTTATTTTGGGGGACCTGGGGAAAGATACTACTCTCTCGAAATCTCTATCTATACATATAAAAATTATCCTGGTCACGCTATAACTTGAGAAAGGCTGAACCGATTTGGCAGATTTTTTTGTTGTGATCGTTATTGTCATGATAAGATTTATCCTACTAATATTATAAATGCGAAAGTTTGTGTGTGTGTGTGTGTGTGTGTTTGTTACCTCTTCACGCTGCAACGGCTGGACGGATTTGGATGAAATTTAGAATGGAGATAGCTTATACCCTGGAATAACACATAGGCTACTTTTCATCCCGGAAAATTTAAAAGTTCCCGAGGGAATAACTATAATCGAAATCTAAGCGGACGAAGACTAGAAGCTATTATCCACTAATCCTACTAATACGAGTATCCTACTAATCCTACTCATATTATTAGCCCTAAAGGGTAAATTTTTAAGGGGATCAGTGAGGAATTGAGGGAACTCTACAAATATTGTAGGCAAACATATAGCGATTTCAGTATTTTTAGTAACAAATCTAGCATTTGCATTCAGAAAGTATCATTTGGTGAAATAGCACTGATGATGAAGACCACAGATGGCCACCGGAACTCCTCAACGATACTTTTTTCAAGGGTGGTGATAAGATATCTCGATTAAGATAGTTGAGCGACTACAACGAAGGACATTTAATTGTTTAAATATGACTATGACTTCCCCGCGGTGTTGCTGGCGGCGATCGTGAAATGTCTTAGTTTCATGTCAACTAAGAAGTGGGACTAGGAACATAAGCTTATTATGATCTCTAAAAAGTCAAAAATAAAATAAATGTTTTAAAAAACAAAAAACCGCCTTCAAAAACGCATTTATTTTGTGAAGTTAGATACGTCAAAATTGGTATATACTAATAAAAATAAAATTTATAGCTAACAGTGATTTTCGGAAAAACTACCCCTAAGGGATAAAAGGGGGATGTAGAATTTTATATGAGAGTTCGTCATTTTTGTAGTTATAAACGTTAAAATTGGTGTTATTAAAAAAAAACATTTGGCGATTTTGAAAAAATATTCCCAAGTAGTTGAAATGGGGGATAGAGGTATGTATCGAAGTTAAATAAACTAATAGCTATGAGCTATAATGTACTGGGAGTAAGTACAGTTGGTTAGGTTAGGGTAAAGTTTTTTTTTTGACCATCCAGAATCCGAATAGGCTTAGTAAGGTTAAGTTATTTCTTGACCACCCAGTACCGAAAATTAAACATGTAACAAATTAAATACCCTAACTTTTCTTTATTACCTATTCAACTTTAGAATTAAAACCTAATTGGGCACTTACATCTACTGTAATATACATTACGCATTAACATCTAAATCGTAAAATTTGTTCAGTGTGAAATTGTGCGACTTTAGTTTATACATGAAAGTATATACAGCGACAAAGTTCTTCGCAGCGTGTCGCAGACGCCGGGGGTGTAAATAGGAGCGGCAAAGCCCGCTCGCGCTCATTGATCGAAGAACTTCGTCCTATTTGCTTTTTTTGGGATATTGTCAGTTTGTATTATTCTATACAAAATTAAGATTAAAAAACTGCGAACCATTTTTTTTGTTGTATCGTTATAACGGTAAAATACACAAGCTTCAAATACTGAAAACCGACCGTCAAGTGCGAGTCGGACTCACACACCGAGGGTATTTTTATCGATCATCGAATCATAATTTCCGCCGGAGCGATTGTGTGCGCTGGATGTACCTATATTTACATCCTATCGTACATATAATGCGAATGGTTATGCGTGCGTGAGTTTGTTACTTCTTCGCTAAAACGGACGGACGAATTTGGTTGGATATAATTTGGAATTTGCTTATACACTGGATTAATACATAGGCTACAGTGTTCCCGTGGGGTGGCAAAATTACTAATTCTAAGCGGACGAAGTCGCGGGCAGAAGCTAGTATGTAATAAAAAAAAAACAACGGGAAGGTCGGAAATTTGCAGCGGGGCGAAGCCGCTGGCGGGCAGGTAGTATTAAATAAAATAGAACTGACATGTGATAGTAAATACTTTTGACAAATAACAATCGTAATTATAAGGTAGGATTGGGGTCGTTTCACGAATGCCTGTAAGTTGTACTACACGTGGGATAGTCTCTTTGCTTTAAGTGGTCGTACCATCTTATCCTTTAATCTACACTCAAAGCGACAGTGTTTGCATTGCTGTGTTCCGGTGTGGGGACAAAACAACCTGTGAAATTTCGAAAATAGAGACATTAATTTCATTTTAGCGCTCAGGGTTGGCAACGCATTTAGAATCTTAGGATTGTATCTTGAGAATTAATGTCTACGGGTCTCAGATCTCACTAACCATCAGGTGGCCTGTGTGCTCGTGTGCCTTTTTGTGATAAAAAAATAATTCTTGGGAACGCAAATGTCGTTAAATCCCACATGGTATCAGGTTGTTAGTATGCCATAGAAAATGAAAATGGTTGCAAAGAGGTATCCGCTTGTAATACAATACAAGTTACAGGCCTTGGTCTTATCTTACTTTTTTTACATCTGTACAAGTTTAAAAATGACTACGATTTTCTATTGATTAAATATTTTAAAAAAAACAAGGGACAATGTCACACCAATTGACCTAGCAGGTACCAAACTAAGCTTTTGGGTACTATGGGTACTAGACAACGATATAAATAAGTACTTAAATAGAGAAATACATAGAAAACATCCATGACTCAGAAAATAATATTCCCGCTCATCACACAAATATTTGCCCTTACCGGGATTTGAACCCAGGACCACTAGCTTCGTAGGCAGGGTCACTACCAACTAGGCTAACGCGTCTTTGCGATTACTATAGTCGACTTGCACTCGTGTAGATTTGTAGGCCAACTCGGTGCGACTATTACCGCGTCAGACAATCGACGCGCCTCGCGAGGCATAAGGCCTCCACAATGCCAAAGGCAATTAAACCTTCGACTGCCTCTAGGGCTGGTAAAAGCCTGCGTTTTAGTAGAACAACCTAGAGATCTATGTTATAACCAGAGATCGGAATAGGCATAGCTAATTTGCCTAAACTTGATGCATGTTCATTCAATAATGGTATTCCCTTCTCACTCACGCATGAATGAATATGCGTCAAGTTTAGGCAAATTGGGTCTGCCTTTTCCGATCTCTGGTAATAACCTTTCTTTCTACCAAATATGCTTATAACTATCCTAATAAAAAAACTAACAAAAATGTGGCGGAATCGAATCGAAACAAACCATATTGCGATTTAATAATGCTTAAATAAACAGCACACGTAGTAGTTAAGGAAAAACGCCGCTTTCTCTAGGGTTTTCAATAAAAAAAAGGATGTCACTTTATTATGGCAAAAACATACTATGCAATGTCGGTAACGGGTACGATCGGCCTTATAAGTGCTGTTCACTTTAACGTCATGTTTAAACTTCTGCGGGCCTAGTATGGGTGCGTCTACATAAAGCATCCGTCACTCTCGTACTTATTTACGTGTCAGAAAGTGATGGATGCCTTATCCACACTTTGTCACGCGATAAACGCAGCCATATTAGGCCCCATGCACTTATTTGTCAAATGCGTCAGCTACTTTATAAACGAAACTTATTATTACATGTGCAGTCGACTACAAAGAGATGTATCTACTTTTGGACCTTATTCCAATGCAATACATCTCTTTGTAGTCGATTGTACCATAAGCAACAACACAGTTAACTGACCATTTGTGTGTGTTACAATAAGGCTCACTATTGGTAAGTTAACAGTGGTGCTATTTTCACCTTAATTTTACTTGTTGTTTTATTTGCTCGTCCACTTCTGAAGTTTTGAAACATGTAAACTGCAGGCACCCCTATACTGCAAAGTGCTCTCATTTCCCATGTCGCAAACCGCCACTTAATATACCCGTCTTTTTGCAGGTAAGTGGCTCGCACTCAACACATTCTACGCCTGGTAAGTACGATAATATCCCGACCAAGCATTGGTGATCTTAGAACCGTATTAATATACTAGCGCGTTATTATGACATGGCTATGCAGTTAATTTTACGACGAGCGTAAAGGACAGAGCTATAGCAGTTATATAGCTCCATCCTTTTCTTTCAGCGTAAACTGAACTGCAAAGTTATATCATAATAACCCTCCTGAACTTGGCTGAGATGACCATCATAGGAAATGTCAAAAGAAAACGTCATAGATAATCCAAGTCTTCTATGTATATACTAGACCGGCAATGAAGAGTAAAAATCGTGTCACCGCTGTCGCTACACTCATGACGGCTAACAGCTGGCACGTGAAAAAGCCGGTGCATCCGCTCGCTCTAACATATTACTAGTAAGAGTGACTAAGATGCTTATCTTAAACATTTGTTTCTAAAGTGATGCACTTGGTGAAATAACGATATGGTCTTATTGACGTACCAATAAGATTCAAAGTTCATGTTGCGAAATTTTTAATTACCCATGGAAGCGCTCCAGTTATGAATAAGTATATAATTAAGCTAGAGATTCCGCGAGGTCAGATTGGGACCAAGGACCACCAACTGAAAGATAAGTAATTACTGAAATTACGGGTGCTTCAAGATTCCCCCTTGGATGGCACTCCGCGAAATTTGTCATCTCCGAGCGTAACTTCTGTCGTCCAACTTTTAACTTTGCTCTTAATATATTTCAAGTAAAAACTTGCACTATGGTTTCATTTATTTAACTCGTATTGAAAGGATTTTATTCTGAAGTTTGTATTCAGTTATTTTAATATATTTAAGTTTTCATATTATCAAGTTGATAGTACAATTTTTATCGTGCTTAGAATGCTGCGGTGGATTAAGTCTTTAGAGATCTTTATTTGGTTATGTGATGTCAATAAAAAAATATTTGTAGAGGGCTTATCTAAACTTTTTAAATACAATAAAATACAAAAATACATTTACTTACTTAAGACTTTAGGAACCAAAAAATCCTTGTACTTTTTACAATAATACAGGATACAAAGACCCTTCGCTTATTTAAGGCAATAACTACCTGCAATATTTTTTATGCGCAGTCATTGTCAACACCAATCTAGTCGCAAACTCGGTAAGCCTACGATCCTGTGTCACATTCCCTCTCTGGGCGTTTCTTAGAAAGTTTGTACCTAGTTAAGGACTAAAATTAAGAAACGTTAACTTTTTCGCTCAGTTACGCATACTACTCTATACGCCAATTAACAGTATCTCTAAATGAAGCTGATTCAATCCTCACCCGTTAGTAATATGCTTGCACTTGCTACAGGAGTTTTGTCTGAGATACCACCATTTGTCTTATAACAGTAGGTCTATTTCCCGTAACTCAACGGAAAAGTTAACGTTTCTTAATTTTAGTCATTAACTAGATACAAACTTTCTAAGAAACGCCCCTCTATCATCAGATCGGCTCTTAACCACCACAATATTGCATTGTTATCAGGGTTACACGTGTATACATCCCATTTCTGCTCATTCTACAAGACTTTAACAAAACTTACACAAAAATGTGTAGTAAAATAAAACGTAAAAAAAAAGTAAATGGTGGTCACGAAAACGAAACCTCTGAAATTCACATCGCACACAACTTCACGATACGTATCTCTTGCAATTAACGGGAAACCCGCTGGGTTTGACCGCTCTCGTTAAAACTTGTACATTACAACCACTTCCCACCACCCGCTCTTCTTACAACCGCGTGGGAAATGGGATTGAACGCGGTTTTCGAGGTAACATTCAAATTAGACAAATGAAAGTATCATGTGTTTTGTTTTCATGCTCGAGAGTGTTGTGTCATTCGCGGGGAAGTCAGTAAATCTAGAACTGGGTCTCTATTTTACTGGGTAAAACCATATTGCCTTCATAGGCATGATCACTAGTACACACCATCGTACAAATCGTTCCATACTATCAATTAATCTACATCATCTTGATAGTTGGAAATCCACCACCGTGCGTTTTTTCGTGAGCCTCCTTGCTACACAAGGTGCTTGGCATCTATGTGGAATCAGCTCTAGGCGTCTGTATTGCCGAACCAATACGACTTCGAAAAACGAGCCAGCGCTTCTATTCCCGACGGTAAAAACGATATCGTAGTTGACGTTCGTTGTTGATCGTAGTTATGGTATTGTTATGACGTCAGACGCCATTACTGTCAAGTAAATAAGAGCTATTAAAACGGTGACAATACAATAACAGACCAACAACGATATCGTTTTTACCGTGTTGAATAGAGGCCCTGCTGTTTTCTTAAAGATCGGTAGCGCACTTACGATTCCTCTATTGTTTATGGTTCGCGGTGATCACTTACCTACCATCAGCTGACCCGCTCGCCGGCCTGCTTCCTTTTCTCCATAAAAAAAATATGCTTAACGCGTTGTCGAATAATACTATTTGTCTACTCGATACACAACCTCCTTTGAGATATCTCTAAGTTGTAGTTTTATAAAATAAAGTGTTTACATTACATACAATACTTAATTAAAAAGGAAAACGGATATCCTTGCCCAGCAATTTAAAACGTATCTATTCAATCATAGGCCCATAAAGTCGTAATCTTCGTCTTGTCATTGACATACATACAAAACCAACCAGCGTTAAATGTGTTATGTCGAAACCCGCGGTTAATGGCACCACAATCAGCGCTTGTGGTTGGACAAGTGCATTATGAATCACTGTAAATCGACTTTAGAGGAAACGCATATATTTGCATAAACGTTTAGTACATTGATTAGTTTCTTATGAGCTAATTGTATTATTCTGACCTTTATTTATAATGCGATTCATTCAGCTTGTCGGCAGCTTATTATTTAATGTACCTAGAATTAAGTTATAAATCCTGTAAGATTACGATTTTATGTATCTTTTGACATGTAACAAGTATGTATACATACATATAATGGGACAATATCTAAGTTATAAATTATTTCAATCGTGTTCTAAAGATACTATTACGAGTAAGTACATCTTCGTAGGCATAAATATTTGATTAAAATGATATTGGATCAAGAACGTTGAATGAAACTAACACTAACAGTGAATCTAACCCCCTTACTAATAAACGTTGAGAAACGGTGGTATAGCTATACAATGTTTTGTCCTTACCTGACATTGTAACATTTGAATTTGACAGATAAGGACAAAACATTGTATAGCTATACCACTTCTTAGTCTAACTTAGTCAATACATACATATCGAGTTTTTATAAAACCTACAATGATCTTATCCTTGAACCTGCCGCCAAGCAGTAGTGTTGTACACTATGCCACTGATAATAAGGTCGATGTATACATATATTTAGCGCAATTGCCGTTTAGATATTAGTGATTTTGACTGTACGCGATGAAGTCCCGTTTCACTACCAATATATAAAAAGTGGCACAAGCCGCAACATGTAACCTACATACATATCGTGTTTGTCTGATAAATTAGAAAAAAAAAATGTCTTGCTGAAAATGCTTCGTATATAAAAGTTATAGATAGCGTATTCCCCTGCCATAGATAAAAGTTACCTCTCAACACTACTCGTTCTACTGAATGCACTTTTAATCTAATCCCGGGTTCACTGGAAACCTCAGCATACCGCGGGCATGCAGACACGCGGCGGTTTCCGACATCCATCATTGTCAAACTGAAACATGCCTTTGCTTTTCCAGTGCAGTGGAAAACATTATATGCATGCTTGCGATGCCGATGGATTTCCATGTCTTGCTTTAGATGGATTGTGCACCGGAGTAAGAGTCATGATTAACGTTAATATGGAGTTAGTAAAAAGAAGATGGATGGTGAGATTGGTGAGTGACGTGCATTAGGTTCCAACTTTGTATGTTCATTCGTTTTCGTTTAGTTTATTCGCTTTGTCCAAAATAGGTAATTTAAATTGTGTTTTTATATTGACCCTCTGGACGTACCTGCTAAAATTTATCTTGCTTGAACATAAAAATCATATTCTGCAAGCAATTGTGCGAGTCCACCAGGGGCTATATTGTAGGCGGTGAAAACGAAATCGCCTTTGACTTATAATGTTATTTTTTTTTAACTCTACCGCCACACAGTGGGGTATTTTACTGATCTGGGCGGCCAATATTATTTTTGATGTTATATTGGTAGGTACAGTAATATTAAGCTAATATTTCATTATTTATCTATACGGTAAGAATATTATGGTGAAATTACAAAAAAATAAGGATTTTTCTATGTTATCTCAAAGTAGGTATAATAATATATGTACAAAGTATATACAAAAGTAACAAAAATCAGTCTTGATCGTATTTCAGACTTGAACCGACTAAAATTATGCTTGACTTCCCTTATCTGTTCATCATTAAAGTTATCCCTACCAAGCAAATCACTTTCGAGATAGTTAAGTTTACTTTTTAAATTTGGCAATTTCGTCTGCTGCAACAAGTCAAATAACTTCGATCGAGTTATTAATTTAACATTAGATGGCCCTAGAAACAATAAAAAAACAAAATTACCAAAAAATAACAAATTCATAAAAATCATACATTTTGACCATATAACGTTTGGATGCCTAATTTTCCATTTTCCGGAGTGTTTCCGTGGAAAATCAAAGCAAAATAATAAACTAGAATAAATGAGGTATGTGCCGTATGTGCTACATGCCCTATTTCTGCCGGGACTCATCGGGAACTACAACTAAAAGTTTCCGATAAGTCAAAATACAAGAACTTACTTTGAATGACTACCATATCGTCATAAGATAATCAATCCTATTAAAAACGCATACAAACGAAACATTCTTACCTGCCATCGTAATATTTAAGGTAATTTCTTATATATTCCACCGCAAAAACATACTCTTTTGATATGTGCCACTCGTGAAAACAAATGCACTTCAAATACTTAATATTGCAACAAGCCATATACGAGCATAGTTTAGCGATAAGGTCGAATACATTGTCGGATTATAGTGCGTCAATAAGTTGACTTTCTGAACCCGACTCATAATTCTAACCACAATCAGTTTTAAAAAATTGACTTATGGCCGCCCAGATCCGTAAAATACCCGTCCGTGGCGCCATTACTGTCAAGGAAACAAGAGATATCAAAACGTTGACAATACGATAGCATGTCAAAGACAATATGGTTTTTAACGCCTAGAATAGAGGCCCAGCAGCGCTTTCTAAGACGAGACCACTGTTGAGAAGAAGCGCCGCAAGAAAGCCACCGCCACCACAATCTCTGCTTTGCCCAACGGTTAACTGGTGCTGCCTTACGGCATTAAATTCGCCTTTTGTATATTGAGTGTATTATTTTGTGCAATAAAGATGAAATAAATAAAGCCAATTTTTTTTACAAACCTATACGAGTATTTGGATACAATGATATAACTTAAACTAGCGATATAGAAAACCGATTTTACGAAGTAATATTTTTATAAAGTAGCAACGTGGCATAATTATACCAACTTCAAACAGACTGAAAACAGTAGTCACAAGTGAAAAGGTATTTGATTTATTTATTTAATCTTACTTACACAATAAAAAAAAAACAAATGGCGGACCTACCAGTCTACCAAATAGTCAATCAGAAATTTACACAGTTGGCGCACAGAAAACAAAGCAACTAACATAATCTTGACCATTTAAGCATTTTATAAGCTTTTATCTAACATTCAAAAAATCATTGAGGCAATAGTAATAGCCTTTTTGTTGTGATGTTTGTTACTACTATACTCGTATGACATAATCTTACAATGAAAGCGATAACCGACATCAAACGTGAACAGTTGACCATCTATACTTCGACTTTGACTGTACTACAACTCTTCAAACAAAGGCTACTAGCGCTGCCAAATCCGTTCGATTCCTTTTGTCCCGGCTGCACACGCTGAATTCCAGTCCGATTTGCAACTGCCTCTGGGGCCAATTAAAATGGGCTTTGGAGGGCACAGTTTCGACTAAACATGGCCAGTTACATATACTTTTACAGTAATTCTCGCGTTGAGCAAAGTAGCAACATGATGATTAAAAGGTCATCTAAAATTGATGGCAATTTGCGAAGTTTTTGTACTTGTAGTTACGCTTATTGACTATGAAGATATTAGTCGCTGGTTTGATTCCTGTCCACGTGTTATGTACGCTTTTATCGCGAAGGATATAACTATAAGGCTATAAAGCAATTGTCACTGTCGCATTTACGTACTGGTCAGAAAGTGATAGATGTTTTATACACTTTATCTACATCGATGAGCACGATCATAGTGTCTATTATTACTTAACCCGCGAGATCATTTGTATCAATGTATGCCCTTCAAAGTCAGGTAAGTCATCCCTTGCCATCCCTTTTAATGTATATTTGTTGAATAAATAAAAAAACGTGTTAGCCAGTGCTGTTTGCAAATCTAAATTCAAATTATCGTAAAGCGTCGATCGTCAACTGTTGACAGCAAACGGATAACCGACAACCAATCGGATACCAATTTGCCTGAGTTTAAATTATTCGCAAAACGAACTTTATACCTGTGCTTTACAGTTGGTAGTTGCATGCGGGCAGGTGCAAGGATGCACGTGGCGAGTGTACGAATGAGCGTTGGTTGCAAGTTGTATGAAGTGCAACTGACCGTTTGTGGACGGTTCACAACTTCATCTCGCTTGGGCGGAAGTACTAGCGGTCCATGCTCGCAGCGGAGTTGTTTTGCTACAAAAAACGTATGACATCGGTTCATTGTAAAAGTGGCATCTCAATTTGAATTTATTCTCGCTTTAAAAATCTGAATCTGTAGTCATCGTTTGTACATTTCTTATTTCGACCTACATAAAATCATTTTTCTGATATTTACATTATTTTTATTGATACTTGTGTACTTTGATTAAGCACTTCATGGGTATGAATAACTTATCAGATTTGAAAAGAAACGCCTAGTATTTGGTGATGTTTCTTCTAACACACGGTAACACGGTTGTAGCTTCACTCAAACAATAACATGGCCTCTACTCTAGGCGGTAAAAACAATACGACAGTAATGGCGGCTTACGTCAAAACAATACCATTACAGGTCATAGACGATATGGGTTTTACCGCCGGGAATAGAGGCCCAGCACTGATGTGCATGTGGTCTTTCTTATATCTATTGTCTGTGGCTTGCTAAGCTGTAGGTAACTGACAACTTGTGTAGGTGGTCCGCACGTAACGGTCGGAAGACAAGCAACTGTTACGACACAGCTATTGAACAGCTCAATTTGTTACGGCGGTGGCTATTGCTTTGCTAAACCAAATACAGTTTGTGCAAGGTGTAGTTAATATCAGGGGAATATCAGGGGACAGTGTCACACCAAATGACCTAGTCCCAAACTATACTCTAGGCTTGTACTATGGGTACTAGGCAACGATATAAATACTTACATAGAGAAATATATACTTAAATACATAGAAAAGATCCATGACTCAGGAACAAATATTCGCGTTTATCACACTAATATCTGCTCTTACCGGGATTTCAACCCAGGACCTCTAGCTTCGTAGGCAGGGTCAATACCACCAAGGCCAGCACGTCGTCATAATCAAATAATCAAACGACATCACGTTTTGTCGGATATGTCAGTATTTATCATGCTTTCTGAGTTAATTTTAGTACCCATTCGGTAAGCTAACTGAGATAGCAAGATAATATTAATGAAAAGCAAACTTTAAAAAATACACGGCATTAATAGGTATATAAATTGTTCTGCGACAACAAGGCTCAGGTATTAGCATATGCTGCGAGCTGGGACAGCTGCACAGCGCTGGTTTTCACCCTGCACCTCGCTCTCGGCTACATTTCAGCGAGTTACAAGGGAAACATTACGCAACGCTGTACCTACCTATTTATGTGCACCTTGTTTGTTGCGATATATTTGCAACACGTACCTGTAACCACTATCGTGACGTAACCTTTACGACTGCTCTGCTATTGAAGCTCAACTTTAATCTTAGTTCGTGGATTCTTCAGACGGACCCTGGCTCCGATTTTACGAGCGTTTGCCGTTACGACCTCCGGTACTTTGTTTCACGAGTTCTGTGATAGTGCTTTTAAAACCTTTCCAACTAAAACCTTTTCGTTTTGTGAAAACGTGATACTGAATTATATGCAAGGTCAGGGCCTCTTTTCTACTGGGTAAAAACATGTTGCCTTTGATGTGTTGTTTTTAACTCGGCCGCCGTTACTTTCAAGTAAATAAGAGCTATTGTAACGCTGACAATATGAAAGTAAGTCAAATGCGATATGGTTTTATCCAGTAGAATACACTATATCAACACTGACGTATTGTTAACGAGTTATTGAAGTTATGATTGCATGATAGATACATAACCCCCAACGAAAAATTAGGGGCATTGAAAATTCAACCTATGTATTATTAGCGTTAGCATTAGCGTATTTGTGTGTCGGTCTTTGGCATCGTAGGTCCTAAACGGATGGACCGATTTTGATGCGATTTTTTACAAATACAGGAAAGTAAAATCTGTTTGTTTGTTATGCTTTCACAGCTAACCTAACCTAAGCGGACAAACATCGCAGCTTAAATACAAAAGCACAACAAAACAAAAACAGATATAGTTTGATTTAAAACTTAAAGTAAATAGCATTCCGAATTTAAATGCAACACAAACACATTTTGATTTTATTTAACAATATTTTGATTTGTGTCCCTTTTGTATTTAAGCAACGAAATGGTATCTATTAAACGGGGAGGACATAGGTTACTATTATCTCGTAAAATTTGACAGTTTCGGAAGGAATAGCAATAAACGACTTCTAAATACGTGCATGACACGGGCAACCGCTAGTTATTTATATTATAGAGTAGCTGTTACTAATAAAGTCGTTTATTGCTATTCCCTCGGAACTTTCCTATTCTCCAGGATTAAAAGTATTCTATGTCCTTCCACGAAACCCAAGCTATCTCGATGTCAAATTTCATCGATTTAAACATGTTGGGTGTGTCACCGGGTGAATCGGCTCTGTTATATCGCTTGCCGAATGCAATAAGGGGACAAATCAAAAAAGCAACATTTGGAGAAATTGGGTGTCAAAGTTTTCATGAATGGGTGTGTGTCCGCAAAAATAACTGTATTTTCTCTAAATTTGCAGTTATTCATATTGTATTTGGTATTATAGGTTCTGTAGAATATATTCCTTCGTATCAAAATATTTTTTTTAATAAAAGTCAAATAATTTTGATATTATATGCATTTAAATATGGACTCTTAGAGTTAAGTCCTTGTAGCACAAAGAATTTGTGCAAATTTTGTTTACTGTGAGAAAATTGTATTAAAAAACAATACTGTTAACTTAACATCTTTTAATGTTTAAGTTAATTAAGGGGAAAGTTTAATATGTATTATCATCCATGGCCCAATGTATATTAAACAAACTAATATAATTATAATTATAACATGTAAGTACTTCTTTATTCCAGTAGTTTTACATAACACTTTATTTATAACCTTTGTTTATAAAATACTTCACAAATAAGTCAAATATAAAAAAAAACCGGGCAAGTGCGAGTCGGACTCGCCCACCGAGGGTTCCGCAAATGACACGGTTAACTCAATTCAAAATTTGGACCGCCTCCGTTCCTTGCATAAAGACCCTGCTTTTTGTGATTAAATTAAAAATGTATAGTTTTCAGTTTTTTTCCTATATTTGTAATTTAAGACGGTATTAATTGCCAAATTTCATAGATCTAGCTCATCGGAAAATAACCGTATAAATTTTGATTTCCTTGATAGTGTCGAAATTTACGTTTTTTGCGGCAAAAACGGCCGTATCTTTTTTTCACGTTAAGTTAGAAGTTTAATTTTTCACAACTGTAGACCTGAGTATAATGGTTTTAATTTCAACTCGATACCTCCACGCGTTCCCGAGATAAAGGGTCTTGACAGCCAGACAGACAGACAGACAGACAGACAGACAGACAGACAGACTGACAGACAGACAGACAGACAGACAGACAGACAGACAGACAGACGGACTACAAAGTGATCCTATAAGGGTTCAGTTTTTTCCTTTTGAGGTACGGAGCCCTATAAAGGAATCTCTTATCAAGTTACCACAAGTTTAAGTGTCATGGTAGATCGTATTTTTTTAAGATAAACAAAATTGCTTGCCCCTAGGCTATCCTTTGGGAACATCTCGTTTACAGTTTAAAGTAAACTTCCCAAAGGGGGTCCTCTGGGAGGACAGGGTGTCGGTCATGATGACGGGGCAAGGGCTCGTGGAACACCTGGGAAGATCCGGATCGATCAACCCAGCCACACTACTGCAGCTCCCGATGTCGCGAATTGATACCCAACCCAACATGTCTATATCTCTCGAGTACTCCTAGTGATACTTTTAATAAGACATGCAAAGGTGCGGGCTCCGTGGAGAGCGGGAAACTCGAGACATGAAGGAAAAACCAGGACCAACGTGGAACATGTACCTTCCGAAACCCCAAGAGTGCCGGAGGGGAAACCCGAAGGTGCTCAACAATAGAGTGGTACTCCTCTGGATGTGCCGTTCTCTCCCAACACACTAGGTGTGGGTACTAGCAACGCAATACCAACCTCAAACAAACACACACAAAGGTGGCGGTAGAGCGAAAACCCAGCCCGCTACCTTCCTTCAGACGTAGCTTCAAGGCAACGCCTTCGACCTCGAATTCCACAAATAACTACTCTCCTACACGGGGGCCGTGCTAAGGGACCGCCACACGTGGAGATGCAGGGAGCTGCCGATCGCCCTAGCCAACCGACAGCAAACCGTGTCCCACCGAGAAGGAAAGGAGCCAGCAACAACAACCCGGTGGCTCGGGCTCCTGTGAAAAGGGTACGCCTTGTCGAGACTCTGTCTCTGAGAGACTCCAAGAAGCAGAGGATCGAGTCCACCGCTGGGACCCCTCGAGCAGCATATGCGGACGCAGTAAAAGCTGACTTGATGGTTGCGGTAACGTCTGCAAGCACGGGCCACCTCTCCTTAACTCGCCGATGAGGCTCTCAACCTGGTTCAGGGCTGCGTCATGGTTGAGTCGATGCGGAACCCCCAGAGTGTGGCCGGAACACAATTTCAGGGTAAACCCCTACACGCTAGAGGAACCCTGAGAATGTGGAGCGGAGACCAGGCAGCGGTGGCTTGGCTCAAGCGGTGCGTGGCCACCATCGCCCTCTCATCAGGGGACAAGTTGGTGATCAAGCGCCAAAATGATGTGCCGCGAGTAGTGCGGCAGTCTGTTCCCAGGTGTCTGGGATGATTTCGGGGTGGTAGCAATTTGCCTTCGTTACCAGAACACCTGGGTCCAGATTGGCCGGTGGCTGCTCAGCTCATCAGCGCTGATAAACAAGGCTCAGAAATCTTCGCCATCGTCAGCATCCCGGAGAAAAAGGTGCAGGCCCTCCTGGACTGGACCGGGGCTGCCGACTCACATTCTTGTGTGGGTCGGTGTACCTGAAGTTCCAATATATGACTTTGCGGCAATATGTGACAGGTACTTCATTAAATTATATTAAAAAACATGCCACTGATCAGTCGAACGAATTAAGACTTCAGCAGAATTATTTGCTTGTATATGAATATTAATTAACGTCATAATTATATAGGTACATACTTTTGTTTTATAATTAACTCTAATTTAATATCATTTAACTCAATATATTATCTTGTATGTAAAATACAAGTGCGGCCGGACATAACGGATTTAATTTACAATATTGTATAAAATATTAAGGCAGGTACTTACCGTTGAGGTGTAATCAAATGACGGTTAGTTCTTTTATATTTTCTTCGATTCATTGTGAAAGCAAATGAAAAAGTAGCGGGCACAACTTAAAAATGAATTTCAAAATTTCTGCAATACGGGCACAACTAAGAAATGCCTTTGTAGCACAAACTATCGCGTGCGATTGCGGCGAGTGCAAGCGGCCGACTGGTGATGGGCCCATATAGCAGGAAAGGGATAGATCATTTCTCTTAGTGCAGAAAAGACATAAATGCCCTCTTTGGTCTGTTATAGTATACTTTTGACTAAAGTCTTTAATGCATACGGTAAAACGACCACTTTAGATCACGATTCCGTAATAATCTCAAATCTCGAAAATTTTGAATTGTGCCCTTATTGCATTCGGCAGGCGATATATGTGTTAGTGTTAACCTTTTGACCGCCACATCATTTGTACGTGTCCAGACGGCATTAGCAATAAGAAACGTCCCGACGACGCCCGCCGGTCAATCCGACTACAATACAGCGACGCGACATGCAACCTACACCAGTCTACAGCGGCACGCAAACGTCAAAAAATCAAGAATCTGCCAATCAGAGCGCATGATTATAGTCTATTACTCTTGTGACGTCATATGGGATGCCATACGAGTTCAAAAATTTAACTTACTTTGAGATAACCAGCCTCGAATCCTGGGGCTCTATTTATTTATTTATTTAGCCTTTATTGCACAAAAAAAGTAAAAATTGCGGACTTAATGCCTATTGGCATTCTCTACCAGTCAACCAAATAATATCTTCTACTCGGTAAAGCCACATTGCTTTTGATGTATGTTTTTAACTCGGCCGCCACTATTATTAAGTAAATTAGAGCTAATGTAACGTTGACAATACGATAGCATGTCAAAAGCAATATGGTTTTTGAGTGGAACAGAGCCATTGCACAGTTTAGGAGAAAATGGCGCTTAAGAGGATTGTGAAGCGACACTTAAATCGCGTACCTGTCAAACTTTTCCATACAAATTTAGTTTCAGCCGGTAACGGTTCTCATCCTTTAAATCTAGTTAGATTTCTGTAATTTTCGAATATGTTGTAGTTATTATAAAAAAACTGTTTCTTTGTTAGGTACCGTTTTTTTCAAGTTTTTTTTTTCCATTAAGTATTCTCTTGGAATCAGGTTTTTCATAATATCTACAATATAATGTGGCGTTATCTATGAAAAGGGATCTTATTGTCGATGGCGCTTCCGCCATTATTGACGATGCTCCGATATAAATACAACGTCGTGTGACGCAGTGCGGCGTAAGTGCCATAGACAATAAGGTCCCTTTTCATAGATAATGCCACATTCTCAAACTTTAAAGGAAAGAAACGCCTTAACGGAATTTCAAATGCAGTGTTTTAGTGGATGGTTATTTACGCATGGGGTGTCATAAGCTATAATCGCAGCTCCTGAGTCCTGATTCGGCAGAGGTAGTCAAGTTTTTAAAGCTTGCTTTATGGTAGACTTGTTTAAACATGTAACTGATTAATTATCCTAAGATAAAATCGTCACAGTACTCCACAACGAATGTAAAGACAAGACAAGCAATCCCGGCGCCGTCATATTTCCACAGCATCAGGTGTTAAACCGGCTCATAATTATGTCTGCCGCGTTCGTTCCACACAGCCACCCAGTACACGCTCAACCCTTTCAGCTACCGTGTTTAATAATTAACAAGGCTCAAGCAACGGCGGTCGGGCGGGGTTCGTTAGCTGGTCCCAGAGGTAGGTAAAGTGAAGGCAATCCTATAGAGTTTTTCATCTATTCAACGGAGTTCACGAGCTATTCATTTCGAGCTTAATGCGCTCTGGGCTAGTCTGGTGATGAATCAGAAGAGCGGGTGATACTTTTCCCCGTTTGGTTATAAATTTGTTAAGGTTGTTAACATAGTCGTATCGTATACAAGTGTAATACTAATGTGATACGTTATCAAACGTTTGTTTTTGGATTGATCTTGACATGTACTCATAGATTGATACATTAGTGAATATTTTGACGTTGTGGTTGGTTATTTCATGTTATTTTCTTGTGTTGTTTTTACTCATGTGACAATGTTTACAATGACGATCCCTATGGAGAAAACAAATACTTAATTTCTTGTTAGTAAAATTACTTTTTTTTTTTTACTTAGTTCAGTGTTTTATGTATCTGTGTCGTATATTTCAATGTGCAATTCTTTCGTTTATATAATTGGTCATTCTGTGCAATTTAAACCTGAATCTGATCCACGTTGCTTTTAAAAACTTCATAAAAATAGTTTCTGTGTATTTTTCTACAATTCCCGAGTTCTAGTATTCCCTTTGACATTGACAAATGCGCATCGGCACACAAAAACACCGATGGAGGATTCGATTGTTTTAAACGATTGATTTATCGTTTACGATTTACTTAAATATGGAAGACATAAATAAGTTGAATTGCTATTTGTTTTCTATTAAATTTTCTTTTCTGACATGCTTCTTAACCGAACAGACTAACTGGGCCTCTATTCCCGGCGGTAAAAACCATATCGTCTTTGACCTGTTATGGTATGTTTTGACGTCAGCCGCCATTACTGTCCAGTAAATAAGAGCTATCAAAACGTTGACTATACGATAACAGGTCAAAGACAATATGGTTTTTACCGCCGGGAATAGAGGCCCTGATAGTATGCAAGTAAAAGATAAAGATAAGATAAAAGATGTTTATTCAGTAAGTAGGCCGCACGGGCACTTTTACACGTCAAAAATCTACCAGCGCTTCGCAAGAGACCACTGGTGAGAAGAAACGAAAGATTTTTTTTAGTAGACTCTGTAGCCCATAGATTTGAGATTTCAGGACTACAAATGCATTGCCAACACTGAGAGCTAACATGGAATGCCTCTGTGCTAGTGAATTGACAAAGTAAGCTATTTAAAAAGAAGATCCTGTTATTCGGTCGTCATACCTAAGTAAAGAAGTCCTTCATTAGTCCCATCGCACTCCGCATTGTATGCCCGAAACTACAAGTAGGTACAGTCTAACAAAATAGTTTCGACGCCACTATCAAACTGTCAAGATGACGCAGTAAGTCATATCATGAAAAGTTTCTTAGGATTTCATCAATTACGTCACTCTGAAATAGTTTCAAATTCCATAGTGACCGATAATCCATTCGTTTGACTGTACAGTCACAACACGAGAATGTTAAGCCACTTGCAACCCCTCATAATTTAGCCGAGTAATACATACTAGATATACGAGTATAACCGACTAAACCAGATGCGCACTACACGGCCAAAATACGAACAGTGGCAAGTGGCTCAACAATACCGTGTGGTGACTACGTCGGCTTCCAGCACAGGGTGTATCTTTTATAAGTGCAGAGTACGTGCAAATTAATAGGTACAAATTTTGCGATAGAAAAGAAAGCACAGAGTAGGCACATTCAACCTACCTAAGGCTGTCTGTCCACTGGAGCGGAGTTAGGCAGCGGCGCGGTGAGCGAGGAAAAGGTCCACCAATAGAAATAAGTACTTTATTTGCATAGCCTCGCTCAGCACAGCTCTTCTATTGGTGGATTTTTTCCACTGCCTAGCTCCGCTCCAGTGGACAGGCAGCCTAAACGCTGCTTTGTTGCCTTCTCTACTTGTGTCGGCATTTATATATTCTGTGGCAGTTTCCCGTGTACGTGTAATCAATGCCCCTATGTTTCGGTACAGATTACGTTAGATGTAGCCGACCTAATCAGGAATTACTGGCCCATTAACATTCCGCGTTGGACTGCGGCCCAATGCCGTTTGGACGCGGACGCATGTGATCCAGTAGTTTGTCAAGGCTGCAATAAAACTGTATGAAGTTTGAAATGCAACTGAAATGCGAGGGTTCGAGATTCTTTTGAAGTAAATCCTGCTCCGTATTATGTTCGCGCTCATCGCGGTAGATAATTGTAGTTTGTCACTCTCGCACTTACTTGTCAGAATGTGACAGGTGTTTGCTCCAGTTTTATGCACAGCAATAAATGCGACCATATTAGGTCATAATAGTCTGATAGTCTTTGTTCGTGTCTTAGCCCATGTTATCTCGTTAAACGTATTCCCCCCGAAATTGTTAATTTATTGTACATTAACAACAATAATATTTTCATTTCACTTCCATCACCACAAAAATAAATAAATATTGTATTGTTTTTTTTTTGAGTAAAATGTGGTTACTTAATAATAATAATCAACAAGTTTTTAAAGTTGTAGATAATTCTGTAGCTCTGCCTACCCCACTCTGGCATTACAGGCGTGAAGGTATGTAAATAATCAACAAGTTTTTAAAGTTGTAGGTAATTCTGTAGCTCTGCCTACCCTACTCTGGCATTACAGGCGTGAAGGTATGTACGTATGTGTATTGTTTGATTTTTAAAATCTAAGACAAACCCAGCGCAAGTTACACACTCTGTAACTCTAGTAGGTTGGTCAAACTGTCAAAAGACCACAGCCCTAAAGGTCAGCTGCGGGTCCGCTTTTTACCGGACCCCCAGCTGACCGCGTGGCGCAAGCGGCCGACCTACTTGGCGGGGTACCAGACACCCATTGTTGGGTGTCCTTGGACTGTTTTGTTTTTTGTTGGACTCTAGGGTATGTCTGTGTCGCCAGCAAAACATATTCACACCTATGACAGTCCTTTCAATATGGATATGTGAGGAAATTTCGGAGCAAATTTTCTTTTTAGCGATTGTTGCGCAAGCACTAAATTCTTTGATAACCTCCAGGCTTAAGGTATAGGCTATTTTATGTATATACAACATTTTGTTCGGAACGGTGGTTTAAAAAAAATTTACTTAAATTCCTAATATAATTTAAACGAGGCAAACGTGAATAAAATAATCAGTAGGTAGGTATCTCACCATTTTCATCAAGCAACTAGTGAACTTTTTCTGCGCGACTCCTACATAAAGACATATGGCTTAAAAATCATTAAGGACTCTTCAAAATGTAAGTATCTTAGTAAAATAAAAATATCGGGTCTTATTTTTTTCATCAGTTTTATAATAACGATGGTCCGACGGTAATTTAAGCCCGGATTATCTTCTAGGGGAAAAGTCAACCGAGGAATGCTTTTTAAATACGCCTCTGAAAGCTCGCCTTAAGCTTTTAGCGTTAAAACTTTTGTAAGGTGGGATTCCTTTGCCGCTTAATCCGGAGTCTTAGAAATACCGCTTTTATTCGCTTATTTAGATTAACACACAAGCGGTTAAATAAAAATGGGGACACTTTTAAAAGTGGGAAGTACTTAACCTTAGTTATATGAACAAAAAGTAGTTCAAATGTATGGCCGTAGGAGAACCCTATATTGGACCCATTCTTTTTGCATAGTCGGGTAAAAACTATTTCAAAAGTTTAAAGAATACTTTGTAATGTAATTTCTTTAGAAAGACCGCAGATAAAAAATCTAGGTCTCAGCATTTTTCCACAGCGGAGAAAAATGGAATTGTCAACCCTTTTCTTCGGAATAAAGGCTCTTTCTTTCACTATTCCGTTTCTAATGCCACAATGATAACGGACAATGCTTTCACATCGGTCTGTACACCGAGAGCTAGGAGACAGTACATTTTTATAATGTTTTTCAAAGTTGAATTCATGCATTTTACTACAATAATGCTGACGCACCTGTGGGCCTAGACAAGAAGACAACCACCGAAATAAAAAAAACTTAACCTGCTGAATGGTGCGTCGGACGCGTATGTCAATTCCATACATTTTGACAGTTTTCTAAAGTCTTAAGCTATCGTAATGTGCAACTTGTCTAGACCAGCTGCTTTGACGGATTTGTGCAAGATTGTATATTACAATAATTTGCATTGCTACTAAATTTAGGGATGGGCTTCTAACAATTTAAAATATAGGTATTTATGCATTTAAAACAATTCGCCATACTGTCTGACTGTAATACAAAAGTTAAATATGGAGGATAAATTTGATATTTGATATGTGAATTATAGGTAAAGTTGTATGTTTGTTTGTTGTTTTGTTTGTTTTTTGTTTGAAATGTTAGGAGTATTTTTTGAAACAATTGAACCAAAGAAAAAAGACACCAAATAAAAAGCTACATGATCCCTGACTAAAGTCTTAAATTTTTTAATATAAATTATACATAATCTCGTACTGATGTAGAAGTGCAAGAAGTAAAAAGAAAGGAATTTTCAAAATTAAAATAAAAGCAATGGCGGGCATCCTCTATTGATACGACTAGCTCTCAGACTATTCCATACAACGCAAGCCCTCAGCTTAGTAAATGGGTTGGAAATGTCCGCCGCCATACATCCATGCTGTATGCGTCGCGACCCTTGTCCGCCATCTTGTTTAAAGCTAAACTTCGGTCAAATAAATACAGGTGGCTAAATTAGGGGGCCCTTCGGAGTTAGCGAGTTGGTCTTAAAACTTAAAAGTTTAAGTTTGTTACTTAGGCTTAGGGGTTATGTTTTTATAAACCCCTAGAATAACGGTGTTGGAAATCAAACGAGTTCTCATGGGACCTTAATCCAAGAAAAAAAAGTTTTAACGGGTGAAAATCGAACCCGGGACCGCATGATTCGTAAGCCACTACCAACTAGGCTGAAGCCTAAGTTTCATTAATCAATAGCCCGCATGCTTGTAGCAATCCATTGACGAGTTGTTTTGGCATTATTGAGCCGGGGCTATTGCAGCGATGCAATGTATCACGAAGATCGACCACGACCGGGTTGTCAATTAAATTCTAATATAAAAAAAAAAAGTTTTAATCCTTACCACAACAAAGTAGCAAATACCAATTTGTTACCAAAGCAGTAGTTAAAAGTCACCGCTTTATTCCCTAGAGCCGTAAAATAAACTTTATTGACTATATCGCATTAAAACATTGATGACTGCGGCTACGGCGTAGCACGTAGCGCGCGGCATTCGTAGCACGTCTACGGGCGCTTAGTGGGGGCAATCGTTACTGAATTTATATGGGATCGATCTAGCTTAATATCTATTTCTGTTTCAATAAAGTGTTTCTTTTTTGGATTATATTTGTTACTTTATTTAACTAATAATTGGACACTGATTGGACAACAACGCTTTCAAAAAATCTCATATAACGCTTCAAGCACTTTAAGTCTACAACAAACCAGCCAAGTGAAAAATTTGCAAACGAAGGGATCCGTACCATTATTGTCTACGCAATAGAAATACAAAGAAAAAAATTAAGTGTCTACCTATTACAATTCATGACATACAGCTGGCTGGAAGACAGACGGACGTACAGCGGAGGCTTAGTAATGAATGGACCCCCCGTTGGCCCCCTTTGGGTACCAAACCCGACTCCATATTTTGATACTGTCGTCAATATATGTTAGTAACCATGTATTGTGACGGCACTAATGATGGACACTATTAGCTCCCAATTTCGCATTTCGCTCCTGCAGTCGGGTAAAACGAATTCCTTTTCTTGACTTTACGCACATATTTTACAAGAAAATGACAGTGAAACGAGCGTTCGCTAAGCCCGAGCACGCGGCTGAAATGTAAATCTCCAGCTGTCACCGAACAAAAACAGGCTTCGGCAACAGTCCGCGGGATAGTTAGTTGATTAAAGCCTGTTGCTCGGTGGTCTCTGAGACTATGTTTTTTAAGGCATACGATTATGCGATTAGTTCCCGATTCGCCGGATTCTTGTTAACGATTGAGTTCTGACTGTCACATTTGTAAGTAATCTCGGCTAAACGATAATCCGATGAAATAAGAATCCGGTGCATCGGGAACTAATCGTGTGTAAGGTTTAAGTCTCATGTTTATATTATTTTTCACTTCTCATGCTGTTAAAATGTTACTTTAGTCTCTGCACATCGGGACTAAAACTCCTTATTAATCTCTAGGGATTAAAGTTTTTTTTTTAAATTTACCTTGGAAACCCCTAAGCAGGTGTTTGTGAATGGAGGATTATCGCCATTTTCAGTGATTGTGTATGGACCATTTTTAGGCTGTGGAAATAACCTCAAAATGACAACTGCGCAAAAATATTTAAAAAATAAAGATTAAATTTCGTGAAACACAATTAATGATTACGAATATGAATGTATTTAAATATATTAAGGATAGTTTAATTGTTTAGGCATGGTCCAAATAGTTTTCAAGTTTAATCTGTTGGCTAAATATGCAAGCATTTGTGTCACTTTGTAAAGTGTCATTTTACAAAAAACTAACAAGTCTAACAACCGCGAAACAAATTAGTCAGAAACTTTGTTACATATTTGCTAAATATTGAACCGTCGTTTTTTTTCCTCGCATTCAAAGTGAAAAGTAGAGTTTTAAACGCGAGACTAAACAACCATAATGACACTCGAACTATAGCCACTCTCGGTCGCTGGCTCGCTCGCGTGGCTAAACATCTCGTGTCATTATGGCTTGTTTTAGTCTCTTGTTGAACAATCTACTATTAATCCCCGAAGAAAAAAGTGTCATAAGTTTAACTTGTGTGTCTGTTCGTGGTATTGTAGCTCCTAAACGGATGGACCGATTTGGACGCGTTCTTTTTAAAAAAAACTAGCTCAATCGGGATGGTTCTAAGCTAGGTTTCATAAAAATTGGTTCAGCCGTTTAAGAGATATTAGCTGTGAAAGAAAGGAGCGCCATTATAATCGATGTTTTTATCTTTTGAATAGTTACGAGTATGTTATTTCTATACAGGGTGTCTTAAAAACCTTTCAACATATTTGGCGGGGTAATAGTTCGCACGATTCTGATCACGGGGGTATGGTTCATTTTTGTTTCTGTTAAAGTAAAAAAAAAAGAAGGTTTAATTATATTCATTTTGTTACTTGATGTATCGCAGCCGATATCTTGACCTTGACATTTTGACGTTGATTACTATACTACTCCAAACGCTCGTAGTAACTAACGTCAGAATTCCAAGTTCAAGGTCAATGACCATACCTACGTTGTTTACATGGTATGTAAACAAACAGTTCGCTCCATGTAAACAAAAATAAGTTAACATTTTAAAAAATAATGGTAACTTTTAGTGCAACTTACTGTATTTTTATTTTTGCAATTTGAACACTAGCTGGTTTTAAATGTGAAATCACTAGATCTCTTGTTCATGCTTTGCCAAGACTGATCATATCGTCCGTCTTATATTAGGTACTGTCGAAATCTAACCATTTACCATTGTTTTCTGCTCTAAAGTGGCCCATATAACTGGTTTACAGCAAAAATAATTACGACTAAAATATCTGAAAATAACATAATTTAACAATGACATCTAATGACAGCCATAAATTCATAGACCGACATCTAAAAGTTCGGATAGACATGGATTGAACGATCTGAGGCCCTACTTTGAAAATCGAAGTTCGAAGTTAAGGTAGCTCCATCCCTGTCACTCGTCATTTGTGACTAAATCCAAAGAAAGGGATAGAGCGAACGTAACTTCGAACTTCGATTTTCAAAGTAGGGCCTCTGATTAGTGCTCTCCGTATTGATCCGTAATGCAAAACATTTAGTCGATGGATATAAAGGCCGTCACATAATTGATCATAATTATTTATGATGTCACACACTTACCATAGAGAAATAAATACCAACCTTTCCCAGGCCATGGATTCGACAATCTTACGTAGTACAGCGCGATAGCTCTTAGAAGGTGCTTCGGGTTTGTACTTCTCTCTCACTCGCTCTTAATAAGAGCGTATGGTAGCGAGTGAGAGAAAAGTTCAAACCCGAAGAACCTTCTAAATGCTCACAGGCTGTACATATTTTGCACAATTAGGCTAACCTGTCATTATCTTACTCGTTTTCGCAACAGGAAGCTTCAAGAAAATGCCGTGTTATAGCAATAACCGTGTAAGAGTACAAAAAATCCAATACAAGATTTGCCAATTTTATGTGTTTATGGCATCAATAATCCTATTGCCAAACCTGCATCCCTGATAGATTTAAATCAAAGTGGTATAGCTCATAGAGTACTAGTAGGTACAGAATCTGGGGCTCTACTTTGAAATCAGTAATTCGAACTTCGGATCGCCCGTCACTTTCTTGGGAATTAGTGACGCGTCGAGAACAAAAGGGATAGCAATAGACGAAGTTCGAATAACGGATTTCAAAGTAGAGCCTCTGGACTATATGATGAACTTTGCACCAGCTATTCTTCTCTATGTTTTAGATTACGTATTTCTTAAGAAGAAATGAATCAAAAACTAGGCTATTTTTTCTCCTTCAAATATCACGGACGCAACGTCAAATTCAACGTCGACTCTGACAATGGACCTCTCTTGGACTTTGAATACAGAAGTGTCGCCGATAGGCCCCTTGTGCTGCTCTACTTTGAAATCCGTAATTCAACCTTCGTCTATTGCTATCCCTTTCGCTCTCGACGCGTAACTAATTCGCAAGAAAGTGACGGGGCGATCCAAAGTTCGAATTACGGATTTCAAAGCCCCTGGACCAGAGAACTTCAACTTGACTTTGACCAAAACGGTTAATGACCTCTTTATAATTTGCAATTGATTGTTATCTCCAAAATTGCAAATAAAATGTTGTTGAAATTATAGAATATATTATTTATTTAAATTATCTCTCTCCTTTTCTTTCATATGACCAAAAGTTATTTTTTTTTACGTTTAGTTTTAAGTACTTTTTTATGCAATGTCATCATCTGCCTATTAGGGCCAAACTAACGATTTCAAAATTGGTAACAGGATCTGTGGCCCGTTTCACGAAGCTACAAGTTACAAATTACAAGCGGAACTCTCTTTCTAACGAGTACGAGTTAGAAAGAGACTTCCGCTTGTAATTTTCAACTTGTAGCTTCGTGAAACGGGCCTCTGTTCGGTGGGTCGAACAGATCCTGTTACCAATTTTCGACTCCATCATCACATCTACTGGCCAATTGCCTAACACACTCGCAATCGTAATCGACTTTAAAGCGGAACAATTGTTTTGATTTTGTATGCAGAATTGCAGACAACCCTTCGACTTTCAAAATGAAAATGATTGCGATTGCGAGTGCGTTAAGCAATATCCCCTCGGGTCTCAGCAACAACACTGGCGTTGTCAGATCCAATTCAAACCCTGTGACAACATGTAAGATAACGAAAGAATACCTAAAAGCACATAATTTTCTAACTCCTTATGAATGCCATAAATAGAAAAGGTCTTCTAAAGGTTTCTATGCTACTACTTATTCTATGATGGATCATTTATTGTGAATGAGAAGACACGTTACATGTAGTATGTAACGGTATCCTCGCTTTGCACCCTCGGCTCACACAAATTAACCAAGTCTCAATCTAGTCTTATACCTAATATGGATCAAATGCTTAAATAACTTCGAAATCATAAATGCTAGCTGTATGTGTGGTTTTAAATAAAACTTATAAAACCTCTCCAATATTTTATTTTATAAGTACAATTTAGATATCTAGCCGGCACCTACATTTGAAGACAGCTGTTGTCATGTAAAATTTATTTGTTTACAAATTGACTGAAATTCTTATGATGAAATTAACATATTAATGAGACCATTTCTCTTTTGAGTTATGTGTGATGAATGTTAATAATTTGTGTGGTGAGGTTTTCCAAGAGGTTCAAAACGACGGCATCAACATTTATTGTAGAAACTCATGATTGGAAGTATGGAATCCGCCTTTACAACAAATTTAATGTGATTGTGTTAAGTACATTTAGTCTAGAAACAAGGGTCATGTAGGAAGTGTTGTATTAATTGAGGTCTAGGTAATAAGCAATGGTTGAATGCTTATATTATACTCTGAAATAATAAATTATATCATATTGCGATTGTTTGTTTACATTATTTTTGAATGACGTTCGTCTATTATGACTTTGAAAACAGATCACAGATAATAAAAAATCGTCTTTCTAAATCTTAGACGAAGTATACCCGTTCATTATAAATATCTACGTCATCTTGTCGTTACAAGTAGGTAAGGTTACTTTAATTTAATAAATTATTTTAAATATCAATAATACATTTAATCATGAAATGCTTCAAATTAGTTTCTTATAAAAGGCTATTCTTTCGAATAAAAATGTAAAATCAAGCAATTTTTTTTTGGTCTATCCCAAATTGTAAAGCCACCCTAGTGCTTTTGGAACATCTAAAGGTGCTTTTCCACCGCGGTGCACCGGCGACGCGAGGCGAGACGAGGCGGGACGAGAATTGAAATTTATATTGAAAAATCGCGCAGCCTCCTCACGCGCGCGCTGTGGAAATGGGCGTTTTAATACAAATAAAAATTCTCGCGCCACCTCGTCTCGTCTCGCGACGCCGGTGGAAAAGCACCTTTAGTGAGACACAGTAATCGGGTTTGTCGGTCTCACTTGAACTAAGTTTTCTTGGTTCCCTGTCATCAAAGAATTTGTAACCGCCTTGCTGGCTATAACGGTATAATTTTGATTAGCAATTAATAGTTAGTAATCGATCCAGTCTGAATATAAGATCCTTGTGCGTAACTTGTTCTATGGATCAGACTGTCAAGTGGATAGTTTCCCGTTCAAAATGCACACAATGTTTTTACAGACTTTTTCCGGAGTCGAATTTTGGCAACATGATCCAATTTTCACCGAAGAATATTGTAGTGTCACCACGAGATGACCTCTTCTCAGCATCTTCTTACTAAGCTACAAGTACAGTCAAGGACTTTAATTGTTATGCCACTATGGAATCCTGTCGCATAACGTTAATCATTAATTTTGGCGTAATTTCTTTCATGTGGTTTGACGCTGTCATTTTGACAGGGTTCCATAGTGGCTTAACAATTAAAGTACTTGACTGTACTAAGTTTTATCTTTCTTCTAGGATAAGAATTTCATTCAACTACGTGTATGATGCCAGCTTTAAATGGAATTCTGATAAAAAGTTACGTGTATGGACGATTTTATTTTTACAAAAGAATTCTTAAACCTCCTTGCACAAAGAGGTACAAGATTTTAAAAAAACTTTGTCAAATTGTCAAAGCATACTCAGACTTTAACGATTCGTTTTAATTGTTATGCATAATTTATTCGTAGTAATCTCTGGTAGACGCAAATTAATAAAATTAATCCATGATGCATATTCTCGTAGAAGAAGTTTAATGTAAAAGTGATAGTGATAGTGTGATAGTGATAGTGTATTTTAGTTGTGTACGAGACTGATGAGTAAAAATCGTAATCGTACGTTTCATATTTAAATTATTTCAGACATAGCCCTTAACAGAGACCGTCTTTTCGTTCACATTACAGAATAAAGTCTCAGTTTTCTAAACCCCATGGAGCATTTGACCATGAGTAGAAACATTTTCCAGTTTGTTTGTTTACAATACGTTGTGACACATGTTATGAATGAAGTAGTTAAGATGGGGCACACTGAGAGCATCATCAGGAAGGGCGATGACAAATCAGTCTGTAACTCAGTCAAAAATTAACTTTAAAAAAATATACCAATGTAGGGATGATCCAAATCATCCACCCTAACTACTGTTAAAAAATGTTGAAAGGTTTTTAAGACACCCTGTATAGATCTATAGCAAGGTATAAACAAACCATATAGCTATTGCCTAACGCACTCGCAATCGCAACCGGCTTCAAAGTCGAGCAATTGTTTTCATTTTGACAGCCCGAAGGCTTGTCTGCGTACAAAATGAAAACAATTGTTCCACTTTGAAGTTGATTACGATTGCGAGTGCGTTAGGCAATAGGCCAGCTGGTCCTCTAGATCCTTTAAATAAGAGTACGTCGATCTGCTTGCATGTGTGCGTGGCTTAAGGTGGATCCACATTTGTGACACGTCATCGCAACTGGTTCCGTGTTCCGTAACGCGTGTCAGTACCGGTAAAGAGGACGGTATTTGTCATGTTCCGACGTACTGTCGCAATGTGACCCATCCCGAGCACATGATTTACACTGTCCACATTTAGTGTAACAAGTCCTGTAGTTTTGCCACGCGGTCCGATCCAATAATTCCCTTCACCTTTACACGTACTCACGTACAGCCGGCCTTATAAGTAGCTGCACACTTTAGTACCTTGTCACTTTAACGCCTTTGACAGTTTAGTGCAGCATTTCAAACAAGACGTTAAAGTGACAGAGCACTAAGGTGTGAAGCTACTTATAAGGCTGACCGTACGTACCCCTGCATCTCGAGGAGACAACTCAACATAGCTGTATCTTCTCAGACTACCTATATAGTCAACAAGAAGTCCTATTTATAACGTCACAGAACGTCACACCGAACACCGATCTCCGGTGAAGTAGCTCTCGGTCGAACGCGTCGATAGCTGAGCTGTAAATAAGCGGAACGACTCGCTTGGGACCACTGCTCAAGCACGTACTTGTAGACGTTGGCGTTAATACTTTACAATAGTAACGTTATATATGTTATAACGGTGCAGTGAGACTAGACAAGTTGCTTAACGCTAACGTAAACAATTTTCGAAAAGTGACAAAATGTATGGAATTGACGTAGGCACTCGACCGACAAGTCACGTCAATTCTATACATTTTGGGCCTCAGGGCGATTTCCAAAAAAAGTTCTCATAGTTAAAGACTAACCGCCATACTAATAAAAGTCGAGTAACGGTGGTGTAGCTAAACCATGCTTTGTCCTTATCTGTCAAATTCAAATGTCACAATGACAGAAAGGACAAAGCATGGTTTAACTGCACCACGGTTACTCCACGTTTATTAGTAAGGGGGTAAAATTTAACAAGGGTAACTTTTCCATTACGTCACGACAATTAACTACTGCTATAAGACAAGTAGTGGCATTTCGGACAATACTTCTGTAGCCATTGAGGATTGAAACTGCCTCGGTTATAGATAGTAGATACCGTAGATACTGTCTATTGGCTTATGAGGGCAGTATATATGTATGACTAACTGTCGTGACGTAAATGGTAAAGTTTTCGTTGGTAATTTTAGTCCTTAACTACAGGAACGTTAACTACGTGCACTTTTTTTTAAAAACACCCTCCTAATAAAACGGAGACTAGATTTTTCAAGTAGTTTAAGTACACCGCGGTGCACCCTAAATAAAAGAGGTAACCAAATACGAATCCGAATTGTTTTTCTTTAGGGTTTGTTTTGTAGTAAAGTTAAAAATACTCGATCAGAGCGGCACCGAAAATTAACGAGTTTATACTTTTCTAATTAGCTGTCTCCTGCCGGCAACAACCCTTAACGCTGTTAATTTTTACACCCAACTTTACGGATGTTTTGTTTTTGTTAGGGGATGATATCGGCTCCGGGAACTCGCGAATTAATTTCAATACAATTTAACAATTTGAGTCAAATTATAAAGTTGAGTTGCCAACAGAAATCGAGTAACACAAAGAGAGTAAATTTAAACTTTTATTACACGAGTTCCTGCGATTGCGGAACTGTATCGGCAACTAATCGCAAGCAATTTCAATCGGCGGCAATCCGATAGGAAACGTCATAATCATATGATAGGTGCGGCGCATTGCGCCCACCTGTCGGGGCGCGTGCGTCCTCTGACGTCACGCCGAGCCCCGCCGAGCGCGGCCGAGCGCCCGCGGCGGCACCCGATTGATCCGAACCACCAACAACTCAACAAAACACTATTACCGAACTAGAGACAGATTCATGCATGCCAGAGCCTCCGAGCGAGTTTACCTAACCTCCCGCGTTCTTATCCAGTTCTTAATCCAAGATAAATATTACATCAATCGGGTGGGCGGCAGCGCGCAGGCGCGGCGGGCGCTAGCTCAGTCCCGCTCCGGCCGCGCCGCCCGCCGCTCGTCGTGGCGCTCCCCCGGCGGCGTCGCAGAACCCCGCCAGCGGCCGCTCGGATCGCTCGCCGCGCCGCCGCCCGACCCGTTGCGTAAGCCACCGGCAACCATACCTACTCTCCTTTGACTCGAGTATCGATGATATGTTTATCAACTACCATGTGTTCGCGATAGTGAGGTTAGAGCCGCGCCTTTTTGGGCTAACGCAAGTGCTTGACCTTAAAACGGAGTTGCCAGTTGTTTTGTTTTTAACGTGAAGGTAGCGTGGGCGAACCACGCTCGCGGTCGGGCAAACTTTTAAACTGTGTAAATGAGGGTAGTTGAGTAGGCTCACGTGTATTACGTGGATATTCGAGCGGTTTTCTTATCGCGTGTTTTTCTTTGAGGCAAGCAGGGGTAACGAGGGAAGCGTATGTATCGTGAAAAGTCGTTTATTTTGTAAGTATACGTACAAATTTATTAAATAAACATCAAAAATGTACGCGGATAAACATGTTTATGTTATTACCGGCGAGATTAATTCGGCGTACAATTAATTACTTTTTCATTTTTTTGCTGAATAACGTGGTTGTTTACTATAGAATATTTTTACTCTTCAATAAATTATTCCATTAGCTTAAACTTTTCATCCCCGGGCTACAATTTTATTGGAACCAATTCAAAACTGTTCAACTTTTTAATTCAAATACGTCAAAATTATATTAAGGAACTTCAAGTTCGTGTCTCGATAAACACAAATAGTTATCTACATATATATATAAAAGGCAAACCTGACTTACTACTTATATATCAACGCACAGCCGAAACTACTGTACCTAGAAACTTGAAATTCGCTACAGGGGTTCCTTTCGTGACGTAAGTGAACACTAAGAAAGGATTTTCCGAAAATCGACCCCAACGGGAAGAAATGGGGGCAGTAGCGGGAAAATAATTTCACGCGTACGAAGTCGCGGGCGTCCTCTAGTAGTATAGTATTTTTTGATAAGATCCGTTTAAACATGCGTGCGTGATTAGTTCTACTCCCCATATTTCAAAATGTTAGCTAAATCGTACAAGTTTGAAATTTTGTTATGATCGAATAAAACTCTTACTAATGCTATTACAGTCTTATTTCTTGGATCGTTAAGAACTGTAGCGTGATTTTGCCATATTCTACAGTAATAACTCTGCTCTATAACAAACTGCTTGAACTTAAAATAGACTCTTCAATTTTTCTTTACGCCGCAACATCAATTATTTTATAACATTTCTACCTCCTCACATATCCGCCAAGTCTCCGACGTTCTTGCCGAGCCTCAGCCATATTTATATTCCGAAGGCGCTCAAGTTTTTTTTAATCGCCTCTAATGACTTGCCGCCTAATTAATGACTTGACATTTAAGTAATGAAACCTTTTCGGGAAAAATCGCGTTCCTAAAAGCTTGGGATCCTAATTTTTTCAAGATTATACGAAAAAGAAAACTCGGGCTCGGTTTTTAACACAAAAAGAAACAAAATCGATAGGATCAAGATTATCGCGATATTTAAAACTTGATACCGAAACGAGATTAATATTACAAATGTTTTATAAACAACATCGATTTTCTTTTAAACCTTCATAAGTAGATGACTAATCGCAACATTTTGTACCGTTTTATGTAAGTTTCAACATTATGGTTTAGCCCAAAGTAATAATTAGCTATTCAGTTGTTTTTAATAAGAATGGCGTTTGCCTTTCACTTTCTAAGCGTAGAATTAATTTGAAGATTTCCCCACGGGAACTTTACCGGGATAAAAAATATTCTATGAACTAATCCGGAGCATGGATTACCAGTGTATTAAATTTCATCCATTTCCGTCTACAATACAATAAAAAAACTCTTTATTAAACACCGTAAAAACAAAACACAGAACAGCACAATTTAAAAAACGTAGTCCAAGCTTCTAAATAGCCATCTCTTCCAGACAACTTTGGACAAAGAAATAACTAAGGACCAAAATATATAGCAATGTAAACTAATAGTTATCATACTAAATTAGAAAGAATAAAAATGTATGTGTCATTGAAAACATAAACATCTAAACATTAAAACATCCTCACAAACATTCTTATTTATAATATAATGTAGAATAACACTTTTCAGAGTTCTCCAATACAATGTAATAATAATTGCGTAAAAGAGCGAGAGCCGTAGCACGTGGCTACAAATTAACTCTACAAGACGTAGGCTGCGTAGCGGCGTAGCACTTCTTTACTTAATAGTGCTTGTAGGTAACTTATATTTAAACATGTTAGTTGAAGTAGGTACGTCTTGATGTATCTAACATTGTGTGAGTGGGTCTTAGTATAGACTTTTGCTAAAGCCCTTTACTTTAAATTATTATTGAATAAAACTACTTCGTATAGATTTTTTTTAAAGGTATTATCAAAATATCGAAAAATCTAAATAAGCGATCGCAGCAAAAGTATGGTAGGTTATGCGGAACTCCGCATAACTATGCCACACGTTACACGCCCACTTGACACTTCTACTGTTTTTTCTGTTCTGTGATAAAAACAATGCTCAATTTAATTCCTATTGCGTGTGAGGGAATATTAATAACAGCATTGTTTTACTGCTACCAGCTTTTAATCATTGCTATAACAAAACGATCATTGCTTTAAAGTTATAATTATTCCCATGTTCACTCCGAAGTTAAACATTATTAGTTTTTGCGATTCCGTGTGATTTTATACTGAAAAAAGAAATCATACATTGCAATATAACGTATCAAATTAAAGAAACGGTATTTGGAAGGCACATGAAGTTAACTCAAAACCCCTTTATAATAAATAAATAAATATCGGGGGACTATCTAACACAAATTGACCTAGTCCCAAAATTAGCTCTTATGGGTACTTCGCGACGATAAACATACACCATATACATATACCCCCTTACTAATATAATAAACGTTGAGTAACGGTGGGATAGCTATACAATGTTTTGTCCTTATCTGTCAAATCCAAATGTCACAATGACAGATAAAGACAAAACATTGTATAGCTATACCACCGTTACTCAACGTTTATTAGTAAGGGGGATAGAGAAATAAATACTTATATTTTCCCTGACTAAAAATCGAACCCAAGACCGCTAGCTTCATAGGTTAGGGTACCTACCGAGGCTAACTGCGTCTTGGTTTATGTTTTTGATACTGCACAATAACGAGTTAAACACTTTTTTATTGATTGCTCGGAAAGGGGACAAGGTTGCGGGCCGGCAAGAGAAACTATTGCAGTGCCCTTTAACTAGTGGAGGGCAAACGAGTTAGGAACATTTACAGCTGTCTTGTGGACTTGTGTTGGGCTCAGCCGTCGGCATACAGGGCCTCTATTCAACACGGTAAAAACAATATCGTTTCTGTATCTGTTATCGTATTGTCACCGTTTTGATAGCTCTTATTTACTTGACAGTAATGGCGTCTGACGTCATAACAATACCATAACAGGTCAATTACGATATCGTTTTTACCGTCGGCGCAGATGTGAAACTCTAAGCTTATTTTTCAGTTTAGTAGTTTTCAGCTAGCATAGTAGTACATATTTATAGAGATTAGATACGCAATCCTAACGTCAACCTCTTCAGTCACGTTTCCTGCTACTTTAGACATTTGTCATTCTTGATTTGATGTGTACAAAAAACATATCCAAATTAAATTTGAGTGCAAATGGAAAACTGATAAGGGTTGATTATACAGGCGTTTCAACCGCCGTCAGTCCGCTGTCCTAAATATTTAAGAAATAGGCGATAATATATTTAAAATTCGATCAATTGTGGCAATTATTACGATAACAGTATAGTTCTGTGTGAATGTTAGCTGCTTGGTGTAGCTCATTCTTTCAATATTTATGACAGCGAACTGACGGCGGTTGAAACGCCTGTATAATCACCCTAAGATAGTTTTTGAGAAAAATACTGCATTTGATATGATAAAAAATTTGTTCAAGTTGACAAAGTTAAATTCAACATTACCAGCGAAAACTTCGTGCTAGATATGAAGAACTTCTTAGAGGCTTAGAATGTATAGGCAGAATTTTCCTTTTATACTAAACAGACATTCTGCCATATGTGTTCTTTAATAGATTTGTTTTTGCTCCCGCGATAACGATGTTTGGTTATTCTTTGTTATTAAAGCGGTATTAAAAATACGCATTCTGTGAAAATTTCAAATGTCTATTAAAGTTTCAACCGTATTTTACCCAAACACCGACCTACAATTTTAAGAAACCGGGTTTTACCCACCGCGTACATCAAACCGACAACGACGAATCTAATCTAGCCGAAAAGCCTCAGAAGCAGCGACCCTTTCGGCCAATTGCTCGGCCGCGAGGCGTCCGCCCGCCGACGCGTGAGCCCGGAGAACTTATTGCCTAACGCACTCGCAATCGTAATCGTTTTCATTTTGACAGTCCGAAGGCGAGTCTGCATACAAAATGAAAACAATTGTTCCACTTTGAAGCCAATTGCGATTGCGAGTGCGTTTGGCAATAGCGACGCTGGATTAACCCTTCGCGAAATTAAACTCGGAACTGACGTTCGGAGGGTTTTTTAACGTTCTTTGAGATCGCGCGAAGGTTGATGAGATCGGAGTAGAGGTATTGCTCAAATAATGTTTGTTTTCTCCAAACACGGGAAAGATATTCACTGTTCAATAAATGTGAAGTGTCTGAGATTACAAAATATTTCCCAGAATTTAAGTAACTACTATTAATATGGTGCCTAATCATAAGTTACTTTATTAGATTTGTTGTCTTTCGATCACGCATAAATGACTCAACGGATTTGGATGAACTTTGGCATGCAAATAGTTAGTGTTCAAGTGGAAAAAAAAATATAGTTACCAAGCGAAATATTATTGACAACTATGCGGATTCTAGATAAATAAAAATTATTCTATGCTCGTAAACCAGTAGAACCAATACAATTGCGTTATCATTCGAAATGCTTGTAATCACTGTAAATATGTGTTGAAGCGCTGGTCTCTTTATTTCACCACACCACATATTTTATTTCGTGATTAAACACGTAGTTTATGTGTCGTATTTTTAAATCTTCACCGATTTGAACGTATCCCTTGTAATTACTATAGTTCTTGTTGTCGTAGTATTTCGTCTATAACCGATTTATATTTTGGTGTTGTATTGCATTTTAGATTATTTTGTACAGTTTCTACAATTTAACTGCCCTTTTGAAATATATTGCTAATGTCTTTTTTTACGATCATTGCACCCATTAAATTCTGAACTTCCGCACTTTATGTCCTAGAATTGCACTCTTCTCGAATCAAATACAACCCCAGTCACGACACCAAAGTTGCAGACGAATCTGAAGATTGCGTTGTAGTGAAAACTATTAACTGATGTTAGATAATTGTTTGGTTTGAGCCGTTTTTCCGTTCGTTGCTGAGTATGCTTGGTGTTCTATTTGTTACATGAGGATGTATCATGGTTTATCTGAACCTAAAAATTTGCAAAAACAAGACATACACGTTTATTAATATTTAATAATCAAATAAACTAAAGAAAATATAAAATTGGTACAGAAAATACGACCCTTCAGAGCAGCGGTTATCGTATCAGCTCGCCTAATACCACTTAAAAGCGACGGCAATATTTCCTATGCTCCTTTTACACTCGTAGTGTTTCGTGATACTTGGCCAATAAAATTTAATTAAGTTTTTATAACGTGTGTTTTTAAATTACTTCCTCGTTGGAAGCAAAAATTAATTAATCTATCGAGGCGTGATTTTTCGCCGCCCGTCGGCGGGGCTTACGCAGTCTTAGGGGATCTCGAACGTGATCAAGTTACGATAATATAATGTTTTAAAACGCGATGAGAGCTCAAAGGCAAAGAGTTATGTGTAGTTTAACGGTAGATGGCGTCGTAAAACACGTGTAAATCGATTTACAATGTGGATTTAACGGTTTGGCTTTTAATATCAATTGCCTTGCATTTTTTATGCTTCATCTTGTTCAAACAAAGCATCATCAATTACAAGGAAGACACGAAAAGAGCTTGTCTAATCACGTTAGTAACTTTTTGAGTTCGCGCGATTTGAAACGCGCGAACCATGTTATTTTGTATGTTTTAATGAGCATATATATCGTTGTCTACATACAAGCCTTGGTTCGGGACTAGGTCAATTGTTGTGAGATTGTAACCTGATATTTATTTATTTATAAGTGGGAACAAATTAAAAATTAATTAATCGATCGAGGTGTGATTTTTCGCCGCCCGTCGGCGGGGCTTACGCAGTCTTAGGGAATCTCGAACGTGATCAACGTTACGATAATATAATGTTTTAAAACGCGATGAGAGCTTAAATGCGAAGATTTATGTTTAGTTTAACGGTAGATGGCGTCGTAAAACACGTGTAAATCGATTTACAAAGTTGATTTAATGGTTTTGGATTTTTATGTTTCATCTTGTTCAAATATATCATCATCAATGTCAAATGAAGCCTCGGAAAGAACATGTCTAGTCACCTTAGTAAATTTTTGAGTTAGCGCAATTCGAAAGTTAGAAACCACGTTATTTTGTATGTTTAATAAGCATGTATATCGTTCTCTAACACCCATAGTTTGGACCTTAGTTTGGGACTAGGCCAAATTTGTTATTTGTCACCTGACATTTATTTATTTATTAGTCGGAACAAATTATACGAGAAGTTTGTTTAGGTACGAATATGTCAGTCAATCTCAAACTTTCACAAGCTATATTACTAATACCGGTTGAAGCGACCGTCATAAAATCTGAGTTCGCTCAAGTCCAATTGGAAAGTTCCCTAATTTCGCACAACACACGTGACGTGGGCGCGACCCCTTATCATACACAACTGTAATCATATAGGCAAATACTTCATGATTTAGTGTTCTACCTTTAGCTGCTAGCTCTTCTTGTTTGCTCAAGGGGCTTATATAAGATGCATAATGCCAACGTTAGCGATTTTCGAAAAGCGATAAATTGTATGGAAGTAATAAAAAAGACCGTCGCGATGGATTGTCAGCATACATTTTGTTAGTTTTTGTGTTCTTTTTCTTTATTTGCGTGAACTTTCTTCAATAGCACGTTTGTTTGTAAATTGATGTCATATTTACTCTGTAAAACTGTATTGCTTTTGACAAGTTTTTGTCAACTTTATGATAGCTCTTATTTACTTTAGTAATAGCGGCCGAGTTAAAAACAATAATATAACACGTTAAAAGCAATTCGTTTTTACCGAATAGAATGGAGCCCGTGTAGTAACGTCTTATCGTATTAAATGTAAATTAAAGATGCTACTCTTTAGACGTTTGTATATATTTTTATATACTTGTATGTTTTCTTGTCTTCTCATCGGCAGACCTGTTTTTTTCCTTGTTATCACATGTATAATATACTCACGGACAAGTTACGAACAACTTTCGTACAAATTGATGCAGCTTATGACACCGCCAGTGTAAATATTCATCAACCTGTAAATATTCCACTGTAGAGCATTAAACGACCAGTTTCTCGTCGAACGTGGACGTCGCACCAGCTACCGTAGTATTTCGTTCGTTCTTTTAAAGGCATTGATGAGTAAATACATAGAATTCAATAACTACCTGCATGCCAAAATTCTACCTTCCAAGATTAGTACAGTTTTCTAGACGTCTAAATCATTTTTAATTAACTTTTTTGTTTTGTACAAAGATTCTATGATTTGTTTTTTTTCTAACGCACCTACGCACCAAATACAGATTCCTTATGAGCAACACAGACTGACAGTCCGATTTTGACCTGTCGGTTTATCGTATTAGAACAGAAAGCTACATCTCTCTCGGCCTGTCAGTCCGATTGTTAGTCAGTTTCTGTAGTCACAAGTCAGTAGTACAGGCTGCCCGGTGTCTATTATTCAGTCAGTCAGCAAGCCGGTAAATGACAATGATCTTAGATAGATTATTTATACATTAGCCCACTTTACGACTGCACTAGCCCTGTCACTTTACAGCGTATCCTAAGGGTGTAATTCCGTAAGTGCCCATTAGGCTGCCTTATTTCCTGTCGAGAATAAGTCTCGCTTATTACGTCACTGGATATGGCTAAATTACATAGCAACGGATTTAATATTGCTACTCACGTTATTAAGCCCTTATTTATTTGGTCTCCGGAGACTGAAGGGCTAAGTGGACTTTATTACCGACGCAAAAAGGAGGTGTTATGTTTTTAGGGTTCCGTATTACTAAGTCACCACTGTCCATCGGTCTGTCTGTCAGTGGGTTGTATCTCATGAATCGTAATAAGTAGACAGTTAAAATTTTCACAGAACTTAACAAATAATAAAATAATGCTAAAATCAAATTTTTTAGTGGGTCTCTATATAATAATGTTACGGAACATGTCGAAAAATGCGAAAATATAATTTACCCGTGGAACCCCTCTGTGTAAGTAGATACAGTTAACGCATGAAAACACTGGATATTGATTCCCATTTGCCTTTCATACATCTCGGAGAGTTACGGCTCTCGTTAACTTAACGCAATACGTTTCGTTCGCCCATAAATATAAAATATTGTTTGTTATCTCCCTCTGCCTTTGTTGGGTTGAGCATTTCGGAAATAATTACTAACCTCCTCGAGGAGAACGAATAGATTTGTTTGCCACGGCGTCGATTTTATCACTTTGTTTATGGTTTGTATTTGATGATAGATTTTGTTAGTTTACTATGAAATTGTGATTACAACTCGGGGAAATATATTACTTGTAATACCGAGTGGTTCTGTTCGTATATTTTGCAACAACCCATTTAAATTTAGTGTTCCGTAGTGTCTGAATCACTCGCTGTCTACCCCGACGGAACCCCCTAACTGAACAAAAAAAGTACCTATAAATTCCTTCTGTAAAGCTTAGACTCTTAGTCGACAGAGCTCCTAATGGCAGCCGAGTTGTTAATAATACGGTTGCAATAAGGTTTAAAACGCAGAGGCCGCGAACCCTCTTTGATATATGCAACAACCGGCATCTAATAAGAATTTAATTTCGCCCGACGTTCTCACTAGATGCATCAAGGATTGCGCTGCCCGACTTAAAGCCGATTGCGTTCGCTCAAGGCACGCGTCGATTGCATATTGCATTTAATGCACTAAGTTACGAGCCGTAGCTGTCTATAGCAGTGAAGTGTCAATGATATATTAGACTAGCTAAAAAATATACTTATAAAACGTACTGCTGCGTAATACCAAAAAAGGCGAACTGCAATGAATTGTCAAAGCATTATATACTCTACTAGAGGACGCCCGCGAATTCGTACGCGTAGAATTAGTTTCCCGCTACTCTCCCTATTTCTTCCAGTTGGGGGTCGATTTTCGGAAAATCCTTTCTTAATGCTCACTTACATCATGAAAGGAACCCCTGTACCAAATTTCAAGTTTCTAGGTACAGTAGTTTCGGCTGTGCGTTGATATATAAGTCAGTCAGGTTTGCCTTTTATATATATAGATTGGTAGCCACATTACATTTAAAATGCTTATGCTTTTACAATGCAGCCGCCTTCTTTGGTATTATGGCAGACTGCCCTTTCGAAACTAAGACTTCTTGGTTCTAAAAGGACACGTTAATAATATCGGGACTTGTGTACGGAAATTTTATAGTTAGTGCGAGTTTGAATTACTAAATTAAAGTATTTCTCCTTTATATTTTTTCCTCAATATCATTGCAAAAAGCAATGTCTTCTTGGCGAATTTAGGGCTATATATTCGGAACAATGGCTAGAGCCTCACGTATCTGCTGATTGCAATAAATCTAAAAAAGGGACCAGCCGAGGATATTAATATCTGTAAGCGTGTGCGTGTGCCCATGCACACACACCAGAAACACACACATTGGACAAGATTAAAAGCAGGTCGTATTTGTTTTCAGATATATACAATTACTGTGGAAATCTAAGAAACACTTCGTCCTTTTCTACGTTCCATTTCTCGTGTCCTTTAAAGTTTCCAAGAATCTTTGGATCGGGAGTTTTAAATTACCTGAAGTTTGAGGACAAGGATGCCTCTGAGAGGTAAAGGATATATCTGCCGTCCAAAAGGAAAAGGCAGCATAAAGTTTGAAGTCCATAATGTACATACACCGTTTTGCTTTGGACGGTGAATTTGGAGAGGGTTGAAGATGCGTGTGCTTATGTTGAAGAGTTTGGACGAATAATATTTGGTAGGCACTTTTTTATTTAAAGGCGTTTATTCGCAACAAGGCGTAATGCAAATACAAGTCTAGTTTTCGTAAAGCTAATCATTGTTTAGCACCATTACTAAGGAAATCGATTGTTTGAGTTTGACATAGTACGCAAATTAGCCGTGTTATACATTTCTTAGCGTGACACGTATAATCCGGCAAACTGACGTACCTATTATGTCAAACTGCTAACCAATCAAATTCCTCGACTGTATAAAGTGAACATAATGATATAAAATGCTGTTTCCTAACAAAGACGTGTTTTTAATTAAGTAACACAAACGACAATTGTCTATTGAAATGCTAGTCTTTTTTGTTCATTAAAGTCAAAGAGTAATAAATATTTCAACATAAAGCACTGTTTAAAAATTGCTTTGTTTCAATTCTTTCAAAGTAACTGGTAGTGGTATTTCACCGAAGGAAAACTTTTCAATTCTAAAATAATCTTTGCTTCAATATACCTACAGCAGTTTCGAATTCCAAAGCCTCTGCCGATACCACAATTCACGAAACTTTAGTGAAACATTTTACAATGAAGTGCCTCGCGCAAAACCTTACTGGTTCGTGCCTACTTAAGAACAGATTGACCTATTTCCCTAACCTCTGCTTGCCACACTCACCTGGTATTTTATTGTTAGGACGCCTATTGGAGCCGCTGGCACCGCGGGTCGAGATTGCGTTACACTTGACGCGAGCACGCAACCGCATCTTGAATTGAACCGCAGAAATGTTTAACAGTGAGAGCTTTGCTTGAGGGAAAAGTGAAGAATAATTTCTATCGATCTTACCGCGCTGCCAGCCAAGTTAATGTATGCATTCGCTGTTTGTTCTGTAATTGGTTAAGACGATTGCATGCGTGTTAATAGTAGGTACAAATGAGTGCAGGAACAGAAAGATTAAAGCTAAATATTTAGTAGTTTTGCCCGACCTTAGGACTGAAAGATCTCTGACGCCCAAGTTTTTAAAAACCAACCATGAAGGATTTAAAAAAGACCTGTTATTGTATATAACCCTTTTCTGTTTCGGAGGTAAAATGAACCTGTCGTTTATTTGATTTGTGTCGCGATACATTTAAATCCTTAGCTAGCTGTGTTTGGTGGAGTGTGTGCGTGCGAGCTGTCTGCAGTATCGCGGCTTTCGCCTCATTACCCAATCGTTGTCACGCAGGGAATAACTCTCCCCACCCCGAACATAACAATTTGTAATGCCTCATTTCGGGTTTTTCCGCGATTTGGGCGTTTAGAGTGAACGGGGTTAATTTCCATTGCTCATGACACGTGACAGTTTGAGGCTTAAATTTCGAAACTAGTTAGCCATATTGTCTTAGTAAGTGGTGATGTACAGTCGAGTTCATAAATATATTATGTACACTTTAGTACCTTATCAATATAATGTCATGTTTAAACTGCTATATATGAATTGTCACAGCGATTAAAGTGACAAGGTACCTACTAAAGTGTTCACATATTTATGAACTCGACTATACCTACATACACTATTCAAAAATGCGTGTTAATAGAAGGTGCACAAATGCTTCGTATGCAATAACACAAAGATGCTTTTAGCAGAAGATTAATGCGCTCCAGCCTAGTACATTAGTTTCGTAATATATACTCCGGCCGGTCCGCATTTGTCCAACAGCGGCCTGCAGCGCATAAACTTCTCTCTGCCCGACTGCCGCTATTTATCGCTATATATCAGCCAAGTTTCCATCTCATTTACTACCCGCCGACTGGCCTCGAATCCTCCCGAATAAACCCGAATTAGCAAAACGACGCGTCGTCACCGCACCCGATCCTATCAACGCAATGAGATATGAAATGAAACTCACTGAGCGCAACACGCGGCTCTATTGACGAACAAACCGCTGTTTACGGAGTCGAAGCGGTTACAAAAACGGCTCTTAGCAAAATATTTTTGCACATGTCACGTGAGCGTACCGCGGAGTGCGGTCACGAAGCTCTGTCTCCGCCCGCCCGGGGCGTCGACGTCAAAGGAGATTAGGTTCGTTTACACAATTGTCGCCTCCCTCGCTCCCCGGCGCCGCCGGCCGCACGCTCGGATTACGGCCCGGCGACACTAAACCCGCTCCGCGTCGCGCCCGCAGGTTCATCGCAGCGAGCCTCGCGCCTAGTTCTTCTAGTGATCGTACAGTTCAGTGAGTGCACTCGCCATGGCGTGGGGATATTGGTCGGCGTCGTCGGTGATGCCGGACCGCGGCCGCAGCCCGCGCCGCGCCACCACCTCCGCCGTGCACGCGCACCCGAACCCTCCGACGGCGCGGGAAGTGTTGGAGACCCACGACGAGAGCGTCATCCACACTGCGTCGACGTCGCGCGACAGTCGAGACTCCGCGTCGCCTCATTCCTCCTCGAACGGAGGTCACTCGCACCATCATGAAGTGCGGCACGCGGTGCCAGCGAGCGCGCTGTTCGGAGAGAGCTACGGGGAGTTATCGAGGAGACCCTCGCTGGACCTGGGATCGGTGCGGAGCGCGCTGGGGTCGTGCGGGGGCGGCGGCACGCTGAGCGCCGGCTCGACGCTGACGCGCGGCGGCACGCTGCACGACTACCTGCCGCCGGCGCCGTGCCCGCACCACCACCGGGTCTACGTGGACCACCACAAACACTACGAGCAGCCCATCCAGCCCGTGCACGTGGGCGTCGCGCACCAGTCGCACCACTCCCACTCCCACGCCTCCAGTCGACACCACACCGACGACGAGGACGACCTCGAGCCGGCCTACGCCACAGGTAACTTAGATACTAGCTGTGTGCATGTTCTGTAGCAGTAATCAGTTTTGTAGGTCGCCGAACGCCCCTGTTACTTGCGCAAAAACAAACCAGTCATTGACGATACGAAATCGATTTGATCGCGGCTCGTTTCTGCTCGACTGATCCCTATCATTTATTACGTTGTGAACTTGGTTCCAGGCGCTTGTATTGTCGGAAATTTCTTATTTCACCGCTTAGAACTATATTCTGAAGAGATATACCTCGTAAAACGTAATGGTATTGCGGGCAGCGGACGGCCGCCTATTTTTTGTCAAACGCGGCGTGACTTCTCGCCACGGCTTTTGTCAGTTCAGCTCGGTTGAAAGAACGTATATTTATTTTAGGACAATACGCTCGTTAAACGATTGTCAACGTTGACGGCAAAGTAAAAAATATTCAGCAGGTTTAATAGAAAAAAGTACGTATTTGTATAGACCTTTCAAAGGCAACCCATATAGGTATATGACGAAAATAAAAATTAACACTATTAAGACCATTCAAAAGCATATCAAAAGTACACTTTATCCTGCTTTCGCTCTCAATGCTTGTATTAATCAGTCGAATTATTGCAGCCCTTTAAAGTCGCGGTACGTGCGGTCGGGCAGGCTAGGATAGACTTGTAACTATTAAAAAATGTAAAATGCCGTGGCGGAATACGGACGGTAAATGATAATTTAGAAAATGATCTTATCTTACAAATAGGCTCCTCTCGCCCCTTTAGAATCTTTTGTGCAATTACCCTCTTACACACTCAGCTGTTCGAATGTGCAGGATTCCTCGCGATGTTTTTCCTTCACCGTAAGAGCATCGGTTAATGTTAAGAAGGTCAAAAATATTTCGATTCTACGGCAGAAACCCATCCGGAAAATATTTCCCTTCTTACCTACCTATACTCGGGTCCTTTTACCAATTATTCCGAATCGTCAATTGTCATTCGGGTCAAAATGTGAAATCTAAAAGAGGAACATACCTTTGCATTAGTGATAGTGTAAGATTGACGTAGACTGCCATGCGTTTGCATATGTCAATCCATGAAGATACAGTTACTAAGGTATTGACCTCTGTCTACGAAGCTAGCGGTCACGGGTTCGAATCCCAATAATGGAAATATTTGTGTATTTGGCGCGAGTATTTGTTCTTGAGTCTTGAATGTTTTCTGTATTTTTAAGTCAGTATTACTACAAGGCAGTATGCATAGTACAGCCACAACATGGGAATTTTAAGCCCCTTGTTACTCTTCATAATTTAGCCGAGTAATACATACTGCTTATACGAGTACAAGCGACTAAACCTGATTTGCATTACACGGCCAAAATACGTCAATACCTTGTTGTGACTGTACAAGCCGAGAAATTAGTTTGGGATTAGGCCAATTTCTATATGATTTGTCCCTAGAAAATTATTTTCTAAATTTTGATGAATTTCTACATTCATTGCTTTTCTAGAATGCGACCACGCTGCACAGTGACTAGTTATAACGCCAATGGTAATATTCTCAGAGTTAAGTGCAGCTCTGCAACCTACGCTCGCAACCGATCGAAGTTTAACCTCCTTTCAGTATTGCCACGGAACAATGCAAAATGAATTTGTTGACGGTGACGCAGTTGGTTAGCTTATAGTCGCGCTCTAAAATGCCCGATTTAACCATTAGAACGAAATAATTGTGTGGCATATTGGAGGTTATATTTCTGTACTGCGTTGACAGCTGTCAAATTGGCCCTCTAAGAGCCACTTGCACCAAAATGTTTGACGCTAACTCGAGTTAAAATGACAGTTTTCGTATAAATTTTTAGTTAGTATCTTAACCCATTGTTAAATTTTTGGTGCAAGTGGCCCTAACTCGAGTTAGTAAACGTCAGATTTATACTAAAACTGTCATTTTTAACTCGAGTTAGCGTCTTAACCCAGTATTAATTGTTTGGTGCAAGTGGGCTTAAAGGTCGCAGACATAACCGCTCGGAACCGGATCAGCTCAAAGTGAAACATTGCAAAGTGAGCTTTCATTTGGGTTAGTACAATACATTTTTCAGTAGAAGCCCGCGCCCGGTTATTGTTTTAACTTCAATTTAAAAAATAACTGCGACTGTCTGCGACAACCTTTAGAACGGTGCAACTATAGTTGGTAGTGAGTCTGCCTATTCAGAGCGGTCCCGGTAGATTCCCGGTAGGGTAAATATTTGTCCTTGAGTCCGGGGTAATATTTATATATATTAAAGTATTTATATTTGTAAGTGCCTAGAGTGCAACGCTTGAAGCTTTGTTCGGTTGGATATGTAGATTGTGAGGCTGAGATTTAAGCCTTGACTTGAATCGCGGCTAACGAACCCGGAAAACTCATTCATTGACTCATTGCCGAATTACTAGAATTTTAAAATACCGAATTTCAATATACTGGAATTTCAAAGAAACGTTCAAATTAGGTTATTGTTTATTAATTTTATTATCTTTACGCAATATTTTAAATCTGGTGTTTTGGGAATCTGGTAAAAGTTTAGTTTGATAATTTGAGATTCTGGTATTTTGGGAATGAACTAGGGTCGTTGCTAGGCTCGCGTCCCTACTACCGAGATTTCCTATAAGGCGCAAGTCTAAAAGCCTCTTAGTTGTATTGTAGTCGTGAATTGGTGATGTTAATCCCCTCAACGCGGCTAGCATTATTAAACAGAAAAAGTAACATGACAATTTTGACGATAAAATAGCAATCTTTGTTGCAATTGACAGACAGTTGTAGTTGGAATTGTTTAACTCCGTATTTACCTATGTCAATCGTCAATTACTGTTGACATCCACTTTGACTATAATTGGATGGTGTAAAGTATATAGTTACTCACCTGGATTGTTTTATATGTTTACCCAGCGATGAGTGACTTTATCGAGACTTTACGACCGTCTACGTTTAAGTACTTAGCCATTTTTACACGGCGTAAGTGCCGTCGTATAAAACGTATAAATTAGTTTATATCTCGAGATGAGTAATAAAATATTTTCACGAACGTAGTTTTTAAGGAGATGGAATTTGAAGACTAGGCTTATAGTTATAGGCTATATAGGCTTATATACACTTATAGGCTATATAGGCTTATAATTTAGTATAAACCAAGTTCAGAAGGTAAATTATCTAACTAGGAGCATACCTATATTTCGGGCGAGCCTTTGTTGACCTGTCATTGCGTATAAACTACATATACTTGCTTGTTTTTGACCTTGATCGCAACGCCATATATTGCCTTACGACCTTGCGGGTCAAGTTATAATTGTTGGTCGAAACAATCGACAAGTAAATTTATGTGCCAGTTAAAGTTAGCTTTCTCCTTGTCTATGTTCAAGTGTAAGAAAAGGAAAGGGCTAAATTTATGTGTCAGATATGCTTTACTTGACGATTGTGAAACAGGCCCTTAATGTAGGGGCAAACTAGTCAATTAAATAAACCTATAAACATAATTATGTACTGTAAGTTATAATAAGAATGAAGATGAATATCAATTATTAGAAACTGTTTCTCTAATAGTTGTATCCTATAAAAACCCAGATGTATTAATTATTGGAAGAGCCCTAAAATTGCAATTAAATGTTTGAAAATAATTTCAAATTGTATTGCATCTTCACGCCATTAACTGACCACTTAGTCGGCAAATACGGAACAAAAGACCAAATGACCTGGAAACATTTTGTACTTTGCAAGAGCATCCTCGGCCATAGCACCACTTCACGGCCAAATCCCTTATAATGAACTGAATGAATGGAACCTGCAGCGAATGTAATTACGCGACCCATTCACCAGTTCACTCGCGAGTGACGTTACGAGTGCAGCGCTCGGAAGTATCGTCCCATTTTAAACTGAATGTATTATAACCGTATTCGCCCGTGGCATAGAAAGAAGGTTTTTCCTTTTTTGCCGTTGCTCGTTGGTGTGTCGTTAATTTTATTTTTTTATGTTCGTAGTCACAGAGAGAAGCGTAAAGTAGAAAGGAAATGGTACTGCTTTAAGTTTTCCGGCGTTATTTATAATGACTGTTAGCATTTTTTAAACGAAATAGATGTTTTGACTGCTACTTGGTTTGGATAGAAATGTTTCTTAAGTTTAACTTCTCATGGAACGTTGCTTTAACAAATTCCCAACCACACGACAACGTAACGGTAAATAATACTATAGTATACAGGCTCATGTAGCAACAAAGTAAACTTAAACTCACTTCGCCATTAGGAACATGATGAAATAGATTTAAAAGCGTTAAGACCATTACTTTGCTTTTTATTTAAATAAAAATTAAATGAAATATTTTTGTTCAGGATCATGGCCACCCTACATTGTGTATTTCTTACTCGTGTTTTTAACATAAAAATGTTAGGTGACCATGATTTTAGTACTAATTACGGAAAAATAATATTATTTTAGTAAAATGCGAACCTTTAATTGTTTCAAAAACCACTACTCTAATACAATCTACATTATTTACTGAGTTGGAAAAAATAATTAAGATCACGACCCCGCAGTCATATAGTATAGTAATATTTGAGAATCGGATAGTGCGGTGTGGGAACAACATCATAGAATACCCGATAGTCTGGTACTGGGCGGTGAATGTGTTAAGTTGCCATGGTTTCTTTTTTAAGATTATGATTAATTTTAAAATATACATTGAATCAAATAAGGCTAAATGCTTTGGCGCAGTTAGCATATATCTTTCATTTTAATTTATACACCATCTCATTATTTTTATCACTTTTCTCCCAGTTATAATTATTTACTTAATATAAACTGCAGGCGGTAGTAAAATCTTTTCAAATAACTAGCGTTCGTTCATTCAAAAGGGCACAGATAATACACAAAGCATTGGGAACAGACACGGCCGTCCCTACGGCCTAGATTCCCATTCATTCATTCACTGACAGATTATAAATAAAAAGTGCAGTGACGACGTGAGCTAGGGACGGGTAAAATGCCCCTTGACATGAATTATGACTATTTTCTGTTGTTGTTTCTATTAATAGAATATGCGTTTTGTTGTCTACAAAAAAATTGGCTTAAAGCAGGCTTAATTTTTGAAACATTTGCTACAAAGGGTCAGCTCCGGGTAAAGGGAACTTCTGGGAAAGAAACAGTATGTAGTTTATTAATCAAACACTACAGACTGCAGCTTTATGATTACTCGGTAGATAAAGCAGTCATTTTAATTTAGATAGATCGATAGATAGATCCTAAACCTGCGTTTATAGTTTTTTAGTTCCCCTTGGTCCCCAATAACCACCGTATTTCACCATCCTGACAGTGACAGGTGACTGGTGACGGGTGACATGACTCAGGAACAACTAACTATTCACGCTCATCACACAATATCTGCCCTTACCGGGATTTGAACCCAGGACCGCTAGCTTTGTAGGCAGGGTCACTACCAACTAGGCCAGCGCGTCGTCACCGCTGCAGGATCGGCCGAAGATTGCCACAGACAAAGAAGTGTGAAAATCAAGGAAGGAGGTCTTTGCCCCGCAGTGGGACACTATATTAGGCTAATGAATAACGAGAATAATAATCGCGTCATAATAAAATAGTAGACAATATAATCCGTACAACGCCCTACATTTTTCCTTTTATTATTAAGGTTTATTTAAGTTAGTAGTTATGATTTTTAATGCAAAGCTAAACGACCACCTGGAGCGGTCATTATTAAAAATAATTTATTAAAATGGTATGGCGTGTTCATGGCTTTTAACTGATGATCTTAGTGGCCAGTTAACATGAACTTGTCCCGAACATGGTGATTACCGCGACCGCTAAGTTTACTCACATTTAGAAAATGACTTTCAAAAAAAATAATGTAAGACGGTTTTTTTAACAGGTTTTACCTGCTTTTAGGAGGGTTAGGACATGTGGTCCGCGAATTCTTTCTGCTATCGTATTAATCCTGTAAATGTGATATGGAATAAATAATTTGAATTTGTATTGTCAACGTTATGATAGCTCTGATTTACTTGACAGTAATAGCAACCCCGCTAAGAACATTACGATAACATGTCAAAAGCGATATGGTTTGACGAGGGGAATAGAGCCTTTGATAGTACCTAAGTTAGATCTGAGAACTTAGTAAGAATAACGTTATTCTTACAAATGATAAACTCTGCGAGAGTCTCCACTCTCCACTCAATTAATACCTCGTTCGCCTCTGAAAAAATGACATTTCACTAACTCACCCCTTAAATAAAAGCTTCCAAAAGTCACGCTCTTCACTGAAAATCGGTTTCCAAATATTCTTTTTTCCACTGCAGTCACTACGTTTAATTTAAATTCAAAAGTGCTTATTTCCTTCTTTTAAGCGAGAAAGAATCTTGACAAATAGGAGGCATAATTCCGAAGCGAGTGCCCTCCCTTTCAGTCCCCAGTTTATTCAATTTCCACCCTTATAATATTTCATTGTTAGAGGTACGTTACGCAAACAATTAGGTTAATGTTATACGATTACCCTTTTTATAAATCTATACTTTCATTATAAGGGTTGTTATAACAATATTTTACGGTAATTACAGTACGGTTTTATAATGCCGGGTTTGAAAATGATTAGTAGGTATGCCTTTCCAAGTTGCATAATAAATATGAATGATAACGACTGCTTAAATTAAAGCATGTGAATAGGATTGGTAAGCTATTAATTATACTATACAGGTTGTCCCAGAAACCGACGTCAACCTGTCTAGGGCTGATAGAGCAGGTAAAAGCTATCAATTTAACCCCTGTGTATATTCAGCTATTTTTGCTGGTTTCGGAGATCATTTAAATCTGAATTTTTCGTAATTTTTCCTTATGTCCATGTCACGAAAAATCGTTAATTTCATGTTTTATTTCATTAGTTTTCAGTGGTATCTTACATAATTAGAATCATTACGAATCAGCAATGTTTTTAAACATATTTGCCCGTTTTATTTAGTATATTTTTTAAATAATCACATAAAGTGTTTCTCCATACTAGGTGTCCCCAGTGTTTGCTTTTAACTTTGTATGGAAAAAACAACTTTATGTGATTACTTACCAAAAAAACGGGCAACTAGGTTTAAAAACTTTGCTAGCGCTCGCTTAGGTAAAGAAATAAAAAAATATTGTTTCTTTAATTTCATAATAATTTAAAAAATCACTACCTATAGCACAGCTCTGTTCAGTATAAATAAAATCTTTTGATATGTTACGGAGTGAGTAAATCAACTTCATTATTTATCGATTCAGATTATCGAAATTGCCCCATCACTTGCCCCCAAACTTTGCGTTACATAACGGGGTTTAATAATTATGAAAACGACATTATGACGAAAAGAATTAAGGGAAACAACGGGCTGCTTCGAAAAACGTAACCCTCTTTTTGACGCAGTCAGGTAAAAACGACTAAATCAAATTTACAATAGGAGGTGTTTCTCAATTTAGTTAACGGCCTTTCGCTATACGTTCCGTTCGACAAAGAAATGCCCACCAATTAGAAACGTTCTAAGAAAAACGATCGCAATCAACGCCCTCCAATTTCAATATCGCAAATGTCCCCGGACTCACCTTAACGATCGCGTTGAAAAAAATCTTGATTAAAAAGCCGTTTTAATGAAAATAACCAGTTGAAGAGTAATTACTATTTCCGCGAATAAAATGTCCGATTGATTGACCGCGGCCCTGCGAGCCGATTCGAACCTTTTTATTTAAAATACAAAGTTGGAAATCGGATGTGGTTTTACAGCGACGTGGGTTTCAGCCTTACTGGTGCGTTTTTAAAGTTGTGTTTCGTTTGGTGTTATTTAATTTGATACTTGTTGCTACCCGATGGTATCTGGTATTGACGGGCGATACCCATCGGTGTCCGCTAGCCCGGCTCGGTCCGAAGACACCCGAGCCCTGATGCTATCTTCGGCTATTTCCGGCGCTGGCGGTGTATTTCCTAACTCCATCCTAATTTAGTGTAACTTGATTTGGGACGTTCAGACGTACTGCTTTAGCACTAGATATATATAAGTTTAAATTCTCAGTAAAAGTTCTACTTTGGGGAAATTGTCGCGAATCTTAATACTTTTTGTACATCCGCAGATGAAAACGGCAACTATACTTCTACCCCTTTACTAATAAACGTTGAGTAACGGTGGTATAGCTATACAATGTTTTGTCCTTATCTCACATTGTGACATTTGAATTTGACAGATAAGGACAAAACTCAACGTTTTTTAGTAAGGGGGTTAATGTAAAAAAAAAGAGAAGCGAGTCCAATCTTTGTTCACTTTGTCTTGTATTGTACTGTATATTGTATTATATTGTTAATTTGTTTGATCAATCTTATAAATATGATAAACTCCGTCCACGTTGAACTCATTTACCGCTATTTTCTCGAAAATTTACCAATTTTTCTAAATAAAGAGTATTTTATGTCCGTCTCCAAGCTATAAACTGTCTCTGTTCTAAGTTTCACGTCTATCAGTTAATGCGTTGAACAGAGAAGACAAAATAAAAATCAAGCACACTTTTGAATTAACAGTATTGTAAAACCAACTAGTTGACACTGCGCCAACCAGCTGACCTTACGAATATATATATTACTAGGGAAACCTATGACCTAACCATCTACTGCCCTAATAGCCCTAAAGCCTTACAGAGCCTAGCCCTAGTTATGGAAAGTCAATAAATATATAAATGCAGGATGCCTGTACCATGCGACCTAAGGCATCAGGCGGAAGGGTGGAAGGAAATGGGTACCAGGTTGGATACTCACTGCCAGCCTGCAGACTCACAGGACTGATCAAAGATGGCTAAGGGTGTCTTGGCCACAGTGAGGGTTTAGTGTGGGGAAGGAGTAGCTCCCAGAGAGTGGCCCTGGGCAAGCTAGGTAGTTATGGAATGAAACACCAACGGACAGTTGATATCTGATTTATTCATTCACTTACATGCTATTTATATTATTTACATTTATGTACACATACACAGTTTTAGCTTTGTGAGCTGTGTGTGTAACTAGCCGCTGTAGCAGATTTAGATCTGGGTTGTGGGTCAGTGGCGTGTTGGTTGTGTCAGCGGATTGTAGGTCTCGTAGTCCAATGGTCAGTTGAAGATGCTGAGACTGAACAAGTATTACCTACTAAAATGCGCCCGCGATTTCATACGCGTTGAATTCTGACCTTTAAATAAACAGGACGAATGCGCAATTTGATACTCAAAGCAAATTGAACTGCGTGTCTTAAGAAATAAGGTCACCAACTAGGTTCTGCCAGCGGCTTCGTCCGCGTAGAATTCGTATTTTTGTCATCCCCCGGTAACCATTCATTTTTTCGGGATAAAACGTAGCCTCAGGGATAATGCAGCATTCTAATGGTGAAAGAATTTTTGAAATCGGCCCTTAGTTTTTGAGTTTATTCGTTACAAACATACAAAAATACAAATCTTTCCTCTTTATAATACTAGTGTAGACTAGTGTAGATGGCAACTCCAAGGAAAACACTGTTATTTATTACACGTTCACAGAAAATATTAAGTACTATTTATATTAAAATATTTCTCATTGTGAGTTTTATGGTTATTATAAGCAGTCTGCGGGACATTGAGCCATAAATACTGAACCCATTTTCGTAATGGAATAAATGCCCGATTCTTTCCGGCCGTTAATTGCTTTTCTTCCCACCCTAATCCTCTAAGTTTACACAAATTCCACGTAAATCTTACATCCGACTCATTAACGAAGAGTTAAAATAATTCAAACAGCCATAAATTAACCTTTCTAATCAGAAGTTTCTTCGGGTTAGGGGTGGTTAGGGTTAGATTCGTTTTTAGATTCATATAAATTAGATTCCGCCAAAAAAAACAAAGTTTGGTGGCCGATTGTACTTTATTTGAACAGTCCTCATCTGCTTATCAAGACCAAGCTAATGAGCACTAACTCGGTGGGTTTACGATAGGGAATGCAAATAACCGGTTATAACTGGTTTTAACCGGTTATTTTCATACAAAAACGGTTAATAACCGGTTAAATTGCATTCCTAGTTTACGAGAATTACTTCTAAAATCCTGTTGTCACCCTCCAACTCTTTAATCGGATCAGCTAATTGGTTACCATAGTATTAAATTGAATTTCATCCCATTCCAATAACGGGAACCGATTTAAAATTGACCTGTAAAAAAGGTTGCATAATCTCAAAAGTTAATCAGGTATTTGAATGGTGACACTGCGCTACACGGTTGGATAGTTACGGCTGGCAACGGGTTGTTGTTCTTGAACAGGGCTAAGAAGAAAAATAATGCTTGTTATCGTAGATTCTAATTCACACGAAATTAACGAACATGAAATCTACATACACGTACTTACATTATTGTCGTCTTAGATTGAATAGTCGTAGCGTAGAGCGTAAAGTATGGCAGACATGTCTCACTTCGGTCGTAAATATTTATCAATACCTACTGCCCTCGTTTGCTGCATCCCTTTACAGTTTTTTTTTTTACTTTACCCATTATCTTAAATCTTGTAGTAGAAGTAACTTTAGTATGCCACAGTCGGGATCATGAAGTCCTCAACAAATCAATAGCATTAACTTGTCTCAATTTATTTACTCGTTAACGCAGCCCCCAATTAACAAATGGCCCCCTCGCGGCCGGACCACGTAATTAGCGGATTATAATCAGTCAGGAGGGCCACGTAGCGTCTTTACGGCCCAATCTCGGGACTACGTGGTGGGAATACCGCGTCTTATGCGGCCATTTGTAGCGGGTGACAGTTATGTCTGACGTCACGTGTCACCAGCGTCTTATAAAACTCTTGTCACTTATTTGGAAGAGTCGTCAGCACATAACTAGGGAGTCTGTGAAAATATGACAACTTGCGTCAATCCGTCAATGATTTTGGAGTGGTTAAGAGAATGCAACTTGCATTACTAAAGCCGACTCTCCCCTCCCCTCCCCTGCCAGTTCTTAGTCATTCGTGGTCCGTTTCCAAGCAATATTGTGACTGAATTGCATGTAATTTCTTCGAATAAAGTCATTATTTCTGTGTACGGTCTTCAAACAGACTGGGCAATGAATGATTCTGAATGGAAAGGTTGAAAGCAAAGAATTTGACTTCGGATTACTTCTCGTAAACAATGCGTCATAGCATATTTTGTTCTACTAGTAAATACCATGATGAAAGCTGATCAAATGCTCTACAACTTTGATTCTATATACACTTTTTACCTGTTCCCAATCGTTGTCTAGATATGAACTCCGAAAAACTCTATATTATTCCGAAATTTTTTATAATAGAGGGTATTCCAAGCTCATTTAGACCTCGTAGACTTTTGTTACCGATTGTGAGTCCTTGTGCAATTTTATCAAGCTTGCCGAGCCAAAACGCAATCGACCGTATATTTAGGCTGCAGTTTGCAGAGGTGAACTCTGTTAGACCGAAACCCGATCCGACGAATAAACAATTACCAGTTTACGAGTCACGTCGGGTGAATTTGAATGATGCCTTTTATTTCTGTTAGTCTATAAAATCTGGTGCCAAATTGGATTGAGACATGTCTGACACGACATAGAAAAGGGCACACAGTTGTCAATAGTATTGACAGTATGTTGAACCCCTTAAACAAAAAATGGGTGTGGTTGTGCCCCTTGAACTCTTACTCTGTCTGATTGTGGTTATATATTGTCTTGAACTTTCAAAGTCAAAGTCAAAGTGGTTATTTGTAAACATAGGTAAAACTAACACAGTAGTGGAAAAAATATTGTGAAACACTATGTTTTGCTATTTGGCGTACAAAAACATGACGAGAATTACAGTTTCTCGAATATTCTATACAACTATGCTAGTTACGTTACAACAATATTAAATTACTTTTGTGATTTACAGCGTAGAATACATAAATATGTTACCCGCTTTTTCAAACTCCTCGCGACCACATGCATATATGGTAATGTTTTTTATGGATCTTGGCGGATTCTGTTTTTTATGTTAAGTTTTGTAGAGGGTGGTCTTTGCCAAATCGGTTAAAACAGAGGTCACAACTGGTTATGACTCATGAACTTATGAGTTATGAATGAGGTAATAGAGCTGTTGGTACATACATACAATCAAGCCTCTTTCCCGTAGGGGTAGGTAGAGACCACTTCCTTCCACTTGCTACGATCCAGACAAACTTCCCTCGCTTCCTCCACGTTCATAAGTCTCTTCATACACCCATACTAGACCTGTTAATAGTACTAAATAAACACCCAAGCTTACACAATTGTGAGGTTAGTTCACACCTTAAAATCAATACTGCTAAAATATTAACCAATTTAATGGGAGCCTTTGAAAAGGAAAGAATTGGTTTACGAACGAGATCCAATTAGATTCTTTTCTTTATTATCTTAGATAAAAAGGGTTATTATGGCTGTTCTTTGTTTATGAGCATGACATTTTAATCATACCGACCTACGTGATGAATGTGATGATTCATGATGAATGCAGAGGAAGCTAAAGTTGTGTTTAGACCGGTGCACCTGGCGTTCCATAGTCTTCGCCTAACCTATTGGGAGACAGGCGTGAACCTACATGTATACCCAATAAAAATGTTGAGCATACTTAGAACCTTGTCATTGTGGATGTCATTGTCATTGTCATTTGTGTCATTTGATGTTCTGTTTAAAGTTTACTATGACAACGCACTAAAGTGCTTAACATTTTCGTTGGGCTCCTGTACTTACTAAGCATAAGAGCTCACGTACACAAAAAACGGCAGTAAAAAAAAACAAAAGCGCATCGCACACCGTTACTATTCCATTAAAAAACACCACTCCAACACAATTTTAAGCCTTTGTCCAACAACGACTCGGCAATAGTCGGCTTAGAATTTAAAAAGATAATATTATCCGAGGCGAGGGCCCTCTCCGGGAGTGCCACCTTACATTTGCATACTCCGTACCCTCTCGATGGCTCGAAAGGTTGCTACGTGCTCGACAATTTTACCTCCAATGTCGGGAAATGGGAATTTTCGCGACCGATTTTTTCGTTGGCACAGCAACCCTCCTCTCTCCTACCTACTAGCAGCAGTGTTTGCATTGTTGTGTTCCTGTGTGAGGATAAGACCATGAATGAATGAATGCGCAGTCTTAAGATTGCAGTCTTGGGATTGTAGTCTTGTGAATGCAAGTGTATATGGGTCTCAGATCCCTCTTTCCATCAGCGCCTCTATTCAACACGGTAAAAACAATATCGTTTTTGTCCTGTTATCGTATTGTCAACGTTTTGATTGCTCTTATTCCCTTGACAGTAATAGCGGCTGACGTCAAAACAATACCGTAACAGGTCAAATACGATATGGTTTTTACCGCTGGAAATAGAGGCCGTATGTCCGTTAGCCTTTTCCTTGCCATAAGAATCGTTACGTAGCCATGCGTATTCAAGCGAACGGTCTTTGCGGAACATTAAAACGCGTTCTATTAAGATTTGGGTAAGATACGGGAGACGTAATAGCTTTAAAAGTAATACTATGACTCCTTGTGGAATTGGGTTTTAACCCCTTTACGAAAACGCTTTATCCAGCTTATCGTTACTTTTATTAACGATTATTTTTAAACGCTTATTTTCTACTCAACAACTGAACGCGTTGAAAAAAGTCGAGTTAGGTACAGCGACATCTAACGCAAAAATTGCAAATTAGGTGATTAAAAATCCTATATACAGGGTGAAATCTGGGTCGTGGTACAAATGATCACCTCTGTGTTCTACCCATGAATATGAACAACTTTCACTATGGGACCAACTGTGAAATCACGAAAGAAAAATCAGCTGTTTCATAGAAAAGTTCAATACGTAGGTATTCGACCAAAATGTATGAAACAGCTGAATTTTCTTTCGTGATTTCAGTTGGTCCCATAGTGAAAGTTGTTCATATTCGTGGGTAGAACACAGAGGTGATCATTTGTACCACGACCCAGATTTCACCCTGTATACTATTATATAAGTAATCAAAAACACTATAACCATGCAATTGTACTATTGTAACTGTACATAATTTGTCATTATTTAGTTATTATCTTTGATAAAAACAACGTTTATCTGGAAATATCTTCTACTATGGTTAAATAAGACATTAGGATTATCCCCAATACCCCTTCTCTCCTTCAGACTTCACTTGTCCGCCTACATGATTTATCGTCGAATAACTTACAAACTGGTGCGGACGTATTGATTTTGAAGCAATTTGGAAATTTCCTAGCGTGAAATAAGATTAACCACTCAGAATCCATTTTACTTAACGCAATGGTATTTAACGTAATTTTTTCTTGCAAAGCATGTTTAACGTTGATGGTAACTTTTGATTTTAGCTAAAGTATATTCTTGTCGAGATTGTTCTGTCTGTTATACATGTAGGTATTTCCGATTTATAATCAAATATGATTTCCTTTTTTTTTTCATCCAAAGCGAAGCAATGGACTTGTACGTCGACGCGAGAAATATGGTTCCCCTATGGATTCCCTAATCGCCATTTGCCCTAATGCATCGTTTGTCCGAATTTTCATTTATTTTTAAAGCCATTTGCGCTTCAATTTTAAAACTTTTTAACGTTGTTATAATACAACCCTAACCTAACCGAACCGCAGATATAATTGGAAAACTTAAAAAGTTGCCTGACTCAGCTGAAAACCAGTTTAGGGCAAATGAAAATTCGGCAAACAATGTGTTAGGACAAACGTTGTTAGGGATTCCGAGGGACACCCGAGAAATATACCCGCCAAAACACAGATGACTGAGCACAGAAATTATTTTCAAAGTAACCCATTATTTTTGCACGCCAGTGTAGACACGCTACTTTTTATCCCGAATAAAAATTAGCTTTACACGAATTCCACGCAGACTCGCAAAAATATTAGCAAATAAATCACACTACGCACTTTCTGCCAAGCGTGACGCACTCTATCATGTATATATGATTTATATCATCCAAGCTACATTACTTCCGTGCCAATAAGTGCGAGCGATATAGGTCACGCTATAAGATGACCGGCTAACTCGCAAATAAGTGACAACTGGGTCACCCTACTCGTACGCGAGTATAGTCCCGAGGGCAGGTGAAGTGTGGACACCGAGCGACGCACGGAATTTTCATGACTATTTGCTTATAGATGGGGAGAATACATTTCAGAATGCAGACAAAAATAATGAATAAAATACAATTCAAATACACTTTATTGAACACCGTAGAAATATTTACTTAATTAATAAAAACTCCTGTTATAACGGCGACCCCTTATTTCAGACCCAGAAGTCTTTTTTTTCTAAATGATTTTCATGAAACCTTGCCAAGAATCGTCCTGATTAAACTAGCTTCATTAAAAAAACAACGCGTACAAATCTGTCCATCCGTTGCGGACCTACGATGGCACAGACAGAAACACTGTTACATAGATACACAGAAGTACATCCGTTAATACTTATAACCTTCTTTCACGGACCTAAAAAACATACGGACGTAACTTCGTCTAATTATGAGTGAAGCGTGCAAAATGGCTGTCTGTGTGCGTGCGCACGCACACGCGTAAACTGTCACTCGTACTGTGGCTCGGCGCGTTGTCTTACCTAGTTTATATGTATGCGTGCGGGTAAGCCGTGTATAACGAACGAAAGTGCCGACCTTGCATGCTTCACACCTTTTTAGTGCAACGTTACGTCCGTATTTTTTTAGGTCCGTGCCTTTTTTTTTGTCGGGTGTTAAAAATAACAGAGAAAAGACAGGCTGTTCAATTGCTAAAAGCGATCTCTTCCAGATTTTAAAGTTTAACAACTAAAAGTCTGTGGCGATGTTAGATTTAGCAGTTTCAATATCTATTCTTGGTTGGCACGTATCAGAATCCGGCTCGTATACACTTCTTCTATGGTCAGGTAAAATAGGACTGGTTAAGTAGGACTGGTTAAATTAAATGTTTGTTACTTGTATGTTTTTCTTTTTCTGTGAGGAAATTGATTTTTAAGTTTCGTTAAGCAATGTAATCTAGGTATATTATTTACATTTTACGGTTGTCGTTTTTTATACATACTGGTTTTTGGGGCTGGAAAATGTATGTTGACGATAATTGATCTGGTGTATAGGTCTGCTTGTAATGCACTGCTTGTGCATTATCATAATCCATTGCTAGACATAGGCTATTGTACTTCACTCATATCAATTACATAATTACATACATTTCTAAAGTCGTCTACTGATTATATCTACAGGATGTATTTGTTTCCTATGTCGCTGTACAATTAAGCTTAGACCTAAAATTTATTCAAAATGATCCACGAGATGCTAATTTAATGCTAACTTGGCAATGTCAACGTATTGGTTGCCTCTTATACGCAGTTATATGTAACGTATAAACGCCTACCGTGTCACCGGGACTGAATGTGTTGAGCTCTAATTCAAATATGTCGATGTCTGATTAGGTAAACAGTAAACATCCGGGCGTCAAATGTTTGCCTCTGTAATCGTGCTGGATGATTAAACGACGCGCTGTAATCGTTTTTTCGCCCAATTTGCTGGTTTATGATACAGGGTGTTTTATACTGCGAATTAGTGAGCGCTTGTTATTAACTGTTATGAAATAAGTGAGTTAGTGTGTACTGGCGGGTATTGAGTATAAATCGGTATGAAGTAAATACCTTAGGGTTTTTTTGACACTTGCACTCGCAAGTCTCGTAACTGTCAGTATATTTGGCACTTCAGCTTCATAGATAAACGAACATTCCTGTTTACTATTAGAAAACTGGTAGTGTGATTAGGTACCTAATTAATCGAGAACTCTATTTATTGTTCACAAATAAAAAAAACAGCGAAACCTCAAATGGGAGTGACATTGTGTATTAACGTACAGGGTGCGGCATAACTTTTATATTGATGAAAAAACCACAAAAACTTTGCAAAAAATACTTTCATTTATTTGTAACACCAAAACCGATCATCGTTAAAGTCCTTCATTTATAGCTCTTGTATAAAAATAAATAGCTCCTCCGGTGTCAACGCCGTCACCCTTAAGCCGGGGCCTTGGGAGGCTTTCAGGAGCGTGTACCGAACAACGTATAGTTCGGTACACGCGACGGCACGAGATTACGGTCCCTTGTTAGTCGCGGGCCATATCTGTCAATCCTTAATAACAGTTCGGGAGATAGCGCGAGGTGGCTCAAGTGACTAGCGAGGTTCAACTATAAGGATCTTTATTACTTTTGTGAACATACTGTATTCAAATTGACGTAAAAGCAATACGGTATTCAGTAAATACAGTGCGAGTAGCTCTTAGAAGATGATTCGGGTTTGTACTTGTCTCTTACTCGCTCTCATACGCTCTTATTAAGAGCGAGTGAGAGAGAGAAATTCAAACCCGAAGCACATAGTGCTCACAGACTGTAAGTTGCACTTAGGAAAGTTTACGACTGCAGAAAACTAAAAAATATACATTTTAAATAAATCATTTGTTATTTGTAATGTTTTTGTTTGGTGTACAATAAAGTGTTTGTATCGTATTGTATGTTTTATGTCGCTCGACTTAACTTAATACAAAAATTATTAAGTTTCAGTTTAAGACTGTTTTAGAATCGAAATGTACATTCTACAATACAAACATTTTTGACCTTAGAGTTTCTTTAGGCGGTATTTCTGGATCGCTACGAGACTTAGCAAAAGTTCAAAAAACGATCATACTCTTTTTTTCAAAAACCCGCAATGCATCTGCGAAACCTTTCTCAGTGGTCGTCAGGTCTTTTCTTCTTCTTTCCTCCAAGAGACTAGCTAGCTCGTTTGCCTCTAGCATTTAAATAAACAAAGTCTAGAAGCGTCAACCTCTTCTAACAAACACCCTTTACTTTAGCATGTTGTTCCAGTTGCTCCTAGTTTACATATATCGGTCGTAGCCCGTGCCTAATAGCTGGGTAATTTGTTGTCTGCCGACTCCGGACCGGTCATACCCGGCCCGGTTACACCCGGCCCGGGTATACCCGGGCATACCACCGTGCCGGTCCCGGCCTACAAGCACTGAACATATCTTACTGGCTATATTTAGAGACATGAATTATTAACACCATTCCGAGCGTGTTTTGGGTATGATTTAAAGCTTGTTACTTAGTTTGATGTTTATTGACGTGCGTCGCAGTTCAAAGTTTGCGGTTTTTTAGACGAAATAAAATTGTTTTCATTCAAATTCAAAAATCGAAGACAGCTTAATCCACATATTTCAGTAAGGACTTAGCAGCCATTGATTCTATAAAAACCCTCTAATATTATAGGTTTTAGGTAAGTAACTAGAGACAAATTAATTTAAAGATAAGCACATATGTATGAAGATGATGTTTTATACAATGGCGAACTTATCCCTTCGTAATAATATCTCTTAACAGTCACGGTAAGGTAATTTTTTCAACTGGCAACAATTTGTATTTTTTAAAGTAGCGTATGTTAAATAATTCAGGAGGAAATTAGCTTTATAACTTTATACAACGCCGTTCCAACGTTTTTTAAGTTAACTATAAAACTTTGTAGTTATGCAAATGAGTGTTCGGACAATGTTACAAAACTTGAAAGAATATCCACTCTCCACAAATCTAACTTACTAATAACTTCGTTGGCGCAGCGACCCTAAGCGAACTTGGCTTCCGACACGAGATCACGTCACTTCTCGAGATCTTGCGCCAACTCTCGCCAATCGCCACAAATCGAACGTCAAAATTCATTTGCCTACAGCTGCGGCAAAAGACTTCCCTAGATATGATTTCCCCAATCCCTATAACTCATCCAACGAAATCCGACTAAAGCATACCTCCGCAAAATCACACACCTTGCCGCAAAACTTTTTCTTATTAAGAGCCAGCACGAGACGTCATAGCGAAACAGAGCCACAGCTATGCGAACGGAGCTCTGTCAGCGTCTTTATGGCTGTCATAATAAGTTTCATTTCCCTGTAACCCAGGGGTCTTCATTCCCCTTGTAGTTTTATTGCACGGACAGGCCTCAATTTCGCAAGTGTGCCGCATTTGCATACATTTACCCCTTTATTTAACTTTGGTCCGCCGAGATTTGTTCGCGCGGCGTCGGGCGCGGTCGGGCGCGCTCGGCTCTCGAGCTCTGGGTTCCTTAATAATTCCTGCACCAGAACGTAACCAGCTCTTAACCCACTTGACAGTCCTTGGACAACATTGTAGCAGAAGTAATGCGGTTGGTAAAATAAGATAAATGTTTTGATTGTCATCATGTGTAATATTATAAGGGCCACTTGCACCAAAAATTTAACACTGGGTTAAGACACTAACTCGAGGTAAAATAACAGTTTTCGTATGAATCTGACGTTTACTAACCCGAGTTAGTGCATTAACCTAGTGTTCAATTTGTGGTGCAAGTGGCCCTAAACTGCACTTCTTACGAGCTGGACTAGTGGCTAAATAAACGCCTAATGCAACCTTATAATTTACATTACACTTTATGACACTCGCAAGATTTCCACTCAAAATTAATGATATAATGATATTTACCTTATATATTATCGGAAAATGATCAGGAGCTTAAGTAGAACATACATTTTCCTCAATCTCCATTGGCTTCGCGTTAAAATGTAAGATTGTAGGAGGAATTCTTATTATTAAACCCATGCTAAATTGGTATTACGAAAACACTGATTGTGAGATGCAAAAGGGAGATCTCGTCAACTTGTATTTCTTTTGCTTGACAAACTAGATTGTATTTCAACCATGTAGAAAAAAAAATCGTAATCAAAAGAATTAAGTTGTATAGTATCCGCACCGCGCTAAGGACTAGGATAAGGATAGTGAATTTTTACACTACGACTTGTCCTTAACGCGCTGCGGATACTTATTTATTTTCCCATTCCCAACACCATTCGACTCGTCACCAACGATCTCATTTTTGACCAGTAATTTGATATTTACTTAAAATTGTTAGTCCTCTACTCCAAAACGGGTCCATTCAATTATTAACCTGACTCGCTGGCACTGTATTACACGTTAAAGGTTAAAGGTGACTATTGGTGTTTTCCCGCGGACCCCTGACAGCCGGAGCGAGCGCGATCCGCCAGCCGCTCTAATATTTACGTTAACGCGCTGCGTAAACCGTGTCTGCGTCGACGGTACCCTTATTCCACTGCGAATATCTTACATCAAATAGGTATCTAGATTGTGCAATTCTTTAATTCTTTTTTTTTTAAATCGACGTTATATACCTTTTCTTAGAAACCTTGTGCGCCCTACAATTAAATCTTTAATCGGGCTCGTAGGTATAATGCAGGTATCTCCCCTTTAAGGTAAGTTAGGTTTTTTTTTATTTAGGGTTATTATTAAGGAGTATATCGTAAATGTTACGATAGCTCTTATTTACATGATAGTAATGGCAGCAGAGTTAAAAACAATACGATAACATGTCAAAAGCAATTAGGTTTTACCGAGTGGAATAGAGCCGTTGTATTATTTACTATCGCTGTCTGATATTGATCAGCTGTCACTGTCATGAATGTTTGCTCACTTCATTTAATATGTGTACATATTAGGTATTGTAACGTCAACTTAAATGGTATCGTTCCATCAATATTAATGATGTCAAAGAATAAGATATAAGGATGGCTATTAAATTACACCCTCCATGTTATTTGAGTTATAACGTTACCATATTTGTTGAAGAACTACCTGCGTACTTATAGCCATCCGCTGGGACACACAGGGCGTTAGACATTTCTATTAAAAACAACACATATTGATGTATAAAATCGGTTAATATATTGTTAGCAATTATTATGCTGGACATGTTGGAAATGATAAACAATATTTCAGCCAAAAGGCTGCGGTTTCGCCTTACTCAAGGCGAAACTTATACAACACAGCTTTGTGACACACATTAAATTATACTTAAGCAAGCTCTTATAAAACGTTTATCAAACGTTGCCCAAATACAGAAATATACAATCTGGAAAATTATTCCAGAAATTTGGAAATAATCTCGAAAAATAACTGAGAATATTCTCGGATATATTTGAGATCATTGAACACGCAGAATAACTCCTTGGAAACTTTCTGAATTGGAGAACTTCTAGTAAATACAATGCTACTCGTATGTACACCACTGGCCTATACGGTGGGGGTGTTTTCGTGTAAATAAAGGTTTGGTCCCGCCATGTTTGGCGAGCGACTTACATCGCAGGGAAAAATTAATATCGATTATATGACTAACGGATTATTGCTCAGTCGATTGTCAAGCTCGGTGACACTTCGTTTAATAAGGGTTGATGGCGATAAGTGATGTACAACGAAAGGAATTTGTCACTTTATTAAGGGTGTCATTATATTTATGAAAAGTGTTTGTTAATGTTTTGTGTGGTTTAACTTTCGCCTAATTCGTTTTTTATGGGGTGTTAACAGTTTGTTTACTACTTTTGAGGTAAAATAGTTACGAGTATTAAGTAACTGGTGCATAATGAAGCTTCTTAAGGTGTGAGTGCCGAGGTTAGAGCGCGAGCTTGCGAGCGTTATGTCACCCATAAAGATAGGAAGAGGAAAATACGGGCAGTTGGTAAAAGGAAAATATCAAGTGGTCGCACCAAGTCGATTTGGTCGCAGTGTGCGAGATTATATTTACAAAAGGGTTGATTATGAGTTTTGTTTAAACACTCTACCCTACCTACCCTTATTATACCTACCCTTGTTACAAGGTTTGTACATAATGGGGCTTTTGGTCTGTAGTTGTCTACGCTTAATCAGTCGCCACGCATTGCAGGGTGAGCATTCTCCACCGAATCATTGTCCGCGGCATTCCGGCCGTATTGTTAGCCAAGTGTTTGGCCCCCGCCCAAACCCTGCTTATGTACGGGCCAGGGTTCACAACGGAGGTATAACTCTGTACCTACAAACTACTTTGAAGAACAATCAAACACCTACGGACTTATGTTAGAGTTATATATTAAAAACTGGCCAAGTGCGAGTTAAACTCGCGTGGAGAGGGTTCAGTATTTTTTTTTTAATAGAATTCTATAGGTTTTCCTGTAATCTACAAACAATGAACTAAATTTTGATTAATTTTCAAGTTTTTAGGCTCAGTAGTTTCAGAGATCGTCTTGTTTCATGAATAAAATCAAAACTATTTATTTTACAATAATAACAAAACAATAATTGAGATCCTCATAACGAGCCCTTTTTTTTAATTTCCTAATTTGTCGTCCGAAAATGACCAATATTAAAAAAAAAAAATTACTGTGCACATCTGTGTTTGAGTCATCAATTTACATATGTGTACCAAACTTCAGCTCAATCGGTCCATTAGTTTCGGAGCAAATTGGCTGTGACAGACGGACAGACAGTCAGACGCACGAGTGATCCTATAAGGTTCCGTTTTTTCATTTCCGTCCATGTAAGGGATCGCTTTTGAACCAGCTTTGTAACAGAGATCAGCAATATTCGGTTCTCTATAATAATAACAAAAAAAAAACAAATACAAAAAGGTCAATCTAGAGACTACTACTAGCACATTTAGTGCCAACGACCCGATAGTCGGGTCCACTGTTCGCAGCAGATTTTCGCTACATAGTGGAAAAATACTGCTTCAAGCTATAGCGTAGCACTCGTAGCATTGCCCTGTATGTGCTAGATACAAACACGATAAGCATAATTTACTCTTAATGGTGTAGGTACTCTATTCTACCGGGTAAAACCATATTGCCTTTGACATGTTACGTATTGTTTTGAAATAAGAGCTATGGTAACGTTGACAATACGATAACATGGCAAAGGCAACATTGTTATACCCGGTAGAACGGAGGCCCCAACTAGTCGACCGACGACAGTGAGTCCACTGTTCGTAGCAGATTTTCGTTACACAGCGGAAAATACTGCAACAGGCTACAGCGTAGCACTCGTAGCGTAGCATTACTGGCACTGAACGTGCTAGGTACAGTCAAAGTCATAAATATATAGGTATAAACTTTCCCTGGCTAATTATAGCTAAAAATATATATAAACAGGCCTGACAATAATGTTTATGTACACATACATTTGACGCAATAACAGTATAGATATTAGTAATTTCGACTGTACAAAAGGGAGTCCCTATAAACTTTTGATGTTGACTATACAAACACGTTAAGCATATTTACTCTAAAAGGTGTAATTTATACTACAGTAGGACAATTACAGACTACCGATACCACACTACAAGAGTCTTAAAGCTTCCACACCAGCGGACTATGAGCTTTCGTACATTGGCTGAAAGTTCCGCGCGGCACGCTCGAGAAACTTCCAAGTGGTTATTTTTCAGTCGCCAAGCTTTGACGGTTTCTTTCAGAGAAAAATCGTGAACTTTGCTCTCGAGCTTTGAAACTTGGCGGGTGGCGTGTGGGATAGTCGATATTGCACATTTATGCGAATAAGTGCAGCAAAAGGGTTTTAAGTGGTTACGGCTTGGAATATATGTCGTGCATTTTAATACACTGCAGGTAATAAGTTTGTAATATGTCGAGGATAAGGGTTATAATTGTTTGCAGTTAATACCCGCTATACTCGCGCCACTTTAAAAGGCCAAATTTGACAGCTGTTAACTCAGTACCTACATAATGTGTTTGACGCATGTTGAGGCTTTCACTTCCTATTTTAACAAGGTGTATTTCGCCAAAGTCGTTTTAGGCAATCACCATGAACTTAGTAAAGAATGGATAGTCGATGGATATCATATCACACGCGAGGACAATTCGGTTAATGAGTGTTTACTCTGGTGGACTAAACAGAAGCACATGGGCTTCACGCGCTTCTGTCAAGTTCATGTTAGAGGTTATATTTTGTACTGCGTTGACAGCTGTCATATCGGGCCACTTAGACCGGCGCGAGTATAGTAAGACTAATGGCTGATTAACATTACTGGTTTTCAAACTACACAAATTGGCCAAAAAATACAATATTTTAAAAACAGTTTTTAATTTTTATTTTAGCGTCTTAATGTTTTAACCCTTAAAAAACATATTTAAAGTGTTCCAATTGAATGTTATGTTAAATCCAACAATGACACTATGTTGAAAAGGAATTCATATAATAGGTAGTTAATTCTTTTTAACCTCAATAATGTCACTATACGAATGGATTTAGTGACACTGTTGGATTTAACGTGTGAATTTTTGTTTCCTATAGCAGTAACTATAGCCAAGCGTTTATTTATCCATAAATCAATTAATCCACTAATACCTATTACAATAGAGCAGTAAATAAACAGGGCTTACCGAGTGATTAGGAGCGTTTCATAGTTTAATCGATACTGCATGCTTCGAGACATACGTTAATGCACGTTACACTAACTGTAACTGTGCATATGCATCGGTTACCATGCATTTAGCGCTTGCATTGATTTATTAGTGCGCAAATGCATACACGACGCGGATTTATTTAGGAGTGCAGTAGCTGGTGCAGTAGTTTCAATGACATTGGATTTGGTTTAACTAGGTGTTTTTAAATGGTATTGATTATTTTAATAGAAAAAAAAAATCACTCGTTTATACTTCTTTCACAAATTGAGTACATATTTAAATAGCGACCCGCCCTCGCTTAGCTTCGATTTATGCTAGTTTTCTGTAACACCCGTACATAATCCAGAACTTCCTCTTGAATCACTAACATCGGTTGCGTGGTTTTAAAGATCTAAGCGTACAGACAGCGGGAGCGACTTTGTTTTTATTTGCATTATATTTATTCTACTCGGTAAAACCAAATTGCTTTTGACATGTTATCATATTTACAACGTTACGGTTACTCTTATTTACTGGACGGTGATGGTCGCTGAGTTAAGAACAGTAAGAAAGCATGTCAATAGCAATATGGTTTTTCGGGTAGAATAGAGCTCCAGCCAGACATCCGAGACATCCGTGTTTAACTCACATATAGCTTAAAAATAGGGATGTTTACACAATTAAATTGCTGTAGGTACTTAGGTTAGGTGAGGTCACGTCACGTTATTAAGAACCATGAGCAATATCAAAAACTAAAACCTTTAATAAAAAAAACTCGTTACAAATACAAACGTCGGAATTTCCATCTTATGACTCTTCCTTCGTTTAACATTCCATTTCGTCACGAGTTTCACTAGCTAAGGCGCGTCACACACGGACCGAGACCTATAATATACATTAATATTGCCAAAATATATAGTATAGCAATGCATCTTGCGATATATTTTCCGTCCTAGTTGACAAAGTCTACACATGCAGCTTTATTATATATTATAGCAAGGTATCTTAAGATACCTTAATATAGCTTGCTATGAGATATATTTATAACTTTCTCTCGCCAGTATAATGAATTGGATGAATATATATTCCGGTAGATTAATATACATTATAACTCCGTTGGTAAGGCCTTAATGGTCGCCTCATTAAATCCAGCTTATTGTTAGTTTCCTAGTATTAAGGCCAGTGTTGCACGCGTGTCCAGCGACGTGTCGCCTGCATTGTGCAGAAGTTGGCGCCGTTCTTTGTGCCCCGTAATGGGCATTTAACCGCTCCGCTCGGCGAAATGGGCGCGGCGCGAGAGGGGAGCACGCTGCAACTAGAGCTGACATGAGTCACAAGTATGAACATTACTATAATTAATTTCGTGGATTTATTTTACAAAATTGATGGACATGTAAGTTTGTGAGTTACAAATTAATTATGTAATTGTAGATAGTTGAAATTTTCACATTGTATTTCTATTACCGCTATAGATAACAACAAATAATGAAAAAATAAAATAAATTAAAAATTAAAAGGTTGTCCATACAGGAACCGTGTTTAATATTGTACGGCGGTACAGAACCTTCTCCGACTCGCACTTGGCGGGTTTTTTATACTTCAAGTAGATAATATTTAAAATTAAAACAAAATTTGTCTTCACGATTGTCCGTCTGTATGTCATAGCCTTCCAAACGGGCTCGGTTGGGTCAAACTAGATTTATAAACTTTGAAACGAACTCTTAAGTGAAATACGTTGAGGGTTTTATTCATTCAAATGTTTCATTTGTGCAGTACTTAGGTTTCATAATAATGGGTAATTTTTCGTTTAATATAATTGCCTTTTGGTGCCAACTGCTTAATGCCGCATTTGTTCGTATTTTATACTCTTACATAGCTCACTTTGAACTTGAATTGAGTGTATTTTTCAGATTTACAAAATAACCCTAACTAGATCCTCCCACCCCTGAGACGTAATATTTCGCATAACGTTTGTATTGTTCTTTAGAAATAATATACACGCGTGACGTCAACTATAGACGTACTTAGCTAAGCAAAGACAAAAGCACAGAGAAGAGAACGACAGCATCCGGCTTGCGATATCCGCGCTAAAAAACTTTCTTGTTGACTATGTAATAACTAAGCTTGTGTGGACGCACACTGCGGAACTTTTATCTTGTCATGGGTGCTTCGTTGATAAATGAGAAATAAAAATAAAATTTTGGTACAGGCATGACAATCAAAAATCTTATTAACCTTTTAACCGCCGGGTGCTCCTTTGAAAAAAAAAAACTTAATTCTGTTTTGCTAGAAAGAGATAAGAACAAATCTTTGGTGGCTTATATCTTGGTTATTTTTATAGCTATTTAAAAATGTTTTTTCTGAACTGTTTGTTACAGAATCAGCTTTTATTGAAGCTGTGAAAAAAACTCCTTTTTCGGAATTTTCATCAATTCGGAATTATATAGTGGGGTGTGTTGCTGTGCCACCACCACAGATACCAAATGATGGCGTTGTATCTAACCTGTATTGACGCAATTATTATACAAACAAAGCGAGGTTGAACAAGCAATATCCGCGGTTATTTACTGCTACGTGGATGGAATAATGTTTAAACTTCATACATGCGGGTCGTTAACGAATCGCCGTCGACCACGAATGCGCCGGACGTAAATTACGCCGCAGTATCTAACACTTAACAAAAGCTCTCTTTTCTAAATTTACCTATTCGTTACTCGATAATTATTTATTTATTTATTTATTTAATCTTTATTGCACAAAAATACAAATTAGAGTACAAAAGGTGAACTTAATGCCTAATGGCATTCTCTACCAGTTGACCTTTGGGCAAATCAGAATTTTTTTGTAGGCGGTGCAATATTGTATGAACAATAGCATCAACAATATATGTATAAACTAAGGCACATGCAAAAGAATACATACTTAAATATATACATAAATACAATATATATATATATATATATAAATACATAAATATAAATATACTCTAAAAGGACAATAATAAGATGTCAGTTCAATGAGGAAAAGTGTGCTCGAACTAATTTCTTAAACGCAAATTTATTGGGGGCTTGCCTGATTTTAGGAGGGAGACCGTTCCAAAGACGAATAGCTTGAAGGGTGAAAGAGTTGCTAACAAAACCAGAGCGGTGGATTGGGAAAGAAAGAGTTAAATTTCGAGCTGGGCGTTGCTGACGTTCGCTAGAAGAACCGAGGTAGTGAAAGAATGATTTGAGGTAACTAGGAGAAATAGGATCATTTAGGATAGAATAAAGTGTGCAAAGCATTCTAGTACTACGCCGTTGACGGATAGTGAGCCATCCCAAAAGAGAACGAGAAGCAGAAATATGGTCAAATTTACGCAAACAGAAAATAAAGCGGATACAATAATTAATTAATTATCTTATGGGCAGAGAAATACCTTTATCTGTATACAGTTGAACAAGAAAACAGTAATGATAACCATAAATACCTACTAGACTACGTTTTCTTTGGCCTTTGACATTAACAAATCCAACGATACCTCATTTATCAAAATAAGTCCGTCGCTATGTTGGTACATTTATATCAACTCGCATACATATTGGCACATGCAGAGGCTGGGAATAGAGATTATAGGCGGTTAAAACCATATCGTCTTTGACCTGATATGGTTTTATTTTTAATTCGGCCCCCATTACTATCAAATAAATAAGAGCTATCAAAACAATGAGAATACGATAGCAGGTCTAAGACGATATGTTTTTTACCGCCTAGTAACTCAACCCTGTAGTATTTGTGTAATTGATCTATGGAGGATGACGTAGAACAGCCACGTGAGAGCCGTGGGCGAGTACGGACGTGTTAACCCTGGCTATTGGTGACGTAACGAACCATATATACTTGTCCCCTTCCCCCACAAGAGAGAGTACTACACATACATAGACTGCTTAACTCATAACTCTCCCTTATCAGCTTGCCTTTAACGGGTAAAAAAGATTTTCAACTCTAACGTTTTCATCTGTTTCTATAACAGAGAATCTAACCGAACCTAATGTTTTTACAGGGAAAAGTACTAGTCTAAATAAAAATATTTTCAACTCTGACGCTAAAAGTTTTTTTAACAACAGAGCATCAAACCTATTGTAATATATTAACAGTTCTTATTTTTATGAGTTTTAAATCATTAACAACAAAGTCAAAGTCAAAGTTCTTTATTCTTCAATTTAGGCCTATTATAATGCACCTGTGAATATCAAAAAGCATTACCACCGGTTCGAAAAATATAACCTTTGCCCCGAGAAGAACCGGCGTAAGAAACTCGACACACTTAAGGGAAACACTCGAGGATAACGTGCAAAACTAAATATTTGCTTAAAGCATTCACTGCCACCTAGCGCGTAGCCGATTCCAGCATTTTTCAGCTCTGTAGCGAAAACTACCTACGCACAGAGAACCCGAACCGAATTTATAATATTTCTGCGGTACGGTGTAGAAAATATTTCTTACAATTTTCTACGTTTACACTTTGTGCGCGTTCATCGTTAGCTTCAATGAATACCCATTCTCATCTCATTGCATCCGATTTTGGGACCACTACTGCTTCATTATCTTCCCAAATATATCTGAAGTAAGTCGTCTCGGTTAGTGTAGTTATACTTCGCTTTTTTGCACTAGTATAATAACTGTTAAATTCACACACGTTTCCTTTAATGTAGATAATTCCGAAACATATTTGTGCAAATGTTCTAATTCTTGTTATTAATTACTAAGTTGTTATTAAGCACAAGACCGGTCTGAGTGGAGAGCCTTGGGGGAGGCCTATGTCCATCAGTGGACGTCTTTCGGCTGACATGATGATGATGATGATGATGATGATGATGATGATGATGATGATGATGATGATGATGATGATGATGATGATGATGATGATGATGATGATGATGATGATGATGATGAATTACTTAAAAAAATACAATTGTTATTCATGCATAATTTAGACTTAATTTAAGGCGAACACGTGTTCAAAATAACAGTCGCTTATTCTAATCCTAATGAAAACGAAGTAAACATCGTCTCCGTGCCTCTATTCCACATGTAATAGCCCATTTTGCTTTGATATCGTAATCATATTGTTGATCACAACAGCTTTTATTCACTTGACAGAAATAGGTACAGTCAGCATCAAAAGTAGCTAAGCAGAATAACATGCTCAAAATGATCTAGACGACGTATTCTCTTGACAATAGAGTCGAGTGCAGATCATTTGGACCTCTTCGATTGCGTAGCTACTTCTGCTGCTGACTGTATCATAACGTCGACAGTGTGATTAAAATATCGATGCAAGATAAACCAAAGTAGAATAAAGACTCTGGATATCATAACTTCTTGAAACTGTTTACTCGTACCTACGTATATAATTGCTCCGTTAAGGTTGGCGTAGACATAACCGCTCAGCACAGGATCAAAGTGAGACAAAGTGAGACATTGAAAATTGATTTGTGTTAGTTAGATAAATTGTTTAGGTGCCCGCGCCCGGCTATTGCTTTCACTTTAACTTTAAAAAACGTATCGTCCTAACCCAAGTCAAATCTCACTTTGAGCCGATCCGGTGCTGAGCAGTTATGTCTCCGTCAACCTTTATCCGTCTTGCGGTAAGCCGGTCACAACCCGCAAACAGTTCCAGTTAATCGTGTGGACTTTAGAAAATAAGTCATTGCATGCATATAGTCGTAGTTTGATGTGAGGCACTGCAGTGCTTCAGTGAATTAGTGACTCAATATTCAATAAGCAAACTTTAAGGTTTGTTTCATGCGATCGATTCGTTTGACGAAGAATTTTAAACGTAGTTACTTAATTTCCCAAAAGGGATTTTGACGTCGGGAGTATTAAATTAAATTTTTTTTGGTTTTTGACTCTAAAGACACATTACATTTATCAAGTTACATTCAGGCAAGAGGGTAAGTAATTAATTTATGTTTTTTTGCTTCTTAGTCTCGAATGTTACCCTAAACTACTGGCGCACGAAGGGTTCCGTACCATTTTCTTTACAACATTAGCAAAAAACGGCAAAATGTCACTGTTGTTGTATGGGAGCCCCCTTTAATTATTTATTTTATTCTGTTTTAGCGGCAGCAGAAATACATCTTCTGTGAAAATTTCAACTGTCTAGCTATCACGGTTCATGAGCCTATAGAGATATAGCCTGGTGACAGACAGACAGACAGACAGACAGACGGACAGCGGAGTCTAATAGGGTCCCGTTTTTACCCTTTGGGTACGGAACCCTAAAATCAAAAATGTTATAACTGCATTTCCATAAACCCAATGTATCTGCTGGTAAAATGAAAACCACCGGGAAATGCATTTATCTGCACTTTCCACGGTTGGTCTGACTTAATTTAAATTCAAACACTTAAATCCCTTCTGAAGAGACCACTCCAGCAGAAGAGTTAAATTCCGCTCCACTCTGACACCTCCTTTGAGGGATTTAAAAAGGTCTTTAATGCTGTCTCCTTCGCTGACGGTTTGCCAAGAAAATGTCCCGGTGTATTTCAACCGTTGAAATGTTGAAGTTTAAAAAACCTCGCGGATTTAGTGACCGGTTTCGGTCCTTATTTGAATATTTCGAAATGCAACTCAACGATTTTCAATTCGTTGTTGCAATCTTGCTTTTAAGTACGTTAAGTTACAAGACGTTTCATATACATAATATTGTTAGTAACTGTTTTTTTACAACTTCTGGACAACTTTCAATACGATAGAACGATATTGCTTTTGACGTGTTATAATATTGTTTTTAACTCGACCGCCATTACTGTCAAGTAAATAAGAGCTATCAAAACATTGACAATACGATAACACGTCACAGCCAATATAGTTTTTTTTTACACGGTAGAATATGAGCCCAATCACAAATTAAATTTGAACCAAGTTTTGGACATGTTTATAATAATTCTATTTACAAAGGTACTAAATAGACAATGCTTTTTGGTAGTGCAGCGAGCGAGAAATAATGCTCTTTCGTGTCGAATGCAGGCTGAAATGTTTATTATGTTGGCGGCAATGACTTGTGTGCTGTTTCGTTACGGACTCAATAATTCAGCGCTCTATTGAGTTAACATGTTTGTTTGGCATGTTTGAATTGTTGGTAACTTGTATTAACTATGAAGGGAATTTAGAATTGCTGAGTTTCTCAGTTTTGAACCACCAGCCGTGGATTAAATTCTTCTGGTAACATTTTGATGTAGATCTGCATCATTTAGTATGAATAGAGAAAGCAAAGGTCTTTATAATCGGCATTTGGAGCATGATTCAGATTTAGTTTCAGATTTTATTACTCATCAAAAGGTATTAATTACATGCATATTATTGTTATTATTTTACATTATTTCATTTATAAATGAAGATAACACGACATGTTTAATAATCTGTCAAAAACGTCACTATAACATTAAAAATTACGCAGTTGAATGTAACATAGTCAATAAAGTTAAAGTTTCACTTTATGACTAAACCACTAACTGTAAATGTGTATCGACACCATCCAGTCGATTAAAAATTTACATGACACCGTTCGTTGTGGTGACAAATATGCTTTGACGCGTTCCTATCGCTCCGCTCCACAGTTTAAAAATATTTAAAAAACACAAAGCGTGCCGCCCGCATGGAAACCCACACCAATTATTTCTCATTGAAGTTTCTTTTTAATCATTTGGAACATTCGTGAAATTTACACGCGAGACATGCCAGTTTTTGAAGCTGAAATTGCCCAAATAACTGCTTTTTGCGGTGAAATTTAACAAGAAATTTGTGTTGGAATTATTGGAACGAGCTTGAGTTCTGCGAAAGCGTAGGTTTATAACCTGTGGCAGTCTAGCGGAAGTTTATTATTCTGCGAAACGTGTGGGTACGGTATAGTACATAATAAAGGTGCGGTAGTAGCGCCAGACTGTAGGCCTTTCAAGCATGGTATGGCTATGTATAGCTTCATGTAATAGAGCTCATTGCAGCAAAAAGGTCATTGTATCACTACACGAAATGTGTAACTAGAAGAAATGTATCGAATAACCAATCACCCTATAGCGTGAGAAGGAAAAAATAATGTGTTGATAACTCTGGTCACCATTATTCGTTGATTAATTTGACCACATATCTATCATATTTACTCCGACTATTCAATGAAAACGCTCTTGATAGCTTGTATAACGACCACTTCCTCCATCCCTAAGTGTATCATGATTGATGTTTACTCATTTTGTTGCAGGTAAGTCCCGATATTGCGGCGCAGCCCCAGGGAGCGGTAAATTCTCGGTAAAAAATGGTAACATTCATCATCTGGGTCTTGACCTTTCGATAATGAAGAGTTCAGTATCATCCATTATGGGAGCCATGACTTGCGCTTGCGGGCGTATGCTCACTTTTTCAGTAGCAGTTTTCCGTCGCCGTAGAGTAGATAGAAGCAGGGCCTTAATTGTGCAACGAAAAAATTATAAATAACAAATGTTAATAGGTTCTCAATGACAAATGCATTAATACGCAACAAACTCCGTTTAAAATCTGCAAACTTCGCATCGGCGACATGCTTCATCAAGAGTTGACGGTCGCATAATTTAGAAGTTGATCGTTTTCACTGCTTAGATTATTTTGAATTTATTTTAAAGGGATAAAACTTCAAAGATAAAAAAAAGATAAAAGACATTTATTCAGTAAGTAGGCCGCACGGGCACTTTTACACGTCAAGACTCTACCAGCGCTTCGCAAGAGGAGACCACTACTGAGAAGAAACGTCGCAAGAAACTCAGCAGTCAGTCATTTTTTAACCATATTTCTTACTACAATGATACTACTTAGTCTAGTATTACATAAAGCTCTGCTATTAATATTAAATTAAATATAATATCAAATATCATGCTTAGTTCAGCAGGAAAACATGGCAAAAATATTAAGAGAGAGATAGAGGGAGAAAAAGGGAAAAAAACAAGACGGCCACATAAAAGTTTCGACATGTTTTCCTACATCAACGGTGTCCCCTAGACAAGATACAACTTTTGCATTTGCACAAAATATTAATGAAAAGCATTTTTGTCTGTTAGGTAGTCCTCGACCCTATAGTACACTTTAGACATTAACGACTTTTTTAAATAATTTTTAAATGCTGGAAACGATAGCTTTAAAACTTAACTAATTTATTGGTGACGGTGATTTTATATCTTGGAGTTTTGTTACTGTCCTAAAAATGTATCCAAAAATCTGTCCATCGTGTTGAAAATATTTCTTACTTCCGGCATCATCAGATTGACTGTGTAGGCAAAGCGCTTAAAAAAAATTAAATTTTCTCTAGAGGTAAACATTTGACACTTAATGCATTTACAATTATTGGTCTCAAATCTAATAATCCCGGCGGGCTGGTCGCTGCGGATGCAGGACCGTTCGCGGTATAATTTGGCACGCCGCTCTCGCCTCGAGTATGGCTCAGTGCGGGCTTGGTTTCATTTGTTTAAGCTTTTTGGCAAGCGGTTGAATTTTTTTGTTTCATTTCGACCAAGGTTTTTTCCAACATCTTGTAACAGTCTAATTTTCAATTTATTTTTTGCCAGAATTTTCAAAAGGTTTGTCCGGTTTAATTTTTCATGTCGTGGCTAGTTAAATATGCCTACAAATGCGGTAGTATAACCTTAAATATTTTCAAAGTTCGCGTATACCTACTTGGCTATTTAGGAGTAAGGTTTGCTAGCTAATGTAAGTGTAGCAAAATTCTAGATTTTACGAAACCTGCAACGAGCAAGGTAACAAAATAGTTGAACACGGGTCATTACCATGGAGAAAAACAGAGTATCGTGTTAAATAACTGAACTGAAACTAATTCCGCCTCGTGCCTCTCCTTTCAATATCAGGGCATCAGCAGGATTCCAAATACACACATCGGCATCGAAGTGAAATGTAGTCGAGAAATGAAATGGTATCGCTTTCGGAATGTAATCAGACCGGGCAGCCTGCCAGCGCCGCGATAGCTCAAGTATGTACATTCACGGAAAATATTATGGAATTATGGCTTAAAGGTACGACAGCTTATTACGGTACCGCTCTGTTTGTCGCTTTCCGTAGGTCCGGTTCATTGTATGTGACCTGTACTTACTTAATGTACTCATGTTCTTCGTTGTGAAAAGACATTCTTGAACAGGCTAGCACAAGTTTTCCGTGACCTGGTTGTCGCTCGGATATTCCTTTTTCACGATAGAGACGCACTGAGAGAAAAGCAAGAAAATACGAGACGTGGTGCACTGTAAAAATTGGTTGAAATGTACGAGAATACAGGCGATCTTTCAGTAGTGCATAGTCCGGGTAACTTTACGCGAATTTTCATTTCATAGAAAGGGATTTGTCGCCGCATGAGTAAATTGTTTTTGGTAGTGACATGTCCACCCTAACCTAACCTACATTATAAATATTTAAGACTAAAGTTTAAGGTGTCATGGTTGCAGCAGAACATAGCGATCGATGAAATGAAATTCGATGAAATGATACAGTTGATGAAGTGAAATTCGATAAAACCACCAACCTATCTGTAGACGCCATTTTAAGAAATCTTTGTCCTATCGGCTGTCCGTACTACGAGCAAATTGATGATAGTGTGTTTTATTTGAAATAATTACGCTAGGTATAATAAAGTAACCGATTTTGATTTTAATTACGCATATGATTGATTTATAAAAGCCACTCAATCGAAACATCGGATTACGAAATCTAACGCAACTGAAATGAGGATTCTCTCTCTTACTTCACTTTGTACTCAAATTATAAAGTAAAATATAAAATCAGCCTTTATTTGGTAAACGATGCTGCAAGGGTCGTGAATAAAGATAAATAATTATTTAACTGACCCCCGCCGAGTCTAACGGTGTATTCGTTGTTTTAGGGAAGAAAGTCTGAATTTACTACCCATGTCATTATTTATGGTAGCGATGGCTGCGGCTTTCCGCATTACCGTTTAGTTATTTATCTTCGCTATAGCTTATACTTATCAAGTTAGGCTTATTCTGCTTACGACTCTATTCTTCCTATATTACTAATATTATAAATATAAAGGTTGGATGGTTGTCCCTTTATCACCCTTAAACAACTGAATTTTGTGTGAAATTCGGCACAGAGGTGCATGTACGGGAACAAAACAAAGGATACTTTTATCCTGGATAATTTCATTGTTCCTAAGGGTACAAAACAAGTTCTACGAGGGCGGAGTCATGGGATAAATATGAAAGGTCTTTGAATGTTTGTCTTTTAATTAGACATGAAGGAGAATGTGAGGTAGACCATGTCATAACTAATTAAACAAACCGTTTAAATTAATTGTTAGTTTAATTATTAGTTATCACAATTTATTAAATTCTTTCGCTAGATTAACGCTTTTAAAATGTCGTTTTTTTTATGAAAATGAACGAGCCGCAAGACAAAGGCGCACAATTAGGCGGCCGCGGGCGATTTGCAAACTCATTTGCGCTAGTAATAAGTGCCCACAATTGTCTCGTGCCCGGCGGCGGGCCTCTGTGGCCAGTTATAATTTCATTTACTTTTTTAACATGGAAGTACATTTTTGTTAGGGCAGATCAGGGCCTCTCGTTTTGCCGGTAAAAACCAAATTGTCTTTGACCTGTTATCGTATTGTCTACGTTTTGATAGCTCGTATTTACTTGACAGTAATGGCGGCCGAGTTAAAACAATACCATAACAGGTCAAAGACGATATGGTTTTTACTGCCTAAAATAGAGGCCGCGATGGATATATGCGCCAACGTAAAACAAACTGACGCACAGATGCTAATACAAAACACAAATACGCAATTTCAAAAGAAGTGATACTGCTTTATATGTTGGTCACCTTCTCGCTGGAGTACCAGCGATATATTTCCCCAATGGATAACCCCTATCTATATTTCTTTTATTCATTGTCACGTTTAAGAAAATCGGTCACGACACATCTTTCAATTTCCAATGCTCGTTGTGATGAACACGACTTGTTAGTCTAGTTGATAGTGACCCTGCCTACGAAGGTAGATATTTGTGTGATGAGCGCGAGAATTTGTTCCTAAGTCTGGGATGTTTTTTTATGTATTTTAAGTATGTTTATCGCTGTCTAATACCCATAGTATAAGCCTAGAGCTTAGTTTGGGACTAGATCAATTTGTATGAGATGGTCCCTTGATAAAGAATTATACACTAACCCCCTTACTAATAAACGTTGAGTAACGGTGGTATAACTATACAATGTTTTGTCCTTATCTGTCAAATCCAAATGTCACAATGACAGATAAGGACAAAACATTGTATAGCTACACCACCGTTACTCAACGTTTATTAGTAAGGGGGTAATGGAATACATAAGACATTTTGCAGTTCGGTATATCGTAAAATGGTAAATCAATCTTCCTTTTTTAAACTTCTCTATTTGCTTGGTATAGTAAATTAAGCTGCAGTTGTTTTCCAAGACAAGTTGCCGGCAAGTTTTTGCGCTCTTCATTACGGGAGAGCGTGGTGAAATTAATAATGGTCTGCCGGCGATCTACCGCTTCATTATGGACGATAAATTAATACTTTAAACGCCGGTTAGCGGCGGGCTGGGCGAGAGCGATGACTGCGGCAACCGAGTTGTGTTGAAGTGTTGACTAACTGACTGTGATTTGAATGAGCCGTCGCGGAAACGATATTGGCCTCTATTCTACTATGACAAACAATATTGCTTGAAAGTTACGGCGGCCAAGTTGAAAACACCTTAACACCCAGTACAGTCACGAGATTTAATTTGGTACCCACCTTAGGTCTAAAGTCAATCTGACATTCTACAACAATAAGGTTGAGTTTCCTAAAAGTTACTGATGACTTGACATCTCTAATGACATTGACGACTTCAAGCATATTTTTCTTGAAATGGGTCCCAAATTAACGCTCGTGACCGTACAATATAGGCCCTAGAAGTGTTTTCTAATCGTGAGTATTCGTTCTCTTTTGAGACATTTCTGGGCTTCTATTCTAGTCTAGACGGTAAAAATCATGTGAAAGACTGGTATGATATTTTTTTTAACTCGCCCGCCATTGCTGTGTATTAAATAAGAGCTATCAAAACGTTGAAAATACAATAACAGGTCAAAGACGATATGATTTCTACTGCCTAAATAGAATCTCGTAGAGTGTTGTAAATCATAAGATGTTTTAAAGTTTTTTGTCAATGTTTTTGTAGATGAGATATAGATGGAAGTTGATTGGGTATTTCATTTTTAGATTCATAAACTAAGCGTTTGAATTGGTCTTGTAAGGGCCGAGTTCACCAACAATTAAACGGCAGTTTAACGGTTGCCAAATGTATTGACTAACAGCTGATAAAGATTTAACCGTCTGTTAAATTGGTTGGTGAACTCGGCCCTTAAAATATATTGATCAAATTTTCTCCCTTTTCCCCCTTTTTGCTTCGTAAATGTTTTTTTACACACACACACACACACACACACACACACATCCCCTTATTTAACGAGTAAGATCAAGAGCAAATTTCACTCGAAATACGTTTTTAAGCAGCTCGATCAACGGTGAAGCGTACTTGAGATCAAAAACAAATTGTGGCTTCTTTTACGCTACCATCCTTAGTCAAAAAGACTTAACTCCAAGTTTAAAGCCATATCAAATTCCACCTTAACGACTGTTGAAAAGATCGGTATTGCAATGGAAGTTTTATGAGAGTTGCGTCCTGTTTTTAATAGAATGTATAAATACTTCGAGTCGCTTACAAGGATACAAGGGTTTTTAAATAACTGATTTCACATTTTGGAATTTGCCTTTTAATTCACATACGTGTTAAATTTCGTTTGGAATTGTGAGTTTTAGGTTTATTTTGAATTTGATTAGGGTGTGGCTCGACTTTTGGTTCCCTTCGTCTGGTAGTGATTTCCTTTTGTAGCTTAAGCCTGGGGTTTAAATAACCCTGTCTGTGTCTCTCGCTGGTTGAAAGATAGCGATGGAATGAGTGAGCGTGGGACGATTAATGTAAGAAACTGAAGATATTTAGAAAAACTTAAGGCCGCATTAATAAAGGTGACTGAGAGGGTGCCTCAAGTCGTCTATATAAACGTCTAGTTTTACGAAATTGACATATTTACAGCGTCTGAGACGGAAATCGAGCAGAGCCTCTATTCAACACGGTAAAATCTTCTTTCTTTTGATGTGCATTGGTGTTGTTTTTAACTCGCTTTGCCATTACTGTCAAGTATATAAGAGCTATCTTAACTTTGACAATTTGATAATATGTCAAAGACAATATAGTTGCTGATGATTTGATTAGTTTAGTAATACCGTTCTACAATACTAGGTAGATTGCACAACCATGAAGTTTCTGAACATTCATAATGTTGAAAGCAGTAAAACAATGCTGTTATAACTGTTCCTTCACACGCAAGAAATAAGTTTAATATCGTTTTACTTTCGACAATATTATCAATATTCAAAAACTCCATGGTTGTGTATTGACTTCTTATCTGCCTAGTAATATAAATGATTAGATTTAGAAAACCAAATCCCATTTCATAATTTAAAAATAAAGTTTTTTTACCTTCAAAGGTTTGTGCGTTTGATAGTTTTTTGTACAAGTTATAAAATCACGCTAATCGATTTTATGATTATTTATTACATATTTTTTATGACTTCTTTAAAATTATGCTCATGTCAACAAAACCTTCTTTATAAAACACATTCACTATACAAAAGCGAAATAGAAATATTTCTCTTCTTACTCAACGTGCGATCGGCGTGCCCATTTTAATTTTCCTAATGGCAACCCCGGCACTCGAACGCGACGCCTTCAATTATTTTAATTCACGCCCGAAACCCGCGTGATTTTTCACACTGGCAACCCAGTTCGTTAGCGTTATCTGTGGCGCTTTTAATGGAACCCTCTAAGAACGTCCGGGGGCAGTGTTGCTTGATAAGACGTTTTGTATGCCACCAACAGGTGTCGCTGGCGTGCCCGGCGTTTTGATAAAGGTTGAATAGTTTTTCCGACGCTATCGAGCCATTGTCCTGCCTGAGATAAAACCACCAGGCCCTTTCATGGTTCGCCGCTGATTCTTTACGCAAACAGCGCTTTAGAAGCTTTCCCGTGTAATGTCCTTTTAATATTTCGCAAATGCCTTTGAGGATGTTTTCTAAGGAAATATTTCCCGCTCGAAAAGGGAATGTAAATTCGTTTGTGGGACTTTAAAATGAGCTAGGTTTATTTAATTTTATCTTTTACCATATATCTTTATCATATGGAAAACGTTATAATTGCTCTGATTCGCTTTATAGGGGCCTTATGTTACTCGGTAGAACTATATTGCTTTTGTCAAGTTAATAAAAGCTATTATAACGTTGACAATACGATAACATGTCAAAAGCAAGATGGTTGAACCGAATAGAATAGAGCTTGCTGACCCTGATTTATTTATTTATTTATTTATTAATAAGTGCTTCCACATCATACGTTTATATCAAACACTTACTTGCTACTTACTTGCTTTAGTATGAAGAGGCTAAATCGATTTAGTAATACGGTTTTACAGAGTAGAATGTAGCCACAGTAAAGGCGACCGTATCGACAAAATGCAATGTAGATTCAAAAGAGAAGATAGCTTGAATAGAACTTCTGGTAAAAGCATTTTTGTCTAAAGAAGTGTCTGTGGAGCTATTGATAGTGGAATTACCTTGAAAGTTTTCGCGTTGTTAGAAAGTTAGCTCGTAGACGGTCTACGAAATGCCGTAGCGCTGCTACGGTTGTAGTGTCAGGGTAGCATATTTTAGTGAAACATAACAACACACTACAGTCGTACTTCAAGTAAACGATGGTTAGCGTTTATGGAATACGGTTTTTTTTTCCTTTTACAATTGCGTTACATATTGTGTTGTGTCCTGCTTTTACCTTACCAAAAAAGGGAAGAGAGAAAAGAGACCAAATTTACCAAAATCAAAAAGGATCGACATCAATTTCTGCTTCCTAAAAAGCTGTCTACAACCAAACGTACCTATATATGTGTATCCGAAAACCCTTTGACATACTTAACAAAAAAGGACATCTTTGCGAAATGGACTGGTCGTAAACATTTTAAAATATGGAAATAAATTTCTAATTCTTCTTATGCTCTCTACTTTGAACCTGCGATGTATTTTACCTTTTTGTAGCGAGATAAGGAAACGCTTTTTTGAGGGGTATTCTACCTTAATCTTCCATTTTTTCCGCTTGTGACCCTAATAAATTGTGCCTGCCGCTCATGGTTTTTACCTTTATAATATTATTTTTATTTCCTGCCATATCTTTATTAAGATTACTTCATGTTTATCGTTTTAGATATTCCAAGTGACGTTGATTTATTTTGCCAATATTATAGTTTTTTCATCGGGTAAGTTTCTACTAGTTTTTTATGTGTTTATTTTTATTTAATACATTTGTAAATTTTATAGTTTTATAAACCTTTTTTCGTGGATTACCGGTAGTCGTCAAAAGCTGAACGATGAAATAAAAAATGAATTCATGTTTGTTTAAACTTACTTTGTCTTACTACTTACTATGTCGCTTTGATTTTTGTTACTCTTGCTCTGCTAAGAAAGGAAATGGAAAAAACAGCAATATAGAAAACAATATCGTTAAAGCAATGTGGATCATGAACCATCGTTATAAGTAGAAATAATTGGCACACTCCGAATTACCTAAAAAAAAACCTCAGTGTAAAATCGTGTCGTCTTTAAGCACCACATAACAAAAACCTGTGAAAATGTATTATTATATGATGTGTTCATATGTCCTATCAACCTCTTTGCAAATGAACAAAAGATCTCCAAAACCTGTCAAATGGCACATTTGCGAACCCTACCCTCCTTAGCCCGTCAATTTGAATCAGCTGTTACGATAAATGACAGGTAATAGGAAATGAGGGAGCATTTATATTAATAACTGGTTTGTAATAACTGATTTATCAAAGGATACCGTGCTTATTATGGAGTAAATATATTTTAAGACGACTTTTGCATATGTCAACCTGGCAACGTCGCAGTTTTTTTTTGCAAGGTTATTTAAAGGGAATCATCAGATGCAAAGGGATCTTGTGCATCTAGCGTATGTGAATGTGCGTACGTAATGCACCATTATATCATGATGCACATGCTGTATTTATGCAATATATTAATGCTTCTATCCAATTATTTGAAAAGAAATCCTACCACGACAACTCCCCAACGCCTTGTCAAATACAAAAGACCTTCACAAACACGCCAATGATAGCTAAAAAAATTTACGCTGTCAACCATAACGGAAATATCGGTCGTTGGCGTTGGACCAGTGGTGCATATATCTGTCAATGGCGAAAAAAAGATCTACATTAAAAAAAAATAGATAACATTTGAGAATTTTTAATCGATTTCACTTAAATAACAAAGTAATTAAAACAAGTGACGTTGCCAGCACAGCTTACGTAAAGGGGCTTCTAAACGGGCCATATTTTCACTGAAATATGCGGCCGGCAACTATTGGTGTCCCTCTCGTACCTATGTTAGAGAAAGACACCAATAGTTGCCGGCCACATATTGCAGTGAAAATATGGCCCGTTTAGAAGCCCCTTAAGACATATGGTAAAAATACAATGTGGGTGATTAAAATGGTAAAATTGAAACTATAAAAGATTGGGATTACCTGTTCAAAATTATGTCATAATAACCGGGAAATCAAACCGGGTATTTTCTTTCAAAATTAGCAACAGAACTCTATATCCGAAATAAATTAAAAGCCGAAATATCTTTTGTAATAAGAGATAGCGGGACTGTAATTTAATAAGAACTAATTATCATGGAAAAAGTACTAGAAGTTCAGAGTACTAAACGAAATTTATTTATTTTATGAACTTTTTTGCACAATACTTTTAAAACAATGCCCAAATGGTTCTTTCACCTTTACACTTTTGAATGACATAATTCGAACGATTAGAAACAATCGTCTTGGAACTGAAAGAATTTTAATTTTGCTAAAATATTCGAATCAAAATCGTTCCCATAAATAATGTATTCTTAGATTTTATATTGAAAAATGTTAGTCTTACAAATCCTTTCAAATATAAAATGTATAAATACTTTCACGATGAATCGTGAAATAAATTTCTTTTTAATCACCAACTCATCAGTCAAAGTCGTAACGAATTGGGGAGCGTAAAATGTTAATTTGAATATAATCTTTCAAGGAGCGTTAAAAAATTAATAACACTTGGAATTTTAAATGAGAGACGGACATATAATTCAAGCAGTAAAGGATATCAATAAAACCCAGAGATCTGCGCATTGCAGAGAATGAACGGTAGGGGAATGTTCTTTGGTCATAATATAAAACACCTATACAAGAAAAAGGGTACAAGTCGACTTAACTCGTAATAAAAAAGGGTATATACATGAACGGAGTATACTACACTTAAACCCTTTTTCACTTGATCTTTAGAAGACTTGTACCCTTTTTCACTAGGACCCCAGCATTGTAGAATTGAAAACTGCGAATATAATTAATTGCTTCCAAAATTGATTGTTTCGTATGACATGGCGTTCAAAGTCGGGACTGATCATTCACCTAGAGTCCGCCTAAAAAGCGTATTTCTATCAGGGGCGAGGGAGGCCTCCCTCCTGAGCCATGATACAAGTTTATATGTGACCCCTGGCCTAAATTCTGGATCCGCCTTTGATTTCTATTACTCGGCACGCCGACGGAACAGGTGCGGCAACCGGAGAAGCAAAGTTGTATGATGGAGGTATAGGCGTCTTTGTACTGACAACACGGAATCGTAAATTTTGCTTCTTCGGTGCTGTCCCGCTGGCCTTGCCGTGGAGATTCCACAGCTCGCCAAAAGCTAAGTATATCATTGCACACTGGATCCAAGGATAAGGTTGTATATCATTCGGTCCTTCACAAGTGTTTTTTCTCAGGTGATTTTGGTTGTGAAATGAGGTCCCAGGTGACGTTTTCAAAAAGATTAGTGATTGAAGAATTTGTGTGGCCTGATCGGGTAAAGCGAAAGGAGTCTTGTTTTTTTTATTGTATGTTTGCATTTCACCCGTAATAATGTAGCAATCGGTTAAGCTAACCGAGAGTAACCAGCAATGAAACAAGTTCATGTAGGAGGTTTGTCGGAAGTTGTTTAAAGGTTTTCATGTATACAGTTATGACAACTGCCTAACTAGGCTCTGGATGGTGATAATCGGGTGCTAGTATTAGCCTGCGGGCAGCTAATGGCGTTAACAGACGCGGGATGTTCGCGCGGCTTCGCCGGTGTTAGTTCAACCGCAATCGGAGCGGACACGGTACAAGTCTGTTTCATTCGGATGGATTTGGTAAATTGAGGTCTGTTTTCTAATTTTATATACTCGTATGTCATCGCAATTTTAAATTTACGTGCGTAAATATCGGCTATTAAAATTAACGACGTTGACTACTGACCAGGGTCTATATTCAACTCGGCAAAAACATATAACATATAAGTAAATAAGAGCTATCGTAACGTTAACGAAACGATAACATGTCAAAAGCAATATTGTTCTGCCGTGTTGAATCATAGGGTCATATCCCACAAAAATGTACAAGTGGATAATATTGACGACTTTTTCTAACAATAACCGTAAAATTGTGTCATATTGTACTCTTGTATAGGTTTTGTTTGCGCTGTTAATAACATGTTGATAATACTATACTTAATAAGAAGATTAGTGATTATTCCTAGCCCTAGCATTTTTCAAGTCAAACTAGGAATCCTTGTAATTTCGCCATGTCCGTCTGTCCGCTGTTCAACTCAGAGACTCCTTTTTTGCATTAAAATTACGCCAAAATATAATCTGCTTTTTTTTGGTATTCAAGAAAAAGAATTGGACGCCAAAAGTTTTGCTAGAGTTACGTGTTTTTTAATTTCCCTTCTGCTTCTTCTCTATACTTTTATTAAATGCTATCTGAAATTGTGAAGGAATTACGCGACCGCGGTATTAATGAGTGGGTCTATCCCGGCGATCCCGGCTATCCCGCGGCCGATCGGGATAATCGACCTAATTATAAATGACGAGCCATTTGTTCAACCCTACGACCGGGGTCAGATGGATTAAAAAAAGGGTTACTATTTCCATTATTAATTCAATTTGCGAAGAGCAGAGTTATCTCGCTAGTAATCAACTAATCAATTAATGATGATGATTTACCTCTGACTAACTCAAATGAGATATACTTATAGTTATATTTTTTATAGCGTCGAATGCGACTCTGACCGCTTAGAAGTCGTTTACCGCTGCTGCCTCGGGAACTGACAATTTTTCCGGGATAAAAACTATCATATGTCCTATTCCGGACCTAAACTATATGTGTGCCAAGTTTAATCCCGAAACGTACAGTGGTTGGAGCGTAACAAGCATCCAAACATCCAAACTTTCTCATTGATACTATAATTAGTAAGATTAGACGTAGTAAACTGACATTTAACTGGTCGTTTTTTTGTTAAAAGCTAACAGAAAATGTAATCAAAACTTGTGTACAACCCTGTATTATACACGTGTTATATTATAATTAATTAATTTCACACGTTAACTTTGAAATAAAACAAACATAAACAAGGGCCTTTTTATATATTATATTTTCCCCTATTGTTATCGTGTTATCAATGTTATGACAGCTCTTATTAACTTGACAGTAATGGCGGCCAAGTTAAAAACAATACCATAACAATAGGTGTTAAATCAATGCAGATTAAGTCCCCTCCTGTCAGTTACATGCGTCTCATAAAAATAAATAAGACAAACTCTATACCAATTTGTTTTAGCTCATCTTGTTTTTAAATTGTAATTATATTGTTAACGTTATTATAGTACTTACTATCAAGTGAATAAGAGCTACCTTTATGTTAACGATGTAATTGCGATATGGAAGCAAGATGGGCTAGCATTTTCTTTTACAACTCCTTTCAGTTAATCAACAAATTATTCAAATCAAATCAATAGTAATGTGAAATATTGTTAATTTAAACTATATAGTCGAACGTCACTCATAACATCATAGGTAGGTAGATGATATGCACCTTGTCACTTTGACGTGATAAACAATTTTTTATGGCAGTTCAAACATGACGACACTTGACAGGATACAAAAGTGATCGAGTCGTCAAGTGAATTTATGACGTTGGCTATACTGATATTCTTTATGAAACGGTTCGTTATTTTTTTACGATATATTGCAGTAGTAGTAGGGTGCCCAATTTTTAAGGAATAATCTTATTTTAGAATCCAAAATATATAAATACGCTTCGACATCGAAACTTGTGCAACAGAAATATGCCATTATTGTTCAATAGATACTGCAATTAACGTCCACAAAATAAATATATTTCGCCAACAATAAAATCGTGCATCATCACAAAATGCTCGTAGTAAAGCACTTTGTTTCGTAACAATTGTTACAAAAGAGTAAATGGTACACTCCCGGGCATTATTCGAGATTAAAGATACGTGCGTCATAATGAGGCGTTTTAAACAAAGGGAAGCATAAAAGCGCATATAATACGCTACTGTGTTATGTCCGTGGGGTTTTATTTTAACATTGGCTTAATTGGATGTCTTCTACGTAAAACTCATTAAATTTATATTTATAATTTTAATATTCCCACTTCCAGTTGCTTCTTGAAAGTCAAATTAATTTACTATAAATTAATTTTGAGTCCCAACTCTGCAGTTTTTCATACAGTATGTTACAATATCATATAATCTGTTGGGTATTTTAGAAAACTGACAAGTTAGAGTACTGAGAGCTCAATTTACATTTAGTGTCAACAAATTGGTTGACTGTCAACAATTTGGTGCCAAACTATTTTATCACTACTCTTCGATATCACTACTCTTCATAGAATATGAGAACTTGGCATAGTTTTTACATTAACGTTTTCAGTGGGATATTACTCAGTCACATATCATGATAAAATAATAAACATTTCCCTCGATGATAAACAAAATATTATTAACCTTACGTTTTCATGTTTCTCCTTGAGTTTTTCCAATATTTCTTAATAACGCGTGTTGCAATGACAAAGTTTTATGGACGCTAATGCAGTTCCATTGTTCTCAGAATGCTCTAATGGATTGTAAGTATGCTATTATATGAGTTACGTCTCAAGGGGTTTAATAACGCCGGAGAAAGTAGTAAGTGAAAATATACTGTCTTTCTGGAATATACTTTAAAAACTTACCTTTTATATCGCGAATTTAAAGTACGTTCTTAGATAACTATAATAACTATATTAAATATACTATATTGCTTTCAAATTAGAACTCTTAAACAGGATATAGGTATCTACAATAATAAACGTAACGAATAAACTCAAACACTACTGGGCCGATTTCCCTGATTTTTATCCCTGAGTAAAATAGGCTATATTTATTACTACCAGAAAAATTAAGGATCCCTACTAAAACTTCAATAATGTAAATAATGACACATGGTAGTAGGTAATAGAGACGTGCCTGTTTAAACAAATTTTGTAACATATTGCTAGTGACTGTACCATAATGACACATTCACTAAATAAAATGTAGGGTCCTACGAGAAGCTGCATTAGCCCGGGCCGGGGCTAACCGACCGAGGCTAATGGTCGTCAACCCGGTAGAAACACTAGACGTTGGCGCAGCTCCCCCATTTATCATCGTAATCGCTCCTTTTTACATAACGGTGCGTCTTGCAACTTTATCTACAGTTCTGAAGCCATTTATGGACTGTTCAAAACTGACAGGTTCCAGGAAGCGAAAATAGATATATGGTTACTTCTGTAACTCATTTTAAGAATACTAGCAGACAAGATTATTGATAATCAATTAGTATAACCTAATAACAATGTTGAGTAGTATTGTAAAAAACACATAATTAAGCTTTAGACCTTATTAATTTTAGTAAAGAAGTCGTTTACAATATTATTTTCATAGCTCTTATTTACGTAACAGCAACGGCGGCCGAGTTAGAAGCAATACCATAACAGATCAAAAACGATATGGTTTTTACCGCCTAGAATAGGGCATTGTCAAGATTTTGATAGCTCTTATTTACTTGACAGTAATGGCAGCTGAGTTAAGGACAATACAATAACAGGTCAAAGACGATATGAACAGGGGCCAGATTGAAATAACTTAATTCTATGTATGTAAGTGTACTTTTCGCTCTCCCTCTATCTCTGGCATTTATTGGTCTCATCTGAAGGTGATTGTACTTAATTTTATAAAATAAGCTCAATTCAATAGAACCAATTTTCATTATTGTATTGGTCGTAAATGCATGAATTAATGCAGTATGGATCCATTCATACATTAGGACGCTAGGACTGTGTCGTAATGGCGCCCAACTTGTCTAATAAGCAAGTGTTTGCGAGCACCCGGCCGCACTAATGTGATATGAAACTTTATTTATTCTGCCGTTATTAAACTAGATATGGGAATGTAACTCGCTTTTGGTTGCGGCTAAAGTTTAAATTAAGATTCGGCCGTATTAAACAATGGTTTACGTCGGGTATGCATTTCAAGTTTCCGAACTTCAGGGATGTCAGTTGCTGTTTTGAAACACGGTGCGATGTAAGGTATATGATGACACTTTAATTTTTTTATAATATACTTAGTCATTCAAAAACCATTTAAAAGAAATAAGTACTGTCTTTGACCACATCCATATGTCTTATTTTTTGTTAAGTGTTTTCAAAATGAAAATCATCAACGTGCTCATTTTTTGTTGTTGTAGCAATTTGCCATCGGTGTCGTTATATTACACTAGAGGACGCCCGCGACTTCGAACGCGTAGAATTAGTTTCCCGTTACTCCCCCCATTTCTTCCCTTTGGGGGTCGATTATCGGAAAATCCTTTCTTAGTGCTCACTTACATCATGAAAGGAACCCCTGTACCAAATTTCAAGTTTCTAGGTACAGTAGTTTCGGCTGTGCGTTGATATATAAGTCAGTCAGGTTTGCCTTTTATATATATAGATAAATTATAAATATAAAATTAAATGTTCCTGAAAGCGCTGTTAAGTTAATGAAAAAGTTAACCGTAACATTTTCTCTATAAAGAAAGTCCGTCCCACCATGTTTATCTTATCCGCACTCCTCAATCTTTTGTGCAGAACTGTTAAGTGTCTCGGATGTGCGCAAGTTTTTTAATTTCCTCGGACTCGGACCGTGGAGTGGGGAACTTTGATTAAATAACGCTGGCAACTTTTTTTATGGCTTTTAATAACCGATACTTTGCTCGATACTGGCAGGTTGGAGATTATGTTGTTAAAAGAACTTTTTTGTGTTTCGTACAAATAAGATTCTAAAAAAATATTCAAAATGTATACCTAGGCTTTAATTAGCCTCGGAACGCGCCACCGGAAGAAGCGAAGATGATGGTGGAAGGTCCTAGCGGCGGTGTACTGGCGGTAGGTTCGGTCAGGCGGCGGTAAATTAATTAAATAGTAATGTTCAATCAATAACGTGAATGTTTTCGTCAATGATACTGCAATGTAGCGTAACTAGCAAATTCGATAAGTTGCAAAAACTACCTTACTGACTTATTTACTAAGGTTTATTTTGCACCTTATTTAATTTGATCGTTACGCGGTATTGAACTAACACAGACGTTTTTACTTTCACCGTTTTTCATGCAGCTCTACTGTGTGTAGTAGGAAATTATTATTTTCAGTGTGGGGCGGGTAAGCATAAACATTTTTCCCGGGTCACAAGGCTGCAACATTTCCTTTTTCATTAAGGACTTGTAATTTTCACAAAACTTTCGTGCATGTTAAGTACTTTATTGGAAATGCACAGTACAGGCTGTAACTGTACATTTATGCATCAAAACTTAACAAATAGGAGAAACATGTAATAAGGTAAGGTGGGGCAAGGGCGTCTACGGGGCAAGTGCATCAAACCAACAATATCTCCTATAAATATATGGTTTGTCGCACTAACCCCGTTGACGCGTTGCCCCACGAGTCGCGACACGTTGCGACACGTTGCGAAGTTACCCCACCTGATCTTAATACTAATATTTACAGGTCTTATCCGTAATGTTACAATACTTTATTCTCTATCATTGATCTGAATTATAAAACTGTGTAATAAAACAATCAATTGTTGTAACAAAAACGTCGACTCCATTCATCAAATTCCGAAGCATTTGTAAAGTAACTTTAACACATATCGGTCCAAACATCCATCGTTCGATGCCGTCGCCGCCCCTTCCCTGTTACGCAAAAACTGCCCGCGCCGGCGAACTTTCCGCCATATTTATTGTAGTTCGCGTAATAGCTGTCGGACTAGCGCTTTTGCAGTTGGCCGTTATTACACGTTGGCGAGATTGTTTTGAATGTGGAACGTGGAAGGTTTAAATATTTGGGGGTAAAACTCTTAAGGAAAAGTGGCACAATTTTTTAAAAAAGTCATACACTTATGTTAACTGTAAGTTCTGTGGGCCCTAGGCAAATGATATTTGGCGAACGTTATAGTTCGGTCATTGTAGGATGATCCCTATGACAGCTTTATATCATAATTTTAAACACTTAGGTACTATAGGTACTTATAAGGGACTTGACAGAAGCGCTTGAAGCTAAATAAATAAATATCAGGGGACAATGGCACACCAATTGACCTAGTCCCAAACTAAACTCTAGGCTTGTACTATGGGTACTAGATAACGATATAAATACTTATATAGAGAGATATATACTTAAATACATAGAAAACATCCAAGACTCAGGAACAAACATTCACGCTCATCACACAAATATCTGCCCCTACCGGGATTTGAACCCGGGACCGCTAGCTTCGTAGGCAGGGTCACTACCAACTAGGCCAGCGCGTCGTCAAAGCTGATCCTACTAACATTTTAAAAATGTATATGTATAGGATTGACATAGCCAGTCGTACGTCCGTCTTTGTTCTTTCAAGATTTTGATAAAGCATACTATTTTCGAATAGGTAACAGAAAACAAAACGTTCCATCTCCTAATCTATCACAATCTTGTTGTTTCTAGACAAGTTTCAACATGACTTAGTTTAAACTTGTCGATCGTTCCCGCCAACTCTCAAGTATAAATTATGGAGATTTTTCTCGAGAGCATCCTTGAGCTCCGGAAGGACCCGCCACTTAGTTGAGAGGCTGACGTATCGCGGCGCTTCACTGTTTTAAAACAAGATAGTAACCGTAGTACTCGGAGACATTTAAAAGACGTTTAGCTCGTTCCATTTTAACCACCGACGCAAAAAGAGGGGTGTTTAAGTTTGACTTGTGTATCTGTGGCACCGTAGCTCCTCTAAACGGGTGAACCGATTTGGATGCGGTTTTTTTTATTTGAAAGCTGGTTTTCTAGCGGTGGTTTATAGCTAGGTTTTATGAAAATCGGTTGGGCCGTTTAGGAGATATCAGCTCTGAAATATGGGGTCATCATTATATCGGGGGTTTTTATCTATCTAATTAATAGTTATTCAAACCGGTGTATGAAAAATCGTCACTAAGGGACGACTAAAGCAGAGTTTATGATTATTTAAGTGTAGAATAGGGAATATGCATGAATTTATTAAATCGCATTTCTCAACAAAATGTGAAAATACTTTCAACGAGATCACCAAAAGTGAAATTTAAATTAAAATCGGTCAAGAAATACGGATAGTACAAGTATTTTAAACTGCTAAATAAAAAGAGAGATCGGCCATATAAACTCCAAGTAAAATTCGGTTTTGCTAGAAAGAGATAGGAACAAATCTTTGTTGGCTTTAATAGTTATTCAAAAAAATTTTGTTACATGAATCAGTTTTTATGGAAGGTGTGACAAAAAATCATAGAATAGGTATTCCCTATTATTGGTTTATTTACTTTTTATGCGCATCTTGTAATCTAGCCTGTCCTCGTACAATTTCCTCAATCATGTCATGGTCTAGGTTAGCTGGAAGAGATTCATTAAAGGGATAAGATAAAAAAAATAGGGATATTTTTGATCTATGGTTTTTTTTATGTCTGTAAGGTTTATTTGTATAGGGAAACTTTTCATTTGAAAACCAAATCAAATTGTAAAGGTAGTTGATTGCTTTTGTTTGATTTGTCAATAATTGAATCTCATATCATATTCATAAGTAACTGTTAACAAAAATACCAAAAAAAAAGTTATGTTTTCAAAGACGTAGTTCTGGGCCGAGATTCTAGGCGGTAAAAGCCATATCGTCTTTGACCTGTTATCGTATTGTCAACGTTTTGATAGCTCTTATTTACTTGATAGTAATGGCGGCCGAGTTAAAAACAATACCATAACAGGTTAAAGACAATATCGTTTTTACTGCCTAGAATAGAGGCCCTGATGTAAGGCTGGCGTCCTCATACATAACATAACACTACATACATACCCCCGTACTAATAAACGTTGAGTAACGATGGTATAGCTATACAATGTTTTGTCCTTATCTGTCAAATCCAAATGTCACAATGACAGACAAGGACAAAACATTGTATAGCTATACCACCGTTACTCAACGTTTATTAGTAAGGGGGTAAGACTAGGTAACTACTATACAGGATGGTTATATTTACAAGTGGCAACTACCACACCAAGCGATTGGATAGTGTTGCCAACCCTCTCTGAACAGCCTACAGTTTTTCTAGCACAATTAAGCTTAAACAGCGACCATTATTGATCCTGTACACTTATGATGTCATTATTGTCAAACCGCGCCAAACCGATAAAGCTGGGCGCGATCGCGTAATGCGGCATTTTGCATTGATACCGCACTGCGCATACATCGATGGCGCACTGGGCCGATGCGGGCGGGGGTTGTGTACTGACGCAGCGGTGGACTACGAATTTACAATTGACAACTTTATTTACACTTTTTACCGTCGTCTAAGTGATATTGTGACGGGTCGGTGTGTTTTTTTTTGTGACATACCTATGAAATACATGTAAACAAGATTATATTTTAGTACACTTGGTTGGATATATGAGTCTGTATCATAAATTGCTTGGAAAATTTGGACTGTTTTTTTCCTGACGAAACAACAAGTAAAATCTTCAATGTAGAAACCGCTAGCCTTTCCCATTCCAAAACGTACCACTTAATCAACATTTCAACTAAAACTTGAGGACATATTTCAGCATTAATAAAGCAAACTCACGTCATTTGGTAAATCTGATTAGACTTAGACCGAACGCAATCCGCCCGTCTCTCCGGCGCCTCGCCGCCCGGCTACCACCAGTGCTCTCGCTTTGCTTGACACTAAACCTAGTGTCATAATACGCCACTCTAGTGGGCTTTGGGCTAGAGGAAATTGCACTGGCGTTGGATACCAGTGGTATAAGAAACTCAATGTTGTACGTAGTTCAAAGACATTGTAAAGTAATATTCAGAGAATCTACCTTCGAGACTTTGTGTAACTTTCCTAAGTCCTAAGATATATCACAGAGCTCTATGGCGAATCTCTGGCTCAGGGATGCTTATAAGTAAGATTGAAATCTTCAGATGTAGTGGTCAAGTCAACATAACAATACTTTTAACTAAATTTAAACTACCGTAAAACGGAGCTATTTGGGAATCACGAGGCTATTTGGAACCAAGTAATTATAAGCTTTTAGTTGATATATTGTTTGTCATGGCTATGGTAGAAATGAAAACTTCGTCGACAACAAGTTTTACAGTTCTATAAAAAATATATCAACTAAAAGCTTATGATTACTTTGTTCCAAATAGCCTCGTGATTCCCAAATAGCCCCGTTTTACGTTAAACAAATACTCGTGCTCGTTACACTGGCACCGCTAGCTAACAATGTTATAAATACTTATATTGAGAAATAGAAAGATCTAAGACAGAAAAAAATACTCGTGCTCATCACACAAATAGGTACTTGCCCATACCGGGAATCGAACCAAGGACCGCTAGCTTTGTAGACAGGGTCACTACGAACTATAGGCTAATATGTCGTCAAATATACTTTGTGACTGCCAATTCTTAATACCCAGCTGTAACACCCAAAATTTCCAATCAAAACTCGCTTTTCCGGACCCTACCGAAAACTGTCCATCTAAAACCAGTTAATAAACCCCTGGAGTCAGCAAATACCCAATCAGGGCTGATTGATGGCGTGCCGCTGTGATGCAGCTCACTCGTAATTATGTTTTAATCCGTGTTTTTCATTAAACCCGCGAGCGCCGGCAGAAATTTAATTCTTCCCGCGGTGATGCGATTATAGCGTTACGGGACGAGCCGGGGTGATTTTTGCAAAACTGGATTTTGCTCGTTGTACTGGACTATTGTAGAGAAAAGAGTCAGTTAATCTTTTGGCTTTGAGTTCTGTAAAAACGCCAGCATTAGCGAAGATATTCGTCGTCTAAAACATTTCTGAAGATCCTAGAGGGATGCCACACGAGCGTTGCCTGTGCATTGCGTCGTCGCTGCTGCGTTGTTCGACGGATAAATTAGATGCCACACGATGCGTTGAAACACTTGCGTCGCTCTTTACACACAGCGCTACGACCACGCAACGAACCGACAACGCTCGTGTCTCATCGCTTTTACGTGAAGTGGCATGTATAGGTAAATGTAGATCTTACCGGCTTTTCCATGAATAATATTGATTTTAGCTTATTTTCTATTTACTGTAAAAACTACAGTATTTGATACAAAAACAATTTTAAGTTGGGTTTTTAGCTCTTTCCCGCATATTAATATAGTAAAAAAAACAATATCCTAATGTGATATAAAACCGAGGTGACCGCTTGAATTGCCGATGAACGTTTAATGGAATATCATTTCACCGAAACCTATTTGATGCTGATAACCACCTCGATTTCCTGTATTTTCATTAGGGAATGCAAATAACCGGTTATAACCGGTTTAACCGGTTATAACCGGTTTTAACCGGTTGTTTTCATACAAAAACGGTTAATAACCGGTTAAATTGCATTCCCTAATTTTCATTCACGTCGTTAGTCTGATGAACATTTCAGCGTAAATTATATTCCTTTTCACTATTCACTATTCGTTCACAGTTGACACATCATTGATTTGATTTGTCTAAACAGCTATTATGACAACACACACGTATCCACGATCACTAAAATATCCGTCTTTCCCATCACGAAATATCACCGTAAAAAATACCGTCAAATACAAACTCTAACATATAATATGGCATAACCCCTTACGTATAAACCCGAATATTTTTATTCAATTTTAAATTTATGTATTCGGTCCCAATGCGGTCGGGACGTAAACCCGATTGGGTGTTTTTACGAGGAGCGGCTTTACGATTGGTGCATATATCGTGCCAGAGTATACTGCAGCATGAAAATGTAGAGCGGGTAGTAAAACGTTTACAGTTGACACTATGTTTGGTGCAAAGCTTGACCAAGTTGCACATAAAAATGTTAAATAATGTTGCACTTTTGCCAGATACACACGAAATTAAGTTTTTTGTCTCCGACGCGGAGCCCCGTCGCGTCGAACTTGTCTTATACGAGTGTTAGGTGTTTTTAATCTGCCGAATTAAAACATAAAACATATGCCAATTTAGGAAAAGTATCCTGTGCCTATTGAAACATTGTCTTTAAAACATTAATGGCGAAATTTTAAAGTGCAAAAAGTTGTTCTGCGCAAATGATCACTTGCCGAAAATAAATAATATTATGGTATATAGGTACATTTTTGCAAAGAGACAATTTGCTATAAAATCTTTACCGATTTATTAGTATAACTAGCTTGTTATGAGTTAGTTAAGGTATTAATCAACACAAATAATTGAAATTTTAACCATCCAGCACTAGGCCATTACGATGTTTAATGAAAACGGCTGAATCGTAATTAAGGAAAGCGGATACCAATTTGTGTAATATACCGCTACTATGATTATATCGGAAATTAGGCTGAGACACGTGAGATTACGGTATTAATTATAATAATGGTGCTTAATTGCGAACACGGATTACATTACCACAGGTAGTGTTGTTGTAGGTACCTGGGTTGTACTACATTGCTGATTAGTTTGGCCTCCACAGTCGCCAGGTTTTAAATTACTTACCGCAATTGACATCGGAACTTTTTTTAAAGGCGTACTGAGTAAGAACATGCTAATGCTTATAGAGGTTTGTTTTCTACGTCATAGCTTAATGCTTAATTCAATGCTCAAAAAGGTGCAGTACAATGCCGTGTGAAGGAAGGGTTAGATCCCCTAAAAACCGAAATTTTATTATCAGCTTAAATTCCGCCTGTTGAATGACGTACTAGTAATAAATTAACTACGTATTTATTAATGACAACAGTACAATGATTTATAAAGTTATTATTTTTTGTTCATTTATTTAATCGATTGTATTTTACTATGTCTAACGTCTATTGTATTTTAGCTAATGAACTTTTTCTTTTTTTCAGGTAAGCCGTCACCTTTTTTTTTCATAAGATCCGGTTGATCAAAAATCAAGGATTGTAAGTATTTGGTTAAGCAAACAAATGTTATAATAGTCAACGTATTTAATATTTAGAATAACATAGTAAAAACATAATTTATAGTGAGTCATGTTTCGCATAACGAGCTCCTGCATTTCAGTTCGGTCCAAAAATCGGTCGGTATTCCGATACGAAAATCGCACACAAATTTTGGCCTTGTTCATTGGAAATAGAACACTGCCTGGGACTCTATTCTGCTTTTAATGTTTTTTCGTATAGTTTTCAACTCTGCCGTTGTTACTGTCAAATAAATAAAAGCTATTTACGTAATGTCATTTACATTGGGGTCTTCAGGGGTTTACCGGAGAGATCCATGATGGTAGGGGGTGAGAGAGTAACCACTTTGTCAGTCAGTTACAATCTAATTTAATTACAATAACACATGCGTATATGTACATTAATAACTTAACAAATGCTCGGCTAGATACACGTACAGATAATTCCTAATCTAAATGAGATTCATCAAAACGTGAATCGATAAAAACTATGAAATGTGCCTACCGGCACAAGGGGTACATTTTATTTCGAAAACATATTTCACGGAATAGAAAAAACAGTGGAAGTGGCACGAGCTTCGCTTAGTATGAGACCTGTTGTCGCCAATACTCAAACTATCATAAAAACAACACGCCACCATGGAAAATGTTTTTGGTGCGGCTATCGTTTTTACATTCCAAAATAGCACAATAAGCCATGCTTCTGGATTTATGTCCTATTTTATAAATATCGAAATATCGAAATAAGCAATGACGGCAAAAGTATGGTAGGTTGCGCGGAACTCCGCATAACCATGCCACACGTTACACGCCCACTTGACACTTCTACTGTTTTTTCTCTGTGACATATTTGTACGGCTACGACGTTCTCTCCCTTATAATACATATGCCTGCCTTCGACCGCGCGGGGCTACATTAGTTGGTTGGTTAATACTTCATCGACAAATGGAAAAGTTACCCCAGCTTACTTGTGAGATGGTTCATCTTCTCTATGCCATAATAAGTCAAGATTTTCCTGGTGTTCTTTACAAATATTTGATTAACAAAAACAACTCCCTATTTTTGGAATATGGAGGCGTTTATCACCTTGTCTGTCGTGACGCGCGAGGCAAACGAGAAATGTCTCCCAGGATCGATGTGGCTGGCACGTGGGCTCCACTGGCCTGGATAACTAATTGGGGCTCTGAATCGAACTTTGAGCTCATCTCTTTCTCCCAATTTTACCTCGATGCGCGAGTGAAGGAGACGGGGCATCCAAAGTTTCGAATTCTGTGCTTCGTAGTAACCCGTCAGGGCTTCTGTTCGACATTGCCTATTTTTGTTTATGGTAGCTTTTATTAACTTGTAGATGTGTGTTGTGTGTGTCATGTCATGCAAATAAGAGCTACTATGACTATGACGTCTGTAAAATAAATAATAAAAAAATAGGTGACAATCTCTCACAAATTGACTTAGTCCCAAAATAAGCTCTTGACTTGTATTATGGATAGAAATGATGACTTTAATACACAGAAAATATCGAACACTCCAGATTAAATACTTCGAACTCGGGACCTAGCTTCGTAGGCAGGATCACTCGATTTCGTCGTCGAATATGATTACGATATAGAAGCAATATGGTAACAGCAAAGTGGAATAGATCCTCTTTAAAGACGCACACGAATCAAAAGCTACCGTTACCTTTTGAATTTAGAACCGTAAAAAGCAACTAAAGCCAGTGCTCCGCGAGGGACAGACGAACGCGGGCAAAAGTAATGTTCCCCATTAAAGGTAAATCAGACGGCGTATTCACGCGGCGTCGGGGGCTCGTTCTGTACCGCCCTAATGTTTTTTTACGGCGCTAGGGAGATATATACTTCTGCGCGAGATTACTTCGTGCATCAATTGTTGGATTTTAAATCTAACATCACTGCTAAAACTGTAACAGATACACTGGTCAAGTGTGAAAAGTTCCAACTTACACTGACCATCGTGAGATTAATACTTATTAATAGCTTATACAGGATGATTAGTTATGCCATACATATCTTTAGAGGGCAATTAAAGGTTATGTAGTACTTACATCATACACAATTAATAGATAGAAAACCAGCTCCAAGATGAGATGTAAATCCTACTACTGTGTAAATTGTACTGAAACAAGAGCATTTAAAATTGACTTTTTGTATCTTGCAGATGATTAGTTACTCTTTATTTTATTATTTATTAAAGAGAAAAAAGATGTTTATTGCTACAGGACTCAACAAATACGGTACTAGGTACTACCTGAAGAGAAAGTAGGTACTACCTGCAGCAAAAGAAGCAAACTCAGCTGATACTCACCGAAGTCTTGTCATTAAACCTTGTTAGAATGGTGTCTTTTTGTCAAACAGCAATCCCATTTTTTACCGTTCTAAGCCCGAAGCAATAAGAAAAAGTACTTCTTTATACCGCGCTAAGCCACAGACCCGATAACGGCCCGTCGTTCGAATATGTGACCGCCATTTTTTCTTCGATCATAATTTATGGCCCTGCACGACTGCGGATTGAGGTAACTTCGAACTTTAGAATATTAACTTATCGCTCGCTCGGGATGTCAACTTTGCCAAATTGTCTTTGGTTATGGTAATTTATAAATGCGGGAATTTTCTTTCTTAAAAGTTAATTTGAGTACCCACCTTTGATAATTCACTAACATTTGGGACTAAGGTTAAGAGTCACATACCTACTAGTAACACTTTATACTTCAATTGGGCAAATAACAGTTCTTTATCCAAATAAAAATTAAAAAACATACCATGAGTCGAATGGATACCCTTGCATTTTTAAACTTTTTTTTAGATCTCTTTGTTTTTAAATGTACGTCTGTTTTTATTTGACTTTAGGTTAAAATTTTGGACATTTGTTTTACCTGATTATACTAAACTAAACTAAACTCAATATAATAGTGTTTCATACTTGTAAAAATTTGAAACATGATTGTGTATTTAACAAGGGAAAAATTACACATTAATTAAATATTCTTGCTATTGAATGTAACGCAATCAACCTCGTTGGCTGAAAGCGGCACAATGCGTCCGGATTTCAAATTAAAAATGAAAATACAGCTGAGATACGTCAATGGCAGCGAATGTACCTCAACCATTCATTGTGTAGTTAAAACAACTTTTTTTGCAACTATTAAGTAAATAACAATTAATTATATTAAAATGAATGTGTGTTAAAATGTAAAACATATTTATTACCGTTAAATTTTAATTTGTACACAAATTATTGCAAATGAAACAGCCGACGCGGCTCCGACTATGCCCTGGAGGCCAGTTTATCAGTATTGCTTCAATGCAGCCTAGCCTACCAACACCACTGTGTACCCAATTTAAATCCAAACAAAGCTCAGATTACAATGACAATAGGTCGACTGACATAAACGTAATGTATTAATTAACAACGGCCGAAATTAAACAGAGCAAATTTTGATGAAATTGAAATTCATGTCGTGTTACGTTTCTGACACTAACGATTCAATTACTTAATTAGATTTTGAATGCAAAGTTTCTAATTAAGTTTAATATAAACCTAACTTAAAACCGCTTTTTAACCGATTTCAAAACAGGAGGAAGTTCAGAATTTGTTGCAGTTCTATTTTTTAAATATACTTACTTCAACTGTGATTCAGTTCACGAAACATTAGACGCCAGTATCAAATAGGTTGGTCCAAGTAGACCGGCTATTATTGAACGCTGTTTATGGGGTTCTTGAAGACGATTCTTTTTTTTAATACTACATGAAACCACAACTTTTCCTTTATCGGCGCACTTTGTCCGTTGTAAGCCACATGCACTTAGTGCCGTATTATCAAGAGCCAAGTTCAGAAGTTGGCGCACTGAAGCTGAACTCGCACTGCACGCTTGAGATGGCTTTTCTATACTTACGGCAAAGTTTACACAGTACGGTCACCCTTTAAAAATGTTTGACTTAAAAAAGTATAAACTTCAAATTTGCGTAAGTACTCATTGTTTATTAATAACTAGCAACATACCACGTATGAGGTTTAATTGTTATTCTACTTATGTATATTTAGTAGAAACTAAGACTTAACTGAAACTACCAGTCATGTACTGTCCCGGGCAATCCCGGGCACGCGGTAAGTTGATCATCGATGAAACTCGGCAATTTTCAGGGATCAACATTAGGTATGTAATTTATAAACGAAATTTAAACTTTCAAACAACTTGAGAGGCGAATTTTATCTAGAAACAAATAAAAACCTTCGGCTTCAATTAAAACTGACACTTCATAACACGGTTTCTGCACGTACTAAATATTACGTTAATTACGTACTATTGAGAAATAATTTACTTGATTTATTGAAATGATATTTTATTCTGTATTATTTAGCTTCACTTGCTGGTCATATTACCTTGATAAAACGGCCTCCATTATGTTATGTTTTATGCCAATTTATTTTCTTTTTTCGATCAAACTAATACAAGTAAGAGCGTCAGTGGCTTAGCGGCTTAGGGGGTCGACTCGTGATCGTAAGGTACCGAGTTCGAACCCCCGCGGTCACCATGTACCATTGAGTTTTTCTAACTTAAGTGCATTACCCGATGCTCTTACGGTGAAGGAAAAACATCTTGAGGAACTGAACCTGCACATTCGAACAGCTGAGTGTGTAAGAGGGTAATTGCACAAAAGATTCTAAAGGGTCGAAGTGTATCCGAAAGGGCCCATCTGTAAGATAAGATAAGATAAGATAATATCCGGACACGAATGCTCATACTACTTTACTTTACGAAGAAGGGGTAATTTATTTAAACAAAGCCTACTGTGTAACGTTCTGCGCCAACTTTCAAGTTTACACGAGCATGTGCGTCACCTAACCAAGGACAGTGCGGTCGCAAGCCAAGTTAAGCCAGGGATACACTAGGGGACAAATGTCCTGCGACACGTGTCGCAAGCGACGTCGGGTGAAGTGGCGCGACGTTGCCGGACTTCGCTCGACATGTCTGGCAACATCGCGCGACAGTGACGTCGCTACGGACATAAGTCGCGCGATGTCGCCAGATATGTCAGGCGAAATCGGCCGGCTTCGCTTGACATGTCGCCGACACATGTCGTGGGACATTTGTCACCTAGTGTATCTCTGGCTTTAAGCTGGAAATTGCCTGGAAATTTACCTGCATCGCTGGTAAAACATATTAACTGTGCACAGACTCCACGTGGAGGAAACGAGCTTTGCTAACTTGGATTAAATTTGCTAGCGTTGTCAACTACTGGAAACATTGCTAAGAGATTATGTAATACCGGCTATGTATGCTAAAGCCACTTTGTTTTAAACGGGAATAACACCACCATCATTATCATGCTTAACAGATGTAATTTGGTAAAAAGTCTTTTTTTTTTGTAATTTTAACGTTTAATATTTTTGAACAAGATGTGACAGGCTATTTATAATTTTGAAATATATTTGCACATTAGATTAGATACGGGTTCATTCGCATATGAATGTTAAAGAATAAAAAAAACTTCGTTCAAACATCTTTTTTATGTTTTTTACTATGATACCACACTTTGCACAATCAGGCTAAGATGTTTACCATGTATATATTAGTGACAGGTTGCAAGCCCATCGACTAGCAATACAACAAGCCTATATTCCCTTAGTCGCCTATGATTTATCTTAATATTTTATTTGAAGTCGCAATTCTACCTATTGATATAGCTCTAATTCGAAGTTACATCTTGATATTTTTTTGATCACATTAAATCCAAAATCAAAACTCATCCTGCGCGTAACGGACCGTAATTCATCACAAAAACACACTTGGAAAGAAATAATGGATCTGTGGTTATTTTGACGCACGCCATCCATCAGTCTGTCCGCCAGTACTAATCACCGACAAGCTTTATTTACTCATTAGTATAATGTCCGGGCTTAAATATTCTTTCATTTAAGTATATTATACTTATGTATATTTGCTGAACCTATTACCTACTACATTGTCTAATCTTCTTACTATTTTACTTTTCATATCTCAGAAAAGTAACAGTAGGAAAAATATATCAACGTAGATACCTACCGATCTCGCATTAGGGAATAAAAACTGTTGGTTAGCGGTTGCTTAAGTGCCACCTATGTATACCTTATGGAATGCAATAAATAATTGAGTATTGAGTATTGCTTAACTTTGCTCGTTGGATTTTTTAAACTTGTCACGTAGTATTTTTCACCATTTAACTAGCGTTTATATTATGGGATGGCACGATTGGCGCGAAACCCTCGTTACGCGAGCCTGACTCGGACTTGCCTGGTTGTGTATCACAGATACGATTGCGAGGTTGATACTCAGCACCTCTGCACTTAGCCTTACAATCTATCTGCCTGACGTTTGATGTTAGTAATCACCGAGTCTCACTCATTCATGGTTAGGAATGGTTCGGGGACCCTCGGGAATGTCCGTAGACGCTCGGGAAATTAATATTTATACGAGGAAGGATTGTTGAAAGCTAATATATAACGAAACATGAAATTACAACGAAATTGAATTGTAATTATTTGTAGATACTAATATTTGCAAGCTTATGTTGTAACTTTTGTTAAAAATCAAATTGTATGACCATTACTATACTACCCAATGCTGCCCTCCTACGAAAAAAAGGCACATCTACTATATTAATTGTATTGCACTTCCAACCTTATTTATAACCTTTGAGAGTTTAATATGCTTCTATGAATTAATTGCACTTGTGCCTTTTCTCCGTAGAAGGGCAGAATGTATGTATCCAAAATGTTATAGCAAATAAATATACCTAAGTATTTATTCTTACACTTTGTCTTGTAACCGAGTTAGATCCAAGTATATTAGTGACTTAATTTAGTTTGTTTAAGTAATAGAAATAATCTTAGGTCAATACATCAATTACAATTCAATATAAAGCTTATGTATGTAAGCTAAGATACTATTATATCTACCCAATTCTAACAGATTGATAGAATATAGAAAAACTCTAATTTCTGCCTCGTGCCGTGCACATTCTACCGCGATAAATAACTGTCTTTTACAACAAGTGTAAAAGAACCCTTGGTGTATTGAGTTTGTTCAAAACGTCATCCTTCATCATTTGGTCATAAATCAAAATTATCTAGCCAAAAGTTTGTAATAATTAAGACCACCCGTACAGCCCCTAACTCGATTTGTTCTATTTGTAATCTCGGCATTGACGTATCGGCAACTCCAGATGATGGATGGCTAGTAACATCTTGTACGTAATTATTAAACGACCGTTTCTGCAACTTTGACGTTTCGGTAGATCCGTTAAACGCGGATTAGGTGAGCAATAATAAATGCAGTAGTTGATTGCATTGTTACTGTAACTTTTGAGCTAGTATTTTTTATAGTATTTTGTGTGTCTGTGTGTGACCGTCTGTCGCATTATAGCACCCAAACTGATAGCCTGATTTGGACACGGTTTTAAGAAAGCTTAGCTAATCGGGATGGTTTTTAGAGAGCATGGTTTTATGTCAATCGGTTTAGTCGTTAAGTAGTAGCTCTGAAAGAAGGGGACGCCGTTAAATTGGGGGTTTTACCTCTTAATAATTACCTAATTATTTTGTTCTTTATTTTATATTCCTTTAGGAATTGTGTTCGTCTTGAATTTTGTGTGAAAACTAGTGATAGTGAAGTCATTTAAGTAGGAGCCACTGAAAACCAGCGTTGTGTGTCGTTGCTTGCCACGCCACTTTATTATACACTTAATTTATACGTTATCTTACCTACTATTTGGTACTTGGGTTTTGTGTTTCTAAAAGACCACAAAATTGGCGCTTCTTTTTCTAGAATAAAGTCTTAGTAAAGTTCTGCAATCATTGCTAGACAACTCGGCGTTACAGTTTTGCAGCGTGGAAGCGACGAGAGTGGGGAGGTAACTTGAGGCTTGCCGTGGTCGTTGGGTGTAGTATGGCAAAGCCAATAAATTCAGGGGTCCGGTCAGGATTGACACACTTTACGGTGCTTTTGCCAAATATTTTTACTGCATCTCTTTCATTTTAATTGTCAAGTGAAGTAGCGCCTTAATCTTCCATACATGGCAATACAGACGTATGTAGACGCAAGGCTTCCTTTAATAAGGTAGAGGCGATTTAGCGACCACATGTATTTATTTAGAATTTCAACCTTACTTACAAATTCTGTTGTTTTTGCACGAAACATTACTTGCTTTTAAATGACTCCCTAGGAAGTATCAAACATGAAACTGTATTTGAATTTTATGTAGAGTAACTGTATAACTGGGGCCTTATTAAGGGTTAAGTGATGAAGTTGTATATATAAAAATTTTCAAATCAATCGCTCCCTCGGTCAAGTTAAAAACTTAGGCCGGTGCTCACGAATGACACGATGCAGCACGACACTCGGCCAAGGTATTCACTGCATGTATTGGCGGAGTGCTACAGCCTGCATACCACAACATCCTATCGTATACTTGTGACGATAATAACGAAAGTTGAGTGCTAATGTTATTAAAATAATACCGTACCGTACCGTGCCGTACCGTACCGTGCCGTGTCGTGCCGAAACTTAGCGAGCGCCGAAACAATTCCTTACCATAACAACATTTATTTTTCACACCAAACAGCCCCATCTAAAATTCTATCCATAAGCATGAATATTAACCCAAAAACAACTCGCCCGTGAAATACCATTACCCTTTTCTTTGACAATGCGGTCGCGAAGCTGTTTATTTGCTCCGGGCCTGTTGCACGTTGATCCGAAGTTCAGTACAAAGGCTCTAACTGAGCAAGAGTCAATTTTCCGATACCCTGGTCGCGTCATCGGTAATTAAAAACTGTAAAAAGAGAAAGGATTATGGTCGTCGATAAAGTTGAGGAGCATGTCAATATAGTTATTTTTACATTGTTTTGCTTTTTATTCATATTTTAAGTTAATAACGGGTGTCAACACGATAAGACGTGAAAAAAGGTTAACAATTACCATTTTTATTTTAATCTATCGTTTCTGGCTGAGTTGAATCGGTCGTGGTCACGGGTAGACTAGTATCAGCGACGTAGTCTTCGTTGCGTTGCGTGTGTATTCGTAGAAACTCTCTACAATTTGGCATTTATATTAATATAAATTATTCTTTTCTTGTAATTCCCGATAAAAAATGAATAAACGAGCTGTGCGCTAAGAATAATTTAGTTCTTTAAGAAACAAAGATAGTGATTGTTGTGATCAAGCGTGTTGATCTTCTTGATTTCACGAACCAAACAAGCCTTGAAATACATCAACCAAGTCCAAGATGTAAGTAGAATCTTAGATAAACTTTCGTAGATGCAACAATTATATGTAAGTATGTAAAATACGTTATTGTACAAACAGGAAAATAACAAACAACAAAATAGACAGAAATACAATAGGTACGTACAAAGGCGAACTTATTTCTTTAAGTGATCTCTTCCAGTTAACCTTGCGATTGCGAACAGTTTGAAAACAACAAATAGCCAAACGTACGACAATAAAAGGGACTAAGAGGTTCATAGAACTCAGAGAACATCTCCTAGTTGGTTTTTTGTGAAGTAGCTCGAAAATTCTAGTCCTATGAAGCCTATCAAGCACGTGCCTGAGACCATATTCCATCTTGCCCGGTTAAATCCGGCAGCCGAGCCGGGATTACTACGTGCCAGATGGACCACAATTAATAGCCCCAGGACACTGCGATGCTACTGGAATCTGGAATGAAGATGCGAATGACGAGAATAATGTGTGGTTTGAACTGCGGCTAAAATAAATCAGTCTAACGTTTGCGTACGAGTGTAAAAGTATAGAAGTGTGGATGGAGTTACCCAATAGTTGTATGCAATTGTGGCTTAGTGTAAGTAATAGTTACTTAATTAAGACTCGTAGTGTAATAGTTGTGATGTAAGTGACAAATTTAGCACGTAAGGCGTAGTGTCACGACTATCTCAAGAACTTATTATGTACAGTCACAACACGTGTTTGTTCAGCCACTTGCCACGGTTCGTTTCTTGGCCGGGTTTACCTAGTCGGTTATACGCCAATATCCGTTATGTATTACTCGGCCAAATTATGATGACAAGTGGCTTACAATTCCCGTGTTGTGACTGTAACGTTGCATAAAAAATATTAAAATATATTTTCATATAATCGAACCAACAAAGTAGGGTCTTCTAATCACCTGAGATGGCATTATATTTGTATGCAGCTTCATGGGTAGAAAAGCAGTTGAGGTAATAGTTATTTATGTAACTGGTACATAATGAGGCCTCTTAAGGTACGAGAGCCGAGGTTAGAGCGCGAGCTTGCGAGCGCTCTAATTATAGGCACGAGTACCTTAAGAGCTAATTATGAACCGTTGCATACATAACTTTTTCTACAAGCTTAAAATGATAATGATAAAAATAAACAATCGCTAACTTTTCTCGTATACTTTACTCGATTTTTCTGCTAACGAATTACTTGTCATCAAAGACATTTTCACTATTCCGATGCGCATTAATAGTTTGTGAATTTTATTGATAAATGTAAACAAATTAAATGCGAATTTTAATAGATACTAAAAACAGTTCTATCAAATTATCATAAACAAGTTGGAATGCCAAACGAGACGCCATTTTGTTGATATCCATATTGAACGTAACCATGGTAACCAAATAACAAATCGATGGATATTAACCATCTATTTTTAGTAATTGAATAAAAATGTTATTTTAAACACATATTTAGTCTCAAAATTAATTTTATTTTTAATATTCGTAATTTTAATTGGTGTTAAAATGTTTTTAACGGTTTATATACAAATTATTAGGATGTCAAGTGTTAACTAAACGCCAAGACTGATATCCGGAATGACCGTTACCATGGTAATAACAATGCTATAATAAATTATAGCACTGTTATTACCATGGCAACGCTAATTATAGAATTGTTTTTACTCTTCGGTTACGCTATAGGTGGTATTCTGACACCATTAACGATATCAATATTAGCGGTTTATAGTACGCGAGTAGAAAAATACATTTATAAGTTCGACCATGAACATCGGTCAGATTATGGAGTTAGCGGGGAATTCGCAAGGGGGCGAACTTACTAGTTTAAAACGTTCAGAATGGGGCAATTTCCGTCGTTGACCGTCCTCGATAATTAAGAGTAGCATGCAATCATTAGCGCCGATAATGCAAATGATCGCGCAGCGGCGGCCGGCGCTATCCGAACCAATGATTGAGTGCTTTGCAGATTAAATGCGGCCGTGATTACACTACATATAGCTCTCATCCAATCACAGTTAGGTTAGGCATACTTATTAACCCTTTACTGTACCTTACCAAGAGTGACAATTACCGTACTCGCTAGCGAGTCGAGTGCTCCGTCCCTCGCAGACCTGGCAGTATTCTTATAGAGTGCGAGGGACAGAGCATTCGACACGCTAGCGAGTACGGTAATTGTAAATCATGGTAAGGGTACTGCGCCTCTATTCCCGACGGTAAAAACGATACCGTAGTTGACCTGTTATGGTATTGTTATGACGTCAGACGCCATTACTGTCAAGTAAATAAGAGCTGTCAAAACGGTGACAATACGATAACAGATCAAAAATATATTGTTTTTACCGTGTTGAATAGAGGGCCTGGTGGTCTATACTATACATCTCACAGGCGTACGGTGAAAACGGTTGTCAGTTCGGTGAAATTTCCATTACATTTTTTGGTTGATTAACAGTTTAATTACCTACCGGCCGATGTATCTCCGGGGATAAAGATATCATTTGAGTGTCAAAATTTGCACGTAGCTTACGTACGTCTTAATATCTGTAATGTCAAATTGCCTTACTAATAAATTTATTATTTAGTACTCTGTTGTATGGAGTGATGGCTATGTTGGCATAAAGTAAAAAAATCTAAATATCAAATTACGTAAATGAAGTTCAATACAAGGCTTGCCAAGCGAGAGTAAATCCGCCAGATTTAATGAATTATAACGGTAGGCGGCGGCGAGTGACGTATCCATTACGAATACGAAGTATATAATCTGTGTTTATACTATAGCCCCCTTACTAATAAACGTTAAGTAACCGTGGTGTTAAGTAGTTAAACCATGCTTTGTCCTTATCTGTCATTGTAACATTTGAATTTGACAGATAAGGACAAAGCATGGTTTACCTACACCACCGTTACTCAACGTTTGTTAGTAAGGGGGTAGATAGATTATTTAAGTTACTTTACTGTTATCATCAGTTTTAAGGAGCAGCTTTCGCTTATTCGCACAATGTTTGACCTTGTTTACCTATTTACTTAGTGTATCCAGGACCCTTGGCTTATCCTGCGTGGTAGGTATTATTTTGAAAACTAAATATAAAAAGTTTTAAAAGAATACCCAGCATTTTTCATTATTCGATGAATTTAAAGGTTAAAGTCAGGTTTTTAAAACCTTAGCTCACACAGAAAATAAAATAAAATCTACATGGATGGAAAAGTAAAATCTCATTTTACACACAAACAGAAAAGCTTACACAAAATAAAACAAACGACCGTATAAGCAAAATACAGGGAGACTAAACATATGCGGGTTGTTTAAAAGCAAACAAAGAACTAATTCTCTCAACTACAGTCGGCCGCAATTTGGTTAACATCTCGAAACAGTACAAAGCAATGCTGCCAAACAAAGGGTATGAAATCACAGCAATCAGTGGCGGAAACTGGGCAAAAAGAAGCGGTGTCTGTGGCTTGAATATTCGCTCGTTACGTTATCTGTGGGCATTAGAGGGGGTTTTTAGGTCACAAAGATCAACCCTAAATTGAAAGAGGTTTTATGTAGCTTTGTTCTGGGTCGTTTATGCATTTCATGTATAAACTTACAGCTTGCCGAGTTTCCGCTTTTAATGCAAAATTCTTGGTAAATTTTGTTGTGTCGGAGATAAGACTTACAGAAGGGCTGCTAGACAGACTCGGGACAACACCCTAGAGTATTCCTGGCTTTTAGGCACTCATATTGTTTAGAAAACATTTTACTCCAGGTACGGTGGGCCAATAAAGTCGTTCACTTTTGATACAACTTTCGTACGGAAATATCGCTATCGCTTTATGATTAAAAAAATAATATGATGTGTAAAACAAAATCAACTGAAGACCACACTTTAGTACCACTAATATCTATCTATACGGCCATAACGCCAAGTGTATATAATGTAAACATAGACCTTGTTATCAGTGGCGTAGGGGCAAAGCAGAAGTTCTAGTGGTGGTACGACCTTATGCTGGATCCATCCGGATCGCTACCGCCATCTTATCGTGTAACCTACCGCCAAGCATCAGTGTTCGCATTGTTGTTATGGTGTGAGGATAAGATAACCGGTAAAATTACCAGCATAAAGGCATTCTACCTTAGTTCTCTGGTTTAGGAACGCATTTGAAGTTTTAGGATTGCATTGTTGTAGTGTTGAAAATTCAAATGTATTTGTGTCGACACTATGAATTTAAAATAAACATGATATGCAAATGGAATCCAACTTTAGGGTTGCAGACCACTTTTTAGTACCACTAATATCTTTACGGCCATCACGCATGTAAACATTGATCTTATTATCAGTGGAGTAGGGGCGTGTAGATATTTTTGACGCATTGGGAACGTATATATATATTTATAACTTTGATACGTGTATGATCATTATTATGATCAAAGAAGATATGGGATGATATGTGTCAGAATTAGACGAGTAGCAAGTCAATGTCGTGTCGATATTGCAACGAACACCGTAACTATACTAACGTTACATTTCTAAGGTAACGATGGACGAAGCCGGCAATGAGGTGGTTACGGATATCTCTTCATCGTGTTTACCTAGCCAAAGTTAAATTACAACATAACAGAGGGTTGCTTGCTTTAAGTTACACTGCAATTTGCAAGATTGCTAATTGCTATTGTGTCTAAAATTAGGATTTCGCTGGAGAACGTTTACGGTGTAATATGCCTTACTCAACCCATGGGGCAAGATCTTTATCAAAGTGAGTTTACCTAATGTCCCAAGCCCGAGTCCATTCAATATTACTCGTATACTTAAAGCTCAGTTTCATTGCGCAATTGCTTTTCATGATACATTGCGTCGCTGCAATAGCTCTCAGCTCAAAAATGTTAAAACAACCCTGTAATGGATTGCTACAATCTACAAGCAGCAATGAAACTGAGCCTTTACGGATCCACTCAGAGTCAGTTAATGATTAAGTAGTTCTTTAGTGAAACAAGTTTGAAAAGGGAACGATTTATTGGTCTCTAAAATGTCTCCCAGTACGGCGGTTAGTGTTCACTCAAAAGCCTTAAATAACTAGTCACTGTACGGTCAAATTTACATGAAACGTGACTACAAGTCATATTTTTAAAAGAAACCAGTTGGCCTATCGCCTAATGCACTCGAGATCGACTTCAAAGCCTTACAATTGTTTTCATTTTGAAAGCAGACACTCCTTCGGATTGTCAAAATGAAAACTATTTGCGATTGTGAGTGCGTTAGGCAATAAGCCCTATGGTCGTATGTAGAGAACGCTTTAAAGCGTTGATGACAAGAACTCTGGCGACTCTTTTATTACTTAGCTTAAAATATACGTAAGTGTAGTCAAACGATATCGTAGTGGAGATCTTTTGGCAGCAGGCGATGTATTGGCTGATGTCATGTATGGTGGTAAATCGTAGTTGTTAATAGAAAGAAATAAAGACAGAACAAAATCGAAAAATCATTTATTCACAGCAATAACACTTTGAGATAAAAGAAAAATAACATAAAAAAAAGGAATATAGACGACAGACAGTGGTAATTATTGCGAAACGTTCTCAACTAGGTATTTTCTGGCGGTGAAGCCACCTCTAGTCTTTCCTTTGGGAACGCTCGGTGAAAATACGCAAGGTGACACAGACAATACACGACATTGAATAACAAAAGGAAAAATATAACTATTTAATAATAGAACAAACGACTGTGTCAGTGGTCCATAAGAACAGACAGCTCCCAATTGGATTCAAGTTCTGTGTCAACACAATTGTTTAGTACCAATAATAGCTGCAACCTTATTAAATTCATCGAATCCAGTAAATAGAAATGCCTCCAGCGAGTCCTCGCCTTATTCAATTTATGTTTCATTACTGGCGGGATCAAAGTCTCCCCCGCTCGCAGCCAATATTGACCACTTCTATTATTTATCAGTTTGCAGGCTATTCTGGTTTTTCCCAGTATTTGTCACTTTAGGATCGATTGGAAAGTTGTATTGTGGCGCGGGAAAGAGTTTAATGACATCTATTTCTAGCCGGGCTGGGTAAAACAAAGTGAAATGGAGCCCTTGGTTTTGTATTATATTCAGCAATAGGTAGCAAGGAAATTATTATGGATATTTGTATTAATAGATACTTGTCTTTTTTTTTGGAAAATAATCATTCTTACAGATATCAACAAACATTCAGTAACGTGATAATGTGTTTACTACCCATTAAAACGCCACTACATTTTTTTTTCGTACTTTCGAAAAAGAAGAAATGGTCCGTTTCAGTATCCTAAATACTCGCTCGGTCAGTGGTTTGCCCGGATGCCAAACTTGACACGCCTGGGATTCAACCAAAGCATTTGCTCCTGTGGGCTTACCCGGGATTAGCTGCAACCATCGTACAGAACATCATACTACCTGTATCTATAGACAAGACAATGCCTACAAAAATGTACATATCTTTCACCTTTTCATACGTCACTTGCATTTATCCCCCCCAAAAAGGTTAGTTGGAAGAAAACCCTTAAGGGGATAAATTCGCCTTTGTACTTGTTTTTGCTTTGTAATATTGCCTGTGTTTTGTATTTCTTTTTTATTATTATATATACATCTATACTTGTTACTGCAAGTAATTTGTAATAATACTTGACTAATGTCCCAATATTCAAAACCATCCAATCCAACCCATTTAGATCTTGAAAGGTACGATATTGCACCGCCTAAAAAAAAATCTGGTTTACCCGAAGGTCAACTGGTAGAGAATGCATTTAGTTCACCTTTAGTACTTAAATTTGTGTTTTTGTGCAATAAAGCTTAAATAAATAAATAGATTATGTATTTATTCGCCTGTCCTACTCGATTTTCCCGATTCCCGATACGTATTTAATTCGTATGACAGTCGAAATCAGAGACACTGGTCTTAAGTCTTAAGCATTCACTGAGTGCTGATTTCCAAGGGCGATGCGGCTGAGAACCATGATTTAATACAGACTGTTTCTTGCAAATGTGTGCCATGTTTACAGTCTCAAGGTTACTGGTAAAAGGTGTCACGTGTTACAGTTTCCTAATAGAAATGTTAATCATTAATTATAAATATCATTAAAGGCTCCGGCAAACCAAACGCGTGGCAGCAGCAGCGCGTAGTGTCGCGTGGCGTCAGGGAGTTGTAAAACAACAAAACAAATGGAACCCCGGCACACCGAGACGCGCGTCTCGCGCGCTGCTGCCACACGTTTGGTTTGCCGGAGCCTTAACTTATTCTACATGGTTTTTGACGTCTTTCCGATTTGTCAACGTTGATAGCTCTTATTTACTCGACAGTACAGGCTGCTGAGTTAAAAACAATACGAGAACAGGTCAAAGGGAATATGGTTTTAGCCTGTAGGTAATTGTATGTGCTGTTTTAAGTTTATGACACGGCATGACTATAAACGGTTGCCCGTGACTTCGTCCGCGTAGTAGCCGTATATCGTTTTTCCCTCGGAAATTATCCAATATTAGATTACTGAGCGAAGAGAGTAGTTATAACTTGGCCAATTTCATCCCAAAAAAAAACATGCTTTTGCCAAAATCAGATACCCTTATTTATTGTATTATAAGGGTTAATTTTGTACCCAAACATAAAACAAACGGCATTAAAGGGTGAACACTATTAAATTGTCGCCTACATTTTTACTTCCCTAGCGTGTTGCATCAAACCTTTTTTTATTATTCTTTTGAAATTTTAAATTTAGATGGCTCGTGAAATATTAGACAACCATAAAACGTTCATTTGTTTTTTAACTATGAAAATGGCATTACACGAAAAAAATGTTCTCGAATTAATTTTGCAAGAATTTAGTAAAAATCCTCATTTATCTACTTTATATCTGGCAAAATCTTGTCAAACTACGCGGAGGACGGCTCAAAGGACCCTAAAAAAAATTAAACAAGGTGAAACTATAGAGAGGAAGCGGCGTGAGGGTCAACCCACCAGAAAATCTAATGTTAAGTTACAATAAAAGGTGTGCAAGCTATTTGATAAAAATCCGAGTATCTCTTCCCGGGATGTGGCGAAAAAATTAGGAACAAGTCAAGCAAACGTCCAAAAAATGAAAAAAAAATGCGGTATTACAACGTATAAGAAGCAAAAGGCTCCGAAGAGAACTGTGGATCAATATAATCGTGCTGTTAGACGTTCCAGGTTATTATATAGTTTGTTGATTGAGAAAAAATGTTGCCTAATTATTGACGATGAAACCTACGTCAAGGCAGACTTCAAATCTTTACCAGGTAACCAGTACTATTCCTCTCGTGACATTTCGAACCTCGACGAATCGGAAAAGGTTATCCCATTAGAAAAAATTGCTAAGAAATACCTTGTTTGGCAAGCTATATGCCAGTGCGGCATGAGGAGCTCACCATTTATCACTACCGGGACAATTAACACCGATATTTATGTATCAGAATGCTTGAAAAAGAGACTGTTACCATTCATGAATAAGCACACTTCCTCAACATTGTTTTGGCCAGATTTAGCAAGTTGCCATTATTCGTCTCGAACTTTGGAATGGTATAAGGCGAATTCAGTCGAGGTAGTGCCTAAGGAGAGTAACCCACCAAACTGTCCCGAACTTCGCCCCATCGAAAAATATTGGGCTAATATAAAAAGTAAACTGCGAAAAACTTGCCAACCAGCCTCTTCATTGCCAGATTTTCAACGAAAATGGGTTAAATGCACAAAATTGTTAACCGATGACTCCGTGCAAAGTTCCATGAGTCGCATCAAAAGTAAAGTCCGGGAATTTTCTCGTCGTTCGTTAAAATAGCCATTTTTTTTTTTTATTGATTCTATGTTACATAAAATTTGTCATATAAAGTGTTTTAAGCGTTTTGAATTTTTATTTTCTCTTCTGTAGCATGTTCGACCTGCGACAATTTAATAGTGTTCACCCTTTATGTACATCGTTTAGATTACTTTCCGTTCATTTGCTCGGGATGAAGGGTTAAATATGCCCCGCGAGTGCAGTAACGCGGATCCCACGCATTCGGGATAAGCTTATTCTGTTACACCCTTCCCTTTGCGCATATTGAATATTGAATATGTTTTTAAAGCAAATAGAAACAAGAAGAGTAAAAATCATACTAACTGTAATATTTAAATTTGAAACAACCTGGCAAGACGTGATTTTCATGACGCGCAGCTAAGAACCATCAACGGAATGACAGACAGATGGGCGATTCGCACACACAGACGGTCAGAGAGACAAACAAAGGAAACCAAACACATAACAACCCTATATTTGGGTCAGGGTTAAGAATAACTTGCTACTAAAAGAGGGAATATTAGTATAAAAGTTTTCTAGGCACCTTTAGTTTATGTTTCTAATGGTTTGTGAAGAAAAACATGTCTCATAGGATGACTGATTTAATAAGCTAAAGTAGTTAAATTCGAACGTAATCTCGCTTTAGTTTGCTCTTCGATATTACCAAGGCTATGCCAAAAATATACCAAGAGGTGCAATCCGACAATTTCTAAGTGATACAGTCAACACTCATATGATTTAAGTTGAGTCGGGCTTTTACGTAATTATTTGCGGAACAGGGTATAATTGGATATAGTTAATACATCCCAAAAACCTAGCTCGTTACAAATTCGCTTAAAACTTAAGCCGACGTCATCCGCAAACAGCGCAACTGGAGCGTCTACTTGATACACAATGAACGTGACTGTTGCGATTTTCATTAAATGGCCGGTGCATTATTATGCAAATGCAACGCAGCCCGGCGGCGCCGGCGCCGGCGGGGCGCCGCTGTGCGCGGGCCGGTCGCAACGCTGACGGTTATACAATTCATGACACTACTTTTATACGCCGAATAGCAGTGCCTCTATTCTTGGCGGTAAAAACCGTATCGTCTTTGACCTGTTACGGTTATTGTTTATTGTGTTGACTTTTACTATTATTATTTAATTTATTATTGATATATTTATATCAGTTGTAATATTATTTGTATTGTTTTCTAGGTAATTATTATTTTGACGATCCTGAATGGAGATAGAATTTATATTTTTTTAATGATGTCATTTATTTTCTTTCTATTTCTGACGACCTCAATGTAACTGCATATAATTTGACATGTCATGTAATTTATACTGTGTTATATTGAGTAATAAAATTTGAATCTGAATCTAACTCGGCCGCTTTTACTTTCTAGTAAATAAAAGCTATTAAAACGTTAATATCGGTAAATCACTAAAGTAGCACTTAAAGCAAACGCGCATTTTACTGCAAGTTATACCGTCTTGTGAGCGCTCTCTCAACTGCTAAACCGTAAAAATATTCAACTTAAAAGTCCCTTTAAAACCATTAGTGATATAGTAGTTACGTCCGCTTACAATGCGGCCTCGCCTTTACATATAATAACGTCAGACCCCGGTTTATGAAAACGCGCCCAAAGCGCGCTCCGCTGGATTTCCTTTGCTTTTTCCTGCTCTTTTTTGAACTCATATCTCTTGCGTTTTACTTTTAACGGTTAACGCACATTGCTTTTTACTTTGGGGCTTAAAGGAATGGCCAAACCAACGCCTTAAATACAACCAAATTTAGAACCTTACGGTTTTTTTATTCCTTTATCTTTCATCATGCCACAGTATGATTAAAGGTTAAGGTTAAACATGTACGGTCGGCTTTATAAGAAGCTGCACACTTTAGTGCTGTGTCAGTTTAACGTCATGTTTGAACTACTACACTAATCTGTCAAATACTTTAAAGCGACAAGGTACTAGAGTGTGAAACTACTTATAAGGCCGAGTATACGTAGGACTTTGTAAATTCCTGCTCCTACCACCACTTTACAAAAGCCTTATTCTACGTTGTATTTACACGTGCTATTGTATTATCAACGTTATGATAGTACTTATTAACTTAAGAGTAATGGCGGCCGAGTTGAAAAGAATACGATAACAATAGGCGTGCATAATCATACGAAATCTTACTTTGTCGAATAAGTTTGTATTCGTCTTGCTTTCTCAATTAGCTTATGGAAGGGTACTAAAGCTGACTGAGAAAGCACAATAAATAAGAACTTTTCTATAGGTAGGTATATTCAAATTAAAATTAAAATTTCATTTATTTCAAGCAGTTAAAGGCTCATATTATATTAGGTACATTAATTGCAAAAAACATTAATAAAAATAAAATAAAAATAAAAATAAAATAAAAACAATAAACCAAGAAAATAATCACGGCGCGTTTACATTACTCTACTACTTTAACGGATTTTTCATAGTAAAAACCGAATTCGGTTAACCCGAATGCGGCCGGCGCATTCGGTCACCGACCTAATGTCATGTAAACGCACCATGAGACGCATATGCGTAGGCGTATTTTTGCCGACTCTACCATGCGTAGGTTCTTATATTCTCATCAAAACCGGTTATTACTCCCGAACCCCAAGTCGAGATGGACCACGAGCTCGTTACGACCGCACCTGCGATCACTCTGCGACAGAGTAAACGCATTAGGGACGGACTCACCCTATAAACTACAAATCGGGTTAAGAGCTCTAACCGCTTTCATTATCCTGACTTGTAACCAATGAGAGCAACCGGTAAATGGCTTTCGATAAGCCGTTGTCACTATCTATCGGTTCCATTAGAAATTAGGTGTGATAAGGACAGGGAATCCGAAGTTTTGAATTTGGCTTTCTTAACCGAACTGAATTTTACTGTATTGTAAATACTGTAGAGTAATGTTTTGTATCTATTTTTGATTTTTTGAGAGCTATTACACTGTACAGTTCACATTTTCCTAATAGCTATCCGCAATCTTCGTTTTTCTATGACGCACCAGTGACAAATATACTGTCAATTGCGAGTGCAAGCGTGATAGCGATAGCCAGAGCCAGCCGAAAGCTATTAAGAAGCTGGGAATACTGTATGTAGTTGTGTTTGTGCTCAATATTTACAGCTTTCAATCAATTTATAGTCTGGCCTTGTGGCTCTTGGAAAAATAATATAATCATGCACATCTCGCAGGGGACAATCTTTCACAAATTGCCCTAGCCCGAAACTAAATATTTACCCTGACCGAGGATGTCGCCTGGGATGCCAGCTTGGCTGGCGGGGTCCATTCAACTAACGCTAACCACGTCGTCAATATGCTAAGTAGTTTTTGTTTTATTTTGCATAGGTGTTGCTTTAATGTTAACATTGTTTGTTACAGGTAAGCAACGTAGTTAAAAATGAATCAACCGACACCGAGTTGGTAAGTTACATTATGCGCGTTGATTTTCATCATCATCATCATCATACATCAGGGTAGTGATTCTTTCAAAAGCAAAGGTGAGCGAACGCAGGAGTGATGGACTTCACTCCTGCATTCGCTCACCTTTGCTTTTGAGAGAATCAATACCCAGATTTGGTCTCTAAATCTTCCTTCTTTAATAGTAGCTTAAGACCCGACTTTCTTAGTTACGCCTCTGACTTCAGAATGACAATACAGACCTATCCTTTGCTGTGTAGCGTAGACAATGTCATGGCACCTATCTTCCGACAACTGAACTTCCCTCCGCGGTGTCTCCTCTGTACTATGACATGTCCTCCTTTAAACGCGGCTTAAAAAGAGTATTTGCTGACACTTTTACTGGCTGCTAAAATTGGACATAAAGATAAAGAGACATTTATTCGCAACAATACAAAACTACATTACATAGATACAGAAAGAACAAGACACAGAGAAATTGTTGCGAAAACGGTAACAACTCCACATTCGCTAGATCATTCGTTCGAGAATTGATGAGTGAAGGTGACTGCTGCTTGGTATCAGGTGGCCCGTCTGTTCGCCTTTTACGCCGATATAAAAAACACAAAAATGTAATGAATATGCAGTAAGTAAATCGCACAGGTCGGTCAAAAACCAGCGCGCTTCCCAAGACCAGACCACTGCTGAGGAGAAGCGCCGCAAGAAACTCAACAGTCATTCATTGTGTAACATATTACTTATGACAATGATAATACTTAACCTTGGATTATATAAAACTATGAATTTAAAATAAAATACTATGCATAGTTGACCAGGAATCCGTGTCAAATCTCAGAATGATTAATAGACCAATTAAATAAATATAAAAAGTATATATATGTAAAAGTAACATGTCATTAACCTTTTATTGTACTAAATTATATTCCTCTGCCAATCTTTGCTGAACACGTGCCTCGAGGAACACCGTCCAAACCATTCTTTGTTACATTATTAATTATCAACGGTCCTAAAAACAAAAGAAAATCACGTTACCCGAATGCGGGACTAATCAAAAAGTAATTTCGCTTGAAAGTTGATTCAAAAGTGAATTAGCGGACTTTGTTCGAACTCCAATTGGAGAGCTTAATGTGTGTACTAACCACGGAATAGAAAAAACAGTGGAAGTGGCATGAGCTTCGCTTAGTATCAGACCTGTTGTCGCCAATACTCAAACTATCATAAAAACAACACGCCACCATGGAAAATGTTTTTGGTGCGGCTATCGTTTTTACACTCCAAAATAGCACAATAAAGCATCCTTCTGGACTTATTTCTTATTTTAGAAATATCGAAATAATCGATCGCGGCAAAAGTATGGTGGGTTATGCGAAACTCCGCATAACTATGCCACACGTTACACGCCCACTTGACACTTCTACTGTTTTTTCTGTTCTGTGAACACAACCAACTACATTATAGTCCTCCATGATACAGCGCTAATGAGTTTGTAAGTTCAAGTTATTGACTGTTTTGATTCGACTTTGGTCATATTGATGGAGTAGACCGAATTACATCGAGAGTTTAAATAAAGGAAGAGTAATTTAAATATCTTAAGATTTCAAATGTGATCCCGGGTAAATATTCAGAGGGCTTATGGTCTAACGCTCTCGCAATCGCAACCGGCTTCAAAGTGAAGCAATTGTTTTCATTTTGTATGCAGACAAGCCTTCGATTATCAAAATGAAAACGATCGTGATTGCGAGTGCGTTACACAATAAGCCCTCTGGTCATTATTGTCTTCAATGTATTGACGAAAATAATGATAACTCCCAGCAAAATTTAATGTAAATAGAAATGGGTCCAGGAGGTTCCAATTTCACTCAAAAGAAAAAGAAAATTCTTATTCTTATCTGGATAATATGGGAAGACTTTCAAAACGTCGAAGAATCAATCGCCTGTAGTTGGCTAGAGAACTAAAATGCAATGCCTCAATGATACTAGTAATTTTACCCCTACACCGCTACTTGACCTTTACACCAGAACGCAATAAAACAAACACTACTGCTTGGCGGCAGCTGTTGGTTATTATCATAACATAAATATTATTTTAAGAGCCGTGCTCTTTTGTTTGAAGTATTTTCCATTCAGCCCTTTTAGCCGCGTTTTATTGTTTACACACTGCAGCGATTCTGTATTGAGTTAATATTTAGTTTTTTCATAATGCTTTTGCCTGCTCCTTCTTCTTCGTAAAAGCCGTTTATCTCTATATTCCGTGAACTCCCTAATATTACGAGATGAAAGTACCCTATATCCTTCTCCGGAGTTCCAGGTGTCTTCATTCCAAATGTCAGTAAAATCGGTTTAGCGCTCTGAAAACCTTACAAACAAACAAAATTACTGTTTCTTTTTATTAGTATGAATAGCATGGATGGTCTGGCAAGAGCATTGTACGTTCAACAACGACTGTCGACTCAGACGCATAGCCGGGAGATTATCAAACAAATGATGGTCATTTTTATGCAGCCCCTCCGCCGGCGGGCATCGCGGAATGGCGCCATTCTTCACCCGGCTCAATATAAATTCCTTGGAACTTTTGCACGGGGGGTATTTAAACGTTTTTCACAGAAATACATGACTTGACGTTTATTTTTAAACCTGTAATTGCTGATCTGCGGCTCTTTTCTACTCGGTAAAAGTATATTACTACAATATCGTATTGTCACGTTATTTACTTGACAGTAATGGCGGCCGACTTAAAAACAATACGATAATAATGTCAAAAGCCATATTGTTTTACCGAGTTAAAAGTAATAAGGTTTTACCGTGAAATCTCAGCCCTGTGGGCGTTGTATGATTGCATTTATCGCGTGACAAAATAAAAATCCAAACACAAAGCATCCGTCACACTCGTACTTATATACGAGTCAGAAAGTAAAGGATGTATGCGAAAGTAGCTGCTGTCACTTTGCTGGCACGCTGCTGGCAATAGAATAGGACAACACGTCAGAGACGTCAATTTAATTTAACGCTTGTTTAGGCGTTAAATTAAATTGACGTCTTTGAGTGCGGCAGTTCGTAATTTAATCTAATTTTATAGTTAACAAAATCATTATGTCAAATTTAAGAAGTGCACGATTATGTAGGTTTTTATTGATGCTGTGCTGGCTGTTTTGAAGATAGTTTATTTACATCATAATCCTTTTACGAGTTGGTTGAAAATCATTAGTCTTCTATGTAGCTATAAATATACTCGTACAGGGTGTTTGGTAGCTAGTTGCAAAGTTTTAAGAGGGTGATAGATCAGCTCATAAGCTATCGATTTAACCCCCATGTATGTTCAGCAATTGTTATTAGTTTCCGAGATATTGATGATTTTAATCGGAATTTTTGTCATTTTTTCTTATGTACGAGTTACATTTTTTTTTTAAATTACTTATTTTTGAGTAAACGCACAAAGTTTGTTTTTCCATAGTAGGTGAAAAACAAACGCCTCCCCTAGATCTCCACGAGTCCCTGCATGATGCTTCTTCCGGCCAGTTGTTAAGAAATGCGTCCAGGGCCCGTATTATGGTCGCCTTTATCGCGGTGGATAAAGCTTCCGTCACTCTCGCACTCACATACTGGTCAGAAAGTGACAGATGCTTTATCCACGCTTATCTACGTCGATAAACACGACCATAATCGGCCCGCAGGTTGTAAAAAAAATCTAATGTAAAAAACCCCGCTGACATATAATTTCTTAAATAATTTTAAATTATATGTTGTTAATGGTTTTGATTACCTAACTATGTTATAACACAAATGGATTCTAAAAAAGCTCCGTATCTAAATTGATGAAAACTATTTTCCCACATACCTAATATCCCTATACATACATATGATAAGTGTTTCCTATAACACGCGAATCGGCCCCTGCTCTAAATTCGTAATATTTCCGTCGTCCGGCCGGTTTGATTAATGCGGGGCTGCGAGTGAGACCAATCTTGGCGTGAAGGGTGCATTTACATACTGGACGCGTGACTGCGTATCGGGTTCAAACCGATTCGGATACGATACGGACGGTTTCGGCAGATATTTTCCACTTAGTGGAGATGCGAGTACTGTCTAATATACCGATGTTTTTGAGGTTGTAAATTTTCCTAGTAATCGTCATGTGACGTTGCGAATTCAACTTGTATGTTTGAGGACGAGCTTGTAAAATCTGTCAAGTAAATATGTTTCTGGGAGTGAACAGGACAAAGATATATGATTCCTGTAGCTCAGTTTCTTTTACCAACTCGAAACTATTGGCAAGGTCTAGGGGTTCATAAAGATTGGTGATTTTTGGAAATATATCCCCTAAGGTGTTTAAATAGGGGGAGTAGCGGGAAATTATTTCTAAGCGGACGTAATCGCGGGCGTCGTAATATATCTTACTAAAATTAATATACCATGTTACTTAAGACGACTTATTATTTTTTATCCATTCTTTCGATTGTCATAATAAAAATATGGGTGTTTTTTTTTCATATTTATGTCGGTTCGATTCCCAGACGAACCAAATATTTTTTTCGAAAATCTTTGAATGCAGTATCTTTGATTGCAAGTATATCATCGGGTCAAGTTCATCGCGTCATTGCAGAACTGAATTTTAATGGAAATTTCCACCGGACCGTGCACCCGAGGGAAATCGGTTGAAAGCTGGATTGCATGTTTTACCTAGACCGGCATTTGTAGACTGAAAGCGTGATTTGAAACCCTAAACCCGCTATTCCGTTGGAAACTGATCATTTTTTCACGATCAAAAGTACCCACGAGTGCTTTACCCCCTGGATCTGGAGCAAAACTAAGGCGGGGGACTCGGATTAGGTTCCTGACCTCCTCCCCCCCCCCCCCAATATGATTTTACCGAGATCAATAAAGGTTCTGAAATGTTTAGGCACTGTTTTGGGCAGTCTCCAGCCAATCCTATCTAAAAGACATAGACAAAATGGGTGACATGTAACATATTTATATCATGTTATTAAACGACCATTCCCTACCCTAGTCAACAAAATAATAACAAGTTATAGTGTCAACCCTTCCACGCGATACTCCGAGGTCGCATCAATCAAGCAGAGCCCTGGGAAATTATGGCAGCTACAGGGTTAGCTACGGCGTAGCAGCTACGAGCTACGCCGTAGACACCGGTTGTTCGTAGCGCTTGGTAAATGAGAAATATGAATAAATAACGCTTACTATTTTATTTACAAGTTAATGTTGTTTTAAAAAATGTACTACTACAAGTCTTGAAGGAGTTTTACAGGGCCTCTATTCTAGGCGGTATAAACCATTATTATCTTTGACCTGTTATTGTTTTCAACTCGGCCGCCATTACTGTCAAGTAAATAAGACCTATCGTAACGTTAACAATACGATAACAAGCCAAAGGCGATATTTTTTGTCATTGAGTAGTAAAGGTGAAGTACACGTAAAGTAATGTATGGAAACCTGAGTTTAGTTTTAGAGGTTCGTGCTGCGGACATAACCTCGTAAGGCCCAATGTCTTAAATTTAGGACATTTGTCAAAGTGACTGACTTTAGTTGACTGACACAAGATTATTTTTCGAACTAACGATATTTGACGTGGGCCTTATGAGGATATTTATGGAACACGTTTTCGGATAGTAAAGGCGATTTGAAAACGTGACGTATGATTGAAATGTTCATGCTAGGGCTACAAAGGCCGTAATATAAACTGTCAAAACCTGACAATATTAGTAAGAGTAAAGGGATAAAAGATATATGATTTTTATAGCTGTGTCCTTCATAGACTGGAATTTTTGCTGTACAAGCAAAATATATCTGGTCCAATTTCCGTTTGCCATATTAATTACTCTAAAATATTTTTAGCATATTATTTTAAGGAAAATTAAGCTTTGCTAAAATTATACATTCGAAGAGAAAATAATAATAATTCACCCTAAACCATAATACCCCTTTTTAACTTCCATCACACCGTCAAAATAACCAATACACAGTATCATAACAATTCCAACTTTCGACATAACTCTATACAAACAAACGAGTATCGGTATCATATCGCTAGGGTGCCCAAACACGATGCATCAAACGCCGGACACCGGACGCGGGACCGCGGATACACCGCTACTTATTTGTGGTCACATTACTCATAGTATTGTCACTATATAGTGAAAGTCGTGCGTCTGTTTGTCCTTGCGTTTTCAAAGTTATTTGTTTATTTATTATGATACAGGGTTATTGGTTATTGGAAACTCGATAAGTACATAATTTTTATGGGGCATGTATGGTTGAGTTTATAAATATGTATACACTTTAGTACCTTGTCACTTTAATCGCTGTGACAATTTATATATAGCAGTTTAAACATGTCAATAAATAGATAAGGTTAAAGTGTACATATATTTATGTACTCAGCCAGGGCCTCTATTCAACTGGGTAAAATCATATTGCCTTTGACGTATTATTATATTGTCAATGTTAGGATAGCTCTTATTTACATGAAAGTGATGACGGCCAAGTTAAAAACCACAACAATAACATGATGTCAAAGGCATATGCAATATTTTTTATACGAGTAAAATAGAGGCTCAGCTTATTAGCAAAGACCAGCCAAGTGCGAGTGGACGGTCAAACGAAGGGTCCCGTACCACCATACAATTTTAAGACATTAGCTGCTACGTAGCGCAACTTGCTACGCTAGTAACCGGTTCTGTTTTTTCCGCTTTGTAGCGAAAACTTACTATGAGCAGAGAACCCGTTGAACAGATGTTGGAAACTGCCACTGAAAGTGTTAAGGTCTAGCAAAAACGCCGATAAATATAATGTTTCTTCTATAATATTTTTTACTTTTTATTATTTGTTAAAGCGGCCGTTGGAATAGACACCTTTTTGTGGAAATTGTACGGTTCAAAAAATACAGCCATATGGCAGAAGGACGAACAGAAGAGCCTTAGTTAGTAAGATATTGTTTTGCACTTGTACCCACGACCCTGGACACAAAACACAACGGAACCCTAAAAAAAGTCACGTAGTGGGTTTATCTTGTTTTATCACTGAGGATATTAAAATTATCCAAGCGATAATTTAAACCTAACCTACATTTTAACTGTAAAGGAAGACCAGCGGCGCAGGCTCCATTAATAATCTGAAGGAAGGCGCAGTAAAACTCGTGTTTATGTCTCTATAAAAACTTAGTATCGCTAGTAATTTCCACCGCCATCTTGTAACGAGGACTAGAGTTGATGCCGGCTACCACACCAGTTCGGCTGGACAAATGGCGTCCATTGAAAGATTTTTTTTCTTGTGTATTGCAATAAGCATAAATATTATAAAATTTTATCGAAATCGGTCCTACGGTGTATCCGTGAAAGCGTAACAAACATACAAGTATGGAATGGAATTAATGTAGAAAAGTAAATGTCTCTCACCTGCGCCTCTATTCTAGGCGCTAAAAACGATATCGTAGATTGCCTGTTATGCTATTGTTATGACGTCAGCCGCCATTACTGTCAAGTAAATAAGAGCTATCAAAACGGTGACAATACGATAACAGATCAAAAACGATATTGTTTCTGAACGTATCCCTGCGTCTCTATCAGTACTAAAGGTGCTTTTCCATCGGTGAGGAGAGGTGAGACGAATAATAAACAAACATTTACATGGGTGAGATCTTTTTCAATGCAAATTCTAATTCTCGTCTCGCCTAATCGGTGATTATATTTAGAAACTAAGACGTGACCATTATGAGTTCAATATGGGTTAGATATCGTTGTTTACTTTTGCTTAAAGTAAAGCTCCTTAAACAGGGCCTCTATTCAAGACGGTAAAAACAATATCGTTTTTGATCTGTTATCGTATTGTCACCGTTTTGATAGCTCTTATTTACTTGACAGTAATGTCGTCTGACGTCATAACAATACCATAACTGCGCCTCTATTCCTGACCGTAAAAACGATATCGTAGTTGACCAGCGCCTCTATTCAACACGGTAAAAACAATATCGTTTTTGTCCTGTTATCGTATTGTCAACGTTTTGATATTTATTTTCTTGACAGTAATGACGGCTGACGTCATAACAATACCTTAACAGGTAAACTACGATATTGTTTATACCGTCTAGAATAGAGGCGCTGTTATGGTATTGTTATGACGTCAGATGTCATTGCTGTCAAGTAAATAAGAGCTATTAAAACGGTGACAATACGATAGCAGATCAAAAACGATATGGTTTTTACCGTATTGAATAGAGGCGCTAGTCAACTACGATATAGTTTTTACCGTCGGGAATACAGGCGCAGTTTCAGTACATTAACTTAAAACAAAAGCTATCTACAATATTTGTCTGAGCCAGCGGCAATCAAACTAGTCTAAACAGAATAGGGATCATCGCGATCCATCCCGTTTAATAAAGTAAACAGTAACAGGCGCAAACTACCAAGTGTTATTACTATTGTCTCAGTTTCACGAGCAGGCAATTGTTTAAATTAAACTATACACAGTTACGAGTACATTCAGCCGACGTTCCTTCAATTTCATGATAGCAGACACCCTTACTTTAGTTAGAATTTGAAGTATTAGGGTGCGGCTCCACTGAGGCGGAGACGAGCGGTGCGGAGAGGAGACGTGTAGGGATTGACCAATCATATTAGTAAAAAATCTACATCTCGTCCCCGCTCCGCTTCAGTGGAAACAGTCAAGCGGAGAGGAGCGGAGAGGAGACGTTACTGCATTACTACATTGTAATCACTCCACTCAGCTCCGTTCGTCTTCGCCTCAGTGGAATCACTTAGCTCTTTTGCATAGCTCTGCTCCACTCAGCTCCGCTCGTCTCCGCCTCAGTGGAGTCGCAGCCTTAGAGTAGTTTATTTAGTCATGCCATGAAATAACAAAATAGATAAATTTCACGCGATATAAAACACTTTTTAATATTAATAGAAACTTATGAAAATTTTAATAATATCAGACTTAGGACACCCTTGTTTATTTTCTAAAATGGTGCGGAGGTTCGGACTAGAAATCTGGAAAGAAAATTTCTTGGGCAATGCACTAGGAAAGGATTTTTCGTTCATCGACCCCCATCATCGGGCGAAAATAGGAGTCGCTACTTCCGACCCGTAGTGAGTGAGTGCCCAAGAAATTGTCTCACCAGATTTCAATTCCGGGTCCAGCAGCTTAGGCTGTGCGTTATCTGTTACTAGCTGGTGACTAATCCTATGAAAATCCAAGTTTCCATCACGGAGTGAGTGCTGCCGCGGGCTCTGGCATCTCCATAAAACAACTAAATTTTGACGTTTTTTTTTTCAGTCTTCATTAAATATATCCCAACCTTTGGCTATTATAGCTTTGTGTAGAAAATAAATAAACAAGACGTTACGCGCTACAATTCGGTGTGTGTATCATTTCTATATACCTGATAGTTACCAAGATACGACACTTTCAATCTACTCTTACTTCATTAACTCATACAGATTTATTGGATTACTCTGGCTCCAAGTATATTGTTATGCCACAGAGAGTGAAAGTGATAAACAGCCAGGTATTTTTTATTAATATTCAGGGTTTAACCTTTACTGTGTCTAAACGGTTAAATTACTAGCATAGAGGCTTCTCCTCAGCTCCTCAGGGTTGGCAACGCATTTGGAGTTTCCAGTTTCAGTCTTGAGATATGTCTATAAGTCTCTGATCGCACTTACCATAAGGTGGTCTGTGTACTCGTGTGCTTTATCGTTTGCCAATAAAAAAAAAGTTGGGCGGTCGATTCAAATTCAAAATGTTCGAAATTTGATTCTCCGCTATTTGTTATTATTATTTATAATCTATATTGTTACCTGCCAGCACGCGGCCCGCGGCCTCGATGGCTTTGTGATTATAATTTACAGCAGATTATGTAAATGTGCGCGTGACCACGGCACTTGCCTGTTTGCGGAAGTATTCCACAATGGTTATCCTCTGACAGCGACTCGTGTCAGAACGTACCAAATTAATTATAACGAAAAATAGCACGAGGTTGTAGGTGTTTTTTTTAACTTTACATATTTGTTTCTTTGTTAGTTAAAATACTTATCATAAACTTATTATTTTATCTTAAACTTGGTACAATTACACCTAATTGATTTACATTAACCAACTGGCCGAAAAAGCAAACTCTAAATCCAAAATTGACGACAAAGATTAATACCAAAATTAAGATTGTGAGCTTGTCTTATCGTTCTTATCGTTGATTGTACGTAGAACCTTTCAAGAATAGCGAAAAACTCCCTTTTTTTTATTCGATTTTCAAACACCTTTCTTACCCTCATAATCTTGACCAATCATTTGTGTTTTGACCTATGTACTGTATTTTCAGCATGGCCAACTCAAGCCTTCGCATAGTAGTAGCGAGCTAGTAGACCGTGAAAAAAAAACCAAATCTGAACATGTAGAAAACAAAAAGCATCCGTCTAAAAGTAATAACGCCTTATTATTCTCTCACACTCTCCGCACCTTCACCTCAATATGAAACACGAGTATGAAAGGGGGTCTATTTCGGCCCCGGAGAATGATCACGTTACAACTCCGCGCGAAACTAATATGCTGTACTCTTACGTCATGCATATTAATGAGGAAAATCATTTTGATACTACATGTATGAATACAGAGACGGCTTGGATATTATGAGTATGATACAGGTATTTATACTGGTGAGTATTTATTGGAAGTATTTTGCGTGATGTATTCTGAAATTGGTATTGTAGAACTGTGAAAAAATAAACTTTTGAATAACAAATTGTGTACAACTTTATTTCAGGCGACACAAGACAATTAAGTACCTATCCATATTAAACCAGTATTGTTGGTTGACTAATTTTGTGGTTATTCTACCTACTTACACAAATTTTTCTTAAAAAACGTTTTCATTCGCACATTCGCTGTCATCTAGCACTACCCGCTGTGCTCGTAACCTAATCTAGCTTTTTTTTTTTTACTTTGTAGCGACAGCTGTTTAGGAACAGACTAGCGGGTTGCAGGCGCTGAATGTGTTCATATCCTGCGAGAGCCAACATGTAGTATATTAGATACCTAATCTTCCTTAACGTCACAGGTACTTTTTACCGTTTCGGAAGGGATTCTCAAGTACCTACTTCTGGTCACCACCTTGAACAAGTTTACCAGTACTTTTAATTTCAATACTAAGTATAAATACTCGTCCTTGAAGACGGCGGAGCGATCTGCAATTCAAACGCATTAGGGCCGCTCGAGCGCTCACAATTGCCGTCGGAACGTTTTACGCAACGCATGGCACGCATGATTCGAATTCAAAAATTAAACAGACTCATACACGAGTAAAACGACGCATGTCAATATTGTAAGCAATTGTTTTCAACTTTGTTGATGCGTGAAAAGGTATAAATTGGCATGAAATTAATTTTGAGTTATGTTTTTAATTATCAGTGTGTGTATTCGAGCTGGTTAGTGTAACGAAGTCGTGAGCTTTTGACGTAAATATGCCCGAATTTGTAATGAATAAGTATCATATCGATATTCCAGAGATTTGTTTTGAGTTTTAACCAACAGTTTGTTAGAATAGAACACTCGTTTTGAAATTATTTAGGTTTTTATAAATATTCTCAGGCTCCTGTAACTTTACTAATAGATATAAGAATTACCTTATAGTGTTCAACCAACAATAATATGTGTAGGTATGTATAATATGTATATACAATTCTAAAACCCGTGAACGTTGCCAAACATGGAAGGATGTATATTCGACCAAAAAACTTCTTTATCACTTTTCGACTCTATTTCTATTACGTTAAGTTCCAAAAGTGAAAAAGGAGTTAAAAATAAAAGTTATCCTCCTACAATTACAGAACGGCCATATATTTCAAGAACATAAATTAAAATTAAACAAAAAGCCCAAGTGCGATGTTATCTCATGGCAACACAGAACCTAAGCCATATATCTCGGCCGCGGGAAATAAAACCCGCAGAGTTTCGTGACAGCCGGAACGTTCTTGGCTCGTAAATCAAACCTGCGGGACTGTTCAACCGGGAATCCAAGCTTTCTTTACCTTGAGCAACGAATGGTAAAAACTTGAAACAAGGCTAACAAAAAGCTAGTTTTGATAACCCTACTACCACTGCAGCATAAGGACTGAGGAGGTTCTAATATAGCCTGTGAAACTCCTTATATGAATACCAATCCAACGATATCCCGCGCGTAAAAATCTGTCAAGGCGTTTAGCCTTCAGGAGTTCTCGAAGAAACGGATGCATACATACATAAATATACCCCCCAAGAGCGTCAGTGGCCTAATAGCTTAGGGTGTCGACTCATGATCGTAAGGTACGGTCACGAGCGTTAATTTGGGACCCATTTCAAGAAAAATATGCTTGAAGTCGTCAATGTCATTAAAGATGTCAAGTCATTTGTAACTTTTAGAAAACTCAACCTTATTTATTACGCGATTAAGTCCTGTTCGGTGCCTCTTGTTTTATAGACACTAATTTCATAGATCGTATCACTTCGCAGAATTATCATTTCATAGAAAACTGTTTTCTGCTGAACCCGTGTTGATTTCAGGTTATCTTAAATATGATTCACGTAGGTTAGGTTAGGTTAGACTTGTAACCATCACAAGATAAACTGAAATCAACACGGGTTTAGCAGAAAATAGTCTTCTATGAAATGAGTGTCTATAAAACAAGGGTAAACCAGCCCTGTTACATGTAAAAATTGTTGTAGGTCAAAATAATATTAATGTTCCTGCCACTACGTTAAAGATAAAGATTTTTATTCAGTAAGTTTTTCTTTTACACGTCAAAATCTACCAGCGCTTCCCAAGAGACCACTGCTGCGAGAAGAAACTCCGCAAGAAACTCAACAGTCAGTATTGTTGTGTTTAATATTAGTTATGACACTGATAATACTGAACCCTAGCATTATAATTTGTAATAAAACAATTAATCTGTCTATATAATAAAAATGAATCACTAAATGTGTTGCTAAGCGCAAAACTCGAGAAAGGCTGATCCTATTTGGCTGATTTCTTTTTTGTTATGTTCGTTATTGTCAGGATAAGGTTTATATGTAAGAAAAAAAACACAACGGGAAGATCGGAAATTTGCAGCGGGGCGAAGCCGCTGGCGGGCAGCTAGTATAATATAAAAATCATGTGTAGTTGAGCAGGAAAACGTGTCAAAACCATTTATAAAATAACCATATAAAGATAGGTGCAAAATAAGGTTTTGGTACGTTCTCCTACAGAAACCGTTTTTATGACTAAGTTAGTTAATAGTAAGTTATTTAGGTATCTGGGTTAGACCAAGCATTTTTGTCATTAGGTAATCCTCGAGCTTATAGTAAGCGTTAAACTGTTTAAGCGGCAAAAAAACTCAACGGTCTAGAATTGATGACCAGCTCTTTGTTACATTCTACAAATTCCGACGATCATGTAACCGAGCAATCGTACGCCGCGCAATCTCGGCCCGCATTCGTCATCCCGTCCCTCCTCCATCCAGTATCACATCGATTTACTTCGAATGAAGTCGCGCAAAGAATTTGCTGTGTTCAGAAATGGCACGAGTTCATTTGACGTTGGAGGCTCTGGCATCGAATGATGAGTGACACGCTTAGCGCGGTAGGGAGTAATGGTAGCGCGGTAGTGAGTAGTGAGTGTTCAGAAATGGCACGAGTTCATTCGCCATTGAAGGCCGTGGCATCGAACGATGAGTGACGCGCTTAGCGCGGTAGTGAGTAATGGTAGTGCGGTAGTGAGTAGTGAGTGTTCAGAAATGGCACGAGTTCATTCGCCATTTAAGGCCGTGATATCTTATGATGAGTGACGCGGTTAGCGCGGTAGTGAGTAGTACCCTGCCTAGGAAGCTAGCGGTCCTGGTTTTTTTTTATCATGGATAAGGCAAAGGAGCACTAAGGCCACCTGGGGCCGGTATTTTACTCGGAAAAACCATATTGGTTTTGACAGCTATGGTATGGTTTTTCTCGGTCGCCATTACTGTCAAGTAAGAGCTATCATAACGTTTACAATATCATAACATGTCAAAGTGATATGGTTTAACGAGTAGAATAGAGCCAGGGGACTCTGAAGCCCATAGACATTTGTAATCTCAAGATTGCAATCTTACGATGACAATCTCAAGACTGCAACGCTCTTATCACCAGAGCTATCTCGCTACTTAATGAGTTCCTTGCTCGGATGCGGGAGGCCGACGTGTTTGCGGACAAGTGGCCTATCCTTTTAGTGGCCTTTAGCCGCTTCCTAAATTTAAATAAGCTGCAGGTTTATGTCTAGTTGTGTTCCCTGATTGATTTGTGCGTATTGGACCCCTTTTATGTTTTTATGTAAGATGTGTAAATGTTATTTCTAGTTCTTGTCTTAATTTTTTTGCTTTGAAGTTATATTGCAGGGAATAAATAGGACTCTCCTTCCTTCATTATTGTCATGGTCGGGTGCGCCAAAGTTCATATAAAATTGCAACTCCGATTATTGGAACTCCGAAAATTTTTCTCATACCATTTTACATCATAATGATCACTCCTTACAATCTTCATAAAAAATGTTTATACTAATGATCGGAACTCATAATCATCTGAACTTATAACGCCAATATTCATGAAACCGTACACTTTTCAGAATTTCTTAAATATCTTACGTGTAGATAAAATTAGGTTAGGTTAGGTTAGATTTATAAAAATCTTCAAAAAGAAACAGTTTCTTAAAAAAAATCATTATAAGTTGCGATAAGTATGAGCAAATTTTTTCGAAGAAATGAAGTATGAGGAATTTTTTTCGAAGAAATGATGAGTATAGACACAAATCGTTATTTGTATAAAAAATCTAAAGACCAATTTTATATGAGCCAATATGGACCCGTCATGGTCACTATCCACTGCTTATCCTGTTGCTACATTTATTTTAATATAATCAAGTTTAACACTTTCTTAAGTTGTATCATTCTAATAAGAAATTTATTTAAAAGTTATATCTGTTGAATTTCATGCAGCATGCTGTAGACTCAGAAAGAAGAAACTGCCTACAAGGCTCCGTACTTACAAACATTTTTATTCATCCATACCTACTCCTTGCTGGTTAAGGGTTTTCCGCAGTATCTTCTGTGAACAACTACCTAATCCGGTCGGTGATAAATCTTCTTCTTATATAAAAATGAATTGCTGTTCGTTAGTCTCGCTAAAAATCGAGTGGCTCGAACGATTTTGATGAAAAATATGTGTGTATTTGAGTGGGTCCCGAAATGGTTTATAAGTAAGTAAGAATTGAACCCGGTAGGTGGCGCTGCGATGGGGCAGGACAACGTCTGTCGGGTCCACTAGTATTTTATATTTAAACACATGAATTGTTTGTGTTATCTGAATTCGGCTGTATAGAAAAATACGGTATTTAATCTACATACCTTTAAAGCGAAGTAGAACGAGGGTAAATTGGGGATCCTTCCTGGAAGAAGTGTTTGAAGAGGGTATTTTGTGTACTTGATAGATGTCAAAGGGGATGTCTTTATCATAAAGCGATATCTCGTTAAACTGTGTTATTGTGATTTAGCTTCGGTTCCGTTCAATTTATTTATGTCACGTCGCGTTGGCTATGTAACTTTAGTGCATTCATATTTAAACCACTACTGTAATTAACCTTTCTCGTGTATATACTCTACTACTATACTCGTGTGTCCTTACTTATAAACGTGGAATAACCGTGGAGTAGCTAAACCATGCTTTGTCCTTATCTGTCAAATTCAAATGTCACAATGACGGATAAGGACAAAGTATGGTTTAGCTATCCCACGGTTATTGAACGTTTATAAGTAAGGGCAGTAGGGATTATAGTATCTATAAATATACTATAGTGTATTTATGTTCTTATTTTCCATTATCGTTCATATTCTGCCAAGTGTGTTGTAATTGCTGTTAGATATTTATCTTTATTAAAAATATTTTTTATTTGTTGGTTTGTTTGTTAGTTTTTAAAAGTAAGTATTTAATTTAATTTATTCTTGACCAGTCTTTTACTTAGGTACTCCTAGTAATCTAAAGTACGAAATTTAGGGAAATTCATTATTAAGTTTTTTATCTCCTAACCTTATCTTATCTGTAAGAGGACAAACTGGCAACAAAAGTCGAGTAGGGATATTTAGGGTACTAAGTACAAATCCTCTTGAGATGGGATCAAAGGGCCAGGCGAGTAACTTGCCACTCTAGAAATGCTAATTGGGGCGAGCAACCCAATAACAAGCCTATGTAAACTTGGCTTTACGTGCGCGAGAAAGAGAGACACAGTCTTTGTATGTTTTAAAAACACGACATCAGTATTTTACTGGAATTGTAATAGAAATAGAACGTTTAAAAGCATTTATACCTGTCCTGGCGTCTTTAAGTGTCAAGTTACGTAGGTACTTACAGACTAAGTCATAGATATACGTTCCCAAGGCGTCAAAAATATCTATACGCCCCTATGCCACTGATATTAAGGTATGTATACATATATTTGGTGCATGGCCGTATGGATATTATTGCTTTTGATTGAAAAGAATTACGCAGGTTATTTTTAATTTTAAAAATTACAATATGTACACTTCACTGGATAATGACCGAGAATTTAGAAAAGTTTTTTTTTTTTGAAAACACTAATTCGCTATCATTTTCAATTATTGTAAATGTTGTAATACGTGGTTCCAAAAAAATACATTTTGTCGGCCCTATTCAGTGCTATGTAAGGGACGATACACACTCGCCATTACCGGAAATACATTTTATCCCCAATCCCGTTGTGACTGGCCGTCAAATCCGGACGGAATCTTATTGTCATTTGGCTACGTGAGCACTCGGCTTTACGATCTGGATTGTAGTGAGGACGCGTTGTTGACAATAAACTCAAGGAATACTTATTAACTATAAATATAATGAGATCTTTTGGTATCTAGTGGTGGTTAATAGTGGAAAGAGCTTGTGCTGGGTCTATCCGACTCGCCATCTTATCCTTTAACGTACTACCATCAGCAATGTTCGCATTGTTGTTTTCCGGTGTGGAGTTAAGACAACCGATGATATTACTAGGATGGGGGATTCCATTTTAGTCCTCAAGGTTAGCAATGTATTTGGAGTCTTAGGATTGCATATTTGGAGTATTCTTGAGAATTCAAATGTGTATTTGATATAAGCCGCTTGGGAATCCAAATCAGGTCAGCCTGGTACCTAGAACTCGTCGATGAAATTACGATAAGGTTGTAGAATAACGTAGCTTTGGCGCTCATGTTGATTTTGGATTTTACACTTCGAAAACAAGGGTGGGAAAAACAGGTCGCTGATCGGAGTTGACAACGTTATCAAGTAATTATTCAGCCACTTTTGATTGAAACGTGGTTGCCATAACTCTTTTTTCAGGATGTACTCGACTGTTGATGTGGGGTAAAGGGGAGCGCTTTGCTTCATATAATGGTTTTTATTTCAGGATTTTTGAAATATCTAGCTGGTAAATGAGGTTAGGTTAGGTTGAAATAAAAACCGTTTCATTAAAAACACTTTATGACTTGCGATGATTATGAATAACGATACATTCGGACTACAAATTTTTATTTGAGCCAATATTGACCCGGGGTAAAGAGTAGAGTGTTTTGGTTCTTTTACCGTCGAATATTTATGCTGCAAACTAAGACGGTTTTTACGTCGCGGTAGTGTCCCTTTCTTCCTCAGTTTTATAGGAAAACAATTAAACATTACCACTTATGTATAGACATTGACTGACGTAATGACCTGAATGCATAGCTGAACAGTAATCACATTGTTTCCATTGCCTTGCACTGACCAATTGATGCGCATGACTAACTCCCTCCTGTCACCGTTTTCCGAAACGGAATCGGAATATTTTCCGTTACATTTGCTGGGGGATGCGTATCAATCAAACATTTCGGACGATCAAAAGCATTTCGTCAGGTTCGCAGCCCCGTAGAAAATAGTTTCAAAGTTGCGTTTGTTGCTCAACCGAGCAGAAAACAAGTGCCGCACGAAAATAGAACGACACAATAGTCTATAAATAAATACAACTTGTCTGTTAGGGCGGCTGCACATATCCGATGCTATCGCAGCGGAAACTAGTTTCCGCTGTAACGGGAAATGTGCTCGTGTGTAATGCGCTTTAAATAAGTATGTTCCGTAGGACTAGAAAACGTTGCTATCGATGTAGTATCGTTGAGCATAATTATTAAAAAAATAAAATAGTCTACATAAGCTTGCGAGCTCACTTAGAACATTGACCAGTCGAAACAATTTTTCAACCTCAAGAAGATATAAAAAATGGCTAAAAACAAATCAATGTTTCTGCAAGCAGATAATGCATTATAAAAACGCACGAAAACTAGATTTATTATGTATGTTGTCTTATCATGTTTGCTATCATCGATATTTTTTTTTGATAAAAATGTGTTTGTTACAGGTAAGCGACGCCATTTTGAAATGAAATTGGTAGACACCGTAAGTATTAAGAAGATCTCCAGTAAATAGTTTTTGCGTAAGGAAATTTCACATAAACATCCAAACAACACTCACATTTAAATAGAGTTACCTACTCACAAAGGCAGGAACTAACCACTGTAATTCAGCTGCATTTTTGTAGCCTCTGTTTGAAATAGTGAACCAAATTAAAGTTAGACACAGCCGCTACTCTGGTTACCTTTTAATTTTAAAATCCCGGTATTTTGATGCAGTTACTACATTCGTGTTCGTGGTGTATGCAAATAAATGAGTGGAAAGTCAATTATTGGGGGAACCAGTATTAAGATCTTAGATTTCACACTGTTTCACAAACGCAGTAGAATAGAAATGGACAAAATAACATGAGAGATCGTACATACATGTAAATCTCTCATAGGGTTGTGGTTTCTGGTTGTGTGTGAAGTGGTAAAGCTAACACAACCATTATTATAACTTTTAAATAGATAATTATAACACCCCTAATTTTGCGTCGCGGGTTTAATACTCCTTCTTTTATAGATGATAACTCTTTAAACGGCCCAACCGATGTTAATCAGCCCTCTTAGATAGGCTTTAATCAACCACCCTATAGTTAAACTAGTGTAGTATTGACTAATTTAGTACCTACGTAACCTGTTCCTAGATTCTGGCTGGCCCACACACACATCTACGTCTTACCCGTGCACCCTTGCGGTCTCTAGTGCCACAGACTATACACGGCGCGCCATATGTGCATATAGAACCTCTTCGTCTCTATTAGGTAAATAATGCGCCTTCAAGGTCATTATTTATTTATCTACATACACTACAACTAGCTTTCTATTAAACCACGTTCATATTGATTTTTTGGAAATAAACAATGCCGTACCATAGACATACAGACGCAGAGACTAGGCGTAATACTTTACTCTTTTTGCGTCAGGTTTATTGAAAATAATCAGAACTAGTCAAATTGACGCACACACGTCACTTGTAAAAGAGGCTTAATGTCAGTTGCGATGGTCTTCTACATAGATTTATTCTACTATTTAGGTGGCCAAATAGAATCGCTTGCGTTCACCCATAAAATCGCCTACAAATATGACTTTTCAATTGAGACAACCAATCAAAAAGTTCTGTACGAATTATTAGTTGATGAGAATGATGAGTAGGTAAATGATATTTTTATGCAATTATATGGGAAAATAACGCAAGTGTTTCTATGTGGCTACCTATATGCTTAATGCTTAATGCTTACACATACTGCAAAAACACGAGTAAAGCGATTTAGTTATATGAAATTCTCGTAAAAAAGCGAACTGTATTACGCCGCTTCAAGGGCTCCAATCCAATTGATAAACATAAACGAAGATGACCCCCTTTCCCACGGCCTTGGCGTTATCGGCGGAAAGTAGGCCGCAACGTAACATGTGGTTGATTTGCGTTTTTATTTAATCTATGTTTCGATTGCTACCACAGATTGACTTATAGTTTCAAAGAGAGTTGTGTGCTGCGCGGTTTTTATTGTTTGTTTATTTCAATTTGGATTTGCGCAATTTGTTAGTGAGCAAAGTTTTGGTTTGTTTGTGCCCAGCTTTATTTTAGTGATTTTATTTTAGTGGCTGTAAAACTTTGTTTGCTTAGTTAACAGCTTTTTTTATTAAGGGGTGTTAGAATTTAAAAATTATTTATAAAATGTCCTAATGATAGGTACTTTAAGTTCAAATACCTACATGAAACTATTTAGGTAAAATGTAAACAAAACAAACCTAAATACGAAACAACCTTTATTCTTTAAAACTTGCTATAAATGTAAAGCCCATTGCGGGTTAGATAAGCGCAAAGGAAATGGCAAATAGTTAACTCCGTGTAAAACGCATTGAGCCCGGCAACCGGAAATACCCCCACCGGAAGTCCCGTGTATCCACGCCGAGCAATAATTACCAGCGAACTAGTTTCATAGCGATTTAGCGACATAACGGGACACTATGTAGTTTGACTTTTATTTTTAATAGATGGCGTTAACTAAGTTTTTATAAAAAAAAACTTGAAAGGCACAAGTATACAATTGTGGACAAAGAGGGTTGTGTACTCAAAGTGTTTCTTAGCGTGTGGGTTTTTGTGAAAATGAGGCAAAGACAGGACCAAGACTGTTTGCTAACGCTTTTCTCGCTGCTGTGCGACGAAACTAATCCCAAGAAGAGGATTAAAAAAGGTAACATCCACGCTCCGAGCTTTTAGAGATTATAGAAAATGTACTTACCCGTGTTCTGGAAATTGGGAACGCGCGATAATGTATCAAGGACGACGCGGAAAATTTATTAAGTAGTGACCGGATTTGATTCCAGGTATGAGCAAATATTTGCGTGATGAGCGGAAGTCACTGTTCCCGAGTATTTTTCTACGTATGTAATACTAGAGAACGCCCGCGACTTCGTACATGTAGTAGTTTCTCGCTACTATCCCGATTTTAAACCCTTAGGGGATAAATTTCCGAAAAATCTCTTCTAAGTTCATCCCTAGGATATCCAAGGAATATTCTCTACAAATTTCAAGTCCCTAGGTCTATTCCTTTCGGCTGTGCGTTGATCGATCAGCCAGTCAGTTTCTTCTTTAATATATGTATGTATACATATAAACATAAAACTGTTTATTTATACATAAAAGTACTTTGATCGTTATCTACTCGTACAAGCCTAGAGCTTAGTTTGGGACTAGGTCAATTCGTGCGAGATTGTCTTCTGATAATATTTCTATATTTATATCTAAATGATTGTTGTTCAAAAAATCGCCAAATGAGAATCTGGTATCCTTGATACACTTATGCTCGTTCCCTGCTAATATTTGACATATTTTGTATGTGGACCCGTCGCCTTTTAACCCGACTTAAATAAAACTAGCCGCGTTCTCAATATATAGAACGATCATTAGGTTATTAAACACTGCGCAAGGTGGCAAGGTCTCTGTTCCGGGCGAACCACAGTTTGTTTAATTATATTCGTTAAAAAAATTATCCACGAATGGCTTGAAGGTCTTTTATTATACATTGCCAGCAACTAATCCATTGATAACATCACCTCTATCCTGCAAGGTGCAGTATGAAATCTAATTGTTGTGGGCGAGCCTTATCAACGCGATACGACGCGCACAGATAACGCAACAGTCCGCACTCACGCTAGAACAAATTTACTCGCGAGTGAAAACACTGCTTATACTAAAAGATAAAACAAAACCGTGTCGCGTTCCAATTTTAAAAATTTAAATTGTTTAAATAGATGCTTGATAAGTTAAATTTAGAATCTGTTTAGTGATGTGAAAGGTTTTGCATTATATCGATGTTTATAATGTTCTTGATAATTATCAATGTGTCGAAATTGTTATTGCTATAACAAATTAGGTTGACGTGAAATGTTAAAAGATACAAATGCATGCTATTATGCATATTGTGGGCTAAAATAGTGCGTGAGAAATGAAGTCGTTTTGGACTGAGTTTTTAACTGCAGCTGCGAATCATCCGTTCCCCTCGGTGCCTGGGGACTTCATGCCGATATACGACGTGTACCAAGAGGATCATGATGATGATAGTCAGTATTTAGAAAATGTATTCTAATTTCTCATTTCAATATTGCAGTGAAAAACATAAACCTAGCAACTGGCAACTACCAAAACCCTATTAAATTTTGTCACGATTATTATATTTACTTTATCATCAAAACTCATAGAAAGCTTTATCTAGCTGTTTGCGTCATACACTGAATCAATCATTCTGATTTGTACATTCATCAATATAAGTCACGTTTGTACATGAGAATGATAAATTATTACATGTAAATCATGGTCATGCTATATATATAATGACCCAGTTTAAAACATTTCCTTTATAAAAGTGGGACTAACTATACTGCTAAAATACTTGTGAGATCCCTAGACAAACAATAGGTACAGTAAAGAGCCCTCTTATTAATAAAAATTGATTATTACTCGTGGTAAATACTTTTATTTATTTTTCTCATTGATTAAGGTAATACATGGTAGGTGTAACTTTGATCATAGCTCTGGAGCAACTCCTTGAAAATTCACCAGAAAAACAGACGATCGCTGTTCCATCCAAGTTTATTTTTAAATTTTAAAAATTTAAAAACAAACTTTACATAAGATATAAAAAGGTATACTGAAATAAGGCCTATTCTACTATTTACAACCTTATTTCAGTACATTCCTCGTCCCTCTGGGGACAAGGAACGGAACCTACCCGGGCCTAAAGAACTACCTAAGTGAGGATTATAACTATCCGTTTCCCTCTAGGAAATAGCTTTCTGTGTAATCAATATATCGGTGGAAACTTTACTTGTCAAACCGATATTTCAACACAAAAAACTTTCGACCTTGAAAACCTCACTAAAAAAAGATCGGCGGATAGAAACTAATTACCTACCTGCCTAACCCTACAAAGAAATTTGACAGCCAAGCATAGAAGATGCTGGACCACCAAAAAGAATTTGACAGTCAAGCATGCTGATCTACTAAAATGGATTCGACAGTCAAGCATGGAAGATGCTGGACTACTGACCATCCAACATGGAAGATGCTGGATCCCTAACATATATCCGACAATCAAGCACGGATGGTGCTGGATTACCAACATAGGCTTGACCATCAAGCATGGTATATGCTGGACTACTAACAAATTCAACAATCAAGCATGGAAGATGCTGGATTGTCTCACAATTATAGAACAGTGAATGAATTTCTTTATTTAAAAAGAAATTCATTTGTTTATGGACATTTGTCCACTTTCATCCGTCAGTGAGCTGACCTTTGTCAAGTCACTCTCGGATTCAAGCATCTATAATAATAATACTAATTTTTTTTTATACACCCTAACTAAAAAATAAAAAAAAAACACAAAACATAAAAATATTACAAATTCACAAATACAAAACTAAGTCGCGCCTGTGTCTCACATCTCGGCCTGAGATATGGACACAGCGTCTTCGCAGAATGATGATGAACTGCAATTTCTTCCTGATGTCACATCAGGTGATTGCAGCATCAGCATCCTTGGCGAACGCAAGCTTGGACTGCGCAGCTTCTCGCAGTTCAAGAAGTTATTTACATGAAAAAGAAATGGTATTAAACACACATGCTATAACAAGTTTAAATTAATCAGAAAATCTGGAAATAATGAGCATCAACAAGCATCCACCATATCACACCTCAACATGAATGTATGACCCATCTATCACGAAGGAACCAATATGCCATGAGATATGTGAGATGAAACCAAACAAGTTTCTTCCAACCTTATAGGCATAAAGGAATTCTCACAACCCCAGACACACCAGACCCCATGGAGATATGTCCACAACATGTTGTTCTTTTCTCCTCTCTCCCCAACGGTTGCTCATGCTTTCCATAACTTGTACTATAAAAGGAAAATACAATTATTATCACATCTTATATTCTTCATTACTATTTTAATTAACCATTCAATACTATATGTTTCATTAAAATTACCTAACGGGGACATTTACCTAAGTATACAAAATATCTTATTCATTCCTTTTCACACTTATTATTCAATAGAGTTATATGATATTATCTTGTTTACTCTATTCTCAATACATTTTACTAAGTTATTCATCCATCATTCGAACATATCTGCTTATCCATTTTACATTCCTAAACCTTTCTACTATAACGACCAACGAGATAACGACCATATACATACAAAACCTAACCCCATAATTCATACAACTATAAGTGAACAAGGCATCGAACCATTGTTATAACCCGAGTTTACTATGAACTCTTATGGGTCCACCTAAAGTATAAAAAATTAATATAAACCCCATATAAACCGTTTGCCGTTGTGAATGATGAAAGACAATGCATCTTTCCCCTGATTTACTATGAAATCATTTAGGGTTTTCATTCACAGTTAACACGCGATTTTTACTTTACCTTAATATAAAAAAATATCCCGGTCGGGTCGTTCACACTAACATTCCATAAGCCTATACTTCTCCTATTCCTAATCCTGCTAACTCACTTTTCACAACACTTTCCTGGATGAATAACAAATTAAATTATTATATAAACATGTTTTTTAATTTGTTTATAATATAAATCATTCGCAATGATTGACATGACACGCAAAAGTCAAGGTCAAGAATTTTCCTGACAGCTCACAGTTAAGCTAACGAAAATTAAAAAGCTATTTGGCTGCGTTCACATTTCATCTATTGTAACGCTAGATGCCATTAAATATTACGTTCAACGTCACGTCATGTATGACATAAAAATTAAATACGTCATATTTTTTTTCTAAGCAGAAAATATTTTTCTTTCCGAAATAGAAATGCTATAAAATGAAATATAAGTAATTAAAAAAAAATACGAATTATATAAAACCAGGATTATAAAATCTATCACGTCTAAAATTAACGCGCCTGCCTATGCCTACGACAATTCCTATGGATTAACAAACAAGGACGATCTGACTTTTTAACGGGAATCCTCCGTGGCGGCGTCTCCTGGTAGTCATCACTCCTCTCCTGGCGTGATTGCGTCGTGGAATATTTCTTGCGCCTGGATCCATCTCCGATGAATGCTGCCAAACTTGAAACTTCTGCTGCCTGCGCTCCGTTTTGTCACGATGTACAGTCGGGCTGAAATATTATTGACCCGTGCTAGGGGTCCATATTATAACCAAGTGACTTTAATCTCCCCTTTTGATGGCCCCATTTTTTTTTCTCGGTGCAGTGAAGTGAATATAAGCGTCGATTTTGACCATGGTGTGGATTCACTTCCATTTCGTCCATATCGTCGTTTATAATAAAATAGTGCTATAGGCGATGAAATAGAATAAATATATAAATGATCATGATGTAGTGTTATTTCTAATTATATATCGCCTGAAACATCTTGGTACGTAACTTTCGTCCTCGGGGTGGGTCTTGAAAATGATGAGGCACAGCGTCGACTCATCTCACTTATTCTTCATTCTCTCCTTTCTCCTGGTAGAGCATCACTTTTTGCTTGCGAGAAGTATCGGGTAGCTCCGTTGTGCCACCAAGTAAAGAGGGGCGAGCCCTCTTATAAATAAAAATTGATTATTACTCGTGGTAAATACTTTTATTTATTTTTCTCATTGATTAAGGTAATACATGGTAGGTGTAACTTTGATCATAGCTCTGGAGCAACTCCTTGAAAATTCACCAGAAAAACAGACGATCGCTGTTCCATCCAAGTTTATTTTTAAATTTTAAAAATTTAAAAACAAACTTTACATAAGATATAAAAAGGTATACTGAAATAAGGCCTATTCTACTATTTACAACCTTATTTCAGTACAGTACCGATGTCGCTTACTCGGCAAGTCAACAGAGGGTCTCTCTAATAAAATCTTACCAACGTAGACATTCTGGAAAATGAACATCAACACTGATTTTATATACAACTTGTATTGGTGACAAAGAAATGGACAAAATGAATGTGCCTTTTTTGCGTGGCAGTATTAGATATAGGTACGTAAAGAAGCGCCGTGTTCCCAGTGGATTACGGTGACCAATCACAAGGTAGCTAAAAAATGAAAAATAAAAATATAAAACTTGCAGGCATTATTATAGAGACAAAATTATTGTTTAAAATTTATTTATACAGCACAGTTTAATATTTATTTATCCATAACAGCCATATCGATCTAATTCAGCTATTCAAGTGTTTTCGCGATTGTATTACTTATCGCAATTGTGGGAGATTACGTTACGTATCGAACGTCACAATAGATTGGCGCTAGAAACGAATTACTTTTATTTTGATTTTATTTATTACTTTTTACCAATTCCTTGACTTGCATAGTGTCTAATACGTAGTGTTTAAGATAACTTCATTAATCCAGCAACCAACAATCATGTACCAAATTCCACATTTCTTTGTTTTATACTTACCTTCTCACGTATTTTTTATAAAGCTATGGGCTGGAACTCTAATATTATAATAAGTAAATAATTAACTTTTTCGTCTCGCGTACTATAAACCGCAAATATTGATGTCGTTGACGGTATCAGAATACCACCAATAGCGTAACCGAAGCGTAGCGATATTAATAAGCTTAACAAAGAGTATTATAAATAATCATAACAAAAGAAACTATAAATTTTAATAATGTAAATCAACTACCCTGTATGACGTATGACGCCATAATTGAAAATTAACAGAGAAATCTGTGGCCGCTGTCAATTAAGAAACCGCAAGAAAGAAATAAACTAATTACGACGTGCTTTGTAGTTTCCTTTTAAAGCTTGTAGAAAAAGTATAAATAAATAATTTTTGTTATACTGTAGCTTCACAATTATAATAATGAAAAATACATAAAGCCGACGCGCGCATTTTTTATAAAAAGTAAAGCCTCGAACTTTAAAAATGTCTTTTCCCGAAACAATTCCCCCACCTATTATTAAATGTTCACGCCCGACCGATTGTTTTAGCAAGACAAAAGACAATCGAATTTCACGCTCTCCTTCGTGCCAACGTTGCGCAAACTCACTATTGTTATCAGTCCAATGCGTCTTATCTGAGCTCGCAAGATAATGGTCGCCCAGTCGTCCACGCAATGTACCTGCTCCATCCAGTTCTCGGCGCAGCACAGATGTGACCGCGCTTATAACACAACTCATCTTATATCTTATCGACGTTGAAAATCACGCGCATCTGCACTACTAGAGCAATCTAATCGTTAAAAAATAACGGGTAAAACGTGTGTAGCGTATTTTAACTTTATAAAAATGTGAATTTCAAGGCTAGTGCTGTGAAAGTGTCGATATGAAAGTAACGTGGAGTCAGACTGTTGAAACGGTGAAGGAGTGTGCATGGCAGACGGTGAACTGTGGGTTGGATGTGTGTAGCCGATTCTCAGCTGTGCACCACCTGCTAGCCCAGCCTTATCCGTTGTTGGATGCGGTGATCGCTGCTCCGTCGTACACGAGACAATGTTGGTATTTACTTCGACTTTCTAAGACACATTTTACACTTTTGGTTGATTAAAAACGATTCAAAGTATGTTTTGCCGCTTTGAATTAGTTTATCAATATCGACAATATCACATTATAATTATCAGTAAGTGCTGCAATTATTCAAGTTTAATGCGACCCCGTACCGACATTCTTCCTTTACTCGGAAAACTATTAATAAAAGTGAATCACCTATCGATTTGTGACGATTATCATTGATTGATTAATTACACTGGGTAATAAAACACCTACTTCCAGGTTTATCGCACTTAAATAAACACTACAATTTAACTAAAAGTGTTGTTATTACTAGTTAGCTTTACTATATTTATAAATAAATAAGGTATTTTCATGTATATCGATAAACACGTACATCCCGAGCCTCCGCCGTCCATGAAAATAGATCGATAAAAGATATCCTCTTGCCTAATCGCCGTGTAGTAGCATCTGTTTTTTCAGGATCCAGATAAAATTTTATCTTACAGACTATTGAGCCAAGTTAGCCAAATAAGTCGCTCCAAACGGACGCTTTGAGAATTTTCACGGTCATAGGCTTTTATGTTGTGGGAATACGGACAGCGCAATACATATTGGATTTATTTAATACGGAAAATTGGAATTATTTGCAGAAAAATCATTGGCAGTCGATTGAAATGGGTTTTTATTGGCTACAAATTCGACTACGCTAGGAATACGCTAGGACTTCATAGTATATTTACGATTAATACGACACGTTAGCCTATTTGATAGTGGCCTACGAAACTAGCGGTCCCGGATTCAAATCCCCGGTAAGGGCAGATATTTGTGTGATGAGCACGAGTATTTGTTCCTGAGTCTTGGATCTTTCCTATATTTTTAAGTATGTATTTCTCTAAATTTATGTAAGTTTATCGTTGTCAAGTACCCATAGTTCAAAGCTAGTTTGGGACTAGGTCAATTTGTGTAATATTCTCCCACAAAAAAATGTTGAAAAAAAAAGATGTGTTGACTTTATGTGAAAAATACAACTGCAATGCACATTCATCTATCAGCGCGCTGCGGCTATCGGCGTCGATGGTCCGATGCCATCCGTCAATCGGTGGTTTAGATATATATCAACAAATGCTGAATACATTTTCGCTGGTTTTAGGTTCGCGGCGCGGTATCTGCACTGGAACTAAAAGGAGAAAAACTTTATATTGTGCAAACAAAACACAGTAAAATTTAAATAACCAACAGTAACCAGAATCAATCAACTAGTTTAGTTTAAAAACGACAGCATTTACCTTGAAATACACATATGATACCTACTAATAAAGGTTGGGTCAGCATAATATGTACCGAAGCAAACAGCAATGCGATGTATTTTATATTCTAAACAAATAAAAACTGCCAATCAAGTTGCAACCAACCCGATGAAATTTAATTTCGAATTGCTCAAACGTCAAATAGCGAGATACAAATATACAAAAGACCAACTAACAATTGTTAAATTATGCAAATATTTCGCAATATCAACTCAAATAATGGCGACATTTAAATAATCAAACTGAAACACGACGACAGCCGGCTCGCAACCGGGATATTGTATTTTAAATCATTTTCCAATTAATATTTAATGTTGTATATTTTAGTTGAGCGCAATTTGGACCGGCCTTGCAGCGGTGCGTTCCAATTATAACTTTTGCGAGAATTCTCGCTTTTTTATTGCGAATTCCGTTTGTGTTTTATCGAGTTACCGTTCGTTATATGTCGGTAGGTGCGAATTAATTAGCGAAGTTGATATTTCTACTTTTGTAAAACTTCGAGAACTGTGGCACCTTTGAAGACGGAAATTATCATTTGAAAAGTCACGTTTGCGACTTTTCGTGTTCGATTGTGTCACTTGAGTTTTTAATGGAACTCAGTACCAACCCACGTTATAAATGTAATCGGAATGTAACCGATATACTTCAACAACTCAGGAGCCCTAATATGGCTGTGTTTATCGCGTGACAAAGTGTGGATAAGGCATCCGTCACCTTCTGACACGTAAATAAGTACGAGAGTGACGGACGCTTTACCCACGTTTGACACACGATTATATTAGACGCAGCCATACTAGGCCCGCTGATCTCTATAAAATTATGGAACCAAAAACCTAAGACGTACCAAAAATAAATTTAAGTAGGTACCTACATCAAAATTTGAACAACCTCCATGTACAGCCTGTCCTTATTACAAGGGTTTTTTCTTATTTTAATTAACAGCTTTCACTCCTATTACGGTGTATTTCGCCAATGTTGAGTTATTTGTAGACAATAGCGTTGGACTTATTAGAGAAATTAATCCATTGCCATATCACACGCGAGGAATTGTTCGGTTATAAAGTATTTTCAATTGTGGACAAAACAGGGGATTAGCTCCATGCGCTCCTGTCAAGTCCCGCTTTTAATTTATTATGTATGTATTTTTCTATCGCCAATAAAACTTTACTTATATGTAAAAAAATGGTCGAATATTGTTTAGCCTTCCCTAGATGCAAATCGCATAGCATATTTGTATAAAATAATAATGAAGTAATTGAATGAGGTCCGATGCAAATGTTTCGTTTTGTTTGCATTCGCGATAATTCGACAGCAAACAGGCAGCGTCCACTTTATTAAGCTATTTGTTGATAATACGAGTCAAAGCATTCGGCGCCAAAGTCACCTAAACGGGTTCGTTTCGTAAAGAAATCAGACACATTGGCTTTGAATATGTTGGCCTTGTTATTATGGAGTTAACTGACTTAATTTGATTTTAATTAGCCAGTTGAAGTGCAGTTCTTTTCGCCACTTTAAGCTGTGACTTTTTGAATGTAGCCGTACTATAGGTTGTTATCTAGTCAGAGAAAAGGATAGAGCTATGGGCGTCATATATATCTGTCCCTTTCACTGCCTGGAACTTGACAAGTTCTGACAACGTGATACGGCCGGTTGTAAGACTAGCACCACTTCTTTTTTTCGCTTGTTGCTCATAGCGCATCAAATTAGTTACTAGCAAATTGTTTATAACTTGGTTATCTCCCTTTACCTAATTTATGACGAAAGAAACGCACTCAATGGCAAGAGGTGTCATTCTGAAAACTCGCTTGGTCAACCACCAAACTGATGGCAATCGTACCTAGACCCGACTGCCCGTAAACTTCCCACGGCGTCATGTGCCTACGAAATTTGCGGCAAAATAATCTTAGAATAAACGAATTTTAAGAGATTTTTTTCTCTTCTGCGTTTCTTTTGTTGTACACTAGTTGGAAGTTAGAAAATACTGAAATGCACACTCCATCTAAGAAATTAAAATCACAACCATCAAGTAAGATTAGGCAAAATTAAAATATGTTGCTGGCACGTCTCCCGAAACCCCTTTTGCGTGTTTTTAGACTATGATAAGGTTTTTTATTTACTGTCGAGTCCTGTTGTACGGAAAGTTGCTGTCAATGGTTTAACTGGAAAGCAAGCAGGCGGATTTCGTGGAAAGTCGCTTCGTTGGATATCAGAAAGTTTGCGCTGACAAAATAATATACTTTAATAAAACTCTTCGTTGCGCTTCGGATCACAAATAATGGGATTAATTGGTGATATTTATTGTACTGAACGGGTTTTATCTAATTTACCCCACTGCCGTAGACAGGTTATGTTTTTCATAGCATTGAGAACTCAAATAACAAATGCAAGTACTTTCTATATTCTCTTGACGTGTTCCTAGACCTGATGCAAAACGCAAAACGATAACGTAAACGATTTTCGAAAAGTGTCGAAAATGGAATTGATACAAGCGCTGGACGTGACAAGTGCCAATTCTTTACGTTTTCGGTTGGGATAACGTTTGTAGAATGCACCTTGACAGCTACTGCTGAGGCAGCGGTTCCAACGAGTTTACCTTTTGTATTTGTATATGCAAATGTGGCTTCAACATTCCAATAGGGTTCTATGACATGAATTGACTAAATTTAGTGTCTTCAGCCAATTCGGCTGTGTAGAGGTTGTTAACCTTTACTAACCGGTGTATTAAATAGCTTATAACATGCAATAAAACTCGTCAAGTACAGGTATCGTCGTACGTTTTATGATAAGTAAATATCGTTACTACTTTAGAAAAACTCGTATCTGATATTTCGAGATGTATGAGTTTGAACTTAATTCTCTTCACGTTTAAGTTTAAAATCGTACGTCACGAAATATGAGATACGACGTTTTTGAAAGCAACGACGATATCGTAAATTGTAATAAAGTTACCATTTGTATTGAGGGATAAACGAGCTTTTCTATATTACGAGTCCATACGCCAAATGCAAAATTTTGTATAGTAAAAGTTCAAAATATGAATATCATATTAAAGTACAAGATAGATAAGAAGTCAATCCTGACACATTGCACGACCAGCCCCCTATTTCACGATCTTGACAATGACACGTGACAGGTGACCATTCGGTATACATTGCAAAGTTAACACGGTGATACATCTCTGGGTTACATATAAGCCGCGCCATGTACACTAAAGTGTCACCTGTCACTGTCTAGATAGTGAAATAGGGGGCAAGAAGTTTCTGACTATTGACATTGTTGACAGCAATAAAACAATGCTAAACTTATTGGTTGCGTGTGGAGGAATAGTAACAACAGCATTGTTTGACAGCTTTCAACATTATCCATATTGACGGATTGACTTCTTATCCGCCGGGCACTGTAGTGGGGCGGTTTTTAAAAACATTGAACATAGTTAAGAACAGTTAAAGCCTCAATTAAAATCCTTAACTTTTTATCATTTCGTAACGAAAATTACTATACTTAAATCATTCGATGGTTAAAATGACAATTGGCGTATAGGACAAATTTACAGTACAATTTAGTTGTCCTTTACGCCATTGGCATTTTAGCTTCGATTATGGTTAACTTTCGTTACGAAATGGAAAAAAGTAAAGGATTTTAATTGTGGCTTTAACTGTTATTAATTATGTACACTTTATTTGAAAACGGCCCAGCGGTGGTAGGACGTGCAGGGCCCGCCTGGGTCGCTTCCGCCATTTCCTTTCTTTCCACCCTTTAACCTACCGACAAGTAGCAGAATCGGCTTGTTTTGTTTTAGTGGGGATAAGCCAACCAGTAAAATATTAGGTCCTTACCTATGAAATTGGCGTTTTATAAGGAGAATTTTATGAAAACGGTGGTTTTCATACATTTAATTTTGCGGATTATTTAGTAACGTCAAATGCAAACCCAACAAAATTCTGTCAGGAATATTGGACACTTCTAAGCTATTTTATACATATCAATTACTTAAAAATAGTTAGCTTCATAAAACTGCGTAATTGAAACACTTGAACTCACAGCACATGAAAAGAGTTGAGTTCACACTTTAATTTTGTGATCCTGTGATTCCGTGATCTCTTTCTAATTTAGGAACCATGCTTTTGTCGGTATCGCTCAAAGTAAGGCCTTATTTTGTTCAAATTCCAGAGCTACCTCTATTTTTTTGGATCGGGTAACGTTCCTTAAACATGTGTTCTCACTTCAGTGCGAGGTTTTGAAACTTAACTCTCAGAGGATAAATACGCGTCCCCGCAAGATTGTAAGTAAGAGCTAAACTTTTACTGCAGCTGATTAAAGTTATCGCAATAAACGGTACGGGAGCTGGCTACTTACCCTCCAATAGGAAACTTTCACCGCAGTCAAGGTTTTGAAAGAGTGTAGATGCGAAACCGTTTCTGCTTTACTTTTGGAACTGAGAACTTAAAAGACTTAATGATTATTTGAATTGGGTCTGTGCTTATTTTTTTGGTACTCAAATTAATTAAAAATTTAGTATAAATTTTATTGTCGACCACACTTTAGATTTCTATGTTAAGGTAGTAGAAGTAAGTTTGTGATGTTTTACGGAGTAATCTCTGGACCTACTGAACCGATTTTGAAAATTCTTTTACCAATAGAAAGTCACGTTATTTGTGAGTGTCATAGGCTTTATATTAACCCAAAAAAATATATTGCCCAATGAAGTGGGCACGGGAACAGCTAGTATGCAATATAATGATAAAACGTAAGTGTAATAGGCCATGTTCCAAACGATTCTCGTCTTACCTATAAGAAACACCTACAATTCAAATGGCTTGAAGACGAAAGCGAAAGGTTAAATTTAATTTGATCCAAGTATGCTTAACCTGATCAGTCCAATTATATTTCCTTTTCCGCTACACAATAGTACATTACTTAACAAGGGCTGTAAAAGAAAGAAAGCCCGAAATCGCAGGTATTTGAGACCCGAGCCGTAGGCGAGGGTTGTAAATATGCGATAGAGGGCTTTCTTTTTTACTGCCCGTGATGAGTACACAATTTTACGTCTTCACCTGGCCACAATGCGAGTTTTACCGTGCGCGCAGCGTGCGATAAAACTCACATTATGGCCAGGTGTTACGTAAATACTATTTTCATCGTTAATTATCGTGAAATACCGTATTTCGAACAATTCCCAGCTCAATCGGGTTAGCCGCCAGCCACCGAGCTGACGAGTGTTTGGTCACGTCTCTAATATGATAATTCCGATTAGCGTGGCCCGCCACTCAGCCAATTTGACGCCAAACCGTATTTAATCCCGTTTACAAACAGCGCATCTGCATTTTAGTTTTTAAAGCAATTTGACACTCCCCAATAGCATTATTAAGGTTATATTTACAAAGGCAATTCTGTAAGAAACACTCTTTTTATCATTCAAAATAAATAGATTAATATCTCGTTTACAATCAGCGCATCTGCATTTTCGTTTTTAGAGCAATTTGACACTTCTTAGTAGTGGTCATAAGGCTATATTTACGAACACAGTTCTGTAAGATATGCTCTCTTTTTTTTTTAAATAAATGGACTTTTTGAGTGCCAAAAACACGTTATGGGGTTTATTTTCTATGTAAATAAGGAAGTCGGGCACCGGTTAACGACTATCAGCTTCACTGTTTACAAGGCATTATCAGTAGTAAGGTGCAACACTAGATCTAAAAAAAACCGCCTTCAAAAACGCAAAAAATAACTTCTACCACTAGGTACTTAGTAGTAGGTACCTATCCTATTAGGTTAGTCCAACTGAAGTCGGCTTTTTGTTGAAAATATTGTGGTCGCCGACTTCAGTTGGACTAACCTAATAGGATAGGTACCTACTACTAAGTACCTAGTGGTAGAAGTTATTTTTTGCGTTTTTGAAGGCGGTTTTTTTGTTTTTTAAAACATTTATTTTATTTTACACTTTTTAGTGATCATAATAAGCTTATGTAGTCCCACTTCTTAGTTGATATATGAAACTTTAAGACATTTCAAGCTCGCCGCAAGCAACGCCGCGGGAAAATCATAGTCATTTTAAAACAATTAAATGTGCTTCGTTGTAGTCGCTCAACTATCTTAATCGAGATATCTTATCGCCACCCTTGAAATCGGTACCGTTGAGGAGTTCCGGTGGCCATCTGTGGTCTTCATCATCAGTTCCGCTTCACCAAGTGACACTTTCTGAATGCAAATGCTGCACTTGTTACTAAAAATACTAAAATCGCTTTATGTTTGCATACAATATTTGAGGAGTTCCCTCGATTCCTCACTGATCCCTTCATCAGATTCAGATTTGCTGACAATGGGACCACCTCGGAAGTATACTCTATCAAACCAAAAAAGATTTTTTAAAATCGGTCCACAATTGACGGAGTAATCGGTGAACATACATAAAAAAAAAAAAAAAAAAAAATACATACATTGGAACGTATAACCTCCTCCTTTTTTGAAGTCGGTTAAAAATAGCTATTCAAAGGCTTTTGTCAGGTTTGTTAGAAACAGAAGTAATTCATTTAAGCGAAGGTAGATTTTATCCTCTATCACTGTGGGTTTTTTATCACCCCTATAGAAACAATAATATAAATAATGCCCTGACAATATGGAATATGCATGGATTTTTTAAATCGCATTTTTGAACAAAACATAAAAATACCGTAAAAGACATCACCAAAAGTGAAATTAAAATTAAAGTCGGTCAAGAAATACGGATAATACAATAATTTCGAACTGCTAATTAGACAAAGAGATCTGAAGTGCACCGGTGACGTCATTGTGCAGTTCGGCCATATAAACGTAAAATTCTGTTTTTCTAGAAAGAGATAGGAGCAAATATTTGTTGGCTTATATCTTGGTTATTTTTATAGCTATTCAAAAAATGTTTTTCTCACCTGTTTGTTACATGAATCAGCGTTTATGGAAGCTGTAAAAACATGCATATTCCCTATTACAGGTACGGTCGGCCTTATAAGAAGCTGCACACTTTACTGTTTTGTCACTTTAACGTCATGTTTGAACTGCTGCACTAATCTGTCAAAGGCGTTACAGCGACAAGGTACAAAAGTGTTCAGCTTCTTATAAGGCCGACTGTACCAGCCTGTTAAACAGCCAATTATAATGAATCGTTTCAAAACTAGCAATCCAATCTGCTGAAACAAAATTGACCTCCGATTACCCAACTTTAACTGGGAAACTTGGAAACAAAACTAGTTAAAAGAATTTCTATTACCGGAATCGGTGTTTAGGCGTAGGGCGGCTTCACACGAGGCGGGTATGCTAAGTGTAACGGGGCTTGTAAACGCTGCGGCTATATTACCTACACTTGAAACTTGTGTAGGTAATATTGTAAGCGCTTTTACCAAATCTTCTCGACTTGTTCATGTCCAAGGGCCGGTATTCTAGGCGTTAAAAACCATATCGTCTTTGACCTGGGGCTCTACTTTGAAATCAGTAATTCGAACTTCGGATCGCCCCGTCACTTTCTTGCGAATTAGTGACGCGTCGAGAGCAAAAGGGATAGCAATAGACGAAGTTCGAATTACTGATTTCAAAGTAGAGCCTCTGTTATCGTATTGTCAATGTTTTGATAGCTCCTATTAACTTGACAGTAACGGCGGCAGAGTTAAAAAAAATCCATAGCAGGTCTTGTACGATATCGTTTTTACCGTATTAAAATAGAGGCACGGGTAGATATCACCATCCCTCCTTAAACCTGCCGCCAAACAGCAATGTTCGCATTGTTGTGTTCCGGTGTGGAGATAAGACAACCGATAAAATGACCAGGGGTGTGATTCTCTCAAGAAGCAAAGGTGAGCGAATGAACGAGTGAAGTCCAAGCGGCGAGATTAAGTAGTCCCGTCAAAGTGAACAAAACACATTTTAGGGCGTGCATTTTCAATTTGGCAGCATGTCGTCTCGAACGTATAAGGCTGCCTACTTGAGAATGCACTCGCTAATATGTGTTTTGTTCGCTCGGACGGGACTTCTTAAACTCGCCGCTTGGAATTCACTCCTGCGTTCGCTCACCTTTGCTTTTCAGAGAATAACACCCCAGGATTTCATCTTAGTCCAGAGGGTCGGTAGTTTGTTAGCAGTCTTAGGCTCTTGTCCCACTGCCGGCGAGAAAGCGATTAGCTATCGACTATTTTCTCGCTCAAGAAACGAACAAAAGATATGGATCCCGTGTCAATAAAAGAGACACGTATATTAATAGTTGATCGCTGGCTGTTCACATCGCGGGCGAGAACTCTCTCCAGTAGTTTGTCGAAACAAAAGATATAGATTCCGTTTCAATAAAAGAGACGCATATATTAACACTTTGACTGTCCATGCATTACATGTAATGCACTGGTGACCTAGCTCTGCACGTCCACGTATATATGTAAAACACTACCCAGTCGTGCATTACATGTAATGCATGGACGTACCAAGCCAGGCCATTGATGGAAGCGAGGGACAGTTAAAGTGTTAATAGTTGATCGCTGGCTCTTCTCGCTTCCCGCTCATAGTCGGCGGTGAGACAAGTGCCTTAGGATCATGTTTTTAGGATTGCAGTTTTAGGATTCCAAATTTTTATGAGCCTTAGATCCTTAGATAGGTGGCCTGTGTGCCAGTTCTTTTCCTTTTCCTTGCTATAAAAAATAAAGGTTTCAATATACGACCAGAAAAAATACATTTAAACAAAATAGTATGTATTTTGCTAAAGAAACACCATTCTTCAGTGTGCCCGCCTCTTTCCCTTTCTTATTTGCGCCAACTCCATTAGTCCGAGATGTTATCGTCAACACCACGTCCACTTCCATAAGAGCGAATGTTCCGACTAATCCCATATGTTTTCTACGTTTTTCCCCCAGCGAAACATATTGTTAGTGTGAGCAGACTTAAGCTTGTTACGAAACAATGCTTTTATATTTCGTTTCTGTTGTGTTCAGCGTTTTCACTTTAAAAGAAAGAATATGGTACGAGTACGTAATAATATGGGTAGTTTAGTGTGCTCTACGGTGGTGCTACGAAACTCTACGAATGCTACGTTACCGTAGCCTCATTCGTGAGATGTAGCCGAGTCAAGGCTCGGTTTTAATCAACATACTATTTAGCTTTTTGCATTGGTTGTTTCATTCTCTTTACTAGAGTGTCAAATATAGATTCAAAAGAAATTTAATACAATAACAAGAAGAACAACCTAATGATTTGTACTTCTTTCTCGTTCGCTCTCACCCGAACCCGAAAAACTTTTTGAGACCTCTTGCACTGTACTTACATAACATACTTTCATCTAATACTTTACCTTGTTCAGCGCAGCCCATTGGATTGTTCGGTTCTTTGTAACAATTTCACCAATGTTAACCACTTAACAGACGATTAGAGCGTTAACAGCTGTCAAAATGTATGAACTAGCAGTCGATTAATATTGATTAAATTTAAAATCGTATGATGAAATTGGTACTTAGGGAGTCACAAAAAATCCGAGCATTATATCATCGATGTATGTTTACGAAATATAAAGTACATTTCAATTCAAACAAAGTTAATTTTTCAGGTTTTCGTCTAAAACAAGTTCTTTAGACAAACAAACGAACGTGAATGCTGTGATAGAACAAACGTTCAAAAAGGGAGGGACTGCTGGACAAATATTTGCGAACGACAGAGATAAATAATAACCGTAGAAACTTAAACAAGAGCCAACAGTTGAAATGGCAGATATTTTTTTAATTATTTGGCCAGTAAGGCCTTCAACAGATATATTGAATAGTCAAAAGACATCGTAAGTTGTCGGATAAGTTTATACTTATCGTTCTCTCTCAGTTAGTTTATCGACGGGTACTAAAGCTAACTGAGAAAACAAGATAAATACGAACTTATTCGACAAAACACGATGTCGGTTGATTATTCACTACATCTGTTTCTTGATGGGCTGGTCGTCTTTTAAGTGCTTGCATTTTCTTTTTGTTGTTTTCTATTTTTAAGTACACCAAGGGAAACTAAAAGGTATACCTTTGTCGCTTTATTCATAATGTGAATAAAATATAAAAAAGTACGTCTTTTAGTTTCCATTATACTGTACAATATAATAAGTTATTTTGTCTTGCACGTAATTAACGTTTTTATTCTGTACACTTAGTACAAATTTCATCAAACGATGTTAAATGTTAAACAATGTTAATCGACTGTTAGTTCATACATTTTGACAGCTGTTAACACTTTCGTCTGTTAAATGGTTCGTGAAATTCGATATTATTCTGAGATATTTACCGCTTGATTAAATGTAGAGCTCCCAATATTTTGGCGCAGTTAAAAATAAACAAGTCTTAAGTAATAAACGGAAATCAATCAAACGTATTTCACACTTTCCAAATAATAATGTAAACACGATTTGTTCACAGTTATACAAAAAAGACTTTCGGTTTGATGTGATTTAAACTGTCAGTTCGCTGAGGCCCCTTTTGTCATCTCCCATGAATACCAAAGCATATTTAAAATAGAGCGAATTTGAAGCCAAGGGGCTGTAATATCACTCAGATAAAATCGATTATGGACTCAATCGGCACTACTGTAGCTTGTGGTAGCGTTTTTCTGCGAAAGTTGTTTATAATAGCGGTCCCTCGGGTCCTCTTTCGTCTTATTAATAAACGTTGCGAAGAAAAATACGTAACAAAAACTGTTAAAAGTTTAAACACTCTACGTTATAGGCCAATTTAGTATTGTTTATAGTTGCTAGGAGCTTTGTTACAAATATGTTCCTTTTAGACTGTTTTAAATATTCACGTTTATTTATACTGTTATTATTTATAACGGGACATTAGTATTTCTGCAAAAACATTAAGTACATCGAATTTAGTTACGGAATTAAAACCGCTTGCCTACAAATACGAGTATAATTTATCAATTTTGACAAGAAATAAAAAACTCTTGACCAATTTTACTATTAACTAAAGATTAAAATTATGAACGACGTATCTCTATTAAAAACGCAGGCGAAGCTGTGTTGGATTTACCACTAACACAAAGACCTCGATGTGTTCATCGCAACTCGTCATTGAATTGATCATGCAGTCCCTGGCAAGAATATACTATCGAACATTTAAAAAAAAACTGACGCGCTCGTATTTCCCTAGTAATAAAGTCATATGAGATCTTATTGAACCCAATGTTACTCGTAAGTAATATCATATTATTATGTTCTTGCCGGTGACTGAACCCGTAATAGATAATGAATTATTTTCAAGATTACATGCTTATTTACATATTGTATTCTCGCTGACTCTTTGAGGGCCTCTATTCTACTGGGTAAAACCATATTGCCTTTGACCTGTTATCGTATTGTCAACGTTAGAGAGCTCTTATTTACTTCACAGTAATGGCAGCCGAGTTAAAAACAATACGATAACATGCCAAAGGCTATATGACTAGAGGTCCTGACTTAACACAAATGTGGCGACTATTTGTCAAGTCAACAGTTTTTGAAAACCTAAGCGAGCGCGGGACACGAGTCGGCAGTCCACACCCAACTACCATTCGTATCGGTAATCACATAAGCCGTGTCCTCCTGTAATTAAATAGTTCAACTTCATTCTTCTATTTAGTTTATCTTCTCTTATCTCTCCGAAACCCTTCTAAGTATTAAGTAACTGCATCTGGCAGTTAAACAAGGTTGTATCTGTTGGCAAACCAAATTAAATAAATATTTGTCCTTGTTCCCTTATACATCCATGACCCAACTCTGTTTAATAAAATAACCCTGACAGTTCTTTATCACAGCTACATTTTAAACGCTGAAAGGTACATAAATCAATGTATATCTACCGGCGGCTGATAAAAAAGGAATAAACAAAGAGACAAAGGGCCGCGTCAAATCCAATCTATTTGAGGGAACTCCGACCGACCCTGCCGCAGGTTCCTTGATTATTAAAGAAAATAGTTTCCTTTTTGCCAACTTTTATGTATCTTGCTTGTGGATGTATGAATTGTGAATCAATGTAGCTTTTTATAGTTTGTGAGGGTTTATTAAATGTAGTATTCTCCTCAAACTCGACACTGTGGTCTAAAAAGAAACATTCTAACCTAGATCGTTGTCTAGATCCTTTGGCGACGTCACAAGTACCTAAGTATAGGTAAAATAATTTAAGTCAGCCGCCCTTTCATGTATTTGTTTACATACGAATAGACCGTTCGACAATGTTTATTTGATGACGTAAATTTATTATTAGTTTTGTATACAACTATATGCAAGAGGACTTTACTTTAGTTTTTTACTTTTAAATAATTAATATTGTCCTTTAAATGTCAAGTTTGAACTGCCATAAGACATTGTCAAACGAGTGAAAGTGACAATGTTAGGGATCACCTATTTATGGAATAGAATTGAAAAGAAAAACAAATTAAGAAGTCGGGTATCATTAGCTGCCTTTGGGTACGAAATCCAAAAAAACGAGGGCTTAGTGGTATGTTAACTAGAGCGTATGTATGTTTAGGTCAGGAGGTCCACTCTGACAACATGAAATTAGCAAGTCCGTGAGTGCTATCCCTTTTCCTATCGAGTGTTGACTCAGTCAGTCAGGAAAAAAAGGGGGATAAATTTATCTACAGTTAACTTTTACTGCTGTGATGCTAAATTGTGAACAAGACATATTTTCATTTACGATTTTATAGTGTGGTCTTTAGGTGTACTGGGAAAACGAATATAGAAACAAATAGCCACGTGGATCAATGGACAACAAGAGCTTTTTTAAAAGGTTATCTGAAAAAATCATGCTTATTATTATTTACTGAGAAAATATATAAATAAATTTCTTCTAATGGCAAAAAAGCTTAAACGCCACATGGTGTTTTCTACATCATAATTAATATCACATCATAATCATCAAAGCCTAGCAAACACATGATATTTCTTTTGAAATGTTTTGGTATTGTCGTGATCGTTAAAAAGATCTGTTTGGTACCTACATGTAACTCTCCCGGACCAAATTCTGAATTCGCCCTTGTATCCTATGATTACTGGTGATCTTATTAAAGCATTATGAACAAGAGGATAGTTAAAAAAAACTAGTGCACACTATGCAGCCTTTATGGTGCAAATATCACATTTCACTTTTTAACTTTATCAAAATGACATTTTAAATTCTGTTTCAAAGTAAATTTGAAATGAAAATATCCATCATGAAAGGACAGAGCCCCGAATTCAACATTTCTTTTTAAATATGTTTCACAAAGTTGTGAATTTATTCATGGCGCGTTTATAGAATTACACGAAGTTTGACTTGGTGTTTGAAAGTCGTCAATAAGTAACCCTCCCGGTTGCTGAACCCCCATATAAATTTTCGGGGGGCGGACACTTACATATTGAAATATAAATTTCATTTCATGTCGTTAATTGATTTTCAGTTTTCATTTCCAGTGACTGAAGTCCTTGAATAACAAACGGTAAGAAACGAAAAGACCCCTAGACCAGTGGTTCTCAAACTTATAAGGTAACGGAACACTTACCAAATCTCTTTTATTTCATCGAACCCCGCATCAATACTAAGATTACTAAGAATTGTGTGAGAATTTTTAACTCAGCTGTAGTAATTTTTGTTATCGATTTCGCGGAACTCTAGCTGTTACTAACAAAACAGCGTATAGTTAGGCCGAAAGTGCTTACTCTGTGCTACCCTTTCTATCAAATAATTCGTATTCATTCGCTAACAACCCAGCTTATACGAAAGTTCCCCCTAGGTATGCAAGCCGATCTACCTAGTTGTAACTTCGCGCCTAAAGTACGGAGTTTGCCGGGCTTGCCTCTTTCTGAATATTTTTGTAGGAACCGCATGCGCCATCGATCTCGTTTATTGCACATTTACTAGCGATTCATCGACGGTGTGCGGTTCTCACACTATTGCTCGTTCCTAATATTTAAAACGTGCATTGCTTTGGTTGATAACCAAACCATAATTATATCGAATTTCAACCATAGTTGTATCATTTCATTGAAAGTTATTTTCATCTGAAACCATGATGTTTTCAGGATATCTTAAACATTATTACGTAGTTAGGTTAGGTTAGGTTAGGTGAGAAATGCCTTTCGATGAAATGAAAATTCTACGTGATGATAGTTCGTTGAAAAGTGTTTCGATAAAATAACAGGTACCGACTTTAATTATATCTGCGGTAACAGTGTCGTTTGTGTTACAAATGTAACACACAAACAAATGTACGGAGTTTACTGCGTAGCCCCTAGTGTGCTTGTCCTCGTAAGGCCCAGTGTGCAATAGATAAACATACTCGTAATCAAGGCAATTCAATTTCAACTGTATGGCAATGCTAGGTTATGTGATATATATAAATATGAATAGGTTATGTTTAAAAAACGACTGACTGTTGAGTTTCTTGCGGCGTTTCTTCTCAGCAGTGGTCTCTTGCGAAACGCTGGTAGATTATTGACGTGTAAAAGTGCCCGTGCGGCCTACTTACTGAGTAAACATCTTTTATCTTTTATCTTTTATCTTTTTATCTAATGGGAATAAAGTGTATTTTCCTATCTTCATGAACTGAAAATCGCATTATCGAACAAACGTAATTGAAGTTTATTGCCTTGCTGGTAGATTCAAAGTCCCACTCACAAAAAACTTTCTGTTTGTAGTACGGTGGGCCTTCGAGGTTATACCGCTGCTTAGATCCGTGCTCAAAATTGTAATGTCTTTAAGTACCTATTTAACCCGTCAAGTGTCCGGCCCTTGATTTATAAAAGTGCACGAAATGTCCAGCTAATTTTCGAGATATTTTTATTTTCTGTTTGAGTTTAGAAAAAGGTGAATTGTTTACGATTGGTATAATTATATTTTATGATTTATATATCAATGGAAAGGCAATGCAAATGCAATGGAATAAAGATTATACACTTACATTTTACTGATGAAAATAAATTATTAACTTTAAAAAGTATATTATTATTAGGTTTTGATATTTTTTTCACCCGATCGGTTTATTCTTTGACACACTGCACTTAATATATTGCCACATTTCACTTTTCTATTGTTAAATTATCACCATTATAAGTTTACGCGCCGAATTCATCAATTTATTTATCACTACACACATAAAGAACATCACAAAAAATATTTGTTTACCGAGCGGCGCAGGCGGCGGCCATTGCGGAAGAGCACGTCCTATTGCGCAATAATTTCGTTTTTATTATTTTTTCGCTTGTTCAGATGCTTGGTTTTTGGGAAAAAAAATCCAGTATGTTGCCAAATAAGTGACAAATCAATAGGATTATTTTTTTACACTAGCAGGGTCTTCGTTTATGAAATTTAAATTCTCCAATCACAGCGCCGTCCTGCGCACAACTGTTGTGCGTAGGACATGACCGGCCAAAATTTTCTACGCACAACTGTTGTGCGCAGGACACCTGACGGGTTAATAATCATTTTATATTTATTTATTTATTCATATGGCTTAAAATGTAATCTGAAGAGACTAGAACCTGGTATTTTTTTCTGCTTCCGCATACAACAAGTTAGCCAGATACTAAGGTAATCTTCGATTTCTTAAATCACATTTATTGCTACTGTTGAAAATATATTTTAAGCTAATGCTTCTAAGATCAAAGAACCCGTTATTTAGATCAATATCTATTAGATAATCGATATTACCTAGCACCAAAAGTAATAAAGATTAAACGAAACTGTAATTCCACAAAAACTATACGTATAACTAAACTTTTGAAAAACACGGTCGAATCGACGAAAACAGATAAGAATGCCCAAAGAGATGTTCAATAAACGGACGAAGTTCAAGTCGAGATAAAAGTGAATGCCGGGAGTAAACAACCTGAAAGGCTTGCTGTTTTTCCTTCGCCGCGCAGCCACGAATCTTTTTATATATTATTATAGCTAAAGTATAAGTTAACCTGTCGTTAGATTCATTTTGTATATAAATAGTTAACGTCTTTAAAAAATGGAGAGGATGTTCATAGTTCGTCGTTTTGAATTAGATTTTTTTAGTTTTGTCGAAACCTTCTCCGATTTCTCAAAAACGATTAGACTGGATTATTTGGATTTATTTATTTTTGTCTAAGAGGGTATACTTCTATCTGATGCTGCGATCCTGGAGAAATCGAGGGAACTCTTCAAATATTATAGGCACAGCTATAGCAATTTACTACCCAAATTGCTATAGCTGTGCCTATAGGCTTATCGTTTAAACATTTTAAATTACAAGTGTTCCAACCAGGAAAAAGGTCTACGAGGTCTATAGGAGTTTCCAGCATTATTACAGACGTTACCAGCGTAAGATTTTAAACTGGGGCTGTACAGTACTTCACATTTTTTCATCCCATCGCATTCAAACGCGAAAACCAGTTACAATGCTACCTATGTTTTTTTTTCTCATTTGCACACATTGGACGTCTGTACCACGGTATAAATAGAAGAGTAGTTCGTATCCGGTCTTAGTTTCTGTTACTTATTGCCGTTCGGGCGCTAGGGTTGCGTCGATGCGCGTCGCTCAATACATAATTCGCACGCAACCAAACGCTGCAACACGGCACGGACCCAACTAAACCGGCTTGGTGCGTTCTGTTGAATTTGCTTGTGGTGGCTCGTGACGTGTACGGTCAAATCACGCGCACACTCAAGCCGCGTGATATACCTTCGTTTGAAGACGAACTACTGTTTAGGTATTGCACTGTGTCTATATGCTCGTAGTTTATCGGCAAACCCATATCAGATTTCGCATTTGGTCTATATAACGCAGGTACCTCGCCGAATGTGTTTTCTTTCTCTAGTCTTAACTAGCTCACGTAATAGAAGTTTTGTACCTACTAAGAACGTATTCTTGTGAAACTTTTCTTTGTATTTTTTTGCGCCTTTGTAAGTTTTAGTGGCAAAAGTTAGGGATGCTTTACGAAGTTTCAAATGATTACGTATCTTTCCAAAAGTGTTTTAGGTTAATGCACAGATGACGCAACCATAAATTGATAATAAAGAACCGAAAGACAATTTTTTGATGTTTATGCCTTTCCGGTTTTCAGTAACTTGAAGAATGTTCAAACCAGCGGGCGGTAAAAACCATAAAAAATAAAACAATACAGGATTGACGAAAACGAACAAATTCCATAATTTTTTCCAGTTATCGTAGAATGCAACTTGTGTTGTCTAGGCCCGCTGAACTCAGAACTTTTACAAAAACAAAAAGTAGGTCGGAATTTAAATCACATTCATAAAAAAAAGATTTGAAGCGTGCTACAAAGGTAACAAAACTTATTTGCGGATTGGCTTATTACCTCATATTTTAATAGCTAACGATATTCGTTATTAACATTTTAAAGCCTCGCAATTATACTGAAATGTCTGTTTGCTTCAGTTTTACCATAAATTTGTTACACGTTTTGTATACACCTTAAACCTCGATGAATGAAGAAGGTAATTTGCATGATAATTTCCCCTTTCAGTAGATTTTTTTGCCATAAACAAGCCTTTGTGGACTCGATTCTGCCACATGACTGGCTACTGAAAAGAAAGAAAGACTGCCTTTATTTTTCCTGCCAGTTAAGATCGTTTGCAACGCGCTAGCCAATAGAAACGCCGGGTTTTAAAATAGGAAAAGTAAATTGAAGACAGTTCTCGATTTAAACTTAGAACGCTGTTGTCTTTTTGTTATTGGAAACGGACACCTCATTTCATTTCATTAAATAAAGTCAAATGGAAAAATACAGCTATTCTTGATGTAATCCATTTCTTTCTAATAGTATTTTATGTAACTGATACATAAAGAGGGTCCTTAAAATACGAGTGTGGTTTTATGAAACGAGCTGAAGGCGAGTTTCATAATAAGATCACACGAGTGTTTTAAGGCCTAATTATGTACAGTTGCATACATTACTTTATCTACACACATATTATAAGTACTCTAAGATGCATTCAGTAGGCGGCAAAACAAACAAAATGGCGGCAAAGCTATTAACCTGTGTCACGAATATGAATGTTTTTTTTTTAAATCATAGATAAACTAACAAAGTCCCTATTCTAATGTCATTCGAAATCAAAATGGCGTACGACACTTTACTTAAAATATACAGAGTCGACGTTTAATTGATACTAGAATTGGCCCCCTGTTTGAATTGTGTTGGTTTTGGAAGATGTTCCAAATTTGAACAACATTACTTTATCAAAAAGTTGTATCGTAATTTTAACTTTTCATTACAGCTACAGATAAGAAAACATATTGTATCTTGTAATGCTGGTCATTGTCTACGGATTCTGAACGCATTATAGAGGACTTATGATATGAGTGTAGATAAATGAATTTATGTTCGGGGGTTGTTAGTTTTACTAGATACGAATATATTACACTAATGTCAATGGTACTATGGAACTTCGCGTAGCTATTTTATGGTTTTAGGTAGATTGCGCAATGCAATTTCTAGTGATAATGTAATGAAGGATTACTTTATTCAAGATACATTAACGTTGCTCGTATTTGAACTTGGCTCTGTTCAAGACAATTTATAAAACCTAGTCGTAATAGGAGCCAAGTTCTGTACACTGTTTTCTTTTATCCCTGCGAAAAAGAAAGCACTTAATGCAATTTTCGAATTACAAAGTTTTTCTTTCTTGCCAAGTTAAATCGTGCCTCGTCTCCAATGCATTAGTTGATTTCGAGCTTAGAATTTCTTTAAAAAGTTTCGCATTGCGAATTCGGTGGAGGTCGTTAGTTGTTAGTAAGTTATTTTTATTTAAGTGAAAAGGGATAGTTGGGCACTTACGAGTATGTACCTACATCAAAAGTTGTTTAAAGCGTTCAATATTTATACTGCATTGAGAAGTGGTCTTCTTCATAACTTTCAGTTAACTGTCAAGGACCTAATACATGTCTACAAAGTGCCTAGAAGAGCTGCAAGCAAAAATAAGATTTTCATGTTCAAAACTATAGGAAATTACAGTTCAAAATAAGAATCTCAGAATAACAGGCTTAACTTATTCATAGTCGTTTAATGATTAGAATCGCCCAGCGAAATGACGTTGAAAAGAGAAGTAGAAAAAACAGCACTCGCAGAATGCGCTAAAATTGTTTCTTTTTTCAAATAAGCCAAGAGCGGTTTGAGGCAGACCGGCTATTCCGAAAGTGGGTTTCCACTGTAAACGTTCGAATATTCGAATATTCGATATTTCCTGGAGGCTATTATTTGCGCATCGCGCAGTTTGTTTGGATGGCAGGAATGTTTTTGAACTACGATTGCTGGCCGGTATGAAGACCCGCTGTGTAGTTTTTTTTTGTGACTAAAGTTTAGATTTGAAATTGGAATTTGCAATCCGCTGTTTTTGTTTTTTCCTCTCTACGAAAATGTTTTGAGAGTTGATTTTTAAATTGCTTTATACGGGACGATCTAATATAGGTAACATTGGTAGAAAATAGGGTTTTAGCTTTCAAAAAATGGTTAAAAGCGGTGACAGGTTAAAATGCAATATATTTAGGCAACTGCATTTGGCTGCGCGTTTAGAAAATGAATAACATTGCCAGTATACATTTTGACAAAGGGCCGTCATTTTTTAAAACCTAATTTCCTACAAGAAGTGGCTCTGTGTGTAAGCTAGCGTTTACGGGTTTGATTTCCCCTAAGGACAACTATGATACAATCACTATTTAATATTTATTATTTATAACCTTCATTCAAATTGCTTTGTTACGATTCTTACCGTTGTTCTACAAATTGCTATGTAAATATCGAATAATGTTAATTAATACCTCATTCAATTTAATTTAAAGTTACTAAACAAGCACTAGCAACGCAGGGCTTCATTACTACCAGATAATGAGGCCCCGGAGTGAAATTCGTCCCCTTTTCCACCGGAATTAAAACGTTCTAACTAACATTCTCTTCCTATTTCAATTACAAACCTTAGCTCTGAGTATAACAAAGTTTTTTTAACAAACAATGTTGGCCCCGTTTTTCCTGTACAATTTATACTAAAAGTCGAGGACAAACTGTGTACCGTAACTCATGCAAGAGTATTTTGTATGCTTTTAGAGTTAATGCGTTGGGAACGGCTCTAACTTGGCTTTCAGCTGATTTGCTTCGGAGTATTATTTTTATTTTGTTTGCAAGGTTTGCGTCGCCTGGTGGTTGAAATTTGAATTCGATTTATACATGTTTAAAATATGAAAGTCAAAGTTTCTTTGGCCACGGTCGAACATTTCCCGATTTTGCCAAAGTGCCGACACTGAGTGAAAAGTATCGCAGCCTTATCATAGAATAGAGTTTTTATTCTTAGTTCATCCATGTATAGTGGCCATCAAATATAATAGAGCATCAAAAATATCTAAACACGCTCTTACGCCTTTACCAATAGTTTAATCTCGAGATTACTTTTTTTTTTAAAACCTTATATGTTTCGATATATTTAATGTAGATCATGCCTGTATATTATCATCATACCAAATATTAATGAAGTGGTAACATTCGTTTATGCGTGATTATAACGCATTCAATGCCTTGAATGCATGTCAGCTTTCTATTAACTTTCACCCATTGCTTTGAACACGTATGTGCGTTCTTACAGCGCCTCTATTTCAGCCGGTAAAAGTTTATCTGAGATACCCATTTCAAGACACGTGAAAGTTAATGTCAAGTCATAAAAATCTATCATCTCCGTCACGTGTTGAGACCTAACTCAATATCAGTCGCGCCAGAACTCTAAGCATTACTTACAAACTTTTACATCTTTTAACCGAGCGTTAGTAGAATATATTCAGTTTAGGCTTATGGTTTTCTTCCAACAACATGAACATAACTTAAGTAACCGATGCTCTTACCGTGGAATAAAAACATTGAGAACAACAAACCTGCACACCCAAACAGCTGAGAGAGTAAGAGGATAATTGCACAAAAGATCCTAAACGGTCGAAGTGTATCAGGGGCTCTATTCTAGTTTCTGTAAACCCATTTTGCTTTTGACATGTTATCGTAGTAGTATTAACCCGGTTGGACTTGACAGAAGCGCGTGGTGCTAACCCTATGTGCTTCTGTTTAGTCCATTAGACATAATACTCTTTTACCGAACAATTGTCCTCGCGTGTGATATCCATGGACTTACATGGACATTGGCGAAATACACCTTAACAGGAGTGAAAGCCATTAGTTAAAATTATAATTAGAACCCGGCCGCCATCACTGTTAAGTAAATAACGTTGACAATACGATACCATGGGTACGTTTTATAAAGCTACAAGTTACAATTTTACAGGTCTAAACTGGTAACACTGCTCAAACGGCTGGTCATCATTGGTCGAAGTTGTGTCAAATGGAAACTTGTAACCTGTAAATTGTAATTTGTAGCTTTATAAAACAGGCCCCATGTTAACAGCAATAGAGCTCCAGTACGAGATAAGATATCCTTATCAAATTCTTGAACCTAACAGCTCAGTTACCGCCCAATCTCTTAAACAATGTAAGTCCAGTGTCCGGTTTCCGCTGTATCTATTCTGAACACCGAAAGCCGGTCCGCCACTGAAATCTCTTTCCAGCCAGAATGCAATTTCACTGGCTGCAAATAAACGAATGTGCGGCGCTTGCGTTTCTTTTGTTGTTTAAACTAGTCATTACTCGGGAGCTGCGAGGGAATGATTCCAGTTGGTGTTAGGTTTTACGGATTGGTACCTGCTTGGCTGAGTACTGGAACTTGCCTTGCTTTGGGTCTTAATTACAAATACAAATAAGATAAGTATTGAATGAGGGTTGCGTAAAAATATAGGTTTTTTTTTGGCAAATGTATTGTTAATCCGTTATTTAATATTTACTAGCGACCCGCTCTCGCTTCGCTTCAGTTTATGTGACACACGTACATAATCAAGAATTTATTATGCATAAAAACCTTCCTCTTGAATCACTATCTATTGATGAAAACCACATTAAAATCCGTTGCTAAGTTTGAAAGATCTAAGCCTACACACAGAGGGACAGACAACTTTGTTTTATAATAAGTAAAAAAACACATTAAAATCAGGTACTATGTAAATCCAACAAAATCAGTAGTTCAACATGTAAGCGACAACAATTTTACACCCAGGCCGTTATTTAACATTGTCTCACAGCCATTGCAAGTGCAACTCTGACTTTTAACTTTAGCTGTTTATTGTGCCAGTTTTGCTGTGGCAAGAGGTTACGGAGTACTACGGAGGCAAGGTACAAAACAGACATCTTAGCGTGTCGACGGCGTCTTAAATGTCAGCTGACCAATATTCTGCCACACGAACGGCATTGCCAGTGGCGACGAAGGTCCATATAAAAAACAGAGCTTATCCTCGTACAATATCATAAACAATAAACATACTATATAATAGCTCTTGTTTTTCAGATCGTTTAATTGATTAACGATCGCGTGCGTCTACATATTGCATGTGCGTTAGCATCGTTTTAAGGAGGCCTCTTATAAAACTGGTGACAACATCGCATAATTTGTTTTTCTTGATTATCAATGTGAAGTTGAATAAAATCCTTAAAATGGAGTCCATTAAATCTGCAATGTTCTGTTGTGATATAGTTTCATTTTAAATTATTTCGAATTTTAACACGCTTTTATTATTTTCTGTAAAAATGTACGATTACAAGATGCCAAAATATTGTATTACACACATTAAAGCACCAGATGCACAGAATAAATAGGTAAATTACATCTTAGAATTCCATTATTGTGCTATTTTGGAGTGTAAAAACGATAGCTGCACCAAAAACATTTTCCATGGTGGCGTGTTGTTTTTATGATACTTTGAGTATTGGCGACAACAGGTCTGATACTAAGCGAAGCTCATGCCGCTTCCACTGTTTTTTCTATTCCATGTTTAAACCAATATGTGTTCGTTTTGTCAAATATATATTGACCGTGTATGTTTGTTGCAGTGTTCCCCAATGTGCCGCCGGCGCCGGGCATGTCGTGCGCGGGAGAGGACCGTGAGTAATCCCCTCGTTTATATCCTTACGGTGGTATTCTTTACCGCTACACTATTCTCGAAAGATAAAGGCATTATGAGAGTATGAAGTCGTTACGCGTATACTGCCTTTTCTCTCGACCAGCTCAGCAAGACACAGAATCAGATGTTGTGAATAATCAAACGACACCGTGTTTTGTCGAATTAGTTCGTATTTATCGTGTTTTCTCAGTTAGCTTATCGGTTATAACCTTATTCGACATAACACGGTGTCGTTTTATTTCAGTAATTACAGGGCCGAGATTCTAGGCCTTTAACCTGTTATCGTATTGTCAACGTATTGATATCTTTTATTATAAATTACATTACCATTACAACAATACCATAACAATAACACGTCAAGAACGATTTTTTTTTTGGTAGCTATTTCGACTTGTTGCGCGATAGACGCTATAGTAGAATCCTGTCGCAAAAAGTCAATGATTAACTTGGACGTTTTTTTTCCTTGTGAATTGACGCTGTTATTATGACAAAATTCTATGGTGGCTCAACAAAGTTGTTGACTCTATTACCCTATAACTGGTTACAAATTTTTGAAATTAACGATTAAATCGTGCTAATAGCGAATCGGTTTCTCTTATCGATCTTATCATGTGGGCATTTATCGCCTTCTAAATTGAAGTTTCTTATTTGGAAACTATAAAATTAAACGAGGAGGTTCTCAGTTCGTCGGATTTATATTAATATATTCGCATTTTTTATATACAAATAAAGTTATGATGGGATCCTGGAAAAATCGAGGGAACTCTTCGAATATTATAGGCACACCTATTTTATTTTGTTTATGATTTTACAATTATTGAAATACACAATGAGACTTGTGACTTGACAATAGAGATATGATGTCTCTAGTCAGCACTTGATATAAATCTCTATACAAGAAGTCGGATCCGATACAATGCAGTCGCGCTCTTAATCCAGCTTTCCGTGCTCATCACGACATCTTCGTTCCCTATCCTGCATCATGTTCTTGTGTATAATTATGATCACTAATTTTGCACAGATGCCAATATTCCAAATACAAAAGTTATACAGGGTGACTTCAAATTGGTTATACAAAACTCTTGATTGTGTTTCAGTTAATGACATGGACATTGACTCAGTTGTTTAAATTGGCCTTCTTTAATTATCGTTAATTTTCTAATAAAACTAACAATTAAAGTCCTAAAGTGTGGTTACCGTACATTTCTTACGTAACTGTCATACCTGTCACCCGATGTCATCGATCCAATTTTAAACATAACGGTAGGGTAAACGCATTAAGCAAAACATTGGGATAAAATAAAACATTAAATAAATAAATATACTTAGGTATAATTAAATTAGCAGCATGAGACAAGAGAGGGGTTTAGTTTAGGGTAGATGTGTGTAATACATTGATTTTGTGTTCTCGAATTGAAATCACCCGGTGTAGTGATACAGCTCTAGGTCAAAAACAGAATAACCCTCTGCTGACCAGTGTTTATGGTGACCGCAGACTTGCGATTTGTCTTGATATGTGGCCAGTGTCGCTTACAGAGTTGTGTTCGCACTACTTAAAGGTCGTTCCCTGTCTCATTCCGTGCAGGAGTTGGTTAAGTAACGTGCCATTTTTATTACGGACCTAATAGTATGCTCAATTGTAATGTAAACGTTTGTAAAGATTATTATTGTCTTTCAATCATGAATGAAAGGCTTTACGGCTTTAGATAAAAATTAGCGTCAGATGGTCTATATCTTGGATTAGCATGAAATGTATTTTTATCCGAGTTGCGAGGTTTTACTCGTATATAAACTAATCTACAGTAATGTAATAATAGGACGTGGATATTTTATGTATACCCAAAAATAGGTACGTAAAGTTCTTATTCACCTCACCGAGGCCACCGCAAAGTCTACTTGACTTGTAACTTTTCTAGGAAACTCAACAAATTGCATTTTGAAACCTTCAATGGCAATATAGGGTCTCCATTACCGTACCGTAAAGGCAGAATTTTATTATTCGTCGCTTTTTTACTTGAACTCAAACGTTGTCTATTCAACGCTGTCCCATTTTGCAGGTCCACAATTTATAAAAGAACCGCATTATTTAATAAAAAAAACTCTAAGGTCTTCAGCTCATCGCATGACAATGAGACAGGCGAGCGAGCTCAAATTGAGCGGTCTATTTCGGCGCAGCATTCACATGTTAATGAGCCACCGGTGAGCGCTTTTTAAATAAAAAAGTAAAAAGTTGCCCCGGCTTCCTGGCCGGGAGCTGGGACCCGTTGACTGCCCGACTCGAAGCTGTAAATAATGTATTATGTGCTAAGCGCAGTTTGCCGGCAAAATTGTTATGATATTGAAAGTCTGCTTTAAATTCTGGTCAGTTAGCTTGTTGCATAGTTTGTTGACAGATTCCGTTTAGAAAAGCAGACTTTGTATAGTGAGTTGTTTACAAAAATACAAAGGAAGTTTTATTTTATGTGTCAATTTCTTTGTTTAATTTCGTTTTTTTACAGGTGTCTCGAAGTTGAGTCACCGCGTTGTATTGTTTCTTCGATATATTTGAATTCTTCAATATATATGAATACAAGTTGTATTACTCGCTATTAATCTATCTCGGATCTTATCTTATCTTTTACCCCTTTAGAAAAGGAATAGTTAAAAGCAATCAATGGCGTTGACTTGAAATCCCTTGGTTCTGGGTAACCACTGCCAACGAATTCGAAACTGCCAACGAAAATATCACCTAAAGTTATCACATTTGCACAGTATGTGTTTCATTGTCTCTATCTCTTCGCTGGTAATTCTATAATTTTTCGGTCTTACCTATAGGCCCATTTTAGCTAAAAGCATCAAGACTACCGTATCAGGATTCGTTTAGAATGCTTTTCGTTTGTAAAATATTAAAGACTTTTTTTATAAAAATATTACGAAGAATCAATTATTCTCGGAAATACCAGTCCTCCGCTTTACCGGTTAATCTACGTCCCTACTTATTTTTATTATTAAATCGGTTGCTTCACAAAATTCGCCTTAAACCGATAAGATATTATCCATCGATAAGCCTGTCGAATCGGCACGCCACTCCGATGTCTTGCACCGGCGACATCGCCAAGCATCTAGCAGGTGTTTTATTTATTTTAAACAAATGACAACGTCATTCTTGTGCCTAATTTTGAACAAGTGACAATCGCGTCAATGTCGTGACGGTGCACCGTCTCGCGGTGTTGTATAGAATGGGGTCGTGAAAGATTGATGACAGAGGTTGTGGAGGTGTGTCTTTGCCCTAATTTTGTTTAAAGTGGCGATTGAACGTCGTTAATTGTGGCCGGGAGTGCTGAGCGTCCGTTGTGAGGTGTTTCAGGTTTTTTTTTCAATAGTGAAGACCTTGAGGTATTGTTCGATTTATTTTAATATCAATCACAGTGTCGTTTCGATTTGAATTGTAAAGAACCTTTTTCGCTTTTTATCATTAGAGAAGAATGAATAAATTGTAATATATATATAAACAGGCAAAGTAATGGAAATATAACGATCATCGCTTATACTATATTTCGGACAGGTACCTACATACATAATTACTTTATCGAAACACCTTTCAACGAACAAACCATTAGGTACGCAGAATTTTCATTTCATCGAAAGCCATTTCTGACCGCAAGAGTTTTTTTTTTGGCAGACAAAGTCTAGCTAACTAGACCACAATGATTATACCTACAGGTCGATTCACAAGAGTTGGCACGAATGAATTGAATGAGTGAACGAAAGTATACAAGTGTGTAAAATAATAACAGGTTTTCGGTTTGAAATTCGAACATCGGTTCAAAGGACGGCACTCACACAATGATAGGTGACATTACTTTCGTTCAATCCATTCGTGCCAACTCTTGTGAATCGACCTGTACTTGTCTACATAGTATAAAACAAAGTTGCTTTCCGCCGTCTGTCCGTCTGTATGTACGGTTAAATATTTCAAACTACGCAACGGACTTTAATGCGGTTTCCATCAATAGATAGAGTGACTCATGATGAAGGTTTTTTTTATGAATAACTAATTCTATGCTCTTTCTTTTTACTTTAGAAATGCAACTTTAGATTTTAGTTATAAGTTCGCCTTTGTGTTTTTGTCTATTTTGTTGCACAATAAAGTATTTACATACATACATAAGATTTTAAAAGATATACCAATATCTTAGGTTAGGTTAGTCTTTTTCTAAAATAATCCTTAAAAGCGTTTCGAAATATACGTTTCTAATGTATGAAAGTGATTTAATTTCTTATTTTTACTCGACTGCCGAACGACTATCTGTCCATATGTATATATGTAGGTATGTGTATGAATGTAAGTATGGTCCTTTCCGCCGTCTGTCCGTCTGTATGTACGGTTAAATATTTCAAACTACGCAACGGACTTTAATGCGGTTTCCATCAATAGATAGAGTGACTCATGATGAAGGTTTTTTTTATGAATAACTAATTCTATGCTCTTTCTTTTTACTTTAGAAATGCAACTTTAGATTTTAGTTATAAGTTCGCCTTTGTGTTTTTGTCTATTTTGTTGCACAATAAAGTATTTACATACATACATAAGATTTTAAAAGATATACCAATATCTTAGGTTAGGTTAGTCTTTTTCTAAAATAATCCTTAAAAGAGTTTCGAAATATACGTTTCTAATGTATGAAAGTGATTTAATTTCTTATTTTTACTCGACTGCCGAACGACTATCTGTCCATATGTATATATGTAGGTATGTGTATGAATGTAAGTATGGTCCTTTGTCCCCTTGTAAAAGCTGAACGGATGGCCCGATTTCGACAAGCGAGGTGTCGTTAGATTCATCTAAGCGCCGCGGGTGTCACTATCACTTAATTTGTTATTAAATGTAAAATTGGCGAAATTAAAATGAAATAGGTAAATGATAACCACGTGATAACCAGCATTATATTGACGACATTATCAAATCAGCATTTGATTTTTTTAGACTTGTTGTGAATGGCTAAGGTCGCCGTCAATAGAACTTGCGAACTATGTAAACAAATTAGTACTGTTTGACACATAACCTCAAATATTCACCAAACGTGTTTTTATTAAAAATAACGTATAATGAATAGTTATTTCATCGTAAACCTAATATGAAAATAATTATTTAGTGTATAAATCGTTGCAAAGACCTCGCTTGATCTTTAAAAGTACGTGATTATCGAGTAATCATGGTGAATTGGTTCGTTTGGTTTTGTTTACATAGTTCGCAAGTTCTATTGACGGCGACCTTATAGTCATATAAATATGTTGTTTGTTTTCAGGCAGCATATACCGGCGGGGCGCGAGGCGGTGGCGCAAGTTGTACCGCGTCAACGGACATATTTTCCAGGCCAAGAGATTTAACAGAGTAAGTTCCCCTGGTTAATGGATTCTTCAGGGAAGGGTGCTTTGTTTTATGGCTTTATGTCAATACGGCGTTGTAAAAAATAAATTGATTTGAGGCGTGAGCGGATGTTATGACGTAATTTTACTGTGTGTTAAAGATGTTGAATTAGTTTCTCATGATGAATTGATGCTTTGATGAATTGTGTGCTTTTTAGGGATTTATTTAAATTCTTGATCTTGCCTTGTGACTACCTCCACGTAAAAGTCATTTATCGCTACTTGCGGTAAAAAGTACCCTGTGTCTTTTCTCGGATTTTAACCTCGGAAGGCCTATGTAGTGTGCAATAGGATGTGCATAATCAAGGCAATTTAATTTGAACTATCGAACAAACGTAATTGAACTTTATTGCCTCGATAGTAGATTCAAAGAACTCACAAAAGAACTCCCTGTTTGTAGTATGGTGGGCCTTACAAGGTTAAGCTATCTCCATTACCAAATTTCATCGAAGTCGGTACAGCGGTTTAGCCGTGAAAGCATAACAAACAGACATTGTTACGAAAGTTGAGAAATCATTTATAATATTAGTATGGATATCCTACATCCAGAATAACATGGTACAATAGTATAGTGAAACACTTCAGTGCAATGCGTTTTGCGTTCCATACGTCACAACACTAGTCACAAATAGTTTGCTTTTTTCCGTTCCAGCGAGCCTTCTGTGCCTTCTGCCAGGACCGAATCTGGGGCCTGGGGCGGCAGGGCTTCAAGTGCATCCAGTGCAAGCTACTGGTGCACAAGAAGTGCCACAAGCTGGTGCAGAAGCCCTGCTCCAGCGAGCACGTGGACCCTGTCGAGGTCAAGGACGATGCCAATGGCGAGAGCACCCTCGGACGCGCGTCCTCCGTCAGGTACTTAAGAGTTTTTGGACACCTTTTAACAAAACCTATTTACTAATGTTTTAATGTAGTTTTTTTTAACGTAGTGGTTATTGAGTGTCCCGTTATGACACGGAAGTCTTCGAGGAAAGAGCTCTAATTTCCCTTAATGGCCGCAAACGGTCCGACTACTCTTGTGTTGTCAGTGTTCATGGGCGCTGGTGATTACTTCCCATCAAATAACCAGCATGCTGGTTTGCCTCCCTCTCATATAAAAAACCTATCCCGACATGTTATACAATTACAGGTGAAATTCGTGCCTAAATTACAAAACTACCGTGATACCAAAGAACTAACTAACTAACTAACTATTTAACTGCACTGCATAGTAAATAGTAAAGCATTTTTTATTTAATGTGGTACCAATAATGTTTAACAGATAGCATGTAATGTAATTTGTGAGGTCTGGTCTGTTTACGTTTGCAAGGCCTTGTTGATCAGTTAATTATTCTAATTACTTATGGTTTTTGACGTAGAGACCTCGTCGTGTTATTCTCCTGATCATTCTTTTTAATTGAATATTATTGACCGTACATTTTGTAATGATGTTATTTATGCTAGGGTTAATTATTATTATTTATTACTTTATTACTATTATTACCTTTAAATGTAACTTACTTTTTAGTAATATTGTGTTTTATGAATGACCGGCTGGAGTTTCTTGCGGCACTTCTTCTCCGCAATGATGGTCTTGTCCGAAGCGTTAGTAAATTCACTCTAGCCCTCATGTGGCCAACCTACTGAATAAATATATTGAAATTTGAAATTTGAATTTTGAATAGAGTATAGAATGCTTCGTCTACTACTTACATTGCAATTAGCCGCCTTCTTAGTATTACGGCAGAAAAAACGACGGCCCACGTCATTCAATATGCCAAATCAATCTACCACAGCTATGACTAAATGTTGTAGGTCCCGAGCGGACCCGGAGCCCCCGCTGCCGGAGACGCCGCCGGCGCCCGCGCCCGCGCCGCGCGACGACCTGGAGCCCGGCTCGCAGCGCCAGTACTCGCTCGACGACTTCGAGCTCATCAGGGTCATCGGGCGTGGCTCTTACGCTAAGGTGAGCTCAGAACCATGGAACAAACGTTCCTAAAAAAATAGTTTTCCTACTCATCTTGTGACCGGCACGGTGTCCGCTGCGCAGGCCCAGCTAAACTGTCAATTGCTTTTTTCAATATTTTTATCTTTTTCAGAAGAGCCCTTACAAAAACATTTCGGGCCTGTGGGATCGTTTAATATTACCCCTATTACACATTCAGCTAGCGGAATCTACATGTTATTTTCAAGAATTTTTTCCTGTAAGAATAAGGGTTACCACAGAAACCCCACCCCAAAACAAAAGAAACGAGAAGTCTTGTATCTATTTGCCCAGTATCTGGGGCTTCTAGAAGTCAAGATTCAAGATTCAAGCATTTAGTTTCGTAAAGCAATTGCAGCCTTAGGCCGCTTGTAGACGTCCATGGAAGTGTGTAGACGCACCGGATGACGGTCCGGCGACGGTGCGTCTACACACATCCATTGTAAGCCATACACTACCGCAAGTCCGGCAAAAAAAACGGTCCGTTGTCCGGTGAAAACAACGGACGTCTACAAGCGGCCTTAGGATTGTAATATTATTAAGATTGCCAATGATGTCTATGGGTGACAAATCACACTAATTACCATCAGACGGCCTGTGTTCTCGTTTGCTTTCTCCGTACCATAAAAAGCTGATTATATAATTCTAAACAAAACTCAACCCTCGATCCGCAGGTGCTGATGGTGGAGCTAAAGCGCACGAAGCGCGTGTACGCCATGAAGGTGATCAAGAAGGCGCTGGTGACGGACGACGAGGACATCGACTGGGTGCAGACCGAGAAGCACGTGTTCGAGACCGCCTCCAACCACCCCTTCCTCGTGGGGCTCCACTCCTGCTTCCAAACGCCGAGCCGGCTGTTCTTCGTCATTGAGTTTGTCCGTGGAGGAGATCTTATGTGAGTTTCATCCAGTCCAGTGGATCCGCATCCACGGGGTTGGTCAAGTACGTCATGACCACCCTTGTCGGTGCTCGTAGCTCGTGCTTCGGTCAGAAAGTAAATAGTCGTTTTGCGTGTTCGACTTGCACTTGACCGAGCTTCAGCGTTCAGCAGTGACCACCCCCATCAATAATTCCAAAATTCCTGCAGAGAATTATCCGCTGCGTTACAATATGGGGTTTGGTAGTATGGGCGTCTTAAGATTGACAATGCATGAGTTGTGCGCTTGGTGTTGCCAACGTCCATCGGTAGCGGTTTACAGTTTCCGTGCCGTTGCCAGCCGCAGACAGCCTTGGGAAAAACCAACCATGTATTAAAATCGTTTAATTTATAAATAAATAAATGAAATATTAATTCAACGGAAAATTTACTTAGTAGGCAATTATACTAATTGCTGCAAACCTCTCGTCTATTATCAACTAAAGCGTCTTATCGTGTTTAGGTTCCACATGCAGCGCCAGCGCCGGCTGCCCGAGGAGCACGCGCGGTTCTACGCGGCGGAGATCTCCCTGGCGCTGCACTTCCTGCACGAGCGCGGCGTCATCTACCGCGACCTGAAGCTGGACAACGTGCTGCTGGACCACGAGGGGCACATCAAGCTCACCGACTACGGCATGTGCAAGGTAAAGCGACAATTACACTACTTCGTCCATCTAATGCGGTCGCCGAACTTGTTTCAAACGGTTCTGGTTCGGCCTTTTGGCAGAATTATTTTTCTTCGAATGTATCGTTACCCAACCGTCATTTGCCAACCCGCTTGTTTCTGTAACTAGACATTTTTCAAGTTTTTTATAACAACTAACCTAACCTAACCCACACACACATACGGGTTCTACACGATGGTACTGAAATGAATCCTGATATATAAACAATATATTACATTGAGCGATAAATTATCTAAATCGGATGTATCAATATGTTTATGAACTAGTCTTTATACAAAATGTTGATAAATTTCCAGGAGGGCGTCCGTCCGGGTGACACGACGTCGACTTTCTGCGGAACCCCCAACTACATCGCGCCGGAGATCCTCCGCGGCGAGGAGTACGGGTTCTCCGTGGACTGGTGGGCGCTCGGCGTGCTGACGTACGAGATGCTGGCCGGCCGCTCGCCCTTCGACATCGCGCAGGCCGCCGACAACCCCGACCAGAACACTGAGGACTATCTGTTCCAGGTCCGTGAGGGACCACATGGTCCATAGTTGACTAGTTTTTTCCTTTAAAAAATGAAAGGTGTGCTTACACTAACAAAAGCGGAACTGAACACTGTTTTGTTGGATAACAAGATAAATTAGCTCAACGGTTTGTATAGTTGTAACCGTGCCTAATAAAAACGCAAAAGAGAGTACTCCACCCCGCATGCACGCCCTGGCATTCTGATGGTATAGTTTTGACCGTTGATTCGCTCACGTATTAGTCGCGTTAGGGCCGTAATAAACTTATCTTGACCGAAATGACCGTCATAAGATACGTCAAAGTAAACGTCAACTCTTACTAAACTGTCATTTTTGACGAATCTTACGACAAGCATCACATTCGTGATGAGTTTATTAAATCGGCCCTTTCTTAGCACTGGATTACCCTTTTCACTCCTCAGCATTGAATGGTCCCCTGTGTTTTTTCGCCATTAATACTCTTGACTAGACTGCTTCTAATACCACCTCAACTTACATCTAAACTCTTTCCTTCTCAGGTGATCCTAGAGAAGACGATCCGCATCCCGCGCTCGTTGTCGGTGAAGGCGGCGTCGGTGCTGAAGGGCTTCCTCAACAAGAGCCCGGCGGAGCGGCTCGGCTGCGGCGAGAGCGGGTTCATGGACATCGTGCAGCACCCCTTCTTCAAGAGCATCGAGTGGGAAATGGTCAGTTGTTACCGCCAACCAGATGTCTCTACTGTGGAGAATGTGATAGAGCTATAGGAGTCATATATTTCTGTTCCTTTCACTAACAAGAGCTTGGCAAGTGTAGACAGTTCCTAATGCGCGCCAAGTATTATCTCGATAGTCCGAGCCTCCACTAATCGGAACGCCTGTATAATTTGAACGACCCCCTCCCCCTACACTCGAAAATCTAATTCGAGACCAAAATCCTAACGTCAACGGGCGCCGATTCGCTGTGATTACTGCATTTTGGTTTAAGTGTAGGTATTTTTATCAATAAAACTTACCCTAATATTACTGGTTACACGAGTTTTCATTCATGTTTTTATGAAATAATGTTAAAATAACGATATAATCAAGATGGGAACTGTCAAATTTTGGTTTTTAATTAGATTTTCGAGTATAGGCAACTGTAATAAAGGATCGTTAATTATTACTCCTTCCCCTAGTACTTTGGTGAATATTTAAGGTATTTAGCAGTTTTAGGGCCTGTTTCACAATCGTCAAGTAAAGCATATCTGACACATAAATTTAGCCCTTTCCTTTCACTAGAACATAGACAAGGAGAGAGCTAAATTTAAATGACAGATAAATTTACTCGTCGACTGTGAAACAGGCCCATAGATAAAAGAAAATAGATTTACAATTTGCGTGTAAATAAACATTAAACCATTATACGTATGTGCATCCTCAGCTGGAGCAGAAGCAGGTGGTGCCGCCGTTCAAGCCGCGGCTGGAGGGCGAGCGCGACCTGGCCAACTTCCCGCCCGAGTTCACCGACGAGCCCGTGCACCTCACGCCCGACAACGAGTCAGTACACGCACTAATAACTAGCCAATCATAGAGTAAAACACCAACGTAGCGGAGACCACAATATTGGCGCCTCACAAGGATGACCACAATCTGTAAGAGTCGCGCAGGAAACTATGTGTTTCGGCTGACGTGATGGCGAATATGATAATAAAAACAACCAATCATTGGTATCTTGTTACCTAGCGATTATAGAATTATCACCTCAATAAAAAAAAAAAAAAAAAAAAACTTTTGTTGGAGTCTTATAATTGCAAATATCTGGTTATTGCGACTAACTTAAATAACTCTCTCTAGGTTTACTGTTTTGAACAACGACAGGCGTGATATTATTCTTGTATTCTAAGAAATACAATATCACGCCTGTCGTTTTTCTGGTGCTGCAGGTGTCTATGAGTGACGGTGATCGCTTACCATCAGGCGATCCGACTGCTCGTTTGTAAAAAAAAAACGGGGATCCTAGACAGATTTATTTAAGACAGTTGCAATAGGTAACCAGGATAGTTGCAATTACAAGACTCCACCTAGTACAGTTCACAGTGCCACTAATCGGTAGAGTTCCAACAACAGAAATAAACGCTCAACATTCAATGCTAACGATTTTTGTTCATGCCTTGGTAACCCTTAATTCAACTTTCTAAAACGTCTCTAACGCTTTCAGTACCAATGACTCCAACATCGATCGCATTACGGTTAAAAATCAAGCACCCTGGCACTGATAATCGAGTATTGTACGTTTGTTTCCAGCAACGTGATCGCGGACATCGACCAGTCGGAGTTCGAGGGCTTCGAGTACGTGAACCCGCTGCTGATGTCGCTCGAGGACTGCGTGTGACACCACGCCTGCCTGCTGCACCCCTACCACACACCGCAGGTACCTAGCCTATTACAATCACAAACACGGCACGGTTTTTTATACGGTAAAACATACAAGCGTGAAATTTGATATAATTATACACAAACCCTGGAAAAAACAACAGATACTAAAAAAAATTACAAAAACCTTCTGTGCGGCGGTACGGAACACTCGGTGCGCGAGTCCGACTCGCACTTGACCGATTTTTCAATCAATGATTGACTCCGAGTGCGGCTGTCACACTTCCCGTTATCGTAATTGGCAAAAAATTAAAATATGTATGTAGGTTAATACAATATTATAGTATCTAAGAGCTCAAAGTGGACCCACCGAAGTGTGATTTGTTAGTTTAGCAATAAGCAAGTGATGAAAGTACAAGAAACAGTACAATCGGCGACAAAACCTAGTCTGAAAAATACAATTTTTGACAGAAACTATTATTTTTCCTAGGCATTCGGCTACGGCGAGTCGTCGTCCTCGGACTACGACTCGGTGTGCTCAGAGCTGCCCCCGCGCAAGCCGACGCTGCTCCAGCACATGTTCTGCCTGCCGCTCAACTGACCCAAGCGCAACAACTAACGTGTAGCACGCGATATCAACCATACCTGCCTGATTGGCGAGTGACTTTTGAATTTGAGGTGAAGTGATTTGAAAATTGCATTAGTGATGTTAATTAAACAAGTTATTTTATCGGACGTATAGCTTGTCTAAAATGAGTGGTGGTATGAATAGTATGATAAAGGGTAGAATTAGAATATTTTGGGTAAACATTGCATCATGTTTCCAATTCCAATCGGACAAGCAAAAATTTAGGGCTCATTTAGCAAAAATTTTTTTTCATCAATTAGTTTTAACAAAAGTAACTTATTACAGAAAGTTACGTAAGCTGATGTGTGTGTGAGTGTGTGCGCGCACCAACGATAAAATGTTTTATCGTTAGTTTCACGCCGCCAATTAAAACATATTTTACATTTTGTACAAACTCTACGATCGATAAAATGTAACTTGTTCTACTGTTTAGGTCTATTTGTTTGAGTAGTTCTTAACAATGTTTAGGATGTTTTACCCTAATTTATGATAAAAACGCCAAATTTTTAATTTCAACTACTCATTTTACGGGTTGTGATTCTTACTGCGTCACAAAACAAAAAGTTTTGACGCACTGCTTTTAACCTTTATTAATTAATTATAAACTTGACAGATTCAAAAGTCACTTCCAACGTGTGGCAAAGGTTATTGCCACAATATTTAAGTAGTGGCGTGCAAATAAAGCGGCCACATTTGAAAATATTATATGAAAGTGGGGTGTCTAGTGGACATAGGCTTGCCTTGTTATGATACGGTTCGAGGATAAGGTCAATTGTAAAACATGATAAGCGACTTTTTTATTTTCAATGTGTTGTAAATTTGTAACTTACACAATGATTTAAATAAAAAAGTCACAAAGATACAGTTTATTAGAGACACAAATGTAAAGTGTATTATAATTAAGATCGGATGTTACTTTGTGAACGTTATGTTCACTTCGAGTTGAGATATTTCGTAAAGTTCCGATATTACTTGGGTTCTACTTGTAAATTCGTTTTGCTATTTTATACATTTATTCAGCTTCTTATAATAAAATACCGTTGAAGTGTCAATCGAGATATGCGGACACATGTAAATATCGAGGTAGGTAGTTATCAAACAGATCTGACTACTTGTACGCCCGGGACTCTTTTTAAAGGAATTGATTGCAAGTTGAAACGGACATTTTATTCTAGCTAAGTTTGGTGCTCGAAATTAATTGCGCATGTCTCTAACAACTTAGATATAATTCTGCATTTAGGTAGGCAGAAATGGCACACCTTTTCCTATTATATTATAAATCTTAGATCACTTCGAATTATACCCGAAGTCACTTCGGGCCTAAAAGCGCTTCTTATGTAAATAAAAGTAAAAAAATATCTCTATGTATTATACAAAATATAATAAAATCTATACATATTTTTGAAACTATTCTAATATCGATCTTTTTCTAGACACGCGAGCAAATTATGTACTCGCGCGCCGAACATCGCCGGTGTCTGCATCTCTATGTTTCTTGAGCAGTATATATTGTAGTAATATCTATATGAGGACAGGTGAAACGCTCAAAGAATGGCACGTAAGGAATTAAAAGTAGATAAAAATATCGCCCTTTAAACGCAGGCGCGTATTTTAGCCCTTCTCCAATATTAGTGTTTTCCCTAGGAGCCTAGTTGTAAGCTAGTCTTAGCTGCGATTCCTTGCTGGGATGCCAGCGTGGCATGGACTGTGTGAAATAAAAATCCTGCAATACCTTTGGAATATTAGTGACCGTTTTTCCTAACCGGGTTAATGCTACTGAATATACTTCATTTGTTTGATTGCGAGGATTATAATTGCAAACCAACTGCTGTAGTAAACCCTGTAAATATGTCACGCTTGATCCTATGTACTGTAAATTATTGTATTCCAATCCCTACCGTAGCGCCTGTTGTCGTTCATAGCTATCCACCACTCGTTTAGGTAGCCAACGAATTTTATATAATATTATTATGTACTTATATGTAATTATAAATATTGAGCACTGAAACAAAATTGTGTACATTAACAAATGAAAATATTAAATACAATTGGTTATTAAAAATATTATAACAAATATTGTTACAGTAGAAGGAAAGACTTATTATATAAAGATATGATAGATAGTGTGGGTTGGGAGAGGCGGGGGACGGCGCCGTGTCCGCGGACTATTCTAAATAGAGTGTAGTATGTATCTATTAGACATTTTGCACCGATATTCTAGTGATCGCACGCTCTCGTGGGCTTTGGCGATCCCGTATAGCTAATACCTATTGCCTGTATTACTTATTTTAAAAACACTCCTATAAATCTTAATGTCACATGCTACATTGTTTTTTGGGTATATGAGCATTATTGAATAAATCTGATTTGTATGGAGCGATAATGAAACTACAAATTATGGTAACAAATATGTTTTAAGAATAATTTACCATCGCTCGTATAGTTTATTTCATTTTAATAGTGTTTCGATATATCGTTAATTATACTCTCAGTGTTGCCACTGCTGTCGTATGGTGTAATTTGTTTATTGATGGAATGGAATGGAGATGGAACGTATAAAGTAGAAAATCTAATGTTAGTTTTAAATTGAATAGCCATAGCCGCCATTTTATTAGCATCCCCTCGAAGAAAGCAAAATAAAATGGCGGTGTGTCAATCACCTTTTCTTTCGAACCTTATATTGAATGCTGCGGTTATAATATTGGCATAATTTTGGCGATACTCCTCTAGTAATGATTATTGTCGCATGAGAGGTCGCTTTATTAAGTTTTTTGGACATGTCGGCTTGTCTTTGTCTACTTAACCATATTGTCGTTGCTATTCATATGTTTATCAATGTTTTACCTGTGTGTCGAGCGTCGAATAACTTTGCGATGTTGGTCGGGGCCTCGTGGTGTCGTGTTACTTTAATTTAAGTATTTAATTATTATTAAGCAGTATTTTGGTACTATTAATTCTATACTAAGCATAGTTAACATTCCAATGTGTCCGATTCGTGTTGGACCGTTATTGTAGGATCGAAATGTTTGCATTTTGTTGACTTGCATGATAATTTGTATGAACATGTAACTTGTTTGAAAACTTCAGTTATCACCTTTTTATACGGTTCGTTAGGTACTAAATAAAACGTTGAGATTATCATTATTTACCTAACCAAAACTATTTGTTGTACATTTACATGGTCGTTTTTAAGCCCATTATGTTTGATATACGTATTTAGCAAAGTATCTTATATTAAAACATACTAACCGCATGACAAATGACATTTAAACTGTTTGTGAAAGGAATTGTTAATTCTTTATTGCGATTTTAAAACCGCCGTTTAGAACAAATTATGTATCTTAGTTTTTAAATTTTACGCGTTGTATGTATCAAATACATGCATATGGCGGTATTGCTTATGTATAATTTACATATTGGACGGTGTGGTTGGCTGTATACTTGTGTATGAACACCAATATTGTTACTTAATGAGGCGGCGAACGCGCCGAGCGAGTGCGACCTACTGCCGAGTTGACTGGATAACTTGGATACTGTACTATTCTGTGCTTAATTGAAAATAAACAAAGATTAATCTGACTTTACTTTTTTTGACAACCCTAAAATTTATTTAGTGGACTGAAGAATGAAATCGTCTACGCAGCGAGACAAAGACCGCTACAAAAGTATAATGTGTACCTACTGTGGTAAAGTGTCTAGTCCATGTACAGTCGAATTAAAAAATATGTGTACACTTTAGTACCTTGTCTATTTAACGTCATGTTTAAACTGCCATATATGAATAGTCAGTGTACAAAGAGTACAAAAGTGTACACACATTTATGAACTCGACTGTACCATGTACCATGAATATCTCAAGAAACAGAATTTATTAAAAAAAAAAACGGAAACCTTTATTGGACGAACAATAGACCCAGAGGGTACCGTCGGTAACCCTACCTAATCGTGTACCGTAAAACGGGGTAAATAGGAACACAACCTAAAATTTTCGAAAAACGCCACTGCGTCGCGGCGGCGCTGCTTGAACGTGGCGTCGACGCAGCGCGGGTGTTAATGAGACGCTGACGTTCGAAAAACGCTAGATGTGAGGGGCTTTTATAATATAAGTATGGATCACAATATATTTGCAGACAATTGTCTTAAACAACATAGTCATTGTGTAGCTTTTGATTTCTTGAATAACCACGGTTTGAAATAAAAACCAGGTCAATTTAACAGAAGGAAGAAAGAAAATAAAACAACAAAGGACAAAGAAATACGCACAAAAAGAATAGTCACGAATATAGGTGTATGTGGTGCTATGAACGAAGGTAATCCTTTAGCCCCTTGTATGCAGGAGGTCAAAAAAGTACCAAGTTCTAGCCTCTTCGGATTACGATACGGTCCATAAAATTAGGCTTAAAAAAATACAAAAAGATATTCAAATTTTGACTACGGATCCGTGACCTAAGCATACGAGGGGTTAGTTGGTTAATTACCTTTTTTAACTTAATTATTTATTGGAAGCTATTACCCAATCAGATTGAAATAAAACATCCATTCACAAAATAAATTTATTTAACTATAACACATGGAAGGCGTGGAAGGGACGTCGAAACATCTGATAAAACAATCTTCTACTGTATTTCTAATAACTACATCAATTTGCCTGCCGTATAACATGTATGATATACCTTAAAAAAATATGAAAATACATCAAAAACTAGATGATTGATTTGACTATTTTCTTTTTTAATATAATAATCAGTGTAGGTGCATAAAGTCAGCAGCAGAAGTAGCTACGCAACCGTAGAGATCAAAATTATCTGCACTCGACTCTATTGTCAAGAGAATACGTCGTGTCTAGATATGTACTTTTGATGCTGACTGTACACGCGCGATGCACGCGTTTCTATCCGAATATTTTGAAAAAATACAGTTAAGAATCGACACACAGTTTCAGTTAGTAAAATAAGGTACGGGTAAATAAACAAATGCGGACAATCTAAAAACAAAACAATAATATACAACCTCAGACTTTACTTGATGAACCACAAATCACGAGAAATAAATTACGCCGAGAGTAATCATTGGCTAGACAGGGTTCAATAGAGGCTCAACAATTAAAATCCATGACCTTATTCAATCTACGACGTCGCGCCCCACTAGAACAGTTTCACACAACACGTAAATTAGCAGTTATACGTTAACCGACGTGACACGACTTATGGCACGTAGAAAATTTATAACCCAGCACAATTTTACGTATGGTACCAACCTGCCAAAACACACGAATTCCTTAAAAGAAGCAATCGCAAATAAATGATAGGGCGTAACGTGTCTTTACAGGTTGAAGAAACCATATTAAAGGATGTTTTTAATGAAAAATAACCTTGAAGAATCACAAAATTATATAAACACCAACACAAGTTAAAAACTCTAATGTTATCGATTATCATATTATTATTGTAACAGCCATGAAAACATCACAATTGTGCAATCAACTAAATAAACTGTAATACTGTTAAAATACTAAGCACATCATTTAAAAAAATCTTAATAATTTTGACTCTAAAAACATTACAAATGCAAATTAATACTGATGCTATCTAATATAAATTTGAATAAACCAATGAAGAGATCATTAACCTCGGAAGTAAAATAATAATTTAAACGCATCCTACAATATTTTTTACAAAACGACATACACGACAATTAATTAAAATATACCATTCTACAGGAATGAATTTGATGAGATATTATATAGGACACATTTATGTTATGAGAAACCCCTTGTTTATTATATTATATTAAACCTCTGTTTGAGAAACATTATAGTTTTCAATACAGGTACTAAACACTACAGAATACATTTATAGCTATATTGTAGTATATATTGAAGGCTGTTGAAAGATACACGGTTCTAGTACTTCTAGTATAAAATGTACAGCTTAGAGATTGCTGATAGTTTGCTTACATAAAACATATACTATAGTAAATAGCAATATATTGAAAGCTCATCACAACCCGCATTTATATCAACCTTTTCAACGCTATGTCAAATACCAAAGAAGTCACTCACACTCCAATAACAACTTAAAACCAGCAAATGTCAACCTCACCTCATAGACACTCGGGTCTATTTTGCGCTGGCAACCACGACGGAAATATCCGTCGTTGTTGTTGAGCCAGTGGTGCGGATATATCCGTCGTTGGCGTTGACCTAGTGGTACGGATATGTCTGCCGTTGTTGTTGAACCAGTGGTGCGGATATATCCGTCCTTGGCGTTGAACTAGTGGTAAGGATATGTCCGTCGTTGGTGTTGAACCAGTGGTGTGGATATATACGTCAGTGGCGTTGAAAAGGTTAACGGGCACAACCACACCAATCGCACGGTCCCAAATTTTACCTGACGCACTTCAGAAAATGTGCAATATCAAGTCTTGCGGTTAGTATAGGCGCTATTCTTCTCTACTAAATATACACTACATTTGACGAGTAAGGTAAATTCTCCAAAAGTAATTTGAATATTTATAAACATATTTTTTTAGACTATTAGACACAACAGACGTAACAAGCACATTGATCAGATTTGGTCTTTTACGTTTTAATGTTTAATGCTTATAGAAGATTCGAGCTTTAATCAATAAATATTGTGTAAATAATAATTTGATTTTTTTTTAATTAGGTACAACACAACCAAAGTAAATAATTTTAAACAATTAATACTTTGCCATATCGATAAAATATATCTCTGATTAATCACCGGGAATAACTTAAGGAACAGTAACATTCAATAAATAAATCAACTAGATAATTATAATATAACTAGTTCGCTCCACAGGGTCGCCTCATCCGAGTATGTACAAATAATTTTGATTAAGCACTTCTCCCATTTATGTAAGACGTGAGATCTTAATATATTATTAACTCCATACAATTAAATATCAACAGAGTAAGCCTAAATTTGAGTTACGGTTATACGAGTAAGGGTCAAGTCACACAGAGACGCGACGCGACGCTGCGCGCACATGAAATGTGTACCTTTTCGTGTAATAAATACAGTATATTTTGAGTCGCATGTGCGCGCAGCGTCTCGTCGCGTCGCGTCTCGGTGTGAGTTGACCCTAACGTTAAAAAAATCCAAATACGGCATTTAAAATTAAAAATTCGCCATTAAAATTGCCAATACTTCAAAAATCTTTAACACTTTCCAAAAGCGTTCAGAGCTAGGGCCAGAAAGCTTCAAAAATAAACAAGTAGACTAGATTTTATTACATATATGAAAAACCGTAAGTTGATCTAGTAGTACATCTCTAAAGATTTCTGAATTTCATGATATCTTAACATTTGGATAAGACATCCCCACGGCGGCTAGAAATGGGCGTTTTCCAAAAAAATGCTCATAGTTAAAGGACTAAACTTAACAACGGTACTTTTCCAATTAACTATACTGGTACAAGACAAATTGTGGCATCTCAGACAAAACTCCTGTAGCAAATGCAACCGGGTGATTATTCGACGTTTTAACCGCAGTCATTATTGTCTTCGCATATTATTCAATATAAAAATATAACATAAACTTTATAAATTCCTTGTTCTTTTAAATAGAATGGATACCACCCCCGGGTCCGTTGATTTTGACATCAAAAGTTGCTGGAAATTATCATTATTTTCGTCAATATATTGAAGACAACAATGACGGCGGTTGAAACGCCCGAATATTCACCCAACCAGGATTGAAACTGCTTCGGTTATTTAATGTGAGATACCGCCTATTGGTGTATGAGAGAAGTATATAAATGTATGACTAATTATCGTGACGTAATGGAAAAGTTACCGTGGTTAATTTTAGTCCTTTACTATGTGCAGTTTTTTTGAAAACCGCTTAAATACCAGCAGAGAAGAGAGCGGCTTGTGCGGCGGAGTGCCGGGTGCAGTCTAGTGGTCGCCGTTGGTGTGCGCGACCTTCTGCTTCTTCAGCGGCGGCGCCTCGTTGGCGAAGAGGCGGCCGGAGCGCAGGTCCGACATCATGAACGGGACCTGGGGATTAAGGACGATACAAATATCTAATATAGTGTCAATTTTTTTGCAGATATGTAAATGGAAAAATAAAGATCTGGGTATACGAGACATAATTACTTCTTTATTTTTATTACATAGTATTAAACAAAGTCGCTTTCCGCGTTTGTCTGTTTTCTGTCTGTATTTGCATTTGTTGTTTTTGGAAAAAATATAAAAAAATTAAAATCTTCTTATAGCATAAGTGGTCAATTTATGCAACCTCTAAATATTGTCCTATTAACTTAGACATTTCTGACATTAAAAATAACGCCCTAACGTTTGGAAATCTGCGAAAAAAAATGCATTTATTTCTTCCATACCAATGTGAAACACCCTAACCTATATGTCGTAACTTTAATATAATCATTTCTTTTATCAAATATTTGAAACTTTAAGCATGCTTCATCTTCTCGTGTCAAAATTCTTCCACTATATTATACCCTAACTACACTACGCGACATGCATGCTATACCGCCCTGCTACGGAAAAAAAGCACATCTGCTATATGAATTGTATTGCAATTCCAACCTTATAACCATTGAGAGTTTAATATGCTCCTATGCATTAATTGCACTTGTGCCCTTTCTCCGTATGAGGGCAGTATATTTCAGACCTGGATCACGTTAGACCGAGATAGTTGTTTGCGGTAGAACGTGCGGCAGGCGGGTCCATATTGGCTCATATAAAATTGGTCTTTAGATTTTTTATACAAATAACGATTTGTGTCAATACTCAAAATTTCTTAGAAAAAAATTTCTCATACTTTTTTGTTCATACTTTTTAAGTCATAATTATCGCTACTCACAATGCATTTTTTTAAGAAAGTGTTACTTTCTGAGGATTGTTATAAATCTAACCTAACCTAACCTAATTTTATCTACACGTAAGATATTTAAGAAATTCTGAAAAGTGTACGGTTCCATGAATATTGGTGTTATAAGTTCAGATGAGTATGAGTTCCGATCATTAGTATTAAAAAATATTATGAAGAGTATGAAGAGTGATCATTATGATGTAAGATGGTATGAGAAAAAAATTCGGAGTTCCAATAATCGGAGTTGCAATTTTATATGAACTTTGGCGCACCCGCGGCGCAGGCGTGTACCTTGTGCTCGAACTGCATGTGGTGCGCGGGCGGCAGGCCGAGCGCGGCGCGCATGATGTTCTCGAGCGAGGCGCGCTGCCGGAACAGCGCGTTCACCACGGGCGCGCCCGCCGGCACCACCGGCGCCTTCAGCAGGTACGACAGCGACGACAGCACGCAGTGCAGCCCGGTCCATTCTAACAACATAGACAACAACACTATATATATTTCGTTCTTGAATACAAAACGGACACATTCCAAAATCAACCAGTGTTGCATTTTAAATTTAGAAGCTGTTGGTATAAGATTTTTAATGCAAGAGCAAATTATTTTGGAATGTGTCCGTTTTGTATTCAATGAACGATTTGTTAACGCTGAACAAACATGGGGCAAAGTGATTTCAAATTTGAGTTGACTAACACAAGATTCATAATTCGATTCGTGCACGCTCATGGGACGTCAAATACACAAGCTCATTTTTAGGGTTCCGTAGTCAAACTAGGAACCGTCCGTCCGTCCGCAGCCTAGCTCAGAGACTCTTAGTACTAAAAAGCTGTAATTTAGCATGAATATACATATTAGTCACGCCAACAAAGTGGTAAAATAAAATCTTGAAAATATTTTTTTTTGTGTACCTTACCTACATGTAACTTGGGGATGTATTTTTTTTCTCGTCTACCCCATAGTGTGGGGTGTCGTGGGATAGGTCTTTCAAAAATATTGCGGGTATGTTCAAACAATTTTTCGATTAAGGTATTCGTTTATAAAATATTAAGCTTTAAAGCGCCAATTTTTGTCAAGTATCCAATTTCAATCGACACAGTAGGTAAATAAGTTTAAACTGTACGTTGCCTATATCAGACAGTCACGTAAGCCGTTTTTATCTCTGCATTATTAAGGAGTCTCCCGGCGCAACTGTATTTCTGTATGTATTCGCTAACTTCAAATGTGACACCAATTTGTGAATCAATTTTCAAAATTGCAATACGGTCAGTAAATACCGTCCGTCGGTTTTTATAGTCTAAAAGATAGGGTAAATACAATATGAGGTTAATGTTGCTTATTACTTACCATCGTCAGCCGGTCGGCGCAGCTCCAGGCGCGAGAACAGCTCAGCCAACAGCGCCAGGTCCAAGATAAGAGGCACGGCCAACAGCGAATCCTCGCATGTATTATGCACCACGATGGTGTTGGTGCCGTGCAGGAGGATCTCGGATGTGTACTCGTCCATGGCGCGCTTTGAGTCGCCTGCGGGGGTTGAGTTGTATTGATGGTAATCGATGGACTAGGTGTATTTTGGGAAGCCACATATGCTGCCACACCCACACAAAAATCGAAAGGCTTCACACGCAACAAATAAGTTTAGCATTGTATTATTGTAAATATTATCAATACTTAGAAACTTCGTGCGCACATTGACTTTTTATCTGCCTAGTACTGTAGAGATATGAATTAATTTGAAAAAAAAAAACGAGCCACACATTAATGCACCTAAAATCCGCCATATTTTTTTTTAACGTCGCCTGTCCCAGGCGAATCCAACCTAACCTATACCTTAATTTTAGGAATCCTTCCACCCGTTTCGATGATACGAGGTAATAAGGAAAATAACATACTTACATACATACGTAAAAAAAACATAGCTCTTGGCAGTCGAATAAAAAGAGGTGTAATTTCACACAATATCCCATAGATTCGAAGTGTATTCGAATGAACCAGACACAGACAGACAGAATATAATATATATAGTAAATGTTGTATAATAAATATAAAATACTTACGTAATTAAAGTGCAATTTAAGTTAGTAAATAACATATTATAATATAATATTATAAAACTAAGCCCTCTTCTCTGTTTTTTCTACTACTGTTGCTGTGCCCAACAGGGTCCACATATCATCATGTACATGTATACCTATGATTACAACAACATCTGTAAAATTTATGTGGAATGCAATAAATGTATTGAGTATTGAGTATTGAGTATTGAGACAAAATAAAATAAGAAGCTCAGTTCCCTTACCAAGATACGGCACATATTTGATGACCACCACATGGTCCGGCTTCTCCCCCGGCTGGTACAGCAAGCTGTTGCTTTCCACCATGTCGTCGACGACGTTGGACTTGGAGATCTCCTTGGAGCGGAACTGCTTCGGGGCGGAGAGGTTCTTGCCGTCGTTGTTGCCCAGGTGGTTGTAGCTGACGATGGCTACTGGCTTCAGGCCTGAGGATAAATAAGATAATGCATTGTGAGCCCAACGTATTAAGCATAGCGAGATGAATCACGCACAAGAATAAGGAGAGGAGTACATGATCACGTGAACCATTCGTAATGAAACAGGAAAACTAGACTAGTATTTTTGCGGAAATACGGGATGGGACCAGGAAATTGAAGAAATACATACAAGCAAGTAGTTTCATTTATTTTTGATTTTGGATATTAAGTTTAACTAAAATATGTAATTGTATTCGTTGTGCTATGTTTGTGATGTGTTTCTGCAACCTCAGATTGTAAGCACGCATGATAAATTGACATAGAAGTGTAGAATAGAATATAGATAAATAAGTTAGGTCCTCTGACCACCTGAGCGCTGCCTGTTCCAATGAACCACGAACACACTGTTTTATACTCATTATTGTTATTTTTTGTTTTGCTTTTATTGAATTTGTTTAAACTATCCGTAATGTCTGTATCACCTTCCGTGTTTTCACCGAGCGGTCCCAACGGAAGACCAGCGTTGGCTTCACGGCCAACACATGCGGAGTTGGGACCTTTTCGACACTATCTGTCGTTTCTTTCCTTTTTTTATGTTATATTTATGTGTGAATTAATGTTTTTCTTTCTTTCTTTTCTTTCAATATATCGCTTCGGCAAAAGGCGAAGCGAGGAGGCATGTTAGGTTGTACTGCCACAAATCAGAACTGGCACAAATTGCATTAAATCGTCCGATTATAATCTAGGACTTACGTTATAAGGTATATAATATGTACTTGGGAAATTCGGTTCTGATAGTTAATACAATGAGTTAAATCAAGTTTTTCGGGATGATACGGCGATCATCCGTCAAATAGAAGTGAAACTAGCGCACCAGGAGTGTACAAAACAAAACACAATCAGGACAACAAAAAGTCCTGGTACCTTATTCTACATTGTCGTTCCCGTATTGTCAACCTTATGCGCCTTATGCGCCGATTTAAAAACAATACAATAACCATATGGGCAAAAACAATGTTCTCTCTCTCTCTCTCTCCCTCTCTCTTGGAACTGACCGGCCGACACGAGAAAGTCGACGAGCACCGACTTGAGCTTGGTCTGGCCGGACTTGAAGTCGTCGCCGGCCACGAACACGCGCGCGCGGTCGGCGCGCTCCACCACCCCCGGGATCAGGGTGTTCTGCGGGGAGCCGTTGATGTAGCAACACTGGAACAAAACATAATGTATTGTTAACTTTGATTCTATATAGCTCACCGAATTGCAAACCTGAAGTGGCAGTGGGCGGGGCACATTGTTCGTAGAACCGATAGCGTTGGAGCGGGGAGGTTCTAGAGTGGCGACCGCAATCCGGGAGACGAAGTGTCGGCAGGCCTTCCACAAGGTGGACCGAGGATCTGATAAAGATCGCGGGAAACAGAGGACCGATCGTTGTGGAAAACCTTAGGGAAGGTCTTTGTCCAGCAATGGACGTCTTGCGGCTGATGATGATGATGATGATGATGATGATGATGAAATTTGATTTCCCTAATTGTCCGCCAAGAGAGAGAGATTTTTGATATGGTGGTGTCGAAGTTACCTAAGAAAGTTTTTAAAAAATTTACAGATTTTTTGCTCGAACCCCCAGTCAGACACAGGCAAAATATGCGGCGCTTAAAGAGAAATTACTTGTTATGTTTGAAGACACCAAGGAGAGGCAAATCGAGATCATCATAGGCGAAATGGAATTGGAGGAACGAAAAGCCGTCCAATTGTTGCGACGCATGAAAGGTTTGGGCCGCCGCGACCAGAACACTATTCGGGTGTTGTTGCTGAGGTTGCTGCCCGCCACCATTCGCGCAGTGCTGGCTACGGCAGAAACTAAAGAGTTGGATACGCTGGTTTAGATGGTAGATAGCGTTTTGGAGGCCACAAGAGGAGCGCAAATCGGAACAGTAACTCAACAAAACATGTGCCAGCAGGCAGAGGCGACAGCTGCGGTAACAGACACCGACAGGATACTAAGCGAAATTGCGAAGGTTAGTGCGCGAGTACAAAATGTTGAAATGCCTAGAGTCGGTAACAACGACAAGTGGCGGATACTCGCATCCACAGGCTGAAGGTCAATTGCTGAATCGCATCAAGCGCACTCCTAATGACCATACGTCGTTCTCCAGCGGGCATTTTCCAGGCACGTCAATTGGTAAGGTTTACAAAAAAAGTGAAAAATTACAGGCGTACTTAGTATTTGTACCTACCTGGTATTTACTCTAGGTTCAGTATGATAACAAAATTAAACGAATTTTAAATACCTAGAGAATGTATCAATACTAAGGTGTTTTTCCAATGTAGATACATGGTAAAATCTAGTATGGTCCATATTGGTTCATATAGTTATTTTTACTCATAACGTATTTTTTTCAGCAACTGTTACTATTTCAGGATTTTTATAAATTAAACCTAACAAAACTTAGTCTTATTGAATATTTCAGAACTTCTGAAAAATTTATGATTCCAGCGGTATAATAATCAGAGTTGCAATTTTATATGAACTTTGGCGCTCCCGTAGGAGCGAGGTATTTATACTTAGTATTCGTTGCTACCTGGTATTTACACTAGGTTATACCAAGTAGATTGGAATAACACCTTATTAATAGGCATTTTAAATTGATCTAATTTTGACTTCATACTGAATCTGGTATAAATACCAAGTAGTTACAAAATACAAACACACACACGCACGCATATTCGGTTTTTTTTGTAAACCTTACACATTGACGTGCGCCCGCACTTTGACTCAGTAGTAATATGTTGAAATTGAAAGTCTAAGGATAAAAAATATCCCTAGGCACTTTTGATGTGTGTATTAATGGACTTCTTTTTTTAGTGGACGCTGGAGCAAACATTTCATTACTGCAAGTGGTGAACAAGTTCAGTGCTAATGGGTGTAATTTTAAGTCATATGCCAACGGTACGGAAATCAGGACTTACGGCACCAAGTCACTTGTGTTGCGAAAACAACCGGCGGATTTCCTTTCGCAATTTCCGGAGATGACTAAACCGGTGTCGTTTACGGAGCAACCCCAGCAGGATACGGTGCCTTTTATAGAAACAACATGGCCGCCGGTATTTTCCAAGGCGAGACCATTACCACCCAGGCGCTATAAGAAGGTTAGGTTAGGTTAGGTTAGGTTAGGTAGGTTAGGTTAGGTTAGTTAGTTAGTTTCGCTTAATGAAAGAAATGGGGATCTACAGGCCTTCTAATAGTGCTTGGGCGAGCATTATACATGTAGTTAATAAATGGACGGGGGATTGCGAACTTGCGGAAATTATCGTCAACTGAACGCTATCACTAGACCCCATCGCTATCCCATAACAAGTTTGCAGGATTTTACCTATTTGCAAGATAAAAAGACAAAATTCAGCAAGGTAGACTTTAACAGGGCGTATCATTTTATTCCAGTCGCCGAAAGAGACATCAGCAGGACAGCAATCATAACACCGTTCGTTCTGTTCGAGTTCCCCAGGATTACTTTTGGGCTTCGCAATGCAGCCCAAAGTTTCGGTCATGAACCACATGGAGTTGAGAGACTTAAATTTCTTATTTTGTTACTTAGACGATGTTCTGATTGCAATTTAAAGCGAAACACAATATCGCGAGCGCTTACGCACGTTTTATAAGAGATTTAATCAGTACGGAATTTCAATAAATATTGCTAAATATTGTTTTGGAAAAGTTAAAATAGAGTTTTTGGGTTATGAGGTGTCGACACAAGGATTGAAACCCCTATCAAGCAAGGTTAAAGCAATAACGAATTTTCCTAAACCAAAGAATAATAGAGAAGAATAGAGGATCTGCTCTTCCTCGGAATGCTGTTTTTTTACAGGGCATACGAATATAGGTACATTCAGAAAGCAATAGAAGTAATCATTAAACATTTATTTGTGTAAAGATAAATAGTAATTGAGCGGACAGATAGAGCAAACGAAGCGTTCGCTAATTGAAAACGTAGTTGGAAGATGAAGTTTTATTAGCGTATCCGGTGGCATGTGCATGTCGCGGGAAGATGCATCTGAGAATTTTCCAGCTGGCGTGCTGCAACAACGGATTAAAGGCGCGTGGCAGCCACTAGGATATTTTTCTAAGAAGTTTTCACCGGCCCAACAGAAATACAGCACGTATGACCATGAGCTCTTGACTATTTATCCCTATAATTCACTTTCGCAACGTGTTCGAAGGGCGACAGTTATCGATTTATACAGATCAAAAATCGTTAACTTTCGCATTCACGAAGTTAGCAAGTGATAATGAGACACCTAGGCGTACCAGGCAGTTAGCTTATATCAGTGATTTTACCACATAAATTAAACATGTATCAGGTGACGAGAATGTAGTCGCCGACGCATTATCGCGCGTGGAGACAATAACTTGCGCTACTGTTCTATATTATAACTAACGAGCAAGAAACAGGCCAGTATGTGATTAGAATGACGCAATCAATAATTATTTTCACTTTTCACAAGTTAATATATAACAAAACAAACCTATTTTATGCTGATAGTACGAGAAGAGAGATAATTCAAATATAGAATACCTGTAAACACACATTATAACTACAAATGCAAATCCGCGCTCTCGATAATTTATCTATAATAAGTTTTTTCGGCCAGATAATTAATTGTGCAAAATGTGGTTACAGAATTATCAACAAGTTAATATCTAACAAACCTCTTTTTATGCTGATAGTACGAGAAGAGAGAAAATTCAAATATAGAATGCCTGCAAACACACATCACCATACATATGCAATTCCGCGCTCTCGATAATTTATGTATCATACCTAAATTTATTTGGCCAGATATTTCGTGGTGGTCACGGTCTTGCGTCGCTTGTCAACGTGCCAAGGTGAATCGGCATACAGTATCAGGACAGGGAACGTTTCCGGCAGCGGTTCGGTCTAACATATTCATGTAGATTTAGTCGGTCCCTTACCGACGTCTCCGCAGTGATATAGATACCTAGTTAAGATAGTTGATTGTTTCACACGCGTGCCGGAGGCGTTTCTAGTGCATGAAATCTGCGCGGATACAGTAGCTATGCATGAGGAATGGATATCGAGGTACGGTTGCCCAATTAAATTAACTAACGATCAGGGGAGACAATTCTAAAGTCAAATAGTCGCTAAACTAATAAAATTTTAGGAGTCGATAAAATATGCACCACCCCATATCACCCTCAAAGTAACGGCGCTGTCGAGCGGAGGCACAGGCGCTTAAGGCGGTCTTAATGGCCAAGATAAATAGCACTTCTTGGGTGGATGAACTTCCTACAGTAATGTAGTTACATGGAAAGTTTATATCTATAAGTTAAGAACAATTATAATTGAACAATTAGAAAATAGTAACTTAACCCTTAACCAGGCAAGGGATCCATATGTCCCACATGAAATCTAGTCAATAGTACCTTGTATGTTAGTACCTAAGGCTGAATCTCTACTGTGACGTGTGATCTGTCAGCCTGGTTAAGGGTTAAGACGGAGATTGCGATAACCGCAACGTCAACGTTAACTACAGTACGCAAAAAATATTGCAATAAATTGCTATTACTCTGTTGTAATCCAAGTAGAACATAAGCATAGTCAGCAATGTACTGCACAGTACACACAGTCGTTATACATTTTCGTTAAATTTTCAAAGAGATAAGTCAGTTCAAAGAGACTGAGGAACGCTACTGAACATAACTATGTACTGTGCAAAATGAAACGTAGGCAACGATGCTTACATGACCTAGTTAATAAGTATTTTATATTAGGAGGTTTACATGAAATAAGTTTAATTACGAGTAGGTACGCCGTACTCAAACGGCGTTAATAGTGGCTAACAGTTTTTGAATCGCTCTCCTAACAATGCGCTGGGGACAAAGCAAGGTACCGGACGAGAAAAATTCTCATAATACTATTGCTATAGCAGAGGCACACGCAATGTTGAGCCAGGTTGACTCCAAGCTGAACTGCGTTGTATGGGGATTGATGGCGATGGCGGCGGTGCTGGCAGTGATACTCTTGTATGTTTTGCGTGCAAGATGTAAACGTCAGACCAGGGAATGGCTGCAGAAGGCTGTCGCAAGCTTGCCGCCACCCAATGCGGTTAGAGTACAGAACCGGCCGCCCCAGCCAGCTCAACAAGTGGTTTACTAGTGTTTACAAAGTGAAACAAATTTTGTGTAGAGTAAGAAATTAATTAAGTTATAGTTCTGCATAGGTATTTTTAAGAGAGTAAAGTTGTGGAACAATCTAATAAAATTAGAATAGGCATCACGAGAACTCACAGTGCCGGATATTAAACAAGTGCACAATCGCCTACGTCGTAGCGCGATGCAGCTGCGTGTTATCAAATACGTAGATTTCACGACCTAGGTTGCAAAGCGGTGTTGTACCGACTTTTACGTGTTAGTTTTAAGAATATATTTGTTTTTTAGTGGGGAATGATGTAGGGACACAGAATTCTGCGTCATCTCATATAGCAGTGCATGTGCACCGGCGCCGGCGTATGAGGTGACGTGGCAGGCTAGCCGTGTACGGTTTGCCAGTCGTTCCCTGGGATCCATGTATAGGACGTATAATAAATAGACACAACATAAAAAAAAAATGTTTTTTCCCGGAAACGGCTCTCGCAAGAGATACCCCAAAATATTTGACGGGACAATCATCCTAGGTTTACGTACTCTACTCTTTATTTGGGAATGAAACTGTAAAAAATAAGGTGTATAAGTGGCGTTCCTTCCCCACACTAAATTACATAATAAGTTTAGTAATTCAGCCGTCAAGTCGCATCTAAAATAATAATTATTAGGTGTTCTCAACTATAAATAACCAGAAATGTACCAAATACACATCCATATAAGCAATAACGCGTACTTCCGACAATATCCACTCACCCCCTCATCGATAGCAGCCAGCGCAAAGATGGTGGAGGGAGAAATCTCCGGCTCGTTGTTCCGCAGGGCCTTCTCGACGTGGTCCGACGTGTCGTGCACTCCGGGCTTTATTTCGCAGAATCTAAACATACAAACTCCGCGTTAGCACAATAACTTGGGACTGCAACAATAAACTGATCTTGGCTGAGGCCACGTATGTGGTGTGAAACATCACATCAATGTATAAAATATAAATTAAAAAAAAAACAATGGGACCAACTAGAAAGCTTTATCCCCTTTCAAACAAAAAAAACGGTACACCGGTCTTTGAGTAATTTGGAAACATACCTACATTAAAAAAACCAGACGAATTGAGAACCTCCTTTTTTTGAAGTCGGTTATAATCAAAATTTGTAACGTGTCTTGAGATGTGCATCTGAACTCAACCATGCTCAGTTTATTAACCCATTCATTGCCGACGCCTCATATTTTTACTCATCACGCAGTGCCGCCGCCTTCCACGCAACATTTCAACGACGCGAAATCGCGTCCTCGGCATTACGATTACACATACATGGGTCGCTAATTCGCGTCTTCGGCAATGAATGGGTTAATATGGCTAAGGGCCTGTTTCAAACTCGACAAGTAAATTTATCTGCCATTTAAAGTTGGTTTTCTCCTTATCTATTTTCAAGTGCAAGAGAAAGGGCTAAATTTATCTATTAAATATGCTTTACTTGTCGATTGTGAAACAGGCGGTAAGACAATTAGCACATTATTTATTAAAGCATTCCATATCATAAGTATCTTTATCGAAGCATACAAACAGCTAACTCGCCCGAGAGATTAACAAAACTAACCGTATTTGTCCCGCTTTAACTAATTCGTAACAAAACGGACGGAAAGATCGACGGGTAAAATTCTCGCCGTGTGCAAGTTATGCTCGCAATTACAGTGTTATCAATTCACGACGTCCCGCCCGCCCCGCTGCTTCATTTCAATTACATAGTTGCAACGTCAATTTGTGGCGAAGTGAAGGATGGTGAATCGAAAATACTATAACATTAATGTTACTTGTACGTTTTTAACTATAGACTATAGCGAAAGAAATGCACTAAGCGACAAGGTAAAGAATGGAAATACTAGATCATGTTTATTAATAACATTTGTACAGTAATTTTCCGTTTCACGTTATATAAATAGATTTCTTATTATTATATCAAATTCCAATCGCTAACGTGTGAATAAAGACGGTTAGTGTTTTCAATTCACAGCGGTGCGCGTCACTCGAATTGATCCGCGATTGCGTCAATGTACCTACAGTCAGCTTCAGAGAGAAATAACAACCCCTGCATAGAAGTCACCTTACAAGGGGTTTACTTTTCTCTGCAGCTGACTGTACGTAAAGCTTAGTAGATTAAAAGGCTTATAGTGTTTATTTATATAAGTACATCACTCGATAAATACAACCAACTTCGGAAGCAAAGTCACGTATGGTACTGTTATGTTATCGCCAATCAACAATCAAATGACGCGTTAGTTTGGTTGATAGACTTGGTAGGGACTAGTGGTGCTTAAAAACTAGCGGCTAGCTATTTAAATCTGACTAGGTAGGTACATAGAAGGAATGCTATTAAAAGCGATAAGAGGAAATTTAAGTCGTTATGAAGCTCTGTACAACGCATTTTGGTTGCTTACTGAGGATATTGTATTCAAGCATGTATTTTAGTAATATTTCAAGTTCTTAAACGATCCAAACGTAATTGTAACGCGAAGACAGTCGACTATGGTGAACGCCATGTATAAAACGGCACGTAACGCCATCAAATTGCCGGGCATGCAGTTTTGAATGCACTCATTAAATTAATGGGATGTGTGTAGGGCTACCATCCGTCCGGCTCTATAATTCGTCCAGTTTTTTTTTATCAGATGGATTTTATGAGTAATAAAAGTACGAGAAATGCGAGCGCCTGCTACCATGCCTACCATACCACTGTAACTAAGCGAGTAATATTTCCAGTTTGTAACTAAAAGATCCGGACTTTTATCGAAATGTCAGGCTTTTTGTCAGGAGTTTTCAAATTGCTAAATCGCCTACCAAGAACTAACAGGTTTCAAGGAAAGGTTATTACGAGGATTGTGAGACGATGCATAAATAGAGAAGATTTCAAAAAAAAACCATACAAATTTTCTCCGGGCTATAATGTTTCTCACCCCCTAACGGCCAAACCCTATATTCAATCCGCGGACAGATAAGGCTTACTTCGGGTTAAAATTTGACATTTGCCCATACAAAATGTGTCAAATTTTAATCCGAAGTAAGCCTATCTATCCGCGGTTTGAATATAGGTTTCGGCCATAAATCAAGTCCGATTTCCAGGATTTTTGAAAAAGGTGTAGTTGTTACTAAAATACGCACAAACCTATCCGTTTCGTTCCGTTTCCGTTTTTAATTTTTATTAGTTTCTTTCCAAGAAAAGTTTACTTGCCTAGTTTTTCATAAAATCTATAACATATTCAAAAATCGTAAAAATCGGACTAGATTTAAGTCGAGAGAAACGTAATATAAATTTGTATAAACAGTTTTGGCTTCAAAATCCTCTTAATAGTTTCTACATGCTTAAATTAGATTTACGTGCGACTGTTCATGTCCCTCGCTTCGTAACATTATTATAAGACCTAACCTAGCATATCAATTTCTACTCACTTCCTATTGCAGTATCGAATTGAAAATTTGCAAACATTTGTTATATCATAACACGATACCATCAAGCTGTTATGACGACGAAACTCGCAGGTAGGTTACTAGTAATAGTAACTAATAGGTATTAGTAGTATTATAAAGGAGAATGGGTAGAACACTGGCCTAGAAACCAATAGCAATAAGCGGGAAACCTCAAATACCTGTGACAAATATATAAAAAAAACTGGAACATCGGGACACCTGTGTAGACGACGTTAGCGTAATTACTTTGAAACACCACTGTCTTTGCATGGCGATAACGTTTTTCACACGATTTCGTACTAGCTGCCGTAGTAATAGTTTTACAACTAAGAATTACCTATCCGGTGACATATCCCTTGTTCTCATTGGTCATATAGGCCAATTGGGATATACAAAAAAAAATAACTCACTGTTTTTACATTCTAGTTCGAAAGAATGGGTAATTTTAAGAGACCAAGTTCATTAATTTTGTATATGACCCAATAGTTTTGTTTGAATATCTTTATTTATTTAGCAGACATTTTATCGATGACATGATTATTTTAATTTGGGCTGGCATTTTCTAATATATTACAACAATTAAATGATATCTAATGATAAAAAGTGTTTGTAATAGTGTATTAAAACATAAAATTTCAAGCGGTTTTTTCCTAACCGGTAAGATACACCTAGGAGGGCTTCAAGCCAAAAACGAAAGTCAAACAAAAATTAAATATACTTTTGTCGAAATATCCGAAATAGATAAATATATCAAAAACGTAATAATGCAGAACGGCTTTAAAACCCTATTCCTCGAAATGGTTTTCGAATTAGAGTAATTGCAAAAATATGAACAATCCCAATTAGCCCACCCTCCTTTAAATTGAAAAACACCCGTGAGACATAGTTTTAACTTATACCTATCCGCATTGTACAGTAAGGAAAACTAAAAGGCGTACCTACCTTGTTCGGTCTTATTACAATCCGAATAAGACATAAAAAGGTAGGTAGGTACGTTTTTCAGTTTCCCTTATTGTACACACCACACGTGAAATATTTTACCGATAACGCTAACAATGAGTACACCCAGCCAAATAACATTTATCCATAAACGTACCCTATAACAACGACCAAAAGCCCATTTTCAAATAGGTACCAAATAAGTTATCAATTCAATCTGAGCTATTTTAACGGACCACTTCGTGGATGTATGCAAGTTACACAAACGTGCGTCATTCGCAAAATGTCTAGTAGCCGCGTCAAAATTTCTTGGCTTTTGAACAAAATAATTGACACCTTATTGTCTGGACATAGAGTGGATGGTAACAGGCAATGTAAGTCAGTCCTATTCTGGCAGGTTTTTGCTTGTTGAGTTCAATGATCTTCTTGAACGCGCGATTGTGTGGCACGTGCAATTCAGGAATGCTTATAAAGTATATTGTCTTTATATTTGCATAACTCAGCTTGTCGCTGACTAGAATATATTTTTGTAACTTTAATGATATCTCCTCTAATATTAATGCTACAGTTTGATGAAATTTCGCTATCTCAATCGCAGCTCGATCGAAAAACTAATTCCACGGGGACGAAGCCGCGGGCAAAAGCTATACGTTTGTTTAAATGACGGTTTTAAGGGATTTGTACCTTAAAAGAAAAAAAGGTACCCTTTTAAGATCACTTTTGTATCCGTCTGTCTTCCACAAACTCATAAAATATAATGCCATTCCATACAACTGTATTATAATTTCCACTTTTCAACTTTACAAGGATTTTAATACAATAAGCCTTCACTAAAGGAACCACCATGGTAGTGTTAACTGTTACTTAGCTTTGTCTCTTTTAAAAGTCACTTCAAGCTATTAATTCCCGCTATATCTTCCGTTAAGTAGTTCCTTCCCGTTTATTAGTTTTTTACCTAGTAGAGTCCTTCCATAGTTTGAAGATAAGTGCAAAACAGAAGCAGTAGTTACACACGTCATCACCCCAAACAAAGTTCAATTGCGTCACAGGTTAAAGCAAATATTTGCACTAGCGCCAGCCGGCTCTTCATAATAGCCAATATTTGAGCCAATGCTCATCCAACGAGAGAACGCGACGGCCATAGTTCCGCCAACGCCCTTTGATTTTCGTTTAAATCCGACGTCACATGGATTACGAGACGTATTGGCGAGGTCTGGGCCAACTACCAAGGTTGCCAAAACTCCTACTCTACATGGTGACCAAGTATTATTAAATGGCTAAGAGTAGGTATTCTCGTACACAGGCCGCCTGGGGCCCGGTTCACGAAGCTACAAGTAACAAATTACAATCGGAAGTTTATTTCTTGCAAAAGGAGTTAGAAAGAGACTTCCGCTTGTAATTTGTAACTTGTAGCTTCGTAAAACGGGTCTCTGGGCTTTTCTACTGGGTAAACCATATTGCCTTTGACATGTTAACATATTGCTTTTAACTCGGCCGCCATTACTGTCAATTAAATAAGAGCTATCGTAACGTTGACTATACAATAGCATTCATGTAGGAAAACATGTCGAACCTTTTATGTGGTTATCTTGTTGTTTTTTTGTTTTTTTGCCTTTTTCTCCCTCTATCTCTCTCCTTATATTTTTGTCATGTTTTCCTGCTGAACTACGCATGATATTTAATATTATATTTGATTTAATATTTATAGCTTTATATAATACTAGACTAAGTAGTATCATTGTAGTAAGAAATATGGTTAAAAAATGACTGACAGCTTAGTTTCTTGCGGCGTTTCTTCTCGGCAGTGGTCTCCTCTTGGGAAGCGCTGGTAGACTCCTGACGTGTAAATGTGCCCGTGCGGCCTACTTACTGAATAAATTTCTTTTATCTTTATCTTTTTTTTACATGTCAAAGGTTATATGGTTTTATCCAGAAGAGTAGATAGAGACCATGATGGTAAGTGTATCCCACAGACATTTTATTTCAGTATCGGTTAATACTATTGACACAGCACATTATTATGTTGGGACAATGTGGTTATTGGGTTGAGATCAACATAAACCACATAGTCGCTGTATATGGGGTGACTATTTCAATGCTTTAACTTTCCTAATTGCTAACTTTCTAGCAACTCCGTACGTGCAAATGTTGTTTAACGCTATTCCCGCTATTTTATATCGATTTGTTAAAAGCAAAAACCGTGTTTTTATAATATATTTAAGAATAAGAATAGTGATTACAGTAGTCGTACCTTTAACTAAACAGAGTACCTAACCACGTCATCTGATTAATTCTATTAACAAATCAACATCCTTACAGTTACACAATAAAAAAAAAACTCAATCATACTTCGGTTACTTTATACATTCAACACATACACTGCAACACTTGCATAACAACTTTTATACCTAGCAACGACTATCAAAAACGCATAATAATATTTGAACATTTACTTACCTTTTTTCGGGATTTGCCAACTTTAGGTAAATATGGTAATAAAATAACTCATGCACTCACCTCTCGGTGTTGGCTGTCCACATTATGACCACTTTGTCCAGTTTCTGTCTATCCTTAAAGTCTTTGATGTCGGCGCGTATCTGGAGGTACTGTTCGTATTTCGTGCCGCGAATGAGATTCGTCGCACGGTCCGCCTAATAAAAAAAGGTAAAATACAGTGACTACTTAAGCTAGTTTTATAGGGATGGTTCTTAAGTATAGCCTCCTGAGTCCCCAGGTTATCGCTTGAGGACATACCAAATATAAAAGGCACCCTATAGTTACTTACAACAAGGTTGCAATTACAATGTCATTAAGGGCTGATTTTTCAATCCCCAGATAAAGCTATCCGCAAGGTAAACTTTAGCTCTGTCCTTTTCTTTCATATGGCTACAGAAAAGGATAGTAATACATTTAACTGACGGATAGTTTTATCTGTGGATTGAAAAATCAGCCCTAATATAGGTATTGGGTCTTACGAGGTACTAGGCAGATAAAAAGTCAATTACACAACCATTAAGTTTCTGAATACTGTTAACAGCAGTAATACAATATATACAATGCTGTTATTACTATTCCTTCACACGCAAATAATAAGTTTTGCATTGTTTTACTGCTGTCAATATTATCAATAGTCAGAAACGTAATACTTGTGCAATGTGTCAGGATAGACATCTTATCTGCCTAGTACTATAGGTGCGATGGAACTCGCTTGGGTCATAAAACGGTTGTCAACTCTGAAATCAGGAATCGCAATCATGTTAATGCCTCCAATACACGTCGACACATTCATCAGCAGATATTAACTGCGAATGCATCAGCGGACGTGTAGAAGGGATAATTTGCCCGTCTGTGGTAGGTATTTAATCTATTTAACGTCGGCAGATGCATCTGCCCCCGATCCGTTTGCTGTCGGTTTTTGTGGCACAGATCAAAGGGTTTAAGCGCGAATGCAAGGAGTCTATCCACACGTCTGCCGATGTGTGGACGGATCGCGATTTTATCTGCGGATACGTTTGCTGATCTTCCGGTTGATGCATCTGTCGATGTGTTGGGGAGGCATAAGGGTATTCCAAGCCGTTTATTTATAATAGCACGTTAAATAAATAATAATAATAAATATCAGGGGACAATCTCACACCTTGACCTAGTCCCAAACTAAGCTCTAGGCTTGTACTATGGGTACCAGACAACGATATAAATACTTATACAGATAAATAAATACTTAAATACATAGCAAACATCTAAGACTCAGAAACAAATACTCGCGTTCATCACACGAATGTTTACCCATGCCGGGAATTGAAACCGGGACCGCTAGCTTCATAGGCAGGGTCACTAACTAGGCCAACGCGGCGTCAAATAAAATAAAACATAATACTCGTGACCAGTGTTGTTTAATTTCACGGCTCATGAAAGAATTTGTTGAAACTTCAACTAGTGATTAATAGACATGACTCAAGTGCACATAAAACATGCAGCTCATGTCGAATGATAATAATGGTTCACATTTCTTACAAAATTGTAATAATATTATAGAGAAATGGTTTCAAATGTACCACGTATAGTATAGGTATAGCATGTGTCGCAGGAGTGCCTATATCTAGTAATATTACAAAAACATTAAACATCTATTGAGTCTTTCAACAACGCAGAATAACAATTCAATGGTTAAATGGACTTTAATAAAAAATAAGGCACACAAGACAGATTTTACACCTAGCTATATGATATTTTTTTACCCGTAAAAAAAGGGTTAGGAAGATAATATTAGTGGCTATATACAGTATGTAAACTAACCAAAACCATCCCTTTAAACCAGTTGATAGCCAAGTCGAGTTAAGTGTTTTAACACATGTTTTGCTAGTACGGGTCGAATATTTTTAATTTTATCATTGTTTAAAAATTATAAACACTTACCTTTTTCAAAGTCGGTTAACCCTAAAAGTATCACCCTATGTGTAATGTTTACGTCGTGACAGATTTACGTCATTCAAATTTCACTGGTGTCACTTTATTGTCAATTATAAGGGCGATTACCAGACTGCGTGACAATGAAAGAGCGGTTCCGCTCAGTACCGGATAGTAGTAGTAGTAGTGGTGGGCCTCGTCCTCGTATTGACGTCAGAACGGAAAAAAGGATCTACAACCATTTTACAGAAAATCTCGGCTTCAGCACTAGAAAAGCGGGGAGTTGTATGATATGGTACGTTTGCTGAACCCCACACCTCTAGACTATTTCTTCTGGGGATGGGTGAAACAGTTAGTATTTAAAAAAAGTGTCGAGAACGGAGGAAGAAATGAGGCTGCGGATTGTACAAGCTTCGAACATAATCAAGCGACGTGCCCGGCAAAATCCAGCTTTGATGCGTAGCGTTCACTTGAAACAACCATCGTCGCTTGGTTCAAATAACGGCCACATTTGGTCTAATCTACGTCGTATTTAATCGGAAGTGTGCACATAGCCTTACTTTAACTGTTATTGAAAATGTTGAACTTGGCCTTGACCTGACAACCAGATGACAAATGTTACAATTGTAAACAAATAATACAGGATGTTATTGAATCATGAATAACTAAAATGATATTTTTTGTATTACAATTATAAATTCTAAAAAACGTTAGAATTTCAATAATTTATATACGAAGACCTTATTTATCGCCTATACATGCCCGGATTCAAACAAATGGTTTTAGTAAGTTTACATACTGTATATTTATGACTTTGACTTTTCCAAAGTTTCTATACCGCTAAGAGCCTCCCTATTGTCACTACATTAACTGTGACAGCTATCTAAAACACTTTTAGGGGAAAACATCTAATTATTTACATCCAAAATACCAGTTATTAGCACGTAGTGATCGCAGAACTACCGCCGTTCTTACAATAAAGTTCACGCAGTCATTATTGGTAAGGTTATAGGGCAATTTTTTTCTATATAAGTAAAACATGTAACTTGTTTTTTAATTACTAATCTTCCTGATATAGTTTCCAAACAGGAAATAAAAGACAAATCGTCGTTATACGCATGTAACCCGACGCCTGCCACTCGACGCGTGTTTTATAAACCATCTGCAAAATACCCGGTCTTGACCCATTGAACATCGCGACATTTGTAAACTGCAGCAAGTGCTTAGGTAAGATTCCTAAATAACATAGTCACCCACTGTTTTATGCAATGGAATTAATTAACTATGACATTATTAATGTACTAACTGACACATTATGTAATTCAAGAACATTTTAGTTATACAAAAGCAAGAAGTTATTAAGAGGATTGTGTTGCTGAATATTCATACAGAATGTTATAACGTTTCTCAGCCCCTAAATCAAGTCCGAATTTTACGTTTCTTTAATATGTTGTAAACATTATGAAAAACTAAATTTGCATGGAAGCCCGGAACAAAATTTGTAAGTTTTTTTTTGTCAGCTTCGCGATTTAACCGTCGCTTCAGAATCCTCTTTAGGTCCGTATTATGTCGTATCGTGGCAAAGCGCACACCAAGTATTCTTTACACAGTATTCACAAAAAACACTTAATCCTTCACTGAGTAAACGCACTGCGTTCAATACTGCTTTGTGATTGGTCCTTTTTGGCCGACCTTTTGTTTATGAGACGATTTGAACCACCCTGTGCGTTCGTGAGCACTGTGAGACCTCATAGTCACGTTTGTGAATATGGGTGTTACACCAACTTATATATCAAAATGTAAACTTTACGTCACGAACCCTTCGACATTCGGCGAGAGCCTGGGACCCAATTCTCGTGACTTCAAGATGATTTTTCATGCGAGATATGTCGAAAAAATTTATGCAGTTGACAGTTCATCTCGCATGAAAAATCATCTCGAAGTCACGAGAATTGGGTCCCTGAAATAGATGTTATGAACAGCACAGATATTAGGAGCAGCGTAATGTTCTGTCAAAAAAGGTTTGACTGTGTTGACTGCTCGTACAAATAAACCCCACAATTGACATAGCTGTCTTATGGAAAAGATTAACATGCAAATCCGACCTTTACCAAGACAAATAAAATATACAGGGTGTCCCAAAATCGGTAACATACATTGACACCGGAGGCAGGTCAGCTTAAGAGGTACCGAACCAGCCTAACATGACCTCAGTAAAATGACTTTATTTTTTTCAAATTGCTAGACCAATTGCAAATTAAAATTAAATTGGTCTAGCACTATACACCTGTTATTGTTAGAACGAGTAATTTCTTTGCTTAATTTAATTAAGGGATTAGTAGAAGTAACTGAAACCGATACAGGGCTTCAAATAACTTTGAGCAGAGCTAACTAAGCTGTGGACTCAAATTTCTTGTCTATTTTGTATAAAAAAGGTATTATCCGTTATCTATTCAAACAAAGGTAGCACAAGTAACAAATTATCCTGCATTGGTCTACATTCGTTATAGGTTTTCAAATTATCATGTAGAAACGCATCTATTTAGACGTACATTGAAACTTGATTGCGGTAACTACTCAGGCTTCAAAATGAATGTTTCAATGTATTACAAACAGTGCCAGTTAGGGTATTTAGGTACCTACTATGTGGCTATTTTTAAACTCCAACAAGGGGATGATAAGATTGACACCTAGGGCGAAGGCTAGACTGGCTAGACGTACAATAAATATTGTTATCCGTCAATTGTCTAATACTGATGGATCACAATCTGTTCATGGATTCAATATAGCATCCATCAATATAGCAGACTAGACGAACAATATATATCACAATATGAGATAAATATTGATGGATAACAATATTTATTGTACGTCTAGCCTTCGCCTAAGTCTGTCTGTCTGCTACTTCGTAACTCTAAAGCTCGTAACACACTCGCACTTACACCCGTCACCATACAATTTTTACATATACAATGTTAAATTATAAGAGGATCGTGAAGCGACGCTTAAATCGCGTAGCTGACAATAAATAACGTGCAAATTTGGCTCCGGGCGATAACGTTTCTCATCCCCTAAATCAAATCTGACTTCCACGATTTTTGTATATGTTGTAGTTATTTTGAAAAACTATGTTTGTACGTTTCCGTTTTCTTCTTTTAAAGTGGTAGGTATAGGTCAGTCCAACAGAAGTCGGCTATTGGGTAAAAATACTGTGAGTCGCCGACTTCAATAGCCGAGTTATTTTTTGCGTTTTTGAAGGCGGTTTTTTGTTTTTTAGCCTCACCGTCCTCTTTCGACATCCTCTTATATGGCTGTAAAATCTTACTTTACCTGGTTAGCGGCAATGAAGTCCGGATCGTATATCGCGGGCCGTGGTTTCATGGCGGCCATTTCTTTTTTCAGTTTGTGCTGCAGGTCGTAGTCTATGACCTTCGCTCGCACCATAGACTCGGCTAGATTCAGGGGGCTGATGTCCCAGCCGTCAAGAGCTAAAAATTACATACAATTTGAGATTTCCCAATGACTTGTAATGCCTAGCATTCTGAACTGTAAATGTGACAGAGATTTGACGTTGACTTTAGTTTAAATGGTGCAAAATTACAGGAAAACTTTATCAAACATATGTTACAAGCCAACTTGTAATGGAGATAAGCAGCATTAACTTTATTACGGTATTTCCAAAAAGCTAACTTATATGCGAGGCTGATAATTAAAAGTACAGGATAAACAAAGGAGAAGTTATCTTATACCTACTTAAGGAATTTATTCCAGCTAATCCTTAGGCAATGCTAAGCTATGTAGAGTTTTTGACTTCCAAAATCACCTAACCCAGAAAAAAAGTGATTTTGTCAATGTAATTTTAGTATTTACAAAAGAGTTTGCTGTTAGACACAAAAATGAAATATAAAAATGAATTAGAGGACAAGTTTTACTCACTCATAAATACATAGAAACATTTTTAGTATTTATCTTTAGAACCTTAAGAAATATCATACAATACAATATAATATTATTTATACTCACCTAAATCATCCGGGTTCACCATGGGCAATAGTTCTGACATGGGCACAAAGACATCCTGTCCCTTTTCATCCATACCAAGACGCACAGTAGAGGCCTGTGTGATGGAACCCAGCCTGGGGAGAAACATGGTTTTATAAACAAACTATTGCACAGTTCAAAAGTAAACATTTTGAGTAAAAATTAAAATTTTTGCATAATTGATCTCAGGTAAATTAATTTGAATTTGTAGTACTTTTTGTAACCAAATATATTTTATTTTAAAGTAATCAACTCATCTCTAATTTTAAATTTTTCAAAAGTCAGGTCAGTCTACTAATGATTAGGTTTTTTTTATACCCCAGGAGATTGTCTTGTAATGAAGGAGACAAGGTGTTACAGCATGTTTTGCTTGAAGAATTGTTTAGAATGACAACAACATCCCTATTATACCATATGACAATTCTTTATTGCCTTATAGTTAACATGGTTGCTCCCAGCAGAACTTATTTGGTTCATCCCTTTCTACCCTCAATTTTAAAAGCTGAAAGTTTTCATTTTTCTATTTTCCCCAAAAGTACAATTAAGATGAAGGTTAATTTATCTCAATGATGATATTAGAAACGTTTTGAAAATTTAGCAGGCCTATTTTCAATATAAATTGGTTTGAAAAATGTTTGTTGAAAATTTGTGAGACAGTGTGGTTGATTTACCCACTTTCCAATATTCTAACAGGTATTCCTCAAAAAAATTACCAGTTGCAATCCATGGTGCCATTTTTAGTATTCCATGACAGTTGGTGTTTGTTAGCCAAGACAGCAGCTGTGAATGTGGATCCATTATTGCCGCCCCATCCAACAAGCATGATGCCTACTTTGCCGATCTTGCGTCCTGTACGGAGGCATAGTGTGGTCTTGTATGGGGTTGCCTGTTAAAATAACATGATTTGTATGATTAAGTGTCGAAATTGGAATTGGATTGGAGTGTGTGGAAAATCGTCCACTTGAAATAACCTCTGAAGTTGGGTCAAAAGTAATAGTATCCAAAGTTAAATTAGGCAAAATGTAATTGTGCTGAAAAGTATTTGTAAACAAATTTATTTTCGTTGTAAATTAATTAAGTCCAAATGGAATTTTATCCATTATAAATTATGAGCAAAATGAAATACACACAAGTGAATGTAGTCTAATATGAATGAAGTCCATATAAATATAATATAAATTGTACATATTTCAGGTAGGATTTTTTTCAGTGATAACTTGATAAGCTCAATAGCAACAATTTATATTATAACAAAAGAATGTTAGTTACTCCAAATCTTTCCTGTTTACAATAAAACGCACAATTAACCCCTCAAATGCAGAAGGTGAAAAAAATACCAAGTTCTAGTCTCTACTGATTATGTATTTAATCCAAACAGAATGGTAAAAGATACAAGATATTGAAAAATATTATAGAAAGGGTTAAAAACCTAAATTAGATCTTAACGCAACACACTAGCAAAGGGTTGGTATTTCTCCAACTTGATGGTACAAAGATGACAACAGGACGGAAATGGGGCATTTAATTGGAGTTACCAAGTTAGTGATCTGTCTTACTTATTCAATATGCTTAGTCAAGATCACAATGAGACCTTAGCATGTACTTGGCCTATACATCCTTACATATAGGCCAAATTTATTTGAAACTCTGGAAGGCAGATCTCAAACTCAAAAAGAAAAAACTGCTAAGACAATTGCCTTTATAGCTCTCGGCAGAAAACATTGTCAACACGCTATAATCAAATTATGCATATTAATTATTTCCTTGCATAAACCATGCAAATACATGTGCTTATGCAACATAACTACAAAGCTTAAGTCATGCGTTTTGACGGTCAAGGACACAAATCGCTAGTGTTCTAGGAAAATCGACCGATCAATAAAAACAACACTACCGGCATTACCGGCATCGAACAAACAGACCGGGAAAACATAGCTAAAAAACACTTACCACCAAGTCATCGCCTTTCTTAGTGACTAAGGTCTCCTCATACGCGTAATCAGCAAGAATATAATCATCCGTATACTTTACATTAGGGCTAGAAACGAACAAATTTGAGGTTCTTTCCATGACGAAATGAAATACCTTTTTAATTTATAGTTCAACTTATATAGCTCAGGTACGGAACTTTGATTTTACTTGTCGAAAATGTTAGCTCCTGTTAAGTATACGGTTAAATATGTATTCCAGCGAACCAAGGTTTTTATTTTATTAATTCAGCGCAACAACCGACTGTACGCAGCAGAGGGCAAACAGGAACTAACCACAGAATAGGCAAATAAAAATGAGACAATGACAATCTGAGGCTCTACTTTGAAATCCGTAATTCGAACTTCGGATCGCCCCGTCACCTTCTTGCAAATTAGTGGCGCGTCGAGAGCAAAAGGGATAGCAATAGACGAAGTTCGAATTACGGATTTCAAAGTAGAGCCTCTGTCAGAAAAAGTATGTCACATTCGGACTCATTCATTGTCTATGGTTAGAAATCGATGGAATGGATGTGATCAGTTATATCGATAGTTGAACTATAAAATCTACGGTTCTGGTGACGTAACATGGCATTTATAAATACTATAAATTTTAAATATTATTTGGTACCCAATTTAAATTAAAAAATAAAACATATTTTGTATTGCTCTCATGAATGTGATTCCTCATAAGGACAGCCATCATACTTTCGAAGGAATCACAAAAAGTAAATTATGCCTTAGGTACATTAACTTTGTATAACTTTGATACCCTAGTCGTGTAATTATGGGTACTTGTGTGCGTGTGCCTCTACATTGAAGAGTGGTGTGCACCTTTTTGTTCTTGTGTGGGGTACTTGTACTTGCTTATAACATCAACGACCTCTTATAACCACATAACTTAATCCGTGGTTTTATATTGTATTGTATCGTTACAAATATTCATAGACTTGGAGTAATATAATAAATATACCAAAAGTTGCGGTCAACCGTCTAAAAATATAAAATAACTACTTAATTAAGCTTATACCTATTCGTCCCCTAAACAGAAATAAATTAAAGGTACTTGCAAATATTTATTTTTAAGTTGCATCAGTTTACTGCCACTTAAAATTATCATAAAATCTTTTAATTGTTCTCCTCCACCTTTCGACTACAAGCGGCAAATAGCTAGGTAGTTACCTATTTGTAGGTATTTGTATTATAAATAATTTAATATTCATGCAACCGCTCATGCGCCCTTCTCTTTCGACTGGAGAGTTATAAATAATATAACTGCGGACTATCTACATAGTTGTACATCCATCAACAAAACAGCTTCATTCAAATAGATCTTTTATAATATAAGTAAACGAATGGATGGAATCTAATAAAAAAAGAAGTAAGTATAACAATCCGCCTATTCTCATATCTTTGTATGTGTGCACGCACGCCGTGAAAAGAGATTGAAGTACTTTTTTACACACACACATCCCATCCTAGTAACGAACGATGTAATTTAAGGATGGGGGCCAAGTTGGGTTGAAATATACACAAATGAGTAAAAATATATTTCTTATTCTTACAATAAAAATATTTTATAAACCAACTGTAAGCATGCTCAATGCATTGAATCATAAAGTGCATTCTTTCAATGCAACAGTTATTGCTACTTCGGCATACAAGGAGTTTTGTTTTTCTTTTAATTCAACTTTTTCACTGAATCTGAATGTAGAGAGCAAGCGTACTTACTAAACTACATTCGTTTAACTCCTTCCTTCCTGATTGATGTATAATATTCAGTAATACCCTAGAATGTGTGCGTGTAGTCTACAAAATTAAAGTTGTGTATATTAATTACGGTATAATAAAGCATGCGGGGGGCGAGGGGGCGCGCCGCGCTCTCATATTCCGTATATTGATTGTGTGCGAGGGGGCCGGGGCAAGGAGGGGGCCACGGCGTGCCCCACTCTGTTATTTTACGACACGGCTTTCTGTGTAACATAATTTTATTTAATTTTGTGAAATGTGTCGGTGTTATTTGTGAAAAATCGGGAAGTCGGAAGTGCGAAATCGAGGTAAGATACCGGTAACGTGTTAGTTTGTGTCAAAAAATCCGTACAAGTTGAATAAAATATAAAAGATATTTTATATAGCTATAAATTCTCTCGACGGCGCGTACCTACAGTATATTACACTGTCATACCGCGTACGTATAGTGTTTTTTACGGGCATCAGTCTAAAAATAAGTTGTAATAATTATAATTTTATGTAGCGGTCGTAGCAGAGTCGGTTTTCTGTCGATTATTCGTCTTTCGTTGGTGGAAATAAATCGTGCGGTGTGGTGATTTGTCGGTGTCGTGAAGGAAGTGTTTGTGGTGTTCAGATGCAGGGGCTGGCGAGCGACAAGACGTTCCACCTCAAGTGGAACAACCACCTGCAGAACCTGAGCCAGCTGTTCACCACCATCTACTCCTCGTCGGCGCTGGCTGATGTGACGCTCTCCTGCCGGGATGGCACTCTCAAGGCACACAAGCTCGTGCTCTCGGCGTGCAGCCCCTACTTCGAACAAATATTCAGGTACCTACATCAAAACATTTTAAAATACATTGAAAATCAAAAAATATATTGGTCCTTTCAGCTAATTTTAAATGTTTCATTTGTTCACAATGACATCATTATTTTTTCCAGCATACACTGCTTTGCCAGTATCATGCCAATTAACTGTAATTTTGTAAACTCATTCTAATCTTGCAAGATGTTTCGCTCATTTATTTTTACATCATATTTATTTATAGAGTATGTGTACAGTATTTTTGTTACATAAATGTTGAGCTAAAATATCTGTTGGCATGTTAGTGTGACTTTATCTAAAGATAAGAAATAAAATAATTATTTTGCCCAAGCAATATAGTGATAAATAAGGTGATAATACTAACATGTAGCTTTTGAGAAATAACAAGGTTTTCCTTAATTTTTTTATTCAAGAATCACATATTTCTGTAAAACTAATGAGTTTGTTTTAATAGGGACAATCCATGCCAGCATCCCATCGTCATACTTAAAGGCATACCATTTTCCGAAATCAACCTGCTGGTGGAGTTTATGTACAAAGGCTCGGTGGATGTCCAAGAGCTGGACCTGCAGTCCCTCATGCACACGGCATCAGAACTGGAGATCCGAGGGCTGGCATATGAGGCACGGGATAATGCTGCGCAGCTATTAAATGTTAATTTGGAGTATCCCACATACACCCAGACACAAGTGTCGCAGTCCCAGCCACAAGCATTTCCACAAGCTCGTACTGATGTTGAACGGCTGAAGCAGGTAAGTCATTTTAATCGCAAATTAATATTGAAGCTTTTTACAAGTTTTGTAAGGAGATTGAGTGAAATAAAGTAACAATGCTGATACAAATGTTGAATTCTAAACAATTAATGAAAATTAGGTTATTTGTTGTACTATTGTTTATTTATATTTAAGTTTTAACATACCTAAAAAAAAAAACTGACCGTGAAAGTTATTGACAGAGGCCGGAATTTTCGTGACACTTTCAATAACACTAGTGACTTCTTGTTTATGGACTTTCGTTATACATAATATTATATTGATAAAATACAATACAGATATATTAAAAAAAATGTTTTGGTACCCCGTGGCTGCCAAGGGAGCCATTCTCCAAAACTTCTTGATTTCTGTCTTAAGACACTAAAACCATTTTGTTTTTTTTCACTATTTTTATTGGGTTTCGAGCGATAAGTAGAGGTAAACCACTGCAGAAGTCAGATATCAATATACAAATTATTTAATCAGTAACCAGTTCCCAAATACGGCTACCAACATCTAACTCATATTGAAGTTTTTTCAATTTAATGCTCAAAATTTGTGTTAGTGCTAACAAGTTAAATGTTTCTTAGGCTATTTATTTTAAAAAAAATGATTATCATAATTTTTTTCCACATTTAGTAAAGTTTCTATTTTAAAGATTTTTATATTGATATGTACCTAATTGAAAGTCAATAAATGAGAAGTCTCTATGAAAGCTCAAAAATGTCACGAAAATTCCGGTCTCTAGTTATTGACATCTGTTTTTTTTTTGTCTTCTTGAAAATAGAGTAGTGCTAAAAATTATCTGACAGATTGTGTTATTTGGAGATTGCAAAATCCACCTAAAGATATTGAAAAATAAGGTTAAAATGATTTCTATAATTATGTCCAATTGTAAATAATTTTATTTAGGGTAGTTTTGTTAAAAATTAAAATTACTTATATATTGCTATTTAAGAAGAAAATGCAGCCAGCCTATTTACACTTATTTGAGAGAAAGTTGTTCTTTATTTTCGGATAAAGTAGTTTAGTCCAAGCCTTAATTTAGACTTAATTATTTAACTTGAGTGGGTAATAAATAAGTTTTCAAAACTATTTATTAGTTATCTATGTTCTGTGACCATCTGTGAAATTTATGGCACAATATAGAAAATTTATATTAAGGTTCAGGTTTTTATTAAAAGCTATTCTAGCAATAATACAGTATGTAAACTTACTAAAACCATTTGTTTGAATCCGGGCATGTCTAGGCGATAAATAAGGTCTTCGTATATAAATTATTGAAATTCTAACGTTTTTTAGAATTTATAATTGTAATACAAAAAATATCATTTTAGTTATTCATGATTCAATAACATCCTGTATTATTTGTTTACAATTGTAACATTTGTCATCTGGTTGTCAGGTCAAGGCCAAGTTCAACATTTTCAATGTCAGTTAAAGTAAGGCTATGTGCACACTTCCGATTAAATACGACGTAGATTAGACCAAATGTGGCCGTTATTTGAACCAAGCGACGATGGTTGTTTCAAGTGAACGCTACGCATCAAAGCTGGATTTTGCCGGGCACGTCGCTTAATTATGTTCGAAGCTTGTACAATCCGCAGCCTCATTTCTTCCTCCGTTCTCGACACTTTTTTTAAATACTAACTGTCTCACCCATCCCCAGAAGAAATAGTCTAGAGGTGTGGGGTTCAGCAAACGTACCATATCATACAACTTCCCGCTTTTCTAGTGCTGAAGCCAAGATTTTCTGTAAAATGGTTGTAGATCCTTTTTTCCGTTCTGACGTCAATACGAGGACGAGGCCCACCACTACTACTACTACTATCCGGTACTAACCGGAACCGCTCCTTCATTGTCACGCAGTCTGGTAATCGCCCTTATAATTGACAATAAAGTGACACCAGTGAAATTTGAATGACATAAATCTGTCACGACGTAAACATTACACATAGGGTGATACTTTTAGGGTTAACCGACTTTGAAAAAGGTAAGTGTTTATAATTTTTAAACAATGATAAAATTAAAAATATTCGACCCGTACTAGCAAAACATGTGTTAAAACACTTAACTCGACTTGGCTATCAACTGGTTTAAAGAGATGGTTTTAGTTAGTTTACATACTGTATAATTCTGTAGCTCTGCCTACCCCACTCTGGGAATGAAGGCTTGAGTTTATGTATGTATGTATGTATTCTAGCGAGGAACCTGCTTTAGGACTTATGGCCACATGTTCCATAAGGTTACAGGCTTAGGAACAAACCTACATTACGAGTGCAGCTTGTGCAAAATGACCTTAGGTGAGGAAAGTATGAAGGGGTTTCCCGTGCTCCATAATATTCCACTGCGGGCTGTATGATTTGTTTTAATTAATTTTGTTAAACCTTATATCAAAATCACCATGGATTTTTACTACTTAACAATCTTTATGTTACATCACTTTTAGAGCCTGCGAAGCTCCAAGCAGCAAAAGGGATAAAACTATAAGAGTGCTATAACTCTGTCCCTTTTGCTGCCTGGATCTTGGCATGTTTCAAGAGTTCATAATATGGCATCTTATCATGTTTTAAATTTGCTGACGTCACTGACGTGTCAAAAGTTTAAAAAGAAAATAGCATTTAACATTGATCATTTGGTTTTATAAATCAGCCTCCTTCCATCCTTTAATGGTTGCAGTTTTAATGGAAATATTTAAATTAGACTAATTAAACAAGATGTAATTTGCATTTAATTACAGTGTTGCAGTTAACAAAAATGAGATTGCTTTGTACTGTATTTCTTTTCTATGAAAGATAAATAGAAATAGGTCATGTCTACTGAGAATAACTTGATAGGTAATTCAAATTCAGTTAAGTGACTTGTTTTGTACTATTAAAAAAACACCCTCAGCGTCATATAGAAAGTAACATTCAAAGTGTTCAAATAGTTTGGTACCACATACAATTAATATGGTGTACCGAACTATTTGAGTACTTTGAATGTTACCTTCTATATGACGCTGACTGAACATGATGTTTGTTATTCATTCTGGTAATAACTACAGCAAAATAGAAAGTTAAAATGTTGTAGCTAATAGGTAGGATAATAATATAAAGATAAAGTTAGGCCAATAGCTATACTATAATGTATTAAAAAAAAGCATAATCAAGAACAGGGGCTCTACTTTGAAATCAGTAATTTGAACTTCGGATCGCCCCGTCGCGTCACTTTCTTGCGAATTAGTGACGCGTCGAGAGCAAAAGGGATAGCATTAGACGAAGTTCGAATTACGGATTTCAAAGTAGAGCCTCAGTTTCTCTGAAGGGACTTTTTAACGTAAGTATATCATAATCACTAAAAACATTGTACCTATTCAAACACAACAATAATCGATTTTAAAATAACTTCCAACCTCCAATATTTTATTAAACACAAAATTAATCAATTTTGGAAACGCCATCCACTCCCCAAATATCGTGTTTAATTCGACTACTTATGCATCGATAAGTTAGCAATTATATATGTTTATAATATTAGTATAGATAGAGTTATCTACGTCGTCCTATCCTATTCTTCTAACATTTTAACTGTGATCTGTGTCTAGAAACGGGGACTATTTTAACTTGACTTTAACTTCGATTTTGAGAACAGTACCCCTTAACTTACGAGTCCCAACTGCGGATTCGGGTTGTTTGTTTAGGCGTTTATTTGTTCGAAAATAGTACAGTAGAGTGGTCTATTTGCTGATCCAGTTCTTGGTAATTCGGACTAGTAGGTAGTTTCGGCTCGTATGAATAATAAACGAAGTCCGTTCTCACAAAATTGCACTCTATTCTCCGTGGCAGACTTATCTTAAACAACTTGCAAATTAGTTGCGTACATTTATACATTTTGCAGCGCTTATTAAATAAGTTGTATGCAGATTAAATGTTACATATGAATATTTAACAGCATCATACCTGTTTGTATAAAAATTCCATATCGAAAAGGTCTCGATTAAAAGGGCGAACATTAAAAATGTTGGTTTGTGACGCCCTTGAAGTGAAAAAGTTTTTATTTGAAACTAGATTTTACTAAAGAACTGGACGATTTTAATTTACAATGGTGATTTAATTGTCATAAAGTCATAAGTTAAAAAAACACGACTAGGAAATTGGTACCTATGAATTTTTTGATTCCAAAATAACTAATTCGAACAAAATGTGGTTTGCGAATGTGATTTGTTAATTTAGTGCAAATATTATTCTTGAGAAATGAATAGGGTTCTCCAATTGAGTTTGTAACGATTGCTCAGTTGTTTTTCTAAATCAATTAAAATATTGACATTATTAGTGTGCGAACGTAGCATAGGTAGGTGGTAAGTGTAGTGGAATGAAATCAAAATATAAATGCGCCTTAAATACCCAATATTTATATAGATCTAATTGAGTCCAGTAACAAACTGTACTTTAATATTTCACGTAATTACTATTGTCGTCTGGCATTGTAATGTAAATAACTGTAAAAAACCTGACGCAGTCGGTTTAAAACAAATCATCGTAAAAGTTTACACGAGTAAATTTAATTAGAAATAAAAGTAATTAAGAGTTAAATAGGTTCATCGCTTTACCGCTGGCGGGCGTTAACCTCTTCTGATCCCTTTTAATAGTAAAAGCTATTTAATTAAATATGTTCGTAAATCGTACAGTTACTTTTAATATATTTTTATAACTTTTTAGCTGTGTATAAATTATACCTACCCTAAAGTGGCATTTATTGGATCTGTCGTAAAAAACATGTAGAGATTAACACTTAAATTAACCCGTTGAAATGGTTTTATAAATTTTTATACCTATCGCCTGCGACTTCGTACGCGTAGAATTAGTTACTCGCTACTCCCCCTATTTTAACCCCTTAGGAGGATTAATTTCTAAAAATCCCTTCTCGGTGCACTACTAGGATATCCAAAGAATATTTCCTCCAAATTTCAAGTCCCTACGTCCAGCGGTTTCGGCTGTGCGTTGATCGATCAGTCGGCCTGTTTCTTCTTTTATAGGTATGTATAGATAAAAGGCTCCTTGACTTCCTTACAGCTAAAACACAGCCGCGCTTTAAATAGAGAGGAATATTGTATTCCTTGGCTACCTTAATTACTAAGGTGACAGCCGTGTTTCGCAATTTCAAATAGGTAGGTACTTACTATATTTGCAAGCGAGGCATATTAAAGGTATATTCATGATTTAAATTACTTACTGAACGTTGTCACAAGGGGTGTAACAATGCAGTATTTATGAAAAGTCAAATAAAAATAAGTGTAATAGGTACCTACGTGCTTATTATGACCCTCGCTGACATACATTGGCCAAGGCATGGATTTTAAGAAGTTCAACCTCCCATATGGAAAGAAATGTGGAATTCCACGCGTACAGAATCGCGGGTTTCTTCTAGTAGTAGGTACCTTTCTAAAAGTTCTTGATTCACCTAGGGCGCTGATTTTCTACAGTTAACAGTGTTAACACCCTTGTTTAAAAAATCCTTGTTTGGGTCTGACCATAACGTTATGTGTGAAAAGGCTAGTTTTCCCGTTTTGTTATAATTTGGTGGGTAATTAACTGGAAACATTTGCTTGTACAAATTATTCTGTCAATTATTAAGCTAGGTTTAGACTAACAGTGCAGAAGTTGACTGCTGTACACTAAGTTTAAAGCTAGAAAAAGACTGCAAAATTGTGCTTCTTACTCTATAACTAAGACAGCAATCAAATTCGGCAATTTTTATGGCTAGTCTATATTTCGCCCTTTACGTTGTTTTAAAACAAGCTGAAAATTTCTAATTAGTCACTGTATCTACATACCTAGATAAAAAAATACAACTTAGTAACACAAAATCCAAGGCGACTCATGGTAGGTACCTATGACTAATAAATTACACAACTCCACGTTGATCAGATTATTTTAACAAATATAATATAGCAGGTATTATACCTTGCTACTTTAAAACAACAATGATCTTGCATTGCAAACTCAATTTCAGTCTTGTACCGATTTAAATCGTATCGTATGCTTAGGTGCAAATCAGTGGTATTATCATACCTTTTTTTATTATATATTAAAAAATATAAAGAGGCTGGGACATTTTTATAAATCAGGCTGACGAGGGTTTAAAAGGGGCAAACGGATGCACGATCGGTCAGCGTTCTTTTTTCTGTGTCGCGAGGTACATGCTTCCTAGATTTTGCTGCTTTTGCCGGCGACTCAATTCGCGTAAAATAAAATCGGTCCTGCCTGGAATAAAAAACAAAACTGAATTGCGAATCGGATTCGCGCACTGAGAGCTACATAGGTAGGTACATAATAGATTGAAGGTGTGATAATTTTTCTCGTTCTCTTTATTAGCTTGAATTTGGATAAAACTAACATAATTAAACATTAATTTAGTCCTAATTCTAGCCACATACCATTCAAAATCTCGGCTCTGTTCGGATTTATTTGTCTATTTGTATAAACTCGGTTTATTTTAAGTAGTTTACTGCTTTCAATAACTCAACTGAACATAATTAAACCCTATCATAAAAATGTATTTGTTTAAACTATTCTCAGATACTGTTAAACTCGTAAACACACAGCAACATTAATTATATACAAATCAGAACGAACTATCAGTTTTAGATTTAATTCACGTGTTGTAAAATGGAAAGTTGAATTGAATGACATAGGTTTATCCACAAGGTGAGAGCTGTGACTAGTACCACGCGGACACACCCTGTATGTGTAATGCAATCGCCGTTTATAGTCCGCGAACACATATAATAATTACATAAAATAAAACCTTGTTGCGTTTCCACTAGCGAAACGCTTTCCGAAGTTAAGAAAATAAGGGGTTAGTGAACCCTAATTGAGTGTCGGCTACCGTTCTGCACCACCTGCAAAATTTCCCGGTGCAGTGGCGGGAATACCGGGGTGTGTCATTAAGATTACATGCGAGTATGAAAGTAACCCCTTGATTCTGTTCCTTTAGGTATTCTCATTTCAAAAAAGTATTCGCGACTCTCGCGACTAAGTCGAAACTACTCGGAACTAGCTACTTACTGGTTTTGGACATAAGTCGTCTTAGCAAAGCATAACGTAGATAGATTTCAATATTCCATCAGTTAGGTATATACTTTAATTTTCAGTAAAAGTATGGGATGTTGCGAATTTGCTTCTGTTTGATATAGTAAGAAGAAAAAACTGTACCTACTCGCGTATTTTTCATAAATTTTGTTCTACTTTCCATCTAACCTCTACTTGTGACGCGAAATAAGTCACGTTATTTTTAGAATCTCATCATGAGTCAGCCTAACGCGTGATAACGTTAAATCTATCGTTTATACGGACGGAAAAATTTAATATATATTTTTTGAATTTTTCTAATTTTTGAATCTTTCCCAAATCGAAAATGTTCTCTGCAAATGCCCTCCTATAAACGTTTACATTTAGACTCAATTAAGTATGGCTAAGTTGTCTCGACGTTGCGTTTGTATATACGTGTGTGTGAGTATTTACAAATAGACGACAATCGCAACTGACAGTAATAACTCACACAAACACCGTGAGACCGTGACGTATATTATGTACGAGACAATTTAAAGTAACCAGTTCCTTAATTTGTCGTCATCGGCAATCTACGTTTTTCTATGAAATTGACAAATATACTATCAGTTGCAAGTACAAGCGTGACAGCGATAGCATTCTGCAAACGTTATTATAGAAAATGTATAGGATTGACGTAGGGTACGCTGCCTTACGGTCACGTCAAGCGCTTAGGTATGTCAATTCCATACATCTTGACAGTTTTCGAAAATCGTTTAGGTACGTTAGCGTTATATCTTGTCTATGGTGTCAGAACTTCTGAATCATTGTTAGGTTCGCCAATACAGCCAAAGACCGCACTCTTAATGATTTACCTTAAGTGTTATAGTATAGAAAGTGACGTCATGTAGGTAAGTAAGTACTTGTAGTTTTTATACAGCTTAAGACAAATAATAATGTAGGCGTGTTTCTCCGAAACAAGCAATTTTTTATGGAAATCATTTGTGGAAATTAAGTTATAAAGGAAACCGTTTATTTTGTACGCCTCCAAGGACACATTTTAACGGCAAGGTTGTTTTTTATGCTCATAAATTCAAATCACGCTCTTGCGGTTCATATTGTAAGATTTTTCCATTAGAAAACCATAAATTATAGAAAAAATATGGTAACTTAATTTGTAAGTGAACGTTTTAAATTATAAAGTTTGTTATTTGTGACGATTTTTATCCACAGGTAGGTAAATATATTTATGAATTTTATTATCGCGTTAAATATTTTAAACAAATATGGAAAACAAGATATGGAGTTGAGATAATTTGGTTACCTATTATAATTAAAAAAATACTAGTACATACTATGTACTACAGCCATAGTCAAACAACGTGATAAAGTTTTTTTGGTTTAGGGGGTTATCCATTGACACCTAGCGAGTCAATAACATACAGTATAAACCACAACAGAATACGAAAAAAAAACTGTTGTTTATGGACCATCATGATGGGCCTGTGAAGCGACGAAGTTATGCGTAGAGTAAGATACAAGTACAAACTCCTTGTTGTTAGACTTCAAAGGTGTAAACGGCACCCAACGTGTAAAAAGACCATGATTTCCAGAGGCCGCGGTATAAAAAAACCGCTAATGAGTCACTGCCTTCAAAACATTACCAGCAGTTAATAGAACTAGATAAGTCTTTTTCGTCGGTACATTTATTAAAGCAATTATCACATTTTTTTATGTTTGCGTTACGTCATATTTATATCAGCCGCTGGCACGTTTGAAAGTATATTTTTATGATTCAAACGAACTCGTTAAATTCAATGAACTGCTTGCGATCAATACGAGTACAAGCGGCCAGCTAAGAAGAAGCATCGTTTATTTCAATTTGCTAGTTAAGTGGGGGTTAAGGTGCTGTATATGAATATAAAATGAGACACATTTATGTTTATTATAAACATCAAGTCGGAGTCACTGGGTTTCGTTGTTTTATTTATATGTTAATATTAAACTGAATTATTAAAACAAGTTCGCTTCGGCGACTGTTTAGTCGTCGGCATTACATGCAATATGCAATACAAAATGGAGCTAAACTGTCTTAAGGCTCCCGTGCCGAATGACCTTCGATAGCTCTTCACTTTTTGTTCTTGTTAAAGTTTTATAGCATTAAAATTCTGAATTATTTTTTGCAAATCACTGACATCGACATAGATGCCATTCAAAGTTCCTTTTACTAGGATACCCAACTAATTTTCATCAAACTTAGCTAAGAACCATCCCGATTAAACTAGCTTTCTAAAACAACCGCATCCATAAGTCCATCGGTTTGGGAGCTACGATGCCACAGACCAATACACGGATACACGTTACAATTAAAGACACCCCTTTGTTTGGGTTAAATAGACGCCCACGGATACACGTTACAATTAAAGACACCCCTCTGTTTGGGTTAAATAGACGTTCACGGATACACGTTAAAATTAATACAACACTTTGTTGGGGTTAAATAGACGCCCACGGATACACGTTAATCTGAGTATTTATGCTAGACTCATTTTTTTAACCCCCGACGCAAAAGAGGGGTGTTATAAGTTTGACGTGTAAGTGTGTATGTGTGTGTCTGTCTGTGGCACCGTAGCTCTTAAACGGATGAACCGAATTGGATGCGGTTTTTTTTACTTGAAAGCAGGTTTTCTAGCGGTCTAAGAACCTTAGACATTTTATATCGAAATCAGTTCAGCCGTTTTTGAAGTAATGAACTTTGAAATGTCAATGTCGAGAGTTTTCCAACTTTTTGTTGGTTAGGTTATTTTCAATAGTGTTTTGGGAATTAAACTTTTAGATGGAACATGATATATGATGGAATATGATACAAATTTACATTAATTTATTTAACTTTTTTTTAATGCAATCTACTTTTGCTATTTTTGAGAAAAGCACTTTACATGCTTCGACCATTAAGAGCCATCCTGGACTCGTATGTATAAAAACCTTACTCGTCCAGGAAGGCTCACTCACTGGTCTTTGCAGTACCTAATGTAATATTTCAGACTTAGACGGAGGTTGAAGTAGTTAGGGGAATTGAGTTACGTCGTAACTTTAAATATTTAAACTAACCGGTCATGAGGATGTCGGCCATGCTATATGTAAGGTTCTATGTAGCTTAAAAATATTATGTACTATTTTGGTGATTATCAGTACGTCTAAACATTTTAGTCAGCTATAACTCATGAACCTTGGAAGGCTAGCTACCACTAATTGTAGTGAAAACAAAGAAGATTATGTTTTAACAATAAAATAACTGAAATATCGTATAGGTCGGCAAGTAAGCGGTTGCTCGACGAGTTTGAAATCTCATAGTTCAAGTCCAGCAAGCGCCCTTTTGGCCAGATGCACATAACACAGTTTTTCGCTTTGGTTTTAAGGGTGCCAACTACCTAAACCTACCTAAACTTACGCTGTCCGTCCGTTCGTCTGTCAGCGGGCTGTACTGTATCTCATGAACCGTAATAAGGTACACAGTTAAAATTTTCGCAGAGTATATATTTCTTTTGCTGCTTTAACAACAGATAATAATGCCTTTTTCGTGAACTTAACAATCGCTGTGTCATAAACCGCTATTGGTAGACATATATGATTTTTTCAAAAAGTGAGTAATATCACAAACACCGCCTTTAAATCAACACATAATAATAAAATAAAATTTCAATTCAAAATTATAGTATAAAATGGCACGGAACCCTTCGTGTGTGACTCCGACTACCACTTGACCGGTTTTTTTAAATAGCACTTGAAGAAACAAAAAATAACGTGGCTAACGTAATTTTAAACTCGTCTTAGTAGATGCGAAATTACTGTATCTATTACGCGAACTTATTTTTAAAAAGAAAACAATTGCTGGTTTCCGTAGAAACTACTTATATATTGATAAATCTACTCTACCTGTCTCAATGCCACCGATTATGCTTTGGTTATAATTAAATATTCAATTGCGTTTCATGCTGGCCTATAGTTAATTAAAGCTATGACACCTAATTTTGTCTTTTTTTGTAGTATCCAGGGTTGGGCTACGGTTGCTTAGTAATGTTGGCCCCACCTAAATATTTGTATGATATATGTATCAAGGCGTTAATTTAACCCAGTTCATAAAATAAATGTTCAAGAACAGTTTTTTTTTATAATCTGAGAACTCGGAGAATTAAATCGTTATTTACGCGGTGGAGATGTTTAAGTTTAAACACCAATGTCTTTTGTTTTTAAGTCTCATGCAAAGAAAAGGAAAACACTAATAGTTATAAACCCACGTGCGAATATAAAATTATACTCGTCGATCATAAACTTGAATTCGCGGTAGTCAGTAATAGCAATACTAATAAAAATCTGGCCCATTCCACTGCCGAATTAAAGAGCGACCTCTTGCTGCTCAAAATACTTTACGTCACTGCGATTCGGTACCGTCACCGTATTTTGAGCAGCGGTGTGGTCGCACCTTTAAACAATGAAAAATACATGGCCGCTGCCAAGATTTGAACAAAGTTGCTTTCTTCACCAGGCTTTTTTCCAATTGATATTTAACACACAAAAAAAATGCCAATTGAAAGATGTTTTCTCGTTTTTTGATTGTTGATGTTGTCAACTGGTACTGTGTTGACGTTTGTTGACAACTATTAAACATACTAAGTACCAATTTCACCAAACGATGTTAAATTTATTCAATGTCAATCGACTGTTAGTTCATACATTTTGACAGCTGTTAATGCTCTAATCGTCTGTTAAGTGGTTAACATCGTGGTACCTAGTAAGATGCAACCAATTTAGTTTAGTTTTAGTTTATCAAAATCTGTCCCAGTTACTTAATCAACGTATTCAACAGATCCACATGTACCAACAGTCCATGATGCGTGCCGAAGAGATTCGCCGACGGCGCCGCGACGACGCCCCGGGCACCCACACCGCCGTCAACAACATCCTGGCGGCCGCCGCGCGCGAGATGGAGGAGGCGCGGCACGCGGCGCGCGGGGATCGCGTCGTGGCCAGCATACAGACGGAGCTTGAGCAGGGTGAGGGGATGGCACACCGAGTTTTTTTTAACACATGAAGACACACTGGCCGCCTGCTAGTAAGCGGGATAGGAGGGTGGGCAGATAGGGTGCAATACTATGAATGTTTTCATCCGGTGGTGTAAGAGGGACTATTTTCATAGACTGATATTATGGTCACAAATTCTAACTAAATATAATAAATTTAATGCGCTCGCATCAATGTCAGTAAAATTAAGAACTACAATAGGTAAATAGATATTTTATCTGTGCAAAACCAGGTCAACAATACACTACTACATATTTTTATGCAACAGACGTCCATCTGTCAGTTGGTTGATTTTCACTACATAGATTTTGTGTCGACATGTCCTGACATCTCGTTACGTAGAATTGCCGAATGTCGAAAAAGAAAACGACAGCTAACGAAGCACAAGGTAATCGCAAAAATTATAGACACTTCAGGTAGACATTTTATTGCAAAATATTAGTGGGTTTTACCAACTGTCATATATGTGTACCAACAAGATCTCCCGATTTAGCCGGCGTTTAAATAGCTATTTCTCCCCCAGCGGCCACGTCCACCCCTGAGCAAAAGCAGGACGACGAGCGGCCGAAGAAACGCACGTCCATCCTCACGCCGGACGACGATAAGTTACGCGCCAAGAAGAAGATGACAGTGCGCTTCCAAGACGAGAAGACTGACGAGCGCCCTAACAAGGTCAATTCGCCGGGTGAGTCGTATCAAACGTTTCAACTACACTATTATTGTATACAATTGTATTGTAAAGCAGGTTAGCATCCGCAAACTCGTCGTTTTTTTATTTTACGGGTTGAACTTGCTGGCTTTTCTTGTGGTGTTGTGTTGGTGATGAACCTTTGATTTTAGTGGTGGTTGGACATTGTGCAGGGTCCGTTCATATCGCTACCACCATCTTTTTCTTTAACCTGCCGCCAAGCAGCAGTATTCGGATTTGTGTGTTCAATTGGGACTCTATGAGACGTTGGCAACATATTTGCAGTTGAAAAATTAGCCTTTCTAGTATAATAAACTCATTGTCGTGTACAAGTTATAATACTTACTTAGTCGGTCCTTAAGTTCTGTCACAAAGGTTTAGTCAAATAAAACTAACTTCTGTTTATTTTATAATTTCGAAATGTATAAAAAATAAAAGCTTAATTAATGTACATTTTTAGGGAGTAATAATCATTCCACATAGTCGCCGAAATTTCCCATACTAGCTTCTAACAGTCACGGCCGGCGACGATTAAAACACGCACGAGTTTTCTGAAAATTTCACTTTTTGAAAACGCTTTAAAGGTTAGTTTTTGTTAACTAAGAAACTTTTTTGTTTAATATTATGAAGTCTCTCATATCTGGGTATGTTGAGAGACCAGCATTATTTTCTTAACGACACTCAAAAACCAGCTTATGAAGCTCGAAGTTTGGTCTGTTTTCGTATTGCTGCAAATTGATGTAAAATCGTAAGTTCGATTCAATGAGACATGAAGATTTACCGGTGTATAAGCGGATCTTTAGTTGCTTGGAATACATTTGTATCAGAATTTAAAGATAAAAGTCTGGTCAATATGTCACGCAAATTTCGATTCAATAAGAGGACTCTTACAAAAGTTGTAGCCGTTATCAGTATCGTGGTCGTGCGTGATTTGAACCATGCTTTCCTGCCCCGAATGGAATGCTCAAATCTCGTTCATCAAATTATTGCAATAGTAAAGAATACAAATTACGCTTCTTTTTATTCTAGATAAAATTAGGTTTTTATTGATGTGCTACAGGTTTATGAAATTCTTTTATTTATTTTTTAAATTGAACTAAATCTCAGTGACAGAACTTATGAACCGACCTAGTACATAATTATGTTGCAAATATGATTTCGATATTGGTCTGTATGTGTGTTTAGAATTTGAGTTGTGCGGACTACTTTACACGAAAAGCGTGCTGCCAACCAATCTTTACCATAATATTTCCAGGAAGTATTAGGAGACCTTGTTCTAAAGACATACATATGTAGCTATTCTTTATCTAAAATCTATACCTCTATTGAAGTGTTTAGAAAGTATCATCATTGCTGCCAGACATAACAAAATATTGTTATGAGAGTGGCAGCGCATGTTGTTAAATAAAAAGCGTGCATGAATTCTTGTACACATTAGCGCGTTACAATCACGAAAATTATCATTTATTTGCTTTTGGTGTACGGGCAAAGCGGTACTTAAAATATATGTTATTGACGCAAAATGAATAAATAAAAATATCTTTTGGAAATATTTGCGATATTGGTTCGTTAGCAAAGTTCAATACTGTTTTTCTAACTAAGTTCTCCCAAAGGATGCAAATGGATAAACAATATTCGCGATAGGTGACGTAACAACACATAGTGAGATTTAGTATGGGCTTCCTTAAAATTGATACTATTCTCGACACAAATACCAATTTATATTCTAAGTATTAAATAGAATCAAAGTTGTTTTTTTTTTAAACTGATAACAAGGGGGAAAGAAGCGATCTAAAGGTACCCGCACCGCCTCGCCTCGAGGCGGTTAGTATTCTTTATATGGATTCTTATGGGCATGCGCTCACTACATCAACTACGCCACGTAAAGTTTTTAAAACTAACCGCGAGGCGAGGCGGTGCGGGTCGGGTGCGCCGGGTGGGTCTAATGAGCTGTGACCTTGAATTAAAAGGGCTTATTTGTTTGTACCTATTCGTTTAGATTTAAATGTAAGTATGTATGTATGTAAGTACACTATATATAGTACAAATATAATAATTGACAAATTAAGCCAAATAAAATAAAATGTAAAAGGCAGGCTTAAATTTGTTGATTCACTTCGTACAACTTTCAAACGAGACTAAAATTAAGGCAACTTCTCTCTATCTATATAAACGTATAACGGGATAAATAAAATAAAAAACCAATATTTTAGCGTAATGATAACTTATAATATAAATAACCAGTTTCTTTAAATATTAATTAATTTTTGAAAGGTTTGAATTGTTACGCTGTTTTACACATAATACCCGCGAGCTATCATTAAAATTTTAAAAGTATTTAGTAAATTTGGCACAAAAATAACCGACCTCAAGTAAACCGGCCGCAATAAAAACGTTGAATTATATTTTATTCCAATAAAATATATTTTTTAAAAGTGTTTATGTTCTCATGCATATTTATGAGGGTCTTCAACTCGATAAAAATCCATATCTGTAGGCGTATATTGAATTTCACTTGAAGGAACTTTAAGCATTTTATAATAATTATTTATATCTTGGGTTCTGAAATCTAGACTATCTATTTACAGTCATAGTAAAGCCAAAAATTTGTTTTCAACGTCGCAGTTGTGGAATATAACACCAAGTAAATCAAATAACATCTACAAGAGCAAAAGATTACTTCCAGTGGGTCTTTTATGGTCGTGTTGTCGTTGTGGATAAAACATCTGTCACTTTCTAACCAACACCGAACCAAACTCACGTGCTTTGTGCACCCAGAGTTTCCAGTGATAGCCCTTATTTTGCTATAAATAAGGCCGATCTTTGCATGAGCACTCAAGTCGTGCGAGGGTCACAGATGCTTTATCCAATCATACAAAAACCGGACTGCATTTCTTGATGTCGTCTATACTTTAGTACTTTTGATTAAAATATTATAGCCTATGTCTATGTAGGTGTTTTGGCTTAGTTTTTACTAAAAATACATCACGCCGTTTAAGATGCACAGGGTGCCAGAGAAATGGACATACAAACAAAACTGCTTACACTCGAAAAAGTTAACCCGCCTTTTGACGCAGTCGGGTGATAAAGTCAGCAACAAAAAACTTCTTAGCTCGAAATCATTTGATAGCCTATGAACTAGATGCTATTCTACTTATCGACTTATCATACAACGACGAAACTTTTTTTTAAACATACCATCCTTAAAATTGAGCCAGACCAAAATTTATTCAGTATACTAAATATTAAAACAATAAAGGTTCCTTTACACATACATATCTGTGAAGATAGTATTGATACTTTGAAAACTCCCCAAATCACCATAAATTATGTACGTCAACATGAAATTTTCGAACATTATTCATATTAGCCCATGTTTACTTTACCGTATATTTCTGCTGTAACAATAAACAGAAGTACATGCACAATATAAAACGTACTCGGCAATAAATAAACAGCGCTTTGTACCGTGGTTGTGTAAACCGGGGGAAATTACATGAAATTATATTGTCTTGGGCCATTGTTGTGAGCGCTCAAATTGTACGTTACGTATTATTTTACATAATACTTCATCCTAGCAGCGTTAGTGTAAAATGTTGTAGTATCTTCTATTTGTATTTTATTTACTCTGTCACTCCAGCATGGCGGTAGGGTTCGTTCTCTCAGGGTTTTAAGAGCATTTTTAAAACATGTCTAATTTCACCAATAACTTAACAGACGATTAGAGTGTTAACTGCTGTCAAAATGTATGAACTAACAGTCGATTAACATTGATTAACATCGTTTGGTGAAATTAGTACTTAGGGCCTGTTGTTTGATCAGTAGTTAAACTAATTAATCGTTAAAAATAGTAAGTATCGTAACTTATGGTTAAATCTCGAGGAAATGTGTAAATTTTTTAATTACATACATACATACATTAAATCACGCCTGTTTCCCAGAGGGGTAGGCAGAGACCACTTCTTTCCACCTGCTACGATCTAGACAAATCTCTTTCGCTTCTTCCACATTCATACGTCGAGTCATGCACGCACGTCGGTTTAAGCCCTTTTCCAGTATTTCTCCGACTTGATTCGAAAAAGTACGCCTAGGGCGGCCCCTTCCGACCCTTCCACTCACTCATTTTTAATTGTTTTTTCGAATTTTAACAATTAGTTGAGTACTACTGATCAACCAACGGGCCCTTAGGACCTGTTAACTGAAGAAATGACTAAAATTCAAAAATCTAATCGAAATTTTGACTCATTTGGTTCAGATTTAACAATTGGTTACGATTTATTACCATTTAATTACTTTTCAAACAACGGGCCTTAGGGTGCGGCTCCACTGAGGCGGAGACGAGCGGAGCGGAGCTGTGCCAATATTAACCAATAGATTCGCATGCGGTCACGTTGAGCGCGCCTTGTGCACGTTAGTTTTGATTCTATTGGTTTATATTGGCACAGCTGGGCTCCACTACGCTGATCCCCGCCTCAGTGGAGCCGCACCCTTAAGGGCATATTGGAGTTGTTAACAAACTTGTCAAAAGCCTCTTTATCGTCCACAATAACTTTATAGTGATATCATGAACATCATGGTAATAGAGAGACGACGGTTGCTATATGCCTTTTTGCTATTTTAATTTATTTATTAACCTTTTTAACCTCACGCTCGACTACAGAATGACAGGTCAAATTAGCTACGTTTTATGATGTGTCAAAACGATATTTTGTATAAGATTTATACGAAGTACTGACCTGTGACGTCACACGTCTCTATAATTTATTAGGAAACACAAAAATAGTCCCGTTTTTTATATATTCGTGTATTTGGTTTGATTTCACATAATTATCTTAATCTCACATTTGCAGTTTTGAGATTGTAGTCTTGAGATTGTAAATGTATATGGATCTCAGAGGGGTTATTATGACATAGCTATGCAGTTCAGTTTACGCTGAGAGAAAAGGACGCAGCGATATAACTGCTATAGCTCTGCCTGTACGCTCACCGTAAAATGAACTGCATAGCTATGTCATAATAACCCCCCAGATATCACTAATCATCAGGTGTCTTGTGCGCTCGGTGGCCTTCTCCGTGCCATGAAAAAGTAATGACAACATCTCATGAAAAAACTACGGAATTTATTTGAGGACGGAGCGGATCTTTAGTTGCTTGTATCAGAATTTAAAGATAAAAGTCTGGTTAAAATGTCACGCAAGTTTCGACTCAATACGAGAACTCTTAAAAAAGATGTAGCCGTTATCAGTATCGTCTTCGTGCGTGATTTGACCCATGCTTTCCTGCCCCGAATGGGAATGCTTGAAGCTCGTTCATGAAATTATTGCAATAGTAAAGAATACAAATTTCGTTTCTTTTTATTCTATATAATTTATATAAAATAAGGTTTTGATTGATGTACCTACTACAGGTTTATGAAACTCTTTTATTTATATTTTAAATTGTAATATAATGTAATCTCAGTGACAGAACTTATGAACCGCCTAGGTAGAAAAGTTAATTGGCGTATCAATTAATCTAAATAATGCAAATATTACAAACTAGCGACCCGTCCTCGCTTCGCTTCGATTATGTGATATTTCTGTAACAATCGTACATAAACCAGAATTTATTATATTAAAAACCTTCCGTGATAATTTATCTAACTTATGGTGAAAACCGCATCAAAATCCGTTATGTATAAATGACAATTATTTTAGTATGGGGTAGGTCCATGTTGAACAAATATTAAAATCAGCACACAGTTACCAATCTCTGCTGATTTTCCGACTGTACTGTTAAAAACCTTGTTATAAAATGGGCGGACGACGGATGCACATTACGTCAAAATAATGTCAAACGATATATGTAATATGGATATGACTCCAATTGATTTAAAAAAGAGAACATCACTGCAAAATATATATAAGTAGAATTTTATTGTTGAAGTGAATAATAATTTTTTTTTCTTTATTAAGTATTTTCAGTAGATTCCGTTTATAGTTCACTTATATGGGGAAAATTACCTCTCCACAGCTACAGATGTAAGAGGGGCGTATTCGTAAAGTAATACTTCAGTACTTTCTTAATATACAAAATATGTACTGATTTATTACAAAAAACTGCATATAATTTTCACACATAAATAGTACTCGAAATTTAATAAAAGTCTTATCCATCTTGTGCTTTCATCACCATATTGCATCCGTCGTCCGCCCATTAAATTGAACATTATTTGAACAATCGAGTGGTCCTTCCAGGCGCCGCCGTCGAGCACAAGGAGACCCCAAAGCCGGGCGGCATCAAGGTGGTGCAGCTCGAGACGCTGCTGCTGAAACCAGCCAACAACGACCACGACGATTCTGATGGTGAGAACTTTTACAATAGTACTGTCGAACTCAGTCAGAAGTAGCTGTAGGTACATATATCGCAGTAATATAATAAAGTAGTAGTTGTTTTATATAGGGAATATGCATGGATTTTTTAAATCGCATTTCTCAACAAAATATGAAAATACCGTAAAAGAGATCTAAACTAAATAAAATTCACGTCGTTATGCAATAAATATTTTTTCCCATAACCATTCCGATGTCATTCATTAATAAAATTATTGCTGAAAACATATAAATAATGGTATAATAAATCTATAAAAATACCTAATTTTTTTTTTATTAATATCATAAGGAAGGAAGGGACTTGCCCGGTTTTTTATTACTAAATTTAAGTTCCTGCAGGTGTCACTGTTTATTAACATGAATCATATATTTTGCGTTTTACTCTTAATGCCACAATCTACTACACTACTAAAGTGAATTCTAACCTGTATATGTATAAAAATATGTAACAAAGGAATGTCTGATTAATAAACATGCTATGGATGATCGTTTGTTTATATAGGATTGCTACTAGTGAAGTTTACCTATAAAGTATCTAGTAGTATTCTAGATTTGTTTTTTATCGCATTCACTTAATCTTCGTTTGAATACAATACAACTCACTAGACTTGAATAGCTTTCTTGTGAGATATAGCATATAGCCTACCAAGTTAACCTGTAGTCCAACTCAAATAACCTGCTTGAAAAAAAAACTGTAACTACAACTTTGCACACTAGTTATCTCTTTGTTCAGGTTATAATTAAATGACCGTTATTTTAAACACGTAATTAATAACTAAAATTACAATAGGTACGAAACGTACACGTTAAACGAAACGTGTGCGATTTAAATCGTTATTATACTAATATCAAAAAAAAAAATGGTGTGGTACAGTCACGAGATTTAATTTGGTACCCACCTTAGGTCCAAATTCAATCTGACATTCTACAACAATAAGGTTGAGTTTCCTAAAATTTACAAATGACTTGACATCTCTAATGACATTGACGACTTCAAGCATATTTTTCTTGAAATGGGTCCCAAATTTACGCTCGTGACCGTACCCCATCTTAGGAAACAATCGAATCTTGATCGATTTTTATTTAAATAAATGTGTTCGTTTGCAGAGAAAGCGAACAAGACCATGGAGGACGACGAGGAGACGGACTCGAGCGGCTCGATGTCGGACTCGGCCGCCAACGACTGCGAGGAGGGGCGCCGCCCGCACGTCTGCGACGTCTGCGATCTAAGGTAACTATTCTTTCATTTAAACATTAAATCGGTTTCGGTCAAAACAAACCAATCATCCAAATAAGGGGAGTATCCTGCCTTTTGGCCGAAAATCATTTGGCAAAATGTATCGTTTCCTAACCGTTTCATTTGTTAACCCGCTTTTTTTTCTGTTATTGTAAAATTTTCAGGATTTATTTCATCACCATCGTGTAGAACCCATCGTGTAGGTTAGTTTTTATAAAAATTCTGAGTTATTTGGTTAGGTTGGCAAATGTAACGGTTGGGAAGCCAAAAGGCAGAGAACCTAATTGGGGATTGAGGGAGTCACCACAATGCGACTGAGGAGCACCTGACCAGACCATCTTACTCGTGGTAAATGATTGCCCACTTCGCGGTTTTCCCGGTGGCATGGAGGAGGTGCATAAATTTACACCTGCCGTAGTTTTGCTGACGAAATTTTATGCTCGTCTTAACTCGTTCCCTTACCCAATGCCCCTAATGATGGGTCATGCACCGGCTGCTTTTCAAGAGTCCGTTATGTCACAATGGATTTACAGCTTCGAATGACCCCACAATTGGGTCACGACGTTTGGTAATACAAGACCTTGTCTCCACATTAGGATTTACGTTGATAAGGCCGTGTCTATAAACTGGAAGCACACTTGGACGTGTGTCATTTTACAGGACGTGGGACATAAATGATTCAATTTTAGATGCTATTTAGGTTGGACAATTTTTCTTGTCAATGTATTTCAAATTGGGGTCCTAGTGAAAAAGGATAAGGTAACTCTGCAGAAGATCAAGTGAAAAAGGGTTTAAATTTAGTATACCTACTGTGTTTATGTATAGGTATATACTCTTCTTTAATTCGAGTTAAGTCTACTTATACCCTTTTTCACTAGGACTCCAGTGTAATTTTTCTAGTTCGTCGTTATTATTTCGAATCGTCTTTTAAACCCAAATGACAGTAAATTATCCTTTGAAACCAAATGACAGTAAATCACAATGAATGTGCATTGTGACGCAGGTTCCAGCGCTCGTCGCACCTGTCCCGGCACCGGCTGACGCACACGGGCGAGCGGCCGTTCACGTGCGGCGGCTGCGGCCGCTCGTTCGCGCGCTCCGACAAGCTGCGCGTGCACACCAAGATCTGCGAACGGGTACACACACACACACACAGACACACACAGACACTCACACTCACACGCATACATGATCTAGTATAGTGGATCTAAACAAGTTGCATTTTAGCGAAATTAACGAGAATTTATAGTATAATGAAAGGAAGATAGGATGTTAATTCTAAGACTTGTTAACGCAGTACAATTTATATTATAACCTTTTCTTGGGTTTGAAGTTGTAAATTTTATTGGTTCGTCAAATTCGAGGATTAACTTTTCATCTTTTTTTTTACTGTAAGTTTTATCATTTTCTTAATAGGCATCTAATAATTACTATGGTATCATCATGAAATCGATTGAAATACGATTAATAAGTGTACATATTTCATACTTATTAGAAAGTATGACTGAAAATCGAATTTTGACTCGGTGGCAATTACGACCGTCGGCGGGTGATTTAGTAGAAATAGGAGTAATCTAAGTTAATTCGGTTATTCGGTCACGCCAGTGAATTTTTTACGACATCAGATTTAATATCAAACACCGATCAGAAATTACCTCCAATAAAAAAATCGACTGAATACTACAACAGTTCAAAATCGTATAATAACCATGCAAATAATCGTATTCCAGGAGGACCCAACGGTGGACATGGCGAGCGAAACGACAACAACAAAGCGCGAGGTGAACACGGAGGTGATGTCGGGCATGGTGCGCACGACGCACCGCGAGTCGGGGCACCTGGTGTTCACGGCCAGCGGCGACGTGATGCTGCCGCCGCGCGCCGCGCCGCCCGTCGTGCTCAACGCCACGCTGGAGCCCGTCAAGAACGAGCTGCAGCACGGCGACCTGCTCGACCCGCCGCGCCGCGGCCGCGGCCGCCCGCGCAAGACGCCGCTGCCGCTCACGCCCAAGATCAAGAAGAAGCGCGGCCGCCCGCCCAAGACCAGCCTCGGTCAGTACCCGACACAAGACACGCTCACACCCACCACTAACTTATGCCTCTTCTGGCCCCTCTACGGGTCGGCGGACCATGGGCCAACGTTAGGGACGCATTTACACCTTAGGGTGAGCAACATATTTTTGCATCTCACTCTTACGTATTGCTCGGTCCCTTGCGTTGGCCCATGATCCGCCGACGTGTAGAGGGGCCATTCTACACGTCTGCAGATGCATCAGCCGATGTTATCTGCGAATGCATCCGCGGACGTGTAGAGGAGGTAATTTGCTCCTCTGTGGTAGTTATTTAACGTCGGCAGATGCAGTTGCCACCGATCCGATTGTTGTCAGTTTTTGTGGCGCGGATCAAAGGGTTTAAGCGCGAATGCAAGGCGTCTGTCCTCACGTCTGCCGATGTGTGGACGGATCGCGAATGTATCTGCGGATACGTTTGCTGATCTACCAGCTGATGCATCTGCAGACGTGTAGTGCATTATTTTTGTAGAATAATGTTTTTTGCAACTTAACTTTATGTACATACATAAGTACATACATTAAATCACGCCTGTTTCTGATTGTCGTTAATTTAAAGCTCGACTATGAAGACGACGCCCGCGATTCTAAAAGTGAACTTTTTGTTGCGTCCTTAACTACCTTTGTGACCGGCGACCTTACACAAAACCCTTAGCAACATGGCTGGTCCTCGCACAGTGTCTCTTTTGTTCCAATAGTATTACAACAAATGTACCCTAAATTGGGCATTGTTTCTCTCGTCAGACTTGGAAGGCTGCGTGCTCACGAGCGGGACCGTGATGGGCATCAGCCAGGTGCCCATGTCCCCGTCGGGCCAGCAGCTGCTGCTCAAGCGCAAGCGGGGCCGGCCCCCGAAGAACTACCTGATGCCGAATAGACCAGGTGCGTGCATTATTAAGGAGGAAATTCACTGAGTTTGCTTGTTTTCTGTGATAGTTGTAATGTGTCTATTTTTAATAGCTTTGACCGCTCGGAATGTGATGTATTTGGTATTCGAGTTTGTGTAGAAATGTAAGCTTAAAGTTGGAAATCTTAACTTTAAATGCATAATACTAGTCAGGCCATGATGATATGATAAGCCACTTGCTTAGTAATCCTTCGGTACTTACGCATTTTTCAACGCCATTTTTTAATTAAAAGTGTTATTTTTTACTGATGGGACTGGTTATTCGTAAATTGAGATGAGATAGCTTAAGATTCAACTGATGTGACTGTACATAGTACAGTGTAGGTGACGAGAAGTAAAAGATACGATTGTTTTGTTGATACGCAAAAATGAAACATTTTATTGTGTAGCATTAAGATTACAACCAAATAAAAAACGACGAAATAATCGAAATATGGCCAATGTTACAAGTCACTACTATGACTGATAATTAAAACGGCAAACAATGACCGACTATGTACCTATTATATTTTTTGTTTGCACATATAAAAGTGTAATGATCTCATAATTTATCCAAAAGAAACAATATCTCCGCGGGGATATAGGTAGTATTGCATGTGGTCCGCTGAAGTTCAGTAAAGATGTCTTTTGAACATTTTTTTTTGCTTTCAATTATAAATTATTGTATATGATTAATTTGCTGCTTTGTAATGTTTTCTGGCAACTTAACTTTTATTGACCTTCTTGTTAATGATTCTAGGAAAAGTAAGGTACAGTAAATTGCTTTTTATACAGGGTTTAATTAAATAATGTTTTTGAGAAAAAGGGAATATTTAATCGAACGACACAACATAAATATATTGCTTACGCATATAAACAAATAATGCTAGAAATAATAATTTGGCAAATGTAATTAATTTGAACGCAAAAAAAAAACATTAATGCAGGACTCGAGATTAAAACAATGCTTTTTATTGTAAATCATTAACTACAATGGCTCTAAAATATAATACCTAGACGAAAATATCTGACGTCAAAGTTCGTGATTCATTAGTGAATGTTTTTGCGGTGACTAAGATGCTATTAGATCACGGTTGTTTGGTTTTCCCGCCTTTTTGTGTGCCGCGTATTGTGCAAAACTGCGCATGTGTGCGTTTCTTCTGCGTATGCTTTTGTTTCGCTTCGTCATTTTGTTCTTATTGTCAGTGTGTATAATAAAAAATGCATATCCATTTTATTTTTATTATTTAGCGTTGTCTTGGTTGCTTGTGCAAAAGAGAACTGGATTTCAGATCTGTATTAACACATTAGACTATTGTTTTTTTTCTTTTTTGCACCGTGAGACGGTTGTCTTTTGCACATAACAACGGCCTAATATCCGATAGAATCTCAGGAGACGTGACAAATACAGATGATATTAACTTAAAATTATAGTACTTACTTATTTGAAAGTTAAAATGTGTTTTGGACATACGGGTTTTTATAAAGTGACACAATCGGTGAAGTCTCGAACCTCATCCTACGTTCGTTAATATTCATTAAATTTAATTGGGATTCTGTTAATTACTCTGTTTTTTTTAATAATTACTCTGACTTTTTTATGTTTCCTAATAGTTTTTTACGCCCACTATTAAGCGCGAATTAGACTGGCAATAAAAAATGCTGTAGTCGACTGCTGTCTTACTGTGACCTCTATGCAGCAAGCCAGGAAGAGAGACATTTAGCAATTTTCTGTGTTAAAAGGAAGTAACACAGCAATGGACATCAGGATTTTTTTGTTAATCTAATCGTACAAAACTGCGTAACTAGCAAATTGAAGAAGGAGCAAAATGCACCTTACTGGCTTACTTAACAAGGTGCATTGTGTTCTTTATTATTATGTCTAGTTACGCGGTATCGTCAACGTAAACATTTCGGTAAAATTAATCAGCTAAACCGATTAATTTGAAAACCAGGTTCGATGCTTTCTAACAAAATATTGTGAGCATTTAGAAAGCATTTTGCAGCTTTTAAGATATAAGTAATATTCCCCTAGCTATAGCTATATATGATATTATTTGTGTTTGGTTTGTGTTGCTATCATTTATTTATTATCATTAATGTAAGCTCCTGAAACCTTGTGCTCCTCCTAATAGCCAGTCTGTCCCTAGGTACGGATTTACCGATGCAGTACGGAATTACAATGGATTTAAACAAGATTTGTTAGTATTTACACGTTTTAGCATGGCCTATACCTAACACGAGCGCTTTATAACCCTAATCGTATTCGTAACACAGGTACACAGGTAAGGAAAATGTCGTTAACAAAGTTTTATTTGTTGTCAATCTAGAATTACAAGTTGTTATCTCTAACTTTAGATTTGCCAAAATATATTTCAAAAAGTCAAACTTGAATATAGTCTTAAGAATAGTTTGACGTTTCTGAAACTAATATTTTGACACAACAAAATTTTAAAATATTAGTTTTTTTTAAGTTTTGAATTACTTGTGACTTCTTTACTACCAATACAGGGTGTAACAAAACCTCGTTCAATAAATAAACCGGTTGTAGGTCCACTGACGCCTAGCATGCTGCGGAAAATCGTTGAGATTTGAAAAAAATAATGTATTGCATTGTGCTAGGGGTCAGTGACCCTATAAGAAGTTTTTTTTATCGGGGTTTTAGTTAAATCCTGTGGTATATTACGTTGTCAACATTTAATTCTACTTTTAATTTATGAAATTAATTTGATAACGATATTTTCCTAAACGCAAGTACTCGCGGGAAAGTGGTGGTACTAATAAAAAAATCTAATACTGCGGTACTTTTAACTGACTAAAACAATATTTAGCTGTAACTGGTAAGTAGTCGCATTAACTTTATTTAAATAGTAGTTAGGCTTATATTCTTAAAAGATCTCTGGTCAAAACGAATCTGCCAGGATTCCGGGTTGTCACGATAACTATAATCGGAAGTCGCCGATTGCCGAGCATAAAATACAATTAATCTTTATCATTATTTGTGGTAACAATTACAAACTTTTTAGGGCACGTTTGAAATTATCAAACTTTTTTCCCAGACGGGCGTCCCAACGAGAACTACAACGCGACCAACCTCCCCTTCGGCGACTTCTCGTACCTCACCGAGATGATGTACAACCCGGCGCTCGCGGCGTACGGCTACGGCGTGACCAGCGTGGACCCGGACCGCAACGTGGACGCCGAGCACGCGGACACGTCGCACGACCGCACCATCGACGTCTCCGACTCCGAGTCCGAGGACGAGGACAGCCGCGTGGAGCCCGAGGAGAACGTGCCGCCCGTCGCCGTCGAGACGCAGATCATGACCGTCGGGGACTGCCAGATCGTCAAGCTGCCCCCCACCAACGAGGAGAAGGAGGACAAGGCCGACCAGGTCCAGGACAACTCCACCGTCGCCCCGCCTTCCACTCCGAGCTCGGTCACGATCACTCCCATAACCACGGTCGGCGACTGCACCATCCGACCCGTCGAGAATAACACTTAGAGCGTGGAGCGCCCCTCTTAGATCTTCAAATTAAGCTTGTTCACTAGCTGTTAATTATTGTTCGGGCAGCTGTGAGGTAGACGTGTAGTGATCAATTATTGTGGTAGCGTTACACCGGCTGTGACCTCTTAGACGTCCTTCTCGATCTTCGCGACGGACCTTAAAAGGGAGGTTTACAAGTGAAGGCAGGACGTGGAGCCCGCTCCGAAATAAACTTATTCATTGAAAACGATTACCGTGAATTTAGTTCGTGAATGTGCGTGAAAAATAACACCCTTTAAAAGTATTTTGTCAGTACTTTGGTGACACTAGCATAATACAGGTTGTGTACAGTTATCAGCCTGTCTTCAATGCGCAAATTAATATTACAAGCAATAATATATTTTGACGCGGCACAAAATGCCTTTTAGACTAAAGCCCAACTTGTGCATACACTAAGGCGCATATTTACATGGACGGAATCATTTTTTTTATTTGCACCTTCGTTGGCAGTTAGGTTTGTGTATATCACCTGTATTGTGCTACTAGGGACTTGAAATATCACTCACTAGAATAGTAACATAGCGCTTCCAGCACAGGACAGCTCGGATCGTGGCTTAAGAGGTTAGCATGAATGCAAAGAATTTTCGTCTGCAAGTCTTCCCGCATCACAATATGTACGAGTTAATTCCCGTAACGCTGCCACAATGACGGAGTTAATTTTAACCAAAATGACTGTCGTAAACTGCATTTAGATTGGTGGTTATTAAATAATTTATTTTATTGAAATTAATATCCGCTACCACTATCAAATTACCGAGATCAGTACATGTTTCTGTGTCAACGCGTAAATGCATCCATCTCGGAATACATTATAAATTGTAGCGGATTTATATAGTCCATAACGCCATAAGCTTTACATAATTAACCGTGATACTCATTTAGAATCAGCCCGTATACCTGAACAAATAAAACGTCACAATATCGGCAATGTTCTACATGACAATTACGACTGTGCCTCAGACATTACTGTTAAAAAACATGGGATAATTAGCTTTTAGAATTAGTTTTTAGAAGCGAGTTTACACGATAGCATTGTCTTCTAAATTTATTATGAATATCTGAGAAAGTGGTTTATAAAACATGCAAAACATAAGTATTAAGATGATTTGGTTATATTGTAGGCCTACCCCGATCCATGTCACTTTAGAATCCTAGCAGTGTTTATATAACCCACCGCAATAATTATATACTTAGTGGCTAATATAATTAATATTCATGTAGAACATTGTACACGAGCAAAGTTATGTACAGAATATTTTGCGAATATCTACATAGAGGCAGCATATTTACTACGTATGTTATAGAAAGTATATACCCAATTATTATATACAAATAAGCACTTTAAGATTGCCTTCGGTGTTTTTCTGGTTTCCGATACGCTGCTCAATATGACGAGCATGCAATATTCTTCCATATGTGCGTTAAATCAGTGTCTTGCGAAAAGCAATATATTCAACCTGCCATTATTGTGGTAGAGCCACGTGTAATTTGTGTCTGTCTAAATTACCGATCAGGTAAGAAGAGCCAACTTCCTACGCTTCGTGTATGTTGATATGATTTCCTAAACGTACTTTTTACCTTTCCCTAGCTTTATACGGCGACATTATTATAGTGATTCTCCGGACGTAGAGTTCGGGTAGCAGCGACTCTCTTATTTGACCTAAGTGACGACGCCGTCTCGCCTTCCCTTGCTGTATCAATCTCTGTGAATACTAGCGTAGCATGTAGTGTCTTAGATAAACTTATTCTAAATATAAACTCAACAACACCACACGAACAAGTGATACGATGTAAGCTTAATTATAGCTGACATTATTGTATGAATACGATGTAATGATAACATATATTTCTTTAATCGTTTTGCCTGTAAAAGCAAGAGTAATATCGTAGTAGTATGTAATGGTATATTATATTATATCGCAACGCAATACAGCGCGCTGACGGCGCGCGGCGGCTGTGAGACAGCCCCGCCCGACGCCCCTGGCAGCCGGCGAGCATTAGGTAGATGTCGATGTCTTGAAAGTATTATGTAACTCACTACTTTGGATTTTCGAACATTATTTTCATAATATCTGTACAGTAGAATAGTTCCTAACGCGTAATCGAAACAAAATTATAACCCTTGAAGTACTAGAGTAGCGAAGTAATATTATTTGAATCGATTTCAATAATTTAGTTATTTAAGTCCTAATTTTTATATTCGATCAAACTATCGTAATTATAGTAATTTACAATTAGTGATACGTATGTCGATTGTTTTAAGGATCTTTCGCTGATAACATGTTTACGTTTATGATGGAAGACTGCTCTGTTCCGTTGTCTTTTAAAGTTAATTCGGTTGCTTTTACAGTGGACTGATTTACTGAACCCGTTTACCGTGGTCGGTGGAGAGCCTTGAAGAGGCATTTAATCATGAGTCTCAGACGGCAAGCTAAACTTATCGAGGATGATTTAATATAGTGAACTGTATTTTTATAATAAACCTTAGGTAACTTTTAATTTATTGTCATCAGTTACTCCCGAAGTGTTTCAACGTATCCCATGCCATAGTGTTAATGACGTCTGAAATTCGTATTAGCTATTTTTAAACGGCCCTATTGGCTGATTTGTGTTGTCGTTAAGTTTTAAGTGTTGACGAGAACGGCCTGTCGGCCGGGCAGGCGGCAGCGGGAGCCCGCGGTTGACCGCATTTACACCTTGTATTCAATTTGTGTCCTCGCAGTGGCAAAATTAGAGATACTATAATAATAATAAATCACAGCTACATATTCGTTTTTGCCATCACGCATGCGACGTATTATGAATTAAATAGGTTAAAAAGGTCAACAAGATTGGGTATCTCTACTTGTGCCAATGTGAAATTATTTTTATCTCAATATCGTTTAGTTGCTAACGACGTAAAGTTATTTTTACGTAAGATTATTTGTGTATGACAGATGGAGCTTATACTTATGATGAAATGCTTACTAGTGAATGCATCTAGCCTTCGCTGGCGCTGCGCAATGCAAGCGCCACGGTTCACTCAGATCAGTAATGAAACATGAAAGTATTCATTAGTAAGTAAATGTTTAGTTACTAATATTTTTAGATATTTAGCATTAGTAATCGAATCACAAGCGAAATCAATTTTGTTATAGTTTATTTACGACGAAAATTTATATATTCGCCCCGTCCAGGCAAGGAGAAATCACGCGACCGGATAGTTCTACTCTGTTACATTTTGGACAAAGCTATTTAGTTACGTTGAATGATTTTTTATATTCCTGTATGTGAAATGGTTTTCATTTTACGTTGTGATCATGTGAGTGCAAAATTATTTTGTTTAATTGTAACCAGTTTTGTTGGCGATTCGTCAAAGGGCAGCAGACATGATGATGCGTTTTGTTCTGTGTAGTCCGAGAGCAGTATTTTTTAGATTTAATCTTTATTATATGGAACCTCTTTTTATTATTTTTAACAATTATGAAATTCAATCGTTAGTTACTTTCTAACAATGAAATATTTAATAAAGAAATTACAAAATTAATGGTCTTGTCATTTAGTTTGTACGAACAAACGGGCCTTCCAAATAAACAACAATAAAGGACAAAGGATTATGAATGCCGATAAAAGTGTAAAAAAACCTTCCACACGATACAATTTGATTTACAATTGAATTGGAACAATCTGATTGTCCGTCCACACGTTCATTGAAGACCGCCAAATTTTGTTTTATTCTGTTGCCTCTGCTGAATCGACTTCCGTAAACGTGCACGGTGACTAAGTCAAAAAAAAAAACCAACTAGCGTCAGCACCACCCGACTTGATTGGACACAATAGAGTCGAGAGGTTCCGACCAACCGATGACTTTCGTATTTCTATCAACACTACATAATTCGATTGCCAATCTAGTCAAATTGGTCGTAAAATTGAATCATGTATAAGGGGTTCAAAATCCTTCCATTACCAGAACTCCTTGAAATTTTTGCCGTGCTGCAATATTCGCTGGGTGCAACGCGGGTGGTGGGAAACACGAAAACGATGATCACAGCGCGTGACTTAGCGAAAGAAGGAACTAACCCAAGGGGGCTACCACAACTTGCGTGCGTCTCTGTCGTTATGGACTGGGTAATGGAGGATTACCGAGCGACAAACAAGTAGCGTTTGCAAAGGCATCTTGGCTATGACCCCAGGGCGGTAAATGTCCAATGGCGGTTTGTAAAGTACAATTTTTATGGAAATGCATTGCCTAAAACTTAGGTCCGGCGGCGCTGTCTACTCAGTTGATGCTCTTTACTGGTCTTCTAAAAGCTTTCCTCGTGGTTGATGTCGAAAAATGTTGCTTTTAAAATAAATTGATGATATTAGCATATTATATAATTAAGTTTTAACGTTGTTGAAGATCACAGTAAAATAGCGTAGAACGTTCAACGTTTGTTTTGACTGGCACAGTACAGGGAAATCCGAACCACAGGATAAAAAACAATTTTGGCATAGTCCATTTCTTGGGGCCCTAGTATGGTTGCGTTTATATCGCGTGTCAAATGTGGATAAAGCATCCGTCACTCTCGTACTTATTTACGTGTCAGAAGATGACAGATGCCTTATCCAAACTTTGTCACGCGATAAACGCAGCCTTGTTAGGGCCCTTGGTCAAGAGTGAATTATTCGTAATGTAAAGAGAATAGATATATGTTTTATTCTGTAAGTAGGCTGCAATGAAATGTGGGAAGAAAATGTCTAAATGTAATGAAATACTAACCTTAAGATTGACTAGTTTTTTTAATGCAGATCTATTCAGTTTCGTCATTTTATTGTATGGAAAAATAAAATTGGGACAGCAGATGTGGGTCAAATTAAAAAAAGTTGGTAATATCAAAATAGATTTTTTTACAGATACACTCACTTCTTTGTAAAGATAAGGTTATTATTAAAAAAGAAAACAAAACGGGACAACAGAAGTTGGTCTAACAAAATGTCAATTTGTGCAATAAATTCAGAACTCGAACTCACAACATTTATTCGATAAACGCACCTATTACAATACGTATGAAAAAAAATTGGAGCAAGAATAAATTTTATGCTTAAAAATTCACAATATTTTTTTATTTTTAAATTCAGTTTTAGTTTTAAAAGCGATGTAGTGGTGTAACTACGTCGCACTTTATTATATTATCTATCAATAGGTTGAATTCATTTGGAACTTAGCAATAATATTAGGCACTAATTATTAATGATACCCTAGCGACATGACAATTTATGTAGACAAATTATTCTATGTCAATATGCTCAGGGGCTCTATTCTAATCGGGTAAATCTATTTTCTTATGACACGTTATCGTATTGTTTCAAACTCGGCTGCCATTACTGACAAGTTTATATAACGTCGACAAGACGATGACATGTCAAAAGCAATTAGCTTTAGCCCGAGTAGAATAGAACCCCAGCATAGTTGCCGCACACAGCAAAAAATATTCAGAAACCCTATAACATATAGAGCTTTAAGCGGACCATCTAGAAGGAAAACTAGGTAATTAAAAAATAAAATCATTATACTCTTACTATAGTAATCATATTTATTTCATATAAATATAGATTTTTGGATAACCACACTTTGTATTAGAAATTAGGGCGCTAAGTACAGGCTAATTATTAGAGTTAGGCGGGGCCGGCGCCTAGGTCCCGGGCGGCGGGGGGGGGCCCGAGCCAGCGGGGGGGGCCGGGCGCGAGCGGCACGTGCCGGAAGGGGGGGAAGCCGAAGGGCGCGGGCGGCATGCGCGGGCGCGCGCCGAACGTGAACGGGCCCGCCAGCAGCGGCGGCGCGTACGGCGGCGCGCCGGCCGGCCGCGCGGGCAGCCAGGCGCGCGCCGGCCGCGGGAACGCGCCGGGGCCGCGCCGCGTGCCGCTCGCGAACGGGTTGCGGCCGCGGCTCGGCCCGATGCCGAACCGGCTGCTCGACTCCGACGGCCGCTGGCTCCGCGGCTTGCGCTTCGAGCTCTCCCCGTCCGAATCGTCGGGCCGCCTCTGCTCCTTGCGCGCCTTGTTCGCGCGCCGCTCGTCCTCGTCGTCCGAGTACTCGACCTGGTGCGGCGGCGGTTCCACGTCGTTGAGCCAAGACGCGTCTGAGCCTTTTACTCTGTAATTATATACAATTAACACTTAATTTATGCACGTAACGGCCGAGACGAGATGTAATTAATTTGATCTGTTACGTTACGTATACCATACGATTAGTTTTATAACATCTAAAAAAGGTATTGCAGCTGATACTACAATATGTGTTATAAATTATAAATGTTATAAAAACGAATAGTATGATATAAATTCACATTGTTCTAGCATTTAGGTTGAAGCTACGAACTAAAACATTTTAATAAAACTACATTCTTCTCTATATGCGTTAGAGCACCAAATTTTCATTAATGGAGGAAACAGAGAAATACTAAGTCTCTTCTTTTAGTCTAGTCATACTTATACCACATTCGCTCCAAACACTTCCGAGCGAAATTACCGTCGAAATCATTTAATACAAATCCATATAAATGTAGTAGTAGTTAGTAGTCGTTGTGGTAGCCTGCTTACGGCGCTAAATTGATACCTTATGTAAATCATGGATACTGGCAGCGACTTCATGAGCTCTGCGAAGATCACATATCTGGACACCGCGACACAGCCCACCGGGAGCTGGCGGCGACTTACTTCATGAGCTCCGCGAGGAACACGTAGTTGGTGTGCGGCGTCTGGGGCGCGATGTACACGTCCTGCCCGGGCTGCACGCCGCGCTCCTTCACGTGCTCCGGCGAATTGAAGCGCACGCAGTAGTGCGGCTCTGACACCTGGGAACAATAAAAACTTAATACATTTACTTGTGTCATGTGTTTCAGGGATTTTTATAGGTGCGTGTCGACCAGAAGCATGGTACTGCGAGCATACTTTGTCAAAAAGTGTCGGATGTTATATCCACAGCGATAAACGCGACTATAATAGGGCGGCTAACAGAAGTTGCCCGAGACTAGTTTGTCGCTAGGTAATACGCCTTTCTACAGTATGTTACCGGCATGCGGGCATTTATTTAAACTGCCGATAATATGTTGCTATAGCAATTGTTTGCAAGTATTATTAATTAAAAAAATATTAAAATAACTTCACAATTAATTTTCTTAACTACTGTACATTTTTAATGTAGTACATGTGCTGCGTGTTCATCGTTATCTTTATCGCTGTTGCTTAGTACAAGGCATGTCGTGGTACGGGGGCAAAAAACTGTGCTGTGCTTTACATTGCTGGCAGTTAAAAATTTGTTAGATAGTTAACAAAGCCTAAAAATTTGTTAATTAATTAAATCAATGTCATAGTTACGTTACAAATGTACGTTATTTTAACCTTTAAAAAAAGCCAGGGTGCTGGTAACACACTGTATATGAGAATGAGAAGCACTGAGCTCCAAGCGAGTACAACTTGTGCCAGCCGTACAGCAATCGGTTATGTTATATCGCTCACTATAACTAAAATTCGTGCTCGCGTGCGAACCGTGTAATGCGTGGCTGGGCCAGAAGTTTCAAGACACACACACGAAGGGGGACGCTGATATTTTTTGATAACATAAAGGGGGCGTTATAAATATAAGGAACCCTATTGGGAATCCCTGGATTTAGACAGACGTCTAAATGACGACCTTCTTGCAAAATAATAATATACGCTTAGCGTTTTTCAAAATAAATCAAAATAAGGTTCTGAAGTATTGTACAGAAGAGTATCTTAAAACGTTACCAACCTACATCAATTCGTAGTAAGCCAAGGGGAGAGAAATAGAGAGATTTATTTTACTGCCTTCGGCACGACTGACTCGCGTACGTATAATTATTTGGTCGCCGCCGTGAATATCTTATTATAATTTGTTATTTAGTATCACCGTAATATGCAAAACTGTATTCTGGCTTGACTTTCTTTTTCGAATTTAACAAATTACTCCTTTGGACTTACAGTATCTGACCTTGCGAAAGCGTCCAAAGAGAGCACAGTACAAACAAACCAATAAAGGCAGTTTTCGTGTCAAGGTCACCAGACAAAGCAAGCAGACGTCGCATGCTAAAACTGTACTCCACAAACAAATTAAGCATTCAGACATCAAATTCAAGGGCGTTGTACACCTAAAGGCCTTTCGAGTTAACGAATTATTCATTTCTATTGGAAAAGTAAGCCTTTATACTTTACTTTATGTGCAAGGGTAAAATGTTGATAATAAAAAGGTCAAAGGCAACAGACACCCGTCTGTCCCCGGTAGAAAAAAAAGATGTAAGTATATTTTTTGCATTTTTACATTACTACACACTGCCCCATTGTTGGCACCATGAACTTTAACTTAAAGCTAATAGAGGTGATAATCCTACTCTCCTCTCTTTCTAGCAAAAGGAGTCAGAAAGAGATTTCCGCTTGTAATTTGTAACTTTTAGCTTCGTGAAACGGGCCATAGGTGTCAATAAATGATTAAATGATTTAGAATGCCAAAAAAATTATGTTTGACAGTAAATTCGTTTGTTTGTTAAGATCCCTTGATCTGTCTGTATGTATGTACGCGCTATTTTAAGAAAGTTTACTCTTCTGCTTAGCGTGTCGAAACTACTTGGCTCCCATATACTGCCAAGGTTGGTCGCCAATCTGTACTAATATTA